>CP136055.1:105069566-106404566 GCA_032464435.1 Aegilops umbellulata
GACACCCCGACACCGAGCCTGACCCGACACCCCGACCCCCGACAACCGACCCCCTGACCCCCTGACCCCGACACCCCGACCCCGACACGACACCCCTACCCCGAAACAGCACCCCGACCCCGACACGGCACCCCGACAACGACACGACACCCCGACCCCCCGACCCCGAAACAGCACCCCGACCCCGACACGGGCACCCCGACACCGACACGACATCCCGACCCCCGACACCTCCCGAAAAGGTGTTCTTTGGCCTTCCAGAGGCCGACGGGGTCATATATTTGTGAATTATTAGTTAGGTCATATATTTTTCGATTTTATTATGAAAAACATCATATATAATTGTGTTGATCGGGTAGTTTAAAATGTGCAGTTGTTTCATCGCTGCGAGGTTTGGTGTTCGACGACCTCGCCATGCGTTTGACGAGCTCTACCCCTTCATTCGTGGGTGAGCACAAATGACATGTCATCCTTCCCCATTAATTATTTGATCTATTCCGATGAAACTTGATAGCTAGCTATATATGTGTCTTGAATCATCAGTATGCGTAACCAATATGTGTCTCCCATTCGAAAGCGTCATAGTTATAAATATGCATGCATTTGCATATTTATAACCTTGATTCTTTCGAATTGTCCAACGCTATCCATGGACCGCCCGAGTATGTGTAGATTGGGTTCGTTTTCCCATATGCTTTGCTCCGGATCCGACGCATAAATTTCGTCAGTGCCTCCCCTGTTGTCTCCGGGTACACATCCTCTCTGTTTATTGCAGAGACGTGTATCAGGAGAACAGCGGGGAGGTGCTGCCGAAATTTTGCGTCCGATCCGGAGCATAGCATGGGAAAATGAAACCAATCTACACATACACGGGTGGGATTAGGACCTATCATTACCTATTAGAGTGTAGGTTGCATGGACGTAAAAAAATTGAAAAAGTAGATCAACTGATGAATATATACATGGTGAATTACATATATAATTGTTGTGTGTCCAGTAGCTCTGATAGTCAAGATGAGTGATCGTGCGTGGATGTATACCAGTCACACTGGTCAGAACAAATGGAGCGCTGAATGGTTCACAAAAACCAAGGGGTTTGTGCAAGCCGCATTTGCAAATGGCTAGAAGAAAACCTGGTGCCTCTGTTTCCGATGCGGCAATTGGGAAAAGAGGACAAAGGTTGAAATGGGCAAACACCTGCAGAAGAGTGGTTTTACGCCCAATTATACGGTGTGGACATTTCATGGTGAGTCTGCCCAACGTGACCGAGCTGAGGTGGATCGTCGTCGCACCGACGAGCATGGTAACGGGATGGAAAACATGGTGCAAGACTATGATGATGCTCTGGATTCGGAAGAGGAGATGGAGGAATCTGCAAATGCCTTCAATGAAATGTTAGAGTCTTCAAAACGTCCGCTCCACGAGCACACTGAGCTTTGTCAGTTGGATGCCATCTCACAAGTAATGGATCTGAAGGCTCAGTTCAAATTGGGCAGAGAATGCTATGACGCCATTATGACAGTATTTGGACGCTTTCTACCCAAAGGCCATGTAATGCCTGCAAACCTGTACCAGTCGGACAAAATCCTCCGTGTAGTGAAGATGCCCTATGAGAAGATACATGCCTATGAGAAAGAATGTGCCTTATTTAGGCTTGACTATGCGGACTTGAATTATTGTCCCATTTGCAAGTCTTCCAGGTATATTGTGGTAGACAACGATATGGGTGAGAAGACACAGACCAAAATCCCCGTTAGTGTTCTTCGGTATATGCCAATCATACCAAGACTTCAACGTCTTTTCATGGTCGAAGAGACGGCCAGACAGATGACATGGCACAAAACAGGCAAAAGAACCAAACTAGATGCAGATGGGGATCTGATGATGGTACACACATCGGATGGTGTTGCGTGGAAAAAGTTTGATGAATTACATGCTGACAAAGCGGCAGATCAGAGGCATCCTCGAGTCGGCATCAGCACGGATGGGTTCAGTGTGTTTGGTATGACGGCAGTCCAATACAGTTGTTGGCCCGTATTTGTCTTTCCACTGAATCCCCCCCCCCCCCCCGGACAGATTATGCAAAGAAAGAACATTTTCCTGACGTTGATAATTCCAGGGCCCAACTATCCGGGGAAAAATATGAATGTGTACATGCAACCACTTAAGGACGAATTGCAAGAAGCCTGGGATAATGGGTTCAAGACATACGACGCCTATAGCAAACGGAACTTCATAATGCGTGTCTAGTACATGTACTCGACGCATGACTTGCCGACGTATGCGCTATTCGTTGGCTGGTGTGTGCATGGAAGGTTCCCGTGCCCCACATGCAAGGGAGCTCTTGAGTTTCGTTGGCTTCAGGCCGGTCGCAAGTTTTCTTGCTTCGACATGCATAGACAGTTCCTAGATCCTTGCCATAAGTTCAGGAAAGACAAGAAGAACTTCATCAGGGGTAGAGTTGTCAAAAACTCTGCACCACCTGCATTGACAGGCCAACAGACCCTAGATCAGTTAAACACTCTCAAGCCAGATCCACAACGTCCAGGGTACTTCAAGGGGTATAATACTAAGCACGCGTGGACTCACAAAACATGCTTATGGGATTTGCCTTACTTCAAAGACCTTCTTTTCCCACACAAGATCGACGTGATGCGCACTGAGAAGAATATCGCCGAGGCACTTTTTGGTACATTGTTCGGTATAGATGGGAAGTCAAAGGATAATACTAAGGCTAGAGTCAATCTGGAGGCGCTATGTGATAGGCCGTTACAAAACATGAAAGAACCGAAAGGAAAGCAGAACTGGACGAAGCCAAAGGCATGGTTCAATCTTGGAAGGCCAGCTATGAGGGAAATTATCTTGTGGGTGCAACAGCAGTTGATGTTCCCCGATGGGTATGCAACGAATCTAAAGAGGGGAGCGAATCTTGATAAACTGAAGATATTTGGTCTCAAGAGTCATGATTGGCACATATGGATTGAGAGGGTAATGTCGGTGATGTTGCGTGGCTTCATCCCTGAGGATGAATGGATAGTACTGGCAGAACTCGGCTATTTCTTCCATGTTCTTTGTGCAAAAGAACTATCGCCTGGCGTGCTAGAAGAAATGGAAGAGTTGGCGCCGGAGTTGATCTGCAAGTTAGAGAAGATCTTTCCACCGTCCAATGCAGCATTTGATTTTGCATCTCCCGACCGAGGCAAGATTGGGGGGGCATGCAAAATCGTTGGTGCTACCCAACTGAGAGGGTGCAGAAGACGCTTCGAGAAAAATGTAAAAATAAACGTAGAATTGAAGCATCGATGGCTGAGGCATTCATCACAAAGGAGGCGGCAAACTTCGTAACAGCACACTACGAAGCCAAAAATCGTCATTTGCATAATCCGAAGCCTCGGTAAAATGCTGACGACCCTAAAAAGGGTGGATCCAACCTCAGTCTATTCAAAGGGAATCTTGCACCAGCTAGTGTTTCACATCCAGTATCTTTGGATAACGAAGAATGGCGGACCATTTTGTTGTATATCTTCAACAACCTGATAGAAGTGCGGCCGTACATCGAGTAAGTTCTCGGTACATTGTTTCGCAACTTCTATTTCCTTTGAACTGCTCTTATTCCTGGATATGTCATACAGTTGATACGTCGCCATATTCTCGTATGGAGCGGAGATCCAAAAGGATTCCGTCGAAGAGTGTGAGCTTCTCGCAAAGCAAGGAGGCGGCTATCCCGGTTTCATCTCGTGGTTCAAACAAACGGTAATTTCTATTAGACAATTTCATTTCATTCGCTAATTTGTGCATAATGCAACAATCCTTTCATATTAAACTTGTAGGCTAATTCAGAGTCTATGGACGCCGAATTGAGACAAGTCGCTAATGGTTTTGACTATAAGGTCCGTTCATTTGACAAGTACGACATCAACGGGTATCGCTTTCATACCTATGGCAAAGAGCTATCTATGGCCGACCGAAAGTCTACAAATTGTTGTGTATCTACTATCGGCGAAGGAGGTATTGAGTATTATGGGCGAGTTGAAGCAATTTATGAACTTCTGTTCTATGGTGAAATCCCACCGAATGTCGTAGTCTTCAAATGTTATTGGTTTCAGCCGAAGGAGACTAGAAGGACTCATGAACATATAGGGCTAGTTGAAACCAACCAAAGCACCCATTTAGATGTTCCTGATGTCTATATTACGGCTCAACAGGCGACCCCAAGTATTCTATCTACCGTGGGCCTGCCAAACTAATCCAAATCTGAAAGGTTGGGATGTCGTTTATGAAGTGTCGCCACGTGCCAGACTTTCTCCCCCAAAGGAAGAGGATTATGAACCTCACATTAACCCAGACACATATGAAGGAGAATTCTTCCGAGAGACACGTCTTTCCAAAAAGCGTTTCAAGAACTGCTATACTTCACCCCAAAACATTGAAGTAGACAGCGACAATGAACCCGACATCACCCCAGAGGAGGAACAAGAAGAGCCGGAACAAGAAGAGGTTACTGTTGCGGATGACCTGTCAATGCTTGACCGATTACGTCAAGGTGGCCCTGCACATGTTGATTTCAATGAAACCTATGAGCCCATCATTTATTATAGTGATGATGATGATTATGAATTTATTGATGATACTGATCGAGATTATTAGTAGTGTCAGGTATTCAATTTTTTTATGTTGTACTTGATGATGATACACTTAAGTGATATACATATTATTATTCATGTCGGTACCTTTTTTATGTTGTACTAATTTCGTTTATTCTTTGTCATGGCAGGTGTTGAAAGATGGTGGGCGCTGGTCGGGAGCGTGCCGAGGCCCCTTCCTCGTCGGCGCGTGGTGCGAGGTCTTCCATTCCACACGCACCTCTCCGCCGAGCGTTGCTGGACAGTATGGCGACACCGTCGGGCCCTTCTTCGTCGACCGCGGTGCCCAGCAGGGGACGAGGTAAGAAGAAGAGAGGAGGTGGAGCATGTGGTCGCGGGAGAGGAGGTAGGGTGACTCTTACGGCGCCTTCCTCACCGCCGCCCCCAGCTATTTCACCCGAGCACGTGACTGCTAGGGTGGACTCGTCTGAGGAGGAGGCTGCATGGACTCTGGCCCACGAGCCTCCGGTCCATGGGTCTTTGGCCCACGAGCCTCGGGTCGACGGGCCTTCGGCCCACGAGCCTCGGGCCCATGAGACCCCGGAGGAGCACACGTCTGGATGGGGTAACTGGTCGAGTCAGCCTGAGGAGCCGAGTGGCTATGCTGATGATGGCGGGGAGCCGAGTGGCCATGCTGATGATGGCGGGGAGCCGACTGATTTTGAGGAGGAGGGGGAGGAGGGGGCAACGTCTACCAGCGTGGTGCTACACGGCTCCCGTCCGTGTCGGCGACCCGCGAGCAGAGGTGGTTGATTTTCCCTAATGGGGAGAGGTAAGTGCATTTAATCTTTTTGTACCTTCTGCATTCATGTTTCTTCAAATAACTGATGTGTTGGCCTTGTCATGATGCAGGGGTTGGGACCACCATGAAAGTGTCTGCCGGCCCAACTCCATTCTTGGAGTTCTGTTCGGCAAAACTTCCCGGGGTTTGTCACGTTGCCTCATGAGGGTCGGCTTCCAGAGGTTGGATTGACTTGGGAGCACTACTTGGCTGCCCCGGCCCCGCCGGGTGAGATTATCGACGGTGTCTTGTGCAAGACGAGGGCAGACGTGGTGATCAGAAAGTTCTGGGTAATTGCTCCTTTACACAATTAAAAATCTTCAACTAGCTAGTTATTAATTGTACTGATCAATATTGTCTCATTTGATTGCAGACATTCTACAGGTGTGAGGAGGGATACGAGGAGGAGGAGGCAGATGTTATCCACAAGGAGTGCAAGCGCCTACTTCAGAACTTACGGCATGAGGTTTGGGTGCAGGCTGTTCGAGACTACTACGCCGGGGGTGGTATCAAGAAGCCCAAGCAGGAGTGCCGCAATAAGTTCTTGAGTAAGGAGAAGTACATGAAGGTAATTCTTAAGGCCTTGTACTTACTTCCTTCATTTAGTAATTCATAGCCGTAGCGCTCAAGTTTCTATTTGCTAACTTAGGCCCCTCCGAGATGGTGTGCGGATCGGATGGATTGTTGGGAGGTGTTGGTCAATGCGTGGTGCTCAAAAGAATGGCTGGCCACCCACAAAGAGGCCAAGGACAAACGTGCCCAAATGGAAGGTGTGCCACACCACCAAGGCAGCTCCAACTTATTTCAGTACGGGCGGAACTGGGTATGTGGTTTGCTTCATGATTCATGCAATTCATTCACCATGCTATCTTTAGCCCTTTAATTACTAATTTACTTTGCTTCTCTCTTTCAGGCACGCTACAATAAGGCGGATAAGGTGCCAGAGGTGCACGACCTGTATGCCATGGCCCACACTGGCCCTTACAAGAAATTCAAGGCATTCTCTGCGTCTGACCTTGATGATCCAAAGAACTTCACCAACATCTCCGCCCATGACAAGCTCGTGCAATATAGAGATCAGGGGAAGGCGAGGAAAGGGGAGGACTTTAACCCGAGCCAGGGTCCCATTGATACAGAGCTGCTGATGATATCTGGTGGCGGGAGGTCCCATGGCTCCATAACCATGGGAGATGGACTTATCCGTTGTCCTAGCACTCTCCCGGAGATCAAGGCGTGCCAGTCGAGCTCCGCTCCTGAGATAAGGCCTCGTGAACGGCCAGTCCAACTCGCCTTCAAGGTTAGTTATACGTACTCAGCTATCTTTCTCCATTACATTGTGTGCGCTTTCATCAATCATTACAAATGGTCATGTGAGTGGTGTTGCAGGCTGCTATACAGAGTGAGAGAGATAGAATGGAGAAACTTCTGGCGGAGGCGGCGGAGAGGCAGCGGGAGTTGGAGGAGAGGACGACAAAGATGTTGGAGGAGGAGAGGGCACGGAATGACATGCAGGCAAGGGCCATGTACGAGCTCCTTGTGGTAACTTTCTTCTGCAGATTACTTGCTAGTCTTAACATTTGAGTCTCATTACTAACTAGTATGACTCTGTTGTGAAAACCAAATGTGCAGTCTGTGTGCGAGAAGTCTGGTCAGACCGCTCCGCCGATGCCAGTGATTGCTCCTGGGAGCACGGTGAGTTTAATTTGAATGGACATTACTTGCTAGTCTTAACATTTGAGTGTCATAATGCTAACAAGACATTGGAAATGATCTTTGGTGCAGCTTAACTCCGGAAACGCATCGCCCGATCCTTCTCCAGCTACCGGCACGAGCCAGCCCGCTCCTACACCTCCGTGATCATGGTAAGTTTCTCTAGTGTTTTGCTTAACAAATGCATAAAGACCTGGACTTAGCTTTATTTCCTCCAATATGCTTACCATAATGACCTAGAGTTAGCTTCTTTTCCTCCAAAATGACTTAATAAGCTTACTGACCTCATAAACCATCCATTTTACCTAAGTTAGCTCTAAAACGATATGTACTTAGCTTACTTATGTCAAAAATTGCATAATTAGCTTAGTTAGCTCATAAACGATCCATTTTACCTAAGTTAGCTCTAAAATGACTCATTTTACCTTAGTTAGCTTACAAGTGATCCAATTTATCCAAGTTAACTCTAAAATGACCCATTTTACGTAGATTAGCTCCTAAATGATCCATTTTACCTATGTTAGCTTTAAAATGACCCATTTCACCTAGGTTAGCTCCAAAATGACCCATTTCACCTAGGTTAGCTCCAAAATAACCCATTTCACCTAAGTTAGCTAAAAAACGATCCATTTTACCTTAGTTAGCTAAAAAAACGTGGCATTTCACCTTAGTTAGCTCATAAACGACCCATTTCAACTAAGTTAGCTCCAAAATGATCAATTTCACCTAGGTTAGCTCATAAACGACCCATTTCACCTAGGTTAGCTCATAAACGACCCATTTGACCTTGGTTAGCTCATAAACGACCCATTTCACCTAGGTTAGCTCATAAACGACCATTTCACCTACGTTAGCTCATAAACGACCTATTTCACCTACGTTAGCTCATAAACGACCTATTTCACCTAGGTTAGCTCATAAACGACCCATTTCACCTAGGTTAGCTCATAAACGATCCATTTCACCTAGGTTAGCTCATAAACGATCCATTTCACCTAACTTAGCTCCAAAATGATCCATTTCACCTAGGTTAGCTCATAAATGACCCATTTCACCTAGGTTAGCTCATAAACGACCCATTTCACCTAGGTTTGCTCATAAACGGCCCATTTCACCTAGGTTAGCTCATAAACGACCCATTTCACCTAGGTTAGCTCATAAACGACCCATTTCACCTAACTTAGCTCCAAAATGATCCATTTCACCTAGGATAGCTCATAAACTACCCATTTCACCTAGGTTAGCTCATAAACGATACATTTCACATAAGTTAGCTAATAAATGGCATATACTTCTTCTTCTAGTCTTCTTCTTCTTCTATTCTTTTTCTTCTAGTCTAGTTCTTCTTCTAGTCTTCTTTTTCTAACTTTCTTATTTGTCATTTTGCAGGTTTCATTCACTTCACGGAAGCCAGCTTCCTATGATGGATTGCTTGTTTTTTCCTTTGATGCACTTCTTGTATTCTGCTCGCTTGCTATGATGAAACTAGATTGCTATGATGAAACTTTGCATATTGTAATATGTATGGATCGATGGAACTATGTGCAACCTACTATGTATGTATGGATGGATATATATGTGCTAGATATTTATTATGTTGGATATATATGTGCTGGATATTTATGTGATGGATATATATGTGTTGTGATATATTTGCTGTGATAATTGTTGGATATAAGAAAAACAGAATAAAAAAGAGGCAATGCAGGCTCTTTGCCGTCCGCGGCGGACGGCAAAGAACCCTTTGCCGTCGGTGGCAGACGGCAAAGGGGGCACGTGGCGCCCACCTGTGCTTCCTGAGGGATGGGCCATTTGGCAAATTTGCCTACCGTGGCGGACGGCAAAGCTAAGCTGATGGCAAAGACTTTGCCTTTGCCGTCCGCCGGGCAGACGGCAAAAAATAGCGGGCGCTGATGTATTGCTGACGTCAACTGGCGGACGGCAAAGAGGCGCTCAAATTTGCCGTCCACTGGCGGACGGCAAAGGCCGCCGTTAGCCGCCTAACGGACTAACGCTGGCGGACGTGCAGTATTTTGCCATCCCTCCTCTTTGCCGTCCGCCGCTGTAGGCAAAGGGCTCTTTGCCGTTCGCCATAAAAAGCAGACGGCAAAGGACCTGTTTGCTGACCCTGTCTTTGCCGTCACTGTTTGCCGTCAGCGGCGGACGGCAAAGCTCTTTGCCGTCAGCCGTCTGTGCCTTTGTCCGCCGTGGCAGATGGCAAAGTACTGGATTCCTGTAGTGCATGTAGTTGAAATTTGAATTATGCACATAAATGCATTGAAAACTCAGTTAATGCATAAAAATGTCCAAACGAACCCCGAAAAATCACAAAAATTCACACAACACTCCTGTTGTTCTATGTTGACACGAGAAAAAAACTTGAAAGCAATAAGAGGCAATGGATATTGTTTCGTCCCCAAAGGTGGGACATTCCCTACCGAAAACCATCATGCTTGTCGTGAGAAGCTCCGGTTTGTGAGAAGCATATACCCAAACTTGCCCCAAATCGGACAAAATTTGTACCACGGCATGTTGATGCCACTCCATGATAGCATGCCAAGTTTCCTGAATTTCAGACGAGTTTCGGATTTACTAGAATTTAAAAACGAGGCATCTCACTATTTTGCCGGTAATCAACGGTGCCCTGGTGTTTGAAATTCATTCCCATTTCTTGCATCGGACCTAAGCATGCACCCAAGGACACGGATTTGATTTTTCAATGAATTTATATGCACTGGAGCATGCGCATGTAGTTCAAATTTGAATTATGCACATAAATGCATTGAAAACTCAGTTAATGCATAAAAATGTCCAAACGAACACCGAAAAATCACAAAAATTCACACAACACTCCTGTTGTTCTATGTTGACACGAGAAAAAAACTTGAAAGCAATAAGAGGCAATGGATATTGTTTCGTCCCCAAAGGTGGGACGTTCCCTACCGAAAACCCTCATGCTTGTGTGAGAAGCTCCAGTTTGTGAGAAGCATATACCCAAACCTGCCCCAAATGTGACAAAATTTGTACCAAGGCATGTTGATGCCGCTCCATGATAGCATGCCAAGTTTCATGAATTTTAGACGAGTTTTGCATTTACTAGAATTTAAAAACCAGGCATCTCACTGTTTTGCCGGCAATCAACGGTGCCCTGGTGTTTGAAATTCATTCCCATTTCTTGCATGGGACCTAAGCATGCATCCCAAGGACACATATTTGATTTTTCAATGAATTTATATGCACTGGAGCATGTGCATGTAGTTCAAATTTGAATTATGCACATAAATGCATTGAAAACTCACTTAATGCATAAAAATGTCCAAACGAACCCCGAAAAATCACAAAAATTCACACAACACTCCTGTTGTTCTATGTTGACACGAGAAAAAAACTTGAAAGCAATCAGAGGCAATGGATATCGTTTCGTCCCCAAAGGTGGGACGTTCCCTACCAAAAACCATCATGCTTGTTATGAGAAGCTCCGGTTTGTGAGAAGCATATACCCAAACCTGCCCCAAATGGGACAAAATTTGTACCACGGCATGTAGCATGCCAAGTTTCATGAATTTTAGACGAGTTCTGGATTTACTAGAATTTAAAAACCAGGCATCTCACTGTTTTGCCGGCAATCAACGGTGCCATGGTGTTTAAAATTCATTCCCATTTCTTGCATGGGACCTAAGCATGCACCCAAGGACAAAGATTTGATTTTTCAATGAATTTATATGCACTGGAGCATGTTCATGTAGTTCAAATTTGAATTATGCACATAAATGCATTGAAAACTCACTTAATGCATAAAAATGTCTAAACGAACCCTGAATAATTCCAATTCTTTTATGATCACTGTAGATAAAAGGTCTAGCAATTCAAACACCGCCATGGCCACTGTGACCCCATTATGTAATTAAAATCAAGGCCAAAAATCAAGTAGATCCCACACAATTTATTATAACCAACTGTGTGAGATGCAGCACAAAATATCTTCGGACCGTGTCTGAATAAGGGACCATGTCTCATGACACTTTGCGCGCCAGTTTTTTGGCTGAAGCGATTCCAAATTTTCGGCTTCGCGGAAATATCTACCTCCCCGCCCCCTCCCCCTTACCAAAAGCCACATTTCCCCTCTTTCCGCCTTCCTTTCCAAGTTGAAACCTTCACTCCTTGCTTACAGCGTCGCCGCCTCCTCGCCGGCGACCCTCCTTCACGCTGCTCGGCCTCGCCTATCCAGACAGGTAATCCACACCCGATCCCCATCCTCCTCCTTCCACATCCCACATGGCCCGACCGTCGGCGCGAGCACGACACCTTCCACCCAAATCACCGACCCCTCCGCCAAATAAGCGCCGGCCTAAGCCATGGTGCACGCAGTATAGCCAGGACCTCAAGGAGCATTTGGCAGCGGAGAAGCAAATCGCGACCGCACGTGCGGATGAGGTCGCGCTGGCTGCCATTCGTGCCGACCCCCAGATCTTGGAGGAGCACCTCACCGTCGAGGCCATCGTTGACGCCTCGCGCGCCGACGCTGCGACGCGGTTGGCTGCTTTAAACGACAGTTCATGGCGTTTTCTCGAGCCCACCGTCGGTGCCTTCGACGAAGACTACGAGGTGTTTTCTCAGCGTGCACATGCTTACCTCATCTCGAGAGCCAGCAGGTTGGTGCCCGGAGCAGCTCAGGCAACTCACCACTACAACGAGGATACCCACGATGCGAAGGCCTCGCCCTCTTCCATGTCCAAGGAGCCAATCATCATCGATATCTCCGACAATGAGGAGTAGCTTGTCTTATTAGCTCACTATAAGGACGCATGTTCAGTTTGCTAGCTACTGCCTTTCCTTAACAAATTCTAGTGAATTGTGCTATCTACTTTTACCATGCAATCTTCTGCTATAGTTTATATGTTCTATATGTCGTGCAATGTGGTGTTCAATTAACTGCTTGGTTCAATTCTGCAAATGTGATGTTCAATTCTTCAGGGTGCAATATTTCCAAGTTGTTAAGCATGCTTGGTTTGGTTAACTGTTTGATCTTCTATTAGGAGTATGTTATGTTGTTCAATTGGTGTTTACTTAACTGCTTGGTTCATTTGTTGTGGCTTGGTTCACTTGTTGTGGTGTTTAGTTAACTGCTTGGTTCAATTCTGCAATGCGATGTTCAATTGTTGTGGTTGCATTCTGTTATTGTATACCATGTGAGGAATAAATCGAATTTGGTTGTACTAAATACATGAGAAACAAATACAATTGCTATATTTCCAAGTTGTTAAGCATGCTTGGTTTGGTTAACTGTCTGATCTTCTATTAGGAATATGTTATGTGGTGCAATGTGGTGCTCAGTTAACGTTTGGTTCATTTGTTGTGGTGTTTAGTTAACTGTTTGGTTCAATTCTGCAATGTGATGTTCAATTGTTGTGGCTGCATTCTG
The DNA here is from genome assembly GCA_032464435.1 of Aegilops umbellulata. NCBI lineage: Eukaryota > Viridiplantae > Streptophyta > Magnoliopsida > Poales > Poaceae > Aegilops > Aegilops umbellulata. Next base: position 105,082,123 of record CP136055.1, read on the forward strand.
TTATTGTATACCATGTGAGGAATAAATCGAATTTGGCTGCACTTAATACATGATAAACATATACAGGTGCTATATTTCCTAGTTCTTAATCATGCTTGGTTTGGATAAATGGGTTTTCCATGTGGCCTGTATTAATCTGATGAATCTGCAATGTGCTTATTTATCATCAACATATTTTACTGATAGCATGCGAACCCTTACTTAACCTGATGACTAACTACCTTATATGTGTTGCAGGGAAACAATGGGAAGCACTGAGGTTTGCAAGATGGTACTAACTATTATACCTTGGCCTTTTTGTATACCTTTGCCCCATTTCCAATATAGAGAAGATATTTATGCACATCCTTGTTTTCAGGCTTCACTGATGATTACCTCTCAAACCACCTCTGTGGTTAGGAGGCAAGGAAAGTTTTCATACAACACCCACGGTTCAATATTGAAGTGTTCCTGAAGAGGTCGAAGGATGGACGGTCAATCATCCACAGGCACTGGCCTAAAGTTGCAAAGACCTTCAACATGAATGAAGGCTCAATATTCACCTTCCGCTTCAGCAGTTTTCGAGATGAGATGCATCTTTCTATGTACCGTCTAAGATGCTAATTTCGAAAGGTTCTAGATGTTGCATGTGAAACTTGCTGCTGGTGCAGTTGTGTAATGGGGTAGCTGAGTGCTGAAGCTATATCATGTTGTACTCTGATGTATTTCAATTATGAAATCCTGCTTCCTTAATATGGAAATGGAATATATTATGTGCTTAATATGAATGTCAATTAGATTAGTAAATGGATTATTAATAATAGGGCAATTAGCCCGCTAATTGGCCAATTAGCTTGCTAATTGGGTTTTCCTATTGCAAACGGTTAATGAGAACCACCGTGGTCGATGACCTCAGGCAACACACACAGTTTCTAGGAATAAACCGTGTTGGATCAATGAACAATCACACATGACATTCTCTTCAAAACTGTTTGCGTTACGCCACCTTGCGCAAACATTTTCCTTGGGACGACTGTGTGGGATGTACATACGAACAGAAACGTTTAGCGGGGACTGGCTGTGTGGGATGTACTTGCAACCGGAAACAATTTCGCTGTATAATTGTATTTTTAGCTATACTGTACGTATTTCCGTATTTGCACGCTCGTCGGTCGCACATGACCTCATTTTGCCGAACATGTGTGCCAGGAGGGCATATCCCCAACGGTTTCTGGGTCATGTGGGAAGGACCCCCCTATCGCCCAAACTCACTTGGCGACGGTTCCAGATGCCGTCGTGGAAAGGGGTTAAAAACCGTTTGTTTAGGACCGACGCGCACCAGTGTGTAGGACCAATATGAGCATCCAGGTTCCACTATTGGTTTTTGACCGGAGATGTGTCTCGGTCATGTCCACATATTTCTCGAACCCGTAGGGTCGGCACGCTTAACGTTCGATGACGATTTGTATTATGAGTTATGTGATTTGATGTACCAAAGTTTGTTCGGAGTCCCGGATGAGATCACGGACATGATGAGGAGTCTCGAAATGGTCGAGACATAAAGATTGATATATTGGAAGGTTGTGTTTGGACACCAGAATGGTTTTGAAAAGGTTCGGACATTTTCTAGAGTACCGGGGGTTACCGGAACCCCCCGGGGAGTTAATAGGCCTTCATGTGCCCTAGTGGAGAGAGGAGGCGGCGGCCAGGTGGAGGCGCGTGCCCCCCAAGGCCAAACCGAATTGGACTAGGGTTGGGGGGCTTTCCTTCTCTCCTACTCCTCCTTCCCTCCTTCTCCTAGTGGGGCGAATCCTACTTGCACCGGGAGTCCAAATAGGACTCCCCCCCCCCATGGCGCGCCCCCCTTGGGCCGGCTACCTCTCCTCCCCCCCTTTATATACATGATACAGCCACGATAGAGGAGGTGAAGCCCAATTTCAGAACTCCACCAAGCTAGGCGTGTCGTTGTTATTTTTAATAATTAGATTTTTTTTAATAATTGTGAGTTTTGGCTTGGTTTTGGGCCTGTCCAACCAAGTCAGGTCGAGGCCCATTAGGCTGGGCGCCTCACCCCTCCATATAAGGAGCTGGGGCGCATTAGGTTTAGGGAGTTCAGAATTTTAGTCTAAAACTATCGAGTTGTGTTTCTTCGGTGAAGCATCCATCTGGGGTTGGCGATGCCGTTTATCTAATAAAGATTGCTTCCGAGGTTCTTGTGTTCATCAAGGATTATCGTGCTTTGGTTTGAGGCATGGTGATCTTCATCACGTTGCTTGCTGGATTTGTTTCCTCATCTTCAGGTTACGTGGATTATTCCCGTAATTAGAAGTTTTTCTATTTGATTGTCTTGCGGTGAAAGATCGGGCAAAAACTATAGGATCATCATGTTGATCCTTATTATGTGGTATCAGATTACCGAGTTTATCACCGCGAGTTTGTCCTGCTGAAATTGATCTGCTGGTCTTAGCTCAAGATTTGTGGATCTACTGGTTTGTTGAAGGCTAGGAGTTTGATCTGCTGTTGTTCGGAAAGCTGCCTCTTGTTGTCGTCGCTTATTAGCGATCTGTTGGACGAAGAGGTCGTGACGAAGTAATTGTTCGTGGCGAGGCAAAGCTGCAGGAGATGGAGATTCGTTTTTCTCCCCCAGCCGGCCGCGTTGGTGTGCAGATCGCTAAAACGAGATCAGGTTGATTCCTTTCCCCCGCGTGGTGGACCAGACAAAAATGAAAAAACTGGAGTTTGCTTCGGATCCAGGTTTTGGTGGCACTTTGCGTGGCAAATAAAAACAAAGGAGTCTTATTATTGTACGTGTGATACGTGGCTTTTGAGTCCAAGTTTGGTGCAACTTTTTGCGTGAGAAAAAAAAGGAACGGGCAGCTGGGTTTGAGTACCGATCAACAAAGGAAAAAAAAAGTCAGATCGAGTGAGCTATAGCGCCACGTACTTGGAGATATTTCCGGATCAGACTCAGATCGATCGTTTCCTTCGGGTGGAGTTTTGGAAACGTTGGGTCAGTTAGAGATCAGTTCAGGCTGGGCTGCGGAGATTAAAAAAACATAGGAAAAAATTTATCAAATTGGAAGATGTCTTCCGCGTGGTTTTCTCGGCTGTATGGGAAGTCTAAGGAGCGTGCTCGTAATGATATAGCTAATATACAGAAGAGTATTATAGATATGCAGTCGAAATTAAAAAAGCCCATCGCATTTTTTCCCACGCATACTGTGCAACCTTTCACGAAGTTAATTTCCATGGACAAAGTCGTGGTTCAGATGGATGATGTCAACAAGGCAGCAAAAACACATACTAGTTCTAAGGAGGACAAGGCTGATGTTAACACGATTTTGGCGGACGAGGATGTACCGTTGATTGGGCTAAGTGTGCAACTCAAGCGAGTACATCGTGATGCTTGCCTGACAGTTGATAAAGGTCAGCGTTGGACTTTATTTCAGACGCAGTGCATGATCAAGGGCAAGGCGAGCAAGTTGATGATTGATGGTGGTAGTTGTACCAATGGCATAAGCAAGGCAATGGTGGCATCTTTGGGGTTGTCCACCTGGCGTATTCCTGAACCTAAGCATCTAGAGTGGTTGAATATTTGTGGTATGCTGAAGGTTACACATAAGGCGCGTGTGCCATTTACAATTGGTGAGTATGCTGATGAGGTGGAATGTGATGTATTGCCATTGGAGGTGTGTGGACTGTTACTTGGACGTCCATGGCAGTATGATCGCAATGTTACACATGCTGGGAGAGCAAATACTTATTATTTGTGCATGAGGGCAAACAACAGACTTTGAAGCCTATGAAGGATGATCAAATAAAGTCTGATGTGGAGCTGGTGGTACACAAGGAGAGGTTGCGCAAGGCTAAGCCGCCAAGGTTAGCTAAGCTGCAGCATGAGGAGCATGATGCACAGAGCGACATTGTTGATATTGCTTCAACTCTACCTATAGATTACAAGCATGTTGTTCTTGTTAGTGACAAGCCAGTTGAAGTACAACCTCTTTCTGATGAGAGGAAGGATGTTGCAGCATGTGTTACAATTCCAGTTTGTGTTGACACAGGTGTTCAGACTGATGATACTTGTGCTGATCATGTCCCAGTGCATGAGGTGCTTCGGGGCGACAAGCGCAGTTTTGTTAGCACACCTGTGAGGCGTTTTGTTGGAGCAGCAGTGCGGATGCACAAAGGCAAGGATGGACATGTTCGTCAGTTGTGTGGCCCAGGCATTACTCATCTTTTGCAGGGTAGGGCAAAACAGGTTCATGTTCAGAAACAAAGGGCTCCAGCAAAGGTGGACAAGAAGAAGGTGGTGGCGCCTATGCCCAGGCGTGTGTGGAGAAGAAAGGCACCCACAGCTGAACCAAGTCGAGCAGACCAAGAGGGAGGATGTGGAGTGGTAGGCACGCGAGACTTAAGGATGGCGAAGACGCGTGATGCTTTTGTTGATATCACGCCACCCTTTCCAGCAGACCCTCACGCGTTGAGGACAACACTTTTTGAAGGGGGGGAGGATGATACGGGCATGATAGAGGAGGTGAAGCCCAATTTCAGAACTCCACCAAGCTAGGCGTGTCGTTGTTATTTTTAATAATTAGTTTTTTTATAATTGTGAGTTTTGGCTTGATTTTGGGCCTGTCCAACCAAGTCAAGTCGAGGCCCATTAGGCTGGGCGCCTCACCCCTCCATATAAGGAGCTGGGGCGCATTAGGTTTAGGGAGTTCAGAATTTTAGTCTAAAACTATCGAGTTGTGTTTCTTCGGTGAAGCATCCCTCTGGGGTCGGCGATGTCGTTTATCTAATAAAGATTGTTGCGGAGGTTCTTGTGTTCATCAAGGATTATCGTGCTTTGGTTTGAGGCGTGGTGATCTTCATCACGTTGCTTGCTGGATTTGTTCCCTCATCTTCAGGTTACGTGGATTACTCCCGTAATTAGAAGTTTTTCTATTTGATTGTCTTGCGGTGAAAGATCGGGCAAAAACTATAGGATCATCACGTTGATCCTTATTAATACGTGGGAAGGGGGCACCCCAAAGGCACACCAAGCCTTCTCTTAGCCGTGTGCGGTGCCCCCTCCACAGTTACACACCTCGGTCATATTGTCGTAGTGCTTAGGCGAAGCCCTGCGCCGGTAACTTCATCATCACCGTCGCCACGCCGTCGTGCTGACAGAACTCTCCCTCATCCTCAACTGGATCAAGAGATCGAGGGACGTCATCGAGCTGAACGTGTGCTGAACGCGGAGGTGCCGTACGTTCGGTGCTTGGATTAGTTGGATCGCGAAGACATTCGACTACATCATCCGCCTTACTAAACGCTTCCGCTTCGGTCTACAAGGGTACGTCGACACACTCTCCCCGCTCGTTGCTATGCATCTCCTAGATAGATCTTGCGTGATCGTCGGTAAATTTTTGAAATACTGCGTTCCTCAACACTATCGTAGTCATTCACTTGGTGACGGTTCAAATCACCGTCGCGGAAAGGGGTTAAAAATCGTTTGTATAACACCTCATTGTACCAATGTACTACACTCACATCCACAAACATATCACTCAAAACCCATTGCTCAATTGGATTAGGGCTTCTTGTTGCACACTGAAGATAAAGGTTTTTGTCTGGATGCTGGTCATGGACAGGCTTAACACTCAAGACATGCTTCTGAGAAGACATTGGAATGTTTAAAATTCTCCTTTATGTGTGCTCTACCCTACGCAGACTAGGGAGGACAGAGACCATCTTTTTTTCAACTGTAATTTTAGTTGCAGGGTATGGAATCATTTGCAGATCGACTAGCAACATGGTGATGATCAGAGGAAAATTGTACTTGCTGCACGAAGAGGTTTTGGAAAGCCTTCTTTCACTGAAGTGGTTTTTGTGTCCTACTGGAATATTTGGATAATTAGGAGTGGTAGGGTCTTTAGAAATGAGAGGCCTAGTTTTAACAAGTGGAGAGGTGCTTTCATTCAGGATATTTCTCTCTTGGCACATAGGATCAAGGCCAGATATAGAGACAACCTTATTAGATGGCTATCTTTTTTGCCACCTTAAGGTAAGTATTGTAATCTTGCTTCTGTAGTACTCTAGTTGCTTTGTAAATAATGTATGCATACTACAAATAAAGTCAAAACTGTAGGGTGTTGCCCTGCAGTAATTGGTTAAAATCTACAAATTCAAATTAGGTTATTCTTTTTGCATTTTTGAGCTAGTAAAATGTAGTTTAATTTATTCTACTGTTGGTAAAAATATAAAAATTTATAAAATAGTTTCTGGAAACAAACTTAGCAACCCTACCGTCACATTTATTTGAATTTAATTAGTGAAATATAACTTGTCACTAAACCAAATTCAAATAGAATAATCCCTAGACTTGTTTGAAACATAATTTGGCATTAAATAAAGTTTTTGAAAAATAAATTGAATTATAGTTTGGATTAAAGGAAATTTAATCATAAACCCTAATTATTTTATAAAATAAAATGGTAGAATAATTAACAGGTCATTTAAATTTAATAATTGAATCATAATGACTTAGGAGAAAACAATTTCAAATTGAAAGTCAACTTAGGCCAAATAATTTCAAATAGTACAAGTCAAATCTCTAATTCGAATCAAGATGCATTGACTAATGAGGTTTAATTTATTTAGGTTCATAAATATTAAATTAAGATGTCAAGTTGAACCTATTAGGATTTTGAACCTAGTTAGCTAACCCTAATTGAATATTGTAATGAACTCAAATACCAAACAAACCTTGAACTCAAATTTGAAAGACCAAATGAAATGAAATGAATCAAGCAACCCAACACTTGTGATGTGTGACTTATGCTTTTGCATTCATGCAAGTTTTCCCTTTGCATGAATTGTATGCTTATGATTGCTATGTGTTATATTTTTGTCAACGTTAGATTACGAGGAGTGCAACCCCTATGACTATGAGGAGTGCACTCGTGTCAACAACAACCTAGCCAAGTTCCACATTGATCATGTTACCCAATATTTTATTTGCATTGTAGTTTTGCCATGTTTGGTGTGTGAGTTTAGGATGCTAAATTTTGTACAATCCAGTAGTTGACAACTTAGGTCCAAACTTACCCTGGCCTTATAACCATCGAGTAGATGCTTAGCTGCTATAATGTGGATGGGGAAACATCAATTATTGTTCCACCATACAACCTCATGGTTGACTATTTAACTAGAACTTCATTAATGAATCGATCTGGGTGGACTAGCTTTGATTGGGTCATCGAAGTGTAACCTTTGGTAGGGAATGCCACCCAGGTATCAAAGGGATTGTACGAGTTCAAAGTTGAGTAGCTTCCTTGTGTAACTGTGATACAATATGGGCTCTGTCTGGACTGAGTAAGTTGTGGGAACCCTCCAGAGTAGACCAGCGGATGTAGGTGTATAGGTCGGACTAGGTGTGCCATTTCTAAGAGGGCTATCACTTCCCAAAAGACTCGTCTTAATCTAACTAGCTAATTCACAAGTGAAGTTTAGTAGCACAAGGGTGTGATCGGGAATCATGGGTAAAGCACACAAACATGTGCAGAGTGTATACAAATGATCATGGTTAGCCGTGTCCCCGGTTACAGACAACTTTTGAGCAACTCACCCAAGAATTTTCATCTTGATCTCATCACCTCTTTCTTTAAAAGCAATGGGTTGAACCAACAGGGAGTGTGGAGTTGATCTCAGAGGACTGAAGGACCGAGGGTCTCTGGAGAAAGGCTTGGGGCAATCGTGCAGTGCGGAAGCCCACATATTCAAATTGCATTTATGAGTGATCGCATGATATGATCTGCCCAGAACTACTATATGATGCGGTATATCCGACTATTAGAGTAGACCACTATTAAAATAATAAGGTAGAACTATTTTTCTGCATAGAGCCTTGAACTGCACCAGCCAAAATGCACGTAGATGAACAAGATTCCAAGTGAACTATGGGCTTGCCAATACATTCAAAGTATTGGCTCTAGTGACTGCAACATATATATTGCATGTGATTACTACAAGGAGTGAATTACGTAGGGTTTCATTCCTCCACTCGACATGCTTTTCCGTGGTGTTGGAGTTTATCAAGACGTCTACCTTAGATTTGCTTTTGTTTTCGCTTGTGATGAACTTTATTTGCTTATTGTAAGACTATGTATTTGACTAGCCTATGGCTAGAGTCTGCTTTCTGAATGATGCGATGTACTAAAGGACACATTTGTGTATAATATAACATCACTACCGTTATGTCGATGATTCGATTTAGACGTTGGCATCAAAACACACAGAGACCGTATGCCTGAAAAAGTGAGTCGTGACGCTATGAAGCTTAACGAAGGACATAGAATGGTAGCAGTTGTGAACAAAGCTAGCCCGAAGGCATTCCCGTAAAGTAAAAAACTATATTTCTGCCTCTCTCCCTCAAAATAAAAACACATCCCCGTCTTTTTATTTGAAAGCAAAACACATCCCGTCTCTACTGCTACTAGATGACCAGTTGCGCCAAATGGCGCAAAGACCCGTTTAGAACCATGTTCATGTTGAAAATATTTGCATTTTTTCAATAACCGTATATTTGAGTACATTTGGTAAGAACTTATACCCCTATACATAAAGAAAATTAAATGCAAATATTTTCTGAAGGTAATAATGCCACAAATTAGATCATCGGTAGGTCAAGATGAGTCTGCAATTAGGAACTCCAAGTAGCTATAAACTTGCACTAAAAAGAGTAAACACAAGTGACACAATAAAATATACTTAATACATGAACTCGTGAACATTTGTACATGAGAAGTTAATAGAAATAGTGGTCAATTACATCATATAATTTGGTTCTATACTCTTGTGTATATATCATGAGTGCTACCCCTTTGTGATCAACTCTTTGTCCTTCGAGTCGAATGGCACGGCTACTGCCCCTTGTGGAAAAAGAAAGGACTCTATAATACCAATAAACGTAAACTTATAATTGCAAAAAAAAACCCGCCACAAGCACCATATATAAGGATATATTACAAAATACAATGCAGTTCATAGGCTCATTCTTCAATTGACATTCTGGACATCAAATCAAAATTATGAGGTATTGTTGTGAATTGCAAAACTTCTAAACCAGGTGCTAGCCTCAGACCATCCTTTAGTATGTACCTACCACAAATTTTAGTCAGATTAATAAAATACATATCCCTTTTTAGAAGCGAAAATACACAACAATCTAAAATAGAGAAACTTGGCGGCATGCGGCATAAAGAAGATATTGCCCATGCTCGCTTGAGACAAGGAATATAGCTAAAGAATTTTCCAAACCTTGAGAATGAACTACAATAAACAGCCAAAAAATAATCTAATATTCTACATATGCTGGAACACATGGATGTTACTACAAAAAGGGAAGGCATCAACAAGCATAAGTATCTCATTTTGCTACCAATATTAGCAAATATTCTGTTATGGGAAACTATTTAATGGTAGAAACTCTGAAAGACGCAAAGTCATTCGTTTCACACCATCATCTTGCTGGTGACCAAATAAACACTATTGTTTCATGTGTAGTTCAAGGCTGTATTTCGGAAAGTCTAACTGTGTCGGAAAGAAAAACTTGAAACCAACACTGTAAAAAAAGCGTGCCTAAAACTGTCAAAAATTTGAACCTAGTCCAAGCACTTCCTAAAATACCTTGTTATGTTCTCTATGAGTGCACTCATTAATCTGTCAGCTGGTGTCATAAAGAGCATCAGCGAGACACCTTTTACTATGCGGCAGATAGTGTCATGTAAAAAGGGGTGGAATCATCAGGTGAAGATTTTGCATCCCTGAGTATAACTAATATGGATATTGCACTACCTCCTGGTTGTCCTGCCAGTAAACAATCATATCAACATATGAACCACATAGTTGCTGGGAAAACAATGGTTTCTAGGTGGGTTTTTAGCACCAACCCTTAGAATGTCGCAATGTTACTCATGTTGATACATCAACTCTATTCAACAGTGTACCAAAAATGTCTTGCTTCAGACATAGATAGTGAATTAACAATTCCATCATGTGTTTTTCAAACCCAGCAATTCTTAATGTTGCATGACCTTGTGGAGTCAGGTAGATATCACAAAATTCTATGAAAGACTACCAGCCAAAATGGCAAAAGAAAAGAAAGTTCAGCGGAGCAGAGAGAGTAGAAAATTCATTATTACTTGGAAGCGACACATGTTCATTAACTGGGGGAGGCATGGTGTCATCTGTTTTCAATGGCCTGAAATCAATCCAACAAGCTTCATCTACCAAGGAGATAACCCATTAGGCCTTTTAACACTCTGCATCATCATCCCATCTGATCTGTCAGGCTGATAGTCAGCGAACAATACTTCAGCTTTGCACATGATTTAAGGACAATCTAATGGGAGCAATCATAGCAAAGTAAATCAACAGTGAATTGTTGTTTTTTCTTTTTTGTAGACATCTCTTACGATTAAAATACCTATCCAGAACAATCAATATAAGGCATTGTGAGCAGATAAACATTATTGTTTCATTATCTCCCAACAAGCTAGATCAAAAGCATTAACCAACTTAGTGTGTGCCTAGCCTTACAGAATATCATAGCACAGACATTCATTGAAGAAGACAAATGATTATAAACTCTGAGCTAGTCACACTACCACAAAAACATGATAAACCTTGAAAAAAATACCAGCTCGAAGGTATGGAGGCAAAAGCATCAAAGGTATATGGGGAAGAACTCACCAGAGCAAAACCAATGGAACAATTAGTAATCCGGCTTACATGCAGCACCAGCGAAACCATGATAAATTTAGACCGGCACTTCAACAAGAAATTACTTCACCATAATGGCAACCAACCACAACTCCTTTAAATATGACTATAATGAATTTAACACAGTAGTAGTTTAGTTTCCACAAGTGAAACAATGAAGAAGCTTATTGTATAAGTTTACTTAATTTGGTCACAGTAAGCTAAGTATTTGTGTGCACAAAATAGGGAGGCACACTTTCTTCAGGCCTGATTACTGAATGGCAGGTACTAACTGAAGTAAACCAAGCATGTATGTGCTCTGAATATTCACAATTGCTAGTAAACAAAGTAACTAACTATATTTACCAGAATGTACAATGCCCAAGCTCAGCGAGGGAAACAAACACAAGGAATAGAGGTCGCACACTTGAAACCTGCTGAAGTTTGCGTCGGTCTCCCTCTCAAGGGCCAATCCAGAAACAAAATCAGCAAGCTATGTGCCTCCATGGCAAGTTTTCCATCTATAATTGAGAAGCACCTGCAAAGATGGAATAGACATCAGCCATAAATCACAAGTTCTAGGCAAAGAAAGAGAATTCCTATAAAGCAAGTATCAAAACATTGCTCCCTTCAAGATGATGTCCCCTCTGCATCATAACATTTTTCCCGACCTTTGAAGACACTGCACTGAACCCTCTTCAGCAAATAGAGCATAGATTCATGAAGAGCTCCAGAAGAGATTAAATGGGTACAAATGACCATTACACATGTCATGAGTTAAATAGGTTCGTTACGATGACAGGAGCAAAAGCAAGTATACTATAAGGAATTAATTACGATATGGGATTACAACTTTGAGAAAACACTATAATAGGGAGAAATAATAAGGTACCCAAGAAAATTGGAAGAGCGGCGATAGAATAATAAGGTAAATAGACATTAGAGGTAAATTGTTATCCGAAAATATATACATGGTTCAATCTTATTTTAGAAATTAAAATTTTGATTTTTATGTGACCCACATTATAGAATAAGTGCTAACCTTTTGACGAGTCCTATGCAATATCAGGAATCTAGATCCAACCAATGCACTCGACTTGCCCTGCAAATATATACATGGTTCAGAGTTATTTTCAGAAATTAGGATTTCAGCCACAGTTGCAACTCCAACACCAAAAAGAACTGGCCATTCATTTTTTAGAAGTTTGGACAGAAACAAAGAACAATGCTTACCTGATAGAAACTAACAGAGTTGAAACATAGACTCTGATTGAGAAGCCAAATTGAGATGCCATTGAGCACTCCAAATCCCATGAAGTTCCTTCCATAGAAAGATTTGTGCTCAAAGGGCTTCATACATAATGCCACATGAAGTCAATAGAATGGAACAAAGAGATGCCAGGCTGTCAACATGGTTGCTGCACAATAAAGAATAAGGGTGAGTAAACTTTTAGGGTAAACCAATCTACTTTTGTTTTTTCTAATATGTTTAGACTACTACTCTTTCCTTCTCAAAATATCATTTGATAACTGGTACAACACAATCTCACTCTAGCTCATTCTGCTTGACATATTCATTTCAGTAAGTCACCCTAGCTGAGTGGCTGTATCATTCAAGTTAAGCTCATGGCATGTTTATTTTGTTTTAACCATGGTGTGTTACAACCCACAATACATATCCATACCGAAAAACAAAATTTGCAGCTCGCACTAACCAACATAGTTTTTTTCCTGAATTTACACTTGCAATACCACATACCAAAATGGATGCGGTAGTTACATGGAGTAATTAGGCTGTTGAAAATAATATGTAAATCTATCGATGCTCCAAGTATATATTAATTAAAAGCCAACCTAGTGTAATTTTCATTTAAGAATAATATAGCATTGACCCTGCGATATACTTGTATGCGGATTTTCTCAGAATCACACTTGCTTCGCTATTTTGTACACCGACACGCTCTCTTCCATACTAAGCATATGTTGGCTACTTCAATAGCACTTATCCATATCTTCACTTTGCTAGGATATCCGCTGGAAGAGAAGAAGTGAAGACTCTGTTCTTCAACTTTGTTGCCTATGCATACATACACATATTCAGTTGACGAAACATGGTTTACTTTATACTTACACACATGATCCTAAATCTGAGAAACCAGAAATGGCCTAGTCAAGCTACAACCTTTGAATACATACCTTATTTTGCCAGATGGTGTGAAGTGTGATGGCCACGAACAACAAGACCTGGACCAAAATACCAAAGATGATTCCCATCCAAAGGCCCTGCCCACCTGTATAAGGAAGCAAGTGAAGGCAAGTTCAAAAGCAAGCATGAGAACACATGATAACCGAGCTAATATGTTCACTATTCGTTGTGTTTTTCAGAAGGGGATGACCCTGGCCTCTACATAAGTGATGCACACAACAAGTATTCACTGATGCATACCAAAACATTTTGTGGCTTCACATCCCTGTGACAGATTCCAGGAACAGTAATGAATGTACACAAGCCACCTGAATAGACACCACAAATGTAGAATTGACTTAGAATAGTTGCACAATGGAAGACACACATTTCACATTTATTCATTGACAATTCACAAACCTAATAGGTGTAAAGCTTGACGTAGATAAGTGGCATCCCCTATTTGGCATTACTGTAGTTCTTATGCCCGCGGTAGAGCGTCTCCGGGACATACTCCATGACAAGGTTCAAAAACAGCTCAATCCACTTGTGGTTGAGAAGAAGCAGTGCTTGAGGGAGACAACATTGGAATGGTTAATCGAACGCATAAGCTGCAGCTCCCGACAGTACCTTCTTAATGGCCACCGTCTCCCCAGTCTCCAAGCATTTAGCCTACACATGCAACCATTTCGCTAAACTTCAAGCTGGTAATCGACAACACAAACAGAGAAACAAACATTGGCTAGAGCAATCACCTGAAAGACAGCGCCAAACAAACCAGTGCCCAAAATGTGCTCTGCCATGTAGCTTTTGCGTTCCATCTGGTTTCATCCTTTCCAGGTCTGAATTTTGAGCAGGCAAATAAACTCGTCTCATGGAGCAGCAACTGCCAAATCCACCTTCTTTTGGCACTCTGGTTTTCCATCACATGGCTTCTTTGTCCAGTGATTTTCAGGAAGGTGGCAATCTCCCAACATACTTCTCATAACAACTAACAAGCAATGCCGTTCCTACCAGTGTGACCACCAGCAGAACCCATTCGGGCTTCCATGGCCTTATCCTCTATTATATATTTATATGAAGACTGGTTAGTGAAATAGGCAAAGTAGTAAAGTAACTGATTTGTGTATCATAAGTACAAATTCTGATTACTGTGAGTAGTCAGTTGTAGTAGCATCTGGGACGAAATTTCAGTTTGGACTCAACAACACATCTCACTAAGGCAATACTGGCCGTAAAACTCAGGCCAAGAGACACAAGGGAAACATAAGAGACGAACAACGCACATGTCACCGGCCTGAGCTCGACCGCATGTTATCCTCGTTTCCTCCAACTCGAGGGCGGAGTGCGGAGGCAGGGGAGGAGTCGCCGTTGGCGAGCAAGAGGGATAGGAAGAGGGAAAATCAAAGGGAGCAAAAGGGGAAGAAGGAAGACCAGCGAAGGCAACGACGACGTCCTTCCCTGCCTCGTACCCTCCCCAGATCGGGCCCCGGAACAGCCGCCACCGTCTCCGTCGTCTCGTGCCCGAGCGGCACCTCATCACAGCTCGACGCTGCCACCACCTCTCCTCTCGCGCTGCCGCCGACGCATCCGCCGCTCCCCCGCCTTGAGCTGGCCCGCCGCCATGGAGCCTTAGCGGGAGGAGGAGAAACACGAAGGGGAGGAGGCGGTGTTGGGGAACGTAGTAATTTCAAAAAAATTCCTACGCACACACAAGATCATGGTGATGCATAGCAACGAGAGGGGAGAGTGTTGTCTATGTACCCTCGTAGACCGAAGCGGAAGCGTTGACACAACGTAGAGGAAGTAGTCGTACGTCCTCCTCGCGATCCGACCGATCCAAGCGCGGACGCTTCCGAGTTCTTGACACACGTACAGCTCGATGACGTCCCCGGGTCTCGATCTAGCAAAACCTCCGGGGATGAGTTCCGTCAGCACGACGGCGTGGTGACGATCTTGATGAACTACCGACGCAGGGCTTCGCCTAAACACTGCGACAATATGACCGAGGTGGAATATGGTGGAGGGGGGGCACCGCACACGGCTAAGGAACGATCTCAAGGATCAACTTGTGTGTCCTAGGGTGCCCCCCTGCCCCCGTATATAAAGGAGCAAGGGGGGAGGGCCGGCCGGCCTAGAGGCGCGCCAAGGGAGGGGGGAGTCCTCCTCCTAGTAGGAGTAGGACTCCCCTTTCCTAGTCCAACTAGGAGGGAGGAAGGGGGAAGGAAAGAGAGGGAGAGGGAGAGGGAAAGGGGGGCCGCGCCCCCCTCCTTGTCCAATTCGGACTGCCCATGGGGGGGGGCGCGCCACCTCCTGGCACGGCCCTCTCTCTCCCCTCGCGGCCCAATAAGGCCCATACTTCCCCCGGGGGGTTCCGGTAACCCCTCCGGCACTCCGGTATTATCCGAAACCACTCGGAACCATTCCGATATCCGAACATAGCCGTCCAATATATCAATCTTTACGTCTCGACCATTCCGAGACTCCTCGTCATGTCCGTGATCACATCCGGGACTCCGAACTCCTTCGGTACATCAAAATGCATAAACTCATAATAACTGTCATCGTAACCTTAAGCGTGCGGACCCTACGGTTCGAGAACAATGTAGACATGACCGAGACACCTCTCCAGTCAATAACCAATAGCGGGACCTGGATGCCCATATTGGCTCCTACATATTCTACGAAGATCTTTATCGGTCAGACCGCATAACAACATACGTTGTTCCCTTTGTCATCGGTATGTTACTTGCCCGAGATTCGATCGTCGGTATCCAATACCTAGTTCAATCTCGTTACCGGCAAGTCTCTTTACTCGTTCCGTAATACATCATCCCGCAACCAACTCATTGGTTGCAATGCTTGCAAGGCTTATGTGATGTGCATTACCGAGAAGGCCCTGAGATACCTCTCCGACATTCGGAGTGACAAATCCTAATCTCGAAATACGCCAACCCAACAAATACTTTCGGAGACACCTGTAGAGCACCTTTATAATCACCCAGTTACGTTGTGACGTTTGGTAGCACACAAAGTGTTCCTACGGTAAACGGGAGTTGCATAATCTCATAGTCATAGGAACATGTATAAGTCATGTATAAAAGCAATAGCAGCATACTAAACGATCGGGTGCTAAGCTAATGGAATGGGTCATGTCAATCAGATCATTCAACTAATGATGTGACCTTGTTAATCAAATGACAACTCCTTTGTCTATGGTTAGGAAACTTAACCATCTTTGATTAATAAGCTAGTCAAGTAGAGGCATACTAGTGACACTCTGTTTGTCTATATATCCACACATGTATTATGTTTCCGGTTAATACAATTCTAGCATGAATAATAAACATTTATCATGATATGTAAGGAAATAAATAATAACTTTATTATTGCCTCTAGGGCATATTTCCTTCAGTCTCCCACTTGCACTAGAGTCAATAATCTAGATTACACAGTAATGATTCTAACACCCATGGAGTCTTGGTGCTGATCATGTTTTGCCCGTGGAAGAGGCTTAGTCAACGGGTCTGCTACATTCAGATCCGTATGTATCTTGCAAATCTCTATGTCTCCCACCTGGACCAAGTCCCGGATGGAATTGAAGCGTCTCTTGATGTGCTTGATTCTCTTGTGAAATCTGGATTCCTTCGCCAAGGCAATTGCTCCAGTATTGTCACAAAAGATTTTCATTGGACCCGATGCACTAGGTATGACACCTAGATCGGATATGAACTCCTTCATCCAGACTCCTTCATTTGCTGCTTCCGAAGCAGCTATGTACTCCGCTTTACATGTAGATCCCGCTACGACGCTTTGTTTAGAACTGCACCAACTGACAGCTCCACCGTTTAATGTAAATACGTATCCGGTTTGCGATTTCGAATCGTCCGGATCAGTGTCAAAGCTTGTATCAACGTAACCCTTTACGATGAGCTCTTTGTCACCTCCATACACGAGAAACATTTCCTTAGTCCTTTTCAGGTACTTCAGGATATTCTTGACCACTGTCCGGTGATCCACTCCTGGATTACTTTGGTACCTCCCTGCTAAACTTATAGCAAGGCACACATCAGGTCTGGTACACAGCATTGCATACATGATAGAGCCTATGGCTGAAGCATAGGGAACATCTTTCATCTTCTCTCTATCTTCTGCAGTGGTCGGGCTTTGAGTCTTACTCAACTTCACACCTTGCAATACAGGTAAGAACCCTTTCTTTGCTTGATCCATTTTGAACTTCTTCAAAATCTTGTCAAGGTATGTGCTTTGTACACAGCATTGCATACATGATACACAGCATTGCATACATGATAGAGCCTATGGTTGAAGCATAGGGAACATCTTTCATCTTCTCTCTATCTTCTGCAGTGGTCGGGCTTTGAGTCTTACTCAACTTCACACCTTGCAATACAGGTAAGAACCCTTTCTTTGCTTGATCCATTTTGAACTTCTTCAAAATCTTGTCAAGGTATGTGCTTTGTGAAAGTCCAATTAAGCGTCTTGATCTATCTCTATAGATCTTAATGCCCAATATGTAAGCAGCTTCATCGAGGTCTTGCATTGAAAAACTCTTATTCAAGTATCCCTTTATGCTATTCAGAAATTCTATATCATTTCCAATCAGTAATATGTCATCTACATATAATATCAGAAATGCTACAGAGCTCCCACTCACTTTCTTGTAAATACAGGCTTCTCCAAAAGTCTGTATAAACCCAAATGCTTTGATCACACTATCAAAGCGTTTATTCCAACTCCGAGATGCTTGCACCAGTCCATAAATGGATCGCTGGAGCTTGCACACTTTGTTAGCTCCCTTTGGATCGATAAAACCTTCTGGTTGCATCATATACAACTCTTCTTCCAGAAACCCATTCAGGAATGCAGTCTTTACATCCATTTGCCAAATTTCATAGTCATAAAATGCGGCAATTGCTAACATGATTCGAACAGACTTAAGCATCGCTACGGGTGAGAAGGTCTCATCGTAGTCAATCCCTTGAACTTGTCGAAACCCTTTTGTGACAAGTCGAGCTTTGTAGACAGTAACATTACTGTCAGCGTCTGTCTTCTTCTTAAAGATCCACTTGTTTTCTATTGCTTCCCGACCCTCGGGCAAGTCAACCAAAGTCCACACTTTGTTTTCATACATGGATCCCATCTCAGATTTCATGGCTTCCAGCCATTTTGCGGAATCTGGGCTCACCATCGCTTCTTCATAGTTCGTAGGTTCGTCATGATCTAGTAGCATGATTTCCAGAACAGGATTGCCGTACCACTCTGGTGCGGATCTCACTCTGGTTAATCTACGAGGTTCTGTAGTAACTTGATCTGTAGTTTCATGATCATCATCATTAACTTCTTCTCTGATTGGTGTAGATGTCACAGAAACCGGTTCCTGTGATGAACTACTTTCCAATAAGGGAGCAGGTACAGTTACCTCATCAAGTTCTACTTTCCTCCCACTCACTTCTTTCGAGAGAAACTCCTTCTATAGAAAGGATCCATTTTTAGCAACAAATGTCTTGCCTTCGGATCTGTGATAGAAGGTGTACCCAACAGTCTCCTTTGGGTATCCTATGAAGACACATTTTTCCGATTTGGGTTCGAGCTTATCAGGTTGAAGCTTTTTCACATAAGCATCGCAGCCCCAAACTTTAAGAAACGACAACTCTGGTTTCTTGCTAAACCACAGTTCATAAGGTGTCGTCTCAACGGATTTTGACGGTGTTCTGTTCAACGTGAATGCGGCCGTCTCTAGAGCATAACCCCAAAACGATAGCGGTAAATCTATAAGAGACATCATAGATCGCACCATATCTAGTAAAGTGCGATTACGACGTTCGGACACACCATTGCGCTGTGGTGTTCCGGGTGGCGTGAGTTGCGAAACTATTCCGCATTGTTTCAAATGTAGACCAAACTCGTAACTCAAATATTCTCCTCCACGATCAGATCGTAGAAACTTTATTTTCTTGTTACGATGATTTTCAACTTCACTCTGAAATTCTTTAAACTTTTCAAATGTTTCAGACTTGTGTTTCATTAAGTAGATATACCCATATCTGCTTAAATCATCTGTGAAGGTGAGAAAATAACGATATCCGCCACGAGCCTCAACATTCATTGGACCACATACATCTGTATGTATGATTTCCAATAAATCTTTTGCTCTCTCCATAGTACCGGAGAATGGTGTTTTAGTCATCTTGCCCATGAGGCACGGTTCGCAAGTGCCAAGTGATTCATAATCAAGTGACTCCAAAAGTCCATCAGTATGGAGTTTCTTCATGCGCTTTATACCGATATGACCTAAACGGCAGTGCCACAAATAAGTTGCACTATCATTATCAACTCTGCATCTTTTGGCTTCAACATTATGAATATGTGTATCACTACTATCGAGATTCATTAAAAATAAACCACTCTTCAAGGGTGCATGACCATAAAAGATATTACTCATATAAATAGAACAACCATTATTCTCTGATTTAAATGAATAACCGTCTCGCATCAAACAAGATCCAGATATAATGTTCATGCTCAACGCTGGCACCAAATAACAATTATTTAGGTCTAATACTAATCCCGAAGGTAGATGTAGAGGTAGCGTGCCGACTGCGATCACATCGACTTTGGAACCGTTTCCTACGCGCATCGTCACCTCGTCCTTTGCCAGTGTTCGCTTAATCCGTAGTCCCTATTTCGAGTTGCAAATATTAGCAACAGAACCAGTATCAAATACCCAGGTGCTATTGCGAGCTCTAGTAAGGTACACATCAATAACATGTATATCACATATACCTTTGTTCACCTTGCCATCCTTCTTATCCGCCAAATACTTGGGGCAGTTCCGCTTCCAGTGACCAGTCTGCTTGCAGTAGAAACACTCAGTTTCAGGCTTAGGTCCAGACTTGGGTTTCTTCTCTTGAGCAGCAACTTGTTTGCTGTTCTTTTTGAAGTTCCCCTTCTTCTTCCCTTTGCCCTTTTTCTTGAAACTAGTGGTCTTATTGACCATCAACACTTGATGCTCCTTCTTGATTTCTACCTCCGCAGCCTTTAGCATTGCGAAGAGCTCGGTGATAGACTTATCTATCCCTTGCATATTATAGTTCATCACGAAGCCTTTGTAGCTTGGTGGCAGTGATTGGAGAATTCTGTCAATGACGCAATCATCCGGAAGATTGACTCCCAGCTGATTCAAGTGATTATAATACCCAGACATCTTGAGTATATGCTCACTGACAGAACCATTCTCTTCCATCTTGCAGCTATAGAACTTATTGGAGACCTCATATCTCTCAATCCGGGCATTCTGTTTGAATATCAACTTCAACTCCTGGAACATCTCATATGCTCCATGGTTCTCAAACCGTCGTTGAAGTCCCGGTTCTAAGCCGTAAAGCATGGCACATTGAACTATCGAGTAGTCATCAGCTTTGCTCTGCCAGACGTTCATAACATGTGGCGTTGCTCCAGCAGCAGGCCTGGCACCTAGCGGTGCCTCCATGACGTAACTCTTCTGTGCAGCAATGAGGATAATCCTCAAGTTACGGACCCAGTCCGTGTAATTGCTACCATCATCTTTCAACTTTGCTTTCTCAAGGAACGCATTAAAATTCAACGGAACAACAGCACGAGCCATCATCATAAACAAGCAAGATACTATCAGGGACTAAGTTCATGATAAATTTAAGTTCAATTAATCATATTACTTAAGAACTCCCACTTAGATAGACATCCCTCTAATCATCTAAGTGATCACGTGATCCAAATCAAAACTAATCCATAACCGATCATAACGTGAAATGGATTATTTCTCAATGGTGAACATCATCATGTTGATCATATCTACTATATGTTTCACGCTCGACCTTTCGGTCTCCGTGTTCCGTGGCCATATCTGCATATGCTAGGCTCGTCAAGTATAACCCGAGTATTCCGCGTGTGCAAAACTGGCTTGCACCCGTTGTAGATGGACGTAGAGCTTATCACACCCGATCATCACGTGGTGTCTGGGCACGACGAACTTTGGCAACGGTGCATACTCGGGGAGAACACTTCTTGATAATTTAGTGAGAGATCATCTTATAATGCTACCGTCAATCAAAGCAAGATAAGATGCATAAAAGATAAACATCACATGCAAATCAATATAAGTGATATGATATGGTCATCATCATCTTGTGCTTCGTGATCTCCATCTCTGCGGCACCATCATGATCACCATCGTCACCAGTGCGACACCTCGATCTTCATCGTAGCATCGTTGTCCTCTCGCCAATCTTATGCTTCTACGACTATCGCTACCGCTTAGTGATAAAGTAAAGCATTACAGGGCGATTGCATTGCATACAATAAAGCGACAACCATACGGCTCCTGCCGGTTGCCGATAACTCGGTTACAAAACATGATCATCTCATACAATAAAATATAGCATCATGTCTTGACCATATCACATCACAACATGCCCTGCAAAAACAAGTTAGACGTCCTCTACTTTGTTTGTTGCAAATTTTACGTGGCTGCTACGGGCTTAAGCAAGAACCAATCTCACCTACGCATCAAAACCACAACGATAGTTTGTCAAATAGACTCCGTTTTAACCTTCTCAAGGACCGGGCGTAGCCATACTCGGTTCAACTAAAGTTGGAGAAACTGACACCCGCCAGCCACCTGTGTGCAAAGCACGGCGGTAGAACCAGTCTCGCGTAAGCGTACGCGTAATGTCGGTCCGGGCCGCTTCATCCAACAATACCGTCGAACCAAAGTATGACATGCTGGTAGGCAGTATGACTTGTATCGTCCACAGCTCACTTGTGTTCTACTCGTGCAAAACATCAAACCATAAAAACCTAGGCTCTGATGCCACTGTTGGGGAACGTAGTAATTTTAAAAAATTTCCTACGCACACGCAAGATCATGATGATGCATAGCAACGAGAGGGGAGAGTGTTGTCTACGTACCCTCGTAGACCGAAGCGGAAGCGTTGACACAACGTAGAGGAAGTAGTCGTACGTCCTCCTCGCGATCCGACCGATCCAAGCGCCGTTACTCCGGCGCTTCCGAGTTCTTGACACACGTACAGCTCGATGACGTCCCCGGGTCTCGATCCAGCAAAACCTCCGGGGATGAGTTCCGTCAGCACGACGGCGTGGTGACGATCTTGATGAACTACCGACGCAGGGCTTCGCCTAAACACTGCGACAATATGACCGAGGTGGAATATGGTGGAGGGGGGCACCGCACACGGCTAAGGAACGATCTCAAGGATCAACTTGTGTGTCCTAGGGTGCCCCCTGCCCCCGTATATAAAGGAGCAAGGGGGGAGGGCCGGCCGGCCTAGAGGCGCGCCAAGGGAGGGGGGAGTCCTCCTCCTAGCAGGAGTAGGACTCCCCTTTCCTAGTCCAACTAGGAGGGAGGAAGGGGGAAGAAAAGAGAGGGAGAGGGAGAGGGAAAGGGGGGCCGCGCCCCCCTCCTTGTCCAATTCGGACTGCCCATGGGGGGGGGGCGCGCGCCACCTCCTGGCGCGGCCCTCTCTCTTCCCTCGCGGCCCAATAAGGCCCATACTTCCCCCGGGGGGTTCCGGTAACCCCTCCGGCACTCCGGTATTATCCGAAACCACTCGGAACCATTCCGATATCCGAACATAGCCGTCCAATATATCAATCTTTACGTATCGACCATTCCGAGACTCCTTGTCATGTCCGTGATCACATCCGGGACTCCAAACTCCTTCGGTACATCAAAATGCATAAACTCATAATAACTGTCATCGTAACCTTAAGCGTGCGGACCCTACGGTTCGAGAACAATGTAGACATGACCGAGACACCTCTCCGGTTAATAACCAATAGCGGGACCTGGATGCCCATATTGGCTCCTACATATTCTACGAAGATCTTTATCGGTCAGACCGCATAACAACATACATTGTTCCCTTTGTCATCGGTATGTTACTTGCCCGAGATTCGATCGTCGGTATCCAATACCTAGTTCAATCTCGTTACTGGCAAGTCTCTTTACTCGTTCCGTAATACATCATCCCGCAACCAACTCATTGGTTGCAATGCTTGCAAGGCTTATGTGATGTGCATTACCGAGAAGGCCCTGAGATACCTCTCCGACATTCGGAGTGACAAATCCTAATATCGAAATACGCCAACCCAATAAATACTTTCGGAGACACCTGTAGAGCACCTTTATAATCACCCAGTTACGTTGTGACGTTTGGTAGCACACAAAGTGTTCCTACGGTAAACGGGAGTTGCATAATCTCATAGTCATAGGAACATGTATAAGTCATGGATAAAAGCAATAGCAGCATACTAAACGATCGGGTGCTAAGCTAATGGAATGGGTCATGTCAATCAGATCATTCAACTAATGATGTGACCTTGTTAATCAAATGACAACTCCTTTGTCTATGGTTAGGAAACTTAACCATCTTTGATTAATAAGCTAGTCAAGTAGAGGCATACTAGTGACACTCTGTTTGTCTATATATCCACACATGTATTATGTTTCCGGTTAATACAATTCTAGCATGAATAATAAACATTTATCATGATATGTAAGGAAATAAATAATAACTTTATTATTGCCTCTAGGGCATATTTCCTTCAGGCGGAGGGGGGTCACGGGGCTCGAGAGCGGAGGGATTGGTGTCTGGAAGACGCGAGGGGAGGCCCCAGATCGAGCGGAGCAACGACGATGGAGGGAGAGGAGGCTGCCAGAGTTGGGCTTGGGTGGTTGGGGCGTGTGCCCCCGCCCGCTACCGCCCGTCGGCTCTGCAGGCCGTGCTACCCGCTCGAGCCCGCTGCTGCTTCTGGGCGCCACCCGCACGCGCTGGCCGCGCCCTGTCCCGCGCCCTTTAGCGCTGCCCCGTGCACGCCCGGTGCTGCTCGCTTCCACTGCGCCCTTCCCCAGCCTCCACGCCTGCCGCCGCCGCGGCTCGACCGTGTCCGCCTCCCTTCACCGCCCGCCTACGCCTGCCGCTGCCTCCCGCTTTGCCGCTGCGCGCCCACAGCCGCGGCGACGGCTGATGAAGGATGGGGAGGCGTCATGGGAAGAAAGAGACGAGCGGCGACGGCGACCACGCGCTGGGGCTTCGAGAGGAGGAGGAGAGAAGTGGAGGGGAGGAGGAGGCAGCGCAGCGAGGAGGGGACGCGGAGGATTGGCCCGAGAGCGCTAGGTTTCCGGGAGAGGATGGCCTGGCTCTTGTTGAGGATCTCATTTTCGGGAGTGGATTGGTCTCCCTCGTTCACGCAGGCTCCAGGAAACCCTCCCCCTGCTCGATGGCCCCATAGGCTCGTGACCCCACCCGTCATCCTCTTTCGAAGCAGTCACGAAGGTTAAAAAAAGTGGACGGCTGACCAGACGACAGCAACCAAAAAATACACTGTTGCGCTTCAAGCAACCCAATCCTGCGGCCGAACGCTTCGCGCGCGCAATGCCCCCAGATGGGCGGGTACTCTAGCAAGGTTTATATGTTCAATGTGAGGCACAAAGACCAGGAACAGCACCTACCCAGCCTCGTCGGCCACGAAATACGCCTTCCTGATTGATTTACGTATTACTTTGGGGGATAACGCTATATATGGGGTTACAAAGAAGAACACCAGTTGTGTTGGGCTAAAACGAAAGCCGCCACGCCTTCTAGAACCTTCGACATCACTTTCCGCAAAACCCTAAACCCAGCACCATCACCGGAGCCATGCGCCGGCCGCAGCGCCGCGCTCTAGCTAAGCAAAGCCGTGCCAAGGATGGCGACGAGATCCGCCTCCTTGAGGCCTGGATCGACGCCGGCAAGCCCCTCCCGGGAACCAAGCCGCCTCCCCCCTCCGAGGAGTCCTCCGCCGCCAACGCACGGGCAAAGGCACGAGATGTAGTGGCTAAGGCGGCGGCTGGGGACTACTCGGATTATGGCGCGTCCACGCGGTTCGACGAGCTGCCGCTGTCGAAGAAGACCAAGGACGCCCTGCGGAAGGCGGGGTACAAGGAGATGAGCGAGATCCAGCGGGCCGCCCTGCCCCACGCGCTCTGCGGGCACGACGTCCTCGGCGCGGCCAAGACCGGGTCCGGCAAAACCCTCGCCTTCGTCATCCCAGTAAGCTGTTAATTTACTCTTTAAATCCCACTTGTAGGGAACGCAGATTAAGAATGGTCGCATACACTGTGAATTATCATCATAGTTTTATCTTTTAGCTCTGCAAATTGTGCTCTGGAAGCACGCATTTCTTACATCTTGACTGTTTAGCTCATCATATGGTCATGTCAAGTGCCGCTGCCAAGAAATCCGTGGGTAGCTCATCTTATCACAATCCTTTTTGGCAGGTCATTGAGAAGCTGTATCGGGAGAAATGGAGTCAAGAGGATGGTGTGGGTTGCATTATTCTCTCTCCCACTAATGATTTAGCTGGTCAAATTTGGGAAGTGGTCAGGAAGGTCGGGAAGCACCATAACTTTAGTGGTGGTGCTATCGTTAAGCGCATGGGTATCGAGCAAGAAAAAGAACGCATAAACAGTTTGAATATCTTAGTGTGCACTCCTGGACGGTTAGTCCAGCACTTTGATGAGACTCCAAATTTCGATTGCTCAAATCTCCAGGTTATCAGACATAATTTGATTTATGGTTCTTTCAAATTCCAAATGATGAGATGTAGATAATCTAACATCATGTCTTCTTTGGTAGGAAACAGATATTGGTGCTTGATGAGGCGGATCAAATACTTGATAAAAATTTCAAATCCCAAGTTGACATTATCCTTTCTCAAATTCCCAAAGCTAGACAAACCTTACTGTTTTCTGCCACACAGACGAAGTCGGTTAAGGACCTCGCAAGGGTTAGCCTAAAGAATCCTGAATATATTAGTGTGCATGAGCAGGCTAGCACGGCTACCCCAGATAACCTTGAGCAGTGTGCCATGATTGTACCTCTTGAACAGAAACTGAATATGCTTTGGAGTTTCATCAAAAGGCATCTAAAGTCAAAAATACTAGTCTTCTTATCAAGTGTTAAGCAGGTAATGTTTTATCTGTTGACAAGTTGTACTTTATGTGCCCTCCAGCAGTCATGTCGTTAAGGAACAAGATAGATAAACCTTCTGTGGAAATTGGCAGTGGCTCTTTTCTTGGGTACTGTGTGTCTTACATTTTGATTTATCACTTGTCATACTAAAATAGAAGGAATGTGTGTGCGTGAAAATGTGTCTGTTGCTAATTTATTAATTTGTGAAATATATCTGGATTTTTCTTGCGGAATTTTAATTTGTATTTTTGCTACCTAAATCAGTGATGACTGTATGAGTGTACCAAGGGTGATTACAGGGCATATTTTTGAAACGGATTGTTCAAGAGTTAGTTATTATTGTTTCTTATTTATGTAATATTGCACTTTTGCAGGTCAAATTTGTGTATGAAATTTTCAAGAAACTACGTCCTGGTATTCCTCTAAAATGTATGCATGGGCGGATGAAATACGAAGTACAGCAGGCCATAGTAGCAGAGTTCAGCGAAAGTACTTCGGTTCTGTTCTCAACTGATATATTTGCTAGAGGACTGGATATAGGGAATGTGGATTGGGTGGTACAGGTATATCTTTGTCTCAAGAACTAATATTTTGCTTGAAACCCTCAGACTGTAACTTAGTTGTTGCTTTTGTAGGTTGATTGTCCAGAAAGCGTCGCACTGTACATCCACAGAGTTGGTCGCACAGCTCGTTACAACAAGAAAGGGAAATCTCTTATATTCTTGTGTCCAGAGGAAGAAAGAATGCTGGAAAAATTGAAGGCAACCGAGAGTAAAATACCTATTAATGTTCGAAAGGTCAGCAGCAAGCTTATCAGTTTATCTAATGCTTAGTTTGTTGCTTGATCTATATCTTTTCAAGTTTGATCAATATTTGTTCAATCTCATCTCAGGTGAGCTTTTAGAATGAGTAGGCTAGACATGAGGCGGTTCTACCATAGCTGCTTATCTAGGGTGTACTCCCTCCGTAAAGAAATATAAGAGCGTTTAGATCACTAAAAGTTTGATCAATATTTGTTCAATCTCATCTCAGGTGAGCTTTTAGAATGAGTAGGCTAGACATGAGGCGGTTCTACCATAGCTGCTTATCTAGGTGTACTCCCTAGTGATCTAAACGCTCTTATATTTCTTTACGGAGGGAGTGATCTAAACGCTCTTATATTTCTTTACGGAGGGAGTATATTTTTTCATGTCTAGCGGACTTCCTTTTTTTAATACTTACTGTCCAAATTTTCTTTGTTATAGCCAAAAGTGGAACAACTGGAGCAGATATCTCAGAATGTAGCAGCAGTGCTTGTTAAATTTCCCAATTTGCAGCAACTAGGTAAAAGGGCTTTTGTGACCTATCTCAAGTCAGTGTACCTCCAGGGAGACAAAGAGGTGTTCGATCTGAGCAGGTTCTCTGCGGAGAGTTTTGCTGCATACGCCTCTTCACTTGGTCTTCCTGTTACCCCTAAAATCCGCTTCGTAAGCTACAAGAAGAATGTGTCGAAGAAAGATATGAAGGACATTGATGTGAAACAGATGAAACACAAAGCTGAAGTCATTGAAATAAATCCACAGGTCAATGGTGATATGCTTGCAGATGATGGACCTGACGATGATATCCTTTATCCGAAGAAGCCCAACACAGATGCAAATATTTATGGACTAGATGATATCCTTTCTCCCAAAGTGCCTGGCACTGATACACATATGGAACCAGAAAAAATTGACGAGTATGTCCCTTTTAACTTATTTTTTTTCATGGCATGCTCCTTTTATCTCCCAACTTCCATAATCCAGGCTCAGATCTGGGTGTTGTTTTCCGTGGATTATGCTAATCTGTTGTCTTGTCAGGCTGGCAGCGAGGCCCTTGAAAAAGAAGAAACTGAAGATAAACATGCACAGGCCTGTGGGAACAAGGGTCAAGTACGACGATGAGGGCAATGCGATTGATCCTCTTGCGTCTTTAGCCAAAGAAGTGGGCCCAGAAGACGTGATTCACAAGGATAAAAGTTTGTTCAGCTTCTTTTACGATTCATACCTATAGTTTTACACTACTATGTGGCTTGAAACTCACATAATTTTTTACTTTATTGCTGCAGTACTGCAGAGGTATGCAGAGATGCTGAGAGAAATGCAGGAGGATGACAAGGAGGACAAGGCCCAGCACAAGAAGAGTTTGCACGAGAAGAAGTTTGAGAAGAAGATGAAACTGAAGCGCAGGCGACAGGATGTAACAGATGCGGTGTCTGACGACAGTGGCTCAGAGTCCGACAGAAACCAGAACGTGTCCTCCAAGGGTAAAAAGAAGTACTTCAACAACAGCGACGATGATCAAGGTGGCGATGCAGCCAAGGGTGGGGACCTTCTCGCGCTGCAGGAGGCACTGGCACTGAAGCTTCTGGGTAAAATGCACGACTAAACTTCCGGGTCTGATGGTGTTGGGTGTTGGTGCTGAGCGACAATGCTGGGTCTGTACCGCGTGATTGCCGGTTGTAGGTTAGTGAACTCTCCACAATGGAGACGAATTTTTGATGTGCTACTGTATGGTTTCCTGGGAGTTGATATATAGTATAATTGAAGGGAGACTTACTTATTTGGCCCTTTAAAAAAAACATGCTTCCCTATTTGGCCCCATTTCACTGCAGCAGCTAGGGTTTAGTGCGCGATTGGGTGGCCCGTCTGCTCGCCTCGGCCTCCTCTGCGGTCTCGCTCAACGGCTCGACAGGCCCTGGAATCCTCCACCTCCACGGATTGCGCCAGGGCG
This sequence comes from Aegilops umbellulata, assembly GCA_032464435.1. NCBI lineage: Eukaryota > Viridiplantae > Streptophyta > Magnoliopsida > Poales > Poaceae > Aegilops > Aegilops umbellulata. The sequence continues at coordinate 105,110,815 of CP136055.1, forward strand.
ACCCGCTCTCCCCCTTCCTCTTCATTCTGGCCATCGACCCGATGCATCATCTCATTGAGGCAGCAGTAGAGCAGCAGCTGCTACATCGTCTACCTGGCCGCGATCTCGCGCTCCGCGTCAGCCTCTACACTGATGACGCTGTCATTTTCATAAACCCTAGACGAGAAGAAGTGAACTCTGCTACATATCCTCAGCGACTTTGGTAAGACGACGGGACTCTGCATCAACCCAGCCAAATCCACGGTCTCGCTGATCCGATGTGAGAACATCAACGTCGGCGACGTGCTCCAGGGTTTTGCTGGCTCCATCGCCCCATTCCCCATCAAATATCTTGGGCTGCCGGTCTCTACGGGCCGCCTAAGATTGGCCCATTTCCAGTTCATCGGCGACAGAATCAAGGCAAGGCTCGCGGGATGGAAGGGCAGGCTTCTGCCGCTGGCCGGGCGCCGAGTCCTGGTCCGATGCGTGCTGAGCGCCATGCCAACCTTCGCCCTCACTGCCCTGCGTGTCCCAAAGAAGATCATCAAGGAGATAGACAAGTGCAGGCGGCGTTTTCTCTGGCGCCAGGATGAGGAGATTTCGGGTGACAGCTGCAAGGTCAACTGGCCTACGATCTGCGCCCCGACGGAGCAGGGGGGACTGGGCATTCCTGACCTGCAGCGCTTCGGCAGAGCGCTGCGATTGCGCTGGCTGTGGAACGCCTGGCACCACCCGGAGCGGCCATGGGTGGGCACGGACCTGCCTTGCGACGAAGCTGACAAGGCGCTGTTCGCAGCCTCCACCAGGGTGGCGATCGGGGACGGGGCTCGGGCCTTCTTCTGGCTCTCCCCATGGATTGGCCACGGCTGCCTCTCGCAGCAATTCCCAAGGCTGTTCAGCTATTCACGACGCAAGAATAGATCGGTCAGGGAGGCCCTCGGCGATGACATGTGGATCCGCGACCTCGGGCACGGCGACAACCTGCACTTGCTGCCGGATGTCCTCGCCCTCCACCGCCTGCTCCAAGGGGCGGACGCGCACCTGCAGCCGGATGCGCCTGATGGTCTGACGTGGTGCACAACGAGCTCCGGACAGTACTCAGCGAGGTCAGCCTACATGACGCAGTTTCAAGGAAGAACGATCACCTAGTTCGATCGGCTCGTATGGAAGGCCTGGGCGCCTGGCAAGATCAAATTCTTCGCCTGGTTGCTTCTGCAGGATCGGCTATGGTGCAACGACCGACTACAGCGGCGGGGATGGACAAACGCCTACTTCTGCCAGTTATGCGTCAGAAATTTGGAGTCCTCAGGCCACCTTTTCTGGGACTGCCAACTGGCCGGACGAGTCTGGGTCGAGCTGGGGCGGTGGCACGGCTGCTCGGCCCTCACCCCGGCCGGGAGCAGGAGCCACCACAACTCCACCATGATTGTCCAAGGGATCCTAGAACGCACACAATAACAATGGCGCAAGGGCGTTTGGACTCTCTGCTGGCTCGCTTGCTGGGAGATATGGCAGGAGAGAAACCATTGCACTTTGAGGCAGCAGGTCCCATGTGTGCCAAGAATCATCAACCGCATCAGAGACAGCATCGAGCTATGGAGAATCACCGGAGCTACGTGCTTAGAGAGCCCCTTCGGGGACCCCCCTTGAGAGATTAAACCCTCCCCCTTCTTTGGGTGTTGACCGGCTATGGCACACCCTAAAACATCGATCCTAGGATCTTCACCAACTTTGTTTTCCCACTGCTTTCTGCTATGATCAATGAAAAAGCCAGCAATTGCTGGATCTTTCAAAAAAAAACATCATAACATCTAGAATTTACTACTCCCTTCTATCCATATTAATTGATGCTAATTTGGTCCTTTAAAATATATGCTTCCCTATTTGGTCCTAGCCCTTTATAAAATATGCTTCTCTATTTGATCCTAATTTTCCCCCTACTTGTAATAACATGTAAAATTTACCGAATGTGAATAGTCAAAGAAATAATATGATAGCTAAAACTGAAAGTATTTATTGCGATTGTTATAAAATATTAGGAACCTTGTTTAGGTTATCAGAGCATCTATGACCGAACTTGAAAAATCTGCCCCTTATACGCACGTGGGCATGTCTGTGGACAACGCTTGGCCCCTCATGTCCGCGGATAGCCCCTTATTTGTCCTGCCGGACTGCCACAAACCTCAAATGTAGATCCTCAAATTCATGCAATTCATTCACGTGGACCCTAGAGCACAAATTTGGCAATTCAACAACGCGACAAAGCAAAATACATTATAGTTAGAATGTAGATTCATTCATTTTGCTCCGTATGTAGTCACTCGCTAAAATCTTTAGGAAGACAAATATTTAGGAATGGAGGGAGTATAATTGAAGGGAGACTTACTTATTTGGCCCTTTAAAAAAATGCTTCCCTATTTGGCCCTATTTCCCCCTATTATACATCATAACATCTAAAATAAGTATACATCATAGCATCTAAAATTTACTACTCCCTTCTATCCATATTAATTGATGCTAATTTGGTCCTTTAAAATATATGCTTCCCTATTTGGTCCTAGCCCTTTATAAAATATGCTTATCTATTTGATCCTAATTTTCCCCCTATTTGTAATAATTTATAAAATTTACTGAATGTGAATAGTCAAAGAAATAATATGATAGCTAAAACTGAAAGTATTTATTGTGATTGTTATAAAATATTAGGAACCTTGTTTAGGTTATCAGAGCATCTACAATCGGACATGAAAAATCCGCCCCTTATACGCACGTGGGCACGTCCGTGGACAATGCTTGGCCCCTCATGTCCGCGGATGGCCCCTTATTTGTCCTGCCGGACTGCCACACACCTCAAATGTAGATCCTCAAATCCATGCAATTCATTCACGTGGATCCTAGAGCACAAATTTGGCAATTCAACAACGTGACAAAGCAAAATAAATTATAGTTCAACAATCCAGTCATGCCATAATGAAATTCAAGTTCGAGCGTGATGGCTCACTTGCTGGCCGGATCACTTGCCGGACGCCATCCATGTCGCCTGCTTCGCTGTCATCCTTACCCCTACTCCGACTGCTTTGTCTGGACCATTGCCACTTGCTCTACCTGCACCTCTGCCTCCGCTCCCGCTGCCTCCATCGCCGGTTCCTATGGGCGACGTTCTCCCGCTTGCACGCCGGAGCCGAGGATGGGATGAAGGAAATATGCCCAAGAGGCAATAATAAAGTTGTTATTTATATTTCCTTACATCATGATAAATATTTATTATTCATGCTACAATTGTATACATGTGTGAATACATAGTCAAACAGAGTGTCCCTAGTATGCCTCTACTAGACTAGCTCGTTAATCAAAGATGGTTAACTTTCCTAGCCATAGACGTGTGTTGTCATTTGATGAACGGGATCACATCATTAGAGACTGATGTGATGTATAAGACCCATCCGTTAGCTTAGCACTATGATCGTTTAGTTTATTGCTATTGCTTTCTTCATGACTTATACATGTTCCTTTGACTATGAGATTATGCAACTCCCGAATACCAGAGGAACACTTAGTGTGCTATGAAACGTCACAACGTAACTGGGTGATTATAAAGATACTCTACAGGTGTCTCCGATGATGTTTGTTGAGTTGAAATAGATCAAGATTAGGATTTATCACTCCGATTGTCGGAGAGGTATCTCTGAGCCCTCTCGGTAATGCACATCACTATAAGCCTTGCAAGCAATGTGACTAATGAGTTAGTTGCGGGATGATGCATTATGGAACGAGTAAAGAGACTTGCCGGTAACGAGATTGAACTAGGTATGGTGATACCGATGATCGAATCTCGGGCAAGTAACATACCGATGACAAAGGGAACAACGTATGTTGTTATGCGGTTTGACCAATAAAAATCTTCGTAGAACATGTAGGTGCCAATATGAGCATCCAGGTTCCGCTATTGGTTATTGACCGGAGATGTGTCTCGGTCATGTCTACATAATTCTCGAACCCGTAGGGTCCGCACGCTTAACGTTCGATGACGATTTGTATTATGAGTTATGTGATTTTATGTACCGAAGTTTATTCAGAGTCCCGGATGAGATCACGGACATGACGAGGAGTCTCAAAATGGTTGAGAGGTAAAGATTCATATATTGGAAGGCTATATTCGGACATCGGAAAGGTTCCGAGTGATTCGGGTATTTTTCGTAGTACTGGGGAGTTACGGGAATTCACGGGGAGAAGAAATGGGCCTTATTGAGCTTTAGTGGAGAGAGGGGAGAAGGGCCAAGAGGTGGCGCATGCCTCCTCCCTGCCCAAACCGAATTGGACAAGGGGTGGCGGCCCCCCCTTTCCTTCTCCCTCTCCCTCTCTTTCCTTCTCTCCTATTACGAATAGGAAAGGGAATCCTACTAGGACTTGGGAGTCTCTATGCTTAGCGCGCCCCCTAGGCCGGCCACCTCCTCCCTCCCTCCTTTATATACAGGGGAGGGGAGCACCCCAAAGGCACTCAAGATTTGTCTTAGCCGTGTGCGGTGCCCCCTCCACAGTTACACACCTCGGTCATATCGTCGTAGTGCTTAGGCGAAGCCCTGCGTCGGTAACTTCATCATCACCGTCACCACGCCGTCGTGCTGACAAAACTCTCCCTTAGCCTCAGCTGGATCTCGAGTTTGAGAGACGTCACCAGGCTGAACGTGTGCAGATCACGGAGGTGCCGTGCGTTCGGTACTTGATCGGTTGGATCACGAAGACGTTCGACTACATCAACTGCGTTACTTAACGCTTCTGCTTACGGTCTATGATGGCACGTAGACACACTCTCCCCGCTCGTTGCTATGCATCTCCTAGATAGATCTTGCGTGATTGTAGGATTTTTTTTGAAATACTGTGTTCCCCAACAGTGGTATGAGAGCCAGGTCTATGCGTAGATGTTATATGCACGAGTAGAACACAAAGATTTGTGGGCGATAATAGTCATACTGCTTACCAGCATGTCATACTTTGATTCGGCGGTATTGTTGGATGAAGCGGCCCAGACCGACATTACATGACCGCGTTCATGAGACTGGTTCTACCGCCGTGCTTTGCACACAAGTGGCTAGTGGGTGTCTGTTTCTCCAACTTTAGTTGAATCGAGTGTGACTACGTCCGGTCCTTGTTGAAGGTTAAAACAACACACTTGACAAAAAATTGTTGTGGTTTTGATGCGTAGGTAAGAACGGTTCTTGCTAGAAGCCCGTAGCATCCACGTAAAACTTGCAAAAACAAAGTAGAGGACGTCTAACTTGTTTTTGCAGGGCTTGCTGTGATGTGATATGGTCAACACCTAGTGATATATAATTTTTTGTATGAGATGATCATGTTTTGTAACAGTTATCGGCAACTGGCAGGAGCCATATGGTTGTCGCTTTATTGTATGAAATGCAATCGCCAAGTAATTGCTTTACTTTATCACTAAGCAGTAGCGATAGTCGTAGTAGCAATAGTTGGCGAGACGACAACGATGCTTCGATGGAGATCAAGGTGTCAGCCGGTGACGATGGTGATCATGACGGTGCTTTGGAGATGGAGATCAAAGGCACAAGATGATGATGACCATATCATATCACTTATATTGATTGCATGTGATGTTTATCCTTTATGCATCTTATTTTTCTTAGTTCGGTGGTAGCATTATAAGATGATCTCTCACTAAATTTCAAGGTATAAGTGTTTTCCCTGAGTATACACCGTTGCGACAGTTCATTGTGCCGAGACACCACGTGATGATCGGGTGTGATAAGCTCTACGTTCACATACAACGGGTGCAAGCCAGTTTTGCACACGCAGAATACTCGGGTTAAACTTGACGAGCCTAGCATATGCAGATATGGCCTCGGAACACTGAGACCGAAAGGTCGAGCGTGAATCATATAGTAGATATGATCAACATAGTGATGTTCACCATTGAAAACTACTCCATCTCATGTGATGATCGGACATGGTTTAGTTGATATGGATCACGTGATCATTTAGATGACTAGAGGGATGTCTATCTAAGTGGGAGTTCTTAAGTAATATGATTAATTGAGCTTTAATTTATCATGAACTTAGTCCTGATAGTATTTGCATAACTATGTTTTAGATAAATAGCTCGCGATGTAGCTCCCCGTTTATTTTTAATATGTTCCTAGAGAAAAACTATGTTGAAAGATGATAGTAGCAATGATGCGGATTAGGTCCGTGATCTGAGGATTATCCTCATTGCTGCACAGAAGAATTATGTCCTTGATGCACCGCTAGGTGACATACCTATTGCAGGAGCAAATGCAGAGGTTATGCATGTTTGGCAAGCTCGGTATGATAACTACTTGATAGTTTAGTGCACCATGCTTTACGGCTTAGAACCAGGACTTAAAAAACGTTTTGAACGCCATGGAGCATATGCGATGTTCCAAGAGCTGAAATTCGTATTTCAAACTCATGCCCGAGTCGAGAGGTTTTTGACAAGTATTTTGCCTACAAGATGGAGGAGAATAGTGAAGGAAATATGCCCTAGAGGCAATAATAAAGTTATTATTTATTTCCTTATATCATGATAAATGTTTATTATTCATGCTAGAATTGTATTAACCAGAAACATAATACTTGTGTGAATACATAGACAAACAGAGTGTCACTAGTATGCCTCTACTTGAGTAGCTTGTTGATCAAAGATGGTTATGTTTCCTAGCCATTGACATGAGTTGTCATTTGATTAACGGGATCACATCATTAGGAGAATGATGTGATTGACTTGACCCATTTCGTTAGCTTAGCACACGATCGTTTAATATTCTGCTATTGCTTTCTTCATGACTTATACATGTTCGTATGACTATGAGATTATGCAACTCCCGTTTACCGGAGGAACACTTTGTGTGCTACCAAACGTCACAACGTAACTGGGTGATTATAAAGGTGCTCTACAGGTGTCTCCAACGGTACTTGTTGGGTTGGCGTATTCGAGATTAGGATTTGTCACTCCGATTGTCGGAGAGGTATCTCTGGGCCCACTCAGTAATGCACATCACTATAAGCCTTGCAAGCATTGTAACTAATGAGTTAGTTGCGGGATGATGTATTACGAAACGAGTAAAGAGACTTGCCGGTAACGAGACTGAACTAGGTATTGAGATACCGATGATCGAATCTCGGGCAAGTAACATACCGATGACAAAGGGAACAACGTATGTTGTTATGCGGTTTGACCGATAAAGATCTTCGTAGAATATGTGGGAGCCAATATGAGCGTCCAGGTTCCGCTATTGGTTATTGACCGGAGACGTGTCTCGGTCATGTCTACATTGTTCTCGAACCCGTAGGGTCCGCACGCTTAAAGTTCGATGACGGTTATATTATGAGTTTATGTGTTTTGATGTACCGAAGGTAGTTTGGAGTCCCGGATGAGATCGGGGACATGACGAGGAGTCTCGAAATGGTCGATACATAAAGATCGATATATTGGACGACTATATTCGGACATCGGAAACGTTCCAAGTGATTCGAGTATTTTTCGGAGTACCGGAGAGTTACGGGAATTCGCCTGGGAGTATATGGGCCTTATTGGCCTTAGGGGAAAGAGAGAGGAGAGGCCGGACGCCTACCCAAGGCCTAGTCCAAATTGGACTAGGGGGAGGGGCTGCGCCCCTCCTTCCTTCTCTTCTCTCTCCCCTTCCTTGACTCCTACTCCTACTACTTGGAAGGGGGGGAATTGTGATGCCCTCGATTCAATCGTACACTAATCATACATGGAAATGCGTACGATCAAGATCAAGGACTCACGGGAAGATATCACAACACAACTCTAGACACAAATAAAATAATACAAGCTTTATATTACAAGCCATGGACCTCGAGGGCTCGAATACATAAGCTCGAATACACAAGAGTCACCGGAAGCAACAATATCTGAGTATAGACATGAGTTAAAGTTTGCCTTAAGAAGGCTAGCACAAAAGCAGCAACGATCGAAAAGGCAAGGCCTCCTTCCTGGGAGCCTCCTAACTACTCCTGGTCGCCGGCGGCCTCCACGTAGTAGTAGGCACCCTCAGGGTAGTAGTAGTCGTCGGTAGTGTCATCTGGATCCTGGGCTCCACCATCTGGTTGCGACAACCAGAAAGAAGAAAGAAGGGGGAAAGGGGAAGCAAAGCAACCGTGAGTACTCATCCAAAGCACTCGCAAGCAAGGATCTACACTACATATGCAACATTATCAAAGGAAGGCTGTATATGTGGACTGGGCTGCAGAATGCCAGAAGAGAAGGGGGAAAGCCTAGCCTATCGAAGACTAGCATCTTCTCGAACCCACCATCTTGCAGCAATAGGAGGGAGTAGAGTAGCATAAAGTAAAGTAGTAGAAGTGTTATCAACCTCAGCCAGAGATCCTTTCTCGACTCCCTGCGAGAAAGCAATCCCAGAGCCATACTATCCAGTTCTCATCTCCATTTCTCATATCAATTTCTCATCTCAAGTATCCAGTTCTAGTTGTATCGATCAGGATACAACTCCAAGTGTCCGTTACCGTAGGACAGGCTATCGATAGATGTTTTCTTCCCTGCAGGGGTGCACCAACTTACCCACCACGCTCGATTAACTCCGTCCGGACACACTTTCCCGGGTCATGCCCGGCCTCAGCCAAACAATACGCCGCAACCCGACCTAGGCTTAATAGAGAGGCCAGCACGCCGAACTAAACCTATGCCCCCAGGGGTCATGGGCCATCGCCCCGGGAACTCCTGCACGTTGCGTGGGCGGCTGGTGAGCAGACCTAGCTACCTCCTTCAACAAGGCAGGCGCTTACGCAGTCCAACCCGGCGCGCGCCGCTCAGTCGCTGACGTCTATTAAGCTTCGGCTGATGTATACGACGCAGAACACCCATACTATGCCCACGTGATGGTTAGTGCTATCAGGCCGGAGGCCCCTCGGATCAAATATCCAAATCGTAGTGGATTAGGAACACGCGGTAACAAGCAGAGACTCATGAAAGATGTGACCCCGTTGCCCCGTCTCGAGGACTTGCGGCAAGGGCTAGGAATGCCCGGCCACGCCTCGTAATTATCTCGCGGGCACCCTCCAGGCCACCCGTCTCCACATCACTCGCAATTAAGCTTGCGTGGGTACCCCTCAGGGCCGAACCATCTTTCCAAGTAACAGTGGTAAAGTCCAAGTATCCGTGTGTCCAAACATCAAGGGGAAAAACCCGAGGAATCACCCCCGATGAATTCCACTAGATGTAATCATTAAGGTGAACGTAAGAGGAATCACCCTCGAGGTTCACACTTGAGGGGTTGCAAGACAGAGCCATATCGGAAGTGGTTAAGGAGGAAATCACCCTCGATGACCACGACCGAATAGCTACACTAGAGGTTAACAAAAGAAGTGCTGAAGAGGTCTCACCCTCGGCACTCAATAGTAACCCAGTAGTGTCGAGCAACTAAGGGGAAGTGATGTGCGGTGTCGGGGCCTGGTCTTCGATCCCGTTGATCGAGTCTTCGATGATGAAGTAGGGGCAACAGGGACAAGGTGGGGGTCACTGATGTATCACTAAGCAACCTATACTAAGCAGTTTAGGATAAGGAGGTAAGGTACAACAGCAGATACAAAAGCAGGCTATGCATCAGAATAGGAGCAAACAAAAACAGTAGCAAAATCTAATGCAAGCATGATAGAATGGAATGGGCGATATCGGGATGATCAAAGGGGGGCTTGCCTGGTTGCTTTGGCAAGACGGAGGGGTCGTCGGTGATGTAGTCGATCACAGGTGCATCGGCATCGGTCTCGGGGTCTACCGGAGAGAAGAGGGGGAAGAAATAGTAAATACAAAGCAAACAGATACATTACTAAGCATGACATGACAATAAGCAGTGTTACGGGTGTTCTAACGCAATGCTACACGATACCGGGGAAGGGTGGAAACATCCGGGAAATTTTCCTGAAGTTTGGCATTTTCGGACAGTTGAAACGGAGGGGGACGATTGCAGGTTTGCTATGCTAGGTACATGTGGCAGACAAACGAGTCGCGTATTTGGATTCATCTCGTCGTTCTGAGCAACTTTCATGTATAAAACTTTTTCATCTGACCTACGGATTATTTTCTATGATTTTTCAAAGTTTTATCAATATTCTAGATTTTCTAAAATACATTAAATTCGAGTTGACCAAGGCAATTTGACTAGTCAAAAGCAGAGGTGTGACCCACATGTCATAGGCTTAGATATTATTAATCTTATTAATCTTTTTGCCTAACAGTAGGGTCCACATGTCATATACAATACACCTAATTTAACCACTTATTAGCCTAACTACTACTACTACAATTAGCTACTAACCTAAACATGGCCGGTCTCATCCAAAGGCCCAACCGGCCATACACACATACATACAGGGGTTGGCGGCCATGGACAAGAGCGGCAACAACAACAATTACGCAGCGGCAGCGGCGACATGCATCAGTAGCGGCCGGAAAGAGCAGCAGGTGGCGGCAAGGGGGAGCGTGTGCGGGCGCCGGCGGCAGCGGTAGGAGGCAGCGGCTACCAGCAGCCGCCCGGAGGCGAACAACGGCGGCCAGAGGCGGGCGACTGTAGGCGAGCGCAGGGGCGGGGCAGAAGCAGGCCGAGCAAGCGGCATCAGGCAGAGCTGAGCAAAAGCAGCAGCAGTACTAGGCAGCTCAACGCAGCAGATGCGCCAGCAACAGGCACGAGGGCGTGGGCGCGCGCGCACAGCAGCGGCAGCCGCACGTATGCGTGCTACCTCTTGAGCTTGCGTTGGTTTTCCCCGAAAAGGAGAGGATGATGCAGCAGAGTAGCGTAAGTATTTCCCTCAGTTTTTTGAGAACCAAGGTATCAATCCAGTAGGAGGCCACGCTCAAGTCCCTCGTACCTGCACAAAACGATAGCAACTCGCAACCAACGCGATTAGGGGTTGTCAATCCCTTCACGGTCACTTACGAGAGTGAGAACTGATAGATAATGTTTTTGGTATTTTTGGTATAGAGATGCAAAGTGAAAAGTAAAAGGCAAAGTAAAAAGCAAAGCAAGATTAAAGTGATGGAGATTGATATGATGAGATTAGACCCGGCGGCCATAGGTTTCACTAGTGGCTTCTCTCAAGAGCATAAGTATTCTACGGTGGGTGAACAAATTACTGTTGAGCAATTGACAGAATTGAGCATAGTTATGAGAATATCTAAGGTATGATCATGTATATAGGCATCACGTCCGTGAAAAGTAGACCGACTCCTGCCTGCATCTACTACTATTACTCCACTCATCGACCGCTATCCAGCATGCATCTAGAGTATTAAGTTAAAAACAGAGTAACGCTTTAAGCAAGATGACATGATATAGAGAGATAAATTCATGCAATATGAAATAAACCCCATCTTGTTATCCTCGATGGCAACGATGCAATATGTGCCTTGCTGCCCCTTCTGTCACTGGGAAAGGACACCGCAAGATCGAACCCAAAGCTAAGCACTTCTCCCATGGCAAGAAGAACCAATCTAGTAGGCCAAACCAAACTGATAATTCAAAGAGACTTGCAAAGATAACCAATCATACATAAAAGAATTCAGAGAAGATTCAAATATCATTCAAAGATAGACTGGATCATAAACCCACAATTCATCGATCTCAACAAACACACCGCAAAAAGAAGATTACATCGAATAGATCTCCACAAGAGAGGGGGAGAACTTTGTATTGAGATCCAAAAAGAGAGAAGAAGCCATCTAGCTACTAACTATGGACCCGAAGGTCTGAGATAAACCACTCACACTTCATCGGAGAGGCTATGATGATGTAGAAGCCCTCCGTGATGACGGCCCTCTCCGCCGAAGCTCCGGAACATGCCCCAAGATGGCAATAGCGTCCGCAAGACTACTAGTTCTATGAAGAATAGAACTGCCCATAGAGGGCAAAGCACCGGCACAAGTAAAGAAATCTTGAATAACTCCTTTTCCAATAATACTACCACTACTGATTCGAAATCTTTTTGTATGATAGGTAGGGGGTTCTTCAGCAGGAGCATCAGAATTTTTTATGATATTGTTATCGCCCATATCGGCGATAACCTCCCCAATTTCAGACATAGTGACAAACTAGCGATCCAACACACGAGCAAACAAAAGGCAAGCGAGAAAAAAGGCAAACGGAAAAAAGAAGGAGAAGGAGAAGGAGAGGGCAAATAAAACGGCAAGGGTGAAGTGGGGGAGAGGAAAACGAGAGGCAAATGGCAACTAATGTAATGAGAGAGATAGGGATTGTGATGGGTACTTGGTATGTTGAATTTTTGCGTAGACTCCCCGGCAACGGCACCAGAAATGGCTCGTTGTCGGGAGTCCAAATCTTGACTTGACTTTTGCGTAAGCCTCCCCGGCAACGGCGCCAGAAATTCTTCTTGCTACCTCTTGAGCTTGCATTGGTTTTCCCCGAAGAGGAGAGGATGATGCAACAGAGTAGCGTAAGTATTTCCCTCAGTTTTTGAGAACCAAGGTATCAATCCAGTAGGAGGCCACGCTCAAGTCCCTCGTACCTGCACAAAACGATAGCAACTCGCAACCAACGCGATTAGGGGTTGTCAATCCCTTCACGATCACTTATGAGAGTGAGAACTGATAGATAATGTTTTTGGTATTTTTGGTATATAGATGCAAAGTGAAAAGTAAAAGGCAAAGTAAAAAGCAAAGCAAGATTAAAGTGATGGGGATTGATATGATGAGAATAGATCCGGGGGCCATACGTTTCACTAGTGGCTTCTCTCAAGAGCATAAGTATTCTACGGTGGGTGAAAAAATTATTGTTGAGCAATTGACAGAATTGAGCATAGTTATGAGAATATCTAAGGTATGATCATGTATATAGGCATCACGTCCGTGACAAGTAGACCGACTCTTTGATGCCTTGGCGTAGGGTCCAAGTCCTCTGGATCACGTTCGGTGAGAAGATCACGTTACCGAAGATTTTATTCCGTTTGGACTCCGTTTGATACTCTGTTTCTCCGAAATACTGAAATAGGCAACAAAACAGCAATTCTGGGCAGGGCCTCCGGTTAGTAGGTTAGTCCCAAAAATAATATAAAAGTGGAAAATAAAGCCCAATATAGTCCAAAACAGTAGATAATATAGCATGGAGCAATCAAAAAGTATAGATACGTTGGAGACGTATCAGGCATCCCCAAGCTTAATTCCTGCTCGTCCTTGAGTAGGTAAATGATAAAAAGAGAATTTTTGATGTGGAGTGCTACTTTGCATAATTTCAATGTAAAACTTCTTAATTGTGGTATGAATATTCAGATTCGAAAGATTCGAGACAAAAATTCATATTGACATAAAAATAATAATACCTCAAGCATACTAATAAAGCAATTATGTCTTCTCAAAATAACATGGCCAAAGAAAGTTATCCCTACAAATTCATATAGTCTGGCTATGCTCCATCTTCACCACACAAGTATTTAAATCATGCACAACCCCGATGACAAGCCAAGCAATTGTTTCATACTTTGACATTTTCAAAACTTTTTCAACCTTCACGCAATACATGAGCGTGAGCCATGGATATAACACTATATGTGGAATAGAACGGTGGTTGTGGAGAAGACAAAAAGAGGGGAAGATAGTCTCACATCAACTAGGCGTATCAACAGGCTATGGAGATGCCCATTAATAGATATCAATGTGAGTGAGTAGGCATTGCCATGCAACGGATGCACTAGAGCTATAAGTATATGAAATCTCAACAAAAGAAACTAAGTGGGCGTGCATTCAACTCGCTTGCTCACGAAGACCTAGGGCATTTTGAGGAAGCCCATCATTGGAATATACAAGCCAAGTTCTATAATGAAAAATTCCCACAAGTATATGAAAGTGACAACATAGGAGACTCTCTATCATGAAGATCTTGGTGCTACTTTGAAGCACAAGTGTGGTAAAAGGATAGTAGCATTGTCCCTTCTCTCTTTTTCTCTCATTTTTTTATTTTTTTATTTGGGCCTTTTCTCTCCTTTTTTATGGCCTATTTTTTTCGTCCGGAGTCTTATCCCGACTTGTGGGGGAATCATAGTCTCCATCATTCTTTCCTCACTTGGGACAATGCTCTAAAAATGATGATCATCACACTTTTATTTTTCTTACAACTCAACAATTACAACTCGATACTTAGAACAAGATATGACTCTATATGAATGCCTCCGGCGGGGTATCGGGTTATGCAATGAATCAATAGTGACATGTATGAAAGAATTATGAATGGTGGCTTTGCCACAAATACGATGTCAACTACATGATCATGCTAGCATTATGACAATGATGGAGCGTGTCATAATAAACGGAACGGTGGAAAAGTTGCATGGCAATATATCTCGGAATGGCTATGGAAATGCCATGATAGGTAGGTATGGTGGCTGTTTTGAGGAAGGTATATGGTGGGTATATGATACCAGCGAAAAGTGCGCGATATTAGAGAGGCTAGCAATGGTGGAAGGATGGGAAAAAGTGCGTATAATCCATGGACTCAACATTAGTCATAAAGAACTCATATACTTATTGCAAATATTTAGAAGTTATCAAAGCAAAGTATTACGCGCATGCTCCTAGGGGGATAGATTGGTAGGAAAAGACCATCGCTCGTCCTTGACCGCCACTCATAAGGAGGACAATCAATAAACACTTCATGCTCCGACTTCGTTACATAACGATTCACCATACGTGCATGCTACGGGAATCACAAACTTCAACGCAAGTATTCTTTAAATTCACAACTACTTCCACTAGCATGACTCTAATATTATCACCTCCATATCTCAAAACAATTATCATGTTTCAATCTTTTCTTAGTATTCAACGCACTCAAAATAAAATTCCTCAAATCATGAATACCAAGCATATTAATATTAAGCAATTTACCATGCTATTAAGACTCTCAAAACGATCTAAGTGAAGCATCAGAGATCATAGTTTCTTTAAAACAAGTCCACCACTATGCTCTAAAAAATCTAAGTGAAGCACATAGAGCAAAATTATCACGCTCAAAAGATATAAGTGAAGCACATAGAGCAAAACTGCCTAGCTCAAAAGATATAAGTGAAGCTCAAAGAGTATTCTAACAAATTTTAATTCATAGATGGCTCTATCAAAGGTGTGTACAGCAAGGATGATTATGGCACACTAACAAACAAAGACACAAATAATACAAGACGCTCCAAGCAAAACACATATCATGTTGGTGAATAAAAATATAGCTCCAAGTAAAATACCGATGGAAGTAGACGAAGGAGGGGATGCCTTCTGGGGCATCCCCAATCTTTGACTTTTTGGTGTCCTTGGATTATCTTGGGGGTGCCATGGGCATCCCCAAGCTTAGGCTCTTGCCACTCCTTGTTCCATAATCCATCAAAAGATTTCACCCAAAACTTGAAAACTTCACAACACAAAACTCAATAGAAATCTCGTGAGCTCCGTTAGAGAAAGAAAACATAAAACCACTTCAAGGTACTGTACTGAACTCATTCTTTATTTATATTGGTGTTAAACCTACTGTATTCCAAGTTCTCTATGGATCATACCCTCCAATACTAGCCATAGATTCATCAAAATAAGCAAACAACACGCGGAAAACAGAATCTGTCAAAAACAGAACAGTCTGTAGTAATCTGTACCTAACGCAAACTTCTGGAACTCCAAAAAATCTACCAAAATTAGATGAACTAGACAATTTGTTTATTGATCAGCAACAATTGGAATCAGAATTTATCACGTTCTGGTGATTTTTAATAATTCGGGCACTAAGCGCAAAGTTTCTGGAAATTACAGCAAGATCAAATAACTATCATCCAAGAAGATCCAATAGGTCTAGCTTGGCACAAACACTAATTAAAACACAAAACCACATCTAAATAGAAGGTAGATGGATTATTTATTCCTAAACAGAAGCAAAAACAAAAAACTCAAAATAAAATTGGGTTGCCTCCCAACAAGCGCTATCGTTTAACGCCCCTAGCTAGGCATAAAAGCGAGGATAGATTTAGGTAGTGCCGTAGTAATAAGATAGATCGGTGAAACTCATTTCATATTCTCTACGTTCGGCAGCAAGTTTTCTTTGAGGCAAGCAAAAGTAATCAAAAGGGCTAAATTTAATAGGACAAAAGTCCCCAAGATCAATTTTAGGAGGTATAGGTTCCTCTTTCGGCCCTTCGTATTGCACAACTAATTCATCATTCTAAGCATTCTTTTGACAGAACCTTGTGAGCCTGAACTCAAGAGAGCATCCTAGCTCATTGTTTCGAATAGCCAAATCATCATGAAGTTCAGAGATTCTATCAATTAAGATATTGATGGGCACCTTTTTTCTAAGGTTTTCATTGAAAGCAACATAGTCAATAGATTGAAAACGCATAATTTCTTCTTGATCAAAGAGGATAGATTCTATGGGAGGACTACCAGCGTCCACCCTATAATGCGCAAAAATTTCTTTGGCTTCTTTTATTATAAACCTGAATTCGTGAGCCAAAAAGATAGTAGCGGCACGCTTAACAGAAGAATGTTTGATATTAGAAAATTCTTTGTATAGATGGGTGCATATGCATGAATTGCCTTTCAAGTTCAACAATAAGCATGGCAATAGCGTCCGCAAGACTACTAGTTCTATGAAGAATAGAACTGCCCATAGAGGGCAAAGCACCGGCACAAGTAAAGAAATCTTGAATAACTCCTTTTCCAATAATACTACCACTACTGATTCGAAATCTTTTTGTATGATAGGTAGGGGGTTCTTCAGCAGGAGCATCAGAATTTTTTATGATATTGTTATCGCCCATATCGGCGATAACCTCCCCAATTTCAGACATAGTGACAAACTAGCGATCCAACACACGAGCAAACAAAAGGCAAGCGAGAAAAAAGGCAAACGGAAAAAAGAAGGAGAAGGAGAAGGAGAGGGCAAATAAAACGGCAAGGGTGAAGTGGGGGAGAGGAAAACGAGAGGCAAATGGCAACTAATGTAATGAGAGAGATAGGGATTGTGATGGGTACTTGGTATGTTGAATTTTTGCGTAGACTCCCCGGCAACGGCACCAGAAATGGCTCGTTGTCGGGAGTCCAAATCTTGACTTGACTTTTGCGTAAGCCTCCCCGGCAACGGCGCCAGAAATTCTTCTTGCTACCTCTTGAGCTTGCATTGGTTTTCCCCGAAGAGGAGAGGATGATGCAACAGAGTAGCGTAAGTATTTCCCTCAGTTTTTGAGAACCAAGGTATCAATCCAGTAGGAGGCCACGCTCAAGTCCCTCGTACCTGCACAAAACGATAGCAACTCGCAACCAACGCGATTAGGGGTTGTCAATCCCTTCACGGTCACTTACGAGAGTGAGAACTGATAGATAATGTTTTTGGTATTTTTGGTATATAGATGCAAAGTGAAAAGTAAAAGGCAAAGTAAAAAGCAAAGCAAGATTAAAGTGATGGGGATTGATATGATGAGAATAGATCCGGGGGCCATACGTTTCACTAGTGGCTTCTCTCAAGAGCATAAGTATTCTACGGTGGGTGAAAAAATTATTGTTGAGCAATTGACAGAATTGAGCATAGTTATGAGAATATCTAAGGTATGATCATGTATATAGGCATCACGTCCGTGAAAAGTAGACCGACTCCTGCCTGCATCTACTACTATTACTCCACTCATCGACCGCTATCCAGCATGCATCTAGAGTATTAAGTTAAAAACAGAGTAACGCTTTAAGCAAGATGACATGATGTAGAGAGATAAATTCATGCAATATGAAATAAACCCCATCTTGTTATCCTCGATGGCAACGATGCAATATGTGCCTTGCTGCCCCTTCTGTCACTGGGAAAGGACACCGCAAGATCGAACCCAAAGCTAAGCACTTCTCCCATGGCAAGAAGAACCAATCTAGTAGGCCAAACCAAACTGATAATTCAAAGAGACTTGCAAAGATAACCAATCATACATAAAAGAATTCAGAGAAGATTCAAATATTATTCAAAGATAGACTGGATCATAAACCCACAATTCATCGATCTCAACAAACACACCGCAAAAAGAAGATTACATCGAATAGATCTCCACAAGAGAGGGGGAGAACTTTGTATTGAGATCCAAAAAGAGAGAAGAAGCCATCTAGCTACTAACTATGGACCCGAAGGTCTGAGATAAACTACTCACACTTCATTGGAGAGGCTATGATGATGTAGAAGCCCTCCGTGACGACGGCCCTCTCTGGCGGAGCTCCGGAGCAGGCCCCAAGATGGGATCTCGTGGATACAGAAGGTTGCGGCGGTGGAATTAGGTTTTTGGCTCCTGTTCTGATCGTTTCGGGGTACGTAGGTATATATAGGAGGAAGGAGTACGTCGGTGGAGCTTCGAGGGGCCCACGAGGTAGGGGGGCGCCCCCACCCTCGTGACCGCCTCTTCGATGCCTTGGCGTAGGGTCCAAGTCCTCTAGATCACGTTCGGTGAGAAAATCACGTTCCCGAAGATTTTATTCCGTTTGGACTCCGTTTGATATTATGTTTCTCCGAAATACTGAAATAGGCAAAAAACAACAATTCTGGGCTGGGCCCCCGGTTAATAGGTTAGTCCCAAAAATAATATAAAAGTGGAAAATAAAGCCCAATATAGTCCAAAACAGTAGATAATATAGCATGGAGCAATCAAAAATTATAGATACGTTGGAGACGTATCAACGCGCACGCAGGGGTTCGAGCATGATGGTGATGGCGGCCTACGGCGTCCAAATTGAAGGGGGAAAGGGGGAATCGGTGGAGGTCCTCACTGTGAGCGCGACAGCGTGGTCGGGGAGGCTGGGGATGGAGCAAAGGCGACGAATCCATCGATGGTGTCGTGGTGGTCGGAGGTAGAAGACGATGTCGATCCCTGCGGTCCAGGGGCTCCCGACTCCAATTGGTGGATGTAGTCGAAGGAGTGGACGTCGACGAAGCTCGCGGACGAGGTGGCTGGGCACGGGTTGCTCTATAGGCACGTGGACTTCGGAGACCATGGCGGCGAGGGCTCGGGCGTGTGCGTGGGCAAGAGCTACGGCGCGAGGGGGAGGGGGGAGAGGTTAGGGTTCGGCCGAGGGGGGGTCGAGAGGTACTTGTAGGTCGCCGGGGAGGTGGTGGATGACCGGAATGTGGTCGATCTGCGGCATGGACGGGCGCACGACGGCCACCCAACCCCTTGTGAACAGAGGAAGGAGAAATAGGGGGAGTTGGGCTGGGTTGTGTACTGTAGCAATGGGCTAAAGTGCACACTGTAGCTTTGTCTCCCCCCTTTTTTATAATTTCTTTTCTGTTTTGAACATTCATCGTTATTTTCTATTTCTAGCTACAGCTTGGTATTTATTTGAGCGAGCAAACAGTTTTTGTTATAGACGAAACCTGGCACATAAATCATGCACAATATGTTGGTGTTGCATAAAAAGTTTTAGAGCCAAAGGAATTGTTCAAGTATTTTTGGAAAACTAAATAAACCAGTTCATATATTGTTGGATCACTATATAAAGTTCTAGGGGCACTTTGGGAATCCAAAAGAGGTTGGTTTCAACAGGAAAAATATCCAAGGATTATTTGCCACACTTTGAACATTTTAGTTTTCATGTTTGACAAATTTGAATTTTTGACTTTAGATTGGATTTGAATTTGAATTGGTGATTTGGATCAAGTGAAGATTAGCAACAGTAACATGATGACATGGCACCATTAACAGGGTATTACTGTAGCATGACAGTGGGGTGTTACAAATCTCCTCCACTACAAGAAATCTCGTCCCGAGATTTAAGTGCGGAAGTAAAGAGTAACTTCAGGAAAACTGACCCTTATAGGGTTAATTATCTGATGAACAATTCAGGGAATGTGGCAGAAGTATCTCTCGAGTTGAAACTTAATAAAACATCGAGAGCAAAGTATGAAGGTACAATAGGAAGTTTCAACCGAATGGACGAACGATTGATACCTTAACAGAGTGTGAGAAAGGGGTTCAGAGCATCGGGAATAGATCATCTCTCGGACTGTGGCTCGTGACAACACACAACGCTAAGAGCAAATGATACTTCGGAACAATGGATATACATGAGAGTCAGGTTCCGATCCTGTGGAACTGTGGGTTATGGGCCCACTATGTGGGTTAAAACTAGAAAGGGCGCTGACCTCTTGCACGGTCATGATAGCAAGGCATGTCAGATGATAGCCTGTCAGTTATGTTGGCCACAGTCATTGGTACCAAGAGCGAGGGACGAAGAGAACCATATTCCTGCTCGTAAAAACGAGGCGGACCAATAGGCAAAGTTCTCATCCATCGGTGGTTACCAGAATGTTGTCAACGGTAGTAATAGGGTCTCTTACTGACAGAGTTATACACCGAGGTGTCTACATAAGCAGGGGAATATTACTGCTTATATCATATAGATCACAAGAAAGGTTAAACAAAACAATGGAAAGGAAAATGTGATTATACCCGAGTATCAAGAGTATGTCTTTCCCATCCATGACAGGACAACAAGTAGATAACCAATTAGGTAAAGGGGCGAGGGAATTAATGATGTTACCCATACAACGGTGTTTGGATAAATGATCAAGAAACATTTAGCATTAGGCTTCCAATGTTCTTAATGATGTTCAGAGTCATGCTTCGGGATAGCATTGATATGGTCATCAGGTAAAGGTCGGACCTTGGGAACACAAAGGATACATCGGGAATTTTTTGAACATCTCAAGAAATTTTATCAGGGAAAAGATGAGGAGGTGGCCGATGGGTTAAGCAGCAATCCATCAACATGTCAAAAAGATGTGTTTCCAAAATTTTATATGAACAAGTTTTGTTGGGGGGGGGGGGGGGAAGGCAAGAATGTTATCGATGATAACCCAAATCATCAAAGGTCAAGGATGGTATTTCTCATCACGAATTCGACTGATATGCTGGAAGATCTCAAAATGTTGATGATGATCACCACAATTGTGGAGAGATTTTATGAAGATGTAATCGATCGACGATGACATCAAGTCAAAGGAATGATGAAGCAAAAGGTTATTGGAACCACGGGTATGGCACAAACTCGAAATCAAGCTTGTTGTTCAAGGCGAAAAGATATGACGAGGAAAATCGATGTAGGCTTAGCTCATCGTCGGAAATTGTGCTCCGGGAAGAAGGACCAGGTAGCACAGTTAAAATTTAGCACGATAATGATATAGCCGATCGGGCTAGGAATGACTTGGAAGGATTATTAAGCTCATAAGCAACAAAAATTACTTAGAGTTGTTGAATCAGAGTGTGGAATCGATTCACTTATCGGTGTTCTCGATTGATAAACAACCCAGAACCCGTGAAGTGATAATGACAGGGAGAGGTGGTGCTTCATCAAAAGTTCATAAGATGTAGTGCAATGGCATGATATCCTCGAGATACCAGGGGTAATACTCGAAGGAATATCAAAATAGAGGTTGAGGAGATGCATTGATCTATAGAAGACAAGTGCTTTAACTTGTCCGAGAAATGGAATCAAAGGGGAACACTCATGGTCAGAGCCACAGTTGCAAAGGACCAATTCATAGATACAAGATGAGCTTGTACCAAAGAAATAATTATTTTTACGAGCAACTTCCATGATAAGTCCGACATCGGGTCCATGGGCATGAACACAAAGTTTCAAGGTCGACTCCCACTTCTTCAACGCATAACCTTTCATTCACTCCTCGTTTTTGAAGAAATTGTAGTTTAGAAGATTTATCTGGTGAAGTACCAGAAGACTAAGACTCGTGAGAACTATTGGGTTCACACGGATTATGGAAGGCATAAGTTCAACCCATCAGGGCATTTTTACGAATATATACAACCATCAACCAAGCAGAAGATACAAGTTCGAAAGCAGAGTATCGAAGTCAAAGCAGATGATACAATTTACCGAAGGTATTATGTATCAGGGAAAAACTCACAAGATTTTGGATGTGAAGGACACTGTCGGATATCAACCCAACACTGGATCTGGCGATTCACGACAGATTTGATGGGAGTATCGGTAATCAATCAGATTAAGAAGGGGATGCAAAGGCATCGGCTCATGGAAACATCTGAATGATTCGATGCTTGGGTACAAAGGAATTATAATTTCAAGATGAAGGATAAGAAGTAGAGGCTCTGATCAAAAGATGAGTAAGTTGAATAGACTTAGAGTTGCACCCGATCAAATCTGGATTGGGCAAGAACCACCTCATATCTGGAATGATGTCTGAGCCGGAAAGAAAATTTCCAAGGATTAATTAATGATTGCGAGTATTCGCTCACATGTTGAACCCATAGGAACAGAGTGACAATCACAAAGAATTTTAAAGAATATTGCTAGACATATGGAATTAATCCTAATGCAAGCAGGCAAGGAGAATCAAGAGCAATAGGCTGCAGAGGATTTTCGGAAGATCAGATAGTATTTCCAAGTATATTGGAAAGCATATGATCAACTGGGGATGAACAGACCCCGGTTAAGTGAATTATCCATAGTGCAAAAATAAGCTGCAAAGCAGAAGGCACAAAGGATTCTCGAAACAACGGAGAGTACTAGGGGTATCTTGTAACAACATGAACAACTGGGGAAGAATGTACAAGCAGCAAGGATGTTATTCACGGGGATTATCGGTGGTCAGGAACTGCAAAGCAGTGGGCACAGGGTCTCGGGAAACATCGAGGAGTATCTGGAGAATCTTCTGGCGAAGCAAGCGATCATTTGTAGTGAAGGGGCTCTCCGAGAGGAAGTGGTTACGAGATCCTTGAGTCAGAGTTAGTAAAATCTTTAACCCGAATAGACGAGAGATCAGAGTCCCAGAGTATAGATGAGGAATAAAAAGATCCTAATACCACCCAATGGTGACGTAGGCCCGTAAGCCACACAGCCAGGTAAGTAAAAGTTTTTTTTAGTGACTAGACTCGACTTCAGCCAAGGAGTTTAAAAGGGGGCTACCTACAGGCAGTCGGCTCTGATACCAACTTGTGACGCCCTCGATTCAATCGTACACTAATCATACACGCAAATGCGTACGATCAAGAACAAGGACTCACGGGAAGATATCACAACACAACTCTAGACACAAATAAAATAATACAAGCTTTATATTACAATCCATGAGCCTCGAGAGCTCGAATACACAAGAGTCAGTGGAAGTAACAATATCTGAGTACGGATATGAGTTAGACAAGTTTCCCTTAAGAAGGCTAGCACAAAAGCAGCAACGATCGAAAAGGCAAGGCCTCCTGCCTAGGAGCCTCCTAACTACTCCTGGTCACCGGCGGCCTCCACGTAGTAGTAGGCACCCTCGGGGTAGTAGTAGTCGTCGGTAGTGTCGTCTGGATCCTGGGCTCCACCATCTGGTTGCGACAACCAGAAATAAGAAAGAAGGGGGAAAAGGGGAAGCAAAGCAACCGTGAGTACTCATCCAAAGAACTCGCAAGCAAGGATCTACACTACATATGCAACATTATCAAAGGAAGGCTGTATATGTGGACTGGGCTGCAGAATGCTAGAAGAGAAGGGGGAAAGCCTAGCCTATCAAAGACTAGCATCTTCTCGAACCCACCATCTTGCAGCAACAGGAGGGAGTAGAGTAGCATAAAGTAAAGTAGTAGAAGTGTTATCAACCTCGGCCAGAGATCCTTTCTCGACTCCCTGCGAGGAAGCAATCCCAGAGCCATACTATCCAGTTCTCATATCCATTTCTCATCTCAGGTATCCAGTCTAGTTGTATCGATCGGGAAACAACTCCAAGTGTCCGTTACTGTAGGACAGGCTATCGATAGATGTTTTCTTCCCGGCAGGGGTGCACCAACTTACCCACCACGCTCGATTAACTCCGGCCGGACACACTTTCCTGGGTCATGCCCGGCCTCGGCCAAACAATACGCCGCAACCCGACCTAGGCTTAATAGAGAGGCCAGCACGCCAGACTAAACCTATGCCCCCAGGGGACATGGGCCATCGCCCCGGGAACTCCTGCATGTTCCGTGGGCGGCCGGTGAGCAGACCTAGCTACCTCCTTCAACAAGGCAGGCGCTTACACAGTCCAACCTGGCGCGCGCAGCTCATTCGCTGACGTCTATTAAGCTTCGGCTGATGTATACGACGCACAACGCCCATACTATGCCCACGTGATGGTTAGTGCTATCAGGCCAGAGACCCCTAGGATCCAAATATCCAAATCGTAGTGGATTAGGAACACGCGGTAACAAGCAGAGACTCACGAAAGATGTGACCCCGTTGCCCCGTCTCGAGGACTTGCGGCAAGGGCTAGGAATACCCGGGCACGCCTCGTAATTATCTCGCGGGCACCCTCCAGGCCAACCCGTCTCCACATCACTCGCAATTAATCTCGCGCGGGTACCCCTCAGGGCCGACCCGTCTTTCCAAGTAACAGTGGTAAAGTCCAAGTATCCGTGTGTCCAAACATTAAGGGGAAAAAATCCGAGGAATCACCCCCAATGAATTCCACTAGATGTAATCATCAAGGTGGACGTAAGAGGAATCACCCTCGAGGTTCACACTTGAGGGGTGGCATGACAGAGCCGTATCGGAAGTGGTTAAGGAGGAAATCACCCTCGATGACCACGACCGAATAGCTACACTAGAGGTTAACAACAGAAGTGCTGAAGAGGTCTCACCCTCGGCACTCAATAGTAACCCAGTAGTATCGAGCAACTAAGGGAAGTGATGTGCGGTGTCAGGGCCTGGTCTTCGATCCCGTTGATCGAGTCTTCGATGATGAAGCAGGGGCAACAGGGACAAGGTGGGGGTCACTGATGTATCACTAACCAACCTATACTAAGCAGTTTAGGATATGCAGGTAAGGTACAACAGGAGATACAAAAGCAGGCTATGCATCAGAATAGGAGCAAACAAAAACAGTAGCAAAATCTAATGCAAGCATGAGAGAATGGAATGGGCGATATCGGGATGATCAAAGGGGGGGCTTGCCTGGTTGCTCTGGCAAGGAGGGGTCGTTGGTGATGTAGTCGATCACAGGTGCATCGACATCGGTCTCGGGGTCACCGGAGAGAAGAGGGGGAAGAAACAGTAAATACAAAGCAAACAGATACATTACTAAGCATGACATGGCAATAAGCAGTGTTACGTGTGTTCTAACACAATGCTACACGATACCGGGGAAGGGTGGAAACATCCGGGAAAATTTTCCCGAAGTTTGGCATTTTCGGACAGTTGAAACGAAGGGGGGCGGTTGCATGTTTGCTATGCTAGGTACATGTGGCAGACAAACGAGTCGCGTATTCGGATCCGTCTCGTCGTTCCGAGCAACTTTCATGTATAAAACTTTTTCATCTGACCTACGGATTATTTTCTACGATTTTTAAAAGTTTTATCAATATTCTAGATTTTCTAAAATACTTTAAATTCAAGTTGACCAAGTCAATTTGACTAGTGAAAAGCAGAGGTGTGACCCACATGTCATAGGCTTAGATATTATTAATCTTTTTACCTAACAGTAGGGTCCACATGTCATATATAATACACCTAATTTAACCAATTATTAGCCTAACTACTACTACTACAATTAGCTACTAACCTAAACATGGCCGGTCTCATCCAAAGGCCCAGCCGGCCATACACACATACATACAGGTGCTGGCGGCCATGGACAAGAGCGGCAACAGCAACAATTATGCAGCGGTAGCGGCGACATGCATCTGCAGCGGCCGGAAAGAGCAGCAGGTGGCGGCAAGGGGGAGCGTGTGCGGGCGCCGGCGGCTGCGGTAGGAGGGAGCGGCTAGCAGCAGCCGTCCGGAGGCGAACAACGGCGGCCAGAGGCGGGCGACAGTAGGCGAGCGCATGGGCGGGGCAGAAGCAGGCGGAGCAAGCGGCATCAGGCAGAGCTGAGCAAAAGCAGCAGCAGTACTAGGCAGCTCAACGTAGCAGCACTACCAGCAACAGGCATGCAGGCATGGGCGCGTGCGCACAGCAGCGGTAGCCGCACGTACGCGCACGCAGGGTCTCGGGCATGACGGTGATGGCGGCCTACGACGTCCAAATCGAAGGGGGAAAAGGGGGAATCCGTGGAGGTCCTCACTGTGAGCGCGACGGCGTGGTTGGGGAGGCCGGGGATGGAGCGAAGGCGACGAATCCATCGATGGTGTCGCGGTGGTCGGAGGTAGAATACGATGTCGATCCCTGCGATCCTGGGGATCCCGACTCCAATTGTTGGGTGTAGTCGAAGGAGTGGACGTCGACGAAGCTCGCGGACGAGGTGGCCGGGCGCGGGGAGCTCAATAGGCACGTGGACGTCGGATACCATGGCGGCGAGGGCTCGGGCGTGTGCGAGGGAAAGAGCTACGGTGCGAGGGGGAGGGGGGAGAGGTTAGGCTTCGGCCTAGGGGGGTCGAGAGGTACTTGTAGGTCGCCGGAGAGGTGGTGGATGGCCAGCACATGGTCGATCCGTGGCGTGGACGGGCGCACGACGGCCACCCAGCCCCCTGTGAACAGAGGAAGGAGAAATAGGGGGAGTTGGGCTGGGCTGTGTACTGTAGCAATGGGCTACAGTGCACAGTATAGCTTTGTCTCCCCCTTTTTTATAATTTCTTTTCTGTTTTAAACATTCATCGTTATTTTCTATTTCTAGCTACAACTTGGTATTTATTTGAGCGAGCAAACGATTTTTGTTATAGACGAAACCTGGCACATAAATCATGCATAATATGTTGGTGTTGCATAAAAAGTTTTAGAGCCAAAGGAATTGCTCAAGTATTTTTGGAAAACTAAATAAACCAGTTCATATATTGTTGGATCACTATATAAAGTTCTAGGGGCACTTTGGGAATCCAAAAGAGGTTGGTTTCAACAGGAAAAATATCCAAGGATTATTTGCCATACTTTGAACATTTTAGTTTTCATGTTTGACAAATTTGAATTTTTGACTTTAGATTGGATTTGAATTCAAGTGAAGATTAGCAACAGTAACAAGATGACATAGCACCATTAACAGGGTATTACTGTAGCATGACACTGTGGTGTTACAGGAATCCTACTCCCGGTGGGAGTAGGACTCCTCCTAGGGCGCGCCATAGAGAGGGCCGACCCTCCCCCTCCTCCACTCCTTTATATACGGGGAGGGGGCACCCCTGGAGACACAACAATTGATCCCTGGGATCTCTTAGCCGTGTGCGGTGCCCCCCTCCACCATAATCCACCTTGATAATATTGTAGCGGTGCTTAGGCGAAGCCCTGTGTCGGTAGAACATCATCATCGTCACCACGCCGTCGTGCTGACGGAACTCTCCCTCAAAGCTCCGCTGGATCGGAGTTCGAGGGACGTCATCGAGTTGAACGTGTGTAGAACTCGGAGGTGCCGTGCATTCGGTACTTGATCGATCGGATCGTGAAGACGTACGACTACATCAACCGCATTGTGCTAATGATTCCGCTTTCGGTCTACGAGGGTACGTGGACACACTCTCCCCTCTCGTTGATATGCATCACCATGATTTTGCGTGTGCGTAGGAATTTTTATAAAATTACTATGTTCCCCAACAGTGGTATCAGAGCCTGGTTTTATGCATAGATGTTATATGCACGAGTAGAACACAAGTGAGTTGTGGGCGATATAAGTCATACTGCTTACCAGCATGTCATACTTTGGTTCGGCGGTATTGTTGGATGAAGCGGCTCAGACTGACATTACGCGTACGCTTACGCGAGACTGGTTCTACCGACATCTTTGCACACAGGTGGCTGGCGGGTGTCAGTTTCTCCAACTTTAGTTGAACCGGGTGTGGCTACGCCCGGTCCTTAAGAAGGTTAAAACAACACTAACTTGACAAACTATCGTTGTGGTTTTGATGCGTAGGTAAGAACGGTTCTTGCTCAGCCCGTAGCAGCCACGTAAAACTTGCAACAACAAAGTAGAGGACGTCTAACTTGTTTTTGCAGGGCATGTTGTGATGTGATATGGTCAAGGCGTGATGCTATATTTTATTGTATGAGATGATCATGTTTTGTAACCGAGTTATCGGCAACTGGCAGGAGCCATATGGTTGTCGCTTTATTGTATGCAATGCAAACGCCCTGTAATGCTTTACTTTATCACTAAGCGGTAGCGATAGACGTAGAAGCATAAGTTGGCGAGACGACAATAATGCTACGATGAAGATCAAGGTGTCGCGCCGGTGACGATGGTGATCATGACGGTGCTTCGAATATGGAGATCACAAGCACAAGATGATGATGGCCATATCATATCACTTATATTGATTGCATGTGATGTTTATCTTTTATGCATCTTATCTTGGTTTGATTGACGGTAGCATTACAAGATGATCACTCACTAAATTATAAGGTATAAGTGTTCTCCCTGAGTATGCACCGTTGCGAAAGTTCTTCGTGCTGAGACACCACGTGATGATCGGGTGTGATAGGCTCTACGTTCAAATACAACGGGTGCAAAATAGTTGCACACGCGGAATACTCAGGTTAAACTTGACGAGCCTAGCATATAACAGATATGGCCTCAGAACACTGAGACCGAAAGGTCGAGCATGAATCATATAGTAGATATGATCAACATAGTGATGTTCACCATTGAAACTACTCCATCTCACGTGATGATCGGACATGGTTTAGTTGATTTGGATCACGTGATCACTTAGAGGATTAGAGGGATGTCTATCTAAGTGGGAGTTCTTAAGTAATATGATTAATTGAACTTTAATTTATCATGAACTTAGTCCTGGTAGTATTAGCATATCTATGTTGTAGATCAATAGCTCGCGTTTAGCTCCCCTGTTTTATTTTCATATGTTCCTAGAGAAAACTGAGTTGAAAGATGTTAGTAGCAATGATGCGGATTGGATCCGTGATCTGAGGATTATCCTCATTGCTGCACAGAAGAATTATGTCCTTGATGCACCGCTAGGTGACAGACCTATTGCAGGAGCAGATGCAGACATTATGAACATTTGGCTAGCTCAATATGATGACTACTTGATAGTTTAGTGCACCATGCTTAACGGCTTAGAATCGGGACTTCAGACACGTTTTGAACGTCATGGACCATATGAGATGTTCTAGGAGTTGAAGTTAACATTTCAAGCAAATACCCGAGTTGAGAGATATGAAGTCTCCAACAAGTTCTATAGCTAAAAGATGGAGGAGAATAGCTCAAGCAGTGAGCATGTGCTCAGATTGTCTAGGTACTAGAATCGCTTGAATCAAGTGGGAGTTAATCTTCCAGATAAAATAGTGATTGACAGAATTCTCTATTCACCATCACCAAGTTAGTAGAACTTCGTGATGAACTATAATATGCAAGGGATGACGAAAAAAATTCCCAAGCTCTTCGCGATGCTAAAATTGGCGAAGGTAGAAATCAAGAAAACATCAAGTGTTGATGGTTGACAAGACCACTAGTTTCAAGAGAAAGGACAAAGGGAAGAAGGGGAACTTCAAGAAGAATGGCAAGCAAGTTGCTGCTCAAGTGAAGAAGCCCAAGTCTGGACCTAAGCCTGAGAGTAAGTGCTTCTACTGCAAAGGGACTGGTCACTAGAAGCGGAACCACCCCAAGTATTTGGCGGATAAGAAGGATGGCACAGTGAACAAGCTATATTTGATATACATGTTATTGATGTGTACCTTACTAGTGTTTATATTAGCCCCTAGGTATTTGATACTTGTTCGGTTGCTAAAAATTAGTAACTCGGAACAGGAGTTACAGGATGAACAAAGACTAGTTAAGGGTGAAGCGACGATGTGTGTTGGAAGTTGTTCCAAGATTGATATGATCATCATCGCACACTCCCCATACTTTCGGGATTAGTGTTGAACCTAAACAAGTGTTATTTGGTGTTTGCGTTGAGCATAAATATGATTTGATCATGTTTATTGCAATATGATTATTCATTTAAGTTAGAGAACAATTGTTGTTCTGTTTACATGAATAGAACCTTCTATGGTCATACACACCAACAAAAATGGTTTGTTGGATCTCGATCGTAGTGATACACATATTCATAATATTGAAGCCAAAAAGATGCAAAGTTAATAATGATAGTGCAACTTATTTGTGGCACTGCCATTTAGGTCATATTGGTGTAAAACGCATGAAGAAACTCCATGCTGATGGGCTTTTGGAATCACTTGATTATGAATCACTTGATGCTTGCGAACCATGCCTCTTGGGCAAGATGACTAAAACGCCGTTCTCCAGAACAATGGAGCAAGCAACAGATTTGTTGGAAATCATACATACTGATGTATGTGGTCCGATGAGTGTTGAGGCTCGCGGCGGGTATCATTATTTTCTGACCTTCACAGATGATTTGAGCAGATATGGGTATATCTACTTGATGAAACATAAGTCTGAAACATTTGAAAAGTTCAAAGAATTTCAGAGTGAAGTGGAAAATCATTGTGACAAGAAAATAAGGTTTCTATGATCTGATCGCGGAGACGAATATTTGAGTTACGAGTTTGGTCTTAAATTAAAACAATGTGGAATAGTTTCACAAATTCATGCCACCTGGAACACCATAGCATAATGTTGTGTCCGAACATCATAACCGTACTTTATTGGATATAGTGCAATCTATGATGTCTCTTACTGATTTACCACTATCGTTTTGGGGTGATGCATTAGAGACAGCTGCATTCACGTTAAAAAGGGCACCATCTATATCCGTTGAGACGACACCGTATGAACTGTGGTTTGGCAACAAACCAAAGTTGTCGTTTCTTAAAGTTTGGGGTTGCGATGCTTATAAGAAAAAGTTTCATCCTGATAAGCTCAAACCCAAATCGGAGAAATGTGTCTTCATAGGACACCCAAAGGAGACAGTTGGGTACACCTTCTATCACAGATCCGAAGGCAAGATATTCGTTGCTAAGAATCCTTTCTAGAGAAGGAGTTTCTCTCGAAAAAAATGAGTGGAAGGAAAGTAGAACTTGATGAGGTAATTGTACCAACTCCCTTATTGGAAAGTAGTTCATCACAGAAATCTGTTCCTGTGACTACTACACCAATTAGTGAGGAAGCTAAAGATGATGATCATGTAACTTCAGATCAAGTTACTACCGAACCTCATTGGTAAACCAGAGTGAGATCCGCAACAGAGTAGTACAGTAATCATGTTCTGGAGGTCATGTTACTTGACCATAATGAACCTACGAACTATGAGGAAGCGATGATGAGCCCAAATTCCGCAAAATGGCTTGAGGCCATGAAATCTGAGATGGGATCCATGTATGAGAACAAAGTGTAGACTTTGGTTGACTTGCCCGATGATCGGCAAGCCATTGAGAATAAATGGATCTTCAAGAGGAAGAAGGACACTGATAGTAGTGTTACTATCTACAAAGCTCGAATTGTCGCAAAAAGGTTTTCGACAAATTCAAGGTGTTGACTACGATAAGATTTTCTCACTCGTAGCGATGCTTAAGTCTGTCCGAATCATGTGAGCAATTACCACATTTTATGAAATCTGGCAAATGGATAACAAAACTGCATTCCTTAATGGCTTTATTAAAGAAGAGTTGTATATGATACAACTAGAAGGTTTTATCAATCCTAAAGGTACTAACAAAATATGCAAGCTTCAGCGATCCACCTATGGACTGGTGCAAGCATCTCGGAGTTGGAACATACACTTTAATAAATTGATCAAAGCATATAGTTTTATACAGACTTGCCGTGAAGCGTGTATTTACAAGAAAGTGAGTGGGAGCGCTACATCATTTCTGATAAGTATATGTGAATGACATATTGTTGATCGGAAATAATGCAGAATTATTCTGCAAAGCATAAAGGAGTGTTTGAAAGGAGTTTTTCAAAGAAAGACCTCGGTGAAGCTGCTTACATATTGAGCATCAAGATCTATAGAGATAGATCAAGACGCATGATAAGTTTTTTCAATGAGTACATACCTTGACAAGATTTTGAAGTAGTTCAAAATGGAACAGTCAAAGAAAGAGTTCTTTCCTGTGTTACAAGGTGTGAAATTGAGTAAGACTCAAAGCCCGACCACAGCAGAAGATAGAAAAGAGAATGAAAGTCATTCCCTATGCCTCAGCCATAGGTTCTATAAAGTATGCCATGCTATGTACCAGATCTATTGTATACCCTACACTGATTTTGGCAAGGGAGTACAATAGTGATCTAGGAGTAGATCACTGGACAACGGTCAATATTATCCTTAGTGGAATAAGGATATGTTTCTCGATTATGGAGGTGACAAAAGGTTCGTCGTAAAAGGGTTACGTCGATACAAGTTTTGGCACTGATCTAGATGACTCTAAGTCTTCATCTGGATACATATTGAAAGTGGGAGCAATTAGCTAAAGTAGCTCCGTGCAGAGCATTGTAGACATAGAAATTTGCAAAATACATACATATCTGAATATGGCAGACCCGTTGACTAAACTTCTCTCACAAGCAAAACATGATCTCACCTTAGTACTCTTTGGGTGTTAATCACATAGCGATGTGAACTAGATTATTGACTCTAGTAAAACCTTTGGGTGTTGGTCACATGGCGATGTGAACTATGGGTGTTAATCACATGGTGATGTGAACTATTGATGTTAAATCACATGGCGATGTGATCTAGATTATTGACTCTAGTGCAAGTGGGAGACTGAAGGAAATATGCCCTAGAGGCAATAATAAAGTTATTATTTATTTCCTTATATCATGATAAATGTTTATTATTCATGCTAGAATTGTATTAACCAGAAACATAATACTTGTGTGAATACATAGACAAACAGAGTGTCACTAGTATGGCTCTACTTGACTAGCTCGTTGATCAAAGATGGTTATGTTTCCTAGCCATTGACATGAATTGTCATTTGATTAACGGGATCACATCATTAGGAGAATGATGTGATTGACTTGACCCATTCCGTTAGCTTAGCACACAATCGTTTAGTATTCTGCTATTGCTTTCTTCATGACTTATACATGGTCCTATGACTATGAGATTATGCAACTCCCCTTTACCGGAGGAACACTTTGTGTGCTACCAAACATCACAACATAACTGGGTGATTATAAAGATGCTCTACAGGTGTCTCCAAAGGTACTTGTTGGGTTGGCGTATTTCGAGATTAGGATTTGTCACTCCGAATGTCGGAGAGGTATCTTTGGGCCCACTCAGTAATGCACATCACTATAAGCCTTGCAAGCATTGTAACTAATGAGTTAGTTGCGGGATGATGTATTACGGAACGAGTAAAGAGACTTGCCGGTAACGAGATTGAACTAGGTATTGAGATGCCGACGATCGAATCTCGGGCAAGTAACATACCGATGACAAAGGGAACAACGTATGTTGTTATGCGGTTTGACCGATAAAGATCTTCGTACAATATGTGGGAGTCAATATGAACATCCAGGTTCCGCTATTGGTTATTGATCGGAGACGTGTCTCGGTCATGTCTACATTGTTCTCGAACCCGTAGGGCCCGCACGCTTAAAGTTCGATGACGGTTATATTATGAGTTTATGTGTTTTGATGTACCGAAGGTAGTTCGGATTCCCGGATGAGATCGGGGACATGACGAGGAGTCTCGAAATGGCCGAGACCTAAAGATCAATATATTGGAAGACTATATTCGGACATCGGAAAGGTTCCGAGTGACTCGGGTATTTTTCGGAGTACCAGAGAGTTACGGGAATTCGCCGGGGAGTATATGGGCCTTATTGGGCTTTAGGGGAAAGAGAGAGGAGAGGTTGGGCGCCCCCAAGGCCTAGTCCGAATTGGATTAGGGGGAGGGGCTGTGCCCCCTTCTTCCTTCTCTTCTCTCTCCCCTTTCCTTGACTCCTACTCCTACTACTTGGAAGGGGGGGGGGAATTCTACTCTCGGTGGGAGTAGGACTCCTCCTAGGGCGCACCATAGAGAGGGACGGCCCTCCCCCTCCTCCACTCCATTATATACGGGGAGGGGGGCACCCCTTGTAGACACAACAATTGATCCCTTGGATCTCTTAGCCATGTACGGTGCCCCCCCCTCCACCATAATCCACCTTGATAATATCGTAGCGGTGCTTAGACGAAGCCCTGCGTCGGTAGAACATCATCATCATCACCATGCCATTGTGCTGACGGAACTCTCCCTCAAAGCTCGGCTGGACCGGAGTTCAAGGGACGTCATCGAGTTGAATGTGTGCAGAACTCGGAGGTGCTGTGCGTTCGGTACTTAATCGGTCGGATCCCGAAGACGTAGGACTACATCAACTGCGTTGTGCTAACGCTTCCGCTTTCGGTCTACGAGGGTACGTGGACACACTCTCCCCTCTTGTTGCTATGCACCACCATGTTCTTGCGTGTGCGTAGATTTTTTTTTTGAAATTACTACGTTCCCCAACAAATAGCTCAACCAGTGAGCATGTGCTAAGAATGTCTGAGTACTACAATCGCTTGAATCAAGTGGGAGTTAATCTTCTAGATAAGATAGTGATTCACAGAGTTCTCTAGTCACTATCACCAAGTTACTGGAACATCGTGATGAACTATAATATGCAAGGGATGATGAAAACGATTCTCCGAGCTCTTCACGATGCTGAAATTAGCGAAGGTAGAAATCAAGAAAAGCATCAAGTGTTGATGGTTGACAAGACCACTAGTTTCAAGTAAAAGGGCAAGGGAAAGAAAGGGAACTTCAAGAAGAATGACAAGCAAGTTGCCACTCCCATGAAGAAGCCCAAAGCTAGACCCAAGCCTGAAACTGAGTGCTTCTACTACAAAGGAAATGGTCACTAGAAGCAGAGCTGCCCCAAATACTTGGCGGATAAGAAGGATGGCAAAGTGAACAAAAGTATATATGATATACATGTTATTAATGTGTACTTTACTAGTGTCCATAGTAGCCCCTGGGTATTTGATACTGATCCAGTTGCTATGATTAGTAATTCGAAACAAGAGTCACAAAATGAACAAAGACTAGTTGAGGGCAAGGTGACGATGTGTGTTGGAAGTGATTCCAAGGTTGATAAGATCACCATTGCACACTCCCTTTTACCTTCGGGATTAGTGTTGAACCTAAAATAAATGTTATTTGGTGTTTGCGTTGAGCATAATATGATTGGATCATGTTTATTGCAATGCAGTTATTCATTTAAGTCAAAGAATAATTGTTACTCTGTTTACATGAATAAAACCTTAAGTGGTAATACACCCAAGGTGAATGGTTTATTGAATCTTGATCGTAGTGATACACATATTCATAATATTGATGCCAAAAGATGCAAAGTTGATAATGCTAGTGCAACATATTTGTGGCACTGCCGTTTAGGTCATATTAGTGTAAAGCGCATGAAGAAACTCCATGCTGATGGGCTTTTGGAATCACTTGATGCTTGTGAACCATGCCTCATGGGCAAGACGACTAAGACTCCGTTCTCCGGAACAATGGAGCGAGCAACTGACTTATTGGAAATAACACATACTGATGTATGCGATCCGATGAGTGTTGAGGCTCGCAGTGGGTATCGTTCTTTTCTGACCTTCACAGATGATTTGAGCAGATATGGGTATATCTACTTGATGAAACATAAGTCTGAAACATTTGAAAAGTTCAAAGAATTTCAGAGTGAAGTGGAAAAATCATCGTAACAAGAAATTAAAGTTTCTACGATCTGATCGCGGAGACGGATATTTGAGTTACGAGTTTGGTCTTCATTTGAAACAATGTGGAATAGTTTTGTAGCTCACGCCACCTGGAACACCACAACATAATGGTGTATCCGAACGTCGTAACCGTACTTTATTAGATATGGTACGATCTATGATGTCTCTTACCGATTTATCACTATCGTTTTGGGGTTATGCATTAGAGACAACTGCATTCACGTTAAATAGGGCACTATCTAAATCCGTTGAGACGACAACATATGAATTGTGGTTTGGCAAGAAACCTAAGCTGTCGTTTCATAAGGTTTGGGGCTGTGATGCTTATGTGAAAATGTTTCAACCTGATAAGCTCAAACCCAAATCGGAGAAATGCATCTTCATAGGATACCTAAAGGAGACTATTGGGTACACCTTCTATCACAGATCCGAAGGCAAGATTTTTTTGCTAAGAATGGATCCTTTCTAGAGAAGGAGTTTCTCTCGAAAGAAGTGAGTGGGAGGAAAGTAGAGCTTGATGAGGTAATTGTACCTTCTTTCGAGTTGTCGAAAAGGGATGTTGACTACGATGAGATTTTGTTACTCGTATCGATGCTTAAAGTCTGTCCGAATCATGTTAGCAATTGCAACATTTCTTGAAATCTGGCAAATGGGTGTCAAAAACTACATTCCTTAATGGATTTCTCAAAGAAGAGTTGTATATGATGTAACAAGAAGGTTTTGTCAATCCTAAAGTTGCTAAGAAAGTGTGCAAGCTCCAGCGATCCATTTATGGACTGGTGCAAGCATCTCGGAGTTGAAATATACGCTTTGATAAGGTGATCAAAGCATATGGTTTTATACAGACTTGCGGTGAAGCCTGTATTTACAAGAAAGTGAGTGGGAGCACTACAACCTTTCTGATAAGTATATGTGAATGACATATTGTTGATCGGAAATGATGTAGAATTTTCTGGAAAACATAAAGGAGTATTTGAAAGGAGTTTTTTCAAAGAAAGACCTCGATGAAGCTACTTACATATTGGGCATCAAGATCTATAGAGATAGATCAAGACGCTTGATAAAGATTTTTCAATGAGTACATACCTTGACAAGATTTTTGAAGTAGTTCAAAATGGAACAGTCAAAGAAGGAGTTCTTGCCTGTATTGCAAGGTGTAAAGTTGAGTAAGACTCAAAACACGACCACGGCAGAAAATAGAAAGAGAATGAAAGTCATTCGCTATGCCTCAGCCATAGGTTCTATAAAGTATGCTATGTTGTATACCAAACCTATTGTGTACCTTGCCATGAGTTTGGCAAGGGGGTACGATATTGATCCAGGAGTGGATCACTTGAAATCGGTCAAAATTATCCTTAGAAGACTAAGGAGATATTTCTCGGTTATGGAGGTGATAAAGAGTTCATCGTAAAGAGTTACGTCGATGCACACTTTGACACCGATCTGGATGACTCTGAGTTTCGATCTGGATACATACTGAAAGTGGGAGCATTTAGCTAGAGTAGCTCCGTACAGAGCATTGTTGACATAAAAAATTGCAAAATACATATGGATCTGAATGTGGCAGAACCGTTGACTAAACTTCTCTCACAAGCAAAACATGATCACTCTTTGGGTGTTAATCACATAGCGATGTGAACTAGATTATTGACTCTAGTAAACCCTTTGGGTATTAGTCACATGGATATGTGAACTAATCACATAAAGATGTGAACTATTGGTGTTAAATCACATGACGATATGAACTAGATTATTGACTCTAGTGCAAGTGGGAGACTGAAGGAAATATGCCCTAGAGGCAATAATAAAGTTGTTATTTATATTTCCTTACATCATGATAAATGTTTATTATTCATCCTAGAATTGTATTAACCGGAAACTTAGTACATGTGTGAATACATAGACAAACAGAGTGTCCCTAGTATGGCTCTACTAGACCAGCTCGTTAATCAAAGATGGTTAAGTTTCCTAGCCATAGACATGTGTTGTCATTTGATGAACGGGATCACATCATTAGAGACCGATGTGATGGACAAGACCCATCCGTTAGCTTAGCATTATGATCGTTTAGTTTATTGCTATTGCTTTCTTCATGATTTATACATGTTCCTATGAATATGAGATTATGAAACTCCTGAATACCAGAGGAACACTTAGTGTGGTATCAAACATCACAACGTAACTAGGTGATTATAAAGATGCTCTACAGGTGTCTCTGATGGTGTTTGTTGAGTTGGCATAGATCGAGATTAGGATTTGTCACTCCGATTGTCGGAGAGATATCTCTGGGCCCTCTCGGTAATGCACATCACTATAAGCCTTGCAAGCAATGTGACTAATGATTTAGTTGCGGGATGATGCATTACGAAACGAGTAAAGAGACTTGCCGGTAACGAGATTGAACTAGGTATGGTGGTACCGACGATCGAATCTTGGGCAAGTAACATATCGATGACAAAGGGAACAACGTATGTTGTCATGCGCTTTAACTGATAAAGATCTTCGTAGAATATGTAGGAGTTAATATGAGCATCGAGGTTCCGCATTGGTTATTGACCGGAGATGTGTCTCGGTCATGTCTACATAGTTCTCAAACCCGTAGGGTCCGCACGCTTAACGTTCGATAACGATTTGTATTATGAGTTATGTGATTTGATGTACCGAAGTTTGGTCGGAGCCCCGGATGAGATCACGGACATGACGAGGAGTCTTGAAATGGTCTAGAGGTAAAGATTCATATATTGGAAGGCTATATTCGGACATCGGAAAGGTTCCTAGTGATTTGGGTATTTTTCGAAGTACCGAGGAGTTACGGGAATTCATCGGGAGAAGTAATGGGCCTTATTGGGCTTTAGTTGAGAGAGGGGAGAAGGGCCAAGAGGTGGCGCACGCCTCCCCCCTGCCCAAACCGAATTGCACAAGGGGTGGGGGCGCCCCCCCTTTCCTTCTCCCTCTCCCTCTCTTTCCTTCTCTCCTACTCCGAATAGGAAAGGGAATCCTACTAGGACTTGGGAGTCCTAGTAGGACTCCATATGCTTGGCGTGCCCCCTAGGCCAGCCACCTCCTCCCTCCCTCCTTTATATACGGGGGAGGGGAGCACCCCAAAGGCACTCAAGATTTGTCTTAGCCGTGTGCGGTGCCCTCCTCCACAGTTACACACCTGGTCATATCGTCATAGTGCTTAGGCGAAGCCCAGCGCCGGTAACTTCATCATCATCGTCACCACGCCGCTATGCTGACGAAACTATCCCTCGGCCTCAGCTGGATCTAGAGTTCGTGGGACGTCACCGAGCTGAACGTGTGCAGATCGCGGAGGTGCCGTGCGTTCGGTACTAGACCGGTTGGATCGCGAAGACGTTCGACTACATCAATCGCGTAACTTAACGCTTCCGCTTTTGGTCTACGAGGGTACGTAGACACACTATCCCCGCTCATTGCTATGCATCTCCTAGATAGATCTTGCATGATCGTAGGAATTTTTTTGAAATACTGTGTTCCCCAACATGGGACACCCAGGGCCGCCTCCGAAGCAGCCTTCGTGGCAGCAGTGTGGGATGGGCTGGTCCACATCTAGGCCGACAGATGGGGGCCGACAGCAAGGATGAGGGAGCAAGGGAGGACGACTGAGGGAGTCCTGGATTAGGGGGTGTTCGGATAGCCGAACTATACCTTCAGACGTACTCCAGGACTATGAAGATACGAGATT
Organism: Aegilops umbellulata; assembly: GCA_032464435.1. Taxonomy (NCBI): domain Eukaryota; kingdom Viridiplantae; phylum Streptophyta; class Magnoliopsida; order Poales; family Poaceae; genus Aegilops; species Aegilops umbellulata. The sequence continues at coordinate 105,150,131 of CP136055.1, forward strand.
GAAGACTTCGTCACGTGTCCGGAAGGATCTTTTCTTGGCGTGGAAGGCAAGCTAGGCGTGCGGATATTCGAGATCTCCTACCATTGTAACCGACTCTGTGTAACCCTAACCCTATCCGGTGTCTATATAAACCGGAGGGTTGTAGTCCATAGGACAACCATCATCATACACAATCATACCATAGGCTAGCTTCTAGGGTTTAGCCTCCTTGATCTCGTGGTAGATCCACTCTTGTACTACCCATATCATCAATATTAATCTAGCAGGAGTAGGGTTTTACCTCCACCGAGAGGGCCCGAACCTGGGTAAAATAAAGTGTCCCTTGTCTCCTGTTACCATCCGACCTTGACACACAGTTCGGGACCCCCTACCCGAGATCCGCCGGTTTTGACACCGACATTAGTGCTTTCATTGAGAGTTCCTCTGTGTCGTCGCTTTTAGGCCCGATGGCTCCTTTGATCATCAACAACGATGAGGTCCAGGGTGAGACTTTCCTCCCCGGACAAATCTTTGTCTTCGGCGGCTTCGCTCTGCGGGCCAATTCGCTTGGTCATCTAGAGCAGATCGAAAGCTACGCCCCTGGCCATCAAGTCAGGTTTGGAAGCTTAAACTACACGGCTGATATCCGCGGAGACTTGATCTTCGACGGGTTCGAGCCACAGCCAAGCGCGCCGCACTATTTCGAGGGGCATGATATAGCTCTGCCTCCGAATAGTACCCTGGAGGCCGCACACGCTCCGGCCCCGATCCTTGACTCGGAGCCCGCTGCGTTCTCCGAGGATGAACGGTTGGATGTCACCTCGGGGGCTGCGATCTCAAAGGCGATCGAGCCGAACGCCAGCCCCGTACTTCGCACGGCCCAGAACTCCAAGGAGCCGGACTCTTCTCCGAACTCCGGGTCTTCCGTGCCCCCGCCGATCGAATCTGATTGGGCGCCTGTAATGGAGTTCACCGCCGCGGACATCATTCAGTGCTCACCTTTTGGTGATATCCTGAATTCTCTCAAGTCTCTCTCTTTATCAGGAGATCCCAGGCCGGACTATGGTCTGCGAAGTTGGGATTCAGACGACGAAGAAATTCAAAGCCCACCCACCACCCACTTAATAGCCACTGCGACGATTTAACCGACATGCTTGACTTCTGATCTGAAGACTTCGACGGTATGGACGACGAAGATGGAGACGAACAGGAACCAACAACTATAAGGCGCTGGACCACCACCCCACCTAACGATGTATTCATGGTGGATACCCCTAAAGGAAACGACAACGAGGAAAAAGGGGGCAGAAAAAGGGATAAACCCTCCGAAAAGCAGTCAAAGCGGCGACGTAGATGCCAAGCCAAGCCCCGCCTCGATCAAGACCCAGCCGTAGAGCAGGATGAGCCGGTAGACGACGAGCATGCCTCAGAGCAGCCGTCCGAACAGGGCAACACGGATGGAGAGGACAGACAACCCTCCCCCGGCCATAACAGAACTCCGGACGATCTCACGCCGGATAAAACCACGGAGCAGAAGAATCTCCACGAAAGGCTCGTTGCTACAACACGCAGCCTGAAAAAGCAGAAGCGGAAGCTAAAGACGGTGGAAGATGCACTCAGAATAAGATGGAGCAAGGTAATCAAGACCGCAGACAAATACGGCGACAGCCGCCGCACTAAAAGCTATCCGAAGAGAAAACTACTGCCCGAATTCGACCAAGAGGCCCTAGAGCCCTCGCATTCAAAAAATAAAAAAGCCATACGGTCGGATAGATGACCCCACGGCCACCATAAAACGGCAAGCGGCGCCGCAGTCAATGCGGCATGCGACCCAATTAGAGACTCGCATCATGGCCCAACCAGGTCCATTTACGGGCCAAGAAAGCAAGCTCTCACAAGCAATGCAAATAAGCCATCATCAGAATCCGGCACACCCAAATACAGGGGCGCCGCACACCCCCTATGTTTCACCGACGAGGTCCTGGAATATGAATTTCCAGAGGGATTTAAACCCGTCAACATAGAGGCGTACGACGGAACAACAGACCCCGGAGTCTGGATCGAGGATTATATCCTTCACATACATATGGCTAGAGGAGATGATCTCCACGCCATCAAATATTTACCCCTTAAGCTTAAAGGGCCAGCCTGGCACTGGCTTAAAAGCCTTCCCGAAAACACAATTGGAAGTTGGGAAGAGCTCGAGGATGCTTTCCGAGCAAATTTTCAAGGGACCTATGTCCGCCCTCCGGACGCAGACGATCTCAGTCACATAACTCAACAGCCCGGAGAATCAGCGCGGCAGTTCTGGAACAGATTCCTCACTAAAAAGAATCAGATAATGGATTGTCCGGACGCCGAAGCCCTAGCAGCTTTCAGGCATAATGTCCGAGATGAATGGCTCGCCAGACACCTCGGCCAAGAAAAGCCAAGAACAATGGCCGCACTCACAAGCCTCATGACCCGCTTTTGCGCAGGAGAGGACAGCTGGTTGGCACGATGCAGCCCCAGCGACCCAAGTACATCAGAAATCAGGGACGGAAACGGAAAACCGCGGCGAAATAAGGATCGTCGCAGAATCAAAGGAAAAAGTCCGAAGAGCACGACAGTCAATGCCGGATTCAAAAGCTCGCGGCAAAATCAAACAAAACCACCCCCTCAGGATAATAGGGATGATCCGTCCAGCTTAAATAGAATCCTGGGCAGAATATGTCAGATACACAGTACTCCTGGGAAGCTTGCCAATCACACCCACAGAGATTGTTGGGTTTTTAAACAATCCGGACAGCTTAACGCCGAACACAAGGGGCTCGATACACCAAGTGAAGAAGAGGACGAACCCCAAAGGCAGAATACCAGGAAACAAAAGAACTCCCCACAAGAAGTCAAAACAGTGAACTTACTTGACGTAACAAAACGTATGGCACCCATAAAGGTACGCACAATCAAACTTTCCCCTCGGGAGTCCCGCCACTGGTCACTAAAGCCAATCATTTTTTATCAGCTAGATTATTCTAGAGATATCAAAAACGCAGGCCGGACTGCCCTGATACTGGCTACAATAATCGATGGATTCCAGTTTACCAATGTCCTTATGGACGGCGGCAGTGGACTAAACCTGATATATCAGGATACAATCCACCGCATGGGCATAAACCCAGCAAGAACCCGCCACAGCAAAACCTCCTTTCAAGGGGTAGCACCAGGCCCGGACACCCATTGTATGGGTTTTCTCCGGCTTGTGGTCATATTTGGCTCTCCCAATAACTTTTGTCGCGAAAGGCTGACCTTCCATGTAGTCCCGTTTTCAAGTCGCTATCAAGCACTAATGGGACGCGGAGCTTTCGCTCGCTTTAACGCAATACCGCATTACGCATCTCTCACGCTTAAGATGCCCCGTCCCCGAGGCATCATCTCTTTAAAGGGAGCGCACTAAAATACGCCTCCTCCAAACGGAAGATTGCGCGGCCGCTTAAACAGCCGCACAATAAAGTGGCCTCGCCAGCCAAAGGACTTTTTTTATATAAGTCATCAAAGGCCACGGACCCGGACTCAACGAGTTCGGCACAAGTCCATCATCAACACAGGCTTAGTACGCCACATACCCCCATACACGAGCTGTACGCAGAGACAATAAAACTCAACCTTATATATTCTTTACTTTATATCTTGTTTATTATCCTTTTTTCCGCACGACCCATTTTTCAAATTAGTTCTTCTCTTTTACAGATGAACATCGTGCGGCGCCCGTCCAGGACACGGCACAGCGGAGACACAGGCGCAGACGTGCAGTAGGGACCCGTCCTAAAGGATTCTTTTTAGATTAAGACCCTGCGTAAACCTTTTTTACTGTCTCTTGCTACTATACATCCCCTGGTTTTTTCTTTCATGATATAACCAAGGAGGAGGCTGGCGTTTTGGCATGTGGCCACACCAGAATTCTTGCTCGTACCTAGACACTAAGGGCTTTTTTCTCTTTTGTTTAAGGGTGTTGTTTTACACGCACTCACAAAGACCGAACACCTTAGGGAGTGTTCGGCGTCGCGAGTTTTGGCACTATATGCATCAGCTCCGAATCATGATTTTGGTCATATGTTGGGTTGCCCGGCTCCTGAGTTCGGCTACCTTACGTTCCTCTCTATCGGCTAAGGTAGCACCGGGAGAACTACTGCGATTGTGCCCCGGTTCGGCCGGGTGAGCACCTCAGTAGAGAAAGCCGAAAACCGACTGTCATGATGTAGCGCGAGACTGGTCGCCACTTGATGACTCATAGGAATTTATCGAATTCCTCCGCTTTGACGAAGGGCCGTTTCCCGGTCAGGCATGTACGCGCTCCGAACTCGGGCAAAGCGCAGTCGCCACTAAAGGGCTACCTAAAGAGTCCCACTGTCAAGCTCCTATGGCTAATTGAAAGTGTTAAAGCATTATAGTCCGGTTGCCTAGCCCGCTGCGCTATCACCTCCTTTATAGGACCAAGACGTTGGATTAAGTGTGAAAATACGTCTTCTGCGCACCCCCGCACTATGTGCGTGGGGGCTGAAGCCAACGACTGCAATCTTTCAGAATTTATATATTTCAACGGCCGCACAGGAGGTGTTCCTAATACTTGAAGGCACAAGTCTAAAAATATGCCCCTAAAATTTATCAAAATACTGATTCATGATTACATATGCTATCATAACATAGCATCCTTCGAGCACTGCGTCTCTATTATACGAGCGCCTTCGAGGACTTCCTCAAAATATTGCTCAGAAGGTATTCGGCTTTTATCCGAATCCTGGGACGCAACAACGGTGGGCTCCATATCTGCCCAGTATGTCTTGACACGGGCAAGAGCCAACCGAGCTCCCTCCATGCACGCTGACCTCTTCATAGCATTGACACATGGCACCACGTCTAGCAATTGCTGCACCAAGCTGAAATAACTCTTCGGCTTCGATCTCCCCGGACACAGATGATCCATGACGTACTTCATGGCGAGTCCAGACAACCTATTCAGTTCGGCCCATTGGGCCAGGCGATCGTCCACTGCCAGTGGACGCTCTGGATTGATGAACTGCGACCAAAAGTGCTTCTCCACTTCATGATCCTTTTTATCTCGAAAGTGTTCGGTCGCATCAGTGGCACTAGCCGCCAAATCCAGATAGGTGTCCTCTATACTCCACATCCGGTTTAACGGGGCAAACTTCGGATCACAAAATTTTCTCCGCAGCGAGAAGGGCTTTCCATTCGCAATTTGTCCGGCTTGACGCAGCTCTTCCTTTGCCGCTCTCATTATAGAGCGGGCGTCCTTGGCGTCAGCAACAGCCTTCTCTAAGCTCGTTTGCCTCGCCCGATCTTCTTCTTCAAGAAGCTTGCAACGGTCAGTAGCTCTCTTTAACTTTACGGCCATATCAGCCATTTCCTCCTTGCTTCGGCAATGGGCAGCCTGTTCGGCCTTTAGCTCTTCAAGGGCTTTCACGGCAGCCGCATCACTTTTTCTGGCTTGTTCCTTCGCTCGGGCGAGTTCGGCCCTAAGACCTTCCACGGCGGCCGCACCATCTGCTTCAAGCACACACACGGTAAGATATTGACATAAAGCTCCTCTTACTCACAATCGCCTAATGATTTCAATACCTTGAGCACCATCAAGCCGCTTGTTAACAAGCACGATGTCGGCTTCTGCCTCATCTAGTTGTCGCTTTAGTTCGGCATATTCACAAGTCCGCCTCGACTCCGGACAATCAGCCACCTACGTATAAAGGTGCCACTTAAAGGACCTGGGATTAAGATCCTCTGCGCGCCGTACATCTTTACGATGCACAGAGTCTCAGGGGATACTATCTACACAGGGCGCACTATATTTATGCGCAATTAATACAAATATACGTTATTTAAAATATACCTCAAGGCCTGCCACTAAACTCTTGACGGCCTCGTGCAGTCCGCTTTCTGCGGATGAAATCTTTTCAATCACCGTGCTCATTAACGCACGATGCTCCTCTGAGACAGAGGCTCGCCCCAGCAGAATCTTTAGCTCCTCCGACCGAACACCAGATGGTGTCGGACTCGTCCCATGGCCCTCCTCAAAGGCCGGACACGGAGAACCTCGGGGGGCAGCACCATCCACCCCTAGCGGATCCGGAGAAATCCCCCGCGACGACACTTCAGCGTCGCCCGCCTTGCTAGGCGATACAGAAGGAGGAGGCGTTCCGCTCTCCATCATCTCCGAAAGAAGATCCCCCGAGGACGAGTTCTGCTGAGAAGGGCTGAGGTCCAAACTACAAAGTAAGGTTTCGGTTAAAACTTCTCAGATATAAATCAAGGATTTCTCTTAAAAGAAAAACTCTTCTTCTACTTACGGCTCGCTGGAGAGCTGGTCCCTTTGAGGGTTTAGTTCGGCCGAGGGGCTCCCCGGCGTCCGGCCCTCTGACAAGGATTCTTCCCCCGCTTCGAGGCTACGGTCTCCGGGTCATCAGAGGCGGCCCTTTTCTTTCCCTTAGGAGAGGAATTATCGATTCCCCCCTTCGGAATGACCTCTTTCGAAGAGGCCACGGTTTCCTTGTCCTTCCCCTTATTTCCCTCCAAAGGCACTACCTCCAGCATCCTGACTAGCACAGGATCCAGCCTGGTTTCGGGAAGGGGAGCCGGACACCGGATCAGCTTCGCCTTCGCTATCCACTCCTGCTTAAAAGGGAAAGTGCTGTTAAAAAGAAAGTTAATTATGCGGATAGAAGGTCCGGTCGCAAGGTCACCTACTTGAGTATCCGAGCGATTGCGGCTTAAACCAGCATCCTCGGTCAAATCCGGACTCACTTCTTGTGATCCGAAGAACAGTTTGTACATCTCCACAGGCGTCACGCCCATAAAATTCTGGAGAGCTCGTGGTCCCTCCGGATTGAATTCCCACAAGCGAAGGGGACGACGCTGGCCGGGAAGTGTTCGGCGAATCAGCATGACTTGTGTCACCTTGACCAGGTTGAGGTCTCCCTTCAAGAGATCTTTAATGCGGCCCTGCAGCAGAGGAACGTCTTTGGGCAAGCCCCGATCTAACCTTGTATTAATCCACGATGCTAACCGTGATGGGGGACCCGAGCGAAAGGCCGGAGGCGCCACCCATGCGGTGCCCCGAGGAGCGGTGATGTAGAACCACTCCTGTTGCCATAAGCTAAGCTCCTCTTGAAAAGCGCCCTCGGGCCATGGAGCGTCGGCATTTCTTTTTATAACAGCGCCTCCGCACTCTGCGTGGCGCCCTTCAATAATCTTTGGTTCTACTTTGAAGGTCTTGAGCCACAATCCGAAGTGAGGGGTAACACGGAGGAATGCTTCGCACACAACTATGAACGAGGAGATATGGAGGATGGACTACGGAGCTAAGTCATGAAATTCCAGCCCATAATAAAACATCAGCCCCCTTACAAAGGGATCCACGGGGAAGCCTAATCCCCGAAGGAAGTGGGATATGAATACCACACTCTCGCCGGGCTGAGGGCTAGGGATAACCTGTCCTTGAACAGGCAGCTTGTGCGGAATCTCCCTGGTCAGGAATCTAGCTTCCCTCAATCTTGATACGTCCTCCTCCGTAACAGAGGAGGGCATCCATCGGCCTTGGAGGTCGGAGCCGGACATTGTCGAAGATCCGGTGCGCTCGGAATCTGGAAGCCTAGGGTGTTGGAACTCGAGGCGACGGACGAGCTCGTTTTGAGAATAGAAGCGGGGAACAGGGCCTTTGTCTCTTTATAAGAGGTAGAATATCAAGCGCCCTCCCCGTAACCGTCTTGGACTCGCCTTTAATTAAGGCAAAACGTGCTAACAGGCACGATTGGGTTACCCATGACCGTATTAATGAGAATCCCGTTAGAGGGGACACGCGATCTCTGCTTTGACAAGACGTGCCAAGGAAACCGCCTCGCTAAACGAGCCAAGGTGGAACGATGAAAGCAATTTATATAGAAGGCTTGGTCGCAGTGTTATGACGCACTACGGAATACGTCAGCAGATTTGATTTGTGTTAATATTATTCTCTATATGGCAATATGTGGAAACTTATTTTGCAGAGCTGGACACTATTTTTTGGTGTTTATAATCTTCTTGAAGAACTTGGAGGAGGAACCCGCCTTGCAATGCCGAAGACAATCTGCGCGCCGGACTCGTCGTCATTGAAGCCTGGTTCAGGGGCTACTGAGGGAGTCCTGGATTAGGGGGTGTTCGGATAGCCGGACTATACCTTCAGCCGGACTCCAGGACTATGAAGTTACGAGATTGAAGACTTCGTCCCGTGTCCGGAAGGATCTTTTCTTGGCGTGGAAGGCAAGCTAGGCGTGTGGATATTCGAGATCTCCTACCATTGTAACCGACTCTGTGTAACCCTAACCCTATCCGGTGTCTATATAAACCGGAGGGTTGTAGTCCGTAGGACAACCATCATCATACACAATCATACCATAGGCTAGCTTCTAGGGTTTAGCCTCCTTGATCTCGTGGTAGATCCACTCTTGTACTACCCATATCATCAATATTAATCTAGCAGGAGTAGGGTTTTACCTCCACCGAGAGGGCCCGAACCTGGGTAAAATAAAGTGTCCCTTGTCTCCTGTTACCATTCGACCTTGACGCACAGTTCGGGACCCCCTACCCGAGATCCGCCGGTTTTGACACCGACAACGACAGTGAAGGAAATGGTGGACAGACACGAGAAGAGAGCGGTGGGTTTGGTGGACCAGAGGGATTTGATGCAATTTATGGTGGGGTCAGGTTGTCTGGTCCAACATGACCGATGCACTCGGGTCTTCTCATACACGCCCGAGATTTGGGCTGGATATGAGGGGTGTCGGTCAGCCCGGGCGTTTAGGGCCAGTATGAGGAGCCTTTCTAGATTTTTCTTTACCAGTCAATGACCGGACAGTTCGGCCAGCGTTTGAGGCCAATTTGAGGTCCCATCTTGTCTTGTTTATTGTTGTAAGACATACGCCACCACGCTCAGCTCGATCGAGCTTTTGTTCTGCCGCATGGCATGGGAATGACCCGCGTGTGAATGAACTTTGGCATCTTAATTTGATTCCAGATGCCATCGGTCAACAACGTTAAACTCCATTTGTGTTTCCTACGGTTTGATGTACGTTCACATTAGCTTCCGAACGTCCCCTCCTCTCTAAGCATGCATCATACCTTCTTTCACAGCTTCAGAAGCCGCAATGTACCTTGGCCCTGTTGTAGAATCAGAAACCATTTCTTGGTTGGAACTCTTTCAACTCATTGTACCTTTGTTCAAGAAAAGAGCACTACGCGAAAGTAATCTTTATCAGTTGGGAAACTAGCATCGGTGTAACCCTATGCACCGATCCCTTTCTCACTTCCATAAACCAAGAATATATCCTTAGTCCCTCTTAAGTAATTAAGGATATTCTAAATCATTGTCTGGTAACTCTCACCTGGACCAGTCGGGTATCTGCTCGTGAAACCCTGAGCATAGAAAACATCCAGACGAGTACATAACATAGCATGCATGATTAACCCGATAGCCGAAGCATACAAAATCTTATCTAAGTAACTGTGAGTCTTGCTATGACAAATTCCACGAGACATAGGCAAGAACGTTTTCTTGGCCTCATGCATGTTGAACCACTTCAAGCTTGTTAATGCAAGTACTCTGGCTTCATCCAATAAGCATCCTCGATACATTTCTATAGATCTTGATTCCAAAAATATAAGCTCCTTCTCCCAAGTCCTTCGTCAAAAAACTATTTTTCAACAAGTGTTTGATAGATCAAGCATTTGAATGCCATTCCCAATCAATAATAATGTCGTCCATATATAAGATTAGAAATACAACATAGCTCCCACTAAACTTCTTGTAAGCACAAGGTTCATTTTTTGTTTTGATTGAAATCAAACCCTTTAACCACCACATCAAAACGAATGCTCCATCTTCGAGAGGCTTACTTCAACCCATAAATGGATCTTTGAAGCTTGCGTACCTTACTAGCATTCTGTGGATTGACAAAACCCTCGAGTTGTATCATATACACATCCGGGGTTAAATTTTTATTAAGAAAACATGTTTTGACATCCATCTGTCATATCTCATAATTAATATATATATATATATATATATATATATATATATAGTGATGCTATTCATCACCTAGGGTGCAGAATAAGTTATTCTTCACCCGAGGTAATTTTACGATCACTTCATAATTAAATTACATTTAGAATTTAAATAGTTACATTCCTATTGATTCACTACGTAAATTTTGGTATAAGAAAATAAAAATATAGGTCATAAGACAAGAAAATTTGGAGTTTATGTATATTTTACACTATGTTTTTACGTTTGTAATTTTACATAACATAAAATATTTTTTACGGCGATTATATATTTTCTTACGTTATGTGACAAAACTTACGGAACGTAAAATTACAGTGCATAGGTGGTAAAATAGAGGGGGGTGAAGAATAACTATTCCTCACCCAGGGTGACGAATAGTCAATCCCTATATATATCGCTACCAGTGAGAAAGTCTTGTTGTGCTCAACTCCTTGAACTTATCAAAAACCTTTTATGACAAGTCGAGCTTTATTAAGCTAAACGTTTCCATTCATATCAGTTTTCTTCTTAGAAATCCATTTGCACTCAATTGTTTTAACACCACCTGACGGATCAACCAAGTTCCAAACTTGATTGTCGTCCATGCACTTTAACTCGGATCTAATGACCTCAAGCCATAAATCTGAATATGGGACCACCATCGCTTCCACATAGGTCAAGGCTCATCGTTATCTAACAACAATACTGATGTGATCATAGATCACGCTATTCCATATACATTGTAGATTGGCGATTTTTTTATTAAGGTGTCATTGACACAACCAGAGAAGCAGGAGATCAAACCCATGTTTAGGACACCATGCATTTTTTTGTATTGGTCGTGTGTGTAGAGTACCAGGACGTGAAGGATGGGAGTTTTAGAGCTGAATCAAATACAGAAAAAACGCAACGCTATGGTTGCGCCAAATACGTTCACTTGCTGATCCGCGAGGGATCCAAGAGTTGCTTGGCGTGAGACTGATATGTGATTGATGATATGCTGGTTTTTCTGCACTTTGGTCTTCTGGTGCATTGCCTGATCCGAAGAGCTGCTTTTCTACCATTTGATCCATTTTTTTCTATCACAAGAATTGTTCGTCATGTTCGTCGTTGATTTTCTTGTACCATGAAAGATTGGGCGAACAAACGACTCACTGTCTAGTCATCAAGTGGTATCAGAGTAAGGTTGATCACGGTGCAATTTTTCTCTCTAGTTCTTGAGTTGGTCTATTTGAGTCGCTGCAATGGTGAATTCACATAATCAAATTCAAGAGTTCACGGTGCACATGAAGGAGATGTAGATGATGAGCTGACTTTGCGCACCTATAATCGGAGTGTTGCACCAGCTATTGTGCTAGGATTGGAGGCAACTCGTGACTATGTGTTGAATCGAGTGGGGAGGTGCATCAATAAGGTCGAGGTAAGTCCTGGTAAGAAGATAGCCGATCTGATTAAGGCTGTTCATTGATTGAGACCACAATCACCACCTAGTGATGGGTCTGTTGCGCTGGGACGTCAATTTTCTTGGCAGTGGGTACATGAACATGTTTGAAACCATGGTGAGCATCAATATCATCAGTCAGAGGGGCCCGGTAGCTATTATGAGCCTATATGTCGTTCTTATAATCACCATGGAGGTGGTGTACGCCACGTGGGAGGACATGAACGTGCGCACGGTGCCTATGATGATGGTATTGGTAGAATAGAAATTTTTGTACCCCTGTTCATGGAAAAGATAACACAGATGATTATTTGGAGTGGGAGATGCGTGTGGATCAGATTTTTGATGGACAACAATACACCGAGGAGAAAAAGGTTCGTGCTGCATCTATTGAGTTCACGGGTTATGCTTTAATATGGTGGAACCAACTATGTCATGTGGAAGCACGTCCAGAGTCTTGTAATCAAATGAAGAATATCATGAAGAGACGCTTTGTTCCGGAGCACTTCACTAGAACCTTGTACACACGTTGCAGCAATTTCGACAAGGTAACTCTAGTGTTGAGGAATGAGGAGTATTATAAGGAGATGAAAATATTGTTGATTCGCACAGGGTAGAGGAGCAAGAAGAGGCTACAATGGCACGATTCACGCATGCTCTGAAATCAAAGATACGAGACCTGTTGCTATGGTAGAATATAATGGATTACATGGATTATTACACCAGGCCATTCGAGCGGAGTAGCAAGTAAAGCGTCATATCGGTCATGATAATTTATCAAACTCGGTACGTCGTAATTTTCAGAGAGAGGGCTGGTGGTAATAGTGGTTTCAAATCAGTTTCTAAGCCGACTACCAAGGAAGTATCTCAATCCAAGGTTGAATCGTCTCGTGCTTCTAACTCTCATACTAGTGATATTGTGTGCTTCAAGTGTGGTGCAGGGACACCACACGAGGCTCCTTGCTCCCGCTCCCGCTAGGGTTCCCCCTGCCGCCGGCGGGCCCTAGGCCCTCCCCGCCGCCGCCGCCCGCCTGGCGCGGCGCCCCGCTCCCCCGCGCCCGCTTCCCCGCTCCCGTTCCCCCGTTTCCGCAGCTGCTCCGCGCGAGCGCGGGCGCTCCGCCCCGCCCCTCCCCCTTTCCCCTCCTCCTCGTCTAGCCGCCTCCGCCGTCTCCCCGGGAGGCGTTCGGGGTGGCGCGCGCCCCCTCCCTCCTCGTCCGCCCACCTTCATCCCTCCCCCCTGCCGCCGCCGGCGGGCGCCCCCGGATCTGGCCGGGTGGTGTCGGCGGCGGCGAGCTGTTCCTTCCCTGCGCGCGTTCCTCCTTCCCAGGGTGGGGGACGCGGCGGTGCTTCTCGGCCGGTGGTGGTCCGGCGGCGATCGCCGTGGTGGTGCCGCCTCTTGCCCGCAGGGCGGTCCAGTGGTGCTGGTCGGCTGGCGGCATGTCCCCGGCCCAAATCTGGGCCCGTAGGGTCCCGTTTGGGTCCTTGCGGGTCGACTCCGGTGCGACCGCGACGCCCTCTGTACGGGGAGGCCGGGGAGCGGCTTGGACTGGGACAGTGACGCCGGTGACATGCCATCTGCTACGCGGAGGCGGGAGCTGTCCGGGCCTTCGAGGGCCCGGCCGGGCCTGTGGGGCCACGGGCCCGTTAGGCTCCTACTATGGCTTCCGGTCGACTACCGTCGTGAACGATGGAGGTGGGGCCCTCCCGTATGCCGACGGTGCTGCTTCACTAGTCCCGGCTCCTCTTCTTCGTTGTGCAGGCCATCTTCGTGGTGCTGTGGTGAGACAGCGTGGGAAGCTTCGTGTCCATGTTGGCGCTGGGTGGTGGTCAATTTGGTGGCGAGCTCCGAAGTGCCTGAGGTAGAGGATGGGATCGGGAGAAATCCCTGTTGGTTTGGCCGACACCGACGCGGTGGTGCTTGAGGGTGCCGCCAGACCTTCCTGGAGGGCGTCGGGGCTACCCTTCCTCTCTCCTCGCCGCGTACCGTGGGAAACCCTTGGTAGCAGCGTCGTCATCGTCGCGTTCCTTCTTGAAGGTGTTGATTGGTACCGGCGCTTCGGAGTCTCGGAGCTTGGTGGGCGATCTCCCGTGGACGCAGCGGTCGCGAGGCTTCGTCGTTTTTGTTGATCCACCATTATCGGCATTTGTTTCTTTTCCTTTTCTTTTTCTTTTCTTTTGGGCGTGCTTGTGCTGCTTCCGCCCCAGCACCTATCATTGGATGTATCGTATGGTTGCTTTGGAATACAAAGCAGGGGAAACCCTTTTTCTCATTAAGTGTGGTGCAGGGGACATAAAAAGTTTGAGTGTCCTAATGAGAGGAGAGTGCTCCTCAAAGAATAAGGATACATGTCTACAAGTGATGGAGAAAGAAATATTGACACTTCTAGTGAAAAATCTAAAGAAGATCAAAAAGTAACTTTGATGAGTTTTGAGGCCGCAGAAGCATACCCACCATTATGGTGCAACTAGTGCAGGAAGGTCGTATTGAGGATAAGGGGCAATGATGTAATATCTTTTAGTCTGAGTGTACGATCAACAACGCCAATTGCAAGATAATAATAGATGGTGGAAGCTACACCAATGCAGCCAGCAAAGGGTTAGTTGATGCTTTGGGGTTGCCTGCATGGAAGCACCGACACCCCACTATGTCGAGTGGATGCATCATACTGGGAAGCTAAAGGTTACTCAAAAGGCGCGTGCGAAATTCTCTGTTGGAGATTATGAAGGAAATATGCCCTAGAGGCAATAATAAAGTTGTTATTTATATTTCCTTATATCATGATAAATATTTATTATTCGTGCTAGAATTGTATTAACCGGAAACTTAATACATGTGTGAATACATAGACAAACAGAGTGTCACTAGTATGCCTCTACTTAACTAGCTCGTTGAATCAAAGATGGTTAAGTTTCCTAGCCATAGACATGAGTTGTCATTTGATTAGCGGGATCACATCATTAGAGAATGATGTGATTGACTTGACCCATTCTGTTAGCTTAGCATTTGATCATTTAATATATTGCTATTGCTTTCTTCATGACTTATACATGTTCCCATGACTATGAGATTATGCAACTCCCGAATACCGGAGGAACACTTCTTGTGCTACCAAACGTCACAACATAACTGGGTGATTATAAAGGTGCTCTACAGGTGTCTCCAATGGTACTTGTTGAGTTGGCATAGATCCAGATTAGGATTTGTCACTCCGATTGTCGGAGAGATATCTCTAGGCCCTCTCGGTAATGCACATCACTATAAGCCTTGCAAGCAATATGACTAATGAGTTAGTTTCAGGATGATGCATTATGGAACGAGTAAAGAGACTTGCCGGTAACGAGATTGAACAAGGTATTGAGATACCGATGATCGAATCTCGGGCAAGTAACATACCGATGACAAAGGGAACAACGTATGTTGTTATGCGGTTTGACCGATAAAGATCTTCGTAGAATATGTCGGAACCAATAGGAGCATCCAGGTTCCGCTATTGGTTAATGACTGGAGACGTGTCTCGGTCATGTCTACATAGTTCTGGAACCCATAGGGTCCGCACACTTAACGTTCGGTGATGATCGGTATTATGAGTTTATGTCTTTTGATGTACCGAAGGTAGTTCAGAGTCCCGGATATGATCACGAACATGACGAGGAGTCTCGAAATGGTGGAGACGTAAAGATTGATATATTGGAAGCCTATGTTTGGACATCAGAATAGTTCCGGGTGAGTTCGGGCATATACCGGTGCACCGGAAGGTTACCAGAACCCCCCGGGAGGTATATGGGCCTTATTGGGCCATAGTGGGAGAGAAGAGAGGGAGGCCTAGGAGGGGGCGCCCCAAGCCCAATCCGAATTGGGTGGGGGGCCGGCCCCCCTTTCCTTCCCCCCCTCTCCCCTTCCTTCCACTCCTAGTCCAACTTGGGAGGGGGGGGATCCTACTCCCGGTGGGAGTAGGACTTCCCATGGGGCGCGCCATAGGAGGGCCGGCCCTCCCCCTCCTCAACTCCTTTATATACAGGGGGAGGGGGCACCCCATAGACACACAAGTTGATCATTGATCTCTTAGCCGTGTGGGGTGCCCCCCTCCACCATAATCCACCTCGGTCATATCGTCGTAGTGCTTAGGCGAAGCCATGTGCCGGTAGCTTCGTCATCACCCTCATCATGCCGTCGTGCTGACGATGCTCTCCCTCGACACTCTGCTAGATCGTGAGTTCGTGGGACGTCACCGAGCTGAACGTGCGTAGATCGCGGAGGTGCCCTACGTTCGGTACTAGGATCGGTCGATCATGAAGACGTATTACTACATCAACCGTGTTGTCAGAACGCTTCCGCTTTCGGTCTATGAGAATACGTGGACAACACTCTCCCCTCTTGTTGCTATGCATCACCATGATCTTGCGTGTGCGTAGGATTTTTTTTGAAATTACTACGTTCCCCAACAGTGGTATCAGAGCCAGGTTTACGCGTAGATGTTATATGCACGAGTAGAATACAAGTGAGTTGTGGGCGATAATAGTCATACTGCTTATCAGCATGTCATACTTTGATTCGGCGGTATTGTTGGATGAAGCGGCCCGGACCAACATTATCGTACGCTTATGCGAGACTGGTTCTACCGACGTGCTTCGCACATGGGTGGCTGGCAGGTGTCAGTTTCTCCAACTTTATTTGAATCAAGTGTGGCTACGCTCGGTCCTTGTTGAAGGTTAAAACAACACATACTTGACGAAAAATCATTGTGGTTTTGAGGCGTAGGTAAGAACGGTTCTTGCTCAGCCCGTAGCAGCCACGTAAAACTTGCAACAACAAAGTAGAGGACGTCTAACTTGTTTTTGCAGGGCATGTTGTGATGTGATATGGTCAAGACATGATGCTAAATTTTATTGTATGAGATGATCATGTTTTGTAATGGAGTTATCGGCAACTGGCAGGAGCCATATAGTTGTCGCTTTATTGTATGAAATGCAATGGCCATGTAATTGCTTTACTTTATCACTAAGCGGTAGCGATAGTCGTAGAAGCAATAGTTGGCGAGACGACAACAATGCTACGATGGAGATCAAGGTGTCGCGCTGGTGACGATGGTGATCATGACGATGCTTTGGAGATGGAGATCAAAGACACAAGATGACGATGGCCATATCATATCACTTATATTGATTGCATGTGGTGTTTATCCTTTATGCATCTTATTTTGCTTAGTTCGGCAGTAGCATTATAAGATGATCTCTCACTAAATTTCAAGGTACAAGTGTTCTCCCTGAGTATGCACCGTTGCGAAAGTTCGTCGTGCTGAGACACCATGTGATGATCGGGTGTGATAAGCCTACGTTCACATACAACGGGTGCAAGCCAGTTTGGCACACGCAAAATACTCGGGTTAAACTTGACGAGCCTAGAATATGCAGATATGGCCTCGGAACACTGAGACCGAAAGGTCGAGCGTGAATCATATAGTAGATATGATCAACATAGTGATGTTCACGATTGAAAACTACTCCATCTCACGTGATGATCGCACATGGTTTAGTTGATATGGATCACGTGATCACTTAGATGATTAGAGGGATGTCTATCTAAGTAGGAGTTCTTTAATAATATGATTAATTGAACTTTAATTTATCATGAACTTAGTACCTGATAGTATTTTGCATGTCTATGTTGTTGTAGATAGATGGCCTGTGCTGTTGTTTCGTTGAATTTTTATGCGTTCCTGGAGAAAGCTAAGTTGAAAGATGATGGTAGCAACTACACAGACTGGGTCCGTAACTTGAGGATTATCCTCATTGCTACACAGAAGAATTACGTCCTGGAAGCACCGCTAGGTGCCAAACCCATTGCAGGAGCAACGCCAGATGTTATGAACGTCTCGCAGAGCAAAGCTGATGACTACTCGATAGTTCAGTGTGCCATGCTTTACGGCTTAGAACTGGGACTTCAATGACATTTTGAATGTCATGGAGCATATGAGATGTTCCAGGAGTTGAAATTAATATTTCAAGCAATTGCCCGGATTGAGAGATATGAAGTCTCCAATAAGTTCTACAACTGCAATATGGAGGAGAATAGTTCTGTCAATGAGCATATATACTCAAAATGTCTGGGTATAATAATCACTTGATTCAAGTGGGAGTTAATGTTCCTGATGATAGTGTCATTGACAGAATTCTTCAATCACTGCCACCAAGCTACAAGAGCTTCGTGATGAACTATAATATGCAAGGGATGGATAAGACAATTCCCGAGCTTTTCGCAATGCTAAAGGCTGCGGAGGTAGAAATCAAGGAGGAGCATCAAGTGTTGATGGTCAACAAGACCACCAATTTCAAGAAAAAGGGTCAAGGGAAGAAGGGGAACTTCAACAAGAACGGCAAGCAAGTTGCCGCTTAAGTGAAGAAGCCCAAGTTTGGACCCAAGCTTGAGACTAAGTGCTTCTACTGCAAAGGGACTGGTCACTGGAAGCAGAACTGCCCCAAGTATTTGGCGGATAAGAAGGATGGCAAGGTGAACAAAGGTATATGTGATATACATGTTATTGATGCGTACCTTACTAATGCTCGCAGTAGCACCTGGGTATTTGATACTGGTTCTGTAGCTAATATTTGCAACTCGAAACAGGGACTATGGATTAAGTGAAGATTGGCTAAGGACGAGGTGACGATGCGCGTGGGAAATGGTTCCAAAGTCGATGTGATCGCCGTCGGCACGCTACTTCTACATCTACCTTCGGATTAGTTTTAGACCTGAATAATTGTTATTTGGTGCCAGCGTTAAGCATGAACATTATATCTGGATCTTGTTTGATGCGAGACGGCTATTCATTTAAATCAGAGAATAATGGTTGTTCTATTTATATGAGTAATATCTTTTATGGTCATGCACCCTTGTAGAGTGGTCTATTTTTATTGAATCTCGATAGTCGTGATACACATATTCATAATATTGAAGCCAAAAGATGCAGAGTTGATAATGATAGTGCAACTTATTTGTGGCACTACCGTTTGGGTCATATTGGTGTAAAGCGCATGAAGAAGCTCCATTCTGATGGACTTTTGGAATCACTTGATTATGAATCACTTGGTACTTGCGAACCATGCCTCATGGGCAAGAAGACTAAACCTCCGTTCTCCGGAACAATGAAGCGAGCAACAGATTTATTGGAAATCATACATACTGATGTATGTGGTCCGATGAATGTTGAGGCTCGCGGCGGGTATTGTTATTTTCTCACCTTCACGGATGATTTGAGGAGATATGGGTATAGCTACTTGATGAAACATAAGTCTGAAACATTTGAAAAGTTCAAAGAATTTCAGAGTGAAGTGGAAAATCATCGTAACAAGAAAATAAAGTTTCTACAATCTGATCGTGGAGGAGAATATTTGAGTTACGAGTTTGGTCTTCATTTGAAACAATGCGGAATAATTTCACAACTCACGCCACCCGGAACACCACAGCGTAATGGCGTGTCCGAACATCGTAATCGTACTTTACTGGATATGGTGCGATCTATGATGTCTCTTATTGATTTACCGCTATCGTTTTGGGGTTATACTTTAGAGACGGCTGCATTCACGTTAAATAGGGCACCATCTAAACCCGTTGAGACGACACATTATGAACTGTGGTTTGGCAAGAAACCAAAGTTGTCATTTCTTAAACTTTGGGGCTGCAATGCTTACGTGAAAAAACTTCAACCTCATAAGCTCGAACCCAAATCGGAGAAATGTGTCTTCATAGGATACCCAAAGGAGACTGTTGGGTACACCTTCTATCACAGATCTGAAGGCAAGATATTCGTTGCTAAGAATGGATCCTTTCTAGAGAAGGAGTTTCTCTCGAAAGAAGTGAGTGGGAGGAAAGTATAACTTGATGAGGTAACTGTACCTGCTCCCTTATTGGAAAGTAGTTCATCACAGAAATTAGTTCATGTGACTCCTACACCAATTAGTGAGGAAGTTAATGATGATGATCATGTAACTTCAGATCAAGTCACTACCGAACCTCGTAGGTCAACCAGAGTAAGATCCGCACCGGAGTGGTACGATAATCCTGTTCTGGAGGTCATGTTACTTGACCATGACAAACCTACGAACTATGAGGAAGTGATGATGAGCTCAGATTCCACCAAATGGCTTGAAGCCATGAAATCTGAGATGGGATCCATGTATGAGAACAAAGTGTGGACTTTGGTTGACTTGGCTGATGCTCGGCAAGCCATCGAGAATAAATGGATCTTTAAGAAGAAGACTGACGCTGACGGTAATGTTACTGTCTACAAAGCTCGACTTGTTGCGAAAGGTTTTCGACAAGTTCAAGGAGTTGACTATGATGAGACCTTCTCACCCATAGCGATGCTTAAGTCCGTCCGAATCATGTTAGCAATTGCTGCATTTTATGATTATGAAATTTGGCAAATGGGTGTAAAGACTGCATTCCTGAATGGATTTCTGGAAGAAGAGTTGTATATGATGCAACCTGAAGGTTTTATTTATCCAAAGGATGATAACAAAGTGTGCAAGCTCCAACGATCCATTTATGGACTACTGCAAGCATCTCGGAGTTGGAATAAATGTTTTGATAGTGTGATCAAAGCATATGGTTTTATACAGACTTTTGGAAAGCCTGTATTTACAAGAAAGTGAGTGGGAGCTCTGTAGAATTTCTAATATTATATGTGGATGACATATTGTTGATTGGAAATGATATAGAATTTCTGGATAGCATAAAAGGATACTTGAACAAGAGTTTTTCAATGAAAGACCACGGTGAAGCTGCTTATATATTGGGCATCAAGATGTATAGAGATAGATCAAGACGCTTGATTGGACTTTCACAAAGCACATACCTTGATAAAGTTTTGAAGAAGTTCAAAATGGATCAAGCAAAGAAAGGGTTCTTGCCTGTGTTACAAGGTGTGAAGTTGAGTTAGACTAAATACCTGACCAGTGCAGAAGATAGAGAGTAAATGAAAGGTGTTCCCTATGCTTCAGCCATAGGCTCTATCATGTATGTAATGCTGTGTACCAGACCTGATGTGTGCCTTGCTATTAGTTTAGCAGGGAGGTACCAAAGTAATCCAAGAGTGGATCACTGGACAACAGTCAAGAACATCCTGAAATACCTGAAAAGGACTAAGGATTTGTGTCTCGTTTATGGAGGTGACAAAGAGCTCATCGTAAATGGTTACATCGATGCAAGTTTTGACACTCATCCGGATGAATCTAAGTCACAAACCGGATACGTATTTATATTGAATGGTGGAGCTGCCAGTTGGTGCAGTTCTAAGCAAAGCGTCATGGCGGGATCTACGTGTGAAGCGGAGTACATAGCTACTTCGGAAGCAGCAAATGAAGGAGTCTGGATGAAGGAGTTCATATCCGATCTAGGTGTCATACCTAGTGCATCGGGTCTAATGAAAATCTTTTGTGACAATACTGGTCCAATTGCCTTGGCAAAGGAATCCACATTTCACAAGAGAACCAAGCACATCAAGAGATGCTTCAATTCCATCCGCGATTAAGTTAAGGAGGGAGACATAGAGATTTGCAAGATACATACGGATCTGAATGTTGCAGACCCGTTGACTAAGCCTCTCTCACAAGCAAAATATGATCAGCACCAAGACTCCATGGGTGTTAGAATCATTACTGTGTAATCTATATTACTGACTCTAGTGCAAGTGGGAGACTGAAGGAAATATGCCCTAGATGCAATAATAAAGTTGTTATTTATAGTTCCTTATACCATGATAAATGTTTATTATTCATGCTAGAATTGTATTAACTGGAAACTTAATACATGTGTGAATACATAGACAAACAGAGTGTAACTAGTATGCCTCTACTTGACTAGCTCATTGAATCAAAGATGGTTAAGTTTCCTAGCCATAGACATGAGTTGTCATTTGATTAGCGGGATCACATCATTAGATTGACTTGACCCATTCCGTTAGCTTAGCATTTGATCATTTAGTATATTGCTATTGCTTTCTTCATGACTTATACATGTTCCCATGACTATGAGATTATGCAACTCCCGAATACCGGAGGAACACTTTGTGTGCTACCAAACCTCACAACGTAACTGGGTGATTATAAAGGTGCTCTACAGGTGTCTCCAATGGTACTTGTTGAGTTGGCATAGATCGAGATTAGGATTTGTCACTTCGATTGTCGGAGAGGTATCTCTGGGCCCTCTCGGTAATGCACATCCCTATAAGCCTTGCAAGCAATGTGACCAATGATTTAGTTTCGGTATGAGGCATTACGAAACGACTACAGAGACTTGCCGGTAACGAGATTGAAGTAGGTATTGAGATACCGATGATTGAATCTCGGGCAAGTAACATACCGATGACAAAGGGAACAACGTATGGTGTTATGCGGTTTGACCAATATAGATCTTCGTAGAATATGTGGGACCAATATGAGCATCCAGGTTCCGCTATTGGTTATTGACCTGAGACGTGTCTCGGTCATGTCTACATAGTTCTCGAACCCGTAGGGTCCGCACGCTTAACGTTCGGTGACGATCGATATTACGAGTTTATGTGTTTTGATGTTTCGAAGGTAGTTCGGAGTCCCGGATATGATCACGGACATGACAAGGAGTCTCGAAATGGTCGAGACGTAAATACCGATATATTGAAAGCCTATGTTTGGACATCGGAATAGTTCCGGGTGAGTTCGGGCATATACCGATGCACCGGGAGGGTACCGGAACCCCCCGGGAGGTATATGTGCCTTATTGGGCCATAGTGGGAGAGAAGAGAGGGAGGCCTAGGAGGGGGCGCGCCCCCCGAGCCCAATCCCGAATTGGGTGGGGGCCGGGCCCCCCTTTCCTTCCCCCTCTCCCCCTTCCTTCCACTCCTAGTCCAACTAGGGAAGGGGGGGAATCCTACTCCCGGTGGGAGTAGGACTCCCCATGGGGTGCGCCATAGGAGGGCCGGCCCTCCCCCTCCTCCACTCCTTTATATACAGGGGGACGGGCACCCCATAGACACACAACTTGATCACTGATCTCTTAGCCGTGTGCGGTGCCCCCCTCCACCATAATCCACCTCGGTCATATCGTCGTAGTGCTTAGGCGAAGCCCTGCGCCGGTAGCTTCATCATCACTGTCATCACGCCATCGTGCTGACGAAGCTCTCCCTCGACACTCTGCTGGATCGTGAGTTCGTGGGACGTCACCGAGCTGAACGTGCGCAGATCGCGGAGGTGCCCTACGTTCGGTACTAGGATCGGTCGATCATGAAGACGTACGACTACATCAACCGCGTTGTCATAACGCTTCCGCTTTCGGTCTATGAGAATACGTGGACAACACTCTTCCCTCTCGTTGCTATGCATCACCATGATCTTGCGTGTGCGTAGGATTTTTTTTTGAAATTACTACGGTCCCCAACAGATTCTACTGATATGGTGATCTGTGACGTTATACCCATGGATGCATGTCACTTCTTATTGGGAAGTCCATGGCAATACGACCATAACGCAACGCATGAAGGTCGAACCAACACTTACTCATTCTGGTATGCCATGAAGCGACATCTGTTGCGGCCGATGTTTGACAACGCAATCAAGGTGGATGGATATGTTACATTGTTGAAGAAGGTTACAAAGACTGCTCCAAAACCGAGGACGGTTTCATTTGAAGGGGAGGGGATGATGTGATCATAGACCGTGCTATTCCATATACATTGCAGATTGGCGATTTTTGTATTGAGGTGTTGTCGACACAACGAGAGAAGCAAGAAATCAAACCCACGTTCAGAACACCACACAGTTATTTTTGTATTGGTCGTGTGTGTGGAGTACCAGGACGTGAATGAGGGAAGTTTCAGAGTTGAATCAAATACAGAAAAACGCAACGCTATGGTTGCACCAAATACGTTTGCTCGCTGATCCTTGAGGGAACCAATAGTTGCCTGGCGTGAGATTGATTATGCTGGTGTTTCTGCACCTCGGTTTTCTGGCGTACTGCCTGATCCTAAGAGCCGCTTTTCTACCTTTTCATCTATTTCTGCTATCACGAGAATTGTCAGTTGTGTTCGTCGTTGATTTTCTTCTACCGTGAAAGATTGGGCCAGCAAATGACTCGTCGTCTAGTCGGTTCTCATCAAATACATTGTATACATTACACAACCTTTGCGACCTTCGTGGTGTAGGCGGAACCTCAACCACGGGTTCTCCCGCTGGTTATGCTATGATGCCATCACTCGAGGCCTTCTCGAGTGGTTTGTCTTGAAGTTTTTCGAGTTGCATCGTCCTTCCAACCACCTTTCGACTAAGAAATTCTTTCTCAAGGAAGACACTATGTCCAACAATTAACACTTTGCCCATTTCTCGGTTGTAAAAGCAATACCCTATGGTTTCCCTAAGATATCTCGCGAATATGCATTTATCCGACTTAGGTGTGAGCATGTTCGACTGATGTCACTTAACATATGTCTCACATCCCCATCTTTAGAAAAGACAAACTGTGATGTTTTCTTGTCCATATCTCACATGGTGTCTGATCTATGTATTTAGATGGTACTTTGTTAATATAAAAGCTGCAGTTTCTAGAGCGTAACCCTAAAATGACAATGATAGGTGAACCAACTTATGGTTGGATGATTAATTAAGAGGACAGTGGTATCCCCAGCCCACCAGAGTTCAGCTCCTAGACTTGACACCAGTCTTTGCATGTTTTCTGGATTTATTTTAGGCCTTCTAGCAATGTGCATTAAGTGGGAGGAGACATCTCGTCGACTATGAAGGCGTATGTAGTGACTTTGTCTATCTCAAAATGATTTATCAGCTTAGTCTCTCGGATGTGCTCATGGTGAGATGTAGAACCATTTCACAAATTCTTCAAATAATCATCAAACTCTTGACTAGATACAACTATGAAGTAAAATGTGCACCACATGGATCCCAAAGAAATGATGTAAAGTGTGCAAGAATTTTCATGGGGCAAATATAGTCACAGGATTCCACAAGAAGAGGTAAATTAAAGGTGAAATATAGGGGAAAAAAGTTTCTATCTTTGGACTTTTGTGTGAGTTAAACTATTCCGAGCTTAAATACCAAATAAAGCCGGCCCTTGGCATCTTGGCTTCGCGACATAGAACAACACTAGCAAAAGAATTTGTGTGTTGCAACGGGACAAAAAAATACCACACTTTCCTGACCCAATAACCATTACTCCAGACTTCAATTGGTCCACGTCCTTTATTTCAACACATGGCATTTCATCTGTGTTGCCACTTATCTTTTTTCCCACCCTCGGCGACAGTGGCCTTAATGCTCACACAATCACATCACGTTTGAATGTTGTCAATTCTAAGGCGTTTCTCTCGGCATAAGATGATAAATCTGCTTTTTCTCATGAGGTTTTGGCAAAGCGTGCATGTGTGGTTATAGATGTTTTTTCGTCTCCCATCCTGGTTTTGCCGAGGTGTTCATTTTCATTCTGGATCGGCACCGGTATAAAAGAAAGACAAATCATGCTCGGCACCCGTATGAAACAAAGAAGGATCATGCGTTATTGATTAAGTTTGCACCCTAAATTGCATTCTTAAAATTATTAATAGGTAAAATAACATCATATTCAGATTCTACACACTTTTTCCAATCAGATTACATATAAAACATGTTAAATTTGGAGTTAGGATTTAAAACATACAAATATTTTAAAAAATTGATATGTACTACGGGTTGATTAACTCAAATATCAGGGGATTTTCTGCAAAAGTGAAAATCCGACTTAAAATTGGTGTGTGGGTTGATTTCCAGAAAGCGTATATTTGTATTAAAAGTGGACAGCGAGTTGATTAACAGAAATATGAGGGGATTTTCTGTAAAATAGCATGACAGACTAAGAATACATATTTTCTTTATTAGTAGGGTATAAGTAATCTATCTATACCTACTAGTAAAGGGAGGTAATATTTTTGGTTTCGTCCCGTTTCGTTTGATCTCGCTTCAATTAATTTCGCGTATGCTATTTGGTTTTGTTACTTGCCACCCGTTTTGGCCCAGCTCACCAAGGCCCAGATCCGCAGAGCTGGCAAGAAATAAAATTGCCGATGAGAGGGTTCGATCTCATAATCTGCGAACCGGCCACGCATAATTTGTCCAACCGATACAACTAGAGATATGAGAATTTTTTTTCTCTCGTTGCACGGGCCTTTTTGCTATAATAGATATAGATATAGATTTAGTCCATGATCTCCAAACTCTTTGCAGCACGCTTCTGCTGCCGAGCTAGGTACATTTCCACCGCCGATGCATCATGTACTACAACTCCGGTGGCCATCCAGCATCTTCCCCTATTCTCCTCCCCGTGTTTAGTTCTGAGCCGTGCAATCAGGTAGCATGAGAAATTTTGCCTCGGCTTTAAAGAAAGCTCGCTGCTTTGACAAGCAGTCGCCACCTCCCTATTTTTGTTTAGGTGATCGTCTTGTCTTGTTTATTGCTGGAAGACGTACGCCTCCGCCCTCTGGCGTCACTCGACTCGATCGAGCTTTCATTCTGCCCCATGGAATGGAAATGACTCGCTTGTGAATGAACTTTGGCATCTTAATTTGATTCCTGATGCCATTGGTCAACAGCGTTGTACTCCGTCTGCTTTTTCTTCTGTTCGGCCTACGTTCACATCAGCTTCCGAACGTTTTCCTCCTCTCTAAGCATGCATTTTAATCTCCGTTCTCTTCTACTTAGAAAACTGGATCTTAACCACTAATCCTGATGGTTGATGGTGGTCACGTACGTCGCCTCTCCGTTTTCAATCTGTACTCGACGCTGTGACCGTGGTGCTTGACTCTGCATTTCAGATTATTAGATGGGCGTTGCTCCTCTATGACAAAAGGACAGCACGGTTCAGACACCAAACCTACTTTGTTTCTTGAGACACAAAATTCAGAACTTATCAATGTCGAGGAGGTTATACAGAATACTACCCCAGAACATGATCAGCATGACAAGGTTCACAAGTTATCGGAGTGTTTTCTTGACAACACTAACATAGAGACTGGGCCACTGGTGCAGGATTCCCGCCAGTAGAAGGTAGCCTGGACACAGTAGCGTTGCTTCCACTTTACAATATCCACGTAAGGACATACAAAATACAATACATATCTCTCTGTGCCTCGCAATCATGCAGCCCAAATTTGGGTTGTTTTGCCTGTGCAAACCTTGCCGCTTTCCCACCTAAAGAATAGCAATAATGAACGAAAGAGAAGAAGTTCTTTTCGTTGGCAGGCAATTTCAAATCCTTTCTCTATGCAAGGATTTCTAATCTATTCATTGACAGCAATGTTGACCTTTGGTGGCAGTTGCTGAGCGGATCCTGAATTTTGTTTAGTGCTGGAAGACGCCTCTGATGTCACCTGACATTTGATCAATTCTGCATGAGGTTGGATGACATGTCTGTAAGTAAAATTAGCAGCTTGATGCCATATGTCAACAATGTATTCAACTACGACTTATGATTCTAAATCAAGCGCCCGTTTACTTGGTATGTTCAGCTCATTTTCGAGCGTTTCTTTCGACCTCGGAGTAGCGATGACAGTTTTTCATGCAGTGTTTGTTAGTCCATTTTGCTTGCCCCGTCGATTTACAGATAAAAAAAAATCTTGGTCGACTTTGGTTTTTTGCAATTCATTTTTCACTAGTTATCAGCTAACCGCAAAGGAAAGGAAACGAAGCTCCAGTTGTTGTTTTCCAAACCAGAATTTAATGTTTGTAAAGCAGTGTATCCCGGTTTTGTAAAGGAATTTTCGCGAATAGGGATGCAAGCTCTCCTGCACATGCAGGTCAACTTCATACTCGACTAGGGACAAACTGGCAGCATGAGTTAGATTAGATCCCAAATCTACTTTCTCATCCACCATTAACAATGCATGACCTTTCGTCACTCTCTTTTCGTTTTGCGGTACCCGGGCTGACGCAAAACACATGTCCTCCTACCCAGCAGGTAGTAGGTAAGCTAATCGTGGATTGCTGTAGCCGTTCTCTTCAGAGATCTTGCAGAACAAAAGCAGAAGGGAAAGAAAAAACAAAAGGAATTCCTGGCTTACTTCTCGAAACATAAGATCCAAAACTCATGGGTGCAGCAAAGGATTTAGCATCTCGATGACTCAATCAACAATTCAACACGGATATGCTGCATATACATAACTGAAGAGTTTCATCAGCTGTCAGTGGCCAACAAGATAGGATAGGATCCCAGAGAAAAAGGAAGCCTGAAACAGGAGCAAGCATTGCTGATCTGCTCCATTTACAGATTACATACTGTACTATACTATGCATCCACAAACGCGCGCGCTCGCCCAAATCTTCTCGGCATATCAAGGGCAGAAGTTGTTGTTAGCTATTGCGATGATATAAGTAGAAGGCAGCTTAGTTTCCCTGACACATAAAGAACTCTTTGAGAAGGAGGAGATCGAGGGGATCAAGAACGAGGAGACCCGAGCCTCCTGAGATTCTTGAGGTGCTTGAGGACGCTCTGGCAGACGCGCAACCTGAAGCTCCGGACGGCGATCCTGAGCCTCTTGAGCCGGATGCCGATCCTCACCGCCCGGACGACCCTGCACCCGCCACCCCTCGCAAATGCCGCCGCCGGCGCCGGCCGCCTTGTCGTCCCCGTCTCGAGCGCCTTGTGGATCAGGAACTGCGCCTTCCAGTGCCGAGCCTCCTCGGCGTCCACCTTGTCCACCTTCGCGTAGGACATCGGCGCTGCCCTTAGCATCAGCATCTTGGGGAATGATGGCGCTGCAGCGACGAGCCAACGAGGAAGAAGAAGAGAGGATTTTGTGTATGAGCTTCTTCTGTGTTGGTATCTGGAAGCTGGCAAGGGACGTGTGCGCCTGTCCTCTGTTATATAGGCAGGCGACGGCAGCGCAGGCCTCAGGCGGGGCAAGCAGGCCGGTTCTACATCTGGCTCTATGTTTTCAATGGCATTATTGATGAGATCACCAGAGTATTAGTTGGGCAGGCCGTGCAAATGTTTATGACTATTTATCTACTTATTATTTCCAAGCTCAAGAAAGAACCAAATAAAATGCAGGTCTGGGAGGATGGCATGACATCATTGCTAGTTACACCGGGGTAGGGCGCAGCAACAGCGTGGTCATTTTTTTTTTTGAAAAACCACACCATGTATTAATTAACTTAAAACATCGTACAATCATTCATTACAAACTTTGCCACGCATGATGAAAGAGAATGAAAAAGAAAACCATTAAATATTATGAAAATTAAACATTACAATCTCGTGAGCCATCATATTTGCCCTTCTGTTAATCTTAGAAATCTGTAAATTCACCAGCAACTTTGAGACATTTACCGCCTCCTTCTTTAGATCAACAAGGGGTGACCTGTCCATACAATCTCTTCCAAGAACAGAGGCCACAAAGAAACAGTCAGTTTCCAAAATGACGGGCATGTCTAGAGTCATACCAATATACAGGCCGGACAGGGTCGCTCTAAGTTCTGCTTTCTCGACGCTATAGCAAGCTCTAATATAATCCGAGGAGGAAAGAATAACTTGTCCACAATGGTTTCTTGCAACCACTCCACGCTCGCGGCTTTAATGGCCTCCACAAAAACTTGCATCGACATTAATCATGAAGAATTCTGAGGTGGGAGGCTGTCAAGGAATAACCTTCCTCTCCATATTAGTGGTTGGCTGAAAGTCCACCTTCAATTGATTACTTTTACTGCACATCTTCACCTGCATTTTAGCATGACAAGACAAGAAAGATGCCCAATAATTTTCTATAAAGCTCACAGAGGCTAAGATGGATTCCATTCCCTTACCAAAACTCAAATCATTCCTCAAGTGCCAAGCTCTCCAGAACATGAATATAGTTTTTTTACGCATAGGCAGATTTAATTGATCCAATAAAATAAGAAACCAATCCGGCCCAGAATATTTGAATATCTCTTCGGCCGGTAAGTTACACATTTCCTTCAAAGCCATACGAAACGCACCAGCCTTGGGAGAACTCACCAACGCGTGAAAAATACATTCATCTTCAATACCACAGATCGAGCACGTACCTGGAATAGCTTGACGACGTTTTACCCTATTAACTTGAACTGCCAAACTATTAGAAGCAACCCTCCAAGCAAAAATTCTAATTGTCTGGGGGGCATTAGCATTCCAAATTATATTCCAGAACCTCCTTTCCCATTCATGGCACCACTAGAATTGCCTGAATCGATCTTTGGTTCATTAAGATTCAATGCCAGTCTATACGCACCCTTCACCGTGAGCAAAACACTTTTCTCGTAGTGCCAAGCAATAATGTCTCCCTCACCCAATCTCAGAGTACGCAACTTTATGATCTCATCTGCATCAATCTCGGCAACCCTAAATGGAAAGTCGAACCTTTTGCCCTAAAAAAAGGTCAAACTTTCCTTTTTGAAGTTGCATTACATTTTCTTTGGAAATTATTGCCCCAACTTTTAGAAAATTGAATTCAGATTTCTTTCTAACCTTTTGAAAATTCAGCTTTAGATTTTTTGAAGTTTGAAATTTCAATTTAAAAAAATGTTGGCCCTTGAATTTTTAAAATTCCAATAATTTTAGAGCTTTGCGGGAAAAAACTGAGGAAAACTAAAGCTTACGTGGTTGTGGACCCCATCCCAGAGAGAATAAGGACAAAGGTGAGCAAGCAGCGACAACCACGTCCACGTGTGTGGGCCCCTGGCCTAGACCGTGTCCTAACATGTTGGGGAACGTAGTATTTCAAAAAAAATCCTACGATCACGCAATATCTATCTAGTAGAAGCATAGCAACGAGCGGGGAGAGTGTGTCCACGTATCCTCGTAGACTGAAAGTGGAAGCGTTAAGTAACGCGGTTGATGTAGTCAAACGTCTTCGCGATCCAACCAATCAAGTACCAAACGCACGACACCTCCACGATCTACACACGTTCAACTCGGTGACGTCCCTCGAACTTCTAGATCCAGCTGAGGTCGAGGGAGAGTTTCGTCAGCACGACGGCATGTTAACGGTGATGATGAAGTTACCGACGCAGGGCTTCACCTAAGCACTGTGACAATATGACCGAGGTGGAAATATGTGGACGGGGCACCGCACACGGCTAAGAATCAACTTGTGTGTCTATGGGGTGCCCCCTCTCCCGTATATAAAGGAGGGGAGGAGGGGGCCGGCCGGCCTCATGGTGCGCCCCCAAGGGGGGCTCCTACTCCTACTAGGAGTAGGTTTCCCCCCTTTCCTAGCCCAATTAGGAGGGGGAAGGAAGGGGAAGAGGGGAAGAAGGAAAGAGGGCCGACCCCTCCCCAATTTGGATTGGGCTTGGAGGGGGGCGCCCCCACCTCTTGGCCCCTCCTCTCTCTTCAACTAAAGCCCATGTAGGCCCATTAAGCCCCCGGAGGGTTCCGGTAACCCCCCGGTACTCCGATAAATGCCCGAACTCATCCGAAACCATTCTGGTGTTCAAACATAACCTTCCAATATATCAATCTTCATGTCTCAACCATTTCGAGACTCTTCGTCATGTCCGTGATCACATTCGGGACTCCGGACTACCTTCAGTACATCAAAACACATAAACTCATAATACCGATCGTCATCGAACGTTAAGCGTGCGGACCGTACGGGTTCGAGAATTATGTAGACATGACCGAGACTCATCTCCGGTCAATAACCAATAGCGGAACCTGTATGCTCATATTGGTTCCTACATATTCTACAAAGATCTTTATCGGTCAAACTGCATAACAACATACGTTGTTCCCTTTGTCATTGGTATGTTACTTGCCCGAGATTCCATTGTCGTTATCATCATACCTAGTTCAATCTCATTACCGGCAAGTTTCTTTACTTGTTCCGTAATGTATCATCCCGTAACTAACTCATTAGTCACATTGCTTGCAAGTCTTATAGTGATGTGCATTACCGAGAGGGCCCAGAGATACCTCTCCGAAAATCGGAGTGACAAATCCTAATCTCGATCTATGCCAACTCAACAAACACCATCGGAGACACCTGTAGAGCATCTTTATAATCACCCAGTTACATTGTGACGTTCGATTGCACACTAAGTGTTCCTCCGATATTCGGGAGTTGCATAATCTCATAGTCATAGGAACATGTATAAGTTATGAAGAAAGCAATATCAATAAACTAAACGATCATAGTGCTAAGCTAACAGATGGGTCAAGTAAATCACATCATTCTCTAATGATGTGATCCCATTCATCAAATGACAACTCATGTCTATGGTTAGGAAACTTAACCATCTTTGATTAACGAGCTAGTCAAGTAGAGGCATACTAGTGACACTCTGTTTGTCTATGTAT
The DNA here is from genome assembly GCA_032464435.1 of Aegilops umbellulata. Classification (NCBI taxonomy): domain Eukaryota; kingdom Viridiplantae; phylum Streptophyta; class Magnoliopsida; order Poales; family Poaceae; genus Aegilops; species Aegilops umbellulata. Next base: position 105,181,946 of record CP136055.1, read on the forward strand.
TCACACATGTACTAAGTTTTCGGTTAATACAATTCTAGCATGAATAATAAACATTTATCATGATATAAGGAAATATAAATACCAACTTTATTATTGCCTCTAGGGCATATTTCCTTCAGTCTCCCACTTGCACTAGACTCAATAATCTAGATTATACAGTAATGATTCTAACACACATGGAGTCTTGGTGCTGATCATGTTTTGCTCGTGAGAGAGGCTTAGTCAACGGGTCTGCAATATTCAGATCCGTATGTATCTTGGAAATCTCTATGTCTTCCTCCTTGACTTGATCGTGGATGGAATTGAAGTGTCTCTTGATGTTCTTGGTTCTTTTGTGAAATCTGGATTCCTTTTCCAAGGCAATTGCACCAGTATTGTCACAAAAGATTTTCATTGGACCCGTTGCACTAGGTATGACACCTATATTGGATATGAACTCCTTCATCCAGACTCCTTCATTTTCTGCTTCCGAAGCAGCTATGTACTCCGCTTCACACGTATATCCCGCCACGACGCTCTGCTTGGAACTGCACCAACTGACAGCTCCACCATTAAATAAAAATACATATCCGGTTTGTGACTTAGAGTCATCCAGATCAGTGTCAAAGCTTGCATCGATGTAACCGTTTACGGCGAGCTCTTTGTCACCTCCATAAACGAGAAACATATCCTTAGTCCATTTCAGGTATTTCGGGATGTTCTTGACCGCTGTCCAGTGATCCACTCCTGGATTACTTTGGTACCTCCTTGCTAAACTAATAGCAAGGCACACATCAGGTGTGGTACACAACATTGCATACATGATAGAACCTATGGCCGAAGCATAGGGAATGACTTTCATTTTCTCTCTATCTTCTGCAGTGGTCGGGCATTGAGTCTGACTCAACTTCACACCTTGTAACATAGGCAAGAACCCTTTCTTTGCTTGATCTATTTTGAACTTCTTCAAAACTTTATCAAGGTGTGTGCTTTGTGAAAGTCCAATTAAGCGTCTTGATCTATCTCTATAGATCTTGATGCCTAATATATAAGCAGCTTCATCGAGGTCTTTCATTGAAAAATTCTTATTCAACTATCCTTTTATGATATTCAGAAATTCAGTATCATTTCCGATCAACAATATGTCATCCCCATATAATATCAGAAATGCTAGAGAGCTCCCACTCACTTTCTTGTAAATACAGGCTTCTCCAAAATTCTGTATACAACCATATGCTTTGATCACACTATCAAAGCGTATATTCCAACTCTGAGAGGCTTGCACTAGTCCATAAATGGATCGCTGGAGCTTGCACATTTTGTTAGCACCTTTTGGATCGACAAAACCTTCCGGTTGCATCATATACAACTCTTCTTTAAGATATCCATTAAGGAATGCAGTTTTAACATCCATTTGCCAAATTTCATAATCATAAAATGCGGCAATTGCTAACATGATTCGGACAGACTTAAGCATCGCTACGGGTGAGAAGGTCTCATCGTAGTCAACTCCTTGAGCTTGTCGAAAACCTTTCGCAAAAAGTCGAGCTTTGTAGACAGTAATATTACTGTCAGTGTCAGTCTTCTTCTTGAAGATCCATTTATTCTCTATGGCTTGTCGATCATCGGGCAAGTCAACCAAAGTCCATACTTTGTTCTCATACATGGATCACATCTCAGATTTCATGGCATCAAGCATTTCGCAGAATCTAGGCTCATCATCACTTCCTCATACTACGTAGGTTCGTCATAGTCAAGTAACATGACCTCCAGAACAAGATTACCGTACCACTCTTGTGCGGATCTTACTCTGGTTGACCTACGAGGTTCGGTAGTAACTTGATCAGAAGTTTCATGATCATCATCATTAGCTTCCTCACTTAATGGTGTAGGAATCACTGGAACTGATTTCTGTGATGAACTACTTTCCAATAAGGGAGCAGGTACAGTTACCTCATCAAGTCCTACTTTCCTCCCACTCACTTCTTTCGAGACAAACTCCTTCTGTAGAAAGGATCCATTCTTAGCAACGAATATCTTTCCTTCAGACCTGTAGAAGGTGTACCCAACAGTCTCCTTTGGGTATCCTATCCTATGAAGACACATTTCTCCGATTTGGCAGCTTATCAGGTTGAAGCTTTTTCACATAAGCATCGCAACCCCAAACTTTAAGAAACGACAACTTGGGTTTCTTGCCAAACCACAGTTCATATGGTGTCGTCTCAACGGATTTAGATGGTGCCTTGTTTAACGTGAATGCAGCCGTCTCTAAAGCATAATCCCAAAACGATAGCGGTAAATCAGTAAGAGACATCATAGATCGCACCATATCTAATAAAGTACGATTACGACGTTCGGACACACCATTACGCTGTGGTGTTTGATACGTCTCCAACGTATCTATAATTTTTGATTGCTCCATGCTATATTATCTACTGTTTTGGACAATATTGGGCTTTATTATCCACTTTTACATTATTTTTGGGACTAACCTATTAACCGGAGGCCCAGCCCAGAATCGTTGTTTTTTTTGCCTATTTCAGTGTTTCACAGAAAAAGAATATCAAACGGAGTCCAAACGGAATGAAACCTTCGGGAACGTGATTTTTAGGAAGATTATGATCCGGGAGACTTGGACCCTACGTCAAGAAAGAAAAGAGGAGGCCACGAGGTAGGGGGGCGCGCCCTCCACCCTCGTGGGCCCCCTGTTGCTCCACCGACGTACTCCTTCCTCCTATATATATACCTACGTGATACGTCTTCGTCGTATCTACTTTTCCAAACACTTTTGCCCTTGCTTTGGACTCTAACTTGTATGATTTGAATGGAACTAACCCGGACTGACGCTGTTTTCAGCAGAATTGCTATGATGTTGTTTTATGTGTAGAAAACAAAAGTTCTCGGAATGACCTGAAACTCCACGGAATATCTTATAAAAAATAATAAAAAATCCTCACCAAAGATGAAGACCAGGGGGCCCACACCCTGTCCACGAGGGTGGGGGCGCCACCCCCTAGGGCGCGCCCCTACCTCATGGTCCCCCTGGAGACCTTTCGACGCCAACTCCAACTCTATATATTTGCTTTCGGGGAGAAAAAAATCAAGGACAAGAAATAATCGTGTTTTACGATACGGAGCCACCGCCAAGCCCTAAAACCTCTTGGAAGGGCTGATCTGGAGTCCGTTCGGGGCTCCAGAGAGGGTGATTCATCGCCGTCGTCATCATCAACCATCCTCCATCACCAATTTCATGATGCTCACCGTCGTGCGTGAGTAATTCCATCGTAGGCTTGCTGGACGGTGATGGGTTGGATGAGATCTATCATGTAATCTAGTTAGTTTTGTTAGGGTTTGATCCCTAGTATCCACTATGTTCTGAGATTGATGTTGTTATGACTTTCCTATGCTTAATGCTTGTCACTAGGGCCCGAGTGCCATGATTTCAGATCTGAACCTATTATGTTTTCATGAATATATGTGTGTTCTTGATCCTATCTTGCAAGTCTATAGTCACCTACTATGTGTTATGATCTGGCAACCCCGAAGTGACAATAATCGGGATCACTCCCGGTGATGACCACAGTTTGAGGAGTTCATGTATTCACTATGTGCTAATGCTTTGTTCTGGTTCTCTATGAAAAGGAGGCCTTAATATCCCTTAGTTTCCAATAGGACCCCGCTGCCACGGGAGGGTAGGACAAACGATGTCATGCAAGTTCTTTTCCATAAGCACGTATGACTATATTCGGAATACATGCCTACATTACATTGATGAATTGGAGCTAGTTCTGTGTCACCCTATGTTATGACTGTTACATGATGAACCACATCCGACATAATTTTCCATCACCGGTCCAATGCCTACGAGCTTTCCCTATACTGGTTTACGCTTATTTACTTTCCCATTGCTACTGTTACAATCACTACAAAATACCAAAAATATTACTTTTGCTTTCTTTACTTTTGTTACCCTTACCACCACTATCATATTACTTTGCTACTAAACACTTTGCTGCAGATACTAAGTTTCCAGGGGTGGTTGAATTGACAACTCAGCTGCTAATACTTGAGAATATTCTTTGTCTCCCCTTGTGTCGAATCAATAAATTTGGGTCGAATACTCTACCCTCGAAAGATGTTGCGATCCCCTATACTTGTGGGTTATCGAGACTAATTTCTGGCGCCGTTGCCGGGGAGCATAACTCTATTCTTTGAGTCACTTGGGATTTATATCTGCTGGACACTATGAAGAACTTGAAAGACGCTAAGACAACAATTTATCCCTCAACTACGAGGGGAGGTAAGGAATTGCCATCTAGCTCTGCACTTGACTCATCTTCTGTTATGAGTAAGCTTGCGACACCTAAACCTGCTTCTGCTATTCGTTCTGATATGTCGCATGTTATTGATGATGCCACTTCTGATATGCATGATACTTATGATGAAACTACTTCTATGCGTGATACTACTGTGCCCCTTAGTGAATTTCTTGATGAACAAATTGCTAGGGCTAGAGAGAAAGAAATTATTGAATCTGATTATAATGATGAAAGTGATGATGAAGAGAAGCCTGTTATTCCTGAGGGTTATGTTTTTGATATGGAATCTTCTGCCGCTATTTTAGCTTGCAGAGATAGTCGTGAACTTAAGAGGCTATTAATTAAATGGAACAAGGAATCACTTAGAGATAAAATGAGGTCTGACCCTGCTTTTGCTACTTCACCTATTTGTGTTCCCGATAAGGATTATGAATTCTCTGTTGATCCTGATATAATTACTTTGGTTGAATCTGATCCTTTCCATGGTTATGAATCTGAAACTGTTGTGGCACATCTTACTAAATTAAATGATATAGCCACCCTGTTCACTAATGATGAGAGATCTCGTTACTTTTATATACTTAAAATATTTCCGTTCTCATTAAAGGGTGATGCTAAGATATGGTTTAATTCTCTTGATCCTGGTTGTGTGCGTAGTCCCCAGGATATGATTTATTACTTCTCTACTAAATATTTCCTTGCTCATAAGAAACAAGCTGCTTTAAAGGAAATATACAACTTTGTGCAAATTGAAGAAGAGAGTCTCCCACAAGCTTGGGGGAGGCTTCTCAAGTTACTTAATGCTTTGCCTGATCATCCTCTTAAGAAAAATGAAATACTTGATATTTTTTATAATGGACTAACCGATGCTTCCAGAGATTACCTGGATAGTTGTGCTGGTTCTCTTTTCAGGGAAAGAACACCGGATGAAGCTGAAATTCTGTTGAATAATATGTTGACAAATGAAAATAATTGGGGCACCTCCTGAGCCACCTCCTGAGCCAGCTCCTGCTCCAATTACTGAACTTATTCCTAAACCAACTCCAAGGAAGAGAGGTGTTCTATTTCTCAGTCCCGAAGATATGCAAGAGGCAAAGAAATCTATGAAAGAAAAATGTATTATAGCTGAAGATGTTAAGAATTTACCTCCTATTGAAGAAGTACATGGTCTTAATTTACCGTATGTTGAAGAAACATATGATCTTGATCCATTACCTATTGAAGAACCTCCTGATCCTGATAACCCGACACAGGTAGTAAAGGTAAATTCTCTCTATAGATATGATAAAGCTGAAATCCCTCCTACTAAAATTGCTAGTCAGTGCTTGGATGAGTTTGATAACTTTATGTTTAAGCAAGAAGACTTCAATGCTTATTTCCGTAGACAATTGAAATACGATTCCGATATGATTAAACACTTGGGTGATTATATGGCTAATATTAGAGGTGAACTTAAACTTGTTAGCAAACATGCTTCTATGGTTACCACTCAAGTAGAACAAGTACTTAAGGCTCAAAAAGAATTGCTCGATGAAATGAATAGTAAGAAAAATGATTATGCTGTTAGAGTGGCTACTAGGACTGGTAGAATGACTCAGGAAACTTTGTATCCTGAAGGCCACCCTAAGAGAATTGAGCAAGATTCTCAGAGAAATAATATTGATGCACCTAGTTCTTCTAAAAAGAAGAAAAAGAAAAATGATAGGACTTTGCAGACTTCTAGTGAACCTATTGCTGAACCACCTGATAATCCAAATGATATATCTATGTCTGATGCTGAAACACAATCTGGCAATGAACATGTACCCAGTGAAAATGTTAATGATGATGTTCATGATGATGCTCAACCTAGTAATGATAATGATGTAGAAGTTGAACCTGCTGTTGATCTTGATAACCCACAATCAAAGAATCAACGTTATGATAAGAGAGACATTGTTGCTAGGAAACATGGTAAAGAAAGAGAACCCTGGGTTCAGAAACTCATGCCTTTTCCTCCCAAACCATCCAAGAAAAAGGATGATGAGGCTTTTGAGCGCTTCGCTGAAATGATTAGACCTATCTTTTTGCATATGTGATTGACTGATATGCTTAAAATGAATCCTTATGTTAAATACATGAAAGACATTCTTACTAATAAAAGAAAGATACCGGAAGCTGAAATTTCTACCATGCTTGCTAATTATACTTTTAAGGGTGGAATACCAAAGAAACTTGGAGATCTAGGAGTACCTACTATACCATGCTCCATTAAAAGAAATTATGTTAAAACTGCTTTAGGTGATCTTGGAGCCGGTGTTAGTGTTATGCCTCTCTCTTTGTATCGTAGAATTGACTTAAATAAGTTGACACCTACTAAAATATCTTTGCAAATGGCCGATAAATCAACTGCTATACCTGTCGGTATTTGTGAGGATGTGCCTGTTGTGGTTGCAAACGTTACTATTTTAACGGACTTTGTTATTCTTGATATTCCCGAGGATGATAGTATGTCTATTATTCTTGGAAGACCTTTTCTGAACACTGCAGGGGCTGTCATTGATTGCACTAAAGGCAATGTCACTTTTCATGTTAATGGTAATGAGCATACGGTACACTTTCCGAGGAAACAACCTCAAGTTCATAGTATCAACTCTATTGGAAAAATTCCATCGATTATATTTGGAGGTTTTGAATTTCCTCTTCCTACTGTAAAAAAGAAATATGATATACTTATTATTGGGGATGTGCATATCCCCGTTGAGGTAACATAGTGTTATTTGAAATTTCTCCGGTTTCATGTTAATCGGAATGAGTTTGTTAACAAGACTTGATCAACCTTGTTAGTGGATTCCTTTTGATGAGCATGAGATGGATGAAACTAGAAGGCACAACCTTCTGTACCCTCTTTATACTTTCTGTTATTTAGTTGAAATAAAGTAAAAATAGTAGTATTTTTCTGTCTGTTTCCTGATTTATCCGTGCAATATAAAAATATCCCGAAAATAAAAGTCCTCCAAATGCCATGCCAATTTAATATGATTTTTCGGGAATATTTGAGGATTTATGGTACTGAAAGCACCGTGGGGGGAGCTGCCACCTGGCCATGAGGGTGGAGGGCGCGCCCTACCCCCCAGGGCGCGCCCCTGCCTCGTGGGCCCACGGTGGCCCTCCTCCACTTATTCCTGCACCCATCTTCTTCTTCTTCCTCCCATAAACACGAATAACCAGCTCAAGCACGAGTTCTAGCTCACTTTGTTGTGATTTTCGATCTCCTTGGTCAAAGCACCTCTCGCAAAACTACTTGGGGAGATTGTTCCTTGGTATGTGACTCCTCCATTGGTCCAATTAGTTTTTGCTCTAGTGCTTTATTCATTGCAAATTTGTGCTGCATAGGTGACCATTTTCTTGATCTTGCATGTTAAATTTATATGGTTCCAAGTAGTTCTAATGCTTGATATAGGCTTTAGGCACTTGTAGGAGTTGTTGCTATCAATTTTGTTGAGCTTTGTTCACTTTTGTTTGAAGTTACTCAAAATTTCAGAAATTTTCCAGAGAAAAGCAATATGCTTAGGAAGATGTTCCAGGGTGGTTCTTCAAGGAAGCAAGGCCCCATACTTGCAATGCGAGATGCTGATGAGGAGCCCCCAAGGGATGCTCCCGTGAGGCCCTGTGAATGGCCTTCGGAAAATTTTATGGATCGAGCGGGAATCAAAGAGGAATTCAACGCATATTTGCGTAACACCGATCTTGTGGACTTTGAGGCACACAAATGCCCCCAGTATCATGATCTCACAAGTTCATTTGTGAGGAGGTTTGAGTTTTTATCTTCGCGTAATTCTCCTTCAGTCATGTTTGATCTTTATGACAAATCTTATACCATGGACTTAGAGGATTTTACTTTTGCCTGCAAACTCCCACAATGGGGTAGTACTATTGATCCCCATAAATCTGAATTTAGAAACTTTCTTGCTAGTATAACTGTAGGGGAATCTAGAGATATAACGCAAGCTACCATAGGGAGCATTCATTTTCCTGCTATACACTATTTTGCTCTCTTCATAGGTAGGTGCATAAATGCTAAGGATGAATCATGTCACATGTGCGTCCCTGAACTTAGCATTCTCAGGAGTGCTGTGTTAGGAGACCAATCTTATCATATGGGAGCCATTGTAGCTCGTAGGTTGCATCATAATAGATATAATGGAGATTTCTTTGGAGGAATTTATGCAACCCGCTTAGCTAATTTTCTTGAGATAGACGTCCGTGAGGGTGACATGGAGTTGCCTCCTACTTATTTTGATTTTCATTCTATGGCTTCCAACCAGTTTGTCGAGAGGACCGAGTCACCTCTCCAGTATCGACTAATCTTTAACAAACGACATGTGGTCCGTATTACTCTCCCTGCTCCTGCCTTCTTTGATTCTCAGACAAAAGGAAGATATACTATTACCAGAGAGGAGGCAGATGAGTACGAGAGGGGAGCAGAGGCAGCCCGACTCCACGCCGTAGCTCAGGAGGCGATAGCCGCTGCATCACAGTACGACCCCAGCTACACCAACGGGTATCAGCCAGGCTATCCCTGGCAATAAACCAACTTAGGCCAAAAGCCTAAGCTTGGGGGAGTACGTATTTCTCACCGACATTACATTTATGTTCACACACACTCATTGCTAGATGCCGGTGCTCATACTCTTTCACTGTAATATCCATGCTAGTTTATTTTCTTTTTTTCCTGCTTTCTTCTTGTGTGTTTGATAAACCTTAATAAAAACCAAAAAAATTAGTAGTAGTTTACTTTTCTGCTGTAGTAGTAATAATAAAAAAGAAAACCCAAAAATATTTCCCGTTCTTCTTTTGCTTGTTGGGAGCTTTCCCGTGCAAATAGTTTTATTTCTTTTCTTTTCTTTGGGGGCGATAGGAGAAGACCATAACTAAATTGTTGAAGTGGCTCTTATATGCATAGTAGTTGATTTAACCAAGAGCCCATATTGCCTCGTCTTCTCCTATTTATTGGATGCTCACAGATTCCAGCTTAGTCCAATGCACGTGCACTCTTATTATTATTCACCTCGTTCAGTCGTGCAAGTGAAAGGCAATTATGATGATATATGATGGACTGACTGAGATGAGAAAAGCTGGTATGAACTCGACCTCTTTTGTTTTTGTAAATATGATGAGTTCATCATTCTTGATTTAGCTTATTATGAATAAACATGTTTGCAATGACAATTAGAGATCATAGTTGCTTATGCCATGCTTGATTAGCTATGAGTTATAATGGTTTACCTTGCGTGCCAACATGCTATTGAGATGGTTATGATGTGGTATAGTGGGGTGGTATCCTCCTTTGAATGATTTAAGTGACTTGACTTGGCACATGTTCATGCATGTAGTTGAAACAAAATCAACATAGCCTTCACGATATTTATGTTCATGGTGGATTATATCCTACTCATGATTGCATCCAATGTTTATTAATTTTAATGCATGTACATGGCTGTTGTCGCTCTCTAGTTGGTCGCTTCCCAGTCTTTTGCTAGCCTTCACTTGTACTAAGCGGGAATACTGCTTGTGCATCCAATCCCTTAAACCCCAAAGTTATTCCAGATGAGTCCACTATACCTTCCTATATGCGGTATCTACCTGCCGTTCCAAGTAAATTTGTATGTGCCAAACTCTAAACCTTCAAATAAACATTCTGTTTTGTATGCTCGGATAGCTCATGTATCAACTAGTGCTGCCCTTGTCTTCCATGTTAGGCGTGTTATTCTCAAGAGGAGTGGACTCCGCTCCTCACTCACGAGAAAATGGCTGGTCACCAGGATGCCCAGTCCCATGATTTATGCAAACTAAATAAAAATTAATTGCAAACAAAACTCCCCCTGGGGCCTGTTGCTAGTTGGAGACACTCGTTGTTTCGAGCAAGTCATGGATTGATGCTTGTTGGTGGAGGGGGGGTATAAACTTTACCATTCTGTTTGGGAACCGCCTATAATGTGTGTAGCATGGAAGATATCGCCATCTCTTAGTTGTTATGTTGACAATGAAAGTATGCCGCTCAAAATATTATTTATCTCTATTTCAAAACCGAGCTCTGGCACCTCTACAAATCCCTGCTTCCCTCTGCGAAGGGCCTATCTATTTACTTTTATGTTGTGTCACCACCCTCTTATTAAAAGCACTGGCTGGAGAGCACAACTGTCATTTGCATTCATTACTGTTAATTTATATTGGGTGTGACTATGATTGAATCTCTTTTACCATGAATTACAATGTCTAGTCAGTCCTTGATCTATAAAGGTGCTCTAATTTATGTTTTGCGGTCTCAGAAAGGGCTAGCGAGATACCATTCTGTTATATCATATAATGATTGTTTTGAGAAAGTGTTGTCATCCGAGATTTATTATTATGGCTCGCTAGTTGATTATGCTATTGATATGAGTAATTATGAGACCTGAGAATTATTGCAAATGTGGTTAGTTATAGTATTTGCTGAAAACTTGAATGCTGGCTTGATATATTTACAACAAGAGCAAACAGAGTTTGTAAAAGTCTTTCTTTTTCTTTTTCAGTTTGTCAACTGAATTGCTTGAGGACAAGCAATGGTTTAAGCTTGGGGGAGTTGATACGTCTCCGTCGTATCTACTTTTCCAAATACGTTTGCCCTTGTTTTGGACTAACTTGTATGATTTGAATGGAACTAACCCAGACTGACGCTGTTTTCACTAGAATTGCTATGATGTTGTTTTATGTGCAGAAAACAAAAGTTCTCGGAATGACCTGAAACTCCACGGAATATCTTATAAAAAATAATAAAAAATCCTCACCAAAGATGAAGACCAAGGGGCCCATACCCTGTCCACGAGGGTGGGGGGCACCCCCCTAGGGCGCGCCCCCTACCTCGTGGGCCCCCTGTAGACCTTCCGACGCCAACTCCAACTCTATATATTTGCTTTCGGGGAGAAAAAATCAAGGAGAAGAAATAATCGCGTTTTACGATACGGAGCCGCCGCCAAGCCCTAAAACCTCTCGGGAGGGCTGATCTGGAGTCCGTTTGGGGCTCCGGAGAGGGGGATTCGTCGCTGTCGTCATCATCAACCATCCTCCATCATCAATTTCATGATGCCCACTGTCGTGCGTGAGTAATTCCATCGTAGGCTTGCTGGATGGTGATGGGTTGGATGAGCTCTATCATGTAATCGAGTTAGTTTTGTTTGGGTTTGATCCCTAGTATCCACTATGTTCTGAGATTGATGTTGCTATGACTTTGCTATGCTTAATGCTTGTCACTAGGGCCCGAGTGCCATGATTTCAGATCTGAACATATTATGTTTTCATGAATATATGTGTGTTCTTGATCCTATCTTGCAAGTCTATAGTCACCTACTATGTGTTATGATCCGGCAACCCTGAAGTGACAATAACCGGGACCACTCCCGGTGATGACCATAGTTTGAGGAGTTCATGTATTCACTATGTGCTAATGCTTTGTTCCGGTTCTCTATTAAAAGGAGGCCTTAATATCCCTTAGTTTCCAATAGGACCCCGCTGCCATGGGAGGGCAGGACAAAAGATGTCATGCAAGTTCTTTTCCATAAGCACGTATGACTATATTCGGAATACATGCCTACATTACATTGATGAATTGGAGCTAGTTCTGTGTCACCCTATGTTATGAGTGTTACATGATGAACCGCATCCGGCATAATTTTCCATCACCGGTCCAATGCCTACAAGCTTTCCATATACTGGTTTACGCTTATTTACTTTCCCGTTGCTACTGTTACAATCACTACAAAATACCAAAAATATTACTTTTGCTTTCTTTACTTTTGTTACCGTTACCACCACTATCATATTACTTTGCTACTAACCACTTTGCTGCAGATACTAAGTTTCCAGGTGTGGTTGAATTGATAACTCAGCTGCTAATACTTGAGAATATTCTTTGGCTCCCCTTGTGTCGAATCAATAAATTTGGGTTGAATACTCTACCCTCGAAAGCTGTTGCGATCCCCTATACTTGTGGGTTATCACTACGTACCCCCAAACGATCAGATACAGAGCCAAAATCTAATTCCACCGCCGCAACCTTCTGTACCCACGAGATCCCATCTTGGGGCCTGTTCCGGAGCTCCGTCGGAGGGGGCATCCATCACGAAGGGCTTCTACATCAACACCATAGCCTCTCCGATGAAGTGTGAGTAGTTTACCTCAGACCTTTGGGTCCATAGTTAGTTGCTAGATGGCTTCTTCTCTCTTTTTGGATCTCAATACAATGTTCTCCCCCTCTCTCGTGGAGATCTATTCGATGTAATCTTGTTTTTGCGGTGTGTTTGTTGAGACTGATGAATTGTGGGTTTATGATCAAGATTATTTATGAACAATATTTGAATCTTCTCTGAATTCTTTTATGTATGATTGGTTATCTTTGCAAGTCTCTTCGAATTATCAGTTTGGTTTGGCCTACTAGATTGATCTTTCTTGCAATGGGAGAAGTGCTTAGCTTTGGGTTCAATCTTGCGGTGTCCTTTCCCAGTGACAGTAGGGGTAGCAAGGCACGTATTGTATTGTTGCCATCCAGGATAACAAGATACTTTTTTTTATCATATTGCATGAATTTATCCCTCTACATCATGTCATCTTTCTTAAAGCGTTACTCTGTTTTCTTGAACTTAATACTCTAGATGCATGCTGGATAGCGGTCGATGAGTGGAGTAATAGTAGTAGATGCAGGCAGGAGTCGGTCTACTTGTCTCGGACGTGATGCCTATATACATGATCATACCTAGATATTCTCATAACTATGCTCAATTCTGTCAAATTCTCAATAGTAATTCGTTCACCCACCGTAAAATACTTATGCTCTTGAGAGAACCCACTAGTGAAACCTATGGCCCTCGGGTCTATCTTCATCATATTAATCTTCCAACACTTGTTTATTATCTTTGCCTTTTTACTTTGCTTTTATTTTACTTTGCATTCTTATGGAAAAAATACCAAAAATATTGTCCTATCATATCTATCAGATCTCACTCTCGTAAGTCACCGTGAAGGGATTGACAACCCCTTATCGCGTTGGTTGCGAGGAGTTATTTGCTTTGTGCAGGTACGAGGGACTCGCGCGTAGTCTCCTACTGGATTGATACCTTGGTTCTCAAAAACTGAGGGAAATACTTACGCTACTTTGCTGCATCATCCTTTCCTCTTCAAGGAAATCCAACGCAGTGCTCAAGAGGTAGCAAGAAGAATTTCTGGCGCCGTTGCCGGGGAGTCTACGCAAAAGTCAACATACCAAGTACCCTTCACAACTCCCTTATATCCTGCACTACATTATTTGCCATTTTCCTCTTGTTTTCCTCTCCCCCACTTCACCCTTGCCGTTTTATTCACCCTTTCTTTTCTGTTTTCCTCTTTTCCGCTTGCTTTTTGTTTGCTCGTGTGTTGGATTGCTTGTTTGTCACGATGGCTCAAGATAATACCAAATTATGTGACTTTACCAATACCAACAATAATGATTTCCTTAGTACTCCGTTTGCTCCTCTTACCAATATTGAATCTTGTGAAATCAATGCTGCTTTGTTGAATTGTGTTATGAAAGATCAATTCGCAGGCCTTCCTAGTGAAGATGGCGCTACTCATCTAAATAGCTTCGTTGATCTGTGTGATATGCAAAAGAACAAAGATGTTGATAATGATATTGTTAAATTGAAGCTATTTCCTTTTTCTCTTAGAGATTGTGCTAAAGCTTGGTTTTCGTCTTTGCCTAAAACTAGTATTGATTCTTGGAACAAGTGCAAAGATGCTTTTATCTCTAAGTATTTTCCTCCCGCTAAGATCATCTCTCTTAGAAATGATATTATGAATTTTAAGCAACTCGATCATGAACATGTTGCACAAGCTTGGGAGAGGATGAAATTAATGATACGTAATTGCCCTACTCATGGTTCGAATTTGTGGATGATTATACAAAAAATTTATGTCGGATTGAATTTTGCTTCTAGAAATCTTTTAGATTCGGCCATGGGAGGCACTTTTATGGAAATCACTCTAGGAGAAGCTACTAAACTCCTAGATAATATTATGGTTAATTATCCTCAATGGCACACTGAAACATCTACTAATAAAAAAGTTCATGCGATAGAAGAAATTAATGTTTTGAGTGGAAAGATGGATGAACTTATGAAATTATTTGCTACTAAGAGTGTTTCTTATGATCCTAATGATATGTCTTTGTCTACTTTGGTTGAGAATAATAATGAATCTATGGATGTGAATTTTGTTGGTAGGAGTAATTTTGGTAACAACGCATATAGAGGAAACTTTAATCCTCGGCCTTATCCTAGTAATTCCTCTAATAATTATGGTAATTCCTACAACAACTCTTATGGAAATTTTAATAAGATACCTTCTGAATTTGAGACTAGTCTTAAAGAATTTATGAATTCGCAAAAGAATTTCAATGCTTTGCTTGAAGAGAAATTGCTTAAAGTTGATGATTTGGCTAGGAACGTTGATAGAATTTCCCTTGAGGTTGATTATTTAAAGCTTAGATCTATTCCTCCTAAGCATGATATCAATGAGTCTCTCAAAGCCATGAGAATTTCCATTGATGAGTGCAAAGAAAGAACCGATAGGATGCGTGCTATGAAAGATGCCTTTATTAAAGCGTGTTCTTCCAATTTCTATGAAAATAAAGATGAAGATCTAAAAGTTATGGATGTGTCCCCTATTAAATCTTTGTTTTGCAATATGAATCTTGATAACGATGGGACTTAATATGATCCACCTTTACCTAGAAGGCGTTCCAAAAATTCGGAGTTTTTAGATCTTGATGCTAAAATTGATAGAAGTGGGATTGAAGAAATCAAAACCCTAGATGTTGCTAAACCCACTATTTTGGATTTCAAGGAATTTAATTATGAAAATTGCTCTTTAATTGATTGTAGTTCCTTGTTGCAATCCGTGCTAAATTCTCCTCATGCTTATAGTCAAAATAAAGCCTTTGCTAAACATATCGTTAATGCCTTGATGCAATCTTATGAAGAAAAGCATGAGTTGGAAGTTTCTATCCCTAGAAAACTTTATGATGAGTGGGAACCAACTATTAAAATTAAGATTAAGGATTATGAGTTCTATGCTTTATGTGATTTGGGTGCTAGTGTTTCCACTATTCCCAAAACTTTATGTGATTTGCTAGATTTCCGTGATTTTGATGATTGTTCTCTAAACTTGCACCTTGCGGATTCCACTATTAAGAAACCTATGGGAAGAATTAATGATGTTCTTATTTTTGCAAATAGGAATTATGTGCCCGTAGATTTTATTGCTCTTGATATAGATTGCAATCCTTCATGTCCTATTATTCTTGGTAGACCTTTCCTTAGAATGATTGGTGCAATTATTGATATGAAAGAAGGGAATATTATATTCCAATTTCCATTAAAGAAAGGCATGGAACACTTCCCTAGGAAGAAAATAAAATTACCATATGAATCTATCATGAGAGCCACTTATTGATTGCCTACCAAAGATAGCAATACCTAGATCTATCCTTGCTTTTATGCCTAGCTAGGGGCATTAAACGATAGCGCTTGTTTGGAGGCAACCCAATTTTATTTTTAGTTTTTTGCCTTTTGCTTTTGTTTAGGAATAAATCTTTGTTCTAGCCTCTGGTTAGATGTGTCTTTATGTTTTAATTAGTGTTTGTGCCAAGTTAAACCTATAGGATCTTCTTGGATGATAGTTATTTGATCTTACTGTGATTTCTAGAAACTTTCTGTTCACGAAAACAATTGTTAAAAGTCACCAGAATGTGATAAAATGGTGATTCCAATTGCTTTTGATAAATAAACAAATTTCCTAGGTCGTCCTATTTTTTATGATTTTTGGAGTTCCAGAAGTTTGCGTTAGTTACAGATTACTACAGACTGTTCTGTTTTTGACAGATTCTATTTTTCGTGTGTTGTTTGCTTATTTTGATGAATCTATGGCTAGTAAAATAGTTTATAAACCATAGATAAGTTTGAATACAGTAGGTTTAACACCAATATAAATAAAGAATGAGTTCATTACAGTACCTTTAAGTGGTCTTTTGTTTTCTTTCGCTAACGGAGCTCACGAGATTTCTGTTAAGTTTTGTGTTGTGAAGTTTTCAAGTTTTGGGTGAATTTTTTTATGGATTATGGAACAAGGAGTGGCAAGAGCCTAAGCTTGGGGATGCCCATGGCACCCCCAAGATAATCTAAGGACACCAAAAATTCAAAGCTTGGAGATGCCCCGGAAGGCATCCCCTCTTTCGTCTACTTCCATCGGTAACTTTACTTGGAGCTATATTTTTATTGACCACATGATATGTGTTTTGCTTGGAGCGTCTTGTATGATTTGAGTCTTTGCTTTTTAGTTTACCACAATCATCCTTGCTGTACACACCTTTTGAGAGAGCCATACATGATTTGGAATTTGTTAGAATACTCTATGTGCTTCACTTATATCTTTTGAGCTATATAGTTTTGCTCTAGTGCTTCACTTATATCTTTTAGAGCATGGCGCTGGATTTGTTTTATAGAAACTATTGATCTCTCATGCTTCACTTAGATTATTTTTAGAGTCTTAAATAGCATGGTAATTTGCTTAAATAATCCTAATATGCTTGGTATTCAAGATTTGTAAAACTTTCTTTTGAGTGTGTTGAATACTATAAAAAGTTTGATGCTTGATAATTGTTTTGAGATATGAAGATGATGATATTAGAGTCATGCTAGTTGAGTAATTTGAATTTGAGAAATACTTGTGTTAAAGTTTGTGATTCCCGTAGCATGCACGTATGGTGAACCGTTATGTGATGAAGTCGGAGCACGATTTATTCATTGATTGTCTTCCTTATGAGTGGCGGTCGGGGACGAGCGATGGTCTTTTCCTACCAATCTATCCCCCTAGGAGCATGCGCATAATACTTTGCTTTGATAACTTGTAGATTTTTGCAATAATTATATGAGTTCTTTATGACTAATGTTGAGTCCATGGATTATACGCACTTTTCTTCCTCCCACCATTGCTAGCCTCTCTAATACCGCGCACTTTTCGCCGGTATCATACACCCACCATATACCTTCCTCAAAACAGCCACCATACCTACCTATCATGGCATTTCCATAGTCATTCAGAGATATATTGCCATGCAACTTTCCACCGTTCCGTTTATTATGACACGCTCCATCATTGTCATATTGCTTAGCATGATCATGTAGTTGCCATCGTATTTGTGGCAAAGCCACCGTTCATAATTCTTTCATACATGTCACTCTTGATTCATTGCATATCCCGGTACACCGCCGGAGACATTCATATAGAGTCATATTTTGTTCTAAGTATCGAGTTGTAATTGTTGAGTTGTAAGAAAATAAAAGTGTGATGATCATCATTATTAGAGCATTGTCCCAAGTGAGGAAAAGGATGATGGAGACTATGATTCCCCCACAAGTCGGGATGAGACTCCGGACGAAAAAAAAGAAAAAAAGAAAATAGGCCATAAAAAAAGAAAAGGCCCAAATAAAAAAATAAAAAATAAAAAATGAGAGAAAAAGAGAGAAGGGACAATGTCACTATCCTTTTACCACACTTGTGCTTCAAAGTAGCACCATGATCTTCATGATAGAGAGTCTCTCATTTTGTCACTTTCATATACTAGTGGGAATTTTTCATTATAGAACTTGGCTTGTATATTCCAATGATGGGCTTCCTCAAAATGCCCTAGGTCTTCGTGAGCAAGCGAGTTGGATGCACACCCACTTAGTTTCTTTTGTTGAGCTTTCATATACTTATAGCTCTAGTGCATCCATTGCATGGCAATCCCTACTCACTCACATTGATATCTATTAATGGGCATCACCATAGCCCATTGATACGCCTAGTTGATACAAGACTATCTTCCCCTTTTTGTCTTCTCCACAACCACCATTCTATTCCACATATAGTGCTATATCCATGGCTCACGCTCATGTATTGCGTGAAGATTGAAAATTTTTAAGAATGTCAAAAGTATGAAACAATTGCTTAGCTTGTCATCGGGGTTGTGCATGATTTAAATACTTTGTGTGGTGAAGATAGAGCACAGCCAGACTATATGATTTTGTAGGGATAACTTTCTTTGGCCATGTTATTTTGAGAAGACATGATTGCTTTGTTAGTATGCTTGAAGTATTATTATTTTTATGTCAATATAAACTTTTGTCCTAAATCTTTCAGATATGAATATTCATACCACAATTAAGAAGAATTACATTGAAATTATGCCAAGTAGCATTCCGCATGAAAAATTATCTTTTTATCATTTACCTACTCGAGGACGAGCAGGAATTAAGCTTGGGGATGCCTGATACGTCCCCAACGTATCTATAATTTTTTATTGCTCCATGCTATATTATCTACTGTTTTGGACAATATTGGGATTTATTATCCACTTTTATATTATTTTTGGGACTAACCTATTAACCGGAGGCCCAGCCCAGAATTGCTGTTTTTTTGCCTATTTCAGTGTTTCGCAGAAAAAGAATATCAAACAAAGTCCAAACGGAATGAAACCTTCGGGAACATGATTTTTAGGAAGATTATGATCCGGGAGACTTGGACCCTACGTCCAGAAAGAAAAGAGGAGGCCACGAGGTAGGGGCCCACCCCCAAGGCCCACCCTCCACCCTCGTGGCCCCTCTGTTGCTCCATCGACGTACTCCTTCCTCCTATATATACCTACGTACCCCCAAACGATTAGATACGGAGATCCCATCTTGGGGCCTGTTCTGGAGCTCCACCGGAGGGGGCATCCATCACGGAGGGCTTCTACATCAACACCATAGCCTCTCCGATGAAGTATGAGTAGTTTACCTCAGACCTTCGGGTCCATAGTTAGTAGCTAGATGACTTCTTCTCTCTTTTTGGATCTCAATACAATGTTCTCCCCCTCTCTCGTTGAGATCTATTCGATGTAATCTTCTTTTTGCGGTGTGTTTGTTGAGACCGATGAATTGTGGGTTTATGATCAAGATTATCTATGAACAATATTTGAATCTTCTCTGAGTTCTTTTATGTATGATTGGTTATCTTTGCAAGTCTCTTCGAATTATCAGTTTGGTTTGGCCTACTGGATTAATCTTTCTTGCAATGGAAGAAGTGCTTAGCTTTGGGTTCAATCTTGCGGTGTCCTTTCCCAGTGACAGTAGGGGTAGCAAGGCACGTATTGTATTGTTTCCATCGAGGATTGCATGAATTTATCCCTCTACATCATGTCATCTTGCTTAAAGCGTTACTCTGTTTTCTTGAACTTAATACTCTAGATGCATGCTGGATAGCGGTCAATGAGTGGAGTAATAGTAGTAGATGCAGGCAGGAGTCGGTCTACTTGTCTCGGACGTGATGCCTATATACATGATCATACCTAGATATTCTCATAATTATGCTCAATTCTGTCAATTGCTCAACAGTAATTCGTTCACCCACCGTAAAATACTTATGCTCTTGAGAGAAGCCACTAGTGAAACCTATGGCCCCCGGGTCTATCTTCATCATATTAATCTTCCAACACTTGTTTATTATCTTTGCCTTTTTACTTTGCTTTTATTTTACTTTGCATTCTTATCACAAAAATACCAAAAATATTGTCCTATCATATCCATCAGATCTCTCTCTCGTAAGTGACCATGAAGGGATTGACAACCCCTTATCACGTTGGCTGCAAGGAGTTATTTGCTTTGTGCAGGTACAAGGGACTCGCACGTAGCCCCCTACTGGATTGATACCTTGGTTCTCAAAAACTGAGGGAAATACTTACGCTACTTTGCTGCATCATCCTTTCCTCTTCAAGGAAATCCAACGCAATGCTCAAGAGGTAGCAGTGTTCCGGGTGGCGTGAGTTGCGAAAGTATTCTACATTGTTTCAATGAAGACCAAACTCATAACTAAAATATTCTCCTCCACGATCAAATCGTAGAAACTTTATTTTCTTATTACGATGATTTTCCACTTCACTCTGAAATTCTTTGAACTTTTCAAATATTTTAGACTTATGTTTCATCAAGTAGATATACCCATATCTGCTCAAATCATTTGTGAAGGTCAGAAAATAACGATACCCGCCGCGGGCATCAACACTCATCGGACCGCATACATCAGTATGTATTATTCCCAAGAAGTTTGTTGCTCGCTCCATTGTTCCGGAGAACGGAGTCTTAGTCATCTTGCCCATGAGGCATGGTTTGCAAGCATCAAGTGATATCAAAAGCCCATCAGCTTGGAGTTTCTTCATGCGCTTTACACCAATATGACCTAAACAGCAGTGCCACAAATAAGTTGCAATATCATTATTAAACTTATTTTGGCTTCAATACTATGAACATGTGTATCACTACTATCGAGATTTAGTAAAAATAGACCACTCATCAAGGGTGCATGACCATAAAAGATATTACTCATATAAATAGAACAACCATTATTCTTTGATTTAAATGAATAACCGTCTCGCATCAAACAAGATCCAGATATAATTTTCATGCTCAACGCTGCCACCAAATAACAATTATTCAGGTCTAAAACTAATCCTGAAGGTAGATGTAGACGTAGCGTGCTGACGGCGACCACATCGACTTTGCAACCATTTCCCACGCGCATCGTGACCTCATCCTTAGCCAATCTTGGCTTAATCTGTAGCCCCTGTTTCGAGTTGCAAATATGAGCAATAGAACCAGTATCAAATACCCAGGCGCTACTGCGAGCATTAGTTAAGTACACATCAATAACATGTATATCAAATATACCTTTCACTTTGCCATCCTTCTTATCCGCCAATACTTGGGGCAGTTCTGCTTCCAGTGACCAGTCCCTTTGAAGTAGAAGCACTAAGCCTCAGGCTTAGGTCCAGACTTGGGTTTCTTCACTTGAGCAGCAACTTGTTTGCCGTTCTTCTTGAAGTTCCCCTTCTTCCCTTTTCCCTTCTTCTTGAAACTAGTGGTCTTATTGACCATCAACACTTGATGCTCCTTCTTGATTTCTACCTCCACAACCTTTAGCATCACGAAGAGCTTGGGAATCGTCTTATCCATCCCTTGCATATCATAGTTCATCACGACGCTCTTGTAGCTTGGTGGCAGTGATTGAAGAACTTTGTCTATCAACTGGAAGATTAACTCCCAGCTGAGTCAAGTGATTATGGTACCCAGACATTCTGAGTATATGCTCACTGACATAACTATTCTCCTCCATTTTGCAGCTATACAACTTACTGGAGACTTCATATCTCTCAATCCGAGCATTTGCTTGAAATATTAACTTCAACTCCTGGAACATCTCATATGCTCCATGACGTTCGAAACGTCGTTGAAGTCCCGGTTCTAAGCCATAAAGCATGGCACACTGAACTATTGAGTAGTCATCAGTTGTGCTCTGCCAGACGTTCAAAACATCTGGTGTTGCTCCTGCGGCGGGTTTAGCACCTAGCGGTGCTTCCAAGACATAATTCTTCTGTGAAGCAATGAGGATAATCCTCAAGTTACGGACCCAGTCCGTGTAATTGCTACCATCATCTTTCAACTTAGCTTTCTCTAGGAACGCATTAAGATTCAACGGAACAATAGCACGGGCATCTATCTACAACAACATAGACATGCAAAATACTATCAGGTACTAAGTTCATGATAAATTAAAGTTCGATTAATCATATTACTTAAGAACTCCCACTTAGATAGACATCCCTCTAATCATCTAAGTGATCACGTGATCGACATCAACTAAACCATGTCCAATCATCACGTGAGATGGAGTAGTTTTCAATGGTGAACATCACTATGTTGATCATATCTGCTATATGATTCATGCTCGACCTTTCGGTCTCAGTGTTCCGAGGTCATATCTGCATATGCTAGGCTCGTCAAGTTTAACCCAAGTATTCTGCATGTGCAAAACTGGCTTGCACCCGTTGTATGTGAACGTAGATCTTATCACAACCGATCATCACGTGGTGTCTTGGCACGACGAACTGTAGCAACGGTGCATACTCAGGGAGAACACTTATACCTTGAAATTTAGTGAGAGATCATCTTGTAATGCTACCGCCGTACTAAGCATAATAAGATGCATAAAGGATAAACATCACATGCAATCAATATAAGTGATATGATATGGCCATCATCATCTTGTGCCTTTGATCTCCATCTCCAAAGCACCGTCATGATCACCATCGTCACCGGCTTGACACCTTGATCTCCATCGAAGCATCGTTGTCGTCTCGCCAACTATTGCTTCTACAACTATCACTACCGCTTAGTGATAAAGTAAAGCAATTACATGGCGATTGCATTTCATACAATAAAGCTACAACCATATGGCTCCTGCCAGTTGCTGATAAGTGTGTTATAAAACATGATCATCTCATACAACAATTTATATAATCACGTCTTGACCATATCACATCACAAATGCCCAACGAAAACATGTTAGATGTCCTCTACTTTGTTGTTGCAAGTTTTACGTGGCTGCTACGGACTTAGCAAGAACTGTTCTTACCTACGCACCAAAACCACAACGATTTTTTGTCAAGTTTGCTGTTTTAACCTTCAACAAGGACCGGTCGTAGTCACACTCGATTCAACTAAAGTTGGAGAAACAGACACCCACTAGCCACATGTGTGCGAAGCACGATGGTAGAACCAGTCTCATGAACGCGGTCATGTAATGTTAGTCTCGGCCGCTTCATCCAACAATACCGCCGAATCAAAGTATGACATCCTGGTAAGCAGTATGACTATTGTCGCCCACAACTCTGTGTGTTCTACTCATGCATATAACATCTACGCATAGACCTGGCTCAAATGCCACTGTTGGGGAACGTAGTATTTCAAAAAATTCCTACGATCACACAAGATCTATCTAGGAGAAGCATAGCAACGAGCGAGGAGAGTGTGTCCACGTACCCCCGTAGTCCGAAAGCGGAAGCGTTAAGTAACGCGGTTGATGTAGTCGAACGTGTTCGCGATCCAACCGATCAAGTACCGAACGTACGGCACCTCCGTGATCTGCACACGTTCAGCTCGGTGACGTCCCTCATACTTCTAGATCCAGCTGAGGTTGAGGGAGAGTTTCATCAGCATGACGGCGTGTTGACGGTGATGATGAAGTTACCGACACAGGGTTTCGCCTAAGCACTGCGACAATATGACCGAGGTGGAAATATGTGGAGGGGGGCACCGCACACGGCTAAGAATCAACTTGTGTGTCTATGGGGTGCCCCCTCCCCTGTATATAAAGGAGGGGAGAAGGGGGGCGGCCGGCCTCATGGTGCGCCCCCAAGGGGGGATTCCTACTCCTACTAGGAGTAGGTTTCCCCCCTTTCCTAGTCCAACTAGGAGGGGGAAGGAAGGGGAAGAGGGTAAGAAGGAAAGGGGGGCCCACCCCCCTCCCCAATTCGGATTGGGCTTGGGGGGGCGCCCCCACCTCTTGGTCGCCTCCTCTCTCTTCCACTAAAGCCCATGTAGGCCCATTAAGCCCCCGGGGGTTCCGGTAACCCCCCCCCCCCAGTACTCCGGTAAATGCCCGAACTTATCCGAAACCATTCCGGTGTTCAAACATAACCTTCCAATATATCAATCTTCATGTCTTGACCATTTCGAGACTCCTCGTCATATCCATGATTACATCCGGGACTCGAAACTACCTTCGGTACATCAAAACACATAAACTCATAATATCGATCGTCATCGAACGTTAAGCGTGCGGACCCTACGGGTTCGAGAACTATGTAGACATGACTGGGACTCATCTCCGGTCAATAACCAATAGCGGAACCTGGATGCTCATATTGTTTTGTACATATTCTACGAAGATCTTTATCGGTCAAACCGCATAACAACATACATTGTTCCCTTTGTCATTGGTATGTTACTTGCCCGAGATTCGATCGTCGGTATCATCATACCTAGTTCAATCTCGTTACCAGCAAGTCTCTTTACTCGTTCCGTAATGCATCATACCGTAACTAAATCATTAGTCACATTGCTTGCGAGGCTTATAGTGATGTGCATTACCGAGAGGGCCCAGAGATACCTCTCCGACAATCGGAGTGACAAATCCTAATCTCGATCTATGCCAACTCAACAAACACCATCGGAGACACCTGTAGAGCATCTTTATAATTACCCGGTTACATTGTGACGTTTGATAGCACACTAAGTGTTCCTCCGGTATTCGGGAGTTGCATAATCTCATAGTCATAGGAACATGTATAAGTTATGAAGAAAGCAATAGCAATAAACTAAACGATCATAGTGCTAAGCTAACGGATGGGTCAACTCAATCACGTCATTCTCTAATGATGTGATCCCGTTCATCAAATGACAACTCATGTCTATGGTTAGGAAACTTAACCATCTTTGATTAACGAGCTAGTCAAGTAGAGGCATACTAGTGACACTCTGTTTGTCTATGTATTCACACATGTACTAAGTTTCCGGTTAATACAGTTCTAGCATGAACAATAAACATTTATCATGATATAAGGAAATATAAATAACAACTTTATTATTGCCTCTAGGGCATATTTCCTTCATAACAAATACGGATCTTGTGTCCCCTCCCCTTCAGCCAAAATGCTCCATTCATAGTGTATTTTTTTCATGGGGGTATTCAAACCCAAGACCCCCTCTAAAGTATGCATGATTGGTCTCCTGGTGGGTCAATATACTGGAGAGATAGACGTGATTCCCATTCATTGATCAAATTTCAAAAATTCAAATTGAAATTAAAAGACACCCTATTAACGAACAATACTTTCGATAATGATAAACTTAGACCCCATTGGTAAAAAAAGTCTACTACCCAAATCTTTGGAATGTACACATGTCTAGGTATCCTTTTCAGAAAATGAAGGTCAATTCATGGGTTCTAATTTCCCAACTTTCAACATATGAATGGTAATTTATCGATTACCAACACAATTTCTAGTGATGTCGAGTATATGCTTCAATGTGATTGGTCAAAAGGAGGAAACTGTAAGTTGCACGAGCATAACTGGAATGAATCATAAAGCAAAATAACTAGATTGCATTTTTTATGAAACAACATAAATGTTATTTATTGCGAAGGGGTTGAAACAAATTTCACCCAAAGAGAGTACCAAAAATCCTAAAATAAAACAAATGTGATACCCCAATGAATTAAGAGATAAAAAATGTGAAAACTATTGGTTAAATCATCGGATCTTGAGATCAACGCCCCTAAGACTACATTGCTAGTTGGATCCCAATGAATTTGTTTGTTCTTCCTTGATGATGGCTAGAACACCTGCTGCCCTTTGAAGTTTATGCTCAAAATAATGCTCTCTTTTGAAACACATTGAAGTGTTAGGAGGAATAAAGAAGCAACACCCTTGGTAGATTGCAGAACTTATACGCTAAAATCTTCCTTTTTATTTCCATTTTAGTGTCATCCGAGATTTCTTCTCTTTGTTGATAGTAGGAGGCAATCGATTAGACAGGGCTACATGGACAATGGCATTCCATCCGACCAAGGAGATCAACCATCAGTGGCAGCGCTAGGCCAGAGGCATGACCCGGACGAACAATGGAGTTACAACCCCAGATAGTGTTATCATATCTACAGTGTAGAAAGAAAGGAGAGGACATGGCCCATGCCATGGCCCCCGTTGCCTGGGGCCTTCCTCCTCCACCGTCAACCATCAATGACCTAAGTTAGTTTTGTGGAATTGGATATTCGAAAGGTGTTTATACTACTAGTTTGGTCAATATATCTAAGACCTTGTCGTCAGGAATCACCAAGTGATGGGTACAATGGGTATGATATTTCGATGAGATGATATAGATTTTGGTTGGAGGATTCTTTGACACTCCGGCTACATCAAACACCACTGGGTGTGCCTTAGCAATCACTAAACCAACTCTTGTGCGTCTATTGATGGTGTTGGAAACATGGTCAACCTAATCACGAAATGAATCTTTGTATGCAACCGAAGTATATGCAAGAATTAAAGATATGCAGCCTAAATTGCGGATATGAGATGAAATACTCGTTTAACACAATGAGGTTCTGATGAAGCATTGTACACAAGGTCTAGTGGACTCACGTGTCCATGACAAAAAGTAACAAATGCTAAAATTAAGTCAAACAAAACCGAAACTTTGATTTGAAGACCTCAAGGGGTTTTCAGGAGGTACAATTGAGGGGTTTGACCAACCCATGGAGGACGGTCGAATCCAACCTTAAGTCGGTCTCATCCCTTAATACAGACTCCAAAAATAATGCACATAGTCTTTTAGTCCAAAAGTACATGGGCGCGTTCCAAACCTGGGTAGCCAACACATATAGATGGATATGGACAAATTTATGCAATGTTATCTTGTATATTTCGTCCACTTCCTCACGTGTCATCATGGTAGCTTCAAAAAATATGAGATCTCTATTTGTTATTTGGTCTTTGCTCCTTGTATGATTGTTGTCATGCATCTCCATGCTTGCTCATACTCTCATGTGTGTCCTGCTTGTCCATACTAGATCCCTCATTCCTAAGTAATAAAAATAGATCACACTTAGGCATCATCATATTGTCATAAGCACTTGCAAGAATTCCTATAAATGGAAGTATGTTATATTTGAGTTGGTGTGTGCGAGCTTTAGTCATTGGAACTTGGGTCAGCGTGGTCACAGGGGCTGAGGGTGTAATTGTACTAGGGATGTGCTCAACGCTAAGATTAGAACAAATGAAGAGACAACACATAATAAAATAACAACCACAATGTAACCTGGCATACTAGATCACTGCAACCTAGAACCAACAATTACTCAAACAAACATCACATTAAAAGGGGGGTGTAAGAGTAATTACAAACTATCATGAAGGAGTAAGCGGGGGAGATAGAGGCGGTGGCACCATCCCATAGGGCCACTCTCGGTGATTGCGCTTCCCTCGTCGTCTTCCCCCTTAGTCATCCTTCAATATTGCAATGGTTCTTGGAAAAAGAAGATAGACATAGCCCCCAATGAGCCTATAATCTGAATGGAGATGTGTTCTTCACGGGATTAGGCTCTGCTAACTTCTTGATAGAGAATATAAATGCCTATAGCCGATCCCCTCCACCATATGATACTCACCTCCTCCTTTGATCCTGGGCTAGTAAGGTGGTTTTGAAGTCTTTAATAACATTTTTGTTATGTACTTTTTACTGCTTATTGTAGAGAAAACCCCATCACAACATTGAAATTTTAATCCATGTACAACATTTACACGGGTCTGCAGCCCAAACAAACAGGAAAACTACACCAATACAACTTACCTTTCAAGGTGGGAGGTAAGTAATCCATTTGACCAGCTCATCCCTAGACCTAAGCTTGATTATGTGAGCCAACAAAGAAATGTCATGGACAAAGCCACTCTTCCATCTATAAAAACTATGCCCTCTCATGCCTGAAGATATTTGCATTCTTAATGATCGAAAGATCCACCAAGTAGTGAAAACGACTTAGCAAAGAAAGGCTTCCCAAATTCACTTCTTACCTGAACATCAATGGAACTCATGTCATCCCCCAAAGGCCAGTTGATCTGCGGGTAATTCCACACTCTCATAGTGACTTTATACTAGAAGAACAAGTGTTCCCTATCCTACCGAGAGTTGGTAGGATAGAGGATACAATTAATACCATCAGCCACATTCCAGTGTCTCCTTTGCGGCATATCCTTAGTGCTTAAATCTATCCATAATCAACATCCACGCAAACACCTTGATTATTAGAGTACAACAACTCTTCCAAATCTAGTTTAGAAGAGGGTTGGGCACAATAGGTCTATGGATGAGTGTGTAGTAACTCTTGGCTTTATAGGTTGCATACTTGCATTCTTTTTTTGTTATATTTGCATGAGTCCAACATATAAAAAAATGATGATTGCATGGAGAAGATCTAGACATTTTCATGGTCGTCCCCCGTATGGTACAAGCGTCCGTACGACTATGCATGGTCATACATTGCTCGGCTTGCTCTCTGCCCTTTTCCCTGACTTGTTGTTGTGTGTTTTGGTGATAATTCTCTGCATGTCCATGTATTGAGATGATAAAAAAGCAAGTTAATCATCCATTTATGCATAAAAGTTTAAAGTTGATCACTTTTTCATTTGAGATTATCTTGAGGATGCTCCTTTCGAATTCACCAAATTCAGCTTTGCGTTCTCCCCGTTTTACCTAGGAATTGGCTCCAATTACCACGAAAAGTCGATGGGAGTATAATTCACTTAAAAATCCTACAAAACATAAAAGGAAGGAAAACATACTAAAATCAACAGTAAATGGAATAATCTGAGATAGATCTAAAAAAACAAGATTAAACTTAAGAAAAAGATGATTACAAAAGAGACTCATCAGTAATACTTTTTTTTGACAATCGACTCATCAGTAATACTTTCTTTTAAGGGGGATGCCAATACGAGGTTACCATCACTTCTTCCGGTTGATGGGAGGAAGAAGATACGATACTTTTATGTTGTGTTTGTTAACTTTTAATAGAATGCTTTTGACAAAGGGAATATATTAATATCACAAAGATACCAATTACACCCGGCCCCTGTACTAACAAGATGTTGAAAGGCATCAAGGATACACACTGCCGAAAAAGAAAACAAAAAGAACAGAAGAAAAAAAGACCCCGCCACAGTGATTAATCACTAGCATCAACAGCACTCTAACCATCACTGAAGACAACACTCGGACTACAAAAGATGTTCTCCAAAAGCAATGCCTTCAAGAAGGAAACAATACACAAGCGTTGTTGTTGTTGCCCGATCGAAGATCTTGGATTTTCACCCTGGAGAAAGTCCGAGTTCACCCAAAAACATGCCCTTGACAAGGCCATTGCCAGGTATAACCAATAAAGGCAAGACCTTGGGTTTTTACCCTGGGAATCGAGACTCGATACTCGAGGAGCACCACCAAAAATGGAGTCCTCTGGTGCTGCCGCCCCCGCTTGGCGAGGTCGCTATTGCAAGTCACCAAACACCTGGCACACAGTCTCATCGCATTCAATACACCCTTCCACCAAAGTTTCAACACTTCCAATCACAGCCGCCATGAATTTCTCCACCACTATCAATGCCTTGGGAATCTTGACTTAGACATGTCCCATGACACCGATAAGAAAGCGAAGCTTTGTGCTGCACCCACTTGAGACTGTGCTGGCTAATAATGTGAACGCGCGCGACTGGAGCCTTCCCGATCTAGATATCCACGGGCGACATACGTCAATCCATATAGGTCTCCGACGGGGAAGGCCAGAACTCTTCAGCGGCCAGATCCAAGAGGTCGACATCCGGTAGAAGGACGACTTGGCGGAAGAAGAGCGCTAGGGCGAAAACACCATTATTAGGCCGAAGCCGATAGCCCCCACGCCGCCCTCCTCTCGACCCAGACCTGCAGACAAAGGTCAGCGACGCGCATCGTGCCACCCACAATCACGTAGGCCTGGTAGGAGACGAGGACCAGCCACTCTTGGCCGAATCCGGCGGCTCCCAGCCCCGTCGTTGCCGCTACGACGACACCACGTGTAGCCTGCAAGCCCAGCCACGAGGCCGCGCAAGTGGTTCCGCAGCTGCCATCGCCTCGAAGAGGGGCCGCCGCCCCGGAGCCCTATCTCCGCCGCCACAAGGGACGACCGGAGGTCCCCCGCCCCCTTTGGGAGTGGAGGTGCCAAAGCCGGCGACAGCGGCGGGGGAGACATTGTGGCGGCGCTAGGGTTTGGAAGGGTCTCGTGGGCTTACTTCAGATGCTTTTGCCATTGAATGTTGGTGTGCATCTTTAGTCGGTGCCAAAACCAATTACTCCCTTCGACCCATATTACTTGTCACTTTTTTTAGAAGAACAGGGAGCCCCTCCCCGGTTCCATTAATTAATGAAACCAAATTCAGTTATTACAGCAGCTCACTAAGAGGAGCAGTTCCGAGGAAAGAGAAAAGATAAAAAAGAAAACATGATATGATCTAGTACAGCGTTAAAGCAACCAGATCGCAGGCACCACACGGCGTCAGGTGCAGATCAGCTCCTGGGAGGATTTGCGCGCTTTCAGCGGCGGCGCGGCAACCGCCTGAGGGGACCAGGCAGCCACCAGGGTCGAGGTGGGACTCTGCATTGATGTAGCTTCTGAACGCTTCTTGGAGGGGGACGAGAAGTCCACGGCGTCGTCCGAGATCTTCAGCTTGTCCCATGGAGTCATCAGCGGGGCTCCAGCAAGCTTCCTAATCAGCCACTGATCATCAATGGCTGCCTCAGTTTGGTTGCCAGGTGTGTGGTGAAGGCCTCCAGCCTTTTTGCCGCCCCATCCGAGGACAGGATCACCCAGTTCTTGATGGTTTTTAGAATCAGCCTCATCACCTGCTTAATAGACGTCCATACTGTGTTATTGAAAATCATAGAGTTCCTATATTTCCAAATACACCAAAGTATAGCAGCGTTAGCCGTGTTGAGCGCAGAGTGTTTTTTGTTAGCAATCCAGAACCTGGCCACTGATACAAAATCAGTTCCAGTATCTACCTCGAAATGTTTCGCTATCAGTGGCCAAATCTGCCTGGAGACCACACAGTCAAAAAACAAATGAGAGCATGTTTCAGCCTCGGAGCAAAATACACACTCAAGGGGCTTAACAATCTGTCTCTTCCTGAGGTTATCCCTGGTCATTAGTTTGTTGTTGGCAAGGAGCCACAGGAAAACATGAATTTTTGGTGGGATTTTAAGTTTCCACAACGAGGGGATGAAGACTGGCTGCACACCCCTAAAATTAATCACATGGTAGAGTGAGCTAGTGGAATAGACTCCCTTGTTCTCTAGCTGCCAGATAAGGGCATCAGATTCATTAGTAAGGGTCAGGCTACTAGCTATTTCCACTACCTGATACCACTGTTCCATGAGCCTGTCATCAAAATTCCTTCTAAAAGTGAGCTTAAGCTGTGTACCATCCCAAACTTCCCTGACACTTCTGGCTTGTTCATTGCATATAGAATAGATAGGCCAGAATTGTACTGCTAAAGGGGAGGTACCAAACCAGGTGTCTTCCCAAAATCTAACCTTTTCACCAGACCCAATCTTCCATCTATAACCAAGCTTCAGTGCTTGGATGATGGTTTTCAGCCCTTTCCAGAATCTGGATGCACTGGCTGATAGGTTAGGCGCAAATATATTAATTTTACCAGACATGTACTTGTGATCAATGATCATTTTCCATGGTTTACCTTCACTCTCATAGTATCTCTTCACCCAGGAACCTAGTAAGCACAAGTTGACATCTTGGAGGTTTGGGATTCCCAATCCTCCAAAGTCTTTCTTCATACACACCATCTTCCAGTTGGCTAGATGCAATTTCCTATGGCCCTCAAAATCATTCCACAAACAGTTGGCCATTTGAGAATTGATCATCTCAATAGCCCATTTTGGGAACTTGAAGAAGGACAAAAGATAGCTTGGAATACTTGCTAGGCAAGCTTGGATCAGAATGAGCCTACCTTTATAGGAGAGGAGCTTACCTCTCCAACCAGCAATTCTTTTCATAATTTTATCAATAAGAGGTTGGATATCTTCTTTTCTAAGTTTGTCATGGTGCAGAGGGATGCCAAGGTATTTAATAGGGAAGCACCCCTCTTTACACCCCAAAATAGTAAGAAAATGCACAAGAGCAGAGGCTTCCATATTAATTGGGACCAACTCACTCTTAGAGTAGTTGATCCTCATGCCAGAAACCTGCTCAAAACAAGTGAGGATAATTTTAAGGTTGGATGCATGGGCCAAGTTATTATCTAAAAAGAGGAGGGTATCGTCAGCAAAATCAATGTGAGGGAGTATCAGAAAAATCAAACCTGAAAATTTGCCTTCTCAAAGATGCAGATTGTTTTTTCCAATGAAGGGAAGATGCCCATCTTTTCAATTGGCGTGTCAACCAAATTGTTAATAGTGCTCTAATCAGCCGCAAGTCAACTAATGATTAAGGGAGAGAGAAGGTAGGTACAGTGGGGAGGGAGCGGAAGAGATAAATAAATCTTGTGAGAGGCAGGCGCATCCGGACCTAGGCACGCCGGCACCAGATGCATCGCTTGAAGCAAGGCAGCTAGGCTCCTCAAAGGTCAGCGAGCTTCCGACGCTTCCCACCTGTTTGGTCTAGGAAGAACCGGCGGAGGGGCCGCCCCAATATTCTGATCAAAGGTTAAGCAGGCCCAGGGTTCGTGGAATCGGTGAATTGATTATGTAGTATGGGATTAAGCATCTTTTGATAGAATTGCGTGCAGCTCGATTGCGCTTCCTTCTCGCAGGGAAATACGTATATGTAATCGATTCATGATTGTTTTTTCAGAGAGGAAAGTCAGTGATTTCTGACGAATGGGTATACCAGTTCAACGTGGCAGCCTGCCTCCCCGGATCTAACTGTTATTCCAAGGAGCATTGGTGTGACCGTTTGATCAGGTCGGAAAAAGATATCCTCGTTGGATGCTGATACTGCCTTGACAGGCCAGTTACTGCTAAATTTGTCTTTGGATCCTTCATGGCTTCGCAAGGATCAACGGACGGGACAAGGTTATGGGCTGCTCATTTGTCTCTTGGGTTGTTCCCTCTCCTGCCCTTCCACCAACGCTTACTCTAATCAGGTACGCAGGCCAATTTGCTGAAGAACGGGTCTGCAGCCTGCAGGGCAAGGATAGGTCAATACCACCGGATTACTTTGCTCTTTATTACAACAAGGCGCCTGGTTTACTTCATTCCGTTCTCCAAGGCCAGTTGCACATTTTATCGTCTTTGTGCTTTTTTTTTGCGGGTTTATTGTCTTATTTATAGTAAAACAACAGGGCAGCGCCCAAGCCCCCGAGAGACCATTTTTAGGTGAGGAGAGTTCAGAATAGCATGTGAATCCTGAAGGAGCACCATCTCATTGTAAACTTGATTGAACAAAAAATGCAGCTAGAAGCGGGAGACACGAGAAGGACGATGCTCAACATTTCCTAAAAAAAACTGAGATAATGCCGAACATAAGTTGGTGAGGGGATCAATCTGCCGAACTTGCAGCAGCATAAACGTTAATCTTCTCCGGGCATCATAGCTGCACGTTAGCGAGAAGAGGCTGCTTTGCGTCGTCCCACTTGTCC
The DNA here is from genome assembly GCA_032464435.1 of Aegilops umbellulata. Taxonomy (NCBI): domain Eukaryota; kingdom Viridiplantae; phylum Streptophyta; class Magnoliopsida; order Poales; family Poaceae; genus Aegilops; species Aegilops umbellulata. Next base: position 105,215,387 of record CP136055.1, read on the forward strand.
AGCCTTCTCCTCGCCTCCTCGACCTACGTTCAGACACAAAATTCGTAATATACTTTATCAGTGAGATTCGAGAGGACAACTGAAACAGCCTAACCTAGATGATGACAGAAGCAAATTTTCTGAAAAAAGAAGAAGTGATGATCATAGAAGGATGCATTTGGGTGAAATAATTGATCTAAAATAATGAAATGCACTAGTTTTATAGGCAAAATTAAGAGAGGACAAATGAGACAACCCGAGTGATCATACAAAGCATGCGCGCACTTGGCCAAATGATTGCGCTAAAATAATGGTTGGCACATGATTTAGATGCGGCCTAGCATGTGAGATTGGGGAATCGTTTGACAGTGTAACGGCCTGGGTGGTTAACGAGGAAGGCGATAACCTAACAATCAAAGATAAGGTTTGCTCCTACCTCCTTATTCCAGTCAGTTCTGAATGTGATCCACAATAGGATAATTGTTTGGATGAGCGTGCCTCCAATCATGCCTCCCCACAATCCCTGCATGCAAGCTCTATCATCAGTTTAGTTCATCACACATGCAAAAGCTAATTTACTGATGAGTCAACTCAACATGAATGAGAGATGATTCTGCCATCTTTTCTTTGGTGAATAAACGCTTTGAAAGCCGCGCTACTAGCTTGAGAGTAACAGTACCTTGATTCCATAGTCAAACTTGAAGCCCAGGAGGGCGCCAAGGGGTACGCCGATGAAGTAATAGCATCCAATGTTGATGTATGCTACCGGTGCTTGCCATCCACAGCCAACAGCAACACCTTCATTGCGTCAGTCAAAAGGACACTGGTCAAGACTTTTGATCTCTGAATTCCCTTACTACGTACTAGTACTAGATGGTTAGATACTGCAGAGCACGGGCTGAATTATGGCATTACCTGATAGCACGGGCTGGATTCCGCAGAGCACAATGGTGCCCACAAGCAAAGGGCAGAGATCGGCGACGGCACGCGAGACGGCCTCGCCGCCGGTGAAGATGTAGCTGAGCTTGTGCCTGAGCAGGAAGACCAGAACGCCGGCTAGGACTGCTATGAGCGCGGACATGGCGGTGACCACCCATGCAGAGAACGCGGCAGACCTGGGGTTCCCGGCGCCAAGTTCATTCCCCACCCTCACGCTGCAGTCGACAAGGTCCACATTGATCAACTCTATTCTTCAGACGAAAAAATTCAGATAAACAGATCCTTGACGCGGCTGGCCAGGCCAGCATTTTAGGCTGCTAATTCTGGAGAACAGTTGAGCTAAAAAGAAGATTATGCTGATCTAGTTGTACAACCACAGTTTAGTCGACAAGGTCCACATTGATCAAATCAGACCAGGCCAGTATTTTAGGTTGCAAAGTCTGGCAAATTAATTGAGCTAATAAAGATGATTATGATCTACTCCTAGTTGTGCAAGATGGTAATCCATTCAGGATCATCATCAGGTGCCAGATACTTTTGTTGATGGAACTGAATGCACATGCTGGCAACGCTCAAGGAAACAGGCTGTGCTAGTAAATGTTTTCAGGCCAGCGAGACATGTCCCTACGCCACAGTTAAGTATGCAATGCACCGACCTTGCAGCGGCGTTGAAGCCCACGGAGATCATGAACACCCATGACTGAATCGATGTGCTGCAAAACATGGAGTTGGTCACACGATCATCGAATTCGAACACACAAAAGACTCGAGGACAAAACGAGTCGTTCGTTCTCAGTTACTACTCCCTCCGTTCGGAATTACTTGTATCGAAAATGGATGTATCTAAAACTAAAATACGTCTAGATACATCCATTTATGCGACAAGTAATTCCGACCGGAGGGAGTAGTTGCCTACCAGACGGTGAGTGAATCGAGTGCGATCTGTGGGTCGGGCAGCATGCCGGCGAGGAGGATGAGCACCTGGAAGTACCACACCTCCAGCGCCAGCATCACCGCCGACGCGGCCGACAGCTTGGCGAACCCCGCCAGGTCGGCGAACGCGGCCCACGTGAACCCGGTCCACGTCTCCCTGCACCTGGGGCTCAGCACGATGTACGCGAACTGCCCTGCCACCAGGACCCACCACGTCAGGCTCAGCGTGAGCGACGCGCCCAGCAGGCCTAGGCCCAGCCTATACACCGCCACCCAGCTCATCGCCACGTGCAGCGCCATGCTGGCCGTCAGGATGTAGGCGCTGGGCGCCACGATGCTCTGCGCCTGCAGGAACTTCTGGATGGGGAAGTTGGCCGCGTACGCGAAGATCTGCGGGATGAGGCCGTAGGCGAACTCCGCCGCCGCGCCGGCGATCTCCGGCGACTGCCCAAGCAGGAGGAGGATGGGCTCCGAGAAGGCGTACATGGCGGCCAGCGGCACGCCGGTCGCCATGAGGAGCACCGTCGACCGCTGCAGGTACACGCCCAGCATCTCGTACTTCTCGGCGCCGTACGCCTGCCCGCACAGCGTCTCCACCGCGCTCCCCATCCCGAGCTGCAGCACGAGCCATGGCAGTCGTGCACACGTAGCTTAGACTTTAGACACGCGCCCACGTACGTAGCTACGGATGCGTAGAAATGACCGTACATACGGTGGAGTGGAGGTACGTTACGTACCATGAGGCCGTAGGCGAACACCTGGATGCCGTTGTTGCCGAGGGAGGCGGCGGCGAGCTGCACGTTGCCGAGCTGGCCGCAGAAGATCTGGGTGGCCGACGACATCACGATGATCAGCATGTACACCACCACGGCCGGCGCGGCCAGCGGAGCAAGCAGCCGCAGCTCCAGCGCCGCGGCCGACGCCATGCGCCGTGCCCCGCCGCCGCCGGAGAGCAGGGCCTCCAGCCGGCCGTCCGCGGAACGGACGCCGGCATGATCACCCGGACCCATTCACCGATTCCTCGATCCAGGGGGGTCGCAAAGATCTTTGTGGAGTTTTACTGAAGCAGCTTGTGGTTGGCGCTTCACTACATGTTAGGTGAGGGCAAGATCTTCCCGCAAAAAAAAAAAATGAAAGAAAAAATGATGAGGACGAGATGGCAGGTGAAGTGACACTGTCCCGCTGCAATCGGAACCAGGAAACACGAGAAGTTTGTACTGGTGTATGACTCGTTTTGTCGTTTCCTTTGTCCTGGCGTTCCGCAGCTTGTGGGGGAGAAAAGAAGCACGCGTTAAACACTGAAGTTACACTGTAAGCTGGATCCCGGTCAAATTGGTTTGGTGTTGCTCCGTGCAACTAGGCTACGGGCAGCCTCTCCTTTATACTATTGAACATGAATGCAAGGTTGTTACGAGTTTATTATGCAATTAAAGCCTACCGGCAGCTTTTTTTTTTCTCCTTTTTCTCCCTAGGCTTTTGTAACATACTTGTATTAATGAGAATTATACCTTAGAACTATTGTTCTACGGCTCTTGGCCTAAAAAAATAAATCGTATATACATCTCACATACGGATCAACTTGCTATTCCAGGTTCATTGCCCTGTGACGCCCTGCCAAAATATTGGATGTTGACCCAGCCCGGGTGTTCGTTTGGATGGTGACCAAATAATTGGTGCGCCCAAGGCTCAAGGCAAGCTCCAGTTCAATTCTTAGCCAACTTTTTCTACAGGCATGGGTGGGAAAATTGTTTGGCAAGGCTAACATCGACCCAAACCAAACAACCCCAAGTCTATCTTTCTACATACTCCAAAATCTCGAGCACTACAGTCAATGCTGACATTGCATTTTAGACGAACAAAGTACGGCATAGCTCGTGTGGCTAAATGTCCGCGAGTTGATCTTGAGGAGAAGTGAACTGCGAGTTGTACTTTTTTAATACCTGGTCAATTATTTTTGAGAAAAGGTAACATGGAATTTTAAAAATAGCGAATATTTTTCAAATCCACGGGTAGTTGTAAAATATATGCATATTTTCTAATTTAGTAATATATTTAATATATTCAGATTTGCGATTTTCTTTAAAATCATGAATATATTAATACACAAACATTTTGGAATTTTCAAAAACATATTTTACAAATTGGTAACATTTTTTAATTTGTGAACATTTGCTAAAATTCATGAATATTTCACAAACTCATGTATGTTTTTTAAGTCCCTAACATTTTGTAAAATGTGAATCATTTTTCAAATTTGTGAATTATGCTTTTAAAAAGTTCTTCGTATTCTTAGGATATTCACTGTAATCGCATTGAACATTTTATTTGAAAAGCATTGTACATTTTTGAAACGAGCGATGAATATTTTAAAAATACATGGTGAACAGTTTCTAAATATGTATTGGACAATTTTTGTAAGTACCCGGCAAACATTTGTCAAATATGAAATGAATATTAAATATGCATTTAATATTTTCGCAATACATAATGAACTTTTTTTATATGAACGGTAACCAACTATTAAATGTATTTTTTAACACAGTACAAACGCAAATGCTCATACACACACACACTCACCCCTATGAACGTACACACACCCTATCTCTATGAGCATCTTCGAAAGACTGAGCCGGCATATCATCTTGAATTTTAGAAAGTCACCATAGGCAACTCGTTGTCGACGGGAACGTCTCCTCACACTGAATGCGCATAGCCGGAAATCCTAAAATAAATCCAGAAATAAATGCGAGCACTAGGACTTGAACCATGGTAGGCGGGGTATACCACAGTCCCTCTAATCATCCAACCACAGGTTGATTCGCAACTCTTAAATGCATTGAAAAACTTATTAAACACATGCTGAACATTTTAAAAATAGGTGTTAAGCATTTTATTAGATGCATAGAATATTTCTCAAACATGCAATGTTTTTTAAGTACATCGAACATTTCATTAAATACGTCTTGAACATTTCTTATAATATGCACATTGAATATTTGTTTTTCAAATATGCAGCAGATGTTTTTCAAATATGAGATGAATATGTTATAAACATTTCTATGTTTTATTGAAATACTCCCTTCGTCCCAAAATAAGTGTCTCAACTTTGTACTAATTTTAATACAAAGTTGTATTAAGGTTGATGCACTTATTTTTAGACAGAGGGAGTACATGATGAACTGTTTTTCAATGTAGAATATTTTTTAAACACGTTACATATTTTCCTATTTGTTTTAAATTGATGTCCAGGAATGGCCCCATCCGGACTGCTCTCGTGTGGTCGAGTATTATGTGCTAGAACCGGCCTTAACCAGAGATGGGTTTGCCCACAGATGGGTATGTGCGCGTTACCTCTATTCCACACGTTGATCATTGAATAGAAGGACCCGGCAATATCTCTATCTCTATCTCTACTATTATAGTGTAGCAGTTTCAAAGTTGGATTTACCACCTCCCCCTCAATTTTCCCGCCGAGATGTCGTTGGAGTAATCGCAGCCATTGATTTGCCAAAACATGCTGACATCTACCGTTCATCAGCCATCAACTTTAAGAATCCAACGGCTAGCATGCGCTGGATTCGCCTCTGCTGCCACGAGCAGCTGGCCTGACACCAACGCTGGTCCAGTTATGTGGAAGAAGCTAGGCGATTTTTCTAGACACTTGTACGTCTTCCCAAGAGGTTCTAGACAAACCCAAGGAATTGATTGTTTTTAGCTTGACTGAGCTGTCCCTGACTCCACTACCAGTAATATTTTTGTAAGCGATATGACAGTGCTACTGTTCAATTGATCTAGGCAGCAGTACCACTAATATTTCTGTATGTGAAGGCACAAATTCTACCAATACCAGTAAGCTAATAAAAATTAGCTAGAGAGATGCTACACGCTCTAATGCCCATCATCTCAAATTTTAGAGGAATGGTAAAGGTGAAGGAAATATGCCCTAGAGGCAATAATAAAGTTATTATTTATTTCCTTATTTCATGATAAATGTTTATTATTCATGCTAGAATTGTATTAACCGGAAACATAATACATGTGTGAATACATAGACAAACAGAGTGTCACTAGTATGCCTCTACTTGACTAGCTCGTTAATCAAAGATGGTTATGTTTCCTAACCATGGACAAAGAGTTATTATTTGATTAACGGGATCACATCATTAGGTGAATGATCTGATTGACATGACCCATTACATTAGCTTAGCACCCAATCGTTTAGTTTGTTGCTATTGCTTTCTTCATGACTTATACATGTTCCTATGACTATGAGATTATGCAACTCCCGTTTACCGGAGGAACACTTGTTGGGGAACGTTGCAGAAAATTAAAATTTTTCCTACGGTTTCACCAAGATCCATCTATGAGTTCATCTAGCAACGAGTCATGGGAGAGAGAGATTGCATCTACATACCACTTTGTAGATCGCGAGCGGAAGCGTTCAATGAACGGGGATGAAGTAGTCGTACACACCGTGATCCAAATCACCGGAGATCCTAGCACCGAAAGCACGGCACCTCCGCGTTCAACACACGTACGGTCAGCGTAACGTCTCCTTCTTCTTGATCCAGCAAGGCAAAGGAGAGGTTGGGGAAGAAGACTCCAGCAGCAGCGCGATGGCGTGGTGATGGTGGAGCCGCAGTACTCCGACAGGGCTTCGCCGAGCTCTACGGAGGAGGAGGAGGTGTTGGAGAGGGAGAGGGAGGCGCCAGGGCAAAGGGTGCGCAGCCCTCCCTCCCCTCCCCTCTTTATATAGCCCCTTGGGGGGGGGGGGCGTCGGCCCTAGGAGATGGAATCTCCTAGGGGGGGCGGCGGCCAGGGAGGGGGACTTGCCCCCCAAGCAAGGGGGGCGCCCCCTTTAGGGTTCCCCCCCAACCCTAGGCGCATGGGCCCTTGGGGGGGAGGCGCACCAGCCCACTTTGGGCTGGTTCCCTTCCTCATACAGCCCATGGGGCCCCTCCGAGGCAGGTGGCCCCACCCGGTGGACCCCCGGGACCCTCCGGTGGTCCCAGTACAATACCGATAACCCCGAAACTTGTCCCGATGGCCAAAACAGCACTTTCTATATATAATTCTTTACCTCCGGACCATTCCGAAACTCCTCGTGACGTCCGGGATCTCATCCGGGACTCCGAACAACATTCGGGTTACTGCATATACATATCTTCACAACCCTAGCGTCACCGAACCTTAAGTGTGTAGACCCTGCGGGTTCGGGAGAGATGCAGACATGACCGAGACGGCTCTCGGGCAATAACCAACAGCGGGATCTGGATACCCATGTTGGCTCCCACATGCTCCACGATGATCTCATCGGATGAACCACGATGTCGAGGATTCAATTAATCCCGTATACGATTCCCTTTGTCAATCGGTATTTTACTTGCCCGAGATTCGATCGTCGGTATCCCAATACCTCGTTCAATCTCGTTACCAGCAAGTCACTTTTCTCGTACCGTAATGCATGATCCCGTGATCAAACACTTTGATCACATTGAGCTCATTATGATGATGCATTACCGAGAGGGCCCGGTGATACCTCTCCGTCAAGCGGAGTGACAAATCCCAGTCTCGATCCGTGTCAACCCAACAGACACTTTCAGAGATACCCGTAGTATACCTTTATAGTCACCCAGTTACGTTGTGACGTTTGGCACACCCAAAGCACTCCTACGGTATCCGGGAGTTACACGATCTCATGGTCTAAGGAAAGGATACTTGACATTGGAAAACTCTAGCAAACGAACTATGCGATCTTATGCTATGTTTAGGATTGGGTCTTGTCCATCACATCATTCTCCTAATGATGTGATCTCGTTATCAATGACATCCAATGTCCATAGTCAGGAAACCATGACTATCTGTTGATCAACGAGCTAGTCAACTAGAGGCTCACTAGGGACATATTGTTGTCTGTTATTCACACATGTATTACGATTTCCGGATAACACAATTATAGCACGAATAAAGACAATTATCATGAACAAGGAAATATAATAATAATGCTTTTATTATTGCCTCTAGGGCATATTTCCAACAGTCTCCCACTTGCGCTAGAGTCAATAATCTAGTTACATTGTGATGAATCGAACACCCATAGAGTTCTGGTGCTGATCATGTTTTGCCTTAGTGAGAGGTTTAGTTAACGGATCTGCGACATTCAGATCCGTGTGCACTTTAAAAATTTCTATGTCTCCATCTTGAACATTTTCACGAATGGAGTTGAAGCGACACTTGATGTGCCTGGTCTTCTTGTGAAACCTGGGCTCCTTGGCAAGTGCAATAGCTCCAGTGTTGTCACAGAAGAGTTTGATTGGCCCCGACGCATTGGGTATGACTCCGATGTCGGTGATGAACTCCTTCACCCAAATTGCTCCATGTGCCGCCTCCGAGGCTGCCATGTACTCCGCTTCACATGTAGATCCCGCCACGACGCTTTGCTTGCAACTGCACCAGCTTAATGCCCCACCATTCAAAATATACATGTATCCGGTTTGTGACTTAGAGTCATCCAGATCTGTGTCGAAGCTAGCGTCGACGTAACCTTTTACGACGAGCTCTTCATCACCTCCATAAACGAGAAACATTTCCTTGGTCCTTTTCAGGTACTTCAGGATATTCTTGACCGCTGTCCAATGTTCCTTGCCGGGATTGCTTTGGTACCTTCCTACCAAACTTACGGCAAGGTTTACATCAGGTCTGGTACACAGCATGGCATACATAATAGAACCTATGGCTGAGGCATAGGGGATGACACTCATCTCTTCTATATCTTCTGCCGTGGTCGGACATTGAGCTGAGCTCAATTTCACACCTTGTAACACAGGTAAGAACCCCTTATTAGATTGATCCATATTGAACTTCTTCAATATCTTATCAAGGTATGTGCTTTGTGAAAGACCTATGAGGCGTCTTGATCTATCTCTATAGATCTTGATGCCTAATATATAAGCAGCTTCTCCAAGGTCCTTCATTGAAAAACTTTTATTCAAGTAGGCCTTAATGCTGTCCAAGAGTTCTATATCATTTCCCATCAAAAGTATGTCGTCTACATATAATATGAGAAATGCTACAGAGCTCCCACTCACTTTCTTGTAAACACAGGCTTCTCCATAAGTCTGTGTAAACCCAAACACTTTGATCATCTCATCAAAGCGAATGTTCCAACTCCGAGATGCTTGCACCAGCCCATAAATCGAGCATTGGAGCTTGCACACCTTGTCAGCATTCTTAGGATCGACAAAACCTTCCGGCTGCATCATATACAATTCTTCCTTAAGGAAACCATTAAGGAATGCCGTTTTGACGTCCATTTGCCATATTTCATAATCGTAGAATGCGGCAATTGCTAACATGATTCGGACGGACTTCAGCTTCGCTACCGGTGAGAAAGTCTCATCGTAGTCAACCCCTTGAACTTGTCGATAACCCTTAGCGACAAGCCGAGCTTTATAGATGGTCACATTACCATCCGCGTCTGTCTTCTTCTTAAAGATCCATTTATTTTCTATGGCTCGCCGTTCAACGGGCAAGTCAGTCAAAGTCCATACTTCGTTTTCATACATGGATCCTATCTCGGATTTCATGGCTTCCAGCCATTTGTTGGAATCCGGGCCCGCCATTGCTTCCTCATAGTTCGAAGGTTCACCGTTGTCTAACAACATGATTTCCAAGACAGGGTTCCCGTACCACTCTGGTGCGGAACGTGTCCTTGTGGACCTTCGAATTTCAGTAGGAGCTTGATTAGAAGTATCTTGATCATCATCATTAATTTCCTCTCTAGTCGGCGCAGGCACCTCAGGAACGTTTTCTTGAGTTTCGCCATTTTCCGGTTCAAGAGGTAACACTTCATCAAGTTCTACTTTCCTCCCACTTACTTCTTTCGAGAGAAACTCTTTCTCTAGAAAGGATCCATTCTTGGCAACAAAGATCTTGCCTTCGGATCTGAGGTAGAAGGTATACCCAACAGTTTCTTTCGGGTATCCTATGAAGACGCATTTTTCCGACTTGGGTTCGAGCTTCTCAGGTTGAAGTTTCTTGACATAAGCATCGCATCCCCAAACTTTTAGAAACGACAGCTTAGGTTTCTTTCCAAACCATAATTCATACGGTGTCGTCTCAACGGATTTCGACGGAGCCCTATTTAAAGTGAATGCGGCAGTCTCTAAAGCATAGCCCCAAAAAGATAGCGGTAAGTCGGTAAGAGACATCATAGATCGCACCATATCTAACAGAGTGCGATTACGACGTTCGGACACACCATTACGCTGAGGTGTTCCAGGCGGCGTGAGTTGTGAAACTATTCCACATTTTCTTAAGTGTGTGCCAAATTCATGACTCAAGTATTCTCCTCCACGATCTGATCGTAGAAATTTGATCTTTCTATCACCTTGATTTTCAACCTCACTCTGAAATTCCTTGAACTTTTCAAAGGTCTCAGACTTGTGTTTCATTAAGTAGACATACCCATATCTACTCAAGTCATCAGTGAGGGTGAGAACATAACGATAGCCACCGCGAGCCTCAACACTCATTGGACCGCACACATCGGTATGTATGATTTCCAATAAGTTGGTTGCTCGCTCCATTGTTCCTGAGAACGGAGTCTTGGTCATTTTACCCATGAGGCATGGTTCGCACGTGTCAAATGATTCATAATCAAGAGACTCTAAAAGTCCATCTGCATGGAGCTTCTTCATGCGTTTGACACCTATGTGTTGGGGAACGTTGCAGAAAATTAAAATTTTTCCTACGGTTTCACCAAGATCCATCTAGGAGTTCATCAAGCAACGAGTATTCAGATTAGATAGCATCTACATACCACTTTGTAGATCACAACGGAAGCGTTCGAGTGAACGTGGATGAGGTAGTCGTACTTGCCGCGATCCAATTCACCGATGATCTAGTGCCGAACGGACGGCACCTCCGCGTTCAACACACGTACGGAAAGCGTGACGTCTCCTCCTTCTTGATCCAGCAAGGCAAAGGAGAGGTTGGGGATGAAGGCTCCAGCAGCAGCACGACGGCGTGGTGATGGTGGAACTGCAGTACTCCGGCAGGGCTTCGCCGTGCTCAATGGAGGAGGAGGAGGTGTTGGAGAGGGAGAGGGAGGCGCCAGGGCAATGGGTGATCAGCCCCCTCTCCCCCCCCTTTATATAACCCCCAAGGGGGGCGCCGGCCCTAGGAGATGAGATCTCCTAGGGGGGGGCGGCGGCCAGGGCAGGGGGGCTTGCCCCCCAAGCAAGGGGGGCGCCCCCTTTAGGGTTTCCCTCCCCCAACCCTAGGCGCATGGGCCCATGGGGGGGAGGCGCACCAGCCCACTATGGGCTGGTTCCCTCCCTCATACAGCCCATGGGGCCCTCCGGGATAGGTGGCCCCACCCGGTGGACCCCCCGGGACCCTCCGGTGGTCCTGGTACAATACCGATAACCCCGAAACTTGTCCCGATATCCGTATGATGACTTTCCATATATAAATCTTTACCTCCGGACCATTCCGAAACTCCTCGTGACGTCCGGGATCTCATCCGGGACTCCGAACAACATTCGGGTTACTGCACATACATATCCCTACAACCCTAGCGTCACCGAACCTTAAGTGTGTAGACCCTACGGGTTCGGGAGACATGCAGACATGACCGAGATGGCTCTCGGGCAATAACCAACAGCGGGATCTGGATACCCATGTTGGCTCCCACATGCTCCACGATGATTTCATCGGATGAACCACGATGTCAAGGATTCAATTAATCCCGTATACGATTCCCTTTGTCAATCGGTATTTTACTTGCCCGAGATTCGATCGTCGGTATACCAATACCTCGTTCAATCTCGTTACCGGCAAGTCACTTTTCTCGTTCCGTAATGCATGATCCCGTGATCAAACACTTTGGTCACATTGAGCTCATTGTGATGATGCATTACCGAGAGGGCCCGGTGATACCTCTCCGTCAAGCGGAGTGACAAATTCCAGTCTCGATCCATGTCAACCCAACAGACACTTTCAGAGATACCCGTAGCATACCTTTATAGTCACCCAGTTACGTTGTGACGTTTGGTACACCCAAAGCACTCCTACGGTATCCGGGAGTTACATGATCTCATGGTCTAAGGAAAGGATACTTGACATTGGAAAACTCTAGCAAACGAATTAGCGATCTTATGCTATGTTTAGGATTGGGTCTTGTCCATCACATCATTCTCCTAATGATGTGATCCCGTTATCGATGACATCCAATGTCCATAGTCAGGAAACCATGACTATCTGTCGATCAACGAGCTAGTCAACTAGAGGCTCACTAGGGACATGTTGTTGTCTGTTATTCACACATGTATTACGATTTCCGGTTAACACAATTATAGCACGAATAAAGACAATTATCATGAATAAGGAAATATAATAATAATGCTTTTTATTATTGCCTCTAGGGCATATTTCCAACAGTGTCCCACTTGCACTAGAGTCAATAATCTAGTTACATTGTGATGAATCGAACACCCATAGAGTTCTGGTGCTGATCATGTTTTGCCTTAGGGAGAGGTTTAGTCAACGGATCTGCAACATTCAGATCCGTGTGCACTTTACAAATCTCTATGTCTCCATCTTGAACATTTTCACGAATGGAGTTGAAGCGACGCTTGATGTGCCTGGTCTTCTTGTGAAACCTGGGCTCCTTTGCAAGTGCAATAGCTCCAGTGTTGTCACAGAAGAGCTTGATTGGCCCCGACGCATTGGGTATGACTCCGAGGTCGGTGATGAACTCCTTCATCCAAATTGCTTCATGTGCTGCCTCCGAGGCTGCCATGTACTCCGCTTCACATGTAGATCCCGCCACAACGCTTTGCTTGCAACTGCACCAGCTTACTGCCCCACCATTCAAAATATACACGTATCCGGTTTGTGACTTAGAGTCATCCAGATCTGTGTCGAAGCTAGCGTCGACGTAACCTTTTACGACGAGCTCTTCATCACCTCCATAAACGAGAAACATTTCCTTAGTCCTTTTCAGGTACTTCAGGATATTCTTGACCGCTGTCCAGTGTTCCTTGCCGGGATTACTTTGGTACCTACCTACCAAACTTACGGCAAGGTTTACATCAGGTCTGGTACACAGCATGGCATACATAATAGAACCTATGGCTGAGGCATAGGGGATGACGCTCATCTCTTCTATATCTTCTGCCGTGGTCGGACATTGAGCTGAGCTTAATTTCACACCTTGTAACACAGGTAAGAACCCTTTCTTAGATTGATCCATATTGAATTTCTTCAATATCTTATCAAGGTATGTGCTTTGTGAAAGACCTATGAGGCGTCTCGATCTATCTCTATAGATCTTGATGCCTAATATATAAGCAGCTTCTCCAAGGTCCTTCATTGAAAAACTCTTATTCAAATAGGCCTTAATGCTGTCCAAGAGTTCTATATCATTTCCCATCAAAAGTATGTCGTCTACATATAATATGAGAAATGCTACAGAGCTCCCACTCACTTTCTTGTAAACACAGGCTTCTCCATAAGTCTGTGTAAACCCAAACGCTTTGATCATCTCATCAAAGCGAATGTTCCAACTCCGAGATGCTTGCACCAGCCCATAAATTGAGCGTTGGAGCTTGCATACTTTGTCAGCATTCTTAGGATCGACAAAACCTTCCGGCTGCATCATATACAATTCTTCCTTAAGGAAACCATTAAGGAATGCCGTTTTGACGTCCATTTGCCATATCTCATAATCATAGTATGCGGCAATTGCTAACATGATTCGGACGGACTTCAGCATCGCTACTGGTGAGAAAGTCTCATCGTAGTCAACCCCTTGAACTTGTCGATAACCCTTAGTGACAAGCCGAGCTTTATAGATGGTCACATTTCCATCCGCGTCTGTCTTCTTCTTGAAGATCCATTTATTTTCTATGGCTCGCCGTTCAACGGGCAAGTCAGTCAAAGTCCATACTTCGTTTTCATACATGGATCCTATCTCGGATTTCATGGCTTCCAGCCATTTGTCGGAATCCGGGCCCGCCATTGCTTCCTCATAGTTCGAAGGTTCACCGTTGTCTAACAACATGATTTCCAAGACAGGGTTGCCGTACCATTCTGGTGCGGAACGTGTCCTTGTGGACCTTCGAATTTCAGTAGGAGCTTGATCAGAAGTATCTTGATCATAATCATTAATTTCCTCTCTAGTCGGTGCAGGCACCTCAGGAACGATTTCTTGAGTTTCGCCATTTTCCGGTTCAAGAGGTAACACTTCATCAAGTTCTACTTTCCTCCCACTTACTTCTTTCGAGAGAAACTCTTTCTCTAGAAAGGATCCATTCTTGGCAACAAAGATCTTGCCTTCGGATCTGAGGTAGAAGGTATACCCAATAGTTTCCTTCGGGTATCCTATGAAGACGCATTTTTCCGACTTGGGTTCGAGCTTTTCTGGTTGAAGTTTGTTCACATAAGCATCGCATCCCCAAACTTTTAGAAACGACAGCTTAGGTTTCTTCCCAAACCATAATTCATACGGTGTCGTCTCAACGGATTTCGACGGAGCCCTATTTAAAGTGAATGCGGCAGTCTCTAAAGCATAGCCCCAAAAAGATAGCGGTAAGTCGGTAAGAGACATCATAGATCGCACCATATCTAATAGAGTGCGATTACGACGTTCGGACACACCATTACGCTGAGGTGTTCCAGGCGGCGTGAGTTGTGAAACTATTCCACATTTTCTTAAGTGTGTGCCAAATTCGTGACTCAAGTATTCTCCTCCACGATCTGATCGTAGAAACTTGATCTTTCTATCACGTTGATTTTCAACCTCACTCTGAAATTCCTTGAACTTTTCAAAGGTTTCAGACTTGTGTTTCATTAAGTAGATATACCCATATCTACTCAAGTCATCAGTGAGGGTGAGAACATAACGATAGCCACCGCGAGCCTCAACACTCATTGGACCACACACATCGGTATGTATGATTTCCAATAAGTTGGTTGCTCGCTCCATTGTTCCTGAGAATGGAGTCTTGGTCATTTTACCCATGAGGCATGGTTCACACGTGTCAAATGATTCATAATCAAGAGACTCTAAAAGTCCATCTGCATGGAGCTTCTTCATGCGTTTGACACCTATGTGACCAAGGCGGCAGTGCCACAAATATGTGGGACTATTATTATCAACTTTAACTCTTTTGGTACTCACACTATGAATATGTGTTTCATCACGTACGAGATTCATCAAGAATAAACCATTAACCATCGGAGCATGACCATAAAACATATCTCTCATATAAATAGAACAACCATTATTCTCGGATTTAAATGAGTAGCCATCTCGAATTAAGCGAGATCCGGATACAATGTTCATGCTCAAACTTGGTACTAAATAACAATTATTGAGGTTTAAAACTAATCCCGTAGGTAAATGTAGAGGCAGCGTGCCGACGGCGATCACATCGACCTTGGAACCATTCCCGACGCGCATCGTCACCTCGTCCTTCGCCAGTCTCCGTTTATTCCGTAGCTCCTGCTTTGAGTTACAAATGTGAGCAACTGCACCGGTATCAAATACCCAAGAGCTACTACGAGTACTGGTAAGGTACACATCAATTACATGTATATCACATATACCTTTGGTTTTGCCGGCCTTCTTGTCCGCTAAGTATTTGGGGCAGTTCCGCTTCCAGTGACCACTTCCCTTGCAATAAAAGCACTCAGTTTCGGGCTTGGGTCCATTCTTTGGCTTCTTCCCGGCAACTTGCTTACCGGGCGCGGCAACTTCCTTGCCGTCCTTCTTGAAGTTCTTTTTACCCTTGCTCCTTTTGAACTTAGTGGTTTTATTCACCATCAGCACTTGATGCTCTTTCTTGATTTCTACCTCTGCTGATTTCAGCATAGCATACACCTCAGGAATGGTCTTTACCATCCCCTGCATATTGTAGTTCATCACAAAGCTCTTGTAGCTAGGTGGAAGCGACTGGAGGATTCTGTCAATGACCACTTCTTCCGGAAGATTAACTTCCAGTTGAGTCAAGCGGTTGTGCAATCCAGACATTCTGAGTATGTGCTCACTGACAGAGCTATTTTCCTCCATCTTACAGCCAAAGAATTTGTTGGAGATCTCATATCTCTCAACCCGGGCATGAGCTTGGAAAACCATTTTCAGCTCTTCGAACATCTCATATGCCCCATGTCTCTCAAAACGCTTTTGGAGCCCCGGCTCTAAGCTGTAAAGCATGCCGCACTGAACGAGGGAGTAATCATCGCATCGCGACTGCCAAGCGTTCATAACGTCTTGTTGTGCAGGGAGAACAGGTGAGTCACCCAGCGGTGCTCGTAGGACATAATCTTTCTTGGCAGCTATGAGGATGATCCTCAGGTTCCGGACCCAGTCCGTATAGTTGCTACCATCGTCTTTCAGCTTGGTTTTCTCTAGGAACGCGTTGAAGTTGAGGACTACGTTGGCCATTTGATCTACAAGACATATTGTAAATATTTAGACTAAGTTCATGATAATAAAGTTCATTTAATCAAATTATTTAATGAACTCCCACTTAGATAGACATCCCTCTTCCAGTCATCTAAGTATTACATGATCCGAGTCAACTAGGCCGTGTCCGATCATCACGTGAGACGGACTAGTCAACATCGGTGAACATCTTCATGTTGATCGTATCTTCTATACGACTCATGCTCGACCTTTCGGTCTTCCGTGTTCCGAGGCCATGTCTGTACATGCTAGGCTCGTCAAGTCAACCTAAGTGTTTGCGTGTGTAAATCTGTCTTACACCCGTTGTATGTGAACGTTAGAATCTATCACACCCGATCATCACGTGGTGCTTCGAAACAACGAACTGTCGCAACGGTGCACAGTTAGGGTGAACACTTTCTTGAAATTATTATGAGGGATCATCTTATTTACTACCGTCGTTCTAAGTAAACAAGATGCAAAACATGATAAACATCACATGCAATCAAATAATAAACGTGACATGATATGGCCAATATCACATAGCTCCTTCGATCTCCATCTTGGGGCTCCATGATCATCTTGTCACCGGCTTGACACCATGATGTTCATCATCATGATCTTCATCATCGTGTCTCCATGAAGTTGCTCGCCAACTATTACTTCTACTACTATGGCTAACGCGTTTAGCAATAAAGTAAAGTAATTTACATGGCGATTCTCAATGACACGCAGGTCATACAAAAATAAAGACAACTCCTATGGCTCCTGCCGGTTGTCATACTCATCGACATGCAAGTCGTGATTCCTATTACAATAGCATGAACATCTCATACATCACATATAGATCATTCATCATTCATCACAACTTTGGCCATATCATATCACAAAGTACTTGCTGCAAAAACAAGTTAGACGTCCTCTAATTGTTGTTGCAAGTTTTACGTGGCTGAATTAGGGTTCTAGCAAGAACGTTTTCTTACCTACGTTAAAACCACCACAACGTGATTTGTCAACTTCTATTTACCCTTCATAAGGACCCTTTTCATCGAATCCGCTCCAACTAAAGTAGGAGAGACAGACACCCGCCAGCCACCTTATGCAACTAGTGCATGTTCGTCGGTGGAACCGGTCTCACGTAAGCGTACGTGTAAGGTTGGTCCGGGCCGCTTCATCCCACAATACCATTGAAGCAAGATAAGACTAGTAGTGGCAAGAAGAGTTGACAACATCTACGCCCACAACAAATTGTGTTCTACTCGCGCAAGAAGAACTACGCATAGACCTAGCTCATGATGCCACTGTTGGGGAACGTTGCAGAAAATTAAAATTTTTCCTACGGTTTCACCAGGATCCATCTAGGAGTTCATCAAGCAACGAGTATTCAGATTAGATAGCATCTACATACCACTTTGTAGATCGCAACGGAAGCGTTCGAGTGAACGTGGATGAGGTAGTCGTACTTGCCGCGATCCAATTCACCGATGATCTAGTGCCGAACGGACGGCACCTCCGCGTTCAACACACGTACGGAAAGCGCGACGTCTCCTCCTTCTTGATCCAGCAAGGCAAAGGAGAGGTTGGGGATGAAGGCTCCAGCAGCAGCACGACGGCGTGGTGATGGTGGAACTGCAGTACTCCGGCAGGGCTTCGCCGTGCTCAATGGAGGAGGAGGAGGTGTTGGAGAGGGAGAGGGAGGCGCCAGGGCAATGGGTGATCAGCCCCCTCTCCCCCCCTTTATATAACCCCCAAGGGGGGCGCCGGCCCTAGGAGATGAGATCTCCTAGGGGGGGGGCGGCGGCCAGGGCAGGGGGGCTTGCCCCCCAAGCAAGGGGGGCGCCCCCTTTAGGGTTTCCCTCCCCCAACCCTAGGCGCATGGGCCCATGGGGGGGAGGCGCACCAGCCCACTATGGGCTGGTTCCCTCCCTCATACAGCCCATGGGGCCCTCCGGGATAGGTGGCCCCACCCGGTGGACCCCCCGGGACCCTCCGGTGGTCCTGGTACAATACCGATAACCCCGAAACTTGTCCCGATGTCCGTATGATGACTTTCCATATATAAATCTTTACCTCCGGACCATTCCGAAACTCCTCGTGACGTCCGGGATCTCATCCGGGACTCCGAACAACATTCGGGTTACTGCACATACATATCCCTACAACCCTAGCGTCACCGAACCTTAAGTGTGTAGACCCTACGGGTTCGGGAGACATGCAGACATGACCGAGATGGCTCTCGGGCAATAACCAACAGCGGGATCTGGATACCCATGTTGGCTCCCACATGCTCCACGATGATTTCATCGGATGAACCACGATGTCAAGGATTCAATTAATCCCGTATACGATTCCCTTTGTCAATCGGTATTTTACTTGCCCGAGATTCGATCGTCGGTATACCAATACCTCGTTCAATCTCGTTACCGGCAAGTCACTTTTCTCGTTCCGTAATGCATGATCCCGTGATCAAACACTTTGGTCACATTGAGCTCATTGTGATGATGCATTACCGAGAGGGCCCGGTGATACCTCTCCGTCAAGCGGAGTGACAAATTCCAGTCTCGATCCATGTCAACCCAACAGACACTTTCAGAGATACCCGTAGCATACCTTTATAGTCACCCAGTTACGTTGTGACGTTTGGTACACCCAAAGCACTCCTACGGTATCCGGGAGTTACATGATCTCATGGTCTAAGGAAAGGATACTTGACATTGGAAAACTCTAGCAAACGAATTATGCGATCTTATGCTATGTTTAGGATTGGGTCTTGTCCATCACATCATTCTCCTAATGATGTGATCCCGTTATCGATGACATCCAATGTCCATAGTCAGGAAACCATGACTATCTGTCGATCAACGAGCTAGTCAACTAGAGGCTCACTAGGGACATGTTGTTGTCTGTTATTCACACATGTATTACGATTTCCGGTTAACACAATTATAGCACGAATAAAGACAATTATCATGAATAAGGAAATATAATAATAATGCTTTTTATTATTGCCTCTAGGGCATATTTCCAACATTATGTGACCAAGGCGGCAGTGCCACAAATATGTGGGACTATTGTTATCAACTTTAACTCTTTTGGTATTCACACTATGAATATCTGTATCATCACGTACGAGATTCATTAAGAATAAACTATTAACCATCGGAGCATGACCATAAAACATATCTCTCATATAAATAGAACAGCCATTATTCTCGGATTTAAATGAGTAGCCATCTCGAATTAAACGAGATCCAGATACAATGTTCATGCTCAAACTTGGCACTAAATAACAATTATTGAGGTTTAAAACTAATCCCGTAGGTAAATGTAGAGGTAGCGTGCCGACGGCGATCACATCGACCTTGGAACCATTCCCGACGCGCATCGTCACCTCGTCCTTCGCCAGTCTCCGTTTATTCCGCAGCTCCTGCTTTGAGTTACAAATGTGAGCAACTGCACCGGTATCAAATACCCAAGAGCTACTACAAGTACTGGTAAGGTACACATCAATTACATGTATATCACATATACCTTTGGTTTTGCCGGCCTTCTTGTCCGCTAAGTATTTGGGGCAGTTCTGCTTCCAGTGACCACTTCCCTTGCAATAAAAACACTCAGTCTCGGGCTTGGGTCCATTCTTTGGCTTCTTCCCGGCAACTTGCTTACCGGGCGCGGCAACTTCCTTGCCGTCCTTCTTGAAGTTCTTTTTACCCTTGCTCCTTTTGAACTTAGTGGTTTTATTCACCATCAACACTTGATGCTCCTTCTTGATTTCTACCTCTGCTGATTTCAGCATAGCATATACCTCAGGAATGGTCTTTACCATCCCCTGCATATTGTAGTTCATCACAAAGCTCTTGTAGTTAGGTGGAAGCGACTGGAGGATTCTATCAATGACCGCTTCATCCGGGAGATTAACTTCCAGTTGAGTCAAGCGGTTGTGCAACCCAGACATCTTGAGTATGTGTTCACTGACAGAGCCATTTTCCTCCATCTTACAGCTAAAGAATTTGTCGGAGACTTCATATCTCTCGACCCGGGCATGAGCTTGGAAAACCATTTTCAGCGCTTCGAACATCTCATATGCTCCATGTCTCTCAAAATGCTTTTGGAGCCCCGGCTCTAAGATGTAAAGCATGCCGCACTGAACGAGGGAGTAATCATCGCAGCGTGACTGCCAAGCGTTCATAACGTCTTGTTCTGCAGGGAGAATAGGTGCGTCACCCAGCGGTGCTCGTAGGACATAATCTTTCTTGGCAGCTATGAGGATGATCCTCAGGTTCCGGACCCAGTCCGTATAGTTGCCACCATCGTCTTTCAGCTTGGTTTTCTCTAGGAACGCGTTGAAGTTGAGGACTACGCTGGCCATTTGATCTACAAGACATATTGTAAATATTTCAGACTAAGTTCATGATAATAAAGTTCATTTAATCAAATTATTAATGAACTCCCACTTAGATACACATCCCTCTTCTAGTCATCTAAGTATTACATGATCCGAGTCAACTAGGCCGTGTCCGATCATCACGTGAGACGGACTAGTCAACATCGGTGAACATCTTCATGTTGATCGTATCTTCTATACGACTCATGCTCGACCTTTCGGTCTTCTGTGTTCCGAGGCCATGTCTGTACATGCTAGGCTCGTCAAGTCAACCTAAATGTTTTGCGTGTGTAAATCTGTCTTACACCCGTTGTATGTGAACGTTAGAATCTATCACACCCGATCATCATGTGGTGCTTCGAAACAACGAACTATCGCAACGGTGCACAGTTAGGGGGAACACTTTCTTGAAATTATTATGAGGGATCATCTTATTTACTACCGTCGTTCTAAGTAAACAAGATGCAAAACATGATAAACATCACATGCAATCAAATAATAAACGTGACATGATATGGCCAATATCACATAGCTCCTTTGATCTCCATCTTGGGGCTCCATGATCATCTTGTCACCGGCTTGACACCATGATCTCCATCATCATGATCTCCATCATCGTGTCTCCATGAAGTTGATCGCCAACTATTACTTCTACTACTATGGCTAACGCGTTTAGCAATAAAGTAAAGTAATTTACATGGCGTTTCTCAATGACACGCAGGTCATACAGAAAATAAAGACAACTCCTATGGATCCTGCCGGTTGTCATACTCATCGACATGCAAGTTGTGATTCCTATTATAATAGCATGAACATCTCATACATCACATATAGATCATTCATCATACATCACAACTTTGGCCATATCATATCACAAAGCACTTGCTGCAAAAACAAGTTAGACGTCCTCTAATTGTTGTTGCAAGTTTTACGTGGCTGAATTAGGGTTCTAGCAAGAACATTTTCTTACCTACGTGAAAACCACAACGTGATTTGTCAACTTCTATTTACCCTTCATAAGGACCCTTTTCATCGAATCCGCTCCAACTAAAGTGGGAGAGACAGACACCCGCCAGCCACCTTATGCAACTAGTGCATGTTAGTCGGTGGAACCGGTCTCACGTAAGAGTACGTGTAAGGTTGGTCCGGGCCGCTTCATCCCACAATACCGCTGAAGCAAGATAAGACTAGTAGCGGCAAGAAAGTTGACAACATCTACGCCCACAACAAATTGTGTTCTACTCGTGCAATAGAGAACTACGCATAGACCTAGCTCATGATGCCACTGTTGGGGAACGTTGCAGAAAATTAAAATTTTTCCTACAGTTTCACCAAGATCCATCTATGAGTTCATCTAGCAACGAGTCATGGGAGAGAGAGATTGCATCTACATACCACTTTGTAGATCGCGAGCGGAAGCGTTCAATGAACGGGGATGAAGTAGTCGTACACACTGTGATCCAAATCACCGGAGATCCTAGCACCGAAAGCACGACACCTCCGCGTTCAACACATGTACGGTCAGCGTAATGTCTCCTTCTTCTTGATCCAGCAAGGCAAAGGAGAGGTTGGGGAAGAAGAATCCAGCAGCAGCGCGATGGCGTGGTGATGGTGGAGCCGCAGTACTCCGACAGGGCTTCGCCGAGCTCTACGGAGGAGGAGGAGGTGTTGGAGAGGGAGAGGGAGGCGCCAGGGCAAAGGGTGCGCAGCCCTCCCTCCCCTCCCCTCTTTATATAGCCCCTTGGGGGGCGCCGGCCCTAGGAGATGGAATCTCCTAGGGGGGGCGCCGGCCAGGGAGGGGGACTTGCCCCCCAAGCAAGGGGGGCGCCCCCTTTAGGGTTCCCCCCCAACCCTAGGCGCATGGGCCCTTGGGGGGGAGGCGCGCCAGCCCACTTTGGGCTGGTTCCCTTCCTCATACAGCCCATGGGGCCCCTCCGAGGCAGGTGGCCCCACCCGGTGGACCCCCGGGACCCTCCGGTGGTCCCGGTACAATACCGATAACCCCGAAACTTGTCCCGATGGCCAAAACAGCACTTTCTATATATAATTCTTTACCTCCGGACCATTCCGAAACTCCTCGTGACGCCCGGGATCTCATCCGGGACTCCGAACAACATTCGGGTTACTGCATATACATATCTTCACAACCCTAGCGTCACCAAACCTTAAGTGTGTAGACCCTGCGGGTTCGGGAGACATGCAGACATGACCGAGACGGCTCTCGGGCAATAACCAACAGCGGGATCTGGATACCCATGTTGGCTCCCACATGCTCCACGATGATCTCATCGGATGAACCACGATGTCGAGGATTCAATTAATCCCGTATACGATTCCCTTTGTCAATCGGTATTTTACTTGCCCGAGATTCGATCGTCGGTATCCCAATACCTCGTTCAATCTCGTTACCGGCAAGTCACTTTTCTCGTACCGTAATGCATGATCCCGTGATCAAACACTTTGATCACATTGAGCTCATTATGATGATGCATTACCGAGAGGGCCCGGTGATACCTCTCCGTCAAGCGGAGTGACAAATCCCAGTCTCGATCCGTGTCAACCCAACAGACACTTTCAGAGATACCCGTAGTATACCTTTATAGTCACCCAGTTACGTTGTGACGTTTGGCACACCCAAAGCACTCCTACGGTATCCGGGAGTTACACGATCTCATGGTCTAAGGAAAGGATACTTGACATTGGAAAACTCTAGCAAATGAACTATGCGATCTTATGCTATGTTTAGGATTGGGTCTTGTCCATCACATCATTCTCCTAATGATGTGATCTCGTTATCAATGACATCCAATGTCCATAGTCAGGAAACCATGACTATCTGCTGATCAACGAGCTAGTCAACTAGAGGCTCACTAGGAACATATTGTTGTCTGTTATTCACACATGTATTACGATTTCCGGATAACACAATTATAGCACGAATAAAGACAATTATCATGAACAAGGAAATATAATAATAATGCTTTTATTATTGCCTCTAGGGCATATTTTCAACAACACTTTGTGTGCTACCAAACGTCACAACATAACTGGGTGATTATAAAGGTGCTCTACAGGTGTCTCCGAAGGTACTTGTTGGGTTGGCGTATTTCGAGATTAGGATTTGTCACTCCGAATGTCGGAGAGGTATCTCTGGGCCCTCTCGGTAATGCACATCACTTAAGCCTTGCAAGCATTGCAACTAATGAGTTAGTTGCGGGATGATGTATTACGGAACGAGTAAAGAGACTTGCCGGTAACGAGATTGAACTAGGTATAGGATACCGACGATCGAATCTCGGTCAAGTAACATACCGATGACAAAGGGAACAATGTATGTTGTTATGCGGTCTGACCGATAAAGATCTTCGTAGAATATGTAGGAGCCAATATGAGCATCCAGGTTCCGCTATTGGTTATTGGCCGGAGACGTGTCTCGGTCATGTCTACATTGTTCTCGAACCGTAGGGTCCGCACGCTTAAGGTTTCGATGACAGTTATATTATGAGTTTATGAGTTTTGATGTACCGAAGGAGTTCGGAGTCCCGGATGAGATCGGAGACATGACGAGGAGTCTCAAAATGGTCGAGACATAAAGATCGATATATTGGACAACTATATTCGGACATCAGAAAGGTTCTGAGTGGTTCGGGTATTTTTCGGAGTACCGGGGATTTACGGGAATACGGGGGAAAAGTATTGGGCCTTATTGGGCCATACTGGAAAGATAGAGGGGCTGCCTAGGGCAGGCCGCGCCCCCCCCCAAGGCCTAGTCCGAATTGGACTAGGGGGAGGGGCTGCGCCCCCTCCTTCCTTCCATTCTCCTTTCCCCTTCCTTGTCTCCTACTCCTACTACATGGAAGGACTCCTAGTTGGACTAGGAAAGGGGGAATCCTACTTCCGGTGGGAGTAGGTCTCCCTAGGGCGCGCCATAGAAAGGGACGGCCCTCCCCTCCTCCACTCCTTTATATACGGGGGCAGGGGGCACCCCATAGACACACAAGTTGATCTTCGTGATCGTTCCTTAGCCGTGTGTGGTGCCCCCCTCCATGATATTACACCTCGGTCATATTGTAGCGGTGCTTAGGCGAAGCCCTGCGACAGTTGAACATCAAGATCGTCACCACGCCGTCATGCTAACAGAACTCCTCCCCGAAGCTTTGCTGGATCGGAGCCCGGGGAGCGTCATCGAGCTGAACGTGTGCCAAGAACTCGGAGGTGCCGGAGTAACGGCGCTTGGATCGGTTGGACCGGGAAGACGTACGACTACTTCCTCTACGTTGCATCAACGCTTCCCCTTCGGTCTACGAGGGTACGTAGACAACACTCTCCCCTCTCGTTGCTATGCATCACCATGATCTTGCGTGTGCGTAGGAATTTTTTTGAAATTACTACGTTCCCCAACAGTGGCATCCGAGCCTAGGTTTTATGGTTTGATGTTATATGCACGAGTAGAACACAAGTGAGTTGTGGGCGATATAATTCATACTGCTTACCAGCATGTCATACTTTGGTTCGGCGGTGTTGTTGGATGAAGCGGCCCGGACCGACATTACGCGTACGCTTACGCGAGACTGGTTCTACCGCCGTGCTTTGCACACAGGTGGCTGGCGGGTGTCAGTTTCTCCAACTTTAGTTGAACCGAGTGTGGCTACGCCCGGTCCTTGCGAAGGTTAAAACAACACCAACTTGACAAACTATCGTTGTGGTTTTGATGCGTAGGTGAGATTGGTTCTTGCTTAAGCCCGTAGCAGCCACGTAAAACTTGCAACAACAAAGTAGAGGACGTCTAAGTTATTTTTGCAGGGCATGATGTGATGTGATATGGTTAAGACATGATGCTAATTTTATTGTATGAGATGATCATGTTTTGTAACCGAGTTATCGGCAACTGGCAGGAGCCATATGGTTGTCGCTTTATTGTATGCAATGCAATCGCCCTGTAATGCTTTACTTTATCACTAAGCGGTAGCGATAGTCGTAGAAGCATAAGATTGGCGAGACGACAACGATGCTACAATGGAGATCAAGGTGTCGCGCCGGTGACGATGGTGATCATGACGGTGCTTCGGAGATGGAGATCACAAGCACAAGATGATGATGGCCATATCATATCACTTATATTGATTGCATGTGATGTTTATCTTTTATGCATCTTATCTTTCTTTGATTGACGGTAGCATTTTAAGATGATCTCTCACTAATTATCAAGAAGTGTTCTCCCTGAGTATGCACCGTTGCCAAAGTTCATCGTGCCCAGACACCACGTGATGATCGGGTGTGATAAGCTCTACGTCCATCTACAACGGGTGCAAGCCAGTTTTGCACACGCAGAATACTCGGGTTAAACTAGGCGAGCCTAGCATATGCAGATATGGCCTCGGAACACGGAGACCGAAAGGTCGAGCGTGAATCATATAGTACATATGATCAACATAATGATGTTCACCATTAAAAACTAATCCATTTCACGTGACGATCGGTTATGGTTTAGTTGATTTGGATCACGTGATCACTTAGAGGATTAGAGGGATGTCTATCTAAGTGGGAGTTCTTAAGTAATATGATTAATTGAACTTTAATTTATCATGAACTTAGTCCTGGTAGTATTAGCATATCTATGTTGTAGATCAATAGCTCGCGTTGTTGCTTTCATATGTTTATTTTGATATGTTCCTAGAGAAAATTGTGTTGAAAGATGTTAGTAGCAATGATGCGGATTGGATCCGTGATCTGAGGTTTATCCTCATTGCTGCACAGAAGAATTATGTCCTTAATGCACCGCTAGGTGACAGGCCTATTGCAGGAGCAGATGTAGACGTTATGAACGTTTGGCTAGCTCAATATGATGACTACTTGATAGTTTAGTGCACCATGCTTAACAACTTAGAATCGGGACTTCAAAGACGTTTTGAACGTCATGGACCATATGAGATGTTCCAGGAGTTGAAGTTAATATTTCAAGCAAATACCCGAGTTAAGAGATATGAAGTCTCAAACAAGTTCTATAGCTAAAAGATGGAGGAGAATCGCTCAACTAGTGAGCATGTGCTCAGATTGTCTGGGTCCTACAATCGCTTGAATCAAGTGGGAGTTAATCTTCCAGATAAAATAGTGATTGACAGAATTCTCTAGTCACCATCACCAAGTTAGTAGAACTTCGTGATGAACTATAATATGCAAGGGATAACGGAAACAATTCCCAAGCTCTTCGTGATGCTGAAATCGACGAAGGTAGAAATCAAGAAAAACATCAAGTGTTGATGGTTAACAAGACCACTAGTTTCAAGAAAAGGGCAAAGGGAAGAAGGGGAACTTCAAGAAGAACGGCAAGCAAGTTGCTACTCAAGTGAAGAAGCCCAAGTCTGGACCTAAGCCTGAGACTGAGTGCTTCTACTGCAAAGGGACTGGTCACCGGAAGCGGAACTGCCCCAAGTATTTGGCGGATAAGAAAGGATGGCAAAGTAAACAAAGGTATATTTGATATACATGTTATTGATGTGTAATTTACTAGTGTTTATAGCAACCCCTAAGTATTTGACACTAGTTCAGTTGCTATGATTAGTAACTTGAAACGGGAGTTGCAGAATAAACAGAGACTAGTTAAGGGTGAAGTGACGATGTGTGTTGGAAGTAGTTCCAAGATTGATATGATCATCATCGCACACTCACTATACTTTCGGGATTAGTGTTGAACCTAAATAAGTGTTATTTGGTGTTTGCGTTGAGCATAAATATGATTTGATCATGTTTATTGCAATACGGTTATTCATTTAAGTTAGAGAACAATTGTTGTTCTGCTTACATGAATAGAACCTTCGATGGTCATACACCCAATGAAAATAGTCCGTTGGATCTCGATCGTAGTGATACACATATTCATAATATTGAAGCCAAAAGATGCAAAGTTAATAATGATAGTGCAACTTATTTGTGGCACTGCCGTTTAGGTCATATTGGTGTAAAGCGCATGAAGAAACTCCATGCTGATGGGATTTTGGAATCACTTGATTATGAATCACTTGATGCTTGTGTACCATGCCTTATGGGCAAGATGACTAAAACTCCGTTCTCCAGAACAATGGAGCAAGAAACTGACTTGTTGGAAATAATACATACTGATGTATGCGATCCGATGAGTGTTAAGGCTCGCGGCGGGTATCATTATTTTCTGACCTTCATAGATGATTTGAGCAGATATGAGTATATCTACTTAATGAAACACTAGTCTGAAACATTTGAAAAGTTCAAAAAATTTCAGAATGAAGTGGAGAATCATCGTAACAAAAATAAAAGTTTCTACGATATGATCGCAGAGGTAAAATATTTGAGTTACGAGTTTGGCCTTCAATTAAAACAATGTGGAATAGTTTCACAAACTCATGCCACCTGGAACACCACAGCATAATGGTGTGTCCGAACGTCATAACCGTACTCTATTGGATATAGTGCAATCTATGATGTTTCTTACCGATTTACCACTATCGTTTTGGGGTTATGCATTAGTGACAGCTGCATTCACGTTAAATAGGGCACCATCTAAATCCGTTGAGACGACACTATATGAACTGTGGTTTATCAAGAAACCAAAGTTGTCGTTTCTTAAAGTTTGGGGTTGTGATGCTTATGCGAAAAAAAGTTTCATCCTGATAAGCTCGAACCCAAATCGGAGAAATGTGTCTTCATAGGATACCCAAAGGAGACTGTTGGGTACACCTTCTATCACAGATCCGAAGGCAAGACATTCATTGCTGAGAATGGATACTTTCTAGAGAAGGAGTTTCTCTCGAAAGAAGTGAGTGGGAGGAAAGTAGAACTTGATAAGGTAACTGTACCTACTACCTTATTGGAAAGTAGTTCATCACAGAAATCTGTTCCCGCGACTACTACACCAATTAGTGAGGAAGATAACGATGATGATCATATAACTTCGGATCAAGTTACTACCGAACCTCGTAGGTCAACCAGAGTGAGATCCGCACCAGAGTGGTACGGTAATCCTATTCTGGAGGTCATGTTACTTGACCATGACGAACCTACGAACTATGAGGAAGCGATGATGAGCCCAGATTCCGCAAAATGGTTTGAGACCATGAAATCTGAGATGGGATCCATGTATGAGAACAAAGTATGGACTTTGATGGATTTGCCCAATGATCGGCAAGCCATAGAAAATAGATGGATCTTCAAGAGGAAGACAGACGCTGATAGTAGTGTTACTATCTACAAAGCTAGAATTGTCGCAAAAGGTTTTCGACAAGTTCAAGGTGTTGACTACGATGAGAGTTTCTCACTCGTATCTATGCTTAAGTCTGTTCGAATCATGTTAGCAATTGCCACATTTTATGAAATCCGGCAAATGGATAAAAAAAATTGCATTCCTTAATGGATTTATTAAAGAAGAGTTGTATACGATGCAACTAGAAGGTTTTGTTGATCCTAAAGGTGTTAACAAAATATGCAAGCTCCAGCGATCCATCTATGGACTGGTGCAAGCATCTCGGAGTTGGAATATACGCTTTGATAAGTTGATCAAAGCATATAGTTTTATACAGACTTGCGGTGAAGCCTGTATTTACAAGAAAGTGAGTGGGAGCACTACAACATTTCTGATAAGTATATGTAAATGACATATTGTTGATCAGAAATAATGTAGAATTATTCTGCGAAGCATAAAGGAGTATTTGAAAGGAGTTTTTCGAAGAAGAACCTCGGTGAAGCTGCTTACATATTAAGCATCAAGATCTATAGAGATAGATCAAGACGCTTGATAAGTTTTCAATGAGTACATACCTTGACAAGATTTTGAAGTAGTTCAAAATGGAACAGTCAAAGAAAGAGTTCTTGCCTGTGTTACAAGGTGTGAAATTGAGTAAGACTCAAAACCCGACCACGGCAGAAGATAGAAAGAGAATGAAAGTCATTCCCTATGCCTTGGCCATAGGTTCTATAAAGTATGACATGCTGTGTACCAGATCTATTGTATACCCTACACTGTGTTTAGCAAGGGAGTACAATAGTGATCTAGGAGTAGATCACTGGACAGCGGTCAAAATTATCCTTAGTGGAATAAGGATATGTTTCTCGATTATGGAGGTGACAAAAGGTTCGTCGTAAAGGGTTACGTCGATGCAAGTTTTGACACTAATCTAGATGACTCTAAGTCTCGGTCTAGATACATATTGAAAGTGGGAGCAATTAGCTAGAGTAGCTCCGTGCAGAGTATTGTTGACATAGAAATTTGCAAAATACTTACGGATCTAAATATGACAGACCAGTTGACTAAAATTATCTCACAAGAAAAACATGATCACACCTTTGTACTCTTTGGGTGTTAATCACATAGCGATGTGAACTAGATTACTGACTCTAGTAAACCCTTTTGTTGTTGGTCACATATCGATGTGAACTATGGGTGTTAATCACATGGTGATGTGAACTATTGCTGTTAAATCACATGGCGATGTGAACTAGATTATTGACTCTAGTGCAAGTGGGAGACTGAAGGAAATATGCCCTAGAGGCAATAATAAGGTTATTATTTATTTCCTTATTTCATGATAAATGTTTATTATTCATGCTAGAATTGTATTAACCGGAAACATAATATATGTGTGAATACATAGACAAACAGAGTGTCACTAGTATGCCTCTACTTGACTAGCTCGTTAATCAAAGATGGTTATGTTTCCTAACCATGGACAAAGAGTTGTTATTTGATTAACGGGATCACATCATTAGGTGAATGATCTGATTGACATGACCCATTCCATTAGCTTAGCACCCGATCGTTTAGTTTGTTGCTATTGCTTTCTTCATGACTTATACATGTTCCTATGACTATGAGATTATGCAACTCCCGTTTACCGGAGGAACAGTTTGTGTGCTACCAAACGTCACAGACGTAACTGGGTGATTATAAAGGTGCTCTACAGGTGTCTCCGAAGGTACTTGTTGGGTTGGCGTATTTCGAGATTAGGATTTGTCACTCCGAATGTCGGAGAGGTATCTCTGGGCCCTCTCGGTAATGCACATCACTTAAGCCTTGAAAGCATTGCAAGTAATGAGTTAGTTGCGGGATGATGTATTACGGAACGAGTAAAGTGACTTGCTGGTAATGAGATTGAACTAGGTATAGGATACCGACGATCGAATCTCGGGCAAGTAACATACCGATGACAAAGGGAACAATGTATGTTATTATGCGGTCTGACCGATAAAGATCTTCGTAGAATATGTAGGAGCCAATATGAGCATCCAGGTTCCGCTATTGGTTATTGGCCGGAGACGTATCTCAGTCATGTCTACATTGCTCTCGAACCGTAGGGTCCGCACGCTTAAGGTTTCGATGACAGTTACATTATGAGTTTATGAGTTTTGATGTACCGAAGGAGTTCGAAGTCCCGGATGAGATCGGAGACATGACGAGGAGTCTCGAAATGGTCGAGACGTAAAGATCGATATATTGGACAACTATATTCGGACATCGGAAAGGTTCTGAGTGGTTCGGGTATTTTTCGGAGTACCGGGGAGTTACGGGAATACGGGGGAAAAGTATTGGGCCTTATTGGGCCATACTGGTGTTGGGGAACATTGCAGAAAACAAAAATTTTCCTACGGTTTCACCAAGATCCATCTATGAGTTCATCTAGCAACGAGTGATCGGATGCATCTACATACCTTTGCAGATCACGAGCGGAAGCGTTCAAAAGAACGGGGATGAGGTAGTCGTACGCGACGTGATCCAAATCACCGGAGATCCTAGCACCGAACGGACGGCACCTCCACGTTCAACACACGTACGGAGCGGATGACGTCTCCTCCTTCTTGATCCAGCAAGGGGGAAGGAGAGGTTGATGAAGATCCAGCAGCACGACGGCGTGGTGGTGGATGCAGGGCGTCACAGCAGCAGGGCTTCGCCGTGCACTGCGAGAGGGAGAGGTGTAGCAGGGAGAGAGGGAGGCGCCAGGGGCAAGGGTGCGGCTGCCCCTCCCTCCCCCCTTTATATAGGCCCCCTGGGGGGGCGCCGGCCCCTGGAGATCCCATCTCCAGAGGGGGCGGCGGCCAAGGGGGGTGGAGTGCCCCCCAAGGCAAGTGGGCGCCCCCCACCCTAGGGTTCCAACCCTAGGCGCAGGGGGTGGGCCTTGGGAGGCGCACCAGCCCACTAAGGGCTGGTCCCCCCCTCCCACTTCAGCCCATGGGGCCCTCCGGGATGGGTGGCCCCACCCGGTGGACCCCCGGGACCCATCTGGTGGTCCTGGTACAATACCGGCGACCCCCAGATCACTCCCGATGGCCGAAACTGCACTTCCTATATCTAATTCTTCACCTCCGGACTACTCCGAAACCCCTCGTGACGTTCGGGATCTCATCCGGGACTCCGAACAACATTCGGGTTACTGCATATACATATCTTCACAACCCTAGCGTCACCGAACCTTAAGTGTGTAGACCCTACGGGTTCGGGAGACATGCAGACATGACCGAGACGGCTCTCGGGCAATAACCAACAGCGGGATCTAGATACCCATGTTGGCTCCCACATGCTCCACGATGATCTCATCGGATGAACCATGATGTCGCGGATTCAATTAATCCCGTATACAATTCCCTTTGTCAATCGATATTTTACTTGCCCGAGATTCGATCGTCGGTATCCCAATACCTCGTTCAATCTCGTTACCGGCAAGTCACTTTACTCGTACCGTAATGCATGATCCCGTGATCAAACACTTTGATCACATTGAACTCATTATGATGATGCATTACCGAGTGGGCCCGGTGATACCTCTCCGTCATGCGGAGTGACAAATCCCAGTCTCGATCCGTGTCAACCCAACAGACACTTTCGGAGATACCCGTAGTATACCTTTATAGTCACCCAGTTACGTTGTGACATTTGGTATACCCAAAGCACTCCTACAGTATCCGGGAGTTACATGATCTCATGGTCTAAGGAAAGGATACTTGACATTGGAAAACTCTAGCAAACGAACTATACGATCTTGCGCTATGTTTAGGATTGGGTCTTGTCCATCACATCATTCTCCTAATGATGTGATCTCGTTATTAATGACATCCAATGTCCATAGTCAGGAAACCATGACTATCTGTTGATCAATGAGCTAGTCAACTAGAGGCTCACTAGGGACATGTTGGTGTCTATCATTCACACATGTATTACGATTTCCGGATAACACAATTATAGCATGAATAAAGACAATTATCATGAACAAGGAAACATAATAATAATGCTTTTATTATTGCCTCTAGGGCATACTTCCAACAGTCTCCCACTTGCACTAGAGTCAATAATCTAGTTACATTGTGATGAATCGAACACCCATGGAATTCTGGTGTTGATCATGTTTTGCTCTAGGGAGAGGTTTAGTCAACGGATCTGCTACATTCAGGTCCGTATGTACTTTACAAATATCTATGTCTCCATCTTGAACATTTTCACGAATGGATTTGAAGCGACGCTTGATGTGCCTTGTCTTCTTGTGAAATCTGGGCTCCTTGGCAAGTGCAATAGCTCCAGTGTTGTCACAGAAGAGTTTGATTGGCCCCGACGCATTGGGTATGACTCCGAGGTCGGTGATGAACTCCTTCACCCAAATTGCATCATGTGCTGCCTCCGAGGCTGCCATGTACTCCGCTTCACATGTAGAACCTGCCACGACGCTCTGCTTGCAACTGCACCAGCTTACTGCCCCACCATTCAAAATATACACGTATCCGGTTTGTGACTTAGAGTCATCCAGATCTGTGTCGAAGCTAGCGTCGACGTAACCCTTTACGACGAGCTCTTCGTCACCTCCATAAACGATAAACATTTCCTTAGTCCTTTTCAGGTACTTCAGGATATTCTTGACCGATGTCCAGTGTTCCTTGCCGGGATTACTTTGGTACCTTCCTACCAAACTTACGGCAAGGTTTACATCAGGTCTGGTACACAGCATGGCATACATAATAGAACCTATGGCTGAGGCATAGGGGATGACACTCATCTCTTCTATATCTTTTGCCGTGGTCGGACATTGAGCTGAGCTCAATTTCACACCTTGTAACACAGGTAAGAACCCCTTCTTAGATTGATCCATATTGAACTTCTTCAATATCTTATCAAGGTATGTGCTTTGTGAAAGACCTATGAGGCGTCTTGATCTATCTCTATAGATCTTGATGCCTAATATATAAGCAGCTTCTCCAAGGTCCTTCATTGAAAAACTCTTATTCAAGTAGGCCTTAATGTTGTCCAAGAGTTCTATATCATTTCCCATCAAAAGTATGTCATCTACATATAATATGAGAAATGCTACAGAGCTCCCACTCACTTTCTTGTAGACGCAGGCTTCTCCATAAGTCTGTGTAAACCCAAACGCTTTGATCATCTCATCAAAGCAAATGTTCCAACTCCGAGATGCTTGCACCAGCCCATAAATCGAGCGTTGGAGCTTGCACACCTTGTCAGCATTCTTAGGATCGACAAAACCTTCCGGCTGCATCATATACAATTCTTCCTTAAGGAAACCATTAAGGAATGCCGTTTTGACATCCATTTGCCATATCTCATAATCGTAGAATGCGGCAATTGCTAACATGATTCGGACGGACTTCAGCTTCGCTACCGGTGAGAAAGTCTCATCGTAGTCAACCCCTTGAACTTGTCGATAACCCTTAGCGACAAGTCGAGCTTTATAGATGGTCACATTACCATCCGCGTCTGTCTTCTTCTTAAAGATCCATTTATTTTCTATGGCTCGTCGTTCAACGGGCAAGTCAGTCAAAGTCCATACTTCGTTTTCATACAAGGATCCTATCTCGGATTTCATGGCTTCTAGCCATTTGTCGGAATCCGGGCCCGACATCGCTTCTTCATAGTTCGAAGGTTCACCGTTGTCTAACAACATGATTTCCAAGACAGGGTTGCCATACCACTCTGGTGCGGAACGTGTCCTTGTGGACCTACGAATTTCAGTAGGAGCTTGATCAGAAGCATCTTGATCATCATCATTAATTTCCTCTCCAGTCGGTGCAGGCACCTCAGAAACGTTTTCTTGAGTTGCGCCATTTTCCGGTTCAAGAGGTAACACTTCATCAAGTTCTACTTTCCTCCCACTTACTTCTTTCGAGAGAAACTCCTTCTCTAGAAAGGATCCATTTTTGGCAACAAAGATCTTGCCTTCGGATCTGAGGTAGAAGGTATACCCAATAGTTTCTTTAGGGTATCCTATGAAGACGCATTTTTCCGACTTGGGTTCGAGCTTTTCAGGTTGAAGTTTCTTGACATAAGCATCGCATCCCCAAACTTTTAAAAACGACAGCTTAGGTTTCTTCCCAAACCATAATTCATATGGTGTCGTCTCAACGGATTTCGACGGAGCCCTATTTAAAGTGAATGCGGCAGTCTCTAAAGCATAGCCCCAAAAAGATAGCGGTAAATCGGTAAGAGACATCATAGATTGCACCATATCTAATAGAGTGTGATTACGACGTTCGGACACACCATTACGCTGAGGTGTTCCAGGCGGCGTGAGTTGTGAAACTATTCCACATTTTCTTAAGTGTGTGCCAAATTCGTGACTCAAGTATTCTCCTCCACGATCTGATCGTAGAAACTTGATCTTTCTATCACGTTGATTTTCAACCTCACTCTAAAATTCCTTGAACTTTTCAAAGGTCTCAGACTTGTGTTTCATTAAGTAGATATACCCATATCTACTCAAGTCATCAGTGAGGGTGAGAACATAACGATAGCCACCGCGAGCCTCAACACTCACTGGACCGCACACATCAGTATGTATGATTTCCAATAAGTTGGTTGCTCGCTCCATTGTTCCTGAGAACGGAGTCTTGGTCATTTTACCCATGAGGCATGGTTCGCACGTGTCAAATGATTCATAATCAATAGACTCTAAAAGTCCATCTGCATGGAGCTTCTTCATGCGTTTGACACCTATGTGACCAAGGCGGCAGTGCCACAAGTATGTGGGACTATTGTTATCAACTTTAACTCTTTTGGTATTCACACTATGAATATGTGTATCATCACGTACGAGATTCATTAATAATAAACCATTAACCATCGGAGCATGACCATAAAACATATCACTCATATAAATAGAACAACCATTATTCTCGGATTTAAATGAGTAGCCATCTCGAATTAAACGAGATCCAGACACAATGTTCATGCTCAAACTTGGCACTAAATAACAATTATTGAGGTTTAAAACTAATCCCGTAGGTAAATGTAGAGGTAGCATGCCGACGGCGATCACATCGACCTTGGAACCATTCCCGACGCGCATCGTCACCTCGTCCTTCGCCAGTCTCCGTTTATTCCGCAGCTCCTGCTTTGAGTTACAAATGTGAGCAACTGCACCGGTATCAAATACCCAAGAGCCACTACGAGTACTGGTAAGGTACACATCAATTATATGTATATCACATATACCTTTTGTTTTGCCGGCCTTCTTGTCTGCTAAGTATTTGGGGCAGTTCCGCTTCCAGTGACCACTTCCCTTGCAATAAAAGCACTCAGTCTCGGGCTTGGGTCCATTCTTTGGCTTCTTCCCGGCAGCTTGCTTGCCGGGCGCGGCAACTTCCTTGCCGTACTTCTTGAAGTTCTTTTTACCCTTGCCCTTCTTGAACTTAGTGGTTTTATTCACCATCAACACTTGATGTTCCTTCTTGACTTCTACCTCTGCTGATTTCAGCATAGCAAATACTTCAGGAATGGTCTTTTCCATCTCCTGCATATTGAAGTTCATCACAAAGCTCTTGTAGCTTGGCGGAAGCGACTGGAGGATTCTGTCAATGACCGCGTCGTCCGGGAGATTAACTCCCAGCTGAGTCAAGCGGTTATGTAACCCAGACATAGTGAGTATGTGCTCACTGACAGAACTATTTTCCTCCATCTTACAGCTGAAGAATTTGTCGGAGACTTCATATCTCTCGACCCGGGCATGAGCTTGGAAAACCATTTTCAGCTCTTCGAACATCTCATATGCTCCGTGTCTCTCAAAACGCTTTTGGAGCCCCGGCTCTAAGCTGTAAAGCATGCCGCACTGAACGAGGGAGTAGTCATCGGTACGTGCCTGCCAAGCGTTCATAACGTCTTGTTCTGCAGGGAGAACAGGTGCGTCGCCCAGCGATGCTCGTAGGACATAATCTTTCTTGGTAGCTATGAGGATGATCCTCAGGTTCCGGACCCAGTCCGTATAGTTGCTGCCATCGTCTTTCAGCTTGGTTTTCTCTAGGAACGCGTTGAAGTTGAGGACTACGTTGGCCATTTGATCTACAAGACATATTGTAAATATTTTAGACTAAGTTCATGATAATAAAGTTCATCTAATCAAATTATTTAATGAACTCCCACTTAGATAGACATCCCTCTTCTAGTCATCTAAGTATAACATGATCCGAGTCAACTAGGCCGTGTCCGATCATCACGTGAGACGGACTAGTCAACATCGGTGAACATCTTCATGTTGATCGTATCTTCTACACGACTCATGCTCGACCTTTCGGTCTTCTGTGTTCCGAGGCCATGTCTGTACATGCTAGGCTCGTCAAGTCAACCTAAGTGTTTGCATGTGTAAATCTGTCTTACACCCGTTGTATGTGAACGTTAGAATCTATCACACCCGATCATCACGTGGTGCTTCAAAACAACAAACTGTCGCAACGGTGCACAGTTAGGGGGAACACTTCTTGAAATTATTATGAGGGATCATCTTATTTACTACCGTCGTTCTAAGTAAACAAGATGCAAAACATGATAAACATCACATGCAATCAAATAATAAACGTGACATGATATGGCCAATATCACATAGCTCCTTTGATCTCCATCTTGGGGCTCCATGATCATCTTTGTCACCGGCTTGACACCATGATCTCCATCATCATGATCTCCATCATCGTGTCTCCATGAAGTTGCTCGCCAACTATTACTTCTACTACTATGGCTAACGCGTTTAGCAATAAAGTAAAGTAATTTACATGGCGTTTCCATTGACACGCATGTCATAAAAGAATAATGACAACTCCTATGGCTCCTGCCGGTTGTCATACTCATCGACATGCAAGTCGTGATTCCTATTACAATAGCATGAACATCTCATACATCACATATAGATCATTCATCATTCATCACAACTTTGGCCATATCATATCACAAAGCACTTGCTGCAAAAACAAGTTAGACGTCCTCTAATTGTTGTTGCAAGTTTTACGTGGCTGAATTAGGGTTCTAGCAAGAACGTTTTCTTACCTACGTGAAAGGCACAACGTGATTTGCCAACTTCTATTTACCCTTCATAAGGACCCTTTTCATCGAATCTGCTCCAACTAAAGTGGGAGAGACAGACACCCGCCAGCCACCTTATGCAACTAGTGCATGTTAGTCGGTGGAACCGGTCTCACGTAATCGTACGTGTAAGGTTGGTCCGGGTCGCTTCATCCCACAATACCGCTGAAGCAAGATAAGACTAGTAGCGGCAAGAAAGTTGACAAATCTACGCCCACAACAAATTGTGTTCTACTCGCGCAAGAAGAACTACGCATAGACCTAGCTCATGATGCCACTGTTGGGGAACGTTGCAGAAAACAAAAATTTTCCTACGGTTTCACCAAGATCCATCTATGACTTCATCTAGCAACGAGTGATCGGATGCATCTACATACCTTTGCAGATCGCGAGCGGAAGCGTTCAAAAGAACGGGGATGAGGTAGTCGTACGCGACGTGATCCAAATCACCGGAGATCCTAGCACCGAACGGATGGCACCTCCGCGTTCAACACACGTACGGAGCGGATGACGTCTCCTCCTTCTTGATCCAGCAAGGGGGAAGGAGAGGTTGACGAAGATCCAGCAGCACGACGGCGTGGTGGTGGATGCAGGGCGTCACAGCAGCAGGGCTTCGCCGTGCACTGCGAGAGGGAGAGGTGTAGCAGGGAGAGAGGGAGGCGCCAGGGGCAAGGGTGCGGCTGCCCCTCCCTCCCCCCTTTATATAGGCCCCCTGGGGGGCGCCGGCCCCTGGAGATCCCATCTCCAGAGGGGGCGGCGGCCAAGGGGGGTGGAGTGCCCCCCAAGGCAAGTGGGCGCCCCCCACCCTAGGGTTCCAACCCTAGGCGCAGGGGGTGGGCCTTGGGGGGCGCACCAGCCCACTAAGGGCTGGTCCCCCTCCCACTTCAGCCCATGGGGCCCTCCGGGATGGGTGGCCCCACCCGGTGGACCCCCGGGACCCATCTGGTGGTCCCGGTACAATACCGGCGACCCCCAGATCACACCCGATGGCCGAAACTGCACTTCCTATATATAATTCTTCACCTCGGGACTACTCCGAAACCCCTCGTGATGTCCGGGATCTCATCCGGGACTCCGAACAACATTCGTGTTACTGCATATACATATCTTCACAACCCTAGCGTCACCGAACCTTAAGTGTGTAGACCCTACGGGTTCGGGAGACATGCAGACATGACCGAGACGGCTCTCGGGCAATAACCAACAGCGGGATCTGGATACCCATGTTGGCTCCCACATGCTCCACGATGATCTCATCGGATGAACCACGATGTCGCGGATTCAATTAATCCCGTATACAATTCCCTTTGTCAATCGGTATTTTACTTGCCCGAGATTCGATCGTCGGTATCCCAATACCCTGTTCAATCTCTTTACCGGCAAGTCACTTTACTCGTACCATAATGCATGATCCCGTGATCAAACACTTTGATCACATTGAGCTCATTATGATGATGCATTACCGAGTGGGCCCGGTGATACCTCTCCGTCATGCGGAGTGACAAATCCCAGTCTCGATCCGTGTCAACCCAACAGACACTTTCGGAGATACCCGTAGTATACCTTTATAGTCACCCAGTTACGTTGTGACATTTGGTATACCCAAAGCACTCCTACAGTATCCGGGAGTTACACGATCTCATGGTCTAAGGAAAGGATACTTGACATTGGAAAACTCTAGCAAACGAACTATACGATCTTGTGCTATGTTTAGGATTGGGTCTTGTCCATCACATCATTCTCCTAATGATGTGATCTCGTTATCAATGACATCCAATGTCCATAGTCAGGAAACCATGACTATCTGTTGATCAACGAGCTAGTCAACTAGAGGCTCACTAGGGACATGTTGGTGTCTATCATTCACACATGTATTACGATTTCCCGATAACACAATTATAGCATGAATAAAGACAATTATCATGAACAAGGAAATATAATAATAATGCTTTTATTATTGCCTCTAGGGCATATTTCCAACAACTGGAAAGAGAGAGGGGCTGCCTAGGGCAGGCCGCGCGCCCCCCAAGGCCTAGTCCGAATTGGACTAGGGGGAGGGGCTGCGCCCCCTCCTTCCTTCCCTTCTCCTTTCCCCTTCCTTGTCTCCTACTCCTACTACATGGAAGGACTCCTAGTTGGACTAGGAAAGGGGAATCCTATTTCCGGTAGGAGTAGGTCTCCCTAGGGCGCGCAATAGAGAGGGCCGACCCTCCCCTCCTCTACTCCTTTATATACGGGGGCAGGGGGCACCTCATAGACACACAAGTTGATCTTCGTGATCGTTCCTTAGCCGTGTGCGGTGCCCCCCTCCACGATATTACACCTCATTCATATTGTAGCGGTGCTTAGGCGAAGCCCTTCGACAGTTGAACATCAAGATCGTCACCACACCGTCGTGCTAACGGAACTCCTCCCCGAAGCTTTGCTGGATCGGAGCCCGGGGAGCGTCATCGAGCTGAACGTGTGCCAAGAACTCGGAGGTGCCGGAGTAACGGCGCTTGGATCGGTTGGACCGGGAAGACGTACGACTACTTTCTCTATGTTGCGTCAACGCTTCCGCTTCGGTCTACGAGGGTACGTAGACAACACTCTCCCCTCTCGTTGCTATGCATCACCATGATCTTGCGTGTGCGTAGGAATTTTTTTGAAATTACTACGTTCCCCAACAAAAGGTTTCTTTAGGCAACGTGCAGTGACTAAAACACTTCAAAGCTTGAGAGAATTTATGAAAATTGTGGTGTCAAATGAGCAACACATTTACTAAATTAAATAGTTATTTTATTTGTTTATTCGTATTGCAAAATATTTGGCTACAACTCTGCGTGTTCTATTTGAACGTACTGGAAATAATTTGTTCGGTAAAATATTTAATAATAGTCTCGACGTGCAAAACCAATCTTGGCAATGCATTCGAAGTGAGATGTCTATTAAGAAAATAAGTTGTGTGTTATCTAAATCAGTTTTGTTAACTTCATAGCGCGCGATTTTGCAATTAAGATCCAAGATTTCTTTCATGCATATATTTTTGTCGCTGGTCTCGGGACAAGTTTTAAGCTTCAAGGTATTCCACTTGTTTATTATTATTATTGATTTATTTCCACTTCTTTCCTAAAACAGTTCAAACAAGTATGTACGATTATGTCACATAAATACTTTATGGACAAACTCGATCATGTGTTTTAATTTAAAAGTAAAAATAAGTTTTTAAACCCAACTAAATATAACATGCCAGTAATTATTCTATTCTGAGCATATCATTCATTATTAGGGTGTCATCTTTATTTCTTAGGTGCAGAGCACGTTCAACTTACTAGTACATATGGGGCGACTCATGCAGTGATTGGCCCATCATCCCGGTGGGAGCGAAGAGGCCCAGATGGAGGGGAAAGAGGCCCGGCCGCCCGGGTGCATTTTTATTTCCAAATTCTAAAATTTTGTCCTGAAAGCGAGCGAGACAATCCACTTTCTTCACAAAGAAAAGAAGCATAACAGTGTAGGATAGGAAAGTTCGCCCTGTTTGACAATTGCTTGGTTGCAACCGGTATAACTGGGGGATCACTATTCATTTGCGGACGATCTTTCCGTGTGGTTGTTGTCATTTTGGGATCAACTAGTGGGAGTTCTGGTTTTCTCGTTTCATCATCTAGTTTTTTTTTCTCGAATACGCACGAGTGTGCGTACTATATTAAAAAGAAGGGATCGGGGTAAAGAGCCCGTCCACGTTAGTGTTACAGATTACATATATACACCGAACACTAACTCCACCTCCCACCTTCCTCTCCTACGTCTACCTACGCTCTCCTGCCCACTCCTCCATCTCTGCAAAGAAGGCGTCCATGTCTCCTCATAGTATGCCTGCTTGCTTCCATATACGGCCCTCTCGGACTGAAACACCCTCGATGCGGCTATATCTCCTACGTGTCGAAGCACGACTTAGAGGCATAACCGCATTGAAAGCAATGTCGCAAGTGAGGTAATCTTCACACAACCCATGTAATACATAAGGGAAAGAGATACATAGTTGGCTTACAATCGCCACTTCACACAATACATGAGTAAAGCATTACATCATACAGATACAATCAAGGTCCGACTACGGAACCAAAATAAAAGAAGACTACCCCAAATGCTACACAGATCCCCGATCATCCCGACTGGGCTCCACTATTGATCAACTGAAATGAAACAACACAATGAACAAGATCTTCATCGAGCTCCTCCTTGAGCTCGGATGCGGCACCTGCATGGTTTCATCGGCACCTGCAAACTGGTTTTGGAAGTATCTGTGAGTCACGGGGACTCAGCAATCTCACACCCGCGAGATCAAGACTATTTAAGCTTAAAGGTAGGACAAGGTGGTGAGGTGGAGCTGCAGCAAGCGACTAGCATATCTGATGTCTAACATACGCAAATGAGAGCGAGAAGAGAAGGCAAAAGCACGGTCGAACAACTATGATCAAGAAGTGATCCTGAAACTACTTACGTCAAGCATAACTCCAACACCGTGTTCACTTCCCGGACTCCGCCGAGAAGAGACCATCACGGTTACACACGCGGTTGATGTGTTTTAATTAAGGTCAACTTCGGGTTTTCTACAACCGGACATTAACAGATTCCCATCTGCCACATAACCGCGGGCACGGCTTTTGAAAGTTCAAACCCTGCAGGGGTGTCCCAACTTAGCCCATGATAAGCTCTCGTGATCAACGAAGGATATTCCTTCTCCCCGGGAAGACCCGATCAGTCTCGGAATCCCGGCTACAAGACATTCCGACGGTAACAAAACAAGACCAACAAAGCCGCCCGATGCGCCGACATCCCGATAGGAGCTGCACATATCTCGTTCTCAGGGCAACACCGGATGAGACATCCTACGAGTAAAACCAGGCCTCAAGTTTCCCCAAGGTGGCCCCGCAGTCTACTCGTTTCGGGCCAATACTTAGGCAAGCATTGGCCCGGGGGGGGGGGGGGGGCTAAAATAAGATGACCCTCGGGCTGGCCGACCCAAGGGAAAGGGATAGGTGGTAGGAAAATGGTAAAACCAATGTTGGGCCTTGCTGGAGGAGTCTTATTCAAAGTGAACTATCAAGAGGGTCCCATAAATCACCCAACCGCGTTAGGGACGCAAAATCCGGGAACATAATACCGATATAACGGAAACTAGGGCAGCAAGAGTGGAACAAAACACCAGGCATAAGGCCGAGCCTTCCATCCTTTACCAAGTATATAGATGCATTAATTAAATAAGATATATTGTGATATCCCAACAAGTAAACATGTTCCAACAAGGAACAACATCTCCATGTTCCAACACGGAACAAACTTCATCTTCACCTGCAACTAACAACGCTATAAGAGGGGCTGAGCAAAGCGGTAACATGGCCAAACAACGGTTTGCTAGGACAAGGTGGGTTAGAGGCTTGGTTTAACAATATGGGAGGCATGATAAGCAAGCGGTAGGTATCACAGCATAGGCATAGCAAAAGAGCGTGCATCTAGCAAGCAAAGATAGAAGTGATTTCGAGGGTATGGTCATCTTGCCTGAGATCCCACAAGGAAGAAGAACGAGTCCATGAAGAAGACAAACGGACGCAGTCGAATGAATCCTCACAACTCCGGAACGAAACCGAAGCTAACGAGAGAAGCAACCCGGAAACAAACAAACAACAGAGTAAAACAACCATCACATAAACATGGCATGATGCACAACCAAGTATGATGCATGTCCGGTTTAATGAAGCATGGCATGGCAAAGTGCACAAACAATACTACAAATTAAGTGGAGCTCAATATGCAACGAGTTGCATATTGGCAAAACACCACATTTAATTATTTAGTTCTCTCTCGTATATATATCCAACAATATTAAATGTTGTTAAACATGGCAAGAGGTGAAACATATGAAAACTACCTATCTAGACAAATTTAAATGAGGCCGGAACAACAAACAACAAGTCCGGAAAAACCTCATGAGCATATTTAGATTTGGTACTGTTCTGCCCTAAAACATATTTTAGAGTTATTAAACAGGAAAATAAAGTGCACCATGTTAAACTAGGCATTTTTCCACCCCATTTACATATAAAGTTTATTTAAAACCGAGCTACGGTTATTTAGTTATGAAATAAATCATTTTAGCATGTCATTATATAAATTAAATGCAAACGTCCATTTTAAACATTTCAAACATGGATGAAAGATGCAGATTGTGGAAGTACATGAAAATCTGAGCAAGATGCCTATATGACAAGTTTCTTTTAGATGCATGGATAAAAAGTTATTGACAATGCAAAACAGTGGCAGTTCTAAAAAT
This sequence comes from Aegilops umbellulata, assembly GCA_032464435.1. NCBI lineage: Eukaryota > Viridiplantae > Streptophyta > Magnoliopsida > Poales > Poaceae > Aegilops > Aegilops umbellulata. The sequence goes on from CP136055.1 coordinate 105,259,701, forward strand.
ATGCAGGCACAGAAGTGCACCTGAGATACATCGCAGAGAAACGCTAACTGAACCAACAGTTCTAGCGAACCTGACTGAAAATAACAGAAACAAGATAAAAAAGAAACAGGGAAAATAACAGGGACCCCTCGGTAGAATAGTGGCGGATCTAGCCAGTGAGCTAGCTGTCTCCTTGTGATGCAAAGGGGGATCGGCTGAACAAATAGCATGTGCTCATCGTGACCAGGACCAAAATTGAAGCGTGCGCTCGGACGGAGACTCGCCGGCGACGGGAGCCAACCGCAACAGCTGCCGTGGTTGCAGAGGACCGGCGGGGGTGCAGAAACATGTCATAGTGTGTGTAGTGAAGTTACGATGCGAGGGTGTGCGTGTGCAAGGGGCTTAGCAGAGGAGCTAACGAAGCTGCTACCATGGCGCCCATGGAGATCGAACTCCTACTCGCGTGGAACAGGACCTAGAGGACGAAAAACGAGCGCTAGGTAAGGCCAGGAGGGAGAAGAGCTCACGGTGGGTAGAATGGTGTAGTCGATCGTGCTCGGGGACGAACGGAGGCGACGAGGGAAGGCGCCGACCGGCGCTGTCCATGAAGTAACAAGAAGCAGGGAAGAAGACGACGATGAACTTGGCGACGTAGTGGAGGTGACCTAGGTGCGCTGAAGACGCCTGAACGGACGTAGTGGACGTCGAGGAAGAAGATGGACATGTCGGAGACATCCGTGGTGGCCTCCGACCACGCAAGCGACAGCGAAGCTCTCGGTGGTGCTCTCTCTTTCTCTGTTCCTTGAGGAAGAAGAGGAAAGAGAGGAGGGAAAAGGATTGGCGGCGCGAGGAGGGAAGGGCGAAGTCTAGGGCTGCAGGGGCTCGCGTGGTAGGTTTTGTAGAAGCAGGGGCTCCTGTTCCGGCCATCAAATCGGTCGGGGTGCCGACGTGGAGCCCCTGGATGAGCTGCCGTACAGAGGAGGACGATGAACAAAGCAAGATCGGCGCATGTGGGCTAGCTGGGCTGAAAGGTGGGTGCAGGTGGGCTTCTCTCACTTATCTGATTTACCTCTTCCCTTTCTATTTATTGCATAAACAGAAATAGAGAGAAAAGTACAGAGGGTTTGGGGTTGAAGTAGGGAGGGGAAGACATATTTCTGGAAAACATGAAATATGCCCAATTTAATAATATGAGTTTGGGAATTTTTACAGGCTGTAAATTTAAACAAGTTTGAATTTATTTCAAACTTTCCTGAATTTATAACCTCACCAGACCAAACCCAAATGGGTTGAAACTTTAGAGGATGATCCTAAATAATAGATAATATTTATGGGAAGAATATGAACATTTATGGAAGAAGTAAAAAAACCAGACATACTGAACTAAGTTCCATATGTTTGAATTTGAAACCCTTCCAAAAGAGCTCTGATTGGGATGAAATTTGAGAAGGTGGCTGGACATATAAAAAATGAATTATGACCAAGTTTTGGGTAAGAATTTGAGAAGTGAAAAATGCAACTCAAATAGAGGAAGAATAGGGAAAGTTGGAAGTAACACTTTGGGATTTAGAATACCTGGGTGAAACCAAGTTGAAATTGAGCAATGAGTAAAATACAAAGGATCAAAGAGAAGAAGGAGTTGCAATGCACATGATGCTCATGGCAACAACATGAATGACCAAATGCAATATGACAAGAGATAGACATGGCAATGCAACATAACCAAAGATGAACATGATGCAAGAAACAAAATATGACAATGGCACTCATCATGATCATGACAACACACATGGAGGAAATGAAATATGCAAAATAATTATGATAATGCAACAAACATAATAAACACACGGCACCAACTAAAATAAATAGAAAGCAACTGGAGCATTGGTCTCGGGGCGTTACACGGACGACTGCTTGGATGATCCTGTTCTTCGAAGATGTGGCTCCGTCAAAGACAATCGAGTTGCGATGCTTCCATATCTGCCATAGTCCTAGAACAATGATTGCGTTGGCATCCCTCTCGGCAGGCCTTCTTCCTCCCTTGTCTTGGCACCACGCCCCGAGGCTATCACTCGTAGAAGGTATCCACTCCGGTTTGCGCAAGGGATGACAGATCGCCGTCCACACATCCCGCGCGACAACACACTCAAGTAGAACGTGATTGATGCTCTCCTCTTCTTGGCTACACATAGGGCAGTACTCTTGATGGTCCAGTCCACGTCTTGCTAGCCGATCGGATGTCCAACACCTGTCCTGGATTGCGAGCCATGTGAAGAAACGGCATGGCGCCGGTGCCCTTGATTTCCAAGTGAATTCAGCCGTGGGAGCGACCTGCCTGCCCCAGAACTTGGCCGCATAGGCGCTCCGCGCTGAGAAGTATCTGCTAGCCTCCCATGTCCAAGAGATGGCATCACTTTGTGTTGGGTCCAGCTCGACTCGTTGGATCATCGTCCACAATTGCAGGTATTCACGCAACGATTTAGTAGTGATCTCCGGGCTCACCTGGGTGACCCAGTTGTCGTTCAGAAGCGCCTGGGAGACGGTGCAGGTTCTTCTTATTTTCCTCCTAGCTTTTTTTTATGCTATCACTTGCATGAGAGCTGTCCCATTACAATAGAATAGTGCTCACCTCATTAAAAGTTTTTTTTTCGGGGACTTCGTGAAAAGATTAGCAATGCACAACTGTCTTGCAAGAAAAAAAAAGGAGCTACCAGGACAGTGATGAGCTGTGCGCACCCGTGATGCACCAGAGTAATGAAATGAAACTTCTCCATCGCCAAAAGAAAGAAGAAGAGCCAAGACACTGGCTTCAGTGAAGTTCAAAGAAAAAAGACACTGGCTTCAGTTTAGTTCCATGCGATCATGCAGATATATACATGCACGGTACCTCTGCAAAATCCAGGGTACGGATAACAACTGAAACCGGCTATAGGGCAGCCTGATGAAGTCAACAATCCCGAACAATTTTCACATTGTAATCACCCCTGTGGTCTCATCTCCAAGTCCTTCCATTGATCTTGTCAAATGAAGTCATACCCTGGCTCCCTCCTTAAACTAATATAAGAGCATTTAGATCACTATTTTAGTTATCTAAACGCTTTTATATTAGTTTACAGAGGGAGTATATGTTTTGTGGGGAAAAAACTCGTACGTGTTTGTCATGAACAAAGCTGACTTTTATCAAAACCGCAGTGTAGTATCATCTTCTCAATCAGTGCAAAGAGAGCCTTCGTTCAGTGGTTGGGCATGCGGTTGTGCAGTCTAACGACTCGAGTTCAGTTCAATTCCTAGAATTGACAGGTGGCGCACAGGGGTTTTCCCACATTTATTGAAGATCAAGCTTGGTGTGTGGTGAAACCACTCATCAAGAAATATCTTAATACTCATTAAAAAATCTGAGGATCATGTTTATCTTGGTACGCATACTAAAATGGTCGTATGGATCCTTAATTGGTGCAGATGCTGGGAAGTAAAAACCTCTCCCAATTTCTGACTCGGGCGACGGCGCCCATCTCCTTCCCTCCACCCTCGCCACCGGTCGGGACGGTCTCGCCAGGCGGCGGAGTCGGGCGGGCACGAGGATCAGCGCCGCAGCGGCGGCGGCATCCTCACTGGGACGGTGATGCGGAGGGGGCGACCCGTTGTACATTGGTTGCGTGCCTGCGTCGGCGGTGGGTCAGATCAGATCTGACCTAGAAAACTGCAGCGGCGGCATGTGGGCCTCTCTCCGGCTGATCCGGCCGGTGCGACTTGTTCCATGCGCGGCGGCGATGATCGGTGGAGGTCCCGTGCACACGACGCTGGATGGAGGGTCCTCGAGCGGATCCGGGTGAAAACCCTACTCTTGGCACATTGCCATGATCGGCGATGACATCGTTTTTTGCGCCGTCCCCTTCTTGAAGGCATCGTCCCCTTCTTGAAGACATCATTGCGAAGAAGCTCTAATCCCTATCCGCTACCTCCGGGGGAAACACTAGATCAGTCGATCGGATGACGGCATGGCTCATGTGTCGTACCCCTCTTAAGGGTGTCATTTTTGGAGGTATTCATAGGCTCGAGGGACCAGTGGACGGCCTCTGCGGTGGAGCGACGTTCCCTGTGACGAATCGACGTCGTGGAGTCCTGGCGGCGAGGCGCAGCAAAGCCTCGGCGATGGATGCGTGATGATGAACGCGCGAAGAGAGGAGGCGTTGTCTGGCGCCGTGGGGGCGTTGATGGCGGGCCTGGCAAGATCGATGCATCAGTACATGTTTTGAAAATGGATTGATGAAAGACGGCGACAACGACCTATGAGTGCATCGGATCAGTTTGTGCCCAGACCGGGAATCCGGCTTGGTCGGGGCCTCTGGCTTTAGATGTTAGGCGGTGAGAAGTCTGAACATTTGGCTCACACTTTCTGCACCCCTTCATCAGTGGATAGGAGTAGCGACAGATGTTGTCAAGATGGCGCTTCAGACATATTGATGTATTTTTTTGTTAAGTCTTTGTGAATAATTAATAAAATGGTTGCATGCATCCTGCAGATGCAAAGGTCGGGGTTATCCTTCTTTTCTAAAAAGAAAAGAATCTTCTCAATGAGTGACTTGATGTAACTTTGTACGGTTCAATACTCACTGAATCTACTATTCTACTACTATCAACTTGATGCTACGTAGGCAAGATAAAGCCTGGTCAGATGGCAAACAGTCCGAGAGCGAGCTTCGAGCGCAGGTGTGTCAGCAAGCGGCAGCAACAAGATAATCACACGCATGCAACTAAGTCACGTTTGTGCATCCATCAGCGCGTGAGCATGTCAACTTTCGGGCGTAACAATTGTTTGATCACATAACATCTCTACGGAAACGATAAGATGAGTTGAACCATCGATGCCAAAGTGCCAAGTCCAGTCCATGGATTAACTAGAAGCAGTTAATTATATTTCTATCACATCATACTGATTACATGTAGATCTGTGTTGGCTCTAGAGCGCGATATTTACATGGAGTATTTCCTTTTTCTTTCGGAAACGGATATTTAGAGATTTCAATAGGAAAATGAAGTTCTATTTGAAAGTCAACACCGTCTGGGCCGATCAGTATAATTGCTCAATGGAGCATCTGTGCAGAACGTGACTATATATTACTTGGAGAACTTGGAGAACCTAAAGTCCACTCCCGAGTTTCTCCGAAAAAATGGTCTACTCCCTAAATATGTTCATAAACGACGCATGTGCCTGGTAAAACAAGAGAAAATAATGCCTGGAGAAGCAAGGGAACGTGGTGGCAACAACTCGACAGAGAACTTGATCACAAGGAAGAACATGAGGATCCAAAAGGGGACTTTTCTGTGGGTGCAAAACATCATTATAAACCTTGACCATTAGAGCCGATACTAATCAATAAATCGGAAACGCTCTTACGGAGTGGAGGATCACCATGCATCTCAACCACTGCAGTCGATCGCCATATCCCGCAACAGCGTAGCAGCCACGTCGGCACGCACTTGCCTTGCAAGGCGCTATTTTTTTCATGATAATACATGTCTCATTTATATAGAATAAAGATCAAGACTGAAAAGATAGGAGCGACAAGCGTATGAGACGGCACGTATAAAAGCCACTACTGCATGTTAATGTTACTCCTACAGTCTTACTTCGTTTTCATACGTTGCAATGTCCACTCTGTTTGTTGGTATGTGGATCGATTTTTCTTTGAGCAAAACACCTCGAGATGGGTCAATGATTCATAATCCAAGAACAGAAAACATTTTCAGCTAAATTTAAGGAGCTGAAGTAATTAACCAGTGGTACTGCTAGTAGCCTAGTACTCCATACAGACTGCACAGCTCCAGTATCAAAATCAAACATAGCAAGCAATGGAAGGAGCCATCCTAGGCTTCCTAGCTACCAATTCTCGATTTACATTCACTTACATGCCTATATTTCTACATGTCACCATACTAAAATGCATCGTGAGTTTATTTACTTTAATTACATAGATTATCTCAAGCTCATCTATTCTCAGACCTACCAGGAATGAAGGATCGTCACAATTTGTGCGTTCCGAGCGGGATTGATAATAAAAATAGTAATACACTAGCACACCAGTAGGCGACTAACTAAATACACCGCCCGTATAACTAGCAACATGTGAGTTATTTACCCAAAACCATCATATTTGGGGCTAGGGTAACAACTTGGTACCACATTTGTGCCAGGGCACAAAAAACCACCAACTATGCGCCTAACCAGTAAAGCAGAGCACTGATGCTCGGATTTGGTTGCGAAAACAGCCAAACCGACAAATAGGGCCCGCATGTCAGGCTGACATGGCATGCTTATGTGGACAATATGCTGAGTTGGACGAAGGTCCCACTTGTCAATGACTCAAGTGTTTTCTCCCATCCCTTCTTCATCCTCCGGCTAAGGGACGCACAGAGGCCGTGCTCGCCGCTGCTTGACCACGGGCGCCGCCGGACCCCGTCCCACCCCGCGTGCCTCCGTGATGTAGGTACCGCCCCCTCCCTGTGCTCCTCCCCGCCGCCGGTGGACAGCCAGATCTAGTGCGTCGCAGCCATCTGGGCACGCCGCCGCTCGTGCCGATCCACCCATGACGCCGCCCGCGCCGATCCACCCAAGCCTCGGGAACCCTAGCTAATCCCCTCCAAACGCTGGGCTCTCCTCCCTCCTACGTCGCCTCTCTCTTCCTCCCTATCCTCTGCCGCTGCTCAAGCTCGCGCACAGAGCGCTGCCATGGCCATGAGTCATCAGCCACCATGGCGAACGACCACGAACAGCCCCACCTCGTTGCCTTAAAACCTCGACTCGATGCGCTACTTCAAACAACCACATAAATAGAACGGAGGAGGCCCGACGGGGACGAGTTCGTTGTCTTCCTCCGGTTCGGCCGCCGCCGCGTCTCCTTCAAATTCGCCGGCTCCACCGCACCCGGGCCACTTCCGTTCTCCTGGTATGCTGTGAGACATCTCTGTTGAGCCCCTGGACATTCCCCCTTCGACCTCTCCGAGCTCGAGTGCACTCCCCCGCCACGCCATGCTCTGGCAGCCACCGGCGAGCTCTGTGGCCTCGCATCCGACCGTCCTCGGCACCCCGATGATCTTCCTCGGCCTCGTGGGCCTCCCTTGGTCACGACCCTCTTCCCCGTGCTCTGGCCGCGTCAAGCTCATCCCCATGCCTTCAAGAACAAGCTCCCCAATGGTCGCCCAGAAGTTGTTTGACGAAATGCCCCATAGAAATAGAGATGGGAAGAAGATGACCGGTTAGTCATTGACAGGTGGGTCCCACGTCTTATTTGCCACATCGGTCGGTCAAACTTTTTGGTCTTTGCCACGTCAGCCTGACATGCGGGCCCTACTTGTCGGGTTCGCTGTTTTCTCGAGCAATCTCAACGATTAGTGCTCCGCGTTACTGGTTAGGCGCAGAGTTGGTGGTTTTTTGTGCCCTGGCACAAATGTGGTACCAAGTTGTTACCCTAGTCCCAAGTATGGTGGTTTTGGGTAAATAACTCGCAACATGTATCAGTAGCGGCAGGAGGATGAATTCTCACTCCGGTATGCTCTGCAGCACCGGCGTCCACTGTGCGGCCTGCCCCCTGTGCCGGAAATTGGAGCCGCTCGTCATGCAGAGGAGCTCCGAGATGACGGCGCCGCTGCAGCCATCCTCCTGGTCGAGGCGCCGCAGCAGGTGATGAAGTCATGTACCTAGGGTAGGGTCATGGGCCTGCCCAAGGGTACCCTCCCCAAGGTCACTTGCTAAAAGAGACTGCTTACCAGTTGACCTGATAAGCATCCACTCGACTAACATGGAGACACTCGACCATGAAGATTCACTCGACCGTCGGAAGAACAGGAGCCACTCCGCATCCAAATGGTCTGTAGTTAACTAGTCTTTATGGTCATCAAAACCCTTCATTAGAGGCGTTACCTGTAACGCCTGACTTTAATGTACTTTAAACCCCTTGCAACGTGGGCTGGCGGAGGTCTGGGTGCACTCTATATAAGCCACCCCCTCCACTGGCACAGGGGTTCGCATCTTTGTAACACTCACGCATATAATCCAGTCGACCGCCTCCGGGCTCCGAGACGTAGGGCTATTACTTCCTCCGAGAAGGGTCTGAACTCGTTAACTCCTTGCGTGCACAACTACTCCAGAGCTAGGATCGTGCCTCTCCATTCCTACCCCCCATTCTACTGTCAGACTTAGAACCACGACAGTTGGCGCCCACCGTGGGGCAGGTGTTCTAGCAATTTTTTGGAGGAGTTGGGATTCTTTTGACATCTCCCATCATGTCTTCGAGCGGAATCCTGGTCGAGGGGCGCGAGATCCGTCTCGGCGCCCTCACTTTCGTCGTCGATGATTCTGCTTGGCTCCAGGAGGCTCCACTCGACGTGAACGCGCTCCCCGCCCGCGGAGCGACGCACTTTCGCGCGTGCATTCGTGGCGTCCTGTTGCGACAACCGTCGGCCCAGTACGGGTCGGTACCCGTGTCGTCCTCGCTCCCTGTTTCCCGCCGGCGCAAGCGCTCCGGTCGGTCGAGACTCCAGCGGTGGGTGAGGCATGCATTGGCCCGCCAGTCGGCCATCCCCCAAGTCGTGGCGATTGAGCCCGACGAATCACTTTACAGCCTGTTCGATCTGTCGACTGGCTCCGCAGAGACTGCGTCCGAGTGCAACAGCAGCGATCCAGCGGCGGAGGTACTGATGGTCGACGGACCGCGCAGTCCCCCCGGATTCCCCCACACCGAAGAGGTTGCCGGGGGAGGAGTTCCGACGCGGGGCCATGAAGAGTATAGACCCGAGCCTCTCACCTCGCTGCAGAGGGAGGAACTTCGCTGCCGGAACATGGACGCGCTTCACACTCCTATCATTGGAGAAACCCCTGAGGTGCGCGCCTTGGAGGAGGCGCGCTTGGCCAACCTGGCTGAGCGTACTCGACTGGAGAACCTTCAGAGAGTACTCGACGAGCGCGCTCGACCGCCAGTCGCCGAATCCAGTCGGCGCCGCCTCTTCCAGCCACCAACTCAGGTATACCGAACTCCAATTCAGAATTTAGCAGCTGCAGCCCGCATAGCAGAGTCGATCCAGCCTTCTCAGTCGGAGGCGGGGAGAGGTCTGTTACAGATCAGAGATTTGCTCCGGGCAGCAGGGGATCAGAACTCAGTTGTATCTCAGTCGCGTAACAGGATTCACAGCCTATCCGTCGCTGTGAATTCTGTACAGTCGGCCCACAGTTCAGGATCGCCTCCGAGGCATAGGGAACATAGAGACCGGCACGATGATCAATATCAAGGCCGTGAGCGGTACGAACACCGATTCGATCGCAATGATCGACGTCGAGTGCCCACTCCTCCCCCAAGGGGTGGATCGTACGTTTCTCAGCGGCAAGATGACAGACGCCAGCTCAGTGCTGGGCGAAGGTTTCCAATCGACCCCAGGGAACCAGGCTTTGATGCGAGATCCATTATCGTTCAAGGTCTGGTCGACAGGAACAGAGCTCACAGGGGAGGTCACGACAGAGACGCTCCCTCCAGCAGCAGGGTTCGTGTATCAGGACCAGAATGTTTCAGCAGAGCGATCAGGGCCGCTGTAATTCCTCCCAACTTCAGGTTGGCGACTGGAGTTAGTAAGTTCACCGGCGAGTCCAAGCCTGACACATGGCTTGAAGATTACCGGGTGGCCGTTCAGATTGTCGGCGGCAACGGCGAAGTAGCCATGAAGCATTTGCCTCTTATGCTGGAGGGATCGGCCAGAGCATGGTTGAACCAGTTGGCACCCAGCAGTATTTACACTTGGGAAGATCTCGCCCGAGTGTTTGTCAGGACATTTGAAGGGACTTGCAAGCGACCAGCAGGGTTGACAGAATTGCAATCGTGTGTTCAGAAGTCGAGTGAAACTCTGAGGGATTATATCCAGAGGTGGATCACTTTACATCACACAGTCGAGAATGTATCTGATCACCAGGCAGTTTGTGCCTTCAAGGAAGGCGTCAGGAACAGAGAACTGAGTTTGAAATTCGGTCGAACCGGAGATATGACATTGAGTCGGATGATGGAAATTGCCACCAAGTATGCAAACGGTGAAGAAGAAGATAGGCTCCGGAGCGGCAAGTACAAAGCAGCCGCTAATGAGGCCGGCGGAGGAAACTCCAGTCGGAAGCAAAAGCGCAAGGCCGAGCCAGCTGCTCCTGGAGAGGCTTTGGCGGTGACCCCAGGAAAGTTTAAGGGGAAACCCAAGGGTCCCTGGAACCCCAAGAAAGTGAAAGACCAGGATGGGAACGATGTGATGGACTTACCGTGTCACATTCACACGAAGAAAGACGAGGAGGGTAAACTCATTTACCCAAAACATACCACTCGACAATGTCGACTCCTGATGCAGCAGTTTCAAGGGAAACAGGCCAAAGACAAAGAGAAAGAGTCAGACAAAGTTGAGGACAAAGAAGACAGCGGTGAGGAATACCCCCAGGTCAATTCCACCTTGATGATTTTCGCTGACGTCGAAAGCAAAAGTCGATTGAAGGTCATCAATCGAGAAGTGAACATGGTCGCTCCGGCGACACCCAATTATCTGAAATGGTCTCAGACCGCCATCACCTTCGACCAGTCCAACCACCCGACTCATATTGCTACCCCAGGGAGGCAAGTGTTGGTGGTCGACCCAGTCATTGAAGGCACTCGACTGACCAAGGTGTTGATGGATGGTGGCAGTGGCTTGAATTTGCTGTATGCAGAGACGCTGAAAGGGATGGGCATTCCGATGTCTAGACTCAGCACCAGTAACATGAGCTTCCACGGGGTCATTCCTGGAAAGAAGGCTGAGTCACTCGGCCAAATCGCTCTCGATGTAGTTTTTGGTGACTCGAAGAATTTCCGGAAGGAAAAGTTAACCTTTGAGGTCGTGGACTTTCAGAGTGCATACCACGCCATTCTTGGAAGGCCAGCGTATGCTCGTTTCATGGCCCGACCATGCTACGTGTACCTCAAATTGAAGATGCCCGGTCCCAGAGGTGTGATCACTATCACGGGTAATCGGAAGAAGGCAGAAGAGTGCTTCCAGAAGGGCTCCAAAATTGCTGACGCTCAGATGGCCGAAATGGAGTTACAGGAGTACCAGAAGGCTGCAGACCCGAGTGATTTGTTGCGAGCCAAGAAGCCCGCCACAGAGTCAGCATTTCAGTCGTCCGGTGAGACAAAACAGGTTCACATCCACCCGACTGACCCCAATGCGGCTCCGACCAATATCTCCACTACACTCGACTCTAAATAGGAAGAAGCGCTCATCCAGTTCCTCCGTGAGAACTGGGACATCTTTGCATGGAAGCCTGCTGACATGCCGGGTGTTCCCAGAGGACTGGCTGAGCACCGCCTTCGAGTCGACCCAAAAGTCAAACCAGTTAAGGAGCATCTTCGACGGTCCGCCGTACAGAAGAGAAAGGCCATTGGTGAAGAGGTGGCTCGACTCTTAGCGGCAGGTTTCATTCGCGAGATTTTCCACTCCAAGTGGCTCGCCAACGTTGTAATGGTCCCTAAGAAGGACAAATCGTTGCGCATGTGCATCGATTTCAAACATGTTAATCGGGCCTGCCCGAAAGATCATTTCCCTCTTCCTCGCATCGACCAAATAGTCGACTCGACTGCAGGATGCGAGAGGTTGTCTTTTTTAGATGCTTACTCCGGATACCATCAGATCCGTCTGTATGGACCGATGAAATAAAAACAGCTTTCATCACCCCGTTCGGGTGCTTCTGCTATGTCATCATGCCTTTCGGTCTCAAGAATGCCGGAGCTACTTTCATGAGAATGATTCAGAAGTGCCTGATCACTCAAATCAGTCGGAATGTAGAAGCATACATGGATGATATAGTGGTCAAGTCGCGAAAAGGTTCCGACCTGCTGACTGACCTTGCTGAAACATTTGCCAACCTCAGGAGGTATGATATCAAGCTTAATCCATCAAAATGCACATTCGGAGTTCCTGGAGGAAAGTTACTCGGTTTTCTTGTTTCCGAACGAGGAATCGATGCTAACCCTGAAAAGGTTGGCACCATACTCCGAATGAAACGCCCTGTGCGTGTGCACGACGTCCAGAAACTTACTGGATGCTTGACCGCTTTAAGTCGATTCATCTCCAGACTCGGTGAAAAGGCACTGCTTCTTTACCGACTGATGAAGAAGTCAGACAAGTTTGAGTGGACTCCAGAAGCTGATGCAGCATTTGCAGAGCTAAAAGCTCTGCTCTCCACCCAGCCGGTGCTTGCTGCCCCTGTCAGCAAAGAGCCATTGTTGCTTTACATTGCAGCCACTGGACAAGTCGTTAGTACCGTTCTTACGGTCGAGCGGGAAGAAGAAGGGAAAGCCTTCAAAGTTCAGCGCCCAGTTTATTACCTTTCTGAAGTTCTAACCCCGTCAAAGCAAAGATACCCTCATTATCAGAAGCTTGTTTATGGGATTTACATGACCACGAAGAAGGTTGCTCATTATTTCTCTGATCACTCCATTACAGTCTTCAGCGACGCCCCGTTATCAGAGATCCTTCATAACAGAGATGCAACTGGTCGAGTGGCAAAATGGGCGATTGAACTCCTTCCTCTTGATATAAAGTTCGAGGCAAAGAAAGCTATCAAGTCCCAAGCAATAGTTGATTTCCTCGCCGAGTGGACTGAACAACAACTTCCGACTCAAGTTCACTCGGAACACTGGACTATGTTTTTTGATGGTTCCAAGATGCTGAATGGGTCCGGTGCGGGGGTTGTACTGGTTTCCCCCCGAGGAGATAAGCTCAAATACGTTCTCCAGATTCACTTTGATTCCTCCAACAATGAGGCAGAATATGAAGCACTCCTATATGGATTACGTATGGCCATTTCACTCGGCGTCCGTCGCCTTATGGTCTACGGCGACTCAGATCTGGTTGTTAATCAAGTGATGAAGGAGTGGGATGTCCGAAGCCCAGCCATGACGGGATATTGCAATGCGGTGAGAAAGTTGGAGAGGAGATTCGAGGGGTTAGAACTCCATCATATACCCCGACTGAAAAACCAAGCTGCAGATGATTTGGCGAAAATTGGGTCTAAGAGAGAAGCCATCCCCAGTGACGTGTGTTTGGAGCACATTCGTACGCCATCGATACAAGAAGATCCTTTCACAGAAGAACCTCCGCAGCCAAGGAGTGCCAACGATCCGACTGAAGCAGAGATTCCAGCCGTGGTCGACCTGATTATGGAAGTTGTAGTCATCACTCCCGACTGGACAACGCCTTACATCGCGTATATTATGAGGAAAGAGCTCCCAGAAGATGAAGAAGAGGCTCGACAGATCGTCCGTCGATCCAAGGCCTTTACAGTAATCAAAGGGCAGTTGTACAGAGAAAGCGCGACTGGAGTTGGCCAGAAGTGCATCACGCCAGAAGAAGGTCAGGTAATTCTTGAGGATATCCACTCGGGGACCTGTGGTCATCATGCGTCCTCTCGGACCATTGTGGCTAAAGCATACCGAGCGGGATTTTACTGGCCGAGGGCGAATGAAATGGCAAAAGACATAGTCGACAAGTGCGAAGGGTGTCAGTTTTATTCCAACATGTCGCACAAGCCCGCCTCTGCTCTGAAGACCATTCCACTCGTCTGGCCCTTCGCTGTTTGGGGGCTAGACATGATTGGACCGCTGAGAACGGGTAGAAGCGGCTTCACTCACTTACTGGTTGCAGTCGACAAGTTCACCAAGTGGATAGAAGCCAAACCCATCAAGAACCTCGATGCAAGCACTGCTATCAGTTTCATCACAGAGCTGATATTCAGATATGGAGTTCCACATAGCATCATCACGGACAATGGATCAAACTTTGATAACGACAGATTCAAAGCCTTTTGCGCCTCCCAAGGCACGCGAGTCGACTATGCCTTAGTTGCCCATCCTCAGTCGAATGGACAGGCAGAGCGTGCGAATGGCCTCATCCTCAAAGGACTGAAACCTCGACTGATGCGTGATCTCAAGCACGCGGCAGGAGCTTGGGTCGACGAACTTCCGTCAGTTCTTTGGGGATTAAGGACCACTCCTAATCGGTCGACTGGAAGAACGCCATTCTTTCTGGTCTACAGGGAAGAAGCGGTTCTGCCGAGTGATCTGCTCCACAATGCACCTCGAGTCGAACTATACTCTGAAGCAGAAGCGGAACAAGCTCGGCAAGATGCAGTCGACCTCTTGGAAGAAGAGAGGGAGATGGCCCTAATCCGCTCGACTATTTACCAGTAGGACTTACGTCGTTTCCACGCGAGAAACGTGAAGAGTCGAGCCTTTCAGGAAGGAGACTTGGTCCTCCGAGTGGATCAGCAAAAACCTCACAAGCTCGCTCCAACCTGGGAAGGCCCCTTCATCGTCACCAAAGTCCTTCACAATGGAGCATATCACCTCTACAACGTTGATCGCCGGATCGATGAGCCTCGAGCTTGGAATGCAGAGTTACTCCGTCCTTTTTACACTTGAAAAAAGAAACTCACTCGGTTGAGATGTAATAAAAGTACCTCTGTAGTTCTTTTCTCTAAAGCAAGAATGTTATAATTTTCACAGAAGATTGCTATTTTTTTTGTTGAAATTTCCCCCAGTGGGTGGCTTAGCTGCGAATCTGTTTCGCCTAAGTTTGTAAAAGTCCTGCCGAGTGAAGAGTCAGCCTCCCACTCGGAGGCTTAGCTGCGAATCCGTTTCGCCTAAGTATTTAAAATCCCACCGAGTGGAGAGCCAGCCTCCCACTCGGGGGCTTAGCTGCAGTCCAAGTACTCGCCTAAGTATTTAAAATCCTACCGAGTGGAGAGCCAGCCTCCCACTCGGGGGCTTAGCTGCAGTCCAAGTACTCGCCTAAGTATTTAAAATCCTACCAAGTGGAGAGCCAGCCTCCCACTCGGGGGCTTAGCTGCAGTCCAAGTACTCGCCTAAGTATTTGAAATCCTACCGAGTGGAGAGCCAGCCTCCCACTCGGGAGCTTAGCTGCAGTCCAAGTACTCGCCAGCTTCCCGCTCAAGGACTTAATAACAGTCCAAGGATTCAGTTAAACTCTCAACATAAAGAACGCTTCGCAAGGACGACAAGGCGCATGTCGACTGCCTCCTTCTCCTTCAAAAGCTATATTCAAAAATCCTACCGAGTGGAGAGCATACCTCCCACTCGGAGGCTTAGCTGCAGCCCAGTGCTCGCCTAAGTGATTAAAATCCTACCGAGTGGAGAGCATACCTCCCATTCGAAGGCTTAGCTGCAGCCCAGTGCTCGCCTAAGTGATTAAAATCCTACCGAGTGGAGAGCATACCTCCCACTCGGAGGCTTAGCTGCAGCCCAGTGCTCGCCTAAGTGATTAAAATCCTACCGAGTGGAGAGCATACCTCCCACTCGGAGGCTTAGCTACAGCCCAGTGCTCGCCTAAGTAATTAAAATCCTACCGAGTGGAGAGCAAACCTCCCACTCGGAGGCTTAGCTGCAGCCCAGTGCTCGCCTAAATAATTAAAATCCTACCGAATAGAGAGCAAACCTCTCACTCGGGGGCTTAGCTGCAGCCCAGTGCTAGCCTAAGTGTTTAAAAATCCTACCAAGTGGAGAGCAAACCTCCCACTCGGAGGCTTAGCTGCAGCTCCGTGCTCGCCTAAGTCATTTTGAGTAAAAGTCGAGCCAAATCCCACTCGACAGATAAATCACGAAGATATTCAACGATAAATCAAGTTCGGATAAAGATCAAAAGGTCCTGGACCGCAAATAAAAGTTCTCGAGCCTCCAGCTCGACAGAGTTTAACGGTTACATAAACCACTCGGCATTCCGAGGCAAATTTAAAGCGAGACTCAGCAGTTTTTTACTCCTCCGGCGGAGGACTGGATGGTGCAACAAACTCGTCCAAATCAATCCCGTCTGAGATGCGAGTGGCAGCAGCAATGAAGGTCTCCATGAAGTCCTGGAAATTATGCTTCCTGGTATTGGCAACTTGAAGGGCGGCCAGCTTCTCTTCTCGCGCCTCCTTGCAGTGGACACGAACCAGCGACAGAGCAACATCGGCACCACACCTGGCAGAAGACTTTTTCCATTCTTGCACTCGACTTGGAACTTCATTCAGTCGAGTCTAAGGATTCAAGGTCATTCTGAAGCGTCTGTTTGGGCCAGAGTGCAGAGTCGATCCGCGATACTGCAGCCTTCAGTCGAGCAAGATAGTCCACCACGCCAGCAACGTATAACGCCCTCGATAAATGAAGAAAGAATTGTGGACAAGATTTGAAGGTCAAACTCGAAGAGGAATAGGCATGGGAATTATTTTGCAAGTGTGTTATGGTTAATTCCAAATAAATGGAATAATTAATATAGCTCCCTAAAATATTGGGAGGATATGTAATAAAGAGAATTCACCATGTGAATACCCTCGGTTTAAATGGATCAAAGATCCATGCCATTTATTTATTTGAGTTACGAAAATAAATAACTTGATGGCATGATGACATGATGCAATGCACATGATGCAAAGCTGAAAGCAATAAACCAACAACTCACATGACGAAAAGCCCGGAAACCCTGGAAGGCATCTGGAGCTCCGGTCTTGGGGCGTTACAACACTCCACCACTACGAGAGGATCTCGTCCCGAGATCTAGGATGGCACCGGAGAAAAGCGGAAGAGGAAGAGGTAAAACAAAGTTGCTTCTTAGACAAACGAGTGAAACCAAAGAACCTTGAGAGGTCGCAAAGATTAAAGAGAAGACACGACGGAGGTGAACAAAATCTAAAACACTCCGTTCAGCAAGAGGAACAAGGAACATTACAAGAACCTTGTAGGTAGAACGACATGGAAAAAGATCTTCACGAACGAAAAAAAAAGAATATATATATATATATATATATATATGACCACCTCGGTATAATGAGATAGTCAAGGAACAAGAATGACAGAATTTAGACAGCACTCCGGTTAAAACTAGATAGAGAAAGAATAAGATTGATATAATTTGGTCAGCACTCCGACTGTAAATGGAAGGAAATGAACATGAACTTGACAAGATGAGAGGATACTCGATGAGATTAACAACACACCGCCTCCGGAACTAATGAAAGAATGGCACCATGGGTAAGAAAGATTTCATACGGCACTCCGGTTGAGAAGGGGGGGGGGGGCAAAACTTGATAAGATGAAAAGAACTTGAGCAGAGGGCACAACACTTCGGTTAAATGGATAAGCATGAAAAGAACATGGTCCTGGCAATCCGAGATAATGAGTGAAGAAAACAACATCACAATGCCTCAGGGAGAAGAAATAGAAGATAGATCATTGGAATAAAAGAACAGAGAAGATGAATGACAACTGTCGCAAATAAAATTGAAAGAGAAAGCTTACGAAGAAAAGGTTGAACGGAGTTGTTGGATTATCAACAACGAAAGCTTAAGCTAGATGTGGACTTATGGGAGACATCCCAAAATTATGAGGTGACAACCTGCCACTAACAAAAACCAAAGATTGGATTGATATCACCAAGGAGACGAGAGACTTATTTCGTCGGGAGGACAAACGAAGAATTTGGGTCATTTATAAGCACCATAAATAGCAACAATCCTTAGGGAAGGCTATAGGTGAAACATGACACAAGATAAATCCAACGAAGAGATTGGTGGATTAAAAATATCTCATTCTTGACAACATGTGAATCATGAGACATGAACTCAAGTTATCAAGAATGACATAATACCACCTCGAATGATACGGTTGAAAGAATTGCACTTTAAAATGCAAGATAAAGAATACTTGAACTCCTCAAGACAAAACATGTGTTGAAACACCATGTTTATTTTAGAGTATGGCTTGACGGATCATAGCTTTGAGAGAAATCTTGAAGAACACTTCAAGAATGAAAAGAATCATTGGCGAACCACCATGTAGAGCCTCCATGAATAACTCCGGTAATAAAAGAATGATAGGAAGCAAGAGAAGTTGAGAACACAAGGTGAAACCTTGGAGTGATAAGATGAAGCTTTGAAGTGATATAACTGAGAAAACTTGAAGCTCCAGAAAGAAAGATGACCAAATGAAATCAAGAATTTTGATGAATCTCCGGAATAAGGAATTGAATTTACTCGATGGAACAAGAATAAGAATTACATTATGCTCATCCTTCACCAACCAAATTGATGACAAGCAATGGCTTTGGCATAGTACTTATACCCGTCGAAAGGATTAAGATAGATATTGCGCAAAATTGAGAATGTCTTCAATGAACCGCCGGTAGGATTGAAACAATGAATAGATTAATATGATAACAAAGAAAGAGAACTCTTGAACGAACCACCGTAAGAATTGAAAATGAACAAGGGAAAAGATAAAGAAACATCGGGAAGAATTATAAAATGAAGGAAGATACTTGCTAGGATTTAGATACATGAGAACGAAGAGATCATGAACTGATTAGAGAATATTTGAACGATGCACCGGTAAGATTTGGAGAACGAGAGCTGAAAGCTGAGAATGCATAATTCTGAGATGAAAGGCTTTGGAGAATCAAACTGAAATGACCTCTGAAGTGCTCCGGATGGGTGAAAAGAATTCTCACAATCAAAACAATTATGAGAGAATGGCATCAAGCTAGAACCATTAATCTTGAAGAGAATGGAGCAAGATTTAAGAGAAACTCTACTTCGGTCTTCAAAATCTGAGAATGACGACGAGAAACACCACCATGAATTGTTTAGGCACTCCGGAATGAAAAATTGGAAAGGTTGAATCAACGATGAAAAGAATTTGAAAGATCTTGGAGAAGGCCATATTACTGATGAAAACCCATTCTTACGTCAAACCTTGAAAAGAATTTGCGACTCGCGCCGGGAAAATAGAAGAGTCAGGTAAGATCCTGGAAAAAGACCTGTGGGTTAGGGCCCACTCAAAAGAAACACCGTTGAACGATTACTAGAAAGGAGAGATTGCACCGGTTGAATTAAATGGCTTGAATGAGATAGCATCCTCAAAAGAACTTGAGTGAATTGATAATGGAAACTTGAATCTTCTGAGATATCTTCATCACTCTGGAACAATTGAATAGCGAGAAGTGGATGATTAAGAGATACACCAGCATTAGAAAACATTAGAAACGAGGAAAAGATATGATCGATAAAGCTTAAATTGGAACCACCGGAGAAGAAAAAAAAGACAAATGATGAACTTGAGGCTCCGTTAGTATCTTCATAAGAAACACCGGGTAAGAACATGAAGGAGAAGAATGGAGAGGCTTCACATCATAAGATGGATACTTGATCAAGAAATCTGCGTCTTTAAAGAAAATAAGGGTGGGAGGGCGGAAAAAAAAAAGACAACTTGGAACGGATGAAGCAAACACCGTTGCGAAGAACTGATAATTGATCTTGCGAAAGTTGAAGTGATCAGATCCACTTGAAGAGAGACACACCGGTTAGAAAAGAATTGGCATGATAAACTCGATGATCAAGAAGGATTGGTATCCACATAGGAATATGAGAACACCGTTTAGGAAAAGTATGGATTCAACATTTGGCATTGAAGCAACTCGAATACCACAAATAAAACAAAACAAAGGATTGGCTTGCAGAATAAGCCGGAAACAAACCTATGATAGATCCCATATCGTATCATGTGTCTGTCGGAAAGAATTCCTACGTGATACTTGAATTCCCACTTATAAACTCCCGAAACTTTCTGGTTATGCAATCAGGTGTTGGGGATACAGGGGAAGCATAATATCTCACCCAAACTAGCAAATCCTACAACTAGCTGTATCCATCCTTCAACACATAACCAAGAAACCTTCGGAAATCGTCTACCTCAACCTTCGAAAAGCATCCGTTATACAAGTCATGGCAATACTCCCGCACTCGCCACAGTACTGGGCTATCAGGGTTATCTCACCAACAACTGTACAAAAGAGATTTTCGATGTCGGCGTACTAAACTCAGGTATTCCAAAACCGCAACGATAAGATTATGACGACAACACCTCGGAGCTCAACTCCCCGGGACACTGCCACAACCCCTAAATGTCAGGAGGCAACCAAGACAATGTTGTCATCATAAAACCATCGGAACGATTCTAATATACCCGCGTGATCCTAAAATTTTTTTTAGTGAAATTTGAGAAGAGAAGAGTCAAAACTCTACGTCAGGAAGCCTTACCAGAAGGTCGAAGGGACTGGGAAGTAAAAAGAATTCCTAAACTCTCCGATATATAATTCCTAAATGACTCAAAACATTTTTCTAGACACAACTCGGCCACTAAAAACGATCAATCAGTGGGGGCTCCTAAGGTCGGGGAAGGCTCTGATTACCAACTTATAACGCCCTCGATAAATGAAGAAAGAATTGTGGACAAGATTTGAAGGTCAAACTCGAAGAGGAATAGGCATGGGAATTATTTTGCAAGTGTGTTATGGTTAATTCCAAATAAATGGAATAATTAATATAGCTCCCTAAAATATTGGGAGGATATGTAATAAAGAGAATTCACCATGTGAATACCCTCGGTTTAAATGGATCAAAGATCCATGCCATTTATTTATTTGAGTTACGAAAATAAATAACTTGATGGCATGATGACATGATGCAATGCACATGATGCAAAGCTGAAAGCAATAAACCAACAACTCACATGACGAAAAGCCCGGAAACCCTGGAAGGCATCTGGAGCTCCGGTCTTGGGGCGTTACACAACGCGAGACTCCAACCGGAGAACATTCATGGCAGCTTCGTCCTTCACAGGAGAGTTGATGGGGTCTAGACTGGTCTTCACTCGACCAGTTTCTTCCTCGAAGTTCTGACAAAATTCTGAAAGAAGTTTTGACAGTCCAAAATTATAATTGAATGATGAGTCGGCAACAACAAGTTAATCGAGCAAAGAGGATTACCTTCGAGCATGAGGAATAATTTCTTGGCAAGATCGCCGAGATAAACCTCCAGATCATGGCACTTCCCCGCCATCTGGCCGACCTTGTCAGTCAGAGCAATCTTGTCATTTTTCAGTCGACTTGCTTCCTTGTTGGCCGCATCAAGGGTAGACTTCAGCCTGGCATTATCATCTTCGAGCCGACCAACTGAGGCAAGCTTCTCCTCAGCGAGCTTCATCTTCTCCGAAGCCGCCTTCTGTGCTTCCGCAAGGTCAATATCTTTCTTCCTCAGAGCCTCCTCCAGTTGGTCTGCAAAACAATAATGAGGACAGAGTTGAGAATAGGCAGAATAGCAGAGGCAGCCGTCGAATCCTCACCAGCCATACCTTTCGCGTCATCCTTCGCCTTCTGCAAGTTTTCCTGGGCAAACTGTAAGTCGAGGTTAAGCTGGACTTGTTTCTCCTTCAAATCAGCAAACTGAGCAACAAGCTCGCAAGACTTCTGCAAAGAGACAATCGTCAAAAGACATCAAAGACAAGTTATTTCCGAGTGACTAAAGGAAAGGATGCAACATTTCTAAGACTACAGCCGAATCAAAACATTCGACAGTAGCCTCGGGGACTACACCCAGTGGGTGCACTCAGCGTGCCCCCACCGGTATTTTTCAAAGATTCTGCTCGATCAGTCGACCCATTATGATTCTAAAGCATGACTAACAGTCAACGGTCAGCCATATATATAAAAAAAGGGGAAGAAGAGAGCATAAAATTCTTTAGACTATAGTCGACTGCCAGCAGTCGACCATAGCCTCGGGGACTACACCCAGTGGGTGCACTCAGCGTGCCCCCACAGGTGTTCTTGATACCACTCGACGTGATCTGACCAGGCCGAGTGAAGAAGTTTGAAAGCATAAAGACTAAAGTCGACTGCCAGCAGTCGACCATAGCCTCGGGGACTACACCCAGCGTGCCCCCACAGGTTTTCTTGATACCACTCGACTTGATCTGACCAGGCCGAGTGAAGAAGTTTGAAAGCATAAAGACTAAAGTCGACTGCCAGCAGTCGACCATAGCCTCGGGTACTACACCCAGTGGGTGCACTCAGCGTGCCCCCCACAGAAATTCAATCGACACACACACCCCAGTGGGTGTATAAACAGCAAAAATCTTCAGAAAGAAGCAGTTTTCGGGTGGCATTTCACGACGAAACAGACAAGTCGACTTACCTGAACATTACTCTGAAGAGCTGAGCTAGCATCATAAGCCGCTTGACCAGCCTCTCGGACCATCTTCACTTGTTCCATCATAACCCCTGCTTGGCGTATGGCTTCCTTAGCAGCGCTCACTGGGTCTTCCGGGGCGCGGTGGATAGCAAAAAGATATGGTGGAACAGCAGTCGACGAAGTAGGTTGAGCACTCGTAAGCGGTTCAGCAAAAGTCACTGAAGTCCGAGCAACGTCACCCCCATCCCGAGCCACGACCTCAGACGTTGGAGTAGCTTGTGGAGTCTGGCCAGCCAGAGCCTTCTTGTTCCTCCTCGCCCCCAGCGGCACTTCGTCGTCGTCATCAGGGAGGTCAATGACATGAGGAGGAGCTGCAAGAAAAGTTTAACCAACCGGAATGATAAGGAATCAGCAGTCGACTCAAAACAGAGCATCAGTAATTATACCCGGGTTGGAGGTAGCAGCGTCTTCCATCTCCTGATCATCACCCTTGGTGGAAATGTCCGAGGTAGCAGCACTGCAAATTTCGAAAGACAGTCGACTCACTCAATGAGTCGACCAAAATATGTTACATTCAACAAGAGAAGACGAGTTCAGCTCTTTACCCAGAAATGGTGGGGATAGTCATCTTCATCTGAGGCAAAGCCTTAGGGGGCTTGGACGGCGTCGCACGCGGATGCTTGGGAGCTTTTTCAGTCGGCGCAGGCGAAGAGGTCCTGGGACGCTTCGACGACTGCCCAACAGGAGCAGTCGCCTTGCCCCGCCCCCGCGCAGGGTCATGCGTAAGCTTGGACCGCTTTTCTGTGCGAGGAGGTTCCTCTTCCTCCTCCTCCTCCTCGATGGAGTCGGCGTTGTCACTTCCCTCGCCTCCGCCATCGGACTCCCACTCCTCTGGCTCGACCTCGCTCTCACCTCCGCTCGCCTCTCCTTCAACGGTCCGCTCCTGCGCCCCATTGGGCATCGAATATATTTCATTAATTTCCTGGAGAACAACAAACAAGAGAAAGATCAATCGACTGTCTCGGAAGATTGAATATTACAGATCAGTCAGAGAAAGCTATTCGCACCTTGTCTGGCTGACGAGACTGGTCGAATGGGAGAACTCTCCTGGCGCCTCGAGGATTGTCCTTGTTCCCAGTAATGGCAGTCATCCACCTCTCCAATGTGGCCTCGTCGACCTCCTCTGGATCAATCCGAGTGGTGTCGTCGGTACCAGAGTACATCCACATCGGATGGCCTCGGTATTGCAGTGGTTGAATTCGCCGTCGGTGGAAAACTTCCAGGAGGTCCTGCCAGTCACTCCGTCGCGGAAAAGCTGGACTACGCGCTCCATCAACAACTTCACTTGGGCCTTCTCCTCAGGTAACACTTTCAGAGAGGCTGGCTTGTCTACTCGACTCATGGAGAAAGGGGGGAGCCCAGTCGACTGCCCGAGCGTCGACTGGTCTTGGCAGTAGAACCAGGCCGACTGCCACCCTCTAACCGAGTCAGGCAGAGTCATCGCTGGAAAGGCGCTCTTGCCCCTCATCTGGACTCCGAGTCCTCCACACATCTGGACCACTTGGGTTTTCTCGTCATCTGGATTTGTTTTCTTCACTGACTGAGAGCGGCAAGTGAATATGTGCCTGAAAAGCCCCCAGTGCGGCCGGCAGCCCAAGAAATTTTCACACAGCAAAACAAAGGCAGCGAGGAAGACGATGGAATTGGGAGTGAAATGATGGAGTTGCGCCCCAAAAAAGTTCAGAAACCCTCGAAAGAAATGACTCGGCGGCAGAGAAAACCCGCGATCTAGATGAGTGGCCAGAAGAACACACTCACCCTCCTTAGGTTGCGGTTGCGACTCCATTCCCGGGAGCCTCGCTGACCCGTGAGGGATCAATCCCTCATCGGACAGATCGGCAAGGTCCTTCTCGGTGATGGTCGAGCGGATCCAATCCCCTTGGACCCAACCCTGCGGCAACTTGGACCGCGACGAGGATCCGCCCCGGCTTGACGCCCTCCCCTTCGCCGTCGCCGTTGCCTTCTTCGCCCGCTCCAAAGCCGCGGTCTTCTCCTTCCCCATCGTCGCCGGCGAGACTGGTGCGAAGCGGCGGCGCGGAGAAAGCTGCAGGCGCTACGGAGAGATTTGGAAGCAAAGGGAGACGAAGATTGTGTTGGCACTGTTCAAAATGCGCCCGCCCGGCGTCTTAAATGAGGCTGCTTCCGAGTGGCTGACTGGTAGACCCGGGCTGCCCCGTCAAATCCCGCAACAGGCGCGCGACCGATACGTGGCGAAAAAGGCGGCGCGAAGATCGAGGCGTCATCGTCTCATCCCATCCGAGTGCCGCGGTTTTCTCCGCTTCGCGCGCTTCCCAAAATTCGGATCCCGTGAAATCCGCTAACCGCAGAGCAACCAACCTGACAGTGGATTTCCACCGATCTGTCACTCGGAGATCCTCGAGGCTACGAAGTTCACTCGACAAACGCAAAGAATGGATCAAGGCGACTGAAAGAGAATTTGAAGCCATCACTGAAAGACCCTTGATCCAAGGCAAGACACGCTTTCAACACAAGAAGCAGGCCGGAAGACTATCAACTCCTTCCTCACTCAAACCTCGATCCATTCGGAGGCTAATGATGAAGTCATGTACCTAGGGTAGGGTCATGGGCCTGCCCAAGGGTACCCTCCCCAAGGTCACTTGCTAAAAGAGACTGCTTACCAGTCGATCTGATAAGCATCCACTCGACTAACATGGAGACACTCGACCATGAAGATTCACTCGACCGTCGGAAGAACAGGAGCCACTCCGCATCCAAACGGTCTGTAATTAACTAGTCTTTATGGTCATCAAAACCCTTCATTAGAGGCGTTACCTGTAACGCCTGACTTTAATGTACTTTAAACCCCTTGCAACGTGGGCTGGCGGAGGTCTGGGCGCACTCTATATAAACCACCCCCTCCACTGGCACAGGGGTTCGCATCTTTGTAACACTCACGCATATAATCCAGTCGACCGCCTCCGGGCTCCGAGACGTAGGGCTATTACTTCCTCCGAGAAGGGCCTGAACTCGTTAACTCCTTGCGTGCACAATTACTCCAGAGATAGGATCGTGCCTCTCCATTCCTACCCCCCATTCTACTGTCAGACTTAAAACCACGACAGCAGGTCCTCCAGCTGCTTCCTCGTGATCCTGATCTTCACCTCCTTCACCGGCGGAGTGGCTTTCTCCTCCTCCTCCTCCACCGGCACCGCGCTCTTCTTGGCGCAATGCACGGCGTCGACGCCGCGACGGCCATGCGCTGTGTGGAAACAGTTGCCCATCTTGAACTCGAATTCTTGGCCAGGCGGGCGATCGATTGGATTTGAAAGGCCAAAATTGGACCGGGGCTGATAAAAAATCGGTGCGCAGTTTGGTTTTGATGATCGTGTGCTCGAGGGATTGGATGGGGAAGTGGCGGATCTACTGGGAAGGCGACCGTGCTGGGGGAGATTTATAGGCGTGGGCTTGGCGGATGGAGGGAAATTGAGAGGGGGAGAAGGACCCTTTGATCGAAAACGTGGATGGCTCCGATCGAGTCCAAGTTGCCGTGTCCGTCCAGTGCCGACCAGGCAGACAGGCCAGGTGCGTTGAGATCCGTGCCTGGGTGGTTCGGACGTTCGAGATGGATCTTGGCGGTGGCTTGCAGTGCGAACGGTTTTATGGTCGCGCGGGCCCCCGGCGTGCCGTGTGAGCTGTAAACGTGGCGTCTCTTGGCGAATGCGGAGGCTGGTGAAATGCACAGGTGATTTGTCATTGTTAATCTCGTGAGCGGACAAAACAAGCGCTGTTAATTAACCTTTTTTTATTTGCGGGTGAGGCTGTTAATTAACCTAGCTGGCTGGACCAAAATGATGGACCATGAAAACTTAATATGTACTCGTACTAGCTATCACTTTCATGGAGCCTGCGTCGGCTGTTTTACAGCTTTATTTACACGGCTCGTCAGCAAATTACTGAACACCAGCGCAGTTAATCAACCTCTATACAGATACATAACAGTTTTTTCTTTTAATGGCTGGTCTGAATGGACGTACACGACAAGAGAATGAAACATCAGCGGCGGTGATTAACGTGGAATTTTCTCATATGGAGCGTTGAGTTTTACGTTAAGCTGTGGATCACCGGGTACATGCATAGCATGGGCATGCGCCCTCGTTTTCGCCTTGTCCAGCTGTCATCCGGGTGGCTTCCAATCATAGCACATCACCAACTGACCAAATAATTAGCCGCGTACATTCCCTTCATAACGCTGGATGTATGTCATGTGTACATACTTACCCGCCATAAATCACCTTAAACAATTAATCTCTCCAAGGCTGCTTTCTCTTCATGAGTTTTCAAGGTGATCTACTCGTACTAGTATACTTCTCTGTACCTAAATATAAGTCGTTTTGGTTGGCTTGAGGGAGTATAAAACAATTGTCAACTAATTCAGGTACGTGTGCTCCAGTTTGGAGGTCCAACAATGTGCCATTAAGGCATTAATACTACTTACAGTTGCACCATATCCAGCACCAACTGCAAAAATCATTCTAGGTCAACAATTTCAGTTGGTTGCGAATATATGCCTAGCTGGTCAGGTCACCTGATTAATTCTTGTGTCTAGGCCCCAAATCGCTTCCACCGGCCGGACGTTGGCCGGTGCACAGTCGTCGCCGCCGCCGGAGCGTCCTGGCTGGCTGGCTTCCCGTGGAGTGGAGGCCATCCAAGCTACCCAACCGATCGAACTCATTTGACCAGTTGCAACCACTACTAACTGAATTGCATTGATTTATTTTAACTCCATACTAACTGCATTGCATTGTATTGATTTATTTCGCCCAAAAGGTCGAGACCTAAACGGTTTGTAGTATCGAAAACACCGAGCAACTCAGGGCCTCTACAACCACAATAAGTTAATTTGGTGCCCTATACGGGCGTGTCCACGGGCAGTGTCTAGACAGTAGCCAATTTGCTCCCTTCATAACCACAAACTCCAAATTCGGATATCCTATTTTATACAAACATATATTGTCCACGTAGATCATAGAAATAACACAAGCAATTCGGACATCAGACATGCAATTAGTTCATCCAAAAGGGCCGAGATAGTTCAAATTTAACCTAAAACGAAAATAAAAACTAAACTATGAACATAGCAAGGCGAGCGGTCGAACGTCACCGCCTGACTGGGCCCTTATCCTTGCGGTCGGAGGCGCAGCGATCCATCTCCTCCACGTACGTCGGCGACGGGAGGGTCGTCGTCGTCCGTGATGGTGCCACTCTCTGATGCGGACGAAATGTAGCCGAAGAGGCGACGGAGGAGGCGCTGCTGCTCCTTCGCATGGCATGCAACCTTGGCAGCAGCGGTCTCCTTCTTTTGCGCGAGGCGCTCGGACACCTCGAGTCCAAGGCGGAGCGCCTTCACGTTCTTGCGTCGGAGACGCCGCACGTCGATCTCCAGCGTAGTCAGCAACCGCCACATGAGCTCACGGAGGAGCGCCTCCTCCGGGCCGGGAGGACGGACCGTGCCCTTTGGTGGGAGCACCCGCCGTTGCCTGGGCGATGCTGGCACCGGAGGGGAAGGGGGGACGTGCTACTCACGATGGAGTTGTTGGACTTCCCGGAAGTGGAAAGGTGAAGTAATATAGTAGCAGATAATATTTCCCACAATTAAGAATCAAGGTTTATCAAACCAGCAGGAGGCAACACACGAACAACTTTAGCAACACCTGCACATAAACAAAGTAATTGCTTGCACCCAACAAAGGCAAGGGGGTCATCACTCCCCGTGTTTTTGCCAGCCACAAGATTAAAACTGATAGTGATATGCAAAGTAATAAAAAGTAAAAGAAAATAAAAGAGGGCAAATAGAGCAATTCTGGAGACTTAGTATTGATGAAAGATAGACCCCAGGGGCCATAGGTTTACTAGTGGCATCTCTCTTGAAAGCGCAACGATGGGTAAACAAATTATTGTTGAGAAATTGTTAAAATTGAGCGTAGTTATGATTGTGATAATTCATGGCATGATCATTACATAGGCATTACGTCCGTGGCAAGTAGACCGTTAATCCAACTGCATTTACTACCGTTACTCCACCACAAGACCGCTATCCAGCATGCATATAAAAGTATTAAGTTCATGCAAACAGAATAACACTTTAACCAAGATAACATAATGTAGACAAAGTAAGATCAATCAATATGACCAAACCCCGTCGTTTTATCCTTAGTAGCAAGAAGACAATACGTGCCTTTGCCCCTCCTGTCACAGGGCAAGATCGCTGCAAGATCGAACCTACTACAAAGCACCTCTCCCACTGAAGATAAATCAATCAAACTTGGCCGAAGTAGACAGATAGATCAGAGAGAAATATAAAGCTATAAAATTATGGAGCAAGGAAACCTCAAGGGACTCAAAATAATTCAATGAACAATTTGATACATTGGATCCCAACAAACACACCGCAAAAGATTGCATTGAATGGATCTTAGAGAAGATCATTGTATTGAAGATAGATAGATAGATAGAGAGAGAGAGAGAGAGAGAGAGAGAGAGAGAGAGAGAGAGAACCATGTAGCTACTACTATGGACCTGTATGTCCTGAAGGAACTACTCACATCATCATGAAGGTAGCAAGGTTGATGAAGATGGCAACCCCTATGATTCCCCCCTCTAGTAGAGTACCGGAATAGGTCTCCAAATGGGATCGCTTCAAAAAAGAGGCTTGTGGTGGCGATTAAATTTTTTTTGGATCTCGCTTCGAGGGTTCCAGAATATATGAGAATTTATAGGCCAGGAATTCGGGCAAATGGAGCTACGAGGGACCCACAAGTCATGATGGCACGACCTACCCCTGAGGACGCACCCCCTTGCTTGTGGGGCCCTCGTGAGTCTTCTCATCCTCCCTCGAAGATTCTAAGGTCTCTTATTGTCTAGAAAAAAACATCAAAAAGTTTCATTGTGTTTGGACTTCTATAGATATGGATTTTCTCGAAAACCAAAAAAGCAAAAAAAAAAGGAACTAACACTGGGCACTAAATTAATAGGTTAGTCCATAAATATAATATAAAATTACATATAAAGCATACAAAAGTGATAATATAATAACATTTAAGAATAAAAATTTATAGATACGTTGGAGACATATCAGCATCCCCAAGATTAATTCCTCCTCATCCTCGAGAAGTTAAATGATAACAAAAGATTTTTTGATGTTGAATGCAACATAACATGTAATTGATCAGACAATGTAATTGAGGTATGAATATTGGGACATGAATGATTCAAGACAATAGTCTACCAGTTTGACATTGAAACAATAACACATAAGCATACGAGTAAACAATCATTGCCTTTCAAAATAAAGACGGTAAGGAACATGATCCTTACACACTTAATCATGAAAAGCATGGTATTCTCAGTCTTCCTAGCATAAAGATATCAAATGATGAACAATCCTGATGCCAAGCCAAGCAATTGAATTATACTTTTTCTCCCTTCAACTTTTTTAACTCTCATGCAATACATGAGCATGAGCCAAGGACTTAGCACTTTGGATGGC
This sequence comes from Aegilops umbellulata, assembly GCA_032464435.1. Taxonomy (NCBI): domain Eukaryota; kingdom Viridiplantae; phylum Streptophyta; class Magnoliopsida; order Poales; family Poaceae; genus Aegilops; species Aegilops umbellulata. The sequence continues at coordinate 105,289,316 of CP136055.1, forward strand.
AAAGAAAATGATGATTGGGGTTTATAAGTGAAGAGAAAAAGTATAAGAAAGTATCACATCAACGAGGCTTGATTGTTAGGCAATGGAGAGGCCTTATGATCAATGTTAATGCGATGAGTAGGGATTGCCATGCAATAGATGCACTAGATATATAAGTGTATGAAAGCTATCTATATGAAACTAAGTGGGTGTGTATCCAACTTACTTGCTCATGTGGACCTCGAGCATTTTGAGAAAGCTCATCATAGGAATATGCAAGTGAGTTCTATAATGTAAAAATCCCACTAGTATATGAAAACGAAAATCGTGGAGACTCTCTATATGAAATACATGGTGCTACTTTGAAGCACAAGTGTGGTAAGTGTTGGGGAACGTAGTAATTTCAAAAAAAATCCTACGCACACGCAAGATCATGGTGATGCATAGCAACGAGAGGGGAGAGTGTTGTCCACGTACCCTCGTAGACCGAAAGCATAAGCGTTATAACAACGCGGTTGATGTAGTCGTACGTCTTCACGACCCGACCGATCAAGCACCGAAACTACGACACCTTCGAGTTCTAGCACACGTTCAGCTCGATGACGACCCCCGGACTCCGATCCAGCAAAGTGTCGGGGATGAGTTCCGTCATCACGACGGCGTGGTGACGATCTTGATGTTCTACCGTCGCAGGGCTTCGCCTAAGCACCGCTACAATATTATCGAGGATTATGGTGGAGGGGGTACCGCACACGGCTAAGAGATCTCAAGGATCAATTGTTGTGTCTAGAGGTGCCCCCTGCCCCCGTATATAAAGGAGCAAGGGGGGAGGCCGGCCGGCCCTTGTAGGGCGCACCAGGAGGAGGAGTCCTCCTCCTAGTAGGAGTAGGACTCCCCTCTTTCCTACTCCTACTAGGAGGGGGAAAGGAAGGGGAGAGGGAGAAGGAAAGGGGGGCGCCGCCCCCCTCTCCTAGTCCAATTCGGACCAGAGGGGGAGGGGGCGCGCGGCCCACCCTGGCCGCCCCTCTCTCTCCACTAAGGCCCATAAGGCCCATTACTTCTCCCCAAGGGTTCCGATAACCCTCCAGCACTCCGGTTTTCTCCGAAATCACCCAGAACACTTCCGGTGTCCGAATATAGTTGTCCAATATATCAATCTTTATGTCTTGACCATTTCGAGACTCCTCGTCATGTCCGTGATTACATCCGGGACTCCTAACAACCTTCGGTACATCAAAACATATAAACTCATAATGAAACTGTCATCGTAACGTTAAGCGTGCGGACCCTACGGGTTCGAGAACAATGTAGACATGACCGAGACACGTCTTCGGTCAATAACCAATAGCGGAACCTGGACTACGAAGATCTTTATCGGTCAGACCGCATAACAACATACGTTGTTCCCTTTGTCATCGGTATGTTACTTGCCCGAGATTCGATCGTCGGTATCTCAATACCTAGTTCAATCTCGTTACCGGCAAGTCTCTTTACTCGTTCCGTAATACATCATCTCGCAACCAACTCATTAGTTGCATTGCTTGCAAGGCTTAAGTGATGTGTATTACCGAGAGGGCCTAGGGATACCTCTCCGACAATCGGAGTGACAAATCCTAATCTCGAAATACGCCAACCCAACATGTACCTTTGGAGACACCTGTAGAGCTCCTTTATAATCACCCAGTTACGTTGTGACGTTTGGTAGCACACAAAGTGTTCCTCCGGTAAACGGGAATTGCATAATCTCATAGTCATAGGAACATGTATAAGTCATGAAGAAAGCAATAGCAGCATACTAAATGATCGGGTGCTAAGCTAATGGAATGGGTCATGTCAATCACATCATTCTCCTAATGATGTGATCCCGTTAATCAAATGACAACCCATGTCTATGGCTAGGAAACATAACCATCTTTGATTAACGAGCTAGTCAAGTAGAGGCATACTAGTGACACTCTGTTTGTCTATGTATTCCCACAAGTATTATGTTTCCAGTTAATACAATTCTAGCATGAATAATAAACATTTATCATGATATAAGGAAATAAATAATAACTTTATTATTGCCTCTAGGGCATATTTCCTTCAGTCTCCCACTTGCACTAGAGTCAATAATCTAGATTACACGGTAATGATTCTAACACCCATGGAGCTTTGGTGCTGATCATGTTTTGCTCGTGGAAGAGGCTTAGTCAACGGGTCTGCTACATTCAGATCCGTATGTATCTTGCAAATCTCTATGTTTCCCACCTGGACTAGATCCTGGATGGAATTGAAGCGTCTCTTGATGTGCTTGGTTCTCTTGTGAAATCTGGATTCCTTTGCCAGGGCAATTGCACCAGTATTGTCACAAAAGATTTCATTGGACCTGATGCACTAGGTATGACACCTAGATCGGATATGAACTCCTTCATCCAGACTCCTTCGTTTGCTGCTTCCGAAGCAGCTATATACTCCGCTTCACATGTAGATCCCGCCACGATGCTTTGTTTAGAACTGCACCATCTGACAGCTCCACCTTTAATGTAAACATGTATCCAGTTTGCGATTTAGAATCGTCCGGATCAGTGTCAAAGCTTGCATCAACGTAACCATTTACGATGAGCTCTTTGTCACCTCCATATACGAGAAACATATCCTTTGTCCTTTTCAAGTACTTCAGGATGTTCTTGACCGCTGTCCAGTGATCCACTCCTGGATTACTTTGGTACCTCCCTGCTAGACTTATAGCAAGGCACACATCAGGTCTGGTACACAACATTGCATACATGATAGAGCCTATGGCTGAAGCATAGGGAACATCTTTCATTTTCTCTCTATCTTCTGCAGTGGTCGGGCATTGAGTCTTACTCAACTTCACACCTTGTAACACAGGCAAGAATCCTTTCTTTGCCTGATCCATTTTGAACTTCTTCAAAACTTTGTCAAGGTATGTGCTTTGTGAAAGTCCAATTAAGCGTCTTGATCTATCTCTATAGATCTTAATGCCCAATATGTAAGCAGCTTCACCGAGGTCTTTCATTGAAAAACTCTTATTCAAGTATCCCTTTATGCTATCCAGAAATTCTATATCATTTCCGGTTAGTAATATGTCATCCACATATAATATCAGAAATGCTACAGAGCTCCCACTCACTTTCTTGTAAATACAGGCTTCTCCAAAAGTCTGTATAAAACCAAATGCTTTGATCACACTATCAAAGCGTTTATTCCAACTCCGAGAGGCTTGCACCAGTCCATAAATGGATCGCTGGAGCTTGCACACTTTGTTAGCTCCCTTTGGATCGACAAAACCTTCCGGTTGCATCATATACAACTCTTGTTCCAGAAATCCATTCAGGAATGCAGTTTTGACATCCATCTGCCAAATTTCATAATCATAAAGTGCGGCAATTGCTAACATGATTCGGACAGACTTAAGCATCGCTACGGGTGAGAAGGTCTCATCGTAGTCAATCCCTTGAACTTGTCGAAAACCTTTTGCGACAAGTCGAGCTTTGTAGACAGTAACATTACCGTCAGCGTCAGTCTTCTTCTTGAAGATCCATTTATTCTCAATTGCTTGCCGATCATCGGGCAAGTCAACCAAAGTCCATACTTTGTTCTCATACATGGATCCCATCTCAGATTTCATGGCTTCAAGCCATTTTGCGGAATCTGGGTTCACCATCGCTTCTTCATAGTTCGTAGGTTCACCATGATCTAATAGCATGACTTCCAGAATAGGATTACCGTACCACTCTGGTGCGGATCTTACTCTGGTTGATCTACGAGGTTCAGTAACAACTTGATCTGAAGTTTCATGATCATCATCATTAACTTCCTCACTAATAGGTGTAGGTGTCAAAGAAACCGGTTTTTGTGATGAACTACTTTCTAATAAGGGAGCAGGTACAATTACCTCATCAAGTTCTACTTCCCTCCCACTCACTTCTTTCGAGAGAAACTCCTTCTCTAGAAAGTTTCTGAATTTAGCAACAAAAGTCTTGCCTTCGGATCTGTCATAGAAGGTGTATCCAATAGTCTCCTTTGGATATCCTATGAAGACACATTTCTCCGATTTGGGTTCGAGCTTATCATGTTGAAGCTTTTTCACATAAGCATCGCGGCCCCAAACTTTCAGAAACGACAACTTTGGTTTCTTGCCAAACCACAGTTCATAAGGCGTCATCTCAACGGATTTTGATGGTGCCCTATTTAACGTGAATGCGACCGTCTCTAAAGCATAACCCCAAAACGATAGCGGTAAATCTGTAAGAGACATCATAGATCGCACCATATCAAGTAAAGTACGATTACAACGTTCGGACACACCATTACGTTGTGGTGTTCCAGGTGGCGTGAGTTGCGAAATTATTCCGCATTTTTTCAAATGTACACCGAACTCGTAACTCAAATATTCTCCTCCATGATCAGATCGTAGAAACTTTATTTTCTTGTTACTATGATTTTCAACTTCACTCTGAAATTCTTTGAACTTTTCAAATGTTTCAGACTTATGTTTCATTAAGTAGATATACCCATATCTGCTTAAATCATCTGTGAAGGTGAGAAAATAACGATATCCGCCACGAGCCTCAACATTCATCGGACCACATACATCTGTATGTATGATTTCCAACAAATCTGTTGCTCTCTCCATAGTACTGGAGAACGGTGTCTTAGTCATCTTGCCCATGAGGCACGGTTCACAAGTACCAAGTGATTCATAATCAGGTGGTTCCAAAAGTCCATCAGTATGGAGTTTCTTCATGAGCTTTACACCGATATGACCTAAACGGCAGTGCCACAAATAAGTTGCACTATCATTATCAACTCTGCATCTTTTGGCTTCAACATTATGAATATGTGTATCACTACTATCGAGATTCAACAAAAATAGACCATTCTTCAAGGGTGCATGACCATAAAAGATATTACTCATATAAATAGAACAACCATTATTCTCTGATTTAAATGAATAACCGTCTCGCATCAAACAAGATCCAGATATAATGTTCATGCTCAACGCTGGCACCAAATAACAATTATTTAGGTCTAAAACTAATCCCGAAGGTAGATGTAGAGGTAGCGTGCCGACTGCGATCACATCGACTTTGGAACCATTTACTACGCGCATCGTCACCTCGTCCTTTGCCAATCTTCGCTTAATCCGTAGTCCCTGTTTCGAGTTGCAAATATTAGCAACAGAACCAGTATCAAATACCCAGGTGCTACTGCGAGCATTAGTAAGGTACACATCAATAACATGTATATCACATATACCTTTGTTCACCTTGCCATCCTTCTTATCCGCCAAATACTTGGGGCAGTTCCGCTTCCAGTGTCCAGTCTGCTTGCAGTAGAAGCACTCAGTTTCAGGCTTAGGTCTAGATTTGGGTTTCTTCTCCCGAGCAGCAACTTTCTTGCTGTTCTTCTTGAAGTTCCCCTTCTTCTTCCCTTTGCCCTTTTTCTTGAAACTAGTGGTCTTGTTGACCATCAACACTTGATGCTCCTTTCTGATTTCTACCTCCGCAACTTTTAGCATTGCGAAGAGCTCGAGAATCGTCTTATCCATCCCTTGCATGTTATAGTTCATCACGAAGCTCTTATAGCTTGGTGGTAATGATTGGAGAATTCTGTCAATGATGCAATCATCCGGAAGATTAACTCCCAGTTGAATCAAGTGATTATTATACCCAGACATTTTGAGTATATGCTCATTGAGAGAACTGTTCTCTTCCATCTTGCAGCTATAGAACTTATTGGAGACTTCATATCTCTCAATCCGGGCATTTGCTTGAAATATCAACTTCAACTCCTGGAACATCTCATATGCTCCATGACGTTCAAAACGTCGTTGAAGTCCCGGTTCTAAGCCGTAAAGTATGGCATATTGAACTATCGAGTAGTCATCAGCTTTGCTCTGCCAGACGTTCTTAACGTCATCAGTTGCATCAGCAGCAGGCCTGGCACCTAGCGGTGCTTCCAGGACGTAATTCTTTTGTGCAGCAATGAGGATAATCCTCAAGTTACGGACCCAGTCAGTGTAATTGCTACCATCATCTTTCAACTTTGCTTTCTCAAGGAACACATTAAAATTCAACGGAACAACAGCACGGGCCATCTATCTACAATTAAACATAAACAAGCAAGATACTATCAGGTACTAAGTTCATGATAAATTTAAGTTCAATTAATCAGATTACTAAAGAACTCCCACTTAGATAGACATCCCTCTAATCCTCTAAGTGATCACGTGATCCAAATCAACTAGACCATGTCCGATCATCACGTGAGATGGAGTAGTTTCAATGGTGAACATCACTATGTTGATCATATCTACTATATGATTCATGCTCGACCTTTCGGTCTTCGTGTTCCGAGGCCATATCTGTTATATGCTAGGCTCGTCAAGTTAAACCTGAGTATTCTGCGTGTGCAACTATTTTGCACCCGTTGTATTTGAACGTAGAGCCTATCACACCCGATCATCACGTGGTGTCTCAGCACGAAGAACTTTCGCAATGATGCATACTTAGGGAGAACACTTTTACTATGATAATTTAGTGAGGGATCATCTTATAATGCTACTGTCAATCAAAGCAAGATAAGATGCATAAAAGATAAACATCACATGCAATCAATATTAGTGATATGATATGGCCATCATCATCTTGTGCTTGTGATCTCCATCTTCGAAGCACCATCATGATCACCATCGTCACCGGTGCGACACCTTGATCTTCATCGTAGCATCATTGTCGTCTCGCCAATCTTATGCTTCTACGACTATCGCTACCGCTTAGTGATAAAGTAAAGCATTACAGGGCGATTGCATTGCATACAATAAAGCGACAACCATATGGCTCCTGCCAGTTGCCGATAACTCGGTTATAAAACATAATCATCTCATACAATAAAATTTAGCATCATGTTTTGACCATATCACATCACAACATGCCCTGCAGAAACAAGTTAGACATCCTCTACTTTGTTGTTGCAAGTTTTACGTGGCTGCTACGGGCTTAGCAAGAACCAATCTTACCTACGCATCAAAACCACAACGATAGTTTGTCAAGTTGGTGCTGTTTTAACCTTCGCAAGGACCGGGCGTAGCCACACTCGGTTCAACTAAAGTTGGAGAAACTGACACCCGCCAGCCACCTGTGTGCAAAGCACGTCGGTAGAACCAGTCTCGCGTAAGCGTACGCGTAATGTCGGTCCGGGCTGCTTCATCCAACAATACCGCCGAACCAAAGTGTGACATGCTGGTAAGCAGTATGACTTATATCACCCACAACTCACTTGTGTTCTACTCGTGCAAATAACATCAACACATAAAACCTGGGCTCGGATGCCACTGTTGGGGAATGTAGTAATTTCAAAAAAATTCCTACGCACAAGCAAGATCATGGTGATGCATAGCAACGAGAGGGGGGAGTGTTGTCCACGTACCCTCGTAGACCGAAAGCGGAAGCGTTATAACAACGCGGTTGATGTAGTCGTACGTCTTCATGGCCCGACCGATCAAGCACCGAAACTACGGCACCTCCGAGTTCTAGCATATGTTCAGCTCGATGACGATCCCTGGACTCCGATCCAGCAAAGTGTCGGGGATGAGTTCCGTCAGCACGACGGCGTGGTGACAATCTTGATGTTCTACCGTTGCAGGGCTTCTCCTAAGCACCGCTACAATATTATCGAGGATTATGGTGAAGGGGGGCACCGCACACGGCTAAGAGATCTCAAGGATCAATTGTTGTGTCTAGAGGTGCCCCCTGCCCCAGTATATAAAGGAGCAAGGAGGGAGGCCGGCCGGCCCTTGCAGGGCGCGCCAGGAGGAGGAGTCCTCCTCCTAGTAGGAGTAGGACTCCCCTCTTTCCTACTCCTACTAGGAGGGGGAAAGGAAGGAGGAGAGGGAGAAGGAAAGGGGGCGCCGCCCCCCTCTCCTAGTCCAATTCAGACCAGAGGGGGAGGGGACGCGCGGCCCACCCTGGCCGCCCCTCTCTCTCTCCACTAAGGCCCATAAGGCCCATTACTTCTCCCGGGGGGTTCCGGTAACCCTCCGGCACTCTGGTTTTCTCCGAAATCACCCAGAACACTTCCGGTGTCCAAATATAGTCGTCCAATATATCAATCTTTATGTATCGACCATTTCGAGACTCCTTGTCATGTCCGTGATTACATCCGGGACTCCGAACAACCTTCGGTACATCAAAACATATAAACTCATAATGAAACTGTCATCGTAACGTTAAGCGTGCCGACCCTACGGGTTCGAGAACAATGTAGACATGACCAAGACACGTCTCCGGTCAATAACCAATAGCGGAACCTGGATGCTCATATTGGCTCCTACATATTCTACGAAGATCTTTATCGGTCAGACTGCATAACAACATACGTTGTTCCCTTTGTCATCGGTATGTTACTTGCCCGAGATTCGATCGTCGGTATCTCAATACCTAGTTCAATCTCGTTACCGGCAAGTCTCTTTACTCGTTCCGTAATACATCATCTCGCAACCACCTCATTAGTTGCATTGCTTGCAAGGCTTAAGTGATGTGTATTACCGAGAGGGCCTAGAGATACCTCTCCGACAATCGGAGTGACAAATCCTAATCTCGAAATACGCCAACCCAACATGTACCTTTGGAGACACCTGTAGAGCTCCTTTATAATCACCCAGTTACGTTGTGACGTTTGGTAGCACACAAAGTGTTCCTCCGGTAAACGGGAGTTGCATAATCTCATAGTCATAGGAACATGTATAAGTCATGAAGAAAGCAATAGCAACATACTAAACGATCGGGTGCTAAGCTAATGGAATGGGTCATGTCAATCACATCATTCTCCTAATGATATGATCCCGTTAATCAAATGACAACCCATGTCTATGGCTAGGAAACATAACCATCTTTGATTAACGAGCTAGTCAAGTAGAGACATACTAGTGACACTCTGTTTGTCTATGTATTCACACAAGTATTATGTTTCCAGTTAATACAATTCTAGCATGAATAATAAAAATTTATCATGATATAAGGAAATAAATAATAACTTTATTATTGCCTCTAGGGCATATTTCCTTCAGTAGGAGGATAGTAGTGTGCCCCCTCTCTCCTTTTCTCTCATTTTTTTAATCTTCTTTTGAACGGCCTCACGGACCTCATCCCCTCTTTTTCGTGGACTCATAAGTCTCCTCCAATTCATATCTGCACAGGTAGGGGCACACTCTAATAATGATGACCATCACACTTTTATGTTACTTGCAACTCAAAAACATATGAATAACATGATGACTAAAAAGGAACGCCTCTGGCAGTGTACCAGAATGTGCAATGATCTAGCATAACATGTATTGTAATGATGAACGGTAGCCTTGCCACAAAATATCATCCGAGCTCTATGATCTTGCAAAGCAATATGAAAAATGAATGCTCAAGTCATATGAATAGTAACAATAGAAGTTGCATGGTAATATATCTCGGAATGGCTATAAAAATGCCATGATAGGTAGGTATGGTGGTTGTTTTGAAAAAGATACAATGAGGCCTATTGTACACCTTCTATCACCAATCCGAAGGCAAGATCTTTGTTGCTAAGAATGGATCCTTTCTAGAGAAGGAGTTTCTCTTGAAAGAAGTGAGTGGGAGGAAAGTAGAACTTAATGAGGTAATTGTACCTTCTCTCGAGTTGGAAAGTAGTTCATCACAAAAATCAGTTCCAGTGATGCCTACACCAATTAGTGAGGAAGTTAATGATGATGATCACAAAACTTCAGGTCATGTTACTACCGAACCTAGTAGGTCAACCAGAGTACGTTCCGCACCAGAGTGGTACTGTAATCCTGTTCTGGAAGTCATGTTACTAGACCATGACGAGCCTACGAACTATGAGGAAGCGATGATGAGCCCAGATTCCGCGAAATGGCTTGAGGCCATGAAATCTGAGATAGAATCCATGTATGAGAACAAACTGTGGACTTTGATGGACTTGCCCAATGATCGGCAAGCAATTGATAATAAATGGATCTTCAAGAGGAATACGTACGCTGATGATAGTGTTACTATCTACAAAGCTCGACTTGTTGCAAATTTTTTTCGACAAGTTCAAGGTGTTGACTACGATGAGATTTTCTCCCTCGTAGTGATGCTTAAGTCTGTCCGAATCATGTTAACAATTGCCACATTTTATGAAATCTGGCAATTGGATGTTGAAACTGCATTCCTTAATGGATTTCTTGTATATGATGCAACCAAAAGGTTTTGTCGATCCTAAAGGTGGTAACAAAGTATGCAAACTCCAGCGATCCATCTATGGACTGGTGCAAGCATCTCAGAGTTGGAATATACGCTTTGATAAGGTGATCAAAGCATATAGTTTTATACAGACTTACAGTGAAGCCTGTATTTACAAGAAAGTGAGTGGGAGCACTGCAACTTTTCTGATAAGTATATGTGAATGACATATTGTTGATCGACAATGATGTAGAATTTTCTTGAAAGCATAAAGGAGTGTTTGAAAGGAGTTTTTCAAAGAAAGACCTCGGTGAAGCTACTTACATATTGGGAATCAAGATCTATAAAGATAGATCAAGACGCTTGATAAGACTTTTGATGAGTACATACCTTGATAAGATTTTGAAGGAGTTCAAAATGGATCAGATAAAGAAGGAGTTCTTGCCTGAGTTGTAAGGTATGAAGTTGAGTAAGACTCAAAAACCGACCACGGCAGAAGATAGAGAGAGAATGAAAGTCATTCCCTATGCCTCAGTCATAGGTTCTATAAAGTATGCCATGTTGTATACCAGACCTATTGTGTACCTTTCCATGAGTTTGGCAAAGGGGTACAATAGTGATCCAGGAGTAGATCACTAGATAGCGGTCAAAATTATCCTTAGAGGACTAAGGAAATATTTCTCGGTTATGGAGGTGATAAAGAGTTCATCATAAAGAGTTACATTGATGCAAGCTTTAACACCGATCTGGATGACTTTGAGTCTCAATCTGGATACATATTGAAAGTGGGAGCAATTAGCTAGAGTATCTCCATGCAGAGCATTGTAGACATAGAAATTTGCAAAATACATACAGATCTGAATGTGGCAGACCCTTTGACTAAACTTCTCTCACAAGCAAAACATGATCACACCTTAGTACTCTTCGTGTGTTAATCACATGGCGATGTGAACTACATATTGACTCTAGTAAACCCTTTGGGTGTTGGTCACATGGTGATGTGAAGTTTGGGTGTTAATCACATGGTGATGTGAACTATTGGTGCTAAATCACATGATGATGTGAACTAGATTATTGACTCTAGTGCAAGTGGGAGACTGAAAGAAATATGCCCTAGAGGCAATAATAAAGTTGTTATTTTATATTTCCTTATATCATGATAAATGTTTATTATTCATGCTAGAATTGTATTTACCGGAAACTTGATACATGTGTGGATACATAGACAAAACACCGTGTCCCTAGTAAGCCTCTACTAGACTAGCTCGTTAATCAAAGATGGTTAAGTTTCCTAACCATAGACATGTGTTGTAATTTGATGAACGAGATCACATCATTAAGAGAATGATGTGATGGAAAAGACCCATCCGTTAGCTTAGCATAATGATCGTCAAGTTTTATTGCTATTGCTTTCTTCATGATTTATACATATTCCTCTGACTATGAGATTATGCAACTCCTGAATACCGGAGGAATACCTTGTGTGCTATCAAACGTCACAACGTAACTGGGTGATTATAAATATGCTCTACAGGTATCTCCGAAGGTGTTTGTTGGGTTGGCATAGATCGATGTTAGGATTTGTCACTCCGAGTATGCTACCTCTTGAGCACTGCGTTGGTTTTCCCTTGAAGAGGAAAGGGTGATGCAGTAAAGTAGCGTAAGTATTTACCCTCAGTTTTTTGAGAACCAAGGTATCAATCCAGTAGGAGACCACGCTCGAGTCCCACACACCTACACAAACAAATAAGAACCTCGCAACCAACACGATAAAGGGGTTGTTAATCCCTTCACGGTCACTTATGAGAGTGAGATCTGATAGATATGATAAGATAATATTTTTGGTATTTTTATGATAAAGAGTAAATAAAGATGCAAAGTAAAATAAACGGTAATGGACATAGCTAAGTGTTGAAAGATTAATCTGATGGAAAATAGACCCGGGGGCCATAGGTTTCACTAGTGGCTTCTCTCAAGAGCATAAGTATTACGGTGGGTGAAAAAATTACTGTTGAGCAATTGATAGAATTGAGCATAGTTATGAGAATATCTAGGTATGATCATGTATATAGGCATCACATCCGTGACAAGTAGACCGACTCCTTCCTGTATCTACTACTATTACTCCACACATCGACCGCTATCCAGCATGCATCTAGAGTATTAAGTTCATAAGAACAGAGTAATGCTTTAAGTAAGATGACATGATGTAGAGGGATAAACTCATGCAATATGATATAAACCCCATCTTGTTATCCTCGATGGCAATAATACAATACGTGCCTTGCTGCCCCTGCTGTCACTGGGAAAGGACACCGCAAGATTGAACCCAAAGCTAAGCACTTCTCCCATTGCAAGAAAGATAAATCTAGTAGGCCAAACCAAAATGATAATTAGAAGAGACTTGCAAAGATAACCAATCATACATAAAAGAATTCAGAGAAGATTCAAATATTGTTCATAGATAAACTTGATCATAAACCCACAATTCATCGATCTCAACAAACACACAACAAAAGAAGATTACATCGAATAGATCTCCACGAGAATCATGGAGAACTTTGTATTGAGATCCAAAGAGAGAGAAGAAGCCATCTTGTCGGGGATATACCCCGCAGCGTAAACCGGCCGGAAGTTAACCCGGCCGGACTTGGCGGTTTATCTGAAGACCCGCCCTGACCTTGGCGGTTTACAAGCAACCCGCTTGATAGTTATGACTCACTGGTAACCCGGCGGACGGATCAGACGGATGACAAGGCCAAAGGCCCAGAAGGCCGGTTCAACTATGGTGGGCCGGTTTAAGAGGAAAGGAATATTTGCCTTACAAGGAGTTAAGGCCAGGACCTGTATCCGGTTTGTGTTAGAGATAGACTAGTCCTAATCCTAATAGAACTCCACATGTAAACCGCCCCTTCAACATATATAAGGAGGGGCAGGGTACCCCAAAGAGGGACAGGTTAGAAGTTACAAGCTACAAGCAAAAACCAATCTCTAGGGCTAGACACAAAGAGCCGGTTTACGGCGTCTCCCTCGTGATGATAATGAGACCTAGCCACATATAGCATGTAGGGCTATTCCGGATGATGTTTCCCGGGGCCCGAAGCTGTCTAAATCCTTGTCTTGTGTGTTGATCCGCCCTGCGTCTCTCATCCCACTCAACCCCTCTCAAGCTACCACATAGATGCGTTGGCGCCCACCATGGGGCAAGTGCACGGTGGTGATGAGTTCTTGGAGGGATCCTCCCAGGAGATCGAGAATTTCATAATTTACCGGATGAAAGTCGTTTTCAGAAGGATTTACGTCGTTGACGAGCAGTCAAAACAACATGTTCAGATTCGATCTAGATGAGTCAAGGTTCTACAAGTTGCCAAGCCAAGTCAAATCGCCCTGGCAATGGTCACGTTGGACAATAGAAAGTGCGGTCAGCAATTAACAATGGAACCTACTTGGAAGGGTCTACGACAGAAGTCATATTCGTTAATCCGGATTTATAGTCGATGAGATTTGAAGGATACGAGGGTTTGGCATTTTATCTGCGCATCGCCGGAGCAACGCGATTTGTCGAAACCGAGTTGGAGATCAATACTACCGTACGCCGGGTTAGATCAGTAAAAACACGCCTGCAGAGACAAGGGTTAAACCCAAGGCGGTTTCATACATTAAGCTGCTAAAAGCTACTGCCACTGTTGCCCGGAGGCGGATTACTTCTAAATAAACAAGTTATGCTACTGTTGCTTAAAGGCAATGCTACGTGGCTGCTATTCGCATCAAGAGATCCATCTAGTACTTGAGTACTGCCTATGTTAAAGTTTAGATTTGGAGGAGATATTATTGGTGGAGACCGCTTCACGTGAGCATGCATATTTGGACAAAGGACTACCGCACCGGCCTCGCCTCCACTCCTGCCGCACGTTGCCGCAATCTTGAGTCGCCCGCCTGTGTGGCTGGCCTTACCCCACCGCTCGCCTCTAGCTGCAGTTCCAATGGACAGCCTCTTCTGCTGCTCCGGGCTGACAGCCTGCTTCGCCGGGTCAATTCTGCGGCAGCAACAAGCCGTCCTCGGGTTAAAGTCAATCCGCCGGCCCGCCGGTTTTGTACAGTTCCTGAAGCGGCCCCGCGGCGAGTTGTTGTCTGTTTCAGCCACCGCTACAGCCTTCGCGACCGAGCGTCTCGCCACTAACGTAATCCGCCTCACTGCTCCTGCCTGTGCGTTCCTAAATTGCCATTGAAACCCGTTGTCTCTACCCGCGGGCCGCGCTGCCGCCTCTGCTGCATAGCCGCAGCCTGCCAAGACGCTGGTGATGGAGGTCGTTCCATAGGCGAAGAACCATTAACAAAGGATCACAAGTTGCCGAAGAAAGGCATATTCCACCGGAGTGGTGATGTATATGAGTACTGCAGTTGTACCCAATTTTACACTGCTCCAGGTCTCCGCCCTGCTGCCACTGTTGTGACCATGGATGCAACCCGGGGTACCCGGGACAAGCCGGCCTACCGGCGCTACACAATACTACGAGGTGCTATCCTTCCTACATATTTTATCAGCACAAATAATTTTTTTCCCAAGAACAATTACTCTGGTCTTTGCTATTTTGGGGCTGGATCATTATTTGTTACAAAGGTGTTGCAAAGGGGCGCGCGCCAAGATTATTGCACTAGAGTTGATCCGTGCCATGCTGCTGGACGGCTACATGGCTCGTCCGTCCATATCGGCTTACAACGCCGCGGCCGGTTCATCCGTTTGTTCCTGCGGGTGACTCATCGGTGGATAAATTCCGGCCTAATGAATCAGGTGATATCCATCTAAATCTATTTTTGGACATATATTGTTTTGTAAAAAGAACAATTATGTTGGTTTTGCATATTTTTATATGCAGGACAATTATTCGCCACAACATTGGTGTTACACCATGCATGTGGAGCATGCAACGGCTTCATTATATATTGGCTTTTGACCATTCCACACTGCTTAACGGACGCGCACAAACCGCCGTGGTCCGGTTTTCATCAACACGCGGCCGGTTCTCCATTTGCGCCGGCTTACAACACCTGTGGCCGGCTCTCCGTCCGTGCGGGTTTATAATGCCCGCAGGCGACTCTCCGTCCGCGCCGGTTTATAATGCCCGCAGGCGATTCTCCATACGCGCCAGTTTACAACTCCCGCGGCCGACATTCGTCCGCACCGGTTTACAATGCCGTGGCCGGCTCGGCCGTGATTAACTTCAGCTTCACCATGGTGATCATCAACTCTACGGTGGATAACCCCTGGCATGATATATCAGGTGAAATCCATCCGGTACATTTTATATTGTATATTGCTTTCTTTAAAAAAGAGCAATTACTCTGGCTTGCAAGTTTTCCAATGCAGGACAAATTGTCTATTGCAAAAAGGGATTATTATATCGCTGAGCTATTGGATAATCCGTGCCGGTTTATATCGCGATCCAGTCCGCATCAACTCGTCAGGACCATGCGAATTACCCAATAGCGCATGCACAGGCTGCCATCCCCCGCAGTCCGGTCTACATCAACATACCGGGCCGCACCTGTCTGCATGAGCCGTTTATTGAGTATGAACAAGTCACAGCTTGGGTAGCCCGGTTTTCTTTCAAATTGGAGGCAAATTATCATCAACCACCGTCTGCACTGGATGGATCAATGGGCAGGCGCACAAGTCGCCGCCGCTACAGTTTGGTTAACTTCAAATCACCAGTTGGAAGGAACCATTGGCCGAGTTGCTGACACGGTTCATACGGGATCATTTACAACCCGCCGCAGTCACCTCAACCTTCTGTGGATTCACATCGTGTTATCAACACCAATGATATACAAGTTATGCCGGTTTATATCACGCTCAAATATGAAGAGTCTCAAGCCAACTCCTCGAGTCACCTTTGAGACTCGGGGGCTACGATGACATGACTCAGCAATTCTTGCCAGTTTCAGCTGGTTTAAGAACCCCAGGACGATGGAAGGAAAGATAGCCCGATCCCGGAGGCTACTGGTATATAGATGAAAATTTGAAGGCCGTCAGAAAATTTCCGGCTTAGAAAGTATATGACAGTTACAAAATCCCGGCTTAATGAAGAATTTTCGGATCATCAAAAAGGATTCCGGTTTGAAATCTGGCTGAAGGGAAGCCAGTCTCACTGAAGTTCTCAAATATCCGGTTTACAATCCGGTTCAAGGGAAATCTATTCTCCCACAAAGTTCTGAAGTGCTCAGATCCGGTTTAACAATGTCCGGTTCAAAAGGGAATTAACTTCTTGCAAATTCGAGTTTAAAGGACGTCAGAGAATTTCCGGCTGAAAATAAAGATTCCGGTTTAAGATCCGGTTCAAGGGAAGGATGTCTCCCACAAAGCTTTGAATCTCTCAATATCCGGTTCAATATCCCAGCTCAAGAAGAATTTATCTCTTGCAAAAATTTAAAGTTGCCAAAGAGGACCTGCAGCCATGATGCGCGGTTCAAACATGGGTATCCTGCCTTATTGGCTCATCATGTGTGGTTACATGGAGTTGTCTGTTTTAAAGCGGCCTCCGGTTTACCCCTTGTAACAAATTATTAATGTCACTTGGGGGCTCGGTCATGTCTGAACCGATGCAATACCTTTTGATAGGCGAAAGCCACTAGGTCACTTGGGGGCTCGGTCGTGTCCGAACCGATGCAACACCTTTTGATCGGCGAAAGCCACCATATCACTTGGGGACACGGTCAAGTCTGAACCGGTCATGCCTCTTGATCGGCCTAAAGGCCTTAGAGTCACTTGGGGGCTTTGGTCGAACCCGAACCATCGCTACACCTCTTGATCGGCGTAATGCCACTGCATCATTTGGGGACCTGGCTGACTTGAACCATAGCTACGCCTATTGGGGGCTTGGTCGTGTTCGACCATGGTAATGCCACTTGATCGGCTCAATAGCCTCTTTTTGCAAATGGTTTTATCATTGCCTTTGCTTGAAATTTTGTTTTGATAAATATTTCTTTTGTTGCATTTTTAAACCGACAATTCTTAAACCAGTTCGACTGTCAAATTACAAATTGACGGAACACGGTCAAATCTTAATCCGGAGGCTATCTGCCCGGTTTGGTTTTCTGTTACCATCCTATTATGGAGTAAACCGGTGTTTATCAACCCGGTTCGGCTTTCAACTACAAGTTGTCAGTACACGATCAAATTATAATCCGGCGATTATTAACCCAGTCTGGTTCGACTACAAGTCGCCAGTATTATATATGGATAATCCGGTGTCTATCATAACCCGGTACGATTTTATAATAAACCGGCACAATATGGAAGGAGTTATCAGTACTCAAGATTGGGATTATCACTCTTACTACAAAAAGTTGGTAAACCAACGATGTGATTCAATGTCACATGTATGATATATTTAATATTTTTAAGTGCAGCCTTGGTTATAAACCCAGGTTATATGTTGGGCATTATGACCCGTCCGGTGGTAAACTGCCAGGACACTTTAAACTTGTTGTATGCAGAAACAGGTTCAATAAAGCATGATTATAAATTATTCGGTGTTTATTAAACCGGCCTGGCTTTAAGACGATAAGTCGCCAGTATGATGAGAAATTATCCGGTGTTTATTAAACCGGCCTGGCTTTAAGACGATAAGTTGCCAGTATATGATGAGAAATTATCCGGTGTTTATTAAACCGGTCTGGCTTTGGACTATAAGTCGCCAGTATATATTTGGATTACGCCATTGGAATCATGCGCTTATGAATTATTGGATTATATTATTCAAATAGCCAAACTTGGCTGAATTTTCGTTATGATATTGGATGAATAAGGTTTTCATACCAGATTATATTATCTTGAATAGCCAACATGGCTGGATTTTTATTATAGTTATCAATAACCAGTATTGTTATTGAGGTTTTCAAAAGCCGCTTTAGCGCAATGGCTATTATTTTATCAAAGCATATGATTTATTTTGCAATGGAAGGAATAGTCCCGAGTCGCTGCAGGCTTACGACCCGGCACTTGGGGGCTACATTATTTAAGTTGAGATTACATCAAATATGCAAGTCTCATGTCGCTGCAAGCATGCACCATGACACTTGGGGGCTAATGCAAAGTCATTTTTGCTCATCTTATTGAAGACCCGACTCATCACAATGTAATGAGCCGGCCCTTGGGGGCTACACATTGCTGTTCAAAGTTTACAAGCTTATATTTACAAAGTCCCTGCTGATTATTACATAATGACCCGGCCCTTGGGGGCTACATTGGTTGAAGTTTTATGGGCATCAGTCAATTACAAGTCCCAGGTTGCTGCAAGCATGACAACCCGGCACTTGGGGGCTACAGGTATTATATTATTATCGAAGAAATATTTTCAAATTCTCTGTTTAAGCAAACTAGATTGACCCGGCGTCACCAATCATTATGACCCTGTGGCTGCAACCCGATGTCATCAATAATCATAAACCGGTGTTGGCAACAATCATGAACCGGTGTCTGCAACAATCATGACCCGGAATTATCAGTTTTTATAACCCGACAGTTTTTGGCAATGATAAACCGGCAAGTTCAGCATCTTCAAACCAGTTGAATATCAGAGGAGTGTTTCAAGACCCATATTTCTTAATCCGGCACTTTGAACCTGACTCAAGTGGACTATTCTTCATAATATTTTTCTGTGAGAAACCAATGTCAGCAAATTGAGTATGAAGCTGGTTATTGACCCGGATTTTCTAGAAGGAGGAAATGACAAGGACTTAAGGACGATCAGGTGCCGGTTTACAAAAATTCTTAACCCGGAGCACAACCTGTCAAATTTGTTCTGGTGTTTATTTGCAGCATAAGTTTACCATGGATAAATCCAAGTTAAACTTGGGGGCTAATGTCGGGGATATACCCCGCGGCGTAAACCGGCCGGAAGTTAACCCGGCCGGACTTGGCGGTTTATCTGAAGACCCGCCCTGACCTTGGCGGTTTACAAGCAACCCGCTTGATAGTTATGACTCAGTGGTAACCCGGCGGACGGATCAGACGAATGACAAGGCCAAAGGCCCAGAAGGCCGGTTCAACTATGGTGGGCCGGTTTAAGAGGAAAGGAATATTTGCCTTACAAGGAGTTAAGGCCAGGACCTGTATCCGGTTTGTGTTAGAGATAGACTAGTCCTAATCCTAATAGAACTCCACATGTAAATCGCCCCTTCAACATATATAAGGAGGGGCAGGGTACCCCAAAGAGGGACAGGTTAGAAGTTACAAGCTACAAGCAAAAACCAATCTCTAGGGCTAGACACAAAGAGCCGGTTTACGGCGTCTCCCTCGTGATGATAATGAGACCTAGCCACAAACAGCATGTAGGGCTATTCCGGATGATGTTTCCCGGGGCCCGAAGCTGTCTAAATCCTTGTCTTGTGTGTTGATCCGCCCTGCGTCTCTCGTCCCACTCAACCCCTCTCAAGCTACCACATAGATGCGTTGGCCTCGCGACTAAGTCCTGACACTAAGGACATCTGCCGTGACAATTCCACGACACATCTAGCTAATAACTATGGACCCGAAGGTCTGAGGTAAACTACTCACACATCATCGAAGAGGCTATGGTGTTGATGTAGAAGTCCTATGTGATCAATGCCCCCTCCGGCAGGACGCCGGAAAAGGCCCCAAGATGGGATCTTATGGGTACAGAAGGTTGCGTCAGTGGAATTAGGTTTTCTTGGATGCCTCTGATGGTTTGGGGGTACGTAGGTATATATAGGAGGAAGAAGTATGTCGGTGGAGCAACATGGGCCTCACGAGGGTGGAGGGCGCGCCCAGGGGGGTAGGCGTGCCCCCTGCCTCGTGCTCTCCTCGTTGCTTTCTTGACGTGGACTCCAAGTCCTCTGGATCACGTTTGTTCCAAAAATCACGTCCCAGGGGGGTAGGCGCGCCCCCTGCCTCGTGCTCTCCTCGTTGCTTTCTTGAAGTGGACTCCAAGTCCTCTGGGTCACGTTTGTTCCAAAAATCACGTTCCCGAAGGTTTCATTCTGTTTGGACTCTGTTTGATATTCTTTTTCTGCGAAACTCTGAAATAGGCAAAAATACATCAATTTGGGCTGGGCCTCCGGTTAATAGGTTAGTCCCAAAAGTAATATAAAAGTGTATAATGAAGCCCATTAAACATCCAAAACAGAATATAATATAGCATGGAACAATAAAAAATTATAGATACATTGGATACGTACCAGAGTATCGGAGAGGTATCTCTAGGTCCTCTCGGTAAAGCACATCACGATAAGCCTTGCAAGCAATGTGACTAATGAGTTAGTTATGGGATTATGCATTACGGAATGAGTAAAGAGACTTGCTGGTAATGAGATTGAACTAGGTATGAAGGTACCGATGATCGAATCTCGGGCAAGTAACATACCGATTACAAAGGGAATAATGTATGTTGTCATTATGGTTTGACCGATAAAGATCTTCGTAGAATATGTAGGAACCAATATGAGCATCCAGGTTCCGCTATTGGTTATTTATCGGAGATGTGTCTCGGTCATGTCTACATAGTTCTCGAACCCGTAGGGTCCGCACGCTTAACGTTCGATGACGATTTGTATTATGAGTTATGTGTTTTGGTGACCGAAGTTTGTTCAGAGTCCCGGATGAGATCACGGACATGACGAGGAGTCTCGAAATGGTCGAGAGATAAAGTTTGATATATTGGAAGGTGGTATTCAGACATCGGAATGGTTTCGAGTGGTTCGGGTATTTTACCGGAGTACCGAGGGGTTACCGGAACCCCCCCGGGAAGTCATTGGCCTCATGGGCCATGAGAGAGAGGGGACAACCCACATGGGGTGGCCGCACCCCCCCCATGGGAGTTCAAATTGGACTATGGGAGGGGGCGGCACCCCCCTTTCCCCCTTTCCCTCTCCCTCTCCCTCTCCTTCCTTTTCCCCTCCGATGAGAAAGGAAAAAGGGTGGGGTGAATCCTACTAGGAGTGGAGTCCTAGTAGGACTCCCCCCATGGCGCGCCCCTCTAGTCCGGCCTCCTCCTTTCCTCCTCCTTTATATACGGGGACAGGGGCACCCCAAAGCACAACAGTTAATCTCTTAGCCGTGTGCAGTGCCCCCCTCCATAGTTTACTCCTCCAGCCATAGCGTCGTAGTGCTTAGGCGAAGCCCTGCGTGGATCACATCACCATCACCATCACCATGTCGTCATGCTGGCGAAACTCACCCTCGACCCTCTGCTAGATCAAGAGTTTGAGGGACGTCATTGAGCTGAACGTGTGTTGAACTCGGAGGTGCCGCACGTTCGGTACTAGATCGGTTGGATCATGAAGACGTTCGAATACATCAACCGCGTTAACCTAACGCTTCCGCTTTCGGTCTACGAGGGTACGTGGAGACACTCTCCCCCTCTCGTTGATATGCATCTCCTAGATAGATCTTGCGTGAGTGTAGGATTTTTTTTGAAATTGCATGCTACGTTCCCCAACATGCGCGTCATGGAGAGCACCGTAGGACAACACCAATAATAAAAAATACAACTCAAAGCAATCACGATCATCAATTAACCCATAGGACAAAATGGATCTACTCAAACATCATATGATAGCCACATATCACTTGGAAGTAAATATATAGCATTGAGCACCATGTTTAAGTAGAGATTACATCAGGGAGAAGAGGTGTTACACCGTAGCATAGAGGAGGAGTGAGTTGGTGATCATGGCGGCGAAGTTGTTGGTGTAGATCGCCGTCACGATGATGGCCCCGGCAGCGTTCCGGGGCCACCGGGAGAGAGGGGGAGAGAGCCCCACTCCTTCTTCTTCTTCCTTAACCTCCCCCTAAATGGGAGGAGGGTTTCCCCTCTGGTCCATGTACTCCATGGCGGCGGAGGGGCGAGAGCCCCTCCGTTATTGGATCTCTCTCTGGTTCATGTTCTTGTTTTCTGGCCTTTCACCGTTTCTTAAATTCCCAGAGATCCGTAACTCTGATTGGGCTAAAATTTTAACAGGACTTTTATCTGGATATAAGCTTCCATTCGGCCAAAGGACACCTCCAACCGACCTTAAAGGTGGCCACAAGGGCAGGGGCGCTCCTACCCCCTTGGGGCATGCCCTTCGAGCTTGTGGTGCTTGTGGACCACCCCTTACGTTGATTCTTCTTCCCAAAAAATCACTTATATTCCAAAGAAACTTCATAAATTTTTATCACGTTTGGACTTTGTTTGATATGGGTATTCTGCGAAACAAAAAACATGCAACAAACATGATTTGACACTGGGCACTAGATCAATATGTTAGTCCAATATATCATATAAATTGTTCCCAAGAGTATGTGAAAGTTGTGTATTATTGGCATGCAACAATAAAAAAGTAGATACGACGGAGATGCCACAATGCACCAGAGAAGTTTGCACCATGTCTTGAGGTGATAGTGGGCAATGCATGGTACCGAAGAGGCTAGCAAAACATGGATAGGTGGAAGTGCTTTAAGTCCAAAAACTCACATTAGTCATAAAGAACTAAAACATTAATGCAAAAGATTTATAGCCCTCGATGCTAAGAACAACTCGCATGCTCCTAGGGAGGTAGATTGGGAGGAATACACCATCTATCGCCCCCGACCGACACTCATAAGGTAGTCAATCGGAAATAAATCATGCTCAGACTTCCTCACTATGCTAGAGACTAACGCTTTCATTTATAGGGACTCACAAACCTTAAAGTCGATATTTATACTAAACCATAGTATTAAATATCGTGAAACAATTTCTATTTAATGATCGTGAATCGTGAAACTATTATCACCTCAATATCGTGAAACTATTGGAGGGAATCAAACATATCCTATTTAATGATCTATAAGTTCATGCAAGTTTTTATTATGCCACCATTGTATACCTATCATTTTTGGAGAAAATAAATAACTCATGCAAATTGCCACTTCTGATTTGACTCTGAAAAGATATAAGTGAAGCAAGAGAGTGAAAATTATTTCTAAAAAACATATCGCCGTGATCAAACAAATATAAGTGAAGTACTAGAGCAATTGCCTCAACTCAAATAGATATAAGTGAAGTACGGATTAGAATTCTAGAACTTTAAGATGAATGTGTGTGTCTCTCAACAAATATGTCCAGGAAAAGATGATTGTGAAGATGATCAAGCAAAACTAAAATAAAAGCAAATACACTCCAAGCAAAACACATATCATGTGAAGAATAAAAATATACCTCCAAGTGAGTTTACTTGTGTATTGAAGACAAAACAGGGGATGCCTTCCAGGGCATTCCCAAGCTTAGATGCTTGAGTCTTCCTTGAGTGTTATCCTGGGGTTGCTTGGACATACCAAAGCTTAGGCTCTTGCTGCTCCTTGTTCTTGCCATATCTTCATCTCACCTAAAACTTAAAAACTTCATTCACACAAAACTTAACGGAACTCGTGAGATAGGTTAGTATAATAAAATAAATCATTCACTTGGGTACTGTCAAGACAAGATTCATAATTTTTATCACATAATGTTGTATTCTATGATTTCCACAATTTATATCCCCAATATAAGGCATAGAAAGTCTAAAACAAGCAAACTATGCAATCAAACAAGATCTATCAAAAACAGAACAACATGTAAAGGTCTGATTAATAATCATACTTCCGTTACTCCATTTCTTTAAAAGTTACGAAAACCTTAACAATTTGTATAGCAATACCATGTAAAAAATTCAGCAATTAATCATGTTCCAGTACATAATTATAATTCATATACTAGCCGCAAAAGTTTCTGTTTCTACACAGAGCCAAATAAACAAGCATCCGTATCACCCTATAGGCTTAACTTGGCAAAGATACAAACACAATTGATAAAGTAGCAATAATCATATTGACACACAAAAATGAACATTTTGATAACTATTGGGTTGTTTCCCAACAAACTCTTTCTTTATAGCCATTAAAATAGACTTGAGATTTTAATGATGCTCACATAAGAAACAAGAATTGAAGCACAAAGAGGACATTGTAAAACATGTAACAAGCACATTTAAGTCTAGCCCACTTCCTATGCATATGCATTTTTATAAGTAAAGAAATTATCAAGGTAAGCAATATTTAGCATCTGCAAGGAAGAATAATAATACATTAATAATTATAACACAAAGAGAGGTAATTGAATAACATGAAAATTTGTGTTACCATATTTTCCTCCCTCAAAATAGTTACATGTAGGATCATAATCAAATTTAACAATATAGATGAAAGAGCATGGTGCCCCCATGTTTGGTTTTGGTAATCGATGACAATCCCTATGGACTAATGGTTTCCTTGAGTTATATTTGAAGGGTTTGTCCATAGGATTTGCTTGAAGATCATTCGTTGGTTTCTAGGCTATAAGTAGGAGATATGATGCATTGTTTATCAAGACTAAGTAGAAGATGTACCGTGTGGAATCATGTGATCTCACGGTTTGGTAAACAATGTCCATTACGCTTTCTGTACTAACCCATGGTCTATGTGAGAGTTAGTTGGGGTTAGGTTTGCTTTCATGGGCGTACATCAAAAGGAAGACCTCATATGTCCCATGGTGGATGACATCAAGTGGTGATCATCATCGAGGTTGCTTGAGCAAGTTCAAGTGGAGCATCACGAAGAACTCTCATGCTTGAAGCTTCCATCCATTGTGGTGACAATGGACATGTGAAGACGTGCCGAAGAGAGGCTCACCCATAATGTAGTATGGGGGAGCAATCTACTAGTCTTTATCGAGCCGACACAATCAAGAAAGGTGGTCCAACTTGAGGAGCTGGGAGACCTGGTCATAGGATCGATTGTCGTACTATCAAGGGGGGCTCTCAAGTAAGTAGCTTGATTTTATCGTTCGTAGAGAGATCAAGCCACTTCATCATTGCATCATCTTTCTTGGTTCTTGTTTGGTTTTTCTCTGTGTGAGTTTCTGAGCTTGTGGTCTTCTTCCTCACAAGCTCGAGTTCATCGAAACCGGATTTCATATGCATCTTCTATGATGTTTTTTATGACGGAGTTTATGTTGGTTCTTCACCAATCAAGGTTTCACACCTCTATATCATAGGCATAATCCCATTGCCACTTCTTACTATGACCAACCGATGTTGGATAGTACTTGTTGTCATCTATCCAACAAGCTTATGTTTGCTATATTCGGAGCTCATTTGCAGTACTTATAGTAGTTTTAGTATTGGAACATCCTTCTGTTTTGCTTGGGTAGTTTTTCTGTTTTAAGCGGTAGTACTGCTCTAAGCGATAGTACTGCACCCCGAGCGGTAGTACAGCTTGCGCGGTACTTCCGCTTCCTTCTACCGCAACCACTTCCACTTATTTTTATTCTTCTGTTGCCCAATCTGCCAGAGCGGTAGTAGAGAACGGTAGTACCTCTTATAAGCGGTAGTACCTCCCCGAGCGGTAGTACCTCTTATAGGTGATAGTTCCTCTTTGGCAAAACTTTTCTGTCTCGTTGGGTTGTTTTAACCTGCTAGGCGGTAGTACGACTCCCCTGAGCGGTAGTACCGCATGAGCGTGACTTGTAGGCATAACGGTTGGATTTGGGGGGGGCTATTTAAGGGGTCCTTCTCCCCCAATGGTCCCTATCCTTTCAGCTCACATTCCCCCCCCCCCATTGTTGACCTTCTTCGAGCTTGCTATCTCTCAATCCCTCCAATGATTCTTTCTAATTCTTGAGGGAAAAGAGAGAGGAGATCTAGATCCACATTTCCACCAATCACTTTCTCCTCTATGTGAGGGGAACCCCTTTGTCATGGAATTGTCACGGCAGATGTCCTAGTGTGAGGACTTCGTCGTGGAGCCATCGCAGTAGGTTAGCTTAAAGGGGTTAAACGGGACAAAGGACACATGAGCTTATATTGGTTCGACCCCTTGCAGTGAAGGTATAGGCCTAATCCAGTTTGAGGTGGTATTGCTTATATCTCGATTACTAGGGAGCGAATACGCTTGACCTACCTTTCGATTTGTTCTCTCTTTTCCTAAACCGCCGTTGGGTCATCCCTTTATATACACAGGTTGACGCCCTGCGGCTTATAGAGTCCCGGCCGGCTCATAAACGTGTCCGGCCCGGTGACTAATTACACTTGCCTTACAATACAAGTCATGCATATATGATGGTTTACACCTATGGGCCTTAAGCCGCCTTTGGGCCTTGGGCTCTTCATAAGTCATCATCATGAACCGCCATCTTCGATTCCTTCATGAGCTTCGTGACATTGAACTGCCGTTGGTATAACCCGGCCCCTCCTGGGTGGGTCATACCTAAAAATCCTTCTTCACTTGTTCTCACAAGATATTGTAACCCGCCATGACATCATCTCCTGAAATTACGGAAAACCGCCATGATGTCATCGGCTATTAATTTCGCACAATACCCACCATATCTAATAGATCCTTATCTTTAATAGCCATCCCGAAAATCAAGGCGCTGGAACAGCTAGATAATCATTCTTTGGCCTCCTCGTTTCTCGCGCTCGCTTATTGACCTTTTCCTTATAAATAGGGCCCGACAACCTTCCCATTTTCCCCTTATTCTTCTCATCTTCAACCTCTCTCCGCGACGCATCTGCACGTGTGAGCACAGCCGCCGCCGCGAAGCTCATCGTCGTCCTCGACCTCGGCCGCTGCATCGACCTGAACGGTACCAGAGAAAACTGCGGCACCTTTCCCTTGCTTGTCAGTTCCAGTAAGCATCTTATCTTCTCCACCATATATCTCCATTAGGGTTTCTGCAGTTCTTATGAGTTCATCATCGTTCTTTGTCACACTTCTATTTAATCCTTACTTTGATCCCAAACTGGCCTTTAAAATATGCAGAACCTGTTTCTATTCTTTGCTTTAATCACTGAACCTACCCTTTAGATGCAGAAATCTTGCCAATGCGCTAGTTCCTCCACTGCTGCAATATTTAGGCTTTAATTTATTTTCTTTTTCCACACGGCGCTAGATTGAAATCTCCTGCTCCAGTCTGTAAAACCTGTTTATTCAACACTTAGCAGATTTCACTCTTGATAGATACCAATCTGGTCATGGCGGCTTACATCACCGGTTATTACTAGCCATATATCATTAGGCCCCATTTAAGCCGCCACTCTGAATATATATTGTATCGTTTTACTTCCGGCTTACTGAATCAACTTAAACCGGCAGAATTTTCTTTCTTTTAGGCTTCTTCCTTCACCATGCCGCCGAAGACAGTCACCTCATGCAACTGGGTTCCCTCAATTGTCACTGAGAACACGTTGAAATACTTTGCCAAAATCGGCTATTTACTAGCAAAAGATGTCATGCATTGGCGCACCCCCAAACCAAGCGAAGAGAGACCTCATCCAAAAGATGGTGAAGTCATCGTTTTTACTGATCACATGAACCTGGGCTTCTCACCGCCCGGATCAAAAAAATTCTGAGACGTTCTGCACGTCTTCCAACTCCATCCTCAAGACATCGGACCCAATTCCGTGTCAAACATTTGCAATTTTAAAGTTTTTTGCGAAGTATATCTTCAAGAGGAACCCAGTGTTAAACTCTTCAAAGAATATTTTTATTTAAACCGACAAAACGAGTTTACCAACGAACCCAGTTTAGAACTTGGCGGGGTCTCAATTCAACGTAGAAGGGATGCTATCTTCCCGTATGCTCGCCTGTCGAGTCACCCCAAAGATTGGAACCAAACATGGTTCTACTGCAAAGACACTTCTCCGGCTGATGAAAATCCGCTTCCGGGTTATCGTGTCCAGCGGCTCGAGTCAACGCATCATCTCCCCGAAAGGCTCACTACTGCTGAACGTGCAAAACTTGCACCCACTGTTGCAAAAGTCAAGGCCCTACTAGGAAACGGATTAACCGGCGTAGATTTGGTTTGGTGCCGGGTTTCTTGGCAAATCATACCCCTGAGCCGCCGATCCGGCTTAATGTGCAATTATACTGGCGGTGCCAAAGATCCACTGCACCACAACTCTGTATGCCTCACTGAGGATGCAATCAATGAGATGACAAAAACCCTTCTGAACGAGAGCATGGGAAGCTGCAACAAAGTGGGGCTGAACCCATTCTGCAAACTTAACCCGCCACCAGACATGAGTCTCCAAATCACTTACTTCACCTTATTATTCAAATGTTCCATTAACTCAATGTTGACTATTTTCATAGGCTGAATCCGAGTTTTGGAAGAAAGAGTATGACCATGAAGCTGCCAAAAAATCTAGAGCCAAAACAAAAGCCGTCAAGAAAGCCGCCAAGAAGGACAAGAAGAAATTAACTGCTGCTGAACTGCTTGAACTAGATGACAATTCTGAGTCGGAAGTAGCCCTTGATTCCCTTTGCTCCTTTTTCAACAATCTTATTGACACTGATTATCATCTGGATGACAAGGGGGCCAACCAAGCGGTCGAAGAAGAGGTAATGATTATTTCCTCCGACTCAGAGCCTTTGCCAAGACAGAAATTTCGACGGGTAACGCGGAAAGTAAGCTTTTCACACCCCTTAGCTAATTTTTATCCTCACTTTCTTTTGAAGCAACAGCAGCACGAGAACTGATGACAAACTCGAAACAGCGGAGGTGAAGAATTATCCTCCGGCTTACCGAATACTCCAGTTCCGCGGAAATGTCGAAACAAGGTCCTTCCGAACTTAAACTCTTTTTACCCACTGGCGGGTCTCACTCGCCAGCCACTTAATTCTTTCGATTCAAACTACCAGGAGGCTTCTCGCTCTTCCGCCGACGACTCATCACAACCCCAGTTGCTGGCTTTCAAGACTGCTCCTGGTAATAACAATTTCTGTTATTGTTTAACCTCCTTATGCTCTTATACTTGTACTAACCTCTCATAACCTGTGCAGTGGAAAGCAAAGCCTAGTAAGAAGGCAAAGGTGACCAAGCCAGCTGAAGATCCTAAAGTCCATGAACCGGAGCAGCAAGTCCCAACATCAGACGCTTCTGAAAAACAACTAGAAGAACCTATCCATGATGTCCCACCAGAGATTCCTGACCTTTTCGGTGACCAGACAAAACTCAATCCTTTGAGTACTGAATCATCAAGCCCACTTAAACCATCGGAGACACATGTCGATGATGTTATGATCACTGGCACCGGCTTTACAGAACCAGGAAATCCAACTGTCTTAGCAAAACACTCCGCTAAACAGGAGTTCATTGAAAAGTGGAAAGTGAGACTTGATGTTGCCCACTATTCTCAATTGAGCAGTAGTGAAGTACTCTCTGGCTACCTCAACTAAGTACACACCAGCTGCGATCTTGAAATCGATATGGTGAAGCAGATGCATAAAAAATATGAGGTATGGATTCCTGCTTAAATAAGCTATGTACATCCTGCCAGCCCCAAGTCTACTGGGTATGGTAAGATTGAATACACTGTAGGCTTAAAATAAATAAGAGCATCTTTTGTAGAATCCTTCCAAGGCCGGTTTTCACATTTAAAGTTAAACTGGATTTTAAACAATTAACATTGCATCCGTAGTCCCCGAAGGCCGGTTTAATCAACATGAATGAGTCGGTCCTGTTTACCATTGTTCACAAAAGTGAGCTTACCTGTATAGCCCCCATGAACCGACTGTGATTATTTACGGCACAACCGGGTCGTCATAAAGTAGTAAAGAGATGCCAGCGATATGCATTAGCCCCCAAGTGCCAAGTACTCTTGCTTGCAAAGTGCTTGGGACTTATTCACATGAGCCGTTGTATGAAGAATTTTTTTGGCAGGCATTAGCCTCCAAGTGCCAAGTGTTGTTGCTCACAAAAGGCTTGGGACTTATATTTCTATAATCTATATATGAATGTGTTTGCAACTCTGCGCTTGTACAGGACGCCACTGCTGAACTTCAATTACAATTGGCTGATGCAAAGACTTAGCTGGAGAATCAAGAGTCTGAGACCCGAAAATCTGATTCAGAATTCCAATATAGCATGGCTAAAACGGAAAAGCTGAAGACCAGTTTTGAGGCTGAAAGAAATGCCTGGGCTGAAGAAAAGACTGCTTTAACGCAGCGGGCTGAAAAAGCGGAGGTGGCTCTTCAAGAGGTGACCACTGAGCTTACCGGTTTAAAGCACCGTGTATCCCAGATGGTTTCTGCTATCTTTGGTGAGTCGCCTTGTTAACATCAAAATTGAATCTCCTCCTTGATGGTGTAAATTGCCTCTAACCAATCCATAATTGTTACTCAGGTCCCAGTAGCAGTAATCTTAGCCAGGAAATGCTTGTGAAGCTCAAGGTTGTTTATACACTTGTTGAACAGCCATATACTGAAACTCAGTGTGCACTGGCCACGATTTCTCCGACTAACCAAGCACCTACTCTCTTGAGTGATGTCTTGAAAAAACTCTTTGTTCTGCCTGCTAGGATTGACGAGATGAAGTGGTCATCTGCAAGAGCCGGTGCCGTGACAGCTTTAAGCCGGGCCAAGGCATGGTTACCAGAGCTAGACCCGGCTGAGGTAGCTACTGGATATCCAAGCTTGAAAGAAGACGGTACTTCATTTGATCAAAAGGACTTCGCTGCCTGTGTGAAAGAAATGCGTCCTCTGGCCAGTCTTATTGCAAATGAAACTGATCTGTAAAAATACCACCCGGCTTACAACATGGAGAATCAGAAGATGCCCACGCCGGCTTATAAAGTGATGGATCTGATCCCCCCAATCTGTCAGCATACTTTCGTCCCTGAAGTTAAAGCGTCCGAACTTATAGATGATGAAGCTCGATTTCAAGCCTTGTGTGGCATCGACTGGTCATCACCAAATTTCCAGACGGCAGAGGAGGTCGAAGAACCAGAGAAGGATGATCCAGAAGCCTCAAGTCATCAAGGCCAAGAAGAGTGAACCGCCAGGCGGTTTATATATTTGATCCTTTGAAAAACACCTGATCTTTATTGGCTCACTGAGTCATGTAATAGGCTAGTGAAACTTCGATCTGTCGTTCCATCGTGCATGTTTTTGTTTTGCGCAACACTGTTTGACCCGGCATTTGAAGAGCTATCATTTTATGCTTACAATGACGACAACTTATGCAGATGAGATTAGTCATTACCCTGCACACTAGTAAACAAATGCCCTGGCGGTTTATCACAGGACGGGTCATAATACCCCATATAAAACCACTAGTGACTAAAACAGTGCATAACCAGAGTTGGTTCAAATATAATAAAAAATATCATACCTGTGATATGTGATTAAACTGTCGGCTTACCATACCAAAGCCGTTAGGGTGATAACCCAAAACTTAGAAGACAATACTTCTAAGTACTTAATATCATCATATGCTGCTGGTTCATCATATACCTATGTTTGAGCTATGCTGTGCAACAGACTCTCTTTGGTCTTTGTAACTCGGTCATTAAGCCTCCAAGTAGGTCAGAGCTATACTCATATGAAGTTATAATACTGGCTTGATAGCCGAATTCCGAAGGTAATCAGAGCTGTGCTCTTATGAAATTATCATATTGGTTTGATACCCGAATTACCAAGGTAATCAGAGTTGTGCTCTTATGAAATTATTATATTAGCCGAATTACCAAGGTAATCAGAGTTGTGCTCTTATGAAATTATCATATTGGCTTGATAGCCGAATTACCAAGGTAATCAGAGTTGTGCTCTTATGAAATTATCATATTGGCTTGATAGCCGAATTACCAAGGTATTTAGAGATGTGCTCTTATGAAATTATCATATTGGCTTGATAGCCGAATTACCAAGGTAATCAGAGCTGTGCTCTTATGAAATTATCATATTGGCTTGATAGCCGAATTACCAACATAATGAGAGCTGTGCTCTTATGAAATTATCATATTGGCTTGATAGCCGGATCAAGAGGGTAGTAACGCTATGTTCTCCTTGGTGAATACACCTATGTTTGAACAGGAAGCCCCCAAGTGATTTGTAAGAAGGGCGTTGCACCGGATCAAGAGAGATATTCACAGCTATGCTCAATGAGCAGGAAGCCCCCAAGTGACCTTTTTGTAATGAAAAAGACTCATTATTTTGGAAATGAAACGACAGAGGCCCTGCTTTATCAGGGATGCCGACTTTATTATAATCATCATAATATATACATTGTAAGAGCCGGTGGCTCAAGTATAGTAAGGCCGAATATGAGCAATATTCCATGGCCGGTGGGTCTCCTCCTCTGACTTACGTGAATCCTTGTGTTCTCGAATGTCGATAAGGTAGTACGATCCGTTGTTCAGATTTTTACTGACCACAAAGGGTCCTTCCCAAGGTGGGGATAACTTATGGATGTCAGTTTGATCCTGGATGAGGCGGAGCACTAGGTCACCTTCTTGAAAAGTTCTGGTTTTAACCCGACGGTTGTGATAACGGCACAAATCTTACTGGTAAATCGCCGAACGAGCCGCCGCGATGTCACGCTTCTCATCTAACAGGTCAAGTGCATCCTGACGTGCTTTTTCATTGTCAGCTTCAACATAAGCCGCCACACGGGGCGAATCATGACGGATGTCACTAGGGAGAACCGCTCTGCTCCGTAAACCATGAAGAAGGGCATGTAACCCGTAGATCTGTTGAGGGTAGTATTGATACTCCATAACACAGAAGGTAACTCCTCCACCCAACAACACGGCTCCTCTATAATGGAACCATAAGCCGGGGCTTGATACCCTTCAGGATCTCTTGATTGGCTCGCTCGGCTTGACCATTAGACTGGGGGTGAGCCACTGATGATACATCAAGCCGGATATGCTCATATTGACAAAATTCTTTCATAGCACCCTTGGATAGATCAGTTCCATTATAAGTTATGATACTGTGGGGAAATCCAAAACGCACCTTTTTGATGAATTGAATCGCTGTTGCCGTGTCACATTTACTGACCGGCTCTGCCTCAACCCACTTTGTAAATTTGACAACTACCACCAGGAGGTGTGTCTTTTTATCCTTGGACCTTTTGAAAGGCCCAACCATATCAAGCCCCCAGACTGCAAACGACCAAGTAATTGGAATCATCCTCAATTCTTGAGCCGGCACATGAGCTCGGCATGAAAACTTCTGACACCCATCACATTTACTGACTAGATCCTCAGCATCGGCGTGAGCCGTCAGCCAATAAAACCCATGACGGAAAGCCTTGGCTACAAGAGACTTAGAACCGGCATGATGGCCACAATCACCTTCATGAATCTCACGCAGAATCACACGGCCCTCCTATGGAGAAACACAATGTTGAAACGCCCCTGTGACACTGCGGTGATGCAACTCTCCATGAACGATAGTCATTGACTTGGACCGCCGGGTTATCTGCCTGGTTTCATCCTCAGGTAACTCGCCCCGGGTCATATAAGCCAAATATGGAACTGTCCAATCAGGAATCGCATGAAGATCCGCCACCAGTTGTGCTTCCGGGTCAGGAATAGCCAGATCTTCCTCTGTAGGCAATTTAACGGAAGGGTTATGCAGAGTATCCAAGAAAGTGTTAGGTGGCACCGGCTTACGCTGAGACCCTAACCGGCTTAAAGCATCAGCCGCCTCATTTTTCCCGCGATCAACATGTTCAACTTGATAAACCTTAAAGTGACCCGCAATAGCATCAACCTCTCGACGGTAAGCCGCCATGAGTGGATCCTTAGAATCCCAAGTGCCAGAAACTTGCTGAGCCACCAGATCTAAGTTGCCGAAACACCTCACCCGGCTTAAGCTCATCTCCTTAGCCATCCGAAGACCATGGCGCAAGGCCTCATACTCAGTTGCATTGTTAGTACAAGGGAACATTAGCCGGAGAACATAAGAAAATTTACCACCTCGTGGGGAAGTTAATACAACTCCAGCCCCCGAGCCTTCCAACTTCCTGGATCCATCAAAGTGAATAGTCCAATACATGTTATACGGCTTCTCCTCTGGCATCTGTCACTCTGTCCAATCATTGATAAAATCCACAAGTGCTTGAGACTTGATGGCTATACGGGGCACATACCTTAAACCATGAGGCCCAAGCTCAATGGCCCACTTGGCTACCCGACCTGTGGCTTCTCAGTTTTGAATGATATCCATTAAGGGGGCAAAACTAACCACAGTGATAGGATGACCTAGAAAATATTGCTTAAGCTTCCGGCTAGCCATAAACACCCCATACACCAGCTTCTTCCAATGTGGATACCTCTATTTGGACTCAATGAGGACCTCACTGATGTAGTAAACCGGCCGTTGAACCGGAAATTCCTTACCTGCCTCCTTCCTTTCCACCACAATTGCTACACTGACAGCTGGGCTATCGGCAACCACATACAACAGTAAAGTCTCTTTGTCAATGGGAGCAGTAAGAATGGGCGGCTCAGCCAACTGTCTCTTCAAATCCTCAAACGCTTGATTAGCAGCATCACTCCAAACAAAGAGGGATAGCCTTCTCACCCAACCGGCTTATGAACCATCTTAAGGCCGCAATACGACCCGCCGGACGCTGAAGATCATTAATACATGCCGGCTTAGCCAGAGAGGTGATGGCTTTTATCTTTTCTGGGTTAGCTTCAATGCCTCTGTTGGAAACCAGAAAACCCCAAATCTTACCAGCTGGTACACCAAAAACGCATTTGGCTGGGTTAAGCATCATTTATAAGCCCAAAGATTATCAAAGGTCTCCTTCAAATCATCAATCAGGGTTTCCTTCTTTCTGGATTTCACCACAATGTCATCCACATAAGCATGAACATTACGCCCGATTTGATCATGAAGGCAATTTTGCACACACCGTTGGTAAGTCGCCTGGGCACTCTTGAGCCCGAAAGGCATGGATACATAGTAGAAGGCTCCAAACGGAGTAATGAAAGTTGTCTTCTCCTGGTCCTTAACTGCCATTTTGATCTGATGGTAACCAGAATAAGCATCCAAAAAACTCAAACGCTCACAACCCGCCGTGGCCTCAATAATTTGATCAATACGGGGGAGAGCGAAGGGATCAGCCGGACATGCCTTGTTTAGATCTGTGTAATCCACACACATATGTCAAGTGTCATTCTTCTTAAGTACTAGTACCGGGTTAGCCAACCACTCAGGATGGAAAACTTCAACGATGAACCCAGCCGCCAAGAGCCGGGCCACTTCTTCACCAATGGCTTTACGCCTCTCTTCATTAAAACGACGAAGTGCTTGACCGGCTTAAACTTCAGATCAATATTAAGAGTGTGCTCAGCGAATTCCCTCAGTACACCGGGCATGTCAGAAGGTTTCCATGCAAAGATGTCCCAGTTCTCACGGATGAACTCGATGAGCGCGCTTTCCTATTTCGGATCCAGATTAGCACTGATGCTGAACTGCTTGGATGAATCGCGAGGAACGAAATCAACTAGCTTGGTGTCATCCGCCGACTTAAACTTCAAGACCGGATCATGCTCCGTAGTTCGCTTCTTCAAAGATGTCATATCGGTCGGGTCAACATTATATTTGTAAAACTTTAATTCCTCTGTTGCACAGATAGACTCAGCATAAGCCGCATCACCTTCTTCACACTCCAAAGCTATCTTCCGGCTTCCATGCACTGTGATAGTCCCCTTGTGACCCGGCATTTTGAGCTGTAGATAAACATAACAAGGTCGTGCCATGAACTTGTCATAAGCCGGCCGACCAAACAGAGCGTGATACAGACTCTGAATCTTGACTACTTCAAAGGTCAACATCTCAGATATGGAATCATAATCATCTCCAAAAGCAACCTCCAGGGCTATCTTACCAACTGGGTATGTCGACTTACCGGGCACCACACCGTGGAATACAGTGTTCGACGACTTAAGATTTTTATCAGTCAATCCCATTCGACAAAAAGTTTCATAATAAAGGATATTGATACTGCTACCTCCGTCCTTGAGTACCTTGGTGAATTTATATCCTCCAACCTGAGGCACCACCACCAACGTCAAGTGGCCCAGATTATCAACCCGGGGCGGGTGATCCTCATGACTCCACACAATGGGCTGCTCAGACCATCGCAAGTAATGGAGAACCACCGGCTCAACGGTGTTCACTACCCTTTTATGGATCTTCTTATCCCGCTTGCATAAACTTGTGGTGAAGACGTGGTACTGCCCACCATTCAACTGTTTCGGGTTACTCTGATACCCAGATTGTTGCTGCTGATTCCCCTGACTAGATTGTTGATGAAAACCTCCGTGGTTGCTTTGATTTCCTTGATTGTCTTGGAAGACGGAATTAGAACCGCCGCCACTGTGACCCGGACCATAAGAGCCAGAACCTGAGCCGCCACATGGCCCATGACTGTTCTGGAACAAGTCGGAATTTTTTAACTCCTTCATAATGTGGCAGTCCTTCCAAAGGTGTGCGGATGGCCTTTCCCGCGTACCATGCTTTGGGCAAGGCTGATTCGATATCTACTCCAGATTTAGACCTGACCCTCCTTCCCGAGGAGGTGGCTTTCCTTTACGACGCTGACCATTGTTCTGCGTGTTGGTATTGACCACAAAATATAAATTATTATCAGCCTTGCATTTACCATTGCCCCCTGACTCACCGGGTTATGATGCTGGCCCTTGGTATTGCCACTCTTCTTTCCCTTTCCTGTCTTTTCATCATCAAAGTCGGGGTCCTTGGTACTATCAGAGTTGCATATTTAATTAGAGCCGCCATCAACTCCCCCATATCATTGCAGTGGCGCTTCAGCCACCCTAACTTCTGTTTAAGAGGCAAAAAATGGCAATTCTTCTCTAACATGAGGACCGCTGAGCCGGCATTGATGTTGTCCGATGAGTGCAAGATGGCTTTGACCCGGCGAACCCAATGGGTCGTTGACTCGCCCTTTTCTTGAGCGCAGGCATCCAAATCCACAATCGACATGGGCTAATTGCACGAATCCTTAAAATTCTGGATAAACCGGGCTTTTAACTCGGTCCATGACCCGATGGAGTTGGCAGGCAGCCCTTTTAACCAAGTATGAGCCATCCCATCAAGCATCATGGTGAAGTATTTGGCACATGCAGCATCGCTAACCTCCAGCAACTCCATGGACATCTCGTAACTCTCAATCCACGCCTCAGGGGGTAAGTCGGTTGTGTAGTTGGGCACCTTACGAGGTCCTTTGAAATCCTTGGGCAGACGCTCATTACGCAGAGCCGACACTAAACATGGTACACCCGTGCTTCTAGAGGTCACGCCTACTTCTACCGAAGTTGTCAGATAAACCAGAGATGGTTGATGAGCCGCGTACTGAGCCGCCAGCTCAGCCTCCCGACATGCTCTATCCTGATCCGTCAGGGCCTGAGTAGTACGGGGCGGGTTACGACGCTGCTCACTACTTCACACCGTCGGGGAATCCATGTGTCTGCTATAACTCCGGCTTGGGGGAGGGGTTGAATGGATCCTCTCACGATTGTAAGAATAAGCCTCCTGTTGTACCAATGTTGTCTGAAGAAGCTCTCTAGCCCTCCGTGTTTCAACCGCAGCTGGAGACTCATGTTCAATTGGGAGAGCCGCCAATCGCGACGCTGCAGCAATCATGTTATCCAAAGGGTTAGAATAATGACCCGGTGGTGTCGGCACATGTTGTGGTGGGATATTATTCTGACGAGGCGGGTCCGTGGTGCGTGGTTGAGCCAGCGCTCCAGTCCCAGGCGCGGCTACTGCCCGGTTTATCCCTGGCGGGTCACTGGTCCCCGCACAAGGTGTGTTGAAGAGGTTCCTCGCCTCGTAAACCGGAGGCACACGACTCCGGTGCCTTCTCCTCATGATGTCGTTCGAAGTGTTCTGATCCAATGAGAGTCGGAAAGAATTAGCCTGGATCCGTTGTGCCTGAGCATCCAGAATCGCTCGTCCCGGCGTCATCCTCGCATCCTCAGCTGCCAGGTCCTCCTTGGCTTGAGCTATTTGATCTCGCAATTTTGCGACTTTCGCGTTATGCTGATCTTGGTTTGCCGGGTTAACCTCTGCTGTCAACAATGTTGCCAAAGCGTCTAATAAGTCGGACAAGACCTGAGCGGGAGGGCACGCAGGGCCTCCTGCCCCTACCGCCGTCACCGCTGCTGACCCGGAAACCATTGCCGTTGCGGTCGAAGAGTTCTGCACTGATTGCATACTGGCCATAAAAATCGCGACCCGGTTCGGCGGCTCATAGGGGTCCGGACTACTGTCGCCATCGGAACAACCCCCAAGCCTGGTGTCCTGCTGTTGATACTATGACGTAGTCTTGCCTGTGGACGACTCACCTCAGAATAGATGGCCGTCTCACCGCCAGACATGGATCCGTCCTCAAATTCTCCCCCATGGATGAATCCAACGAAGGCGCGCTTCACGGCGGGTTGAACCCGGGCGGGTCATGCACGCTGAGCCGTCTTGATGATGGCGGTGCAGGTGTCTAGCTCAAGGCCCAGTTTGCCGATCTTGCCGATGAAGACATGAATTCCGCCGAAGGGGACCCGGTACTCATACTCGATTGAGCCGGCCTTGGGGCCCCAACCTGCATCGTCGATGTAGAGTTTGCCGCGACAACTCTTGGTCATCCGGCCCACGGCGTATCCTTTGATCCCTTCAAAGTTGCCCTGTAAGAACTCGAAACTACCGTGCGCTAGCCCCACGGTGGGCGCCAACTGTCGTGGAATTGTCACGACAGATGTCCTAGTGTGAGGACTTAGTCGTGGAGCCATTGCACTAGGTTAGCTTAAAGGGGTTAAACGGGACAATGGACACAGGAGTTTATACTGGTTCAGCCCCTTGCAGTGAAGGTAAAGGCCTAATCCAGTTTGAGGTGGTATTGCTTATATCTTGATTACTAGGGAGCGAATACGCTTGACCTAGCTTTCGATTTTGTTCTCTCTTTTCCTAAACCGCCGCCGGGTCGTCCCTTTATATACACAGGTTGACGCCGTGCGGCTTATAGAGTTCCGTGCAGCTCATAAACGTGTCCGGCCCGGTGACTAATTACACTTGCCTTACAATACAAGTCATGCATATATGATGATTTACACCTATGGGCCTTAAGCCGCCTTTGGGCCTTGGGCTCTTCATAATTCGTCGTCATGAACCGCCATCTCCGATTCCTTCATGGGATTCGTGACAATGAACCGCCGTTGGTATAACCCAGCCCCTCCTGGGCGGTTCATACCTAATAATTATATCCCCAACACCCTTGGATCTAGATCTTGGAGTTCTTTGTGTTCTCCTTGTTCTTCCTCACATATTCCTGCATAGCTTTCGTTGTTGTGGTGGGATTTGAGAGTGAGGGACTTGGGCACTCCGCATGCCCTTGCCATTGCATTTGGTACATCAGTTTGAGTTCTCCACGGTGATATTTGGAAGTGAAGGTGATAAGCTTATTACTCTTAGGTGTTTGGGCACCCTAGAGCTTGTTCCTCTTGGGTGCTTTGGTGCCCTAGATGGTTGGTATTGTCGAAGCTCAATCATTGTGGTGTAAAGCTTTGGGCAAGCTTCAGGAGACTCCAATTAAGTTGTGGAGAGTGCCCCGAGCAATTTGTACGGGTACCGGTGACTGACCCCAAGGGTTGCCAATTGTATGGTTCGATGACCGTCCTCAAGGGTCCCTTAGTGGAATCACAACATCTTGCATTGTGCGAGGGCATGAGGAGATTACGGTGGCCCTGTGGCTATTTGGGGAGCATTGTGCCTCCACACCGCTCCAAACGGAGATTAGCATCCACAAGGGTGTCAACTTCGGGATACATCGTCATCTCCATGTGCCTCGGTTATCTCTTACCCGAGCCCTTTACTTATGCACTTTACTTTGTGATAATCATAGTGTTTCATGATATATATCTTGTTATCACTTAGTTGTTTATCTTGCTTAGCATAAGTTGTTGGTGCACATAGGTGAGCCTAGTTGTTTTAGGTTTTGTGCTTGACAAATTAAATGCTAGTTTTATTCCACATTTGTTCAAGCCTAAATCGTAATTATTTTAAAGCGCCTATTCACCCCCCCTCTAGGCGACTTCCACGATCTTTCAATTGGTATCAGAGCCTTGTCTCTGATTATTAGGCTTTACCGCCTAGAGAGTAAAGATGTTGGCTAGGGGATTAGGATTCTCTAACACTCTTAGTTTCAATGCCACAAATTTTGATGTTTGGGTAAATTCGCATGCTTAATCTCTTTAGGGTCATGGACCCAAATTTAGAGCGAATTGTAGATATGCCTTTTTCTCCTCCAAAGGATCCTCAAAGATTATCTCTAGAGGATGAGAAAAACTCTTATCTCAACGCTCAAGCTTCTTATGTGCTTTTCAATGCTTTGAGCAATGTAGTTACATTGCAACTCATGTCGTTTCAGGATGCTGATGAGCTGTGGAAAAATCTTCAAGATAAATATGGTGTGTCCAAGATTTGTGGGATGATTGTTCTCCCTCCACCTCGGGTCATATAGTGTTCTGAACTTCTTCTACTTCACCTACATGTGGATTGCCACAAGGCAATGATATGGTGAGTAGTGTTGGTCATTGCAATGATGATAGTGGGCTTATTGTTGACGATCCTTCATCAATATCTTATTGCAATGATCCTTCTTTGGACATCAACACTTTGAGCTCTCTAGATATTTCACATGCTTGTGTTGATAGTCCTTGCATATCATGTATAAATTACTTGACTAAATCTCATGATGATATGCTTGATGTGTCTTGTTGCCATGATAAAAATGCCCCTATTTCCTTGAGTTTTTGTGCTAACAATGTAGAGGAAACCCAACACTCCATGGAACAAGATGTGGTCTTGAATGGTTCTTCAAGGGATCCAACGTCATCATCTATTGTTTCTCACTTTTGTCTTATGGCTAAGGCTTCAAAGGTATCTCCCACTTTGAATCCCAATATATCTTGTGATGATGGTGTTGATGATGATGAGAATGAGGATAATGATGAAGAGAATGGTAATATTTCTTCCTTAAAAATTAAGGGGGGGATGATTTTTAAAGCTCTTCACAAGAATAAAATTGCTCGTTCCATCTTCATGGAAATCATGTCTATTGCCATTGGGGGAAAGAAATACATTGAGGAGTTAGAACCTCATCTCGAGAAAATGGAAGGTCATGAGCGTGATTACGCTAATGAGATTGCGGATCTATCTCAAGCTCTCGAGGAAGAATAAACCACACCAAGGAATCTCTTGAGGGGACTTTTGCTTTAGAATTATCTAAAGTGAAGGAATCCCGTGATAGAGCTCTTGAGGCGGCCAATGATTTCAAAACTAAAAATGATAAACTTGAATTTGCACATGTCAACTCCTTGAGGACTTTGAGCAGCTCAAAAATGGCTCATGGGTCATTTAAAGTGAGCTCATCGAACTCACCGAGTCCCATGATCAACTTAAAGCTTCTTATTTAAAAGAGCTTGCCAAGTCGCCTTCTCCTCTTGTTGTTAATGATAATGCTTGTGCTACTAACTCTACTTCTTGTGAAGCATCCATATTGAAGGAAATGTTGAGCTAAGGGCTCAACTTGAGTTGCTATCTAGTAATTATGAGAAATTGGAAGAAAGTCATGAAAAGGTCTCTAGCTCACATGATGATATTATAGTATCCCATAATGTGCTAAAGGTAGCTCAAGAGGCTATGATTACAAAAGTAACATCTAGTGAGCCTCATGTGGACATTAGCACTTCTTCTAGTCAAAATGTTATATTGCCATGTGCTAGTCCTCGTAAGTCATCTACCCATAACATTGGTACTTCTTGTGATGAATTACTTTCCTTGCCTTGTTGCTCTAGCGATGAAGCTTATACTTCCTCTAGTACTTGTGTTGATACTAACCATGTAGAGGAAATCAAAGAGCTCAAGGCCCAAGTCACTTCTTTGAAGAAAAACTTAGAAAATAGTCATGAAGGGAAGTCTGCTCTTAACATTATTTTGAGTGGGCAAAAATCCCGCAATGACAAGGGTGAACTTGGATTCAACTCCATTAATAAGAAAAAGTGCAAGATCAATAAGATGAAGGGCCAAGAACAAGTCAAGAATTCAACCAAGATTATTTGCTTCAAGTGAAAAATTAAAGGGCATCATGTTAGATCTTGCCCATTGAAGAAGAAGACCTTTAGTGGCAAGTAACAAGGAAAGAGGCCTCAAGTCCAAACTCAAGATGAAGAATGGCCACTTCCCAAGAAGGCTTAATTGAATGCTTCTCAAGTTGAGAAATCAAGTGAGAAGAAAGTAAAGAGTAGATGTTGCTACTAATGTCGTGAGAAGGGTCATGTTGTGACGGTGTCTCAGATAAGGGGGTACTAACCCATTTGGCCCATTATCCTCGGGTCGGGCCGATGGACCCTCATTCATGGTCAAGGTGGACTCCGGAGACCCTATGCAGGATGCGTGATCAAGACTACCTTCACCAAATACTTCATGTATACTCCAAGATCTCTCCTGCCACCTTGCCCTTAGATACCGGCCTTGTAACCCTAGATACCCTCCCTGGCGTGTATATAAGCTAGAGAGGTTTAGCCCGTAGAGAAGACATCAACACAAAATCATTCACCTAGCCCTAGAGTTAGACTACTCATTACGATCTCGAGGCAGATCAATTATGTACTTGATACATCTTCATCAATATAAATAAGAGCACGGCATAGGGTTTTACCTCCATTAAGAGGGACCAAACCTAGGTAAACATCGTCTCCTCCTCTCCTGTTACCCTCGATCCGAGATCCACAACTCGGGACCCCATACCCTGAGGTCTGCCGATTTTGACAATGACACTCGTGCTTTCATTGAGAGTTCCATTGTGCGATCACCAGAAGGATCGATGGCTCACCTGCAGATCAACTGCACCAGCAGCCATGTGAGCGTTTACGCCCCCGGCCAACTTTTTGTTTTCGGCAGCATGATCTTTTGCAACGACTCGATAGGTCATCTGGCCTCTATTGAGAATTACGCTCTAGGTTGGATCATGAACTTCGGTGGCCTCAAATACACGATGGATTCTCGCGCCGAACTCATCCTGTGGGGATGGGGCCCCAGTCGAATAAAGGGCCCGTCCGGCTCGGCTCAACTCCGGATCCAACCTTTATTGCGGCATCACCAGAGACCCCTGATGAAACCACTCTGGCCAGTCTCCTTTTGATCTCCATTCCGGACGTAGATCCGGCTCCCAGCTAGGAAATCACGTCAGGATCAGAACTAACCTCGACATAGAATCTGGAATCGCGTCCATATACCCTTCGTGCCGAAGATTCGTCAATTTATATAATAGGCATACTTTAAGTCAGCACCGCTTACAACCCAATAGTGAACCCCGAAGAATTGTCTCCTCAATGAGATGCTCGTCCGTATCCAGAGCATGCCCATCTCGGATGATAATTTTTTGTTTTAATATTTTTCTTCTTTATTTAAGTTAACGGTTACATGTCAACCATGACCATTCAAACAGGCTCCAGTGAGCGAGCAAACACGTGGGGCGAGTCAAGCTCTCGCCAAATGGGCCAGCCCACGAGCCAGCAACTGTGACTGCTTGCTCTCTAAGGGCATCTCCAATGGTTTGCATGTTAGCTTGTTGGTAAAATATGTCATGTCATCAACCAACACCTTAACATACAACAACTCCAATGGGTTGTATCTAGTTTGCCCAATAGGATGTGAGATAATAAATAAGGTGCTCTCTCATTCTACATAGGAGCTTGTGCAAGGGGTGTTGGTTCATGTACATACAACCTTCCTCTCTTCCGTCATTTATTGTATGACACATCATAAAAATCCTATGTGGCAAAATCTACCAACAAATATCTTACAACCATAGGAGATGCCCTAAGCTGATGCCTGAAGCACCAATTACGAGCACCCGGGTCCACCACGCGCCACTCAGGCCTACTAGGCATCGGCCTCATCACTTGGGCCGCCGCCTATGTTAACTCCCGCACACGGCCCCTATTCTCGCACACGCCAGGGCACCAGCCCTGATCGATCGATCCATCCGCCGCCACAGGTTTCTACGGGCTGCATGCTGTCGGATCATATCTGCTGCATGTGATCTAATTTCGCCGAGTCTCTAGCCTGTTGTCGGTTGCTTCCGTGGACGAGACGACCAATCGATTCCACTACATGTTTCTCCTCGACGGACGGCCCCATGAAAACTTCTGCAGCCACGATCTTCTCTCATCCTCCTCTTGATAAAACAATCCGCGACCTCCAAACAACCTAGTTCATGATACCACTTGTCAG
Source organism: Aegilops umbellulata (assembly GCA_032464435.1). NCBI lineage: Eukaryota > Viridiplantae > Streptophyta > Magnoliopsida > Poales > Poaceae > Aegilops > Aegilops umbellulata. The sequence continues at coordinate 105,333,626 of CP136055.1, forward strand.
ACTTAAATCCGATGCGCAAGCCGATCTACGAGGACTAAGCAATCACACAAGCACGACACCGAGATTTGTTAACTAGGTTCATCGATATGGCTACATATCCGGGGCCTGACTACGGATGCTCCTTCCTGTGACACCGTCACAATACCGCACCCCGGTCATCCGGGCACCGGCACACACTGTTGGTCCCCCCTGCGTGTCTATGCTATTATGTTAGCATAGGTTACATTGTGTGTCTACCCCCACAATACATAAGAGGCCTAGGATACAAGTGTCCTAACAGGACATGATCATACCCTATCTACACACAATAGGACTCGTAGTCGAACCCTTGGCGCCATCGAGCTGGTCATCATGCTCGACATCCTTACCCTCGACGGAGGCAGCAGCGGCGCGAGGGAGTTGAGGGCCAGGACGATGAGCCACCTTCATTTCCTGCCTCTTTACCCCTTCAGCTCATCACCATAGCAGCCGATTTAGCTGAGAAATGAGCTACCGGCCATGGCCAAATGCAGGAGCTCGCTCCATGTTCCACATGCAGCTCCCACCACATGTACGCGGGGGCATACACATGCACACGCACGCACACCGAACGGCCGTTCTGTTCAGTGCTCACCGTCATTTGACCATGTTTTTAAAAGGAGCTTAAACCTCCAGCCTCCACATCGTTATTGAATGCAGTACAAAGAAGGGTAACCACAGCTAAACCGTTACAAGATATGAAATAAACACCTACAAGTAAGTTGACTTCTTTTCTACGGCAACACCTTCAAAAAGGAAAAAGTGCCCTCGCGTCACCGTCGTCATGTCTGGCCAAAGATAGCCAAGTCATTAGCAAGGAGATACCACCTTCAACAAGGTAATGATGCAAGTTCTTCCCTATAGAGTCCAACCAATCAAGGTCAAAATAAGAGTTTTCAACCACAAAACATTGAACGGTGTTGCAAACCTCATCTTAAAGAAGGATCTTCCATAAGTCGCGCCAGTCTCCACTCCAGGCTCGGCCAAAAAATTATTAGCGGATATGTGGAATGCCTACCCACCATAGACCATCACCCGACCATCGAGGGGGTCTTCCATGACGTGGTGCAGATCTGACCGCAGTCACCCCACACATGCGCAAGTTAGCATGTAGCATCCGCCATGACCCTGGGGCTGCTGCCAAAGCGTCCTCTGACCGAGCCATTTTGTCATCTGGCCATGTTGTAATGGTTGCATCATAGTCAAACTTATCAGTGAAGTGTTGTGTGGCAATTTCATTCATCGTCATGTGTCCATTTGCATCTAGTTAGGTATTGATTTGTCTTGTTATAGTTCCATCTTTTTGTTGTTGCATTGTTCAGGAGCACCAAGGTGAAGGAATATCTATTTTTGGTGTGAGTGAGAAAATTCAACGTATTTAAAAAATTCAATGTATCTTTATTTGCTGTTGTTATGTAATGGTTGCATCTTTGTTTTTTCCGGTAATTTTGCAGCAAATTCAATGTATGAGTTCCATGGGACAAATAGAACAAATTTCAATGAGTATTTAGAAAACTTTTTCCTAAACTTTGCCATGTGACTTCTATACGTTATTACAAATTCATCCATGCAGACACAAGTATGATGGAAAATTCTAATTTAACTTTTTGCCATCCTATCTACAAAAAATACGACAATTAATTCTGAAAATGCTAGAACTGGCCATGCAATTCCTACATGAACTGTTCTAAAAGACATGCATTTTGTTATTTAGCAACATGGCAAATTTTACTAGGTGACATGGCAAAATTCATAACATGGGCATTTTTAACATTGTTTTTGCCATGGAAATTTCTATATAATTTTTGTTCTAAAAAACATGGTATTTTGTTAATTAGCGGCATGGCAATTTATACTAGATTACATGGCAAAATTCAGAACATGGCATTTTGACATTGTATTTGCCATGGCAATTTCGACATGATTTGTTCTAATTTTCAGGTATGTATCGTCCATGGTCTAATAATTTCTAAGATTGTCGTGGCTTAAAATTTTCTATTTCTATATTCCAAAAAATACCATGTCGCAAATATTACAGCGTGTTCAACCACATACAAAAAATGTCATCCTATAACTAATAAAATGTCATGGTACCTAAAATATAAAGTGTGATCTTCTCAATAGCAAAAAAAAATACATGGTCTAATTACTCAAATTGCCATGGTGCCAATAATAAGTTTATTAAGAGTGTTTTCACTTTGAAGAGCATGACCTTTTTACTATTAAGAGGTTGGTAATTTTATCATTAAGACCATGATATTTTTTATTAATACCATGGCATTTTTTATCTATAGCACGGGAATTTTTTTTAATGGCATGGCAATTTTAAACTTTGATCATTGCAATACTATTTTTTCTGATATTTTGTTTTCGACAATCAAAATGTAGAGCATGTCAATTTTAATATTTTTATCATGGCATTTCCATTTAAAATTTCATACTTTATCTTGATCATGGCTATCTTTTTGTCCTTAAACATTCCAATTATCAATCATCCTTGATCCTGGCAATTTTCCTTCCAGTTTTAGAAATTTTCAAATATATCATGTATGATGGCATTTTTTGCTAATATACTATTTTTGCTTCACATTTGCAACTAGCAGTTTTTGCTATGGATTTCAAGTACACATGACGGCATTTTATTTTTAAACGTCATGTCATAGTGACAGTTTTTAAGACTTCTGTTTTTATCATTGCATGTTTATGAATTTTTACAATCTACATCATGGCAAAATGCAGGTAAACATCATACTGCTCATGTGGCAATTTTGAAGAAAAAATCATACAATCATGGCAAAACAAAAGAAATATAATGTATTTTTTTGTTTCCGGGGGCAATTTCATGATACTTATCATGGCATAATTTTCTTTTATTGCCATTTTATACTGATTTTTTTAGTTTTCCCTGAGCCCAAACACCATTTTCGCATTTGTTTTGGGAGACGGGCTATAGCTAGCAACTTTATTTGGGCCTGGTGCTGCCTTTTTTGAGTGAGCGGGCGAATGAGGGGGTTGTGACTGGTTCTTTATTTTGACTAAAAATAGTAGGAGAGGCTCCTACTATGCTATATTAAAATATAATAGGTAATTACATGGTTAGGAGGGAAGTTTCCTGAAAGGAAAACAAACAAGCAAAGTCTAAAGTGAATTTACGAAAGAAGTGATATAATCACTGAGATCATGGACACTCGGTATCTAAGCCAGGTAAGGTCAGCCTTAGTCCTCTCAAGCCAAGCTCTATATGAAGGAGTAATTTGATTGAAGATGAAGTTATTTCTCTCCTTCCAAATATTCCATGCAGTAATGGTGAAGATCTCAAAGAAAATTCTACCAGAATAAATTTCCTTTGCCCTGATTGCGGCCTCAATCCTTGAGATGCTAGAGTTGTATGAGATACCAATCTTGGACCAGCAAGTTTGGCTAAAAGGGCAATTAAAGATCAAGTGATCAATGGTCTCTTCCTCATGAGCAGTGCATAGGACGCATGATTCAGTGTCCCCAACATGAAAATGTCTTCTTTTCAGCATGTTCCTTGTGTTTAGTCTATCAGCTAAAAAAACCACATGAATACCTTTAGTTTCATTTGGAGCTTTGATTTCCATATCCATTTGAAAGGCTCCTGACAGGTGATTTGTCTATGACAGTTAGTGTAGAATTTTTTTGCCGAGTAAACAGGTCCCCATGGATATGACCATTGATCAATACTTTCTGTCTCAAGAATTTGTGGCGGTTTTAGACTGTCTATAGAGTGTAGCTCATCGAGGGCCTCGGGAGACAACGGCAAATGGAATATCAGACTCAAATCATTAGTCTCATAGTACGCACGAACTGAGATATCTTCGGTCTTGGTATATGAATACAAGCAGGCAAAACTTACAGAGAGGATTGGACCATTCCAATTATCATGCCACATAGATACATGTAAGCCATTCTGTACCTCACATTTGGCAACTCCTCTGTATATAGGCATAAGTTTAACTATAGACCGCCACCAAAATGAACCACAATTAGGAGCATCATGAGGTACAGTACCAGTATAGTATGACTCCCAAAGTAATTTAACCCATTGGAGATCTGCATGATTATAAAATTTATCCAAGAACTTCAGGAGGAGTGCTTGATTATGAATTTTAATGTTAATCCCTCCGAGACCTCCCTTATCTTTGGGACAACACACTATTTTTCAAAGCAACTAAAGAGTTACAAGACTCACCATGTTCAGATTTCTTTTCCCATAGATATCTTCTCAGTATTTTGTCAAAAGTATCAAGGAATTTGACTGGTTCTCCACACCAAGGGAACGTATCGTTGGGAGCTCCTAAGCGTGTGGAGGAACAGGCGCACACTACGCCTCCGTGCCGGTACGACCCATGTAAGGTGAGCGCTCGGTTCCCCCACTGGACGCTCGAGCGCAATTTTGACTGGTCACGGTTGACCAGTTGATTCGTCAGTTGTTGACTTTTATAAAAATCGCATAAATCAAAAAATTAGTGACTTTTCAAACTGTGCACGCATTTTAGAAAATGTTCACAAATTAAAAAAATCATCAATTTGAAAAAAGTTCCTCGAATTTGAAAAAAGTCACATATTGTAAAAAAATCATTGAATTAGAAAAAATTACCACGAATTTGAAAAAAAGTTCATCGATTTTGAAAAAATTTCACAAACTTGAAACAATGTTCATCAAATTTGGAAAAAATTATTGATTTTGGAACAGTTCATCAAATTTGCAAAAAAAAAATCATCAAATTAGAAAAGGCTCATTGAATTTGAAAAAAAGTTCATCAACTTAAAAAACGTTCACCATATTTGAAAAGTTCATAAAATTCGGTGAACATTTTCCATCGAATTAAAAAAGAAAAAAAGAAAAAGAAAGAAGAAAGAAGAACAAAGGAATGAAAAGGTAGTTGCTAATCACATCGGTGTGGTTGGTCTAGTTGGCTATCGTATCTTGCTTGCACGAGGAGGTCATAGGTTCGAAACCGGTTTTACAAGTCTAACGAAATGTGCATCAGCGACCGAGGGGCAAGTTTAGGCTAGTCCTATTTACCGCGCAGGTCGCTGGGTAGCGAGCAAATATATACCATCTAGGATTTTGGGAGACTCCCTATTCAGGTTTTGGGAAGGTTCTAGAACCTTGATAGACCAGTTATTTCTTTTCTTTTTTTGTGTTTTCTCTTTAGGTTTTTTCTTCTTTTTGTTTTCATTTTTTTCATTTTTTCATTTTCCCTTTTTTATTTTCATTTTTCATTATGCGAACATTCTCTTTGAATATTTCAACATTTTCCGTATTTGTTAACATTTTTTTGAAATAGCAAGCATTATTGGAACATGCTACTATTTTTTAAATCATGAATTTGTTTTGACATCGTCAACATTTTTTAATTCACGAACACTTTCTGAATTCGCAAATAATTTTCAAATTCAGTAACATTTTTCTAATTCACAAAAATTTTCTGAATACGCGAACACTTTCTTAAATTCACAAAAAAAATTATTCCTCAATATATTTCGAATTCATGAGCAATCTTTCAAATTCGAACATTTTTTGGAGTCCCGGACACTTTTTCTAACTTCATGGACAATTTTAAAATTCGTGTGTATTTTTCCAATTTGAGAATATATATTAAATTTTGAGAACATTTTTTCCTATTGATTAACGTTATTTGTAGTTGAACATTTTTTGAAATCTTGTACATTTTTTCAAATTCATGGACATTTTTTGAAATTATGAAATTTTCAAATTCATGAACAGTTTTTAGTTCAATTTTTTTTCTAATCCCCAACATATTTTCAGAGTTATAGATTAGAGAACAATTCTTGAAATAAAAAAGAAAATAAAAAGAAAAAGAAAAACTTAAAAATGGCTCCGCAACCTACACATGGGCCTTCCCAAAATGCACTTTGGGGAGTGCACGATTGGTGGCTATTTAGAGCACCTTCAGCGATGGTTAATGTACAATTTACTAACCGACGCACACCCCTGCTACATGGGCTCGGTCCATTTCCTTTTTTCTTGACCGCACGTCATACGTGAAAATGGGCCAGCGACGCAATTAGTTTTTTCTGGAAAAGACACGACCAGTTTTATGAAGCTTCTAGAACCTTCTAACTGGTTTCCTTTTCTTTTTTTTACCGGTTAACTCGAACACTTTTATTCGATTTTGTTTTCTTCTTACTTTCCCTTTTTATTTTTATTTTCTTTCCTTTCCTTTCCTTTTTATTTTTTATTTTCTCTTGTTTATTTTCTTTTCAAAATGCGTGAACTTTTTAAATTCATGAACTTATCCAATCTACAAACTTTTGTCAAATTCATGAACTGGGATGTCAAAATTAATGAACTTTTATCAAATTTTTGAACTTCCTAAAAAATATATGAAGTTTATTATAAACTCATGAACTTTTTAAAAAAAATTGGTGAACTTTTATCAGATTCATGTATTTTAAAATTGATGATTTTTTTTTCAAATCTGTGAACTATATTCTCAAAATGGATGAACATTTTCCTAATTCGTGAACTTATATTTTCAAAATTGATGAACTTTTTTTCGAATCCATGAACTTTTTCCAAAATTCGCAAATTCGGGAGATTTTTTCCAAAATCGTAAACTTTTTCCAAATTTGTGAAATTCTTAAAATTCATTAAGTTTTTTACAAATGGTTTTTGTTTGCATTCGTAAATTTTCTTATTAAAAATGTTTTTTTTTCAAAAGTAAACTGTAAATGATGGACCGGTCAATCTAGCGAACCGGGAAAAACGGCACACCGCGAGTGAGTTGGTCGTATTCTTGTTGGGCTCGCCCATGATGAGTGCATTTGGGCGCTACCAACGCTCCCTGACACTTAAGGCGCTCGGGAGAAGCTCTCCCTACAAGCCAGTTCAAGAATTCCAGCTTTCATGTCTAAAAAAAAGACCTCCCGCTTGACGCTCATTCGCGTCAAATAAATTTTTGTTTATTTCACAGAGTTAGAGCCAAACTAACTTTTTTAGGGGTAAAGCCGAACATTATTAATCGAAGACGACAATAAATGAGATACACTTTGGGTCATGTGGTTGGCCAAAGCAGACATGAGGACTGGAGCAAAAGAAAGCGAAATTCTAGCTAAACTATGCGCATCAACATTGACCGCACGACCCTCAAAAGTAAAGATACAATTAAATGCAACTACTTTGTATTTGATCTTGGTGGCGATTGCTCCAGCTCTGCCTTGACTTCCTTGGTTAATCTCTCCCACCACTTGCTTTGAGTCTGAGGATATAACAAGATTGTGTTGACAAAGGTCTTGTGCTAGGGAAAGTGCTTCTTGGCCTGCCATTGCCTCTAGCACCAGTGGGTCACAAACTCCTGCTACTGCCATGGAAGAGCTACCTAGTTAGTTGCCATTGTTGTCTCTGCATATAGCCGACGCCGATCCTCCTGTCTGGCCTAACAGCCGCATCGACGTGAATTTTAACATGACCCTAGGGAGTGCCTTCGACCTTGAGCTTCCATACGTGTTGGAACCGAACCCACAACTGTTCTTGTGGGTGTTTTCTTTTGTATTATTTGGAGCTCTTGTATGAACCTATTCATGAAAGCATGCAAAGCCACTCGAGTTCGGAATAGTCCTTCATGAATAGCCTTTCATCGCGAAGACCAAATTGCCCAAATGTAGCCGCCATCCTCATAAATTGCTCATGTGATAATGTATCAAGAAGAATGAAGAATCATTGCTTTGCATTAGGTTCCGTTGTTACAACAAGGCTTTTCCCTAACTCCTTGTCAACACGTGCCCAAGAATACCTCGAGATCGTGCACTCTAACAATGAGTGGCGCCAGGAATCTGGGGATCCCCACAACCCACAAGAGCTCGATGTTTTCATGTTCCTATGGGCTCTTACACTTCTGTTGGCAAAGATTGCTTGAGAGCCTCCAAAGAAACATTCTTATTTTTCCGGGTACCTCATTTTTCCATAATGATTACCATGCTTCGTCCTCTCTAGTCGTTCAAGATGACCATGCTGAACCATCCAACCAGGCCTCTCTTCTTTGCTTGGTTTCAACTAAGATTCTATAAGCAAACTTAATAGTGAACGTGTTGTTCTTTTTGTAATTCCATCTCAAGAAATCTAAGACATTCATGGTACACAGAGGGATGCCCGTGATGACCGACATGTCAGAGGGAAAGAACACCTCTTGTAGCCGTTGAATATTCCATGTAGCCAAGGCGGCATTTAGTTCCGCAACAAGTACACACGGATCTTGTGTCAAGCATCCATAGAAACGTATCATCTCATCTTGGGGAAGCCAATTCTTAGTCCAGATATTGGTGTCTTGGCCATTGCATATACGCTTGATCAAACCTTGTTTCAATGTGTCTCTTCCTTCCATAATTACTTGCCAAATTTGCTTGGATGACCACCTAGGCTTGTGTGCAATGTGGATGATGTCAGATTGTAGACACTTTTCAAAAACCATGCACTGAGAGAGTCGGGTTGTTGTAGAAGCCTCCATGCTTGTCTCGCTAGCATAGCTAGATTAAAAAGTTCAAAATCTTTGAGACCCAAGCCTCATATACCTTTAGGTTGCACCACAGCCCAGACCCCATGTGGTTTGTGATGACCGTCCTTACATCCCCACCATAACTTTCTAATCAACATGTTTAGATGTTCACACAATCCTCTAGGGAGTTTGAAGCACAACATAGAGTACACAGGGACTGCCTGGGCCACTGTTTTTACAAGCACCTCCTTGCCTGCAGTAGACATGGTGTTCTCAATCCAGCCCTGGACCTAGCTCCACAAACGGTCCTTGAGATACCTGAATGCACCATTTTTAGTTCCCTATGTCAGAAGGCATGCTGATACATCCTTTTATTGATCCGGCATTGGAACACAAAAGAGTACCCCACACCTATTTCCCCAGAGGTCACCCTGAGTTATCGAACCCACGAGAGAAAGATTCCCTTGAAGCAATGGTCTCTAGCAAGCTTTTGTCAAAGTGTCAAATCCAGCTTTTGACTGGATCAACAAGCAAATAGTGATTCAAATGCTTATAATAAAAAGAGGTATGGGTATGAGGTCTTATGCCTACAACCTTGTATTTGCGCTGGGATCAAATAGGATATTAATTTGTGCGCTGGAAGTCACCCATCGAGATGTATTTGTCACAGATCAAAGTGGGCGATGTGTCCAAATAACATCTTAACCGGCACGAGTCCTGCATCAAGAATTAGTTGTCCTGCCGCAGGCCCTATCCGTCGCGCGGGGTTGCCTCGATAATTAAGATAATAAAACTAGACAAGAGCTTTGGGCGTTTAATGACTACACCTCATTCATCCCCAAGGATATGATCCATGTTACCCTATTGAACCTTATTGTCATCAGTGTTCGGTATAACACTTCATGGTCTCCTCGCTCCTAGCCTCACCAGTGCTCGATATCCATGATCCTGGGTACCTGCAGGGATGAAGATCGCGGATATGACAAGAGACATCTTCATGGTAAAAGTTTGTTTCACACATATGGGGAGTTATGTCAAAGTCTTCCATTGATCCTCTCAACAAATACCTTGGGTTGCAAGGTTCATGCCTCAACCCATACCTTACTGAACTACTCACACATGGAGATCAGATCGCGGGAAGAAAGCATTGAAGAACACATCCTGAGATTGATTGATTGCAATATGTCTTACAATGGATGCCTTGTGCAATGCACGATTACAAGTATGAACTAGATGGGAGAGCACTATGGTGGCGAGGGAGATGGCTATGGCGATGGAGATGGTGGCGGCTAGGGTTTGTGGTTGAAGAAGATGATGACATATTGACGGGGTCCCTTTAACGAAAGCTGTTCGGGTGGATGATCTGCCTCAAAATCAACGCCAAAATGGTGCTCATACGAGCGCGTGCGCCCGTATGGAATGCCATCTTTTGTGTTATTTTCGCAGAAACGCCTCCTGTTGATTCCTTCTTCCTCCATTCTCCTTCCATTCCATTTCCACACATGATTTTCTCTTGTAAGCCCATTTCCATGGAAAGACATCAAAGAGAGGATTTGTGGAATCCTTTGCATTCAATAGTCATTAGTACCAATATCAGAGCGAATGTCTCTTTCTAAATGAAATATCTAAGTTTAAACAAAGGTGAAATGAGTGTAAAAATATCACTCATCAACTCCCCCAAGCTTAAACCTGATCGTCCTTAAGCAACATAAAGAGAAATCCGAATCATAAGGAACTCGGTTGTTTAAACCGAAATAATGAGAAGGTTTTGGTTTACTTATGATCGGTATGCCTAGATAGCCCTCCACTTCTTAACCCAAAAACTTAGCATAGCTGTAGTGGGGGCATGGTTATAGTGCAAGTGTTAGTGAAGCAAAGATAAACAACACAAAGTTCTTGATCTACTAGATAAAACAACTTTGCAACACTCTATTCTATTTATTCTAGACAACACTTGCTTGCCAGGAATGGACTGAAGAGTTTTCTTTTGATAGAGCTCATAAAACATATGTTAGAGAGTGAAAAGCATGTAGTAAACATGATGCTCTAATGATCTTAAGCACACATGCAACCATTTCCTCCTCAAGGCTCTCAACACTCAACACTACTTCAGGATGCTGCTAACGCGACAGTACAATTAGAGACCCTTCAACGAAACTGTGTGCGATGCATTAATCGCAAATGGTGATGTAATAAAATCGTCAGAAAATATACAAACCGTTTACGATGGCAGACAACAAACACGTTTTAGATTATAGTTGTGTGTGCAATACGTGGCTTACAGTTCACTCGAATGAACTGCTTACAATTCACTCGAATGAACTATTTGTGATGAGCTTAACAACATAAACGGACAGCCAGATGAAGGTTTGTGTGATATACGGATACAGTTCACCTTGATGAACTGTTTGTGATTAGGCAACACAACAGAAACGGCCGGCTAGATCAAGGTGTGTGCGACAGATGACATAACTCGGGTGAACTGTTTGCCATGAGCCGAGACAACATAAACGGTTCAACTTAACAAGTTGTGTGTGATGTGCGGCAAACATGTTCGTAATCAGAAATGTGTGTGAAGACCGATCATAACACAGACAATTGCTTCTAATAAGATGTGTGTGTTGTGGGTAAACGCTTGCTGGTACACAATTGTCAGCGATTGATGAATTCATCACCGATGGGTTACCTAGTATGGTCTGTGTGCGATGTCATTGTATACATAACAACAATATATGTACTTATAACTTATAAGGACTTGATTCCATAACCTAATTGAACATCCAATTACATATATAGGTGGCCAGTACACACATGACATTTTCACACACCAAAGTATGTTCCAAAATGCCTAGAAAACTCAAATAATGTATAAAAAGACAAAACGAACCCTGAATAATTTCATATTTTTAGGACGATGCTCATATAGTTGCATGTTGCCTCTGTAAAATAAATCAAGGCGGGAAGAGACAGTGTATGTCATTTCGCACACATAAGTGACAAGTTCCCTCTCGGAACCATGAGGCTTCTTGAGAGAAGCTCCGGTTTATAAGAAGTTTGTACCAAAACTTGTCCCAAATTGGAATATTTTTAACACAGCATTTTGTTGCCATGTCATAATACCATGCCAAGTTTCATGATTTTCAGGCGAGTTTTGGGTTTACAGTAAATTTTAAACCAGGTTGATCAATGTTTAATGTAGAGTCAACACTGCCTTGGATAGGCTTTTTCCTCGTGGGTCCCAAATGTCAGAATCCAAATCTGTCACTACCATGCAGCTTTTCTTATTAAGAATTACAACCCATTTTGTGTGCTAGCTGAAAATAAGTTTGTGGGTACTGGCGAGCACTAAGAACTTGCATGTTCTATAATGAAAAATGATCTCAAGGATTTCGCGAGATTGATGTTCTTTCCCTATGTTGTGATTGCTTATAATATTTATGTCTTAATTAAAGAAATGGCAAACCATTAGCCCAGTATGAAAGAAAACATGGGTCAAAGCCGAGTTGAAAAGGGCAACAATATCCGACTCCATCTTACAAACGATACAAAAGCACGAGGATTAATTGTTCATCAGGTTTCGACAAAACCCAGATTGAACAGGGCAATAACATCTAACTGCACCAAAGTTTTGGGCATTCACAATCAAATGGATCGGTATGATCCATAAAATCAAGATCTCGGGACAAAAATTCTACTGGTCCATGATGACGACAAGTTGTTCTACATAGAAGCCGAGCACGTTTGGAAGCCCTTATGTCCACTCGAATCTTCTTTTTATGTTGTTCAACTTGTCGACCCGTGAGTAAGTTTTTGTCAAAAAACTTAATCCTCATGGACAATAGTGCCCTCTCATTCAACATTAAGAATGTGACAAAGCTAGTGTTTGCATGGTTTGATGCATATCCTTCCAACGTTACTGTCATCAAACGAATGTCATGAGATCTGAGCAAATCCTTGTGCTTCCTCAGCCATCGATTGGTTATACCTTTTTTTCCAATTGTTAGTACCTAAATAGACATGAAGATTGAAAACAGTTAATGTCTAAAATAGAGTATGTCAAAGGAGCGACAGCTGAAAGGTTAATTCTAGTACATCATGTATGGGCTTTCAATGTGAGTGAAATCATCACCTTTATATACAAATTCTCCAGACATGAAAAGCATCGCAGCAAACCAATAATCGTGTTCAGATCAAGACACCACATGCTGATATATAAGGTCTTGACAGAATCCATCACCACTGATGGTCCATCCATGGAGCTCTTCATTCAGCATAGAACATAATATTAGCACCGAAAGTGTACTCCAAGATGATATTTAACTTATGCACACAATTGAAAAATGCAGATTAAAAAAGTTTACATGGATAATATATAGTGCATGAATAAGTGTGGAGCCAAACACCATCTTGTAAAATTTAAATGGATCATGAATTGAACGCAAGGTCTCCAATTTACTTGCAGAGACCACATTTATTTGCAAAGGTGCATACCAATAATCAAGGAGCAACTTTTGAAGTGAAGGGGCATTTTCGATGATGAGCTCCTAACTGAATTCCAATGCTTACAAGGTGAGGTGACTTTATTTTGAGACAAGGGATATGTATTCCTTTTCTAAAAACAAGCACCAAGCGCTCTAGGGCTGGGCAGCTGCAGTGGATGATGCTGTGCAGTGAGGCCTCCGACAGATGAACTAACACAAACGTAAGTTTTTTTTAGGAGTGGGAGTCGAAGCATTTGTACCAGATTGTTTGCTAGATGGCATGGAGTCAAGGTGGCGGTGTGGATAGAGGACGAAAACCATGAGATGGACATTAGTGGTGAGTGCACAGATACAGTGATCAGTGGTAACTGATAACTCACAAGTATAGGGGATCAGTTGTAGCCTCTTTCAATAAGTAAGAGTGTCGAACCCAACGAGGAGCTAAAGGTAGAATAAATATTCCCTCAAATTCTATCGACCACCGATACAACTCTACGCACGCTTAACGTTCGATTTACCTAGAACAAGTATGCAACTAGAAGTACTTTGTAGGTGTTGTAGGCTAGGTTTGCAAGATAATAAAGAGCACGTAAATAAAATCTAGGGGTTGTTTAGACAAAGACACAACTAAGTTAGTTTTAGTAGAGAGCTTTTTGTCACAAGAAAGTTATTTGTCCCTAGGCAATCGATAACTAGACCGGTAATCATTATTGCAATTTTATATAAGGGAGAGGCATAAGCTAACATACTTTCTCTTCTTGGATCATATGCACATATGATTGGAACTCTAGCAAGTATCCACAACTACTAAATATCATTAAGGTAAAACCCAACCATAGCATTAAAGTATCAAGTCCTCTTTATTCCCATACGCCATGACCCACTTATCCGTGTTTGTGTTTCTATCACTCACACAACACAGACAATAAGCAAACCATGAACATATTGCAAACCCTATAGCGGGGGTACCTCATGCTTGTGTGACACGGAGAGCACCATAGGACAACACCAATAATAAAACATGCAACTCAAACCAATCACGATCATCAATGAACCCATAGGACAAAACGGATCTACTGAAACATCATAGGATAGCCATACGTCATTGGGAAATAATATATAGCATTGAGCGCCATGTTTAAGTAGAGATTACAGCGGGGAGAAGAGGTGTTACACCGCTGAATAGAGGGGGAGAGAGTTGGTGATGATGGTGGTGAAGTTGTTGGTGTAGATCGTGGTCATGATGATGGCCCCGGCGGTGTTCCGGCGCCACCGGGAGAGAGGGGGAGAGAGCCCCCCTTCTCCTTCTTCTTCCTTAACCTCCCCCCTAGATGGGAGAAGGGTTTCCCCTCTGGTCCTTGGCTTCCTTGGTGGCGGAGGGGCGGGATCCCCTCCGATATTGGATCTCTCTCTCTGTTTCCTTCTGTTTATGCGCTCCCAGATTCTGGCCTTTCACCGTTTCTTAAATTCCCGGAGATCCATAACTCCAATTGGGCTGAAATTTTAACACAATTTTTATCCAGATATTATCTTTCTTGCGCCAGAAGAAGGGCACCAACCGCCTTACAGAGTGGCCACAAGGACCAGGGGAGCGCCCTACCCCCTGGGGCGCGCCCTCCATCCTTGTGGGCCCCTCGGGCATCGTCTCGTGTTGATTATTTTTCTCAAAAATCACATATATTCCAAAAAAATCTTCATAATTTTTTATCCCGTTTGGAATCCATTTGATATGGATTTTCTGCGAAACAAAAAACATGCAACAAATAGGAACTGGCACTGGGCACTGGATCAATATGTTAGTCCCAAAAAATAGTATAAAAAGTTTCCAAAAGTATGTAAAAGTTGTAGAATATTGGCATGGAACAATAAAAAATTATAGATACGACGGAGACATATCAGTAACCTATTTTCGTAGTAATGGTAGAACTCAAGCTGCTAGAGTTTGTTGAATTAACGGGATGTCAGCCAGGTGTCCACCATGCAGGGTATGTCCAGCAGGTAGCATTTCGGGATGCAGGTGCGTTAAACGGAGCCCTAGTGGGAGGATATGGCTCCGGAGAGTTCAAAATCATCATCAACAGATAGCTGACGGCGGTCGAGATTAAGAGGCGCGTGGCACTACTGAGTGCGCCACTGAGATGCGAGTACTTGTGTGCGACAACCATCCTGGGTGGGGAGAAGGGAGGTGATCTCCCCAAGGATGGCGTCCGGTAGATCCTTGATGTTGTCCGCTTGAGATTCTACGGGTTCCTCGGATCCAGGGGCCATGGCACCAGGTGCAGGATCCACAACTGGTGGCGCCGCTGGTCGGAGCCTCATTTGTGTACATACCAGTCTGAAAAATGGCAGAAACATACATGTAGGACATTCGAAAACAATTCTCAAGATCTAGAAGAAAAAAGGCACAAACATATATGTAGGACATTCAAAATCAATTCTCAAGAGTTGGCTATGAATTATTAGCATGTACGCTAAGCCTAGTTAGATTATTAGCAAAAAATCATTTGTATAGAACAAACAATTAATCACTAACCCTGAATGGATACCATTCAAACAATCAATACACTGCATGCATCTAACGGATCTTAATTACTCTGATTTCATGGACTGAGAGAACATAACCATAGGATTTGTATTCCAAAAAATGAGAGGGGATAGGTGGGGGAGTAACCAGAGAGAACACATGATATGTTTGCCGCACAAATGGGTATAGATAACTAACCGGTTTTTTGTCGTAGTCGTACTCGTTGCCGGAGTTGCTGTGGACCTCCGGCTCTGGCTGGGGGGCACGACATCACCGACGAAGTCAAGGTCGTGCTACTGCCCACGCGAGACCTCATGGGAAGTGACGACAACCTATGTCCCTAGCTTCACGCATTCCGCGGGTGCTTTACCATCCCCGGCGTCGCCACTCCCTCCGATGGTGTGCTTCGTCGGCATCCTCATACACTCCAGATGGCAGTGACCACTGTGGACCGGGGGTGCGGCCGCCCATTATGACTAGAGGCTCGGGCGCGCCATTAATATGGAGCACTGGGAGCGGGGCGGGTGGCGGTCAAAGGCTGTCTCGCCTCCCAGTGAGCCTGCCCGGCGCATTTCTGGCATGCCTACCATCATTTCACACAGCTACTCGCACGCTGATACGTCTCCAATGTATCTATAATTTTTGATTGTTCCATGCTATTATATTATCTGTTGTGGATGTTTTATATGCACTAATATGCTATTTTATACTCCCTCCGTTCCTAGATATAGGGTGTATAGTTTTTGGCACGGAAATTAAAGAACGCACGTGAAGGGAAAATTTCACAAGTTTTGAGTGATATTACAGATGACTAATTGACATGAGAAAATAGAGGAGCTTACATGATATAAGGAAATGTAATCAAATCCCTAAAAAAATTATCCAAACGAGTGGTGCAACGCAATACACCTTATATTTTGGACTTTTTCTCAAAAATCTATACACCTTATATCAAGGAACGGAGGGAGTATTATTTTTGGAAATAACCTATTAACCTAGAGCCCAGTCCCAGTTTCTGCTTTTTTCCTTGTTTTTGAGTTTTGCAGAAAAGGAATATCAAACAGAGTCCAAACAAGCTGAAAATTTATGGTGTTTTTTATGGACCAGAAGAAGCCCACGGAGCATCGGAGCCTGGCCAAAAGAGTCTCAAGGCAACTACAAGGGTGGAGGGCGCCCCCCTAAGGCGCGCCCCCTAGCTTGTCGCTGCCTCGTGGACCCCCCGTCGTGAAACCGACACAATAAATTCCTATAAATCCAAAAAACCCTAGAAAGAAACCTAGATCAGGAGATTCGCCGCCGCAAGCCTCTGTAGCCACGAAAAACCAACCGTGAGCCTGTTCCGGCACCCTGCCAGAGGGGGAAACCATCACCGATGGCCATCTTCATCATCCCGGCGGTCTCCATGATGAGGAGGGAGTATTTCACCCTCGGGGCTGAGGGTATGTACCAGTAGCTATGTGTTTGATCTCTCTCTCTCTCTCTCTCTCTCTCCCTCTCTCCCTCTCTCTCTCTCTTTGTCTCTCTCTCTCTCTCTCTCGTGTTCTTGATATGGCACAATCTTGATGCACCGCGAGCTTTGTTATTATAGTTGAATCATATGGTGTTTCTCCCCCCTACCTTCTTGTGATGAATTGAGTTTTACCTCTGAGGTTTCACTATTATCAGATTGAATACTATTATGGATTTGAGAACACTTGATGTATGTCTTGCATGGGATACCCATGGTGACAATGGGGTGTTCTATTGATCCAATTGATGTATGTTTTGGCACTCAACTCGCGCATTCCCTAGGTGACATTGGCGTAATCTATGCATAGGGGTTTATGCACATTTTCGTCCTTGTTTCTCTAGTAGGAATCTTGGGGCAGTCTTTGAGGTTCTTATTGTTGGATTGAATATTATGAATCTGAAGTTGTTTGATGCATATCATATAATTGACCCACGGATACTTGTGGTGACATTGGAGTATTGTGACGCCCCCGATTCAATCATACACTAATCATACACGCAAATGTGTACGATCAAGATCAGGGACTCACGGGAAGATATCACAACACAACTCTAAAACATAAATAAGTCATACAAGCATCATAATACAAGCTAGGGGCCTCGAGGGCTCGAATACAAGTGCTCGATCATAGACGAGTCAGTGGAAGCAACAATATCTGAGTACATACATAAGTTAAACAAGTTTGCCTTAAGAAGGCTAGCACAAACTGGGATACAGATCGAAAGAGGCGCATGCCTCCTGCCTGGGATCCTCCTAAACTACTCCTGGTCGTCGCCAACGGCCTGCACGTAGTAGTAGGCACCTCCGGTGAAGTAGGAGTCGCCGTCGACGGTGGCGTCTGGCTCCTGGGCTCCAGCATCTGGTTGCGACAACCAGGTAGAATGGTAAGGGGGAAAAGAGGGAGAAAAGCCACCGTGAGTACTCATCCAAAGTACTCGCAAGCAAGGATCTACACTACATATGCATGTGTATATGTGTAAAGGGCCAGATCGGTGGACTGAACTGCAGAATGCCAGAATAAGAGGGGGATAACTAATCCTATCGAAGACTACGCTTCTGGCAGCCTCCGTCTTGCAACATGTAGAAGAGAGTAGACTGAAGTCCTCCAAGTAGCATCGCATAGCATAAACCTACCCGGCGATCCCCTCCTCGTCGCCCTGTTAGAGAGCGATCACCGGGTTGTATCTGGCACTTGGAAGGGTGTGTTTTATTAAGTATCCGGTTCTAGTTGTCATAAGGTCAAGGTACAACTCCAAGTCGTCATGTTACCGAATATCACGGCTATTCGAATAGATTAACTTCCCTGCAGGGGTGCCCCACATAACCCAACACGCTTGATCCCATTTGGCCGGACACACTTTTTGGGTTCATGCCCGGCCGCGGGAGATCAACACGTCGCATCCCCACCTAGGCACAACAGAGAGGTCAGCACGCCGGTCTAAACCTAAGCGCACAGGGGTCTGGGCCCATCGCCCTTAGCACACCTGCATGTTGCGTACGCGGCCGGAACCAGACCTAGCCCCCTTAATACAAGCGCGAGCTTACGGTCCAATGTGGCGCGCGCCGCTCAGTCGCTGACGTCACGAAGGCTTCGGCTGATACCACGACGTCGAGTGCCCATAACTTTTTCCGCGTAGTTGGTTAGTGCGTATAGGCCAGTAGCCAGACTCAGATCAAATACCAAGATCTCGTTAAGCGTGTTAAGTATCCGCGAACGCCGACCAGGGCCAGGCCCACCTCTCTCCTAGGTGGTCTCAACCTGCCCTGTCGCTCCGCCACAAAGTAACAGTCGGGGGCCATCAGGAACCCAGGCCCACCACTACCTGGGTGGAACCACCTGCCCCTTCAGCCCCATCTCCGAACAGGATCACATGTGATGTAACAGTGTAAAGTATACAGTATATGCCCGTGATCACCTCCCGAAGTGATCATGACCCAGTAGTATAGCATGGCAGACGGACAAGAGTGTAGGGCCACTGATGGAACACTAGCAACCTATACTAAGCAGTAGGATAGTAGGTAAGGGTAACAACTGTAGCAACAACGACAGGCTATGCAGTAGAATAGGATTATCCGAAAGCAGTAACATGCTACACTACTCTAATGCAAGCAGTATAGAGAAGAATAGGCGATATCTGGTGATCAAGGGGGGGGGATTGCCTGGTTGCTGTGGCAAGGAGGGGTCGTCAACACCGTAGTCGGACTGGGGGTCACCGACAGCCTCGGGGTCTATCGGAAAGAAGTAACAGAGGAGGAACACAATAAATAACAGAGAAATCAAAGCATCACAAAGTATAACATGGCAAACACGGTGCTAGAGGTGATCTAACGCAGGGATAGGTAATACCGGGAAAGGGGGGAACATCCGGCAAAGGATTCCCGGTGTTTCGCGTTTTTGGACAAACGGACCGAAGGTGGATTGTTGCATGTTCGCTATGCTAGGGACGTGTGGCGGACGAATTGAACGCGTATTCGGATTCGTCTCGTCGTTCTGAGCAACTTTCATATATAAAGTTTTTCGATCCAAACTACGGTTATTTTTCTACGATTTTCCAAAGTTATAAAAGTTTTCTAGAACTTCTGAAATTCTACTAAGTCTTAGAATCTGTTTATTGACTAGCCAATTTGTGAGGGCTATAATGGGTTATTCATAGCTCTAATGGGGATGATTCCTATAGATGATTTACTCCACTCCAAGAGTACTACCAATCCATGCCATCTGATGCCATGAACAGTGCACTTAGCTAGTCCAAATACAGCCCCAAACTAGCTTAGTTAGTAATCTGTTCTTCAGTTTTCTTTGTTAACAGAAGATGCACTTTTGTCATTTTTGTAGCAATTAATCCATTCGCCTAATGTACTTGTTCCAGTGAGATGAAATGGAGTTGGTAAAGTGTACAAACTATTCCCATCATTTTGATTTATTTTTGAAGTGATTTGCTATCTGTTTTGTTGATGCAAAAAGGGCTAGTCAGTAAGCAGCAGCAGTACAAAGCTAGCTACTGCTACAGTAACTGAATGTTACTGTAGCAGCGCTGCACTAGTAGCAGGAGGCAGCGAGCAGATGCAGCAGGAAGCAGCTCCCAGGCACGGCGGGCGAGCGGCTGGCCGGGGCGAGGCCGGGGGAAGGTGGGCGCGGCGCGGGGTCCTTGCGGGAGCTGCGGGCGCGCGCGTGGTTAGCGTGTCCAGGGGGCGTAGAGGGCGCGAGCAGGGGAGCGGTGACCGCGAGCTCAACAGGAGCTCGGGCACGGTCGGGCGACGGCCTCGGGCGAGCTCGAGTCCGAGCGTACCGGGCACGGCAAGATGCGCTGGAGGTGGCGTTGGCTAGCTAGGAGCTCAGGGAGTTCGACGCGCGGCACATGCGCGAACTTAGCATGCAGTGCTTGCGGCGGCGGCTCGAATAGCGGAGGCGAGCTTCGGCCATGGTGGTACGGGTAGCTAGGCGCGACGCAACAAGCGGAAAACAATGGGGAATGGGCTGGTGCTCACCAGGGAATCCGCAAGCAAGCGCGAGGGGGTTCGAGGAGGGCCAGAGCAGCAGGATCAACGGCGAGGTGCGGCGGCTGTGACGGTGAAGAAGTTGATCATGGCATCATCTTGAGGCCTCCAGGTGCGCACGTAGTAGTTGACGAGGACGAGCGCGACGCGACGGAGCTCCTGGACACACCGGTGATACGAGAGGCGGTCGGTGGCCGCGAGATCGACGCGCGACGATGACGACCGCGTCGGGTTCCTCTCCAGATCAGGGAGGAGAGCGAGGGGGAGAAGGGGTAGTGGCTAGGGTTTGACCGGGGTCGAGGGAGAGGGGCGAAGGGGGTCTTGTAGTCGAGGGGGAGGCGTGGATGGCCGGCACCTGGCCGGGGCGCCATGGATGGCCTCCACGCCCTCCTGTGAACAGGAGGTGGGAGGAGGGCGGCTGGGCTAGGCCTCCCCAGCCACATGGGCCTAAGCGCCCAGTAGTTTAGGTTTTCTACTTTCTTTTATTTTTGTTTACTGTTTTTCTTTCTATCTACTGTTTTGTGTTAAGTTAGTCCACCAAATTGATCTTGTAGAATATGAAACTTGGCTCATAATTTGTATTGCAATTTTGGACACTGCCACAAAAGGTTTGGAGTTATTTTGAAAAGTTCAAAATCATGTTTAAAACTTAAATGGTTCATTAAGATGATGTCGGACCACTTCATAAATTACTAGGGATTAACTGGTGAGCCAACTAATCTTGGTTTAATCATGACAATTAGTTAGCGAATACTTGTAACCCAATGAACATTTTTAATTTACCCCTTTAAGAATTGATAATTTGACTTTATTTTAAATTTGAATTTGAATTGGGTTTGAATCAATGCGAGATAAACGACAGTAATCATGGTGACGTGGCATCATTAGTAGAGGGTTACTGTAGCTTAATTATCCGGACGTCACAATTCTCCTCCACTACAAGAAATCTCGTCCCGAGATTTAAGAGGGGAGTAAGGGGGGAGAATAGGTTACGAAATTCTAACGATCTTCTTGCTCTTGGTTGCTCTTCTCGAAGAGGTCGATCCATTAGATTGATGTCTTCATTCCTTTGCTTCAGTCATCATGATGAAGCCTGCATCCTTTCTTCGGGAACTCCATCATACCTACGAAAGAAAAGGGGGTATTCTGGGAGAATGGACCTCTATAAAGTTGACTATGTGGTAGATAACATCGGGGAAGGTGGCGGAAAGTAACTCTCGAATTGAAACTTAAGAAAATATCGAGAGAAAAATATAGAGGTATCATGGGAAGTTTCAAGCGGGCAGGCAATCATTCGATGCCTGAAACAGTGTGTAAAAGGGGTTCGGCAACAGGGAATAATAATGCATTTGATACTAGAATAGATCTATAGGTAGGGGGCTCGTGAATTACATACGAGGCCAAGCGTGAGGAATAACTTTGGCAACAGGGTGTACAGGAGAGTCAGGTTTCAATCCTGGGACCTGTGGGTTATGGGCCCACCATGTGGTTAAAAGTAGAAAGGGGGCTGGCATCTTGCACGGTCATGTAAGCAAGGCATGCCAGAGGATAATTTGTCAGTTATGTAGGCAAGAACATCGGTACCAAGGGCGAGGGACGAAGAGAACCATTTTCCTGCTCGTTGAATGAGGCGGACCAATAGGCAAAGTTCTCGTCCAATGGTGGCTACCGGAATGTCATCAACAATGGTAACATGGTCTTGCTGACAGAATTGTACATCGAGGTGTTTACATAAGCTGGAGAACATTACTGCTTAGATCATATAGATCACAAGTAACGTTAAACCAACCAATGGAAAGGAAAATACGATTATCAAATTAAACTGAACAATGGAAAGGAAAATGTGTTTAAACACATACTCCAAGGGTATATTCTTCCCAAGGACAAGCAGAGCATGATATCCATGACATGATATAACATAGAATACCATTTAGGTAATGGGAGAGGAATTTCATGAAACTACCCATACAATGGTGTTTGGATAATTGAGCAAGAAGCATTCAGCATTGGGCTCCAAATGTTCTTGTTGAAAATTGGAGTACCATAGGCATGCTTCGAGATAGCATTGACAGGGCCTTCAAGCAAAGGTCAGACCTTGGATACACAAAGGATCCATCAGGAATAACTTGTAGAATAAGTCTGGATAACCTTACTGAAAGGAATCTATAACAATAGGGCCTCCGGCCAGGTGTGCTAGGCATGACATCACCTTATCGGTTTAAAGGCCAATGTTATAACTCTTGGGAATATGTCCCAACCATCATATCTGATCGAGATCCAGTTCCGATGGGTGTGAGGATACCTCAGACTCGGGATGAGAAGAAGAGGTGCAACACATTGACGGGATGGCGTTGCAAGATTCTCGGGAAATGAACTATGAAGGCAAGTCCCGAATCATGAGTTCACCATTTAACCAAGGAGAGGATGAAGAGGTGGCTGATGAACTCAGCGACAATTCATTGAGATTTCTAAAAGATGGATCTCCACAATTAGGTGAACAAGGGGATGACAATTGTCAGATAAAATGATACAATGAGGTATGCTCGAGGAAACATACCCATTTAAACATTGGTGGAAAGGTGCACCCGAAATATGGGCTGGGTTGCACGAACAATGTTAGAATGGTGACTTAATGAAAAAAATAATTAGAATGAAACTATAGATCGTTCACTTCAAAGCAATAGGGTTGCTAGAAGTTTTGAATTCACACCTCAAAGTTCAATTGCCGGTATTCCGATTAGAATCAACACGGGGACCAAGAATGAACGGAGATGGCGAGAAGTAATACTATAACAAGAATACTTAAGAGGCGGGGCATTCGCATGACATTCTTGACATAACAGATGGTAATACTCCAAGGTAGAACACATCATATGCTGGATGGCAAGGAACCCAAGGTATAACACAAATCGTGAACCAGTTTTGTGTTACAGAAATGCAAGGATGTTGTCAGTGTTAACACAATCATCAAGGGGGAAAGGATGATATCTCTCATCATGGATTCGATTGATATCCTGAAAAAGCTCAGAATGTTGTTGATGATCACGACACATTTGTCGACAGAGTTCATGAAGATGTAATCGATCGGCGATGACATCAAGTCAAAGGAATGATGAGGCGAAAGGTTATCGAAACCAAGGGTATGACACAAACTCGAAATCAGGCTTGTTGTTCAAGGCGAAATGATAAGACGAGAAAAATCGACGTAAGCTTAGCTCGTCGTCGAAAATTGTGCTCCGGGAAGAAAGGACCAGGTAGCACAGTTAAAATTTAGCATGATAATGATATGGCCAATCAGGCTAGGAATGACTTGAAGGATTAAACTCATAAGCATCGAAAATTACTTAAGAGTTATTGAATCGGAATATGGACTCGATTCACTATTCGGTGTTCTTGGTTGACGACAACCCAGAAACCAGGAAAAATTGGAATCAGTGAGAAATAATACTTGAAGAAGAACTTATAAGAAGTAAGATGGTTCTGTGATATTATCGAGATACCATGGGGTAATACTCGAAGGTAGATCATAATAGAGGTTGCAGAGGTATATTGATCTGCAAAAGACAAGTGCTTTAACTTGTCCGAGAAATGGAATCAACGAGAAAATATGGTCGGAACCACGATTGCAAAGGATCAATTCAAAGATACCAAATATGGTCGGAAAATAGTTATTATTACCAGAAGCTTCCATGATAGGAGAAGATTCCATGATAGGATACATCGTGTCCATGGGCATGAACACAAAGGTTCAAGGTCGACTCCCACTTCCTCAATGCATAACCTTCCATTCACCTCTCACTTTCGAAGAAGTTGTAGTGTTGAAATTTTATCTAGAAAAATACCAGAAGAGTATGACTCGTGAAAACTTTCGACTTCATACATATTAGGGAAGGCATAGGTTCAACCCGTCAGGGTATCGTGGAAACATATTCCACAACTTCAATAGTAAATACCACCAGCTTGAAAACAGAGCATGGTTGAGAAAAAAGAGGATACAATTTACCCAAGGCTTTATATATCCGTGGAAAGGCTCACAAGGTTATTTGAATATGAAGGACACTATTGAATAATAATCCAATAAAGGATCTGACGGTCCATAGCGGAGCTGATGTGAGCAGCGGCACACAACCAGCTGAAGAAAGGATGCAAGGGCATCAGATTATAGAACATCTGATTGATTCGATGCTTAGATATCAAAGGAATTATGATTTCCAAATCGAAGGATCAGAAGCAGACGCTCTGATCAAGGGTGGATAAGTTCAATAGACCTAAGGGTACAATTGACAGCAAATAGATTGGTCGAGAACAAGCTCATGTTCAAAATGACGTCTGAGCCGGACAGATAATTTAAAAGGATTAACTGACGATTGCGTGCATTCGCACTCATGTTGAATCAATAGGATCAAAATGACGGTGTCTAAGGATACTAATGAATATTGCCAGACACATGGAAAGCATCCATAATGCAAGCAGACAAGTATTGCAGAGCAATAAGCTACTGAGGAATTTTGGAGCATCAAATAGTATTTCGAAGACAATTGTGAAACACATGAACAATTGAGGAGGAGCGGATACTCGATAAGGGTGAGAAATTATCCGTAGGGGTATTCAGGTGGCAAGGAACTGCAAGGCAGTAGGCACAAAATATTCTCGAAACAATAGAGGGGATTTTAGGGTATCTTATTATAACAAGATCAACTGGGAATAAAAGTAAGAACGAGAAGTGTATGTATTTATCCATAGGGATATTTCGGTGGTAGGGAATTGCAAAAGCAACAGGCTCAAAGTCTCGAGAGAACATCGGAGAGTATCTTCGAAATCCTTCGGTGCACGAAGTAATCATCTGGAGTAAGGGGCTCTCCGGGTGGAAGTAGTTACGAGAACCTAGAGTCGGCGTTAGTAAAATCATTTAACCCAAATAGAGGAAAGATTAGAGTCCCAGTGTATAGGTCGAGGAATAAAAGATGCTAATTCCACCCAATGGTGACGTGGGTCCGTAAGACACACAACCATGTTAGTAAAAGTTTTGCAATGTCTAGACTCAACTTCAGCCAAGGAGTTTGGAAGGGGGATTCCTACAGGCAGTCGGCTCTGATACCAACTTGTGACGCCCCCGAAATCGTACACTAATCATACACGCAAATGTGTACGATCAAGATGAGGGACTCACGGGAAGATATCACAACACAACTCTAAAACATAAATAAGTCATACAAGCATCATAATACAAGCCAGGGGCCTCGAGGGCTCGAATACAAGTGCTCGATCATAGACGAGTCAGTGGAAGCAACAATATCTGAGTACAGACATAAGTTAAACAAGTTTGCCTTAAGAAGGCTAGCACAAACTGGGATACAGATCGAAAGAGGCGCAGGCCTCCTGCCTGGGATCCTCCTAAACTACTCCTGGTCGTCGCCAGCGGCCTGCACGTAGTAGTAGGCACCTCCGGTGAAGTAGGAGTTGTCGTCGACGATGGCGTCTGGCTCCTGGGCTCCAGCATCTGGTTGCGACAACCAGGTAGAATGGAAAGGGGGAAAAGAGGGAGAAAAGCAACCGTGAGTACTCATTCAAAGTACTCGCAAGCAAGGATCTACACTACATATGCATGGGTATATGTGTAAAGTGCCAGATCGGTGGACTGAACTGCAGAATGCCAGAATAAGAGGGGGGTAACTAATCCTGTCGAAGACTACGCTTGTGGCAGCCTCCGTCTTACAGCATGTAGAAGAGACTAAACTGAAGTCCTCCAAGTAGCATCGCATAGCATAAACCTACCCGGCGATCCCCTCCTCGTCGCCCTGTTAGAGAGCGATCACCGGGTTGTATCTGGCACTTGGAAGGGTGTGTTTTATTAAGTATCCGGTTCTAGTTGTCATAAGGTCAAGGTACAACTCCAAGTCGTCCTGTTACCGAAGATCACGGCTATTCGAATAGATTAACTTCCCCGCAGGGGTGCCCCACATAACCCAACACACTTGATCCCATTTGGTTGGACACACTTTTCGGGTTCATGCCCGGCCGCGGGAGATCAACACGTCGCAGCCCCACCTAGTCACAACAGAGAGGTCAGCAAGCCGGTCTAAACCGAAGCGCACAGGGGTCTGGGCCCATCGCCCTTAGCACACCTGCACGTTGCGTACGCGGCCGGAAGCAGACCTAGCCCCCTTAATACTGTTGGAAATATGCCCTAGAGGCAATAATAAAAGCATTATTATTATATTTCCTTGTTCATGATAATTGTCTTTATTCGTGCTATAATTGTGTTATCCGGAAATCGTAATACATGTGTGAATAACAGACAACAACATGTCCCTAGTAAGCCTCTAGTTGACTAGCTCGTTGATCGATAGATAGTCATGGTTTCGTGACTATGGACATTGGATGTCATTGATAACGAGATCACATCATTAGGAGAATGATGTGATGGACGAGACCCAATCCTAAACATAGCATAAGATCGCATAGTTCGTTTGCTAGAGTTTTCCAATGTCAAGTATCCTTTCCTTAGACCATGAGATCGTGTAACTCTCGGACACCGTAGGAGTGCTTTGGGTGTACCAAACGTCACAACGTAACTGGGTGACTATAAAGGTATACTACGGGTATCTCCGAAAGTGTCTGTTGGGTTGACACGGATCGAGACTGGGATTTGTCACTCCGCTTGACGGAGAGGTATCACCGGGCCCTCTCGGTAATGCATAATCATATTGAGCTCAATGTGATCAAAGTGTTTGATCACGGGATCATGCATTACGGTACGAGTAAAGTGACTTGCCGGTAACGAGATTGAACGAGGTATAGGGATACCGACGATCGAATCTCGGGCAAGTAAAATACCGATTGACAAAGGGAATCGTATACGGGATTAATTGAATCCTCGACATCGTGGTTCATCCGATGAGATCATCGTGGAGCATGTGGAAGCCAACATGGGTATCCAGATCCCGCTATTGGTTATTGCCCGAGAGCCGTCTCGGTCATGTCTGCATGTCTCCCGAACCCGTAGGGTCTACACACTTAAGGTTCGGTGACGCTAGGGTTGTGAAGATATGTATATGCAGTAACCCGAATATTGTTCGGAGTCCCGGATGAGATCCCAGACGTCACGAGGAGTTTCGGAATGGTCCGGAGGTAAAGAATTATATATGGGAAGTGCTGTTTTGGCCATCGGGACAAGTTTCGGGGTCACCGGTATTGTACCGGGACCACCAGAAGGGTCCCGGGGGTCCACCGGGTGGGGCCACCTGCCTCGGGGGGCCACATGGGCTGTAGGGGGTGCGCCTTGGCCTACATGGGCCAAGGGGAACCAGCCCCAAGAGGCCCATGCACCTAGGGTTCCAAAGGGGAAGAGTCCCACAAGTGGAAGGCACCTCCTAGGTGCCTTGGGGGGGGGAGGAAATCCTCCCTGGCCGCCGCCCCCTTGGGAGATCAGATCTCCCAGGGCCGGCGCCCCCCCAAGAGGCCTATATAAAGGGGGGAGGGGAAGGGGGCAGCCACACCCTTTGCCTTGGCGCCTCCCTCTCCCTCTCCAACACCTCCTCCTCCTCCGTAGAGCTCGGCGAAGCCCTACCGGAGTAATGCAGCTCCACCATCACCACGCCGTCGTGCTGCTGCTGGATCCATCTTCCCCAACCTCTCCTTTGCCTTGCTGGATCAAGAAGAAGGAGACGTTACGCTGACCGTACGTGTGTTGAACATGGAGGTGCCGTCCGTTCGGTGCTAGGATCTCCGGTGATTTGGATCACGTCGTGTACGACTACCTCATCCCCGTTCCTTGAACGCTTCCGCTCGCAATCTACAAAGTGGTATGTAGATGCAATCTCTCTCCCATGACTCGTTGCTTAGATGAACTCATAGATGGATCTTGGTGAAATCGTAGGAAAAATTTTAATTTTCTGCAACGTTCCCCAACAGTGGTATCAGAGCCAGGTTTATGTGTAGTTCTTTATTGCACGAGTAGAACACAATTTGTTGTGGGCGTAGATGTTGTCAACTTTCTTGCCGCTACTAGTCTTATCTTGCTTCAGCGGTATTGTGAGATGAAGCGGCCCGGACCAACCTTACACGTACGCTTACGTGAGACCGGTTCCACCGACTAACATGCACTAGTTGCATAAGGTGGCTGGCGGGTGTCTATCTCTCCCACTTTAGTTGGAGCGGATTCGATGAAAAGGGTCCTTATGAAGGGTAAATAGAAGTTGACAAATCACGTTGTGGCTTTCACGTAGGTAAGAAAACGTTCTTGCTAGAACCCTAATTCAGCCACGTAAAACTTGCAACAACAATTAGAGGACGTCTAACTTATTTTTGCAGCAAGTGCTTTGAGATATGATATGGCCAAAGTTGTGATGAATGATGAATGATCTATATGTGATGTATGAGATTTCATGCTATTGTAATAGGAATCACGACTTGCATGTCGATGAGTATGACAACCGGCAGGAGCCATAGGAGTTGTCTTTATTTTTTGTATGACCTGCGTGTCATTGAGAAACGCCATGTAAATTACTTTACTTTATTGCTAAACGCGTTAGCCATAGTAGTAGAAGTAATAGTTGGCGAGCAACTTCATGGAGACACGATGATGGAGATCATGGTGTCAAGCCGGTGACAAGATGATCATGGAGCCCCAAGATGGAGATCAAAGGAGCTATGTGATATTGGCCATATCATGTCACATTTATTATTTGATTGCATGTGATGTTTATCATGTTTTGCATCTTGTTTACTTAGAACGACGGTAGTAAATAAGATGATCCCTCATAATAATTTCAAGAAGTGTTCCCCCTAACTGTGCACCGTTGCGACAGTTCGTTGTTTCGAAGCACCACGTGATGATCGGGTGTGATAGATTCTAACGTTCACATACAACGGGTGTAAGACAGATTTACACATGCAAACACTTAGGTTGACTTGACGAGCCTAGCATGTACAGACATGGCCTCGGAACACAGAAGACCGAAAGGTCGAGCATGAGTCGTATAGAAGATACGATCAACATGAAGATGTTCACCGATGTTGAGTAGTCCGTCTCACGTGATGATCGGACACGGCCTAGTTGACTCGGATCATGTAATACTTAGATGACTAGAAGAGGTATGTCTATCTAAGTGGGAGTTCATTAAATAATTTGATTAGATGAACTTTATTATCATGAACTTAGTCTAAAATATTTACAATATGTCTTGTAGATCAAATGGCCAACGTAGTCCTCAACTTCAACGCGTTCCTAGAGAAAACCAAGCTGAAAGACGATGGCAACAACTATACGGACTGGGTCCGGAACCTGAGGATCATCCTCATAGCTGCCAAGAAAGATTATGTCCTACGAGCACCGCTGGGTGACACACCTGTTCTCCCTGCAGAACAAGACGTTATGAACGCTTGGGAGTCACGTTCCGATGATTACTCCCTCGTTCAGTGCGGCATGCTTTACAGTTTAGAGCCGGGGCTCCAAAAGCGTTTTGAGAGACATGGAGCATATGAGATGTTCGAAGAGCTGAAAATGGTTTTCCAAGCTCATGCCCGGGTCGAGAGATATGAAGTCTCAGACAAATTCTTTAGCTGTAAGATGGAGGAAAATAGCTCTGTCAGTGAACACATACTCAAGATGTCTGGGTTGCACAACCGCTTGACTCAACTGGAAGTTAATCTCCCGGATGAAGCGGTCATTGACAGAATCCTCCAGTCGCTTCCACCTAGCTACAAGAGCTTTGTGATGAACTACAACATGCAGGGGATGGTAAAGACCATTCCTGAGGTATATGCTATGCTGAAATCAGCAGAGGTAGAAATCAAGAAGGAACATCAAGTGTTGATGGTGAATAAAACCACTAAGTTCAAGAAGGGCAAGGGTAAAAAGAACTTCAAGAAGGACGACAAGGAAGTTGCCGCGCCCGGTAAGCAAGTTGCCGGGAAGAAGCCAAAGAATGGACCCAAGCCCGAGACTGAGTGTTTTTATTGCAAGGGAAGTGGTCACTGGAAGCGGAACTGCCCCAAATACTTAGCGGACAAGAAGGCCGGCAAAACAAAAGGTATATGTGATATACATGTAATTGATGTGTACCTTACCAGTACTCGTAGTAGCTCTTGGGTATTTGATACCGGTGCAGTTGCTCACATTTGTAACTCAAAGCAGGAGCTGCGGAATAAACGGAGACTGGCGAAGGACGAGGTGACGATGCGTGTCGGGAATGGTTCCAAGGTCGATGTGATCGCCGTCGGCACGCTACCTCTACATTTACCTACGAGATTAGTTTTAAACCTTAAAAATTGTTATTTAGTGCCAAGTTTGAGCATGAACATTGTGTCTGGATCTCGTTTAATTCGAGATGGCTACTCATTTAAATCCGAGAATAATCGTTGTTCTATTTATATGAGAGATATGTTTTATGGTCATGCTCCGATGGTTAATGGTTTATTCTTAATGAATCTCGTACGTGATGATACACATATTCATAGTGTGAATACCAAAAGAGTTAAAGTTGATAACAATAGTCCCACATATTTGTGGCACTGCCGCCTTGGTCACATAGGTGTCAAACGCATGCAGAAGCTCCATGCAGATGGACTTTGAGAGTCTCTTGATTATGAATCATTTGACACGTGCGAACCATGCCTCATGGGTAAAATGACCAAGACTCCATTCTCAGGAACAATGGAGCGAGCAACCAACTTATTGGAAATCATACATACTGATGTGTGCGGTCCAATGAGTGTTGAGGCTCGCGATGGCTATCGTTATGTTCTCACCCTCACTGATGACCTAAGTAGATATGGGTATATCTACTTAATGAAACACAAGTCTGAGACCTTTGAAAAGTTCAAGGAATTTCAGAGTGAGGTTGAAAATCAACGTGATAGAAAGATCAAGTTTCTATGATCAGATCGTGGAGGAGAATACTTGAGTCACGAATTTGGCACACACTTAAGAAAATGTGGAATAGTTTCACAACTCATGCCGCCTGGAACACCTCAGCGTAATGGTGTGTCCGAACGTCGTAATCGCACTCTATTAGATATGGTACGATCTATGATGTCTCTTACCGATTTACCGCTATCTTTTTGGGGCTATGCTTTAGAGACTGCCGCATTCACTTTAAATAGGGCTCCGTCGAAATCCGTTGAGACAACACCGTATGAATTATGGTTTGGGAAGAAACCTAAGCTGTCGTTTCTAAAAGTTTGGGGATGCGATGCTTATGTCAAGAAACTTCAACCTGAAAAGCTTGAACCCAAGTCAGAAAAATGCGTCTTCATAGGATACCCTAAAGAAACTATTGGGTATACCTTCTACCTCAGATCCGAAGGCAATATCTTTGTTGCCAAGAATGGATCCTTTCTAGAGAAAGAGTTTCTCTCGAAAGAAGTAAGTGGGAGGAAAGTAGAACTTGATGAAGTGTTACCTCTTGAACCGGAAAATGGCGAATATCAAGAAAACGTTCCTGAGGTGCCTACACCGACTAGAGAGGAAATTAATGATGATGATCAAGATACTTCTAATCAAGCTCCTACTGAAATTCGAAGGTCCACAAGGACACGTTCCGCACCAGAGTGGTACGGCAACCCTGTCTTGGAAATCATGTTGTTAGACAACGGTGAACCTTCGAACTATGAGGAAGCAATGGCGGGCCCAGATTCCAACAAATGGCTGGAAGCCATGAAATCCGAGATAGGATCCATGTATGAAAACGAAGTATGGACTTTGACTGACTTGCCCGTTGAACGGCGAGCCATAGAAAATAAATGGATCTTTAAGAAGAAGACAGACGCGGATGGTAATGTGACCATCTATAAAGCTCGGCTTGTCGCTAAGGGTTATCGACAAGTTCAAGGGGTTGACTACGATGAGACTTTCTCACCGGTAGCGAAGCTGAAGTCCGTCCGAATCATGTTAGCAATTGCCGCATTCTACGATTATGAAATATGGCAAATGGACGTCAAAACGGCATTCCTTAATGGTTTCCTTAAGGAAGAATTGTATATGATGCAGCCGGAAGGTTTTGTCGATCCTAAGAATGCTGACAAGGTGTGCAAGCTCCAATGCTCGATTTATGGGCTGGTGCAAGCATCTCGGAGTTGGAACATTCGCTTTGATGAGATGATCAAAGTGTTTGGGTTTACACAGACTTATGGAGAAGCCTGTGTTTACAAGAAAGTGAGTGGGAGCTCTGTAGCATTTCTCATATTATATGTAGACGACATACTTTTGATGGGAAATGATATAGAACTCTTGGACAGCATTAAGGCCTACTTGAATAAAAGTTTTTCAATGAAGGACCTTGGAGAAGCTGCTTATATATTAGGCATCAAGATCTATAGAGATAGATCAAGACGCCTCATAGGTCTTTCACAAAGCACATACCTTGATAAGATATTGAAGAAGTTCAATATGGATCAATCTAATAAGGGGTTCTTACCTGTGTTACAAGGTGTGAAATTGAGCTCAGCTCAATGTCCGACCACGGCAGAAGATATAGAAGAGATGAGTGTCATCCCCTATGCCTCAGCCATAGGTTCTATTATGTATGCCATGCTGTGTACCAGACCTGATGTAAACCTTGCCGTAAGTTTGGTAGGAAGGTACCAAAGCAATCCCGGCAAGGAACATTGGACAGCGGTCAAGAATATCCTGAAGTACCTGAAAAGGACCAAGGAAATGTTTCTCGTTTATGGAGGTGATGAAGAGCTCGTCGTAAAAGGTTACGTCGACGCTAGCTTCGACACAGATCTGGATGACTCTAAGTCACAAACCGGATACGTGTATATTTTGAATGGTGGGGCAGTAAGCTGGTGCAGTTGCAAGCAGAGCGTTGTGGCGGGATCTACATGTGAAGCGGAGTACATGGCAGCCTCGGAGGCAGCACATGAAGCAATTTGGGTGAAGGAGTTCATCACCGAACTCGGAGTCATACCCAATGCGTCGGGGCCAATCAAACTCTTCTTTGACAACACTGGAGCTATTGCACTTGCCAAGGAGCCCAGGTTTCACAAGAAGACCAGGCACATCAAGCGTCGCTTCAACTCCATTCGTGAAAATGTTCAAGATGGAGACATAGAAATTTGTAAAGTGCACACGGATCTGAATGTCGCAGATCCGTTGACCAAACCTCTCCCTAAGGCAAAACATGATCAGCACCAGAACTCTATGGGTGTTCGATTCATCACAATGTAACTAGCTTATTGACTCTAGTGCAAGTGGGAGACTGTTGGAAATATGCCCTAGAGGCAATAATAAAAGCATTATTATTATATTTCCTTGTTCATGATAATTGTCTTTATTCGTGCTATAATTGTGTTATCCGGAAATCGCAATACATGTGTGAATAACAGACAACAACATGTCCCTAGTAAGCCTCTAGTTGACTAGCTCGTTGATCGATAGATAGTCATGGTTTCGTGACTATGGACATTGGATGTCATTGATAATGAGATCACATCATTAGGAGAATGATGTGATGGACGAGACCCAATCCTAAACATAGCATAAGATCGCATAGTTCGTTTGCTAGAGTTTTCCAATGTCAAGTATCCTTTCCTTAGACCATGAGATCGTGTAACTCCCGGACACCGTAGGAGTGCTTTGGGTATACCAAATGTCACAACGTAATTGGGTGACTATAAAGGTATACTACGGGTATCTCCGAAAGTGTCTGTTGGGTTGACACGGATCGAGACTGGGATTTGTCACTCCGCATGACGGAGAGGTATCATCGGGCCCACTCGGTAATGCATCATCATAATGAGCTCAATGTGATCAAAGTGTTTGATCACGGGATCATGCATTATGGTACGAGTAAAGTGACTTGCCGGTAACGAGATTGAGCGAGGTATTGGGATACCGACGATCGAATCTCGGGCAAGTAAAATACCGATTGACAAAGGGAATCGTATACGGGATTAATTGAATCCTCGACATCGTGGTTCATCCGATGAGATCATCGTGGAGCATGTGGGAGCCAACATGGGTATCCAGATCCCGCTGTTGGTTATTGCCCGAGAGCCGTCTCGGTCATGTCTGCATGTCTCCAGAACCCGTAGGGTCTACACACTTAAGGTTCGGTGACGCTAGGGTTGTGAAGATATGTATATGCAGTAATCCGAATATTGTTCGGAGTCCCGGATGAGATCCCGGACGTCACGAGGAGTTTCGGAATGGTCCGAAGGTAAAGAATTATATATGGGAAGTGCTGTTTTGGCCATCGGGACAAGTTTCGGGGTCACCGGTATTGTACCGGGACCACCAGAAGGGTCCCGGGGGTCCACCGGGTGGGGCCACCTGCCTCGGGGGGCCACGTGGGCTGTAGGGGGTGCGCCTTGGCCTACATGGGCCAAGGGGAACCAGCCCCAAGAGGCCCATGCGCCTAGGGTTCCAAAGGGGAAGAGTCCCACAAGTGGAAGGCACCTCCTAGGTGCCTTGGGGGGGGGGAGGAAATCCTGCCTGGCCGCCGCCCCCTTGGGAGATCAGATCTCCCAGGGCCGGCGCCCCCCCCAAGAGGCCTATATAAAGGGGGGAGGGGAAGGGGGAAGCCGCACCCTTTGCCTTGGCGCCTCCCTCTCCCTCTCCAACACCTCCTCCTCCTCCGTAGAGCTCGGCGAAGCCCTGCCGGAGTACTGCAGCTCCACCATCACCACGCCGTCGTGCTGCTGCTGGAGCCATCTTCCCCAACCTCTCCTTTGCCTTGCTGGATCAAGAAGAAGGAGACGTTACGCTGACCGTATGTGTGTTGAACACGGAGGTGCCGTCGTTCGGTGCTAGGATCTCCGGTGATTTGGATCACGTCGTGTACGACTACCTCATCCCCGTTCCTTGAACGCTTCCGCTCGCAATCTATAAAGTGGTATGTAGATGCAATCTCTCTCCCATGACTCGTTGCTGAGTTGAACACATAGATGGATCTTGGTGAAACCGTAGGAAAAATTTTAATTTTCTGCAACGTTCCCCAACAAATACAAGCGCGAGCTTACGGTCCAATGCGGCGTACGCCGCACAGTCGCTGACATCACGAAGTCTTCGACTGATACCACGACGTCGAGTGCCCATAACTGTTCCCGCGTAGTTGGTTAGTCCGTATAGGCCAGTAGCCAGACTCAGATCAAATACCAAGATCTCGTTAAGCGTGTTAAGTATCCGCGAACGCCGACCAGGGCCAGGCCCACCTCTCTCCTAGGTGGTCTCAACCTGCCATGTCGCTCCGCCACAAAGTAACAGTCGGGGGCCGTCAGGAACCCAGGCCCACCACTACCTGGGTGGAACCACCTGCCCCTTCAGCCCCATCTCCGAACAGTATCACAGGTGATGTAACAATGTAAAGTATATAGTATATGCCCGTGATCACCTCCCGAAGTGATCACGGCCCAGTAGTATAGCATGGCAGACAGACAAGAGTGTAGGGCCACTGATGGAACACTAGCATCCTATACTAAGCAGTAGGATAGCAGGTAAGGGTAACAACTGTAGTAGCAATGACAGGCTATGCAGTAGAATAGGATTAACCGAAAGCAGTAACATGCTACACTACTCTAATGCAAGTAGTATAGAGAAGAATAGGCGATACCTGGTGATCAAGGGGGGCTTTCCTGGTTGCTCTGGCAAGGAGGGGTCGTCAACACCGTAGTCGGACTGGGGGTCGCCGGCAGCCTCGGGGTCTATCGGAAAGAAGTAACGGAGGGGGAACACAATAAATAACAGAGCAATCAAAGTATCACAAAGTATAACATGGCAAACGCGGTGCTAGAGGTGATCTAACGTAGGGATAGGTAGTACCGGGAAAGGGGGGAACATCCGGCAAAGGATTCCCGGTGTTTCGCGTTTTCGGACAAACGAACCAGAGGTGGATTGTTGCATGTTCTCTATGCTAGGGACGTGTGGCGGACGAATTGAACGCGTATTCGGATTCGTCTCATCGTTCTGTGCAACTTTCATATATAAAGTTTTTCGATCCAAACTACGGTTATTTTTCTACGATTTTCCAAAGTTATAAAAGTTTTCTAGAACTTCTGAAATTCTACTAAGTCTTAGAATCTGTTTATTGACTAGCCAATTTGTGAGGGCTATAATGGGTTATTCATAGCTCTAATGGAGATGATTCCTATAGATGATTTACTCCACTCCAAGAGTACTACCAATCCATGCCATCTGATGCCATGAATAGTGCACTTAGCTAGTCCAAATACAGCCCCAAACTAGCTTAGTTAGTAATCTGTTCTTCAGTTTTCCCTGTTAACAGAAGATGCACTTTTGTCATTTTTGTAGCAATTAATCCATTCACCTAATGTACTTGTTCCAGTGAGATGAAATGGAGTTGGTAAAGTGTACAAACTATTCCCATCATTTTTATTTATTTTCGAAGTGATTTGCTATCTGTTTTGTTGATGCAAAAAGGGCTAGTCAGTAAGCAGCAGTAGTACAAAGCTAGCTACTGCTACAGTAACCGAATGTTACTGTAGCAGCACTGCACTAGTAGCAGCGGGCAGCGAGCAAATGCAGCAGGCAGCAGCTCCCAGGCACGGCGGGCGAGCGGCTGGCCGGGGCGAGGCCGGGAGAAGGTGGGCGCGGCGCGGGGCCCTTGCGGGAGCTGCGGGCGCGCGCGTGGTGAGCGTGTCCAGGGGCGTAGAGGGCGCGAGCAGGGGAGCGGTGACCACGAGCTCGACAGGAGCTCGAGCACGGTCGGGTAACGGCCTCGGGCGAGCTCGATTCCGAGCGTACCGGGCATGGCAAGATGCGCTGGAGGTGGCGTTGGCTAGCTAGGAGCTCAGGGAGTTTGACGCGCGGCACATGCGCGAACTTAGCATGCAGTGGCTGCGGCGGCGGCGCGAATAGCGGAGGCGAGCTTCGTCCATGGTGGTACTGGTAGCTAGGCGCGACGCAACAAGGGGAAAACAATGGGGAATGGGCTGGTGCTCACCAGGGGATCCGCAAGCAAGCGCGAGGGGGTTCGAGGAGGGCCAGAGCAGCAGGATCGATGGCGAGGTGCGGCGGCTGTGACGGTGAAGAAGTTGATCATGGCATCATCTTGAGGCCTCCAGGTGCACACGTAGTAGTTGACGAGGACGAGCGCGACGCGACGGAGGTCCTGGACACACCGGTGAGACGAGAGGCGGTCGGTGGCCGCGAGATCGACGCGGTGACGATGACGTCCGCGTCGGGTTCCTCTCCAGATCGGGGAGGAGAGCGAGGGGGGGAGAAGGGGTAGTGGCTAGGGTTTGACCGGGGTCGAGGGAGAGGGGCGAAGGGGGTCATGTAGTCAAGGGGGAGGCGTGGATGGCCGGCACCTGGCCGGGGCGCCATGGATGGCCTCCACGCCCTCCTGTGAACAGGAGGTGGGAGGAGGGCGGCTGGGCTAGGCCTCCCCAGCCACATGGGCCTAAGCGCCCAGTAGTTTAGGTTTTCTACTTTCTTTTATTTTGTTTACTGTTTTTCTTTCTATCTACTGTTTTGTGTTAAGTTAATCCACCAAATTGATCTTGTAAAATATGAAACTTGGCTCATAATTTGTATTGCAATTTTGGACACTGCCACAAAAGGTTTGGAGTTATTTTGAAAAGTTCAAAATCATGTTTAAAACTTAAATGGTTCATTAAGATGATGTCGGACCACTTCATAAATTACTAGGGATTAACTGGTGAGCCAAATAATCTTGGTTTAATCATGACAATTAGTTAGCGAATACTTGTAACCCAATGAACATTTTTAATTTACCCCTTTAAGAATTCATAATTTGACTTTATTTTAAATTTGAATTTGAATCGGGTTTGAATCAATGCGAGATAAACGACAGTAATCATGGCGACGTGGCATCATTAGTAGAGGGTTACTGTAGCTTAATTATCCGGACGTCACAAGTATCTAGGTGAGTTTGGGGTTGATTGATGTGTGTCATATGGGGTTATTTTACTACGAACTCTAGGGCTGTTTGTGAAACTTACAGGAATAGCTCAATGGATTGATTGGAGAGAATAACTTTGAGGTGGTTTCGTACCCTACAAGCAATATCATCTTATGTTCTCCACGATAGGAACTTTGGAGTGACTTTTGTCGCACGTTGAGGGATTGCTATATGATTTAATTATGTTATCATTGTTGAGAGAACTTGCACCAGTGAAAGTATGAACCCTAGCCCTTGTTTCCAAGCATTCCAATACCATTTTTGCTCACTTTTGTTACAAGTTACCTTGCTGTTTTTATATTTTCAGATTACAAAAACCTGTATCTACCATCCATATTACACTTTTATCACCATCTCTTTGCCGAACTAGTGCACCTATACAGTTTACCGTTGTATTGGGTGTGTTGAGACTCTTTGTTATTTGGTTGCAGGGTTGTTTGATAGAGACCATCTTCATCCTACGCCTCCCATGAATTGATAAACCTTAGGTCATCCACTTGAGGGAAATTTGCTATTGTCCTACAACTCTGCGCTTGGAGGCCTAACACGAGTCTAAAACAAGAAGGTTGCGTAGTAGACATCACGCACCTCCCGGTGACACTAAGTAGCAAAAACGCCTTCCGTCAATTCACACACATGCACACATGCCTCCCGTCAGCTCCTCGCACAGCACACTGATACTTCTCCAACGTATCTATAATTTTGTATTGCTCCATGCTATTATACTATCTGTTTTGGATGTTTTATATGCATTAATATGCTATTTTATATTATTTTTGGGACTAACTTAACCTAGAGCCCAGTGCCCGTTTCTATTTTTCCTTGTTCTTGAGTTCGTAGAAAAGGAATACCAAACGGACTCCAAATGGAATAAAACTTCCACGATGATTTTTCTTGGACTAGAAGACACCCCGGAGACCTGGAGTTCAAGTCAGAAGAGCCACGAGGTGGCGACAAGGGGGGAGGGTGCGCCCACGGGGTAGGGCGCGCCCCCTACCTTGTGGGCCCCTCGGTGACCTCCTGACCTAGATCTTCCTCCTATATATTCACATATATTCCCAAACCACCAGAAGCATCCACGAAAACACTTTTCCACCGCCGAAACCTTATGTTCCCATGATATCCCATCTTGGGGCCTTTTCCGGCATCCTGCCGAAGGGGGATTCGATCACGGAGGGCATCTACATCAACCCTATTGCCCTTCCGATGAAG
The DNA here is from genome assembly GCA_032464435.1 of Aegilops umbellulata. NCBI lineage: Eukaryota > Viridiplantae > Streptophyta > Magnoliopsida > Poales > Poaceae > Aegilops > Aegilops umbellulata. The sequence goes on from CP136055.1 coordinate 105,373,240, forward strand.
CGTGAGTAGTTTACCACAGACCTACGGGTCCATAGCTAGTAGGTAGAAGCAAGATGGCTTCTTCTCTCTCTTTGATTCTCAATACCATGTTCTCCTCGATGTTATTGGAGATCTATCCTATGTAATCTTCTTTTGCAGTGTATTAGTCGAGATCTGATGAATTGTGGATTTATGATCAGCTTATCTATGAATATCATTTGGATCTTCTCTGAATTATTAATTATATGCATGATTTGATATCTTTGTAATTCTCTTCAAACTATTGGTTTGGTTTGGCCAACTAGATTGGTTTTTCTTGCAATCTGAGAAGTGCTTAGCTTTGGTTTCAATCTTGCGGTGTCCTCACCCAGTGACAAAGTAAGGGTAGCGAGACACGTATTGTATTGTTGCCATCGAGGATAAAAAGATGGGGTTTACATCATATTGCTTGAGTTTATTCCTCTACATCATGTCATCTTACTTAAAGCGTTACTCTGTTCTTTATGAACTTAATACTCTTGATGCAGGCAGGAGTCGGTCGATGTGTGGAGTAATAGTAGTAGATGCAGGTAGGATTCGGTCTACTTGACACGGACGTGATGCCTATATTGCATAATCATTGCCTTGAATGTCATCAAAACTTTGCGCTTTTCTATCAATTGCTCGACAATAATTTGTTCACCCACCATATTATTTGCTATCATGAGAGAAGCCTCTAGTGAAACCTATGGCCCCCGGGTCTATTTTCCATCATATTAGTTTCTGATCTAGTATTTTGCAATATTTTATTTTCAGATCTATAAACCCAAAAACCCCAAAATATTTACTTTCTCTTTTGGTTAGTTTTATCTATCTCTATCAGATCTCACCTTTGCAAGTGACCGTGAAGGGATTGCCAACCCATTTATCGCGTTGGGTGCAAGTGTTTGATTGTTTGTGCAGGTATTGGTGATTTGCGCGTTCTTCTCCTACTGTATTGATACCTTGGTTCTTAACTGAGGTAAATACTTATCTCTACTTTGCTGTATCGCCCTTTCCTCTTCAAGGGAAAAACCGATGCAAGCTCAAGAAGTAGCACACACGGGGCACGTGGCGGCACATATATTGTTTTTATTTCCTGATGATCAATTATGTCGCTTTATTGCTTAACAGAAGCATGACATGTATACATTGTTGGTCTAACGCACACGGCCCAAATAAATAATTTGTATGCAATATATGTTGCCATTATTAACAATCTCCCGTTTGTAAGAAGATTATATCAAAATTTGTCTCAAAGTTGACGAAAAATACAATATAATAGTCTACTGGTGTCCATATGACACCACGATAAATTTCAACTAAGTTTTGGATTTACTGAATTTTAAAAATAAATATTCTCATTGTTTTGAAATTTCTTGCACGGGGAAACATGCACCCAGGGACACACATATGATTTTGCAATCCATTTTGGTGCACATGTAGCTCAAATTTGATATTTGCACATTAAATCCCTAGGAAATCAATAAATGTATAAAATCGGTCGAATGATCTCTGTTATTTTAATTTTAACACAACACTCCATTGGTGTGTTCACTGCAGAAATTTTTTGACATTCCTCAGAGTGGCGGTGGTGGTGTGGGATGTGTGTATCTGTGTGTGGGGGGTGGGGGTGGGGGTCTGGCAGTATACTACGAGTCGTGAGCCTCCGTGTGGGATTGATCATTTTGTGAGTCATATATATGCCACATCAAAGTCGTTAATTGATTATTTAAAACATTACACAACCCTTTCATACATGCATGTTCGGGCAACATGCATGCATTGGTGGTCCCCTCGGACACTCCCTCGTGCGGTTATCAGCGATGTGCCCATTCGTTAGCCCGCGAAGGTTTTCAGTTTCCACCGACAACGAGAGGCATTTGACCAAAGGTGGATTCATCTTGGCATGTGTTACGGTGTGGATAATTGTGAGATTCCATATTCAAAGTTCGAGCACACGTGCGTACACATGAGTCCCTCCAACCAGCTCGAAGTGAGGGGGCTACACGTCATGAACCTCTGTGTAGTGTGTTTCTGGTTTGCGAAGCATGTGCCACATCGAAATTGTGCATTGGGTATTCAAACATCACACAACACCTCTTTTGGGCACATGCACGCGGTGGTTGTCCTATGACACTTACTCGCGTGTGACTCTCTCTATGGGCCCGCAAGGTCGTCGTCGATCAGTTGAACCTACAACGAGAGAGAGAGAGAGAGGTTAATTTTACCAACAAGGATGGTTGTTTTTTGGTTTGTGTTACATATATGCATGGTAGGCATATGTAGTACATATCAAAGAGGGGGCAACATATATACTATGTGTCATGAACCTTGCTCCATGTGGGGAATTTTCGGTTCCCGAGGCAGGTGCCATATCAAAGTTGTGCATTGGTATTCAAACATCACACAACACCATGCAGGCGGTGGTTGCCCTATAGGAACTCACTAACATGCGACGCTTCCATCTGTGGACGCACGAGGTTGTCCTATACATCTCTTTGACCCAATGAGAGAGAGGTTAATTTGACCATCAAGGATGATTCTTTTTGGTTCGTACTACAGTAGGAGTATATATATACCACGCTCGAAGGGGGTTTGGGATTAGCACATACCACGCATCATGAACCTTGCTCACTATGGGGACTTTTCGGTTTCCAAGGTAGTCGTGCCACATCAAAGTTATGCATTGCATATTCAAACATCACACAAACACCTCTTTGGGCCACATGTAGACGGTGGTTTTCCTATATAGGACGCTCACTCACGTGCGACATACACTTTGCTCCTATGGGCCCGCGATGTCATCGTCCATCACTTTGACCCAACGAGAGAGAGGTATAGTTTGACGAACAAGGAGGATTAATTCTTTTAGGGTCGTGTTATGGTAGGAGTATATAGTGCAAGTCGAAGGGGGATGGGACCAGCATATACTAGGTGTCATGAACCTCACTCCGTGTGGGGACTTTACGTATTTCAAGGCAGATGCCACATCAAAGTTGTGCATTGGTATTCAAAACATCACAACCACACACCTCTCCATATATATGTTTGGCACACATGCAAGCGATGGTGGTTGTCCTCTGGCACTCACTCACACGGTTATCGGCGATGCTTCCATCTATGGGCCCGCTTGGTCCATCACTTTCACCGACAGCGAGAGAGGTTAATTAATTTGACTTAGGAGGGGATTAATTTTTGTTTGTCTCACCGTATAGGTCATGATGTGATATTACGTAATACCGCATGTGTACACATGAATCCATCCCGCTGGATCGAAGTTGAGCAGGGGGGGGGGGCGAGCACATAATGCATCATAAGCCTATGTATTCCTGGGCCCGCGTGGATGTCCATCATTTCTACCGACAAATGAGAAAGGTAACCAGGGTGGATCCTTCTTCTTTGGTTCGTGTTACCGTATAGTAGGTCAATCATTCCAAACCTAATTAAATTTGAGTGCATGCTATGCCTCGTGCATCCTCGCTTAGTGTGGGGATTTTACGGTTCCAAAGCATGGCGCCACATCAAATTTGTTCATTGGGTATTCAAGCACCACACACCACTTCCATATACATATGTTTGGGCCACATGCACACAGTGGTTTTGTCTTAAGGCACTCCCACGCGTGGTTATCGGCGACAAGCTATCCCATTTCGCGGGGCCGTGTGGACGTCCATCACTTTGACCAACAACGAGCAAGAGATGTTATACGACCAAGTTGGATTTTGCTTGGTCTGTGTTACAGTACGTCTTGATGAGATGCCCTCTCGCACTGACGCGTGTGTGGGGGGTGGGGGGCTACTTCGCACTTCCTGCAACCTCCGTGGGGTTGGGGAAGTCCGATTAATTTGCAAGGCACATGGTCAACATTAAAGTTGTGAATGGTATTTAAATATCACACTGCACCCTTTTCATACATATAGTAGGGCCACCCGCAGGTGGTTCGTATGGTCTCACCCATCTCGCGCCACGAGCACACATTTGTGGGCTGGCACACAGTCCAACTTTATCTGGAAGCGGAAGTGGGGTTTGACCATGATGGACTCCTATAGGTTTTGTGTTACGGTAGGGTGAGATTTCATACCTAGCTATTTGGGAGCATGCGTTTGTAGCTAGGATTCCCTTACCGTCGACAGAAAGTGGGGTTCATAGGGGGTGGCGGACTAGCAATATTGTGCACTTTGTGCGACAAGTGCCACATCAAAGTTGTGCATTGGGTATTTGAACATTAAACCACCCTTTTCATCCGTATATTTGGTCCACATGCAAGTGTGTTCGTGTTCTGACCCTTCCCTGCATTATTATTTTTGCCAAATTTACAAACAACAGACGAGTTGGATGCAACAACCGTCTGTGGTTGGGGACGCAACAGACACGGTTCGGTTAGACTACCCGTGTGCCTCGCCTGTGCCCCTGTCACTCACATCAACATAGTAGATTGGGCTCTTCCTTCCCACTCTCTAAAATATCCACTACCTCGTAATCTCGAAAATATCTACCGCTTGGAAGGTTTTATCTTTGATAGCACACGATTAGTATGTGTGGACCGTGTGTGATGTCTATTACTCCTGCTCTACTTTAATCCTTCGATCCAAATTTTCAGCAGCCCCATCATTTTACTCTAGCCTGCATCCCTCGCAATCTCAGAAATATCTACTCGCCTGGAGGTTTTTCTATTTGATAGCACACGATTAGTATGTTTTGACAGTGTGCGATGTCTTTAACTCCCACTCTGCTTCTATCCCTTGATCCAAAATTTTAGTAGCCCCGGCATTTTACTCCCGCTTACATCCCTCGCAATCTCAAGAATATCTGCTCGCCTGGAGGGCTTTTCTATTTGATAGCACATAATTAGTATGTTTTGACAGCGTGCAATGTTTGTTACTCCCACGCTCTACTTCAATCCTTGACCCAAATTTTCATTAGCCCCAGCATTTTACACCCGCCTGCATCCCTCGCAATCTCAAAAATATCTCCCCGCTTGGAGGGTTTTTCGATTTGATAGCACACGATTATTATGTTTTGACCGTGTGCGATTTGTGTTACTCCCGCCCTGCCTCAATCACTTGATCCAAATTTTCAGTAGCCCTAGCATTTTACTCCCACCTAGTAAAATGTTCAGTAGCCGCAGTATTTCCTCAAGCACCACCTTGGACCCCGTCCACACACACACAACCCAAAACCTATGCTCACACAGACACACACCATCCCTCCCTCGCTCGAAACCATTGGTAGGTTGCCGCCACCGCCGTCGCCGCCTCCATCGTCAACCTCTCATGTGTGCCGGGGAGCTCGAGGAGCGAATGGCCCAAAAGAGGTTTATCACGACCTCTTCGTCCAACGTCGGCAAGGTGGCCGCCGATGTGTCCCTGTTGTCGCCTGTGGGATCTTTATCGAGCCGTCGTCACCGGTCGCCCGATCCGCCTGCCGCCATGCCCTACGCCGGTTCGAGTACTTCCCCGTCCTCTCGCAGGCCCGACCGCCGACGAGGTCCTACCTCAGGGTCTAGCAACGGTGGGGGGGGGCATGGGTCTCCGAGATTACAGATCGGGAGACCCACACCCGTCTGTGGCTCAGTAGCTTCCACACGGCCGAGCTCACGGCCATGGAGTACGACCGCTGGCAGGTCCTCTATTACTGCGTGGCAGGTAGGCTCAATTTCCCCTTCGGCACACATCTGGTCTACCTCATCCCGCCGTAGCTAGGGTGGTAAGCTCGTCTATGGCGCGGGAGGACCGCAAGGCGAGGGAGCACCTCGAGGCCGAGGCCGCCGCCGAGGCCTACATGCAAGAGCTCCGCCGGCAACACCTGGAGCTCGTGGAGGCGGAGCGGATGATCTTTGCCAGGGCGGAGGGCGGCATGGTTATCGCGCTCTCCTTCGATGATGAGGTCGAAGGCGGCGAGGACGGCGACATGGAGGGCATCGAGCTGGGTGGCGAGGAAGAGGAGATCGACATGGACAAGTGAGTGTCTTCCCCAACGACGGCACCGGCCCGGACCTGGCTCGCGGCACACCGTACCTGACGAGGAAGGATTGGCTCAACCTCCACTTCGATCAAAAGTAGTTTAGTTTAGTTTAAATTTATGTTTTATGTTCGGTTATGCAAAACTATCTATGTTTATGTTTGAGTGCATGCTACTTTCGGTTGAACCTGCTTTGAACTTGATCAAATTGAATTTACTCCATTAGCTTTAGGGATCGAGTAGAAACGACCATAAATTGCTGGAGTATATATATACTCCACTAAGGGTTTTACTCAGTTAACTTTTAGGGGATCAACTAGAGATGGTTTATGCCTTGTTTATTTCAGTTAGTCACAATGTGATGCTCTATATGTGCAACTATTTACTGCGCAGTTCAAATTTCATTAATAACAGTTTCAACAATACCACTATGAATTACGATATTTGGTTGCTGTTAAGGATGTTGCAGTTAACATGCCTTCAGTTTTTTTAACAATAATTAGTGTACTTTAGACCTGCACAATACCAATTTGAATGACTATATTTGTTTGTTTTTAAATGTTATGCCTATTGCAGTTAACACACATTTCCACTTCTTGTTTTGCTTAACTAGCGGGCTTAAACCTGCACACTGAAGCTATCATTTGTAGATTGTGTTGTCTACCATAGATATATTTGGTTGTTGTTTCGCCTGTTGTACTTAACATGCCTTTAGATGTACTCACACAGGACAATATTAGGAACAACTGTTGTTTTCCATCGAGGTTAGTTTCATCCCATTGCTTATATATATTCACAGGATATTGATTGCTGGTACCATATATTTGTAACCCATTTATCGGTAGGTTAACTAGGGCCATATTTAATATATCTGAGGCTACATAGCAACATGCATTATAATGAATGACTAAATATGCAATCCTAGGCTACATAGCAACAAGGAAGAGTGTTACCTTAATGTTCTAATGATGTCTAGATATACATGGCAGAGCAGCAGCAACAACAACTCAACATCAGTTAACTGAAGTCAATCGACCGATATACTATAACAATGTAATAAACTCCATCCATCCCGTAATATAAGATGTTAATTCATCCAATATGTGAGTATATTAGATGTAATAAGATCTTATATAATGGCAGAGGGAGTGTTATACTACATCATTGTGCAATTGCTATTTAGTTTCTAATATTAACTTGGTGCTTTTAGGTACATATGTCATTGGTAAAGATCCACGCTTCGACCCTTTCTACGTATGGGGCAATGAGATATTCATGAACCAGCATGAAGTGAGGGAACTGATAAAGATTGTTATTAAAATGGTTGAAAAGATGTCAATTGAACTATTTGTTTACACTTTATCCAAGACAACAATGAACTGCAACATGGTCAGTAGTAAGAACTCCGTGGCCTTCTTTTTACTGCCCATAATGAGTTGTGTTAGATGACAATGTCTGGATCATTTTCCTATGTAGTGGTTCCCGAAGAAGTTTACTCAAGACTACCTCTCAAACTACATGATTAGCGGCTGACCATCACAAGGGTTGGACTAGAGTCGTGCGTGCCTTCTGCATGGAGGAGAGCACAATAGGGGCATTCCACTGCACCTTGTTCAGCAAACAGAATGTCTCTCGCCTCTTTCTTTACCATCTTTAGTAGTACAAGTATACAACCCTGGTTCTTTATTCTTTATCTGGTGCCTATGTTTCTTTTTTGATGTAATTGTTGAACATATGTACCTGTGAATCAAACAATGCATTGGTTGTTGAACCTGATGGATATGAATGAAGTTATGGCCTACTTTAGAATTGAAATTCGGTACAATTTTAAATAGCAGCAATTAAATTGGGGTCCAAATATGCTCTGGGGGTCATTACGGCGCACACGATCTATAAAGCACAACGTGTGTGATATACATCATAATCTGACACGGTTCACAGAGAGGAAACATGTGTAGCCATGCACACAGTTGCCTTTTGCAAAGCGTGTGTGATGTCACACAATATCACAAACAGTGCGAGAAACCTAAATGTGTATGATAGTCGCCTTATCGTACACACTTTACAATCATGAACTATTTGTGATGGGGCGCGCATTGTAAACATAGCACCAGAGAAGTCCGACTGCGATGGTAATGCGAGAAGAAACGAGTAGCAAGGATGGAGCATTTGGGATATGCGAGATAACACAAACAGTTGTTTGAAGACTCGCGTTTGGGATACATGCCGGCAACGCATACGCTTAGTTATCCAAAGCGTATGCATTTCTACTCCCTATCCCCGACGTTTCTCGGTCGTGTGGGAAGGACCCCCGCCACCTATCGGCCACACTAGCAAGGCAATGGTTTAAAATGCCGTCATGGAAAGGGGTTAAAAACCGTTTGTATAGTAGCTCGTTGTACCAGTGCAAGCACTTCATTTCAATCATTGTTTGCTCGAACTTTGATTGTCACGTGGAGGTATTATGCCAACTAAGTGATCATGCATAGGTTTTCATTGTGGCTTAATGTTTGGGAACTATGGACCTTTGATATATGTACCTTTAGAGCTCTTTTGATTAGTCCCCTTTATTTACCACACACACACCATTTCAAGAGAAAGCCGAATAATATGCGTTTGTGCTGTTGCCACTACGTACGGTAACAAACTCATAGCCGAAATCCAAGCTATCGCTCTTGGTGGATCATTCATTGGCTAGTGGACTCCTCAGCATAACATCAGGAAAGGTGACAAAAGCCACATTTACACACGTACATGTGCAAAGAGTAGCGGGCCATGACACTAGCAAGGAGTTGAAGCACCATGAAGATACAACACAGATTTATGGCATAATCTCATTCACTCTCCAACTAAGTTCCTCTAGACAATTCAATTCACAAGTGCTATCAAGTCTATTAAAATTAACAACATGGGGTTGAATTCAAACATCACTTACACTAAAGTTTTCTCAACTTCCAAGTCTTGAAAGACTTTCTCTTATGCATAGTTTTTCTTGGTTAATATGCATAGTATTCGTCGTTTAGATTTGGATAACGAACGTTCGTTCGTTAATCCGTTCGTCGTTTTTCTTTTTCTCGGATTTTCCGCGGTTATTTTCTGATCGTGATTTCTGATCCGATTTTCGTTTTAGTATAACTTTTTGCTCGTTTATCAGAATTAGGCGATTCAAGCGCCTGGAGTTTCGTCTCGAAACCCTCTTTTCCGTTTAACCCACTTAAACAAGTTTTTGCTTTTTTAAAATTTGACTTAGATCCAGATTAGTAGAACAAAGTTGTTTTCTTTCGCCGTTTGACTTTCGTTGGTTCGTTCGATTTGATTCTTTTTGCAAACCGGAGTTCTTAAGTTGAACTTTCTGGTTAGATCTCTTATTTGAGTTTTACCTGTGCATTAGATGAGTACTTATTGTATGCTTGTTTGTTTGTCTGCGATAGAATACCCGAAATGCGCCGCCTGTTACTTCGAATCTTTAGGTTTGGCGGATCATCAGCAAGGCAAGTAACACTTTGATCAGACCTCTTTTACTACCCAGTTTTATTGCATTAGATCAATCCACAAACATTGCATGGATTTAATTAAATTGTGGGATGGGAAGTAGTTGAGGTAGTACCTATTACCTGTTTTATTATCAAACCTTTGGGAGTTACTTCTACGTTTGTTTATTATGGCATGCTATGCTAGTAGACGTGGATTGGGTGAGTGATATCCATGACAGATGTGAGTTTGTAAATTTAATGGTTTATCTAAGGTGGCAATTTAAATACACATCTGGGTGGATTGATGTACCTGGGTATTCCAGGATTGCCTGTTGTTTTTCTTTATGGACCGTCACCCAGGCTCAAAGGGATCATGAGATTATTCATACTAGAAACTTCCATGTGCAGCCACAAGCCATTATGGGCTCTGGCATAGCTGATTAAGTCGTGCGAACTCTTACAGTGGTAGACTAGCAGATGTAGGGGATGTAGGTTGGTACGGTCTATTACACCGTAAGGTGCTAGCACTTCTCAAAGACTATGTCTTGGTCATCCGTTTCTCAAACACCATGTAGTGCGAGAAATCCAACGGAGGCGATCGAGTCTTGTGGGGAAAAGTGTGCAAACCTCTGCAGAGTGTACAAACTAATCATGGTTAGCCGTGTCCCCGGTTATGGACGTTTTGAGTATCTAGTACTTGGATATCATATGGATCTCATCATGTTACTACTAAACTAATATTGTTGGGTTTTAATGATGATTATTTTAATTGGGATTGAGGATGCTGTCAACCATTCTCAATGTTTAACAACCACCATGATAGTTAAATAAATTTATTTCTTTGCAGTAGGGAAAAATTGGCTTTACGCAAAACTGTAACCATAGAGCTTTCCACCAGCCATATATGCATGTTGTATAGCCTATTCTTTCATTGCTCTCTATGTGTTACATTGCTAGCATATTCCATGTGCTGATCCGTTTCGGGCTGCAACGTTTCATGTTGCAGACTTTTCAGACGACGAGTAATGTGCCTTTTAGGTCATGGTTCTATACTCAGTGATGCCGTTGGAGTTGATGGACTCACTTATCTTCCAAGCCTTCCGCTGTTATCGTTATTAGATGGCCTTAAGCCATATTTATTGTAATAAGTTCTCTTTGAGACATTCGATGTAATAAGTGTGTGATTGCTACTCTGTTATAAATCCTTCAAAGTACTGTGTGGTGTTAGCATTACTGATCCAGGGATGACACCTAAGCACAGAGGTCAGACTGTTTGAGGTCTGGTCGCTACAGAGATGGTATCAGAGCACACGCTGACTATAGGACACGACCACTAAGCTAAAGCCCTAGACCACTACTCTCTTCTCATTTCTGACTCCTCATCTTTTCTACTCTTTTAGGATGACGGAAGCGAGGATCAAGTTCACGCAGCCGAATGAAGATACACCTTTTGGACGACACCTGAAGGAAGTCACCAAGTACCTGAACATTGGAATACCAAGCTTCACCGGGACCTACAACGCCACTTTACCCGAAGAGGAGCGTTGGAAGATTCAAGCTCAAGTTCCAGGAAGGACGTACGCGCCAGTCACGGAGCCCATAGAGTGTGTTTTCAATGCACCAACCTCGAGTCTGGGAAAGAGCATGGCAGCTCACATAACCATGGGACGCATTGGAGAAGTTTATCAAGAAGACCTCAAGGATACTACTTACCAGATTTGCAGACGCCGAGATGAACAATGGGAGATAGTTAGCACCAAGAAGGATAGATCCATTGCAGCTTTCATCCAGGAGTCAAACCAGCACATTCGACGCCAGGAGAATCAGATGTGCGCAGACATGATGGAGTTGAAGAAAGCAAAAGCCAAGATTATTGAGCTAGAGGGAGAACTGAAGGCCACTCACAAGGACTACATGGATGAGATAGTAGCTCTAGTGAGACAAAACGACGATCTTAAGGAGAAGAATGTAGAACTCATGGGGAACTCAGCACCCGGAGGAGAAGATGAAGATTGCACCTGTCCAGATAATTACATCATCAGCAACGACACCGATTCCGATCCTAGTGATGATGATTTTGAAGACGAAGCTGGAGCAGATATCATGGAGTCTTCATCGGAGCAGTTTTTTTCTAGTAGACTACCATAACAGTAGTAGTGTTCCACCATGTACATATTATAGTCCACGCACTTTTGCGATAGTTCTAGACCGATTGTATGCCCTTGTTTGTTTGAATGAAGTGATTTTGTGTGCATTCATCTCATGTGCATTTGGGTAGTGTTTTCTATTTAGACCTCATTCTATTCTTAATTCTCATCTTTTCTAAACCCTCAGATGCCTCCGAGACGTGACAATGGATTTGCTTTCCCACCGGAGCTCACTCAGTTGATTCAGCAGCAGAATGCTTTGATGCAGTTGTTAGTCCAGAACCAGAACAACAACAACAATAACAACAACTACAACAACAACAACAACAACAACAACAACAACAACAACAACAACAACAACAACAACAACAACAACAACAACAACAACAACAACACACCGCCGCCACCACCAGTTGATCACTTAACCCGCTTTCTAAGGCTGAATCCGCCGGTGTTTTCCAGTAGCACCGAGCCGATAGTAGCAGATGATTGGCTCCGCAAGACAGGGAGGGAGTTGACCACTTCAGGATGTACAGATGGGGAAAAGGTGAAATTTGCCGCTCATCAGCTTGAAGGACCTGCAGCAGCATGGTGGGAGAATTTTACAGCCACTTACCCTGTAGACACTGTCACATGGGATCAGTTTCAGCAAGCTTTCCGTACTGCCCATGTTTCAGCAGGAGCTATGGCCATGAAGAAGCGTGAGTTTCGCAACTTGCGCCAAGGAGGACGGACAGTTGGCCAGTAGGTGGATGACTTTAGTAAGCTAGCATGTTATGCCCCATATGACGTTGCTACAGATGCAGCAAAGCAGGAGAAGTTTCTGGAAGGACTGAATGACGAGCTGAGTATGCAGTTGATGGTAGCAAGTTTCAACAACTGCCAGGAGTTGGTAGATCGTGCTCTTATAATTGAGGGGAAGCAGCAGCAGATTGAAAACAGTAAGAGGAAGTATGGACATGGGAAGTATAATTCAGGAGCCCAACAGAAGCCCCGTCTTACCCCTAAACCGAGAGTTCATTTTCAGCATACCCATGGAGGAGGTAGCTCGCACAACCATAATGGCTCCAAGAATGGTAATGGGAATGGAGGAAGCAACGGCCAGAACCGTACCACACCATCAACCCCAGCCAAGAGAGACCTGAGCCAAGTCACTTGTTTCAAGTGTTCAAAGACCGGACATTATGCCAATGAATGTCCCGAAGTCCAGAATGGCAATGGAAGCTCTGGAAAGAAGCCAAACCCTTTCAACAGGGGACAGGTGAACCACGTTAATGTGGAGGAGGTTGAAGCTCAGCCTGATGCAGTAATCAGTAAGTTTTTGATTAAGTCATTTACTGCACTCGTTCCTTTTGATACTGGTGCATCGCATTCATACATCTCAAGGGGATTTGTGGATAAGTATAACCTGCCAACCCAAGCCCTTAGGTCACCCATGTTAGTAACCTCGCCTGGAGCAGAGTATATGGCTAGTAGATGGTGTGATCGGTTACCATTAAGGATTGGTAACTATGTGTTTCCCTCGGACCTAATAGTATTGGAATCTCAAGGATTGGATGTGATATTAGGCATGGATTGGTTGTCAAAGTAGAAGGGAACATTGAATGCGCTAGTAAGACAATCTTGCTTACAACGCCAGAAGGAAGAAGGATCAAGTATGTATCACGGCATGTGCCAAAAAGGACTCAAGTAAATTCCTTAACAGGAGTTGTGCAGGAGGAAGTACCAGTGGTAAAGGATTTCCCTGACGTATTTCCAGAAGAGTTGCCAGGCATGCTACCGGATGGAGACATTGAGTTTTCGATTGAGCTTTTGCCAGGCACAGGGCCAATATCGAAGAGACCATACAGGATGCCCGCAAAGGATTTGGTGGAGATTAAGAAGCAGATTAAGGAGTTACTGGATAAGGGTTACATTCGCCCAAGTTCTTCGTCTTGGGGATCACCAGTACTTCTAGTGGATAAGAAGGATGGATCGTTAAGGATGGTTGTTGACTACCGCGGATTGAATGAAGTAACGATCAAGAACAAGTACCCGCTACCAATGATCAATGATCTGTTTGATCGTTTGCAAGGAGCTAAAGTGTTTTCCAAGATCGATTTGCGATCAGGGTACCATCAGTTGAAGATTCGAGAGCAGGACATACCTAAGACAGCGTTCACCACCAGATATGGACTGTATGAGTATACCGTTATGTCATTTGGTCTGACTAACGCACCTGCCTACTTTATGAACATGATGAACAAAGTGTTTATGGAGTTTTTGGATAAGTTCGTCATGGTGTTCATTGACGATATTCTGGTTTACTCGAAGAATGAAGAGGAGCATAAGGAACATTTGCGATTGGTACTTGAGAAGCTCAGAGAACATCAGTTATATGCCAAGTTCAGCAAATGTGAGTTTTGGCTGAAGGAAGTAGGATTCCTTGGACATGTTATATCCGGAGAAGGAATAGCAGTTGACCCCACAAAGGTTATTACTGTGACCAATTGGGAAGCACCAACAATAGTTGGAGAGATCCGGAGTTTTCTTGGACTCGCAGGATACTACCGGAGATTTATTGAGAACTTTTCTAAGATTGGAAAGCCTATGACGGAGTTGCTGAAGAAGGATACCAAGTTCATATGGACTGAGGACTGTGAGGCTAGTTTCCAGGAATTGAAGAAACGTTTGGTTACCTCACCGGTCTTGATTTTGCCAGACCAGACCAAGGATTATGAAGTGTATTGCGACGCTTCACGTCGAGGACTTGGAGCAGTGCTTATGCAAGAGGGAAGAGTTGTTTCGTACGCTTCACGACAACTGAAACCTCATGAATTAAATTATGCCACGCATGATTTGGAGTTAGCAGCCGTAGTGCATGCATTGAAAACATGGAGACATTTCCTCATTGGAAATCATTGTGAGGTGTACACGGATCACAAGAGTTTGAAGTACATTTTCACGCAGAAGGAGTTGAACCTCAGACAAAGGAGATGGTTGGAGCTCATCAAGGATTATGATATGAGATTGCATTATCATCCCGGAAAGGCTAATGTAGTAGCTGACGCATTTAGCCGTAAGAGCCATGTTAATACGCTAATGACGGGAGAAATACCAAAGGAGTTAGCCGAGGATCTTCGTGAGCTATGTTTGGAAATAGTTCCGAAAGGCTATGTAGCAGCATTGGAGATTCAGTCAACTTTGATGGATAGAATCAGGGAAGCTCAGAAGACTGACAAGGAGATTGCTTCTATAAAGGAGAAAATGAGCGAAGGAAAAGCTAAAGGATTTCGTGAGGATGAGCACGATACCCTATGGTTTGAAGACCGGGTTTATGTGCCCAATGACCCGGAGATCGGGAAGTTGATTCTGCAGGAGGCACATGATCCACCCTATTCGATTCACCCAGGAAATACCAAGATGTATTTGGATTTGAAGGATACTTTCTGGTGGACCGGAATGAAGAAAGATATTGCGGAGTATGTAGCAGTTTGTGATGTATGTCAGAGAGTAAAGGCAGAGCATCAGAAGCCAGCAGGATTGTTGCAGCCATTGCCGATACCCGAATGGAAGTGGGATAAGCTAGGCATGGATTTTATCACAGGATTACCAAGGACTCGTTCCGGCTATGACTCGATTTGGGTTGTAGTTGATCGGTTGACGAAGGTAGCTCATTTCATCCTAGTAAAGACCACTTACACCAGTGCTAAGTTGGCAAAGATATACATCACCAGGATCGTATGTCTGCCTGGAGTTCCGAGGAGTATCGTATCAGATAGAGGAACCCAGTTTACCTCAAAGTTTTGGAAGCAGTTGCATGAAACTTTGGGTACCAGGCTAGAGTTCAGTACAGCTTTTCATCCACAGACAGATGGACAGACCAAGAGAGTCAATCAGATTTTGGAGGATATGCTGAGAGCTTGTGCGCTAGATTATGGATCTAGTTGGGACGACAATTTGCCATATGCAGAGTTCTCTTACAACAACAGTTACCAAACCAGTTTGAAGATGGCCCCTTTCGAAGCCTTGTGCGGAAGGAGGTGCAGGACACCGTTATCGTGGGAAGAGGTTGGAGACCGCCAGTTGTTTGGACCTGATTTGATTAAAGAGTCTGAACAAAAGGTGAAGTTGATTCGCGATAGGCTCAAGGTAGCCCAATCCAGGCAGAAGAGCTACGCAGATTCTAAACGCAAGGAGACAGTTTATGAAGTCGAAGACAGAGTTTATCTTCGAGTATCTCCACTACGAGGAATTAAGCATTTTGGAGTTAAGGGAAAGTTAGCGCCACGATTTGTAGGACCATACCGAGTTTTGGAACGTATGGGAGAAGTGGCATACAAGTTGGAATTGCCCGAAGGATTGTCAGGAGTTCATGATGTGTTCCACGTTTCTCAGTTGAAGAAGTGCCACGCGGAGATGGCTGACATACCTTTGAGAGACACTGTGCCATTGGAAGCAATTCAGTTGGATAACAATTTGACCTATGAGGAGAAACCAGTCAAGATTCTCGAGTTTGCCAGCCGAGTCACTCGTAGCAAGGTTATCAAGTTTTGCAAAGTTCAGTGGAGCCACCACTCGGAGGATGAAGAAACCTGGGAGCGAGAGGAAGATTCCTATTTCCTAGCCAACCCGAATCTCGAGGGCGAGATTCATCTTAAGGGGGGTAGGTTTGTAACATCCCAAATTTTCAATTTGGAATGTTATACATTAGATCATCATTGCATATCATATTTTATTTGCTTTTGGTTTTGATCCTAGAAATTCTACGCGACTCAAGGACCCACGGAGAGAGTTGGGGATTTCGTTATTTTCATATTTGAGATTTCTCAAATTTTGAGAATAGGATCATTTGATTTTAATTATTTTATCATCAATTATTTCCATTACAAAGATACGAGAGAGGGAATAAAATGACTTTCCCAAAATAAAGAAATATTGAGGATTTAATAATAAAATCAAATAAGATTTTATTTCGGAGTTTTTTGATATTTTTATTTGAATTTAGGAAAAATATGCGTTTTTCAAAATTGCATTTAGGCCCCAAATAAATGTTCACTTTATCCGGCTTGATTTTAGAAGTTAGAGAATTTTTTTTTGGGATTTTTGTAGTTGTTTAGTATTTCTTTTTATTTTTCTTCTGCGTGTAATTATTAAAAAAACGAACCGACCTACGGGCCGTGTCCGACTAGGACTCCGGCCCGCGGGGGCTTTATAAGCCGGGGCACCCGAGGCCCGAGGCCCAGCCGCCCCAGCCCCAAACCCTAGCACCGCCCCAGCCCCGCGCCGCCCGCGCGCCATCGCCGCCGTCGCCGCCGCACGCGCCGCCGCCCGCCACCGCCGCCGACGCTGCCCGCCGCCGCGCCGCCGCATGCCGTCGCCGGAGCCGCCGCCGCCGCCTCGCCCGCACGCTGCCTGAGGTTCGCGTCGCCGCGCCTCGTTATCCGCGCCACCAGTTTTTTTAGAAAAACCGATTGGTTTTCTTCGGTTTCGTCGGTTTATTTTTTTAGTTTCGTTTTTTTATTAGATCGGTTTTTTTTCCGGTTTAGGTTAATTAGCGAGCGTTCGCTCGTACGTTTGTTTTAACGAACGTATTCGTCGTTTAGATCTGGATAACGAACATTCGTTCGTTAATCCGTTCGTCGTTTTTCTTTTTCTCGGATTTTCCGCGGTTATTTTCTGATCGCGATTTCTGATCCGATTTTCGTTTTAGTATAACTTTTCGCTTGTTTATCGGAATCTGGCGATTCAAGCGCCTGGAGTTTCGTATCGAAACCCTCTTTTCCGTTTAACCCACTTAAACAAGTTTTTTCTTCTGTAAAATTTAACTTAGATCCATATTAGTAGAACGAAGTTGTTTTCTTTCGCTGTTTGACTTTCGTTGCTTCGTTCGATTTGATTCTTTTTGCAAACCGGAGTTCTTAAGTTGAACTTTCTGGTTAGATCTCTTATTTGAGTTTTACCTGTGCATTAGATGAGTACTTATTGTATGCTTGTTTGTTTGTCTGCGATAGAATACCCGAAATGCGCCGCCTGTTACTTCGAATCTCTAGGTTTCGCGGATCATCAGCAAGGCAAGTAACACTTTGATCAGACCTCTTTTACTACCCACTTTTATTGCATTAGATCAATCCTCAAACATTGCATGATTAGGATCTAATTAAATTGTGGGATGAGAAGTAGTTGAGGTAGTACCTATTACCTGTTTTATTATCAAACCTTTGGGAGTTACTTCTATGTTTGCTTGTTATGCCATGCTATGCTAGTAGACGTGGATTGGGTGAGTGTATCCATGACAGATGTGAGATTCTTAAATTAATGGTTTATTTAAGGTGGCAACTTAAACACACATCTGCGTGGATTGAGGCACCTGGGTATTCCAGCGATTGCCTGTTTTTCTTTATGGACCGCCACCCAGGCTCAAAGGGATCATGAGATTATTCATACTAGAAACTTCCATGTCCACCCACAAGCTACTATGGGCTCTAGCATAGTTGACTAAGTCGTGCGAACTCTTACAGTGGTAGACTAGCAGATGTAGGGGAAAGTAGGTGTAACGGTCTACCCGATTGTAAGGTGCTAGCGCTTCTGAAAGACTATGTCTCGGTCATCCGTTTCTCAAACACCATGTAGTGCGAGAATCCCAACGGAGGAGATCGAGTCTTGTGGGGAAAAGTGCATAAACCTCTGCAGAGTGTATAAACTAATCATGGTTAGCCGTGTGCCTGGTTATGGACGTTTTGAGTATCTAGTACTTGGATATCATATGAATCTCATCATGTTACTACTAAATTAATATTGTTGGGTTTTAATGATGATTATTTTAATTGGGATTGAGGATGTTGTCAACCATTCTCAATGTTTAAGAACCACCATGATAGTTAAATAAATTTATTTCTTTGCAGTAGGAAAAAATTGGCTTTACGCAAAACTGTAACCATAGTGCTTTCCACCAGCCATATGTGCATGTAGTATAGCCTATTATTTCATTACTCTCTATGTGTTACATTGCCAACATATTCCATGTGCTGACCCGTTTCGGGCTACAACGTTTCATGTTGCACACTTTTCAGACGACGAGTAAGGTGCCTTTTAGGTCGTGGTTCTATACTCAGTGATGCCGTTGGAGTTGATGGACTCACTTATCTTCCAAGCCTTCCGCTGTTATCGTTATTAGATGGCCTTAAGCCATATTTATTGTAATAAGTTCTCTTTGAGACATTCGATGTAATAAGTGTGTGATTGCTACTCTGTTATAAATCCTTCAAAGTACTGTGTGGTGTCAGCATTACTGATCTATGGATGACACCTGAGCGCAGAGGTCATACTGTTTGAGGTCTGGTCGCTACAGCATTGTCCCATGAAAAAAAGAGATAGGCCAAAAAAAGGGAAGGGCCAAAAAATGAGAAAGGCCAAATAAAAAGGAAGGCCCCCAAAAAATAAAAAATAAAGAAGGGGCAATGCTACTATCCTTTTTCCACACTTGTACTTGAAAGTAGCACCATGATCTTTGTGATAGATAGTCTCTTACTTTGTCACTTTCATATACTAGTTGGAATTTTTCATTATAGAACTTGGCTTGTATATTTCAACAATGGGCTTCCTCAAATTCTCCTCATGCTTATAATCAAAATAAAGCTTTTACTAAACATATCGTTGATGCTTTAATGCAATCTTATGAAGAAAAGCTTGAATTAGAAGTTTCTATCCCTAGAAAACTTTATGCTGAGTGGGAACGTACTATTAAAATTAAGATTAAAGATCATGAATGCTATGCTTTATGTGATTTGTGTGCTAGTGTTTCCACGATTCCCAAAACTTTGTGTGATGTGCTTGGTTTCCGTGAATTTGATGATTGCTCTTTAAATTTGCATCTTGCGGATTCCGCCATTAAGAAACCTATGGGAAGGATTAATGATGTTCTTATTGTTGCAATTAGGAATTATGTTCCCGTAGATTTTATTGTTCTTGATATATATTGCAATCCTACATGTCCTATTATTCTTGGTAGACCTTTCCTTACAACGATTGGTGCAAGTATTGATATGAAAGAAGGAAATATTAGATTCCAATTTCCATTAAGGAAAGGCATGGAACAATTTCCTAGGAAGAAAACTAAATTAACTTATTAATCTATTATGAGGGCCACTTATGGATTGCATACCAAAGATGACAATACCTAGGTCTATTCTTGTTTTTATGCCTAGCTAGGGGCGTTAAACGATAGTGCTTGTTGGGAGGCAACTCAATTTTATTTTTGTTCCTTGCTTTTTGTTTATGTTTAGTAATAAATAATTCATCTGGACTCTATTTATATGTGTTTTTATGTTTTTATTAGTGTTTGTGCCAAGTAGAACCTTTGGGAAGACTTGGGTGAAGTCTTTGTGATCTTGCTGTAAAAAACAGAAACTTTAGCGCTCATGAGATTAGGTGCCATTTTTACTGGAGAGTGCTTTTAGGTTGATTCTTTTTGAAAATGATTAATAGATAAACTCCTCACCGCCACCAATTTATTTCATAATTTTTGGAGTTACAGAAGTATACGTTTGATACAGATTGGTACAGACTATTCTGTTTTTGACAGATTCTGTTTTTCGTGTTTTGTTTGCGTATTTTAATGAAACTATGGCTAGTATCGGGGGGTAAGAACCATGGAGAAGTTGGAATACAGTAGGTTTAAGACCAATATAAATAAAGAATGAGTTCATTGCAGTACCTTAAGGTGGTGGTTTGTTTTCTTATACTAACGGAGCTCATGAGATTTTCTATTGAGTTTTGTGTTGTGAAGTTTTCAAGTTTTGGGTAAAGATTTGATGGATTATGGAACTAGTCATGGCAAGAGCCTAAGCTTGGGGATTACCAAGGCACCACAAGGTAAAATTCAAGGACAACCAAAAGCCTAAGCTTGGGGATGCCCTAGAAGGCATCCCCTCTTTCGCCTTTGTCTATCGGTAACTTTACTTGAGGCTATATTTTTATTCACCACATGATATGTGTTTTGCTTGGAGCGTCTTGTATGATTTGAGTATTTTCTTTTTAGTTTACCACAATCATACTTTCTGTACACACCTTTTGGAGAGACACACATGAATACACATGAATCGGAATTTAATAGAATACTCTATGTGCTTCACTTATATCTTTTGAGCTAGATAATTTTGCTCTAGTGCTTCACTTATACCTTTTTAGAGCACGGTGGTGGTTTTATTTTATAGAAATTATTGATCTCTCATGCTTCACTTATATTATTTTGGGAGTCCTTTAGAACAGCATGGTAATTTGCTTTGGCTATAAAATTAGTCCTAATATGATAGGCATCCAAGATGGGTATAATAAAAACTTTCATATAGAGTGCATTGAATACTATGAGAAGTTTGATACTGATGATAGTTTTGAGATATGAAGATGGTAATATTAGAGTCGTGCTAGTTGAGTAATTGTGAATTTGAGAAATACTTGTGTTGAAGTTTGCAAGTCCCGTAGCATGCACGTATGGTAACCGTTGTGTAACAAATTTGAAACATGAGATGTTCTTTGATTGTCATCCTTATGAATGGTGGTCGGGGACGTGCGATGGTCTTTTCCTACCAATCTATCCCCCTAGGAGCATGCATGTAGTGCTTGGTTTTTTGATGACTTGTAGATTTTTGCAATAAGTTTGTGAGTTCTTTATGACTAATGTTGAGTCCATGGATTATACGCATTCTCACCTTTCCATCATTGCTAGCCTCTTCGGTACCGTGCATTGCCCTTTCTCACCTCAAGAGTTGGTGCAAACTTTGCCAGTGAATCCAAACCCCGTGATATGATACGCTATCACACATAAACCCCCTTATATCTTCCTCAAAACAGCCACCATACCTACCTACTATGGCATTTCCATAACCATTCCGAGATATATTGCCATGCAACTTTCCATCGTTCCGTTTATTATGACACGTTTCATCATTGTCATATAGCCTTGCATGATCATGTAGTTGACATCGTATTTGTGGCAAGGCCACCATGCATAATTTTTCATACATGTCACTCTTGATTCATTGCCCATCTCGGTACACCGCCGGAGGAATTCATATAGAGCCATATTTTGTTCTAGTATCGAGTTGTAATCATTGAGTTGTAAATAATTAAAAGTGTGATGATCATCATTAATAGAGCATTGGCCCATGAAAAAAAAGAGAAAGGCCAAAAAAAGGGAAAGGCCAAAAAAAATAGAAAGGCCAAATAAAAAGGAAGGCCCAAAAAAAGAAGGGACAATGCTACAATCCTTTTTCCACACTTGTGCTTCAGAGTAGCACCATGATCTTTTTGATAGAGAGTCTCTTATTTTGTCATTTCATATACTAGTGGGAATTTTTCATTATAGAACTTGGCTTGTATATTCCAACAATGGGCTTCCTCAAATGCCCTAGGTCTTCGTGAGCAAGCAAGTTGGATGCACACCCACTTAGTTTCTTTTGTTGAGCTTTCATACATTTATAGCTATAGTGCATCTGTTGCATGGCAATCCCTTGTCCTTGCATTGACATCAATTGATGGGCATCTCCCTAGCTCGTTGATTAGCCGCGTCAATGTGAGACTTTCTACTTTTTGTCTTCTCCACACAACCCCCATCATTATATTCTGTTCCACCCATAGTGCTATGTCCATGGCTCACGCTCATGTATTGTGTGAAAGTTGAAAAAGTTTGAGAATACTAAAGTATGAAACAATTGCTTGGCTTGTCATCGGGGTTGTGCATGATGAGAGCATTTTGTGTGACGAAAATGGAGCATAGCCAAACTGTCGGTGTACTAAAGTAGGGGTCCCTTAATACCCCGAACTTGTGCACGGGCAGTTGTAGCACCCCGCGGCAAGGCTTGCCGGGCGATCGCCAAGACTCTCCGTGGTCCCTTTTTGGGCCATCCAAGAACAAAGTATCTGAGCCAAGGCCCCGGCAGGAGGATCCTGTCGGGAAGGCCACCCGAAGAGAGCCAGGCCCCGGCAAGAGGAGCTTGTCGGGACGCCCGCTCGAAGCACAAGGCCCCGGCAAGAGGAGCTTGCTGGGAAGGCCGACCGAGGCACGACAAGATACTTGCTGCGATGCGCCCCGCGTCCCGGCAAGGACCGGTGAGCGACAAGCTCCCGGGCGCGACAAGACATCAGCCGCGGCAAGGCGCTTGCCGCGGCAAGTCACCACCCAGCGCCTGCGCTCCAGCTCATCCACCCACGCGTCGCTCTGGGGCCATTCCAGGCGTATGTGGCGAGAGGCTGCGCAGCCAGGGGCATGCGGTGGCGAAGCAACACTGACAGAGTAGCCATCGTGGCAAACGGTGGCGCTCCTGACGGTCCACTCCCCTGCTCCGTCTGGGCGATGCGGATGGGCATTTAATGCCCTTGTCCCCTGCCGTCAGAGTTAGGTATGATAGCACTGTACAGCCACTGTGCAGGCAACTGTACCCACTACAGCATTCTCCCATTTTTGCCCCCACCTGCGCTGCCACCTGTGGGTAACCCCTTGAGCATATAAAAGGAGGCCCCAAGCGCACGTAGGAGGGGGAGACCCATCGCTACGCTCTCCCTCGCCAGCAGCTCGCGTGTACTGTAGCTCCACACGCTCCCGAGCAAGAACACAATACAATCCACAAAGCAGCAGTAGGGTTTTACGCATCCTTGCGGCCTGAAGCTGGGTAAAATCCCTTGTGTGCATCGCCTTGATCCGCTCTTCATGCGACTTCCGCCCCCCGCCGAACCAAGAAAGGGGCTCGGTCCCCATAGGTGTTCGGGGAAGCCGATTCCCCCCGACATCTTTGGCGCGCCAAGTAGGGGGTGCGCCGAAGTTGTGCGAACCTGATCCGGCGTCTGCACGGGCTAGATCTCCATCATCTTCGTCGACATGCCACCGAAGAAGAAGGCTCCGGAGGTGGCTGGTCCGCCCGCGTCGAACCCGCCGCCCTTGGAGCAAATGGGTGGTGGGGACGGCGCCGGCGGTGAAACAGGCGTCGCCGAGCCAGATCAAGATGCCACGGCGTCCGAACATACGCCGACTCCTCTCGGCGCAGGTAAGCCCTGGTATGACCAGGCAACCTTTCGCTCTATTCCATAGAGCGGAGGCAGTTAGCCCCACGGATCTCGCATGCGGGCCACCTCGAGTGTTCGCTCATGCTGAGCTCAAGCGAGAGCAGCTGCGTCGAGATGATGCGCTGCTCCTCGAGGAGGACCGTCTTCAGGCCGCTGTGCGAGCTGCTCGCTACCAGCAAGCCTTGCGCCGCTTTTATAGCCGCAAGGTTAGTGCCAGAAGTCTCGAGAAAGTGGGAAGGCCCTTACCGGGTGAAACAAGTCGATAGGCCTGGCGCTGTCCGCCTTGAGACCGAAGATACCGCTCCGGTGAGCAACTCCTGGAACGTTGGGCATCTTCGTAAGTTTCGCCCGTAAGGCGCGGTTGTCGGACCCCGTCCGGCAACCACCCTTCTGTACAAAGTCTTGCCGCTGTTGCATGTGATCCTTTGTACGGAGCCAGGCGCAGACCCTGTGCGCAGATTGAGTTCTTGTGCTCCGCGCACCTTGTCGATCTCATGCTCTTTATTCTTTGCATGCATTATCTGACACTCTGTGCAGCATTGACCCCCGGTAAGCGACGGCGAGCCCCATGTTTCGCCTTGCCGGAAAGCGACCTTGCCGGGCAGCGAGCCACGGAAAAGCTAAGTTGCCAAAGTTTGAGCAATTGAGTTTTTAAAATTTTGAGGTTATCTTCCTCGAGCGACCGTACTTTGTATGGAAAACCGGTGCGCGGAGGGACCGGCTCGTGGCTAGTTGCGCCCTTACTTCGTTTCGAGTCCGCTCAACGACTTAAGTGTGCTACAACCAGAGTGGCATCCTTACTTTGTTTCGAGCTCGCTCGGCAGCTTAAGTGTGCTGCGACTGCAGTCACAACACTTACTTTGCTTTGAGCCTGCTCAACAATTTAAGTGATCTGCAGCTAGCCGCGGCAAGGTTTCTTGCCGGTAGTGGCGCCGCTGGCGGGCTGCTGATGTCCCGCACTCAGAGCCCGCGGTAAGGCGGAGGCCTACGCCGACAAGTCCCCAAAAGCGTAGGGCAAAAACATACAGAGCACAGAGTCAAGTAGAGGAAATAACAGTGCAGTCACTACCTAAGATAGAGTTATATTACAAAGATAAGCTTGTCGCAGCCCTAATGAATCACTTTCGTGACTTGGCCGGCAGCGACAAGAAAAGAAAAGGGGAGGCGGCCTAATCCACGCGGTCGCCCTCGATCCTCTTGATCCCGGCCACCTTCTCCATGATGGGCGCGACGAGGGCCCTGATCTCCTCGAGGTCAGCGTCCGCCGGCAGGGATTTGAGGACGTTGGTGAGCCTGATGCCGGGGTTGCGGAAGGCGATCTTCACCAACACCTTCTCGAGGGCTCCGGCGATGGCGTCGCGCGTCTCGCCGGCCAGCTGCTCTGGGATCGCGTTCCGGAGATGCTGAAGGGCCGCCACCACACCTTTGAAGAACGAAGTGAGCTTGGCGCTGGGTGGGACGTTTTCACCAGAGGGATACTCGTGGCCCTCCATCCCCAGCAGCGTCAGCTCCTTGTCGATGGAGGCGGCGATGTCCACGAGGCCCTCGGTCCACTGCTCCACCGTCGCCCTGAATTCGTTCTGGGTGACCGCGGCGCTCTCCAACAACGCCTCGTTGTCCGCGACCTCCTTCCGCAAGGCCACCTCTTGCTCCTTGGCGCTGTCCAGCGCCTTGGACAAGGTGTCCAGCTTCAGCTCGAGATCAGCGTTGGAGTCCTTGGCGGCGTCGAGCTCCCTGATCTTCTTGGCGAAGCGGCCCTGCAGCTCGCCAAGGGTGTGGGCGCCCTTCTCGCGCTCCTTCTTGAGCGCGGAGAGCTCCTCACCGCTCGCCTTGAGGTCGGTGTCGAGCTGCGCCACCTTCGCCTCCAGTGCCTCCTTGGCGGTCTCGGCGGCCGCGGCAGCATCTCGCGCCTCCTTGAGGGCTCCGCCAAGCGCTTGCTCGCGTGCGGCGACCTCCTCCTCGTGGCTGGCGAGGCTGGCTTTCTGCTGCGCCAGCTCGCCCTCCCGCGTGGCTAGCCCCGCGGCGGCAAGCCTTTGCTGCTCTTCGGCTTCCGCCTTCTCAAGGATGAAGGCCGTCCGCGCCTCGTCGAGCTGCCTTCGCTCCTCCGCCAAGGATCGGAGGGCCTCCTGGTTGAGCTCCCGGAGCTCCCCGGCGCGCTTCTCCATGTCCGCTCCCGCCTTCGCGACAAGCGCTTCCCGGCGTTCCACCTGGGCTTGTCGGGCGCGGTAGAGTGACACCAGCTTCTGGAGCAGTCGCTCCTCCTCAGGCTCGCCGCCGCTGCTGCTTGGCGCGTCAACCAGTGTCAGCCCGGCGGAGGCGAGCACCTCTCCATCCAAGGTCTCCCCCTCGACCGGCGCCCTGGAAGTCGACTCCCAGGGGAGCTTGATGAAGATATCGTCGCCGGCCTTCAGGTAGGCGCATGGCTGGGGCTCCTCGGGGCCCGACGCCGCTGCGGAGGCGGGATCGGCAGTCGGCGCAGCGCCTGGCGCTCCTGCGGCCTCAGGGCCGTCAGTATGATCGCCGGCCCCCTCGCCCGCGGCTGCTGCGGCAGCCTTGGCGGCCTCTTCGCCGGCCAGATCTTCAGCACCATCCGTCTCTCCGGTGGCGGCCACGTCGTTAGTATGGCCGCGCGCGTCCTCCTCGACGACGACCTCGGTCTCCATCGGGTCCGTGGCGGGCGGGTCTGAAGGCCGAAAGAGGGGGAGAAGTCAAGCAACTATCCAAAGAAGAAGAACTTCAGGGGAGTTTCGAGGCAAGAAGGCTACCTGGGCCGGGGTCTGCAGTCACGGTCTCCGTCGCCGAGGGGCTGCCGGTGCCATCCCTTGCCAGAGACTGCTCCCATGCCGGGGACTGCTCCCTTGCCGGGGACCGCTCCCTTGCCGGGGACCGCTCCCTTGCCGGGGACTGCTCCCTCGCCGGAGACTGCTCCCTCGCCGGGGATCGCTCCCTTGTCGGGGACTCCTCCCTTGCCGGGGAACTCCCCCTTGGCGGTGTAGTTGTAGCAGGTGGCTCATCGGGGACGGTCTCCGGACGCTCCTGGTGGGGCTGCTCCGCTCCTACACAAATCGTCAGCCAGATGTCAGGAAAAGCGAAGGGCACCCGGGCACACCCAATGGCAGAAAGCAAGCCATATGCTTACGCTGGGGGCTGCGCTGGGGGCTGCTCTGAGGACCAGTTGGCGGCTCCGATAAGGTCATCTCAGGCGCACCCCCTGCCGTCACGGTGGGCTCGTCGTTGAGGATGACCACCGGGACCTTGGCTCTCTTTGCCACCCTCTGAGCCAGAGTCCTGAACAGGGGCAAATTCAGAGGAAGGCAAATGAGATGCGAGGCGCAACTACAAGAATTGAAGAAACACAAGAACAGCGGGGGTCTTACTCCTCTCCCTCTTCCTCGTCGGAGATAAGCGCGGAGAAGTCGAAGACTGGCCCGCTTCTGGCGCGAGGAGGCGGAGGAGTAGGCTCCCTCGGCCGCTTGGCGGAGGCAGTGGTGGTGCTAGCTCGAGACGGCTCTGCCCCGGCCGCCGCCGTGGCGCGAGGGGCGGCAGTAGCAGAAGCAGCGGCCTGCGAAGACCCCGCTCCTGCTAAAACAGCGGAGCGCGTCACGCGGCGCTGCGGCTGTTGGCTTGCTTGCCGTACCACCTCCCCGGCCTTGTGGAGACGCCTCCGTGGTTGAGCCGGGGGCTCCGCTTGCGACAAGCTGCCCGAGGGTCGGGAGGAAGAGGCGTCAGCCTCCAGCAAGCCGCTCGTGCCCTCGGTGGACTCGTCCGCCCCTGTGCCGTGCCCGGCAAGCTCTTCCTCGCCAGCAAACTCCGCTCGATCGGCAAGGCTTTCCGCCTCCGCTGCATCCGCCTCCGCCAATGTGAAGCCAAATTCGCCCACGGCCGCGGCTGCCGCCGCCTCTTCCATCCTGGAGGCGATGCGCGCCAACTCCGCGTTCGTGGTGTCTCGGGTGAGGCCCCTCTGCTCGTCGGCGTCGACTGGCCTCTCCACCAAGTCGTCGAAGAACGCCCGCACGACATCGTCGACGGGCTCCTGCCAAGTGGAGTCGATCCCGTACGAGTCGCACAGCGGCATCATTGCAAGGATGCGGCTGAGCCACGAATTGTTGCACAACGGGACAACGCCTTGCGGCAGCCTGAACCATTCGGGGTGGTCCGGGTCGTGCTTGAACAGCGCCCTGAGCGTCCCGTCAAGCTCCAAGACGGTGAAATTGAAGTTGAGGCCAGGGCGCAGCCTCATGATGTCCGCCGCATTCTGGAACTCCCAGGCGGGCCTCCCCTTCTCCTGCAGGGGAGCGATGCGGCGGCGGAGGAAATCTGCGCCAACGACGCCAACTATGAGCCCGGCACGCCTGAGCCGCAGGATCCGGGTGATGGCAATCTACAGCTTGTCGTCGTCCGGAGCCACGTCGCTCCAATCCCTGCCGCGCACCGCAGGAGTTTGGCGCACGGCAGTGAATGGCTGTGGGTTCTCCTCGACGATCAGGCACCAGTCTGCTCTCCATTCCTCCCATTTGCTGCGGAGCTCTCCCTCCAGATAAGCATCCTTCTTGCCGAGCTTCGAGATCCAGGCGATCCCGCCGGAGAGGGGCTCTCCTCTCTCTACTCGAGGCGTGAAGAAGTGGCAGAAGAGAGCTATGTTTGGAAAGACTTCGACGAAATTTTCGCAAAGATGTGCGAAAATTGCCATGGTCAGGACAGCATTAGGGGTGAAATCAAGGAGATGGAACCCGTAGGTGTTCATGATGTCGCAGAAAAATTCAGAGAAGGGCGGGCAGAGCCCGCAATAGAAGAACAGAGCAAAGAAGGGATACCCGGTCGGATACTCCTTCTGGGCGACGGCGGGAAGAACCCTCGTGCGCGGGTGCGCTCGCGTCCCCGTCGACCAGAAGAGGTAGTATTCCTCCCTCAGGACCAACGCGTCGAGCTCAGGGGGGAAGGTCACCTGCTCCTTTCCCAGCGCCTCGAGCCGCTACGTCTCGGCCGACTTCACGGCCTTCCCTTTTCCCTTGTCGCCCTTCGGGGCCATGGCGGAAGGAGGGAGGGAGATCGACGGCGTCGGTAGCACTGGTGGCGGCGGAAGGGGGCGGAGCGCTGCTTCTCTTGGGAAGTGGCGGAGGTTTTCAAGGAATCGCAACTGGCGGGTGGGCGGACTGCCCCTGTTTCCCCTGCTTATAAGGGGAGGAGGGGGGCACTTCGCCTTTCCGAATAAACAAATCGCCTGCGACGTGACGCGCGCCTGCGGGGCTCAGCCCCGCGCACGCCTCCCACGTCACGCACGCCTCTCCCCACGATGCCGCGTTCGACGCGTGCCATTCGGGGAAGACGTGGTGGGCGCAGAAGCAGATGCAGCGTGACCCAGGCCGCGCGTGCCCGTGCACTGTTTTGGGCCTGGCCCAACAGCGCTCGGCACCGTGTATGGCCCAGGCCCGGGGGCTCCTGTCGGTGTACTAAAGTAGGGGTCCCTTAATACCCCGAACTTGTGCACGGGCAGTTGTAGCACCCCGCGGCAAGGCTTGCCGGGCGATCGCCAAGACTCTCCGTGGTCCCTTTTTGGGCCATCCAAGAACAAAGTATCTGAGCCAAGGCCCCGGCAGGAGGAGCCTGCCGGGAAGGCCACCTGAAGAGAGCCAGGCCACGGCAAGAGGAGCTTGCCGGGACGCCCGCTCGAAGCACAAGGCCCCGGCAAGAGGAGCTTGCGGGGAAGGCCGACCGAGGCACGACAAGATACTTGCTGCGACGCGCCCCGCGTCCCGGCAAGGACCGGTGAGCGACAAGCTCCCGGGCGCGACAAGACATCAGCAATGGCAAGGCGCTTGCTGCGGCAAGTCACCACCCCACGCCTGCGCTCCAGCTCATCCACCCACGCGTCGCTCTGGGGCCATTCCAGGCGTACGTGGCGAGAGGCTGCGCAGCCAGGGGCATGCGGTGGCGAAGCAACGCTGACAGAGTAGCCATCGTGGCAAACGGTGGCGCTCCTGACGGTCCACTCCCCTGCTCCGTCTGGGCGATGCGGACGGGCATTTAATGCCCTTGTCCCCTGCAGTCAGAGTTAGGTATGATAGCACTGTACAGCCATTGTGCAGGCAGCTGTACCCACTACAACATTCTCCCATTTTTGCCCCCACCTGCGCTGCCACCTGTGGGTAACCCCTTGAGCATATAAAAGGAGGCCCCAAGCGCACGTAGGAGGGGGAGACCCATCGCTACGCTCTCTCTCGCCAGCAGCTCGCGTGTACTGTAGCTCCACACACTCCCGAGCAAGAACACAATACAATCCACAAAGCAGCAGTAGGGTTTTACGCATCCTTGCGGCCCGAAGCTGGGTAAAATCCCTTGTGTGCATCGCCTCGATCCGCTCTTCGTGCGACCTCCGCCCCCCGCCGAACCAAGAAAGGGGCTCGGTCCCCATAGGTGTTCGAGGAAGCCGATTCCCCCCGACACAAACTATATGATTTTGTAGGGATGAACTTTCTTTGGCCATGTTATTTTGAGAACACATGATTGCTTAGTTAGTATGCTTGAAATATTATTATTTTTATGTCAATATTAAACTTTTATCTTGAATTTTTTGGATCTGAACATTCATGCCACAATAAAGAAAATTACATTGAAAATTATGTTAGGTAGCATTCCACATAAAAAATTATGTTTTTATCATTTACCTACTCAAGGACGAGCAGGAATTAAGCTTGGGGATGCTTGATACGTCTCCAACGTATCTATATTTTTTTATTGTTCCATGTTATTATATTATCTGTTTTGGATGTTTAATGGGCTTTAATATACCCTTTTATATTATTTTTGGCACTAACCTATTAACCGAAGGCCCAGTGCAAATTGCAGTTTTTTTTCCTATTTTAGTGTTTCGCAGAAAAGGAATATCAAACGGAATCCAAACGGAATGAAACTTTCACGAGGATCATTTTTGGAACAAACGCAATCTAGGATACTTTGAGTGGACGTCAAGGAATAAGCGAGGAAGCCACGAGGCAGGGAGGCGCACCCCAGGGGGTGGGTGCGCCCCCACCCTCGTGGGCCCCTCGCAGCTCCACCGACCTACTTCTTTCGCCTATATATACTCTTATACCCTGAAAACTTTCGGGAGAGCCACAAAACCTATTTTCCACCGCCGCAACCTTCTCTACCCATGAGATCCCATCTTGGGGCCTTTACCGGCGATCTGCCGGAGGGGGATTCGATCATGGAGGGCTTGTATATCAACACCATAGCCTCTCCGATGATGTGTGAGTAGTTTACCACAGACCTTCGGGTCCATGGTTATTAGCTACATGTCTTCTTCTCTCTTTTTGGATCTCAATACAAAGTTCTCCTCGATCTTCTTGGAGATCTATTCGATGTAACTCTTTTTGTGGTGTGTTTGCCGAGATCCGATGAATTGTGGGTTTATGAACTTGATTATCTATGAATATTATTTGATTCTTCTCTGCATTCTTATATGCATGATTTGATATCTTTGCAGATCTCTTTGAATTATCGGTTTAGTTTGGCCAACTAGATTGATCTTTCTTGCATGGGAGAAGTGCTTAGCTTTGGGTTCAATCTTGCGGTGTCCTTTCCCAGTGACAGCAGGGGAAGCAAGGCACGTATTGTATTGTTGCCACCGAGGATAAAAAGATGGGGTTTATATCATATCGCTTGAGTTTATCCCTCTACATCATGTCATCTTGCCTAATGCGTTACTCAGTTCTTATGAACTTAATACTCTAGATGCATGCTGGATAGCGGTCGATGTGTGGAGTAATAGTAGTAGATGCAGAATCATTTCGGTCTACTTGACACGGACGTGATGCCTATATTCATGATCATTGCCTTAGATAGCGTCATAACTATGCGCTTTTCTATCAATTGCTCGGCAGTAATTTGTTCACCCACCGTAATACATGCTATCTTGAGAGAAGCCACTAGTGAAACCTATGCCCCCCGGGTCTATTTTCCATCATATTATTCTCCCATCAACTAGCTATTTCTGTCTCTATTTATTTTGCAATCTTTACTTTTCAATCTATACAACAAAAATACCAAAAATATTTATCTTATTATCTTTATCAGATGTCACTTTTTTAAGTGGCCGTGAAGGGATTGACAACCCCTTTATCACGTTGGTTGCAAGGTTCTTGATTGTTTGTGCATGTACTAGGGATTTGCGTGTAGTATCCTACTGGATTGATACCTTGGTTCTCGAAAACTGAGGGAAATACTTACGCTACTTTGCTGCATCATCCTTTCCTTTTCAAGGGAAAACCAACGCATGCTCAAGAGGTAGCACATAGCAGTGGCGGAAGCGTCACAAGAAGTAGATGACTAGACGATCGTTTCTCCTACTTTAGAATGCATGCAATTGT
Source organism: Aegilops umbellulata (assembly GCA_032464435.1). Taxonomy (NCBI): domain Eukaryota; kingdom Viridiplantae; phylum Streptophyta; class Magnoliopsida; order Poales; family Poaceae; genus Aegilops; species Aegilops umbellulata. Next base: position 105,405,226 of record CP136055.1, read on the forward strand.
TTATTGAGGTGTGTGCGAGTGATCTGTATAGTCACTTATATATATATACATACATGTTATTCTACTGTAGACAGAGCAAATCATATGGCTTATTAGCAGCAATCGTCTGTGTTATTATTGGTCTTCGCACACATTTCTGATTACGGACCTGTTTGCCGCATATCACACACATCTTGTTCACTTGAACCGTTTCCATTATGTTGCCTAATCACACACAGTTCATCCTAGTGAATCATATGTTATATATCGCACACGCCTTCATCAGGTTGCCCGTTTCTTTTGTTTCTCCTCATCCCAAACAGTTAATTGAACTGAACCGTATGCCCTACATTGCACACGCAACTAAAATCTGAACCGTGTTTGATGCATCCGTCATCGCAAACATTTTACACCTTTTTTGACGGTTTTTTTACACCACCGTTTGCAATTATGGCATAGCACACAGTTTCGTCGAAGGGTCTCTGATTGTAGTGTCGCGTTTGGACCATCATGCAGTAGTGCGGGAACGCGAGATAAAATAAATATGAATAAATTGCAGCAAGGTTGTCGGGGGAAATCTGCCTCCACGAACACCTATGGGGACCGAGCCCCTTTCTTGGTTCGGCGGGGGGCGGAGGTCGCGCGAAGAGCGGATCGAGGCGATGCACACAAGGGGTTTACCCAGCTCCGGGCCGCACGGATGCGTAAAACCCTACTGCTGCTTTGTGGTTTGTATTGTGTTCTTGTTCGGGAGCGCTGAGTGCTACAGTACACTTAGGCAACTAATCAGACCGAGCGAGAGTGGCCTCCTTCTTCCCCTCCCCACGTTGCGCATGGGGCCTCCTTTTATATGCGCAAGGGGTTGCCCACAGGTGGCAACGTAGGCGGGGGCAAAACTGGAAAACGCTATGTTGGGTACAGCTGTTTGCACAGTGCTATCATTTCTAACTCTGACGGCAGGGGACAAGGGCATTAAATGCCCGTCTGGGTCGCCCAAACAGTGCAGAAAAGGGACCGTCAGGGGCTCCATCGTTTGCCACGACGGCTACCCTGTCAGCGTTGCTTTGCCACCGCATGCCCCTGGCTGCGCAACCTCTCGCCACGTACGCCTGGAATGGCCCCAGAGCGACGCGTGGGTGGATGAGCTGGAACGCAGGCGCGGGGTGGTGACTTGCCGCGGCAAGCGCCTTGTCGCGGTTAATGTCTTGTCGCGCCCGGGAGCTTGTTGCTCACCGGTCCTTGCCGGGACGCGCGGCGCGTCGCAGCAAGTCTCTTGTCGTGCCCTGGTCGGCCTTCCCGGCAAGCTCCTCTTGCCGGGGCCTTGTGCTTCGAGCGACCGTCCCGGCAAGTTCCTCCTGCCGGGGCCTTGCTCTCTTCGGGTGGCCTTCCCGGCAAGCTCCTCCTGCCGGGGCCATGGCTCAAATACTTTGTTCTTGCATGGCCCAAAAAGGGACCATGGAGAGTTTTGGCTATCGCCTGGCAAGCCTTGCCGCGGGGTGCTACGACTGCCCGTGCACAAGTTTGGGGTACTAAGGTACCCCTACTTTAGTACACCGACAGGAGCCCCCGGGCCTAGGCCATACACGGTGCCGAGCGCTGTTGGGCCAGGCCCAAAACAGTGCACGGGCACGCGCGGCCTGGGTCACGCTGCATCTTCTTCTGCATCCACCACGTCCTCCCCGAACGGCACGCGTCGAACGCGGCATCGTGGGGAAAGGCGTGCGTGACGTGGGCGGCGTGCGCGGGGCTGAGCCCCGCAGGCATGCGTCACGTCGCAATAAAGGGGGACGGTTCGCGCCATCTCCATAAGTGGAGGGAGGCGTGGAGGCGTGGCTCGTTTGCTGGACGGGGCCGAGGCACAGTTTCCGAGGCGTCTGCTCCCCACGATCACGGGGCAGGGGAAGGTCGCCTCATCCGTCGCCTTGGACTTGCACGCCAGCCACGCGGCTTCCATGCACCTGGAGCTGCGGACGATGGAGGCAGGAAACCAGGCCGTCGCGGGTCGAGGCAGTAGGCCGGTCCCAGTCGCCTGCTCTTCCTGCGTCTTGATTGGCTGAGCGGGGCGGTCGATCCCCCACCCTGGTCCTTTATAAAGAGCAAGAGGGGGCGACGGAAACCCACACTCCTTCATCTTTGCTTCCCTTCAGCTTCTGATCCCCTCTCTCCATTCGCCATGGAGAAAGGGAACCCCGGTCCTTCATCAGTGGCGGCGAGGGTCGCCGCTAGGCAACGCGCCCCTCCTCCCCTTGCACCCGCGGTGGCAGAGCCAGCCGTGAGGGGAAGGGGGAGGGGCGAGGTCGTGGCGCTCGGGGACGAGGCGGACGGGGCGACGCGCCGGTCTCGCCTCCGCCAGCGGATCCTCTTCTCACGGCGGTCCACATCGGGGATGACCCTTGCGAGTTCTTCGTCAGGCTGCGCCGGGCGCCTCGTCGTGGCCTCCGTCTCCCGGCTCCCTTCGCAAGCGTGATCGAGATGGAGCAACCCGAGACGCTAAGACTGCGCATGAGGGGCTGCGGGATAAGCGGCACGCGGGTCCACATTGAGTCCCCAGTCCCCGACGTGATGTATCTTGGTCGAGGGTGGAAGACGTTCGCCCGTATCCAAAGCTTGATGGAGGGGTTCACCCTCCATTTTAAGTTGATGGAGGGCGATCTCCTCTCTGTCAAGGTCTTCGGGTGCTTCGGGACCCGGGCCCGGTGCTGCGTGGATAGCTCCTCCGACAGCGAAGGCTCCTCCTCGAGCGAGAGTGATGAGGAGGGGAGCGACAGCGACGATGAGGGTAGCGGTCGTCGGGATGACGGGTCCGACTAGGCGTCGGTCGCGGCTCCGCGTGGCACCGGCGACCCCATCATCCGTGTCGCCGGCTCCTTGAGCTTCCCGGGGTCGTCTCCTTGGCGGCTGGCGTAGGGAGGCTGCAGAAGAGGAAGAGGGCGGGCGGCAAGGCCGTCAACTCGGAGTACGAGGGCAGGGCGCCCTTAACAGCGTGCTAACGTCCTGCCGCCTCGTCGGGCCCTGCTTCCGGTGCCGCCGTCACCGTCCAGCTTTCAGACGGCCCCCGGGGCGTTCTGTTGGTGTCTTCTGCCACCCGTAGCTCGTCTAGGCGCCCCTTTTGCCCTTTTCGCCTCCTTGTCCTACCTCCTGAGGAGAGAGAAAAGAAAGGGATTACGGGCACCTTATTTCTTTTTGACTTGTAAGCCCTCGGGCCCTAGTTGCATTTAAAGCTTGTAATCCCATCTCTCATGTTTTTCATTCTCTCTGAACTGTACCTGAGCGGAATGTTTTTAATGAAAAGGGGATGTTTGCCGGGCCATTTGTCTCGCGGGTAAAACCCACGCCAAGGAGCGAATCCTTTATATCGTTAAGATAGACACTTCTTTGCCCGGCAACAGGCCCTGTCGTCTTCCCGCGCCACTCGACCTTCCTCACGCCTTTGGCGGAGGTAGGGATGAGGCGGGTTCGGGCTCCTCATTCCGTCCCTTTGCCGCCGCGGCTGCTACCAAAACTGGCCCCAGGAACGCGCTCTGGGGCCCAGAGTTAAGGGAGCACGACAGCTTTTTAGGAAGAAACAAGGTTTTCGCATTCCTTAGTCCATAAGAGAATGCATGACAAGGGATGAAAAACTTATCTGGGATTGCAGCCCCCAGCAACTTTGGCTTGCCGCGGGCGAATCTTTGTATTTGCAGCCCCCGGCAACACTGGTTTGCCGGGGACCAGATTGTGACGCCCGGATAATTAAGCTACAGTAATTCCCTGCTATTGATGCCACGTCATCATGATTACTGTTCTTAAACTCACGTTGGGTTGAATCCGGTCCAAATTCAAATTTAAATTGAAGTCAAAGTTTAAAGTTTTAAAAATGACAAAAATAAAATGTTCAAAGTGTGGAAAATAATCCCTTGATATTTTTCATGTTGGAACCAACCTCTTTTGAATTCCCAAAATTCCCCTGGAATTAATTTTTGGTCTAGCAGCAATTAAATTGACCTTTTCAATTTCAAAAAAATGGTTAGACAACTCCTTTTGACCCCCATACTTTTTGTTCCATCTCAATATATTGTGTGGCCAAGTTTTGTTCAAAACAAAACTCGCTTGGTACAAAAAGAAATGCAAAGGAAAAGAGAAAATGGAAAACAAAATAGAAAAGGAAAAGGACCTAATCTACTAGGCGGTTTGGCCCATCTAACTAAACAGCCAGGCCGGCCCACCCTGGCGATCCCTCCCCTCTTCCCTGTTTATTCGACCAGGTCGCTACAGGGGCATGGTTGCACCCGACCGCCTCGCCGGCGCCGACGGGGAGGGGATAAGGACCCCCATCGCCCCCTCGATTCTCTCGTCCGCCCTCATCCACTCCACTCCCTTCGATCTCTCTCTCTCTCTCTCTCGCCCACGCGCTCATTCCCCTCCTCAGATCCCCTACGCCGCCATCGCCATTGCTGCGGCCTAGCCACGGCCACCGTGCCCTTCTCGCCGTCCCACTGTGTCCCCGAGGATCACCGCCGTCCGCTACTTCGACTGGCGCATCGCGTTGGAGCTCGGAGCCACCGCAGCGCCCACGTCATCGCCGGCTTACTTCTCTGCTCCGACGAGCTTCGCCGTCGATTCCGCCGCACCGAGCCCTCCTCGAGCATGCTTGAGCACATCTGCAGGAGCACTGTGAGCCTGCGCTTCTTTTCCCTCTCTCTCCCGTGCTATTCCGCCACCGTAGGCCGCCGTCACCACCGCGTTCTGACCTCGCGACTGTCTCGTCACCCCCTTGTTCGCCGTTGCGTTGTTGCTACTTCTTGGCTGCTGCGCGCCTGCTCTGCTCCCGCATCTGCCTCGGCCACGCCAGCTGCCCAAACCCCACGCGCGCCGCGAGCCGCCCGCCCGTGCGTGGCCGTCCCTCCCGCGCCTACCCTTGCTTGTTGCTGCTGCTCAAACTACTGCAGCCCCGCCCGCCCGGACTTGCGGTTGCCGCTTGCCTACTGCCGCCGCAGCCGTCGGCCGTCGCCCATGTGCAAGCACGGCCTCGGCCCCTGCCATGTACCTCATTGCCGTGCCCGCCTACAGCTGCGCGCCCCCCGCTCGCTAGTTGCCGCCTGGCTGCGCCCGCCTCCGTCGCCTGCTGGTCGCCCAACGCCGCGCCCATCGCTCCCGGCCCTGCGTGCCGTCCCGCGCGCGCCCCTGCGCCTGCCTGCGCTGCTTCTGCTAAAGCTCTTGCCCTGCTCCTGCGCTAACTGCTGCTGCTTACTGTACTACTAGTTAGCTTTTCAATATCTACATTGACTAACCCCCTAGGCAGCCTCTAATCAGCGATTAAACAACAACTAACTGGCCAAAAATAAATATGAGTAGAATGTACACTTGACAAACTTCATATTACTCCACTGGACCAAATTCATTTGATGGATGGTTTAAATCCTACAAAAATCACAAAATGCTATCTTCTCTTGACCCTAGCATTGTGTGTGCGTGTGTATGTTCTGTATGTGGTGGACGGCCGGCTCTCCGTTAGCTAATTAGTACTCCTACGAGTTAGTCTAATCAGTGGTTAGGTATAGTGCAAATGACAGGTGGACCCCCCCTTAAATATCCACTTGAAAAAGAAAATGCAAGATATGTGACACCTGGGCCCCATCTACAGTTTTGACCCGTCAACAGTCAACAGTTGACTGTTGACTGCACTGTTGACTGAGTCAACTGGGACCCCTGGACCCACTGTCAGCCTCCGGTGGCTCTGCTGTGTGCACTCTGCTGGGTGCACATAACAATTTCCCCTTTTATTTTGAATTAATAATAATTTTGGAATATTGTTAAAACTTTGAAAAATCATAGAAAATAATCCGCAACTCCGATGAAAATGTTTTCTACATGAAAGTTGCTCAGAAAATTCCAACGAATCCGAATACACGGTCGGTTTATCTGTCACATGCCCCTAGCATGCTGAACATGGAACCGTCCCCTCTCTTTCATTTGTCCGAAATTTGCCTACAGCGGGGAAATTATCCTCGGATGTTTCCCCCATTCGTCTGCAACGTGTAGTATCGCGTTAGAGCACGCCTAGCACTACGTATCGTCATGTCATGCTTAGTGATATCTCTGTGTGCTTCTATTTACTGTTTCTTCCCCCTCTTCTCTTCGATAGACCTCGAGACCGATGTCGCCCCTATGATCGACTACGTCGACGATGACCCCTCCTTGCCAGAGCAACCAGGCAAGCCCCCCCTTTGATCATCCCGATATCGCCCATTCTATTCTCTCATGCTTGCATTAGATTTTGCTACTGTAATTGATTGCTCCTATTCTGATGCATAGCCTGCTTTTGTAACATGCTTATTGTTACCTACCTGCTTATCCTAAACTGCTTAGTATAGGTTGGTTAGTGATCCATCAGTGACCCCCACCTTGTCCTTGTTGCCCCTGCTTCATCATTGAAGACCCGATCAACGGGATCGAAGACAGGCCCCGACACCGCACATCACTTTCCCCTTAGTTGGTCGACACTACTGGGTTACTATCGAGTGCCGAGGGTGAGCCCTCTACAGCACTTCTGATGTTAACCTGTAGTGTAACTATTCGTTCGTGGTCATCGAGGGTGATTTCCTCCTTAACCACTTCCGATACGGCTCTGTCGTGCAACCCCTCAAGTGTGAACTTCGAGGGTGATTCCTCTTACGTTCACCTTGATGATTATATCTAGTGGAATTCATCGGGGGTGATTCCTCGGGTTTTCCCCTTGATGTTTGGACACACGGATACTTGGACTTTACCACTGTTACTTGGAAAAGACGGGTCGACCCGGAGGGGTACCCGCGTGAGCTTAATTGCGAGTGATGTGGAGTCGGGCGGACCTGGAAGGTGCCCGCGAGATAATTACGAGGCGTGGCCGGGCATTCCTAGCCCTTGCCACAAGTCCTCGAGACGGGGCAACGGGGTCACATCTTTCGTGAGTCTCTGCTTGTTACCGCGCGTTCCTAATCCACTACGATTTGGATATTTGATCCGAGGGGCCTCTGGCCTGATAGCACTAACCATCACGTGGGCATAGTATGGGCGTTCTGCGTCGTATGCATCAGCCGAAGCTTAATAGACGTCAGCGACTGAGCGGCGCGCGCCGGGTTGGACTGTGTAAGCGCCTGCCTTGTTGAAGGAGGTAGCTAGGTCTGCTCACCGGCCGCCCACGCAACGTGCAGGAGTTCCCGGGGAGATGGCCCATGACCCCTGGGGGCATAGGTTTAGTCCGGCGTGCTGGCCTCTCTATTAAGTCTAGGTCGGGTTGCGGCGTATTGTTTGACCGAGGCCGGGCATGACCTAGGAAAGTGTGTCCGGCCAGAGTTAATCGAGCGTGGCGGGTAAGTTGGTGCACCCCTGCAGGGAAGAAAACAACTATCGATAGCCTGTCCTACGGTAACGGACACTTGGAGTTGTATCCCGATCGATACAACTAAAACTGGAGACTTGAGATGAGACTTGGATATGAGGATTGGATTGTGATGATAACTGGATAGCATGGCTCTGGGATGCCTTTCTCGCAGGGAGTCGAGAAAGGATCTCCGGCCGAGGTTGATAACACTTCTACTACTTTACTTTATGCTACTCTACTCCCTTCTGTTGCTGCAAGATGGTGGTTTCCAGAAGAGGCTAGTCTTCGATAGGACTAGGCCTTCTCTCTATTCTGGCATTTCTGCAGCCCAGTCCACATATACAGCCTTTCTTTGATAATGTTGCATATGTAGTGTAGATCCTTGCTTACGAGTACTTTGGATGAGTACTCACGGTTGCTTTGCTTCCCCTTTTCCCCCTTTCTTCTTCTTTTCGGTTGATGCAACCAGATGTCGGAGCCCAGGAGCCAGATGCCACCGTCGATGCCTACTACTATGTGAAGACCGTCGAGGACCAGGAGTAGTTAGGAGGCTCCCAGGCAGGAGGCCTTGCCTTTTCGATCGTTGTCACTTTTGTGCTAGCCTTCTTAAGGCAAACTTGTCTAACTCATGGCTGTACTCAGATATTGTTGCTTCCACTGACTCTTGTGTATTCGAGCTTATGTATTCGAGCCCTCGAGGCCCCTGGCTTGTAATATAAAGCTTGTATTATTTTAATTTGTGTCTAGAGTTGTGTTGTGATATCTTCCCGTGAGTCCTTGATCTTGATCGTACACATTTGCGTGTATGATTAGTGTACGATTGAATCGAGGGCGTCACACAGATGCTGGTCCGCCCTTCTTCTTTTCTTCGTCCTTAAGCGGTCTGGCCAGGATATGCAAAACCCTGCGAACCAAGGGAAACGAAAGAACAGGAAAAAAGGACGCAGACCCGACCTCTAAGCTAGGGGTTAGCAGCTGTTAGGCACTATCAACCCTAACCAAGGACGAGACTCGACTCAGCATGCATGCTAAAACTTAGGGCGTCAGCGCTTCATTTACTGCTGCTCAGGGTCTGCGCCTGGCTTTGTACAAAGGATTACATGCAACAGCGGCAAGACTTGTACAAAAGGGTGGTTGCCGGACGGGGTCCGACAACCGTGCATTACGGGTAAAACTTACGAAGATGCTCAATATTCCAGGAGTTGCTCACCGGAGTGCCATCTTCGGTCTCAAGGCGGACCGCGCCGGGCCTCGTGACTCGTCTCACCCGGTAAGGGCCTTCCCACTTTGGCGTCAACTTGTTATGATTCTTGGCGGACGGAGCGCGCCGAAGAACAAGGTCGCCTTCCTCGAAGCTTCTGGCTTTAACTTTGCGGCTATGGTAGCGACGCAAAGCTTGCTGGTAGCGAGAGGCTCGCACAGCAGCCTGAAGACGATCTTCCTCAAAGAGCAGCGCGTCATCTTCACACAGCCGCTCTTGCTCAAGCTCATCATAAGCGAGCACTCGAGGTGACCCGTATACGAGTTCCGTGGGGGTAACTGCTTCTGCTCCATAGACTAGAGCAAATGGTGTCTGGCCAGTGGCTCGATTTGGCGTCGTTCTGATCGACCAAAGAGCCACTGGCAGCTCCTCGATCCAATTTCTTCCGCACTTGTGCAGCCTGTCGAAAGTTCTGGTCTTGAGCCCGCGCAGCACTTCGGCATTGGCCTTCTCCGCTTAACCGTTGCTCCTGGGATGAGCAACAGAAGCGAAGCAGACCTTGGCGCCGAGATCTTGGACGTATTGCATGAAGGCGCGGCTCGTGAATTGCGTACCGTTGTCGGTGATGATCCTGTTGGGGATCCCGAAGCGGCAAACAATCGACCTGAAGAACTTGACTGCTGACTGTGCTGTCACCTTCCTCACTGGTTCCACTTCCGGCCACTTTGTGAACTTGTCGATTGCGACGTACAAGTACTCAAAGCCCCCGACAGCTCGGGGGAAGGGGCCGAGGATGTCGAGCCCCCAGACCAAAAATGGCCAGGATAAAGGGATCGTCTGGAGAGCTTGAGCTGGCTGGTGTATCTGCTTGGAATGGAACTGGCACGCTTCACACTTGGTTACTTGTGCAGTTCAATCCTGGAGGGCTGTCGGCCAGAAGAAACCTTGCCGGAACGCTTTGCCGGCAAGTGCTCTTGCGCCAATGTGGTGACCACATATGCCTCCATGTATCTCTGCCAACAGCTTTTGTCCGTCTTCCCGGGAAATACACTTCAATTTCACACCGTTGCGCCCTCTTCTGTACAGCGTGTTGTCAACGAACTGGTACATACTCGAGCGCCGGGCTACTCTTTCCGCTTCTTCTTGTTCTTCGGGAAGTTCTTCGTTCTGGAGGAAATGGACAATCTGCTGCGCCCATGCTGGAGCCCGTGGCTCGACAATAAGGACTGAAGGCACATCTGCTGCTGCGGGAACGTCCGCTTCTACGACGAGGATCTGGGGCTCAGCCGGAGCTTGATGTTCCCCGGCAAGCTTGCCGGAGCAAAACTTGTCGGGAGCGCCTGCTTCTACGGAACAAACCCTGGGGTTTGCCGGAGCAGACTGCTCCTCAGCACTCTTGGCGTCGATCTTGGGGACCTTCTTGGCGGCGGCTCCGGGGAGCTCTGCCGAAAGATAGTCACCGGAGACCAACTTCCTCTTCTTGCTCTGTCCGGTTGATGGTGTTACGGATGGCTGAGTCAGCCTGAGCACAGAAGTTCATGGTTCCACAGGTAACTTAAATGCTGCGCACTTTGACAGGCCATCAGCAATGTCGTTCTCAGCTCTTGGAACGTGTTCCATTTGCAGGCCGTCAAAGCGCTCTTCTAGCTTCCTTACTTCATCAACGTACGCTTCCATCAACGGACTCTGGTAATCTTTGTTCACTTGGCGGACGACGAGCTGCGAGTCACCCCTGACAATGAGCCTCTTGATCCCAAGTTCTGTCGCGATCCTGAGACCGGCAAGCAAACCTTCATACTCTGCAGTATTGTTGGTTGCTTGCTCCTTGGGGAAGTGCATCTGGACTACGTACTTGAGGTGCTCTCCGGTGGGCGCGATAAGCAAAGCGCCAGCACCGGCGCCTTGCAGCGAGAAGGCACCATCAAAATACATCAGCCACTCTTTGCTTGCTTCTTTGACGGGGATGCTCGTCTCTGGGATTTCTTCGTCTGGTGTCGGTGTCCACTCTGCTATGAACTCCGCCAATGCTCTGCTTTGGATAGTTGAAGTGCTCTTGAATTTGAGACCGAAGCTTGACAGTTCCAGTGCCCACTCGACAATCCTGCCTGTGGCTTCTGGATTCTGCAGTATCCTCTTCAGCGGAAAGCGGGTGACAACCGTAATCTCATGTGCTTGGAAGTAATGGCGCAGCTTTCTCGAGGCCATGAGAAGGCCGAAAAGCAATTTCTGCACACCAGAGTACCTTGACCTAGCCCCCTGCAGAAGGGAGCTGACAAAGTAAACTGGGCGCTGCACCATTCTCTTCTTCTGCACCTCCACTCGCTCCTGCGCAGATTCATCCTTGTCGGGGCCAGAGCTTGTCGGGGTAGCCTCTTGCTTGTCGCTGGACGCGCTTGCCGCGGTTGCTAGCTCATCATCTGCCTCCCTCTCCGCTACTAACGCAGCACTAACCACTTGATTGGTTGCCGCCAGGTACATCAGCAACTTCTCTTGTGGTTTAGGCGCGACAAGTATTGGAGCGGAGGACAGGTATTTCTTCAAGTCTTGCAGCGCAGCCTCCACTTCCGGAGTCCATTTCACTGGACCCGCCTTTTTCAAAACTTTGAAAAATGGCAGGGCGCGTTCTGCAGACTTGGAAATAAACCTGCTGAGAGCCGCGACGCAGCCGGCAAGCCTTCGTACATCCTTGACGCGTGTTGGTGCTTCAATCTGCTCGATGGCCTTGATTTTGTCTGGATTGGCTTCGATTCCTCGCTGAGACACGAAGAACCCGAGAAGCTTGCCGGAAGGGACTCTAAACACGCACTTCTCGGGGTTGAGCTTGAGGCTGATCCTGCGCAGGTTCGTAAAGGTCTCTTCTAAGTCTTGAATCAGGGTTGCCCTGTTCCTACTTTTGACCACTATGTCATCCATGTAGGCTTCCACATTTCTGTGGATTTGTGGCTCAAAAGCGGTATGGACAACCCTCGCAAACATTGAACCAGCATTCTTCAAACCGAAAGGCATCCGTACGAAATAGTATGTGCCACATGGAGTGATGAATGCGGTCTTTTCCTCATCTTCTTCAGCCATGAAGATCTGATGGTATCCTGAGTATGCGTCAAGAAATGAAAGCAGGTCACATCCGGCCGTGGAGTCAACAATCTGGTCAATGCGCGGCAAGGGAAAATGATCTTTGGGAAAAGCTTTGTTAACATCAGTAAAGTCGATGCAAAGCCTCCATTTCCTATTTGCTTTGCGCACGACAACAGGATTGGCCAACCACGTCGGATGGAGCACACCTCTGACGAGGCCTGCTGCTTCCAACTTCTTGATCTCTTCTGTGATGAACTCTTGGTGCTCCACCGCTTGCTTCCCGACTCTCTGCTTGACGGGCCGCGCATGAGGACAGACGACGAGGTGGTGCTCAATCACTTTCCTGGGAACGTCGGGGATGTCAGATGGTTGCCAGGCAAACACATCGACATTCGCCCGCAGGAAAGCAACGAGCGCGCTTTCCTATTTGGGGTCGAGAGTGGCACTGATGGTGAAGGTACCACCAGTGCCGTCCTCCTTGGCGGACACCTTCTTGGTCGTTGGCGAGGCTGCCATTGACTTCTTACTCTTGCCGGTGGAGCTCGATGGCGCGTCCTCGACGGTAGCGCAGCACTCCGAAGAGGTGCGCTTGCCGGAGTGGGCACCAGAGCACTTGTCGGGCTTGGTCTTCCTCTTCCCTTCGGGAGCTTCAGCGGCAAGTGGCTTGTGGTCCGTTGCGGCTGCTGCTTCCCGGTAGATCTTGTCGGCACAGATAAGGGCATCCTTCTTGTCGCCGGGGACAGAGATGACGCTTATCGGGCCTGGCATCTTAAGCATGTTGTATGCGTAGTGAGAGGCCGCCATGAACTTGGCGAGCGCCGGACGGCCGAGAATTCCATTCTAGGGCAATGGAAAATCGGCAACGTCAAAAGTGATCCTCTCTGTCCTGAAGTTCAGCTCGCTGCCAAATGTCACTGGCAATGTTATCTTCCCCTTCGGCTTGCTCCTTAACGGGTTGATTCCTTGGAACGTACCGGTCTCTTCGAGCTCGCTGTCGGGGACTTGGAGTTTCTGGAGTACAGCGGAGGAGATCAGGTTCAAGCCGGCCCCGCCGTCGACTAGCATCTTAGTGACCTTGAGGTTGCGGACTGTTGGCGAGACCAACATCGGCAAGCACCTGATCGCAGTTGTGCGGTCAGGGTGGTCCTCAATATCGAAGATGATAGGCGTGCTGGACCATTTCAGAGGCTTGCGCGACTCGACGGGTGGTTCCGCTGCATTGACTTCCCGCGCCCACTGCTTGAGCTGGCGGTGAGAAGTATGCAGAGAAGCACCGCCGTCTACGCACAAGACCTCTGTGGCTTTCTGAAACTCCTGCTCACTGGTCTCGACATCATCCATGTCTTCGTCTTTGTCGTCGTCTTCGTTCTTGTCGCGGCCGCGGGGAGGTCTGTCTGCTTGCCGCTGCTTGTCCTTGTCGCGGCGTCCTCCCTGGCCGGGGCGCTTCGTGCCTGATCCTCCGCCACCTCCCCGGGCTCTCTCCTTGTCGCGTCGCTCGTACTCGGCCTTTTGCCGGAGTGGGCACCAGAGCACTTGCCGGGCTTGGTCTTCCTCTTCCCTCCGGGAGCTTCAGCGGCAAGTGGCTTGTGGTCCGTTGCGGCTGCTGCTTCCCGGTAGATCTTGTCGGCACAGATAAGGGCATCCTTCTTGTCGCCGAGGACAGAGATGACGCATATCGGGCCTGGCATCTTAAGCATGTTGTATGCGTAGTGAGAGGCCGCCATGAACTTGGCGAGCGCCGGACGACCGAGAATTCCATTGTAGGGCAATGGAAAATCGGCAACGTCAAAAGTGATCCTCTCTGTCCTGAAGTTCAGCTCGCTGCCAAATGTCACTGGCAATGTTATCTTCCCCTTCGGCTTGCTCCTTCCCGGGTTGATTCCTTGGAACGTGCCGGTCTCTTCGAGCTCGCTGTCGGGGACTTGGAGTTTCTGGAGTACAGCGGAGGAGATCAGGTTCAAGCCGGCCCCGCCGTCAACTAGCATCTTAGTGACCTTGAGGTTGCGGACTGTTGGCGAGACCAACATCGGCAAGCACCCGATCGCAGTTGTGCGGTCAGGGTGGTCCTCAATATCGAAGATGATAGGCGTGCTGGACCATTTCAGAGGCTTGCGCGACTCGACGAGTGGTTCCGCTGCATTGACTTCCCGCGCCCACTGCTTGAGCTGGCGGTGAGAAGTATGCAGAGAAGCACCGCCGTCTACGCACAAGACCTCTGTGGCTTTCTGAAACTCCTGCTCACTGGTCTCGACATCATCCATGTCTTCGTCTTCGTCGTCGTCTTCGTTCTTGTTGCGGCCGCGGGGAGGTCTGTCTGCTTGCCGCTGCTTGTCCTTGTCGCGGCGTCCTCCCTGGCCGGGGCGCTTCGTGCCTGATCCTCCGCCACCTCCCCGGGCTCTCTCCTTGTCGCGTCGCTCGTACTCGGCCTTTTGCCGGAGTGGGCACCAGAGCACTTGCCGGGCTTGGTCTTCCTCTTCCCTCCCGGAGCTTCAGCGGCAAGTGGCTTGTGGTCCGTTGCGGCTGCTGCTTCCCGGTAGATCTTGTCGGCACAGATAAGGGCATCCTTCTTGTCGCCGGGGACAGAGATGACGCTTATCGGGCCTGGCATCTTAAGCATGGTGTATGCGTAGTGAGAGGCCGCCATGAACTTGGCGAGCGCCGGACGACCGAGAATTCCATTCTAGGGCAATGGAAAATCGGCAACGTCAAAAGTGATCCTCTCTGTCCTGAAGTTCAGCTCGCTGCCAAATGTCACTGGCAATGTTATCTTCCCCTTCGGCTTGCTCCTTCCCAGGTTGATTCCTTGGAACGTGCCGGTCTCTTCGAGCTCGCTGTCGGGGACTTGGAGTTTCTGGAGTACAGCGGAGGAGATCAGGTTCAAGCCGGCCCCGCCGTCAACTAGCATCTTAGTGACCTCGAGGTTGCGGACTGTTGGCGAGACCAACATCGGCAAGCACCCGATCGCAGTTGTGCGGTCAGGGTGGTCCTCAATATCGAAGATGATAGGCGTGCTGGACCATTTCAGAGGCTTGCGCGACTCGACGGGTGGTTCCGCTGCATTGACTTCCCGCGCCCACTGCTTGAGCTGGCGGTGAGAAGTATGCAGAGAAGCACCGCCGTCTACGCACAAGACCTCTGTGGCTTTCTGAAACTCCTGCTCACTGGTCTCGACATCATCCATGTCTTCGTCTTTGTCGTCGTCTTCGTTCTTGTCGCGGCCGTGGGGAGGTCTGTCTGCTTGCCGCTGCTTGTCCTTGTCGCGGCGTCCTCCCTGGCCGGGGCGCTTCGTGCCTGATCCTCCGCCACCTCCCCGGGCTCTCTCCTTGTCGCGTCGCTCGTACTCGGCCTTTTGCCGGAGTGGGCACCAGAGCACTTGCCGGGCTTGGTCTTCCTCTTCCCTCCGGGAGCTTCAGCGGCAAGTGGCTTGTGGTCCGTTGCGGCTGCTGCTTCCCGGTAGATCTTGTCGGCACAGATAAGGGCATCCTTCTTGTCGCCGGGGACAGAGATGACGCTTATCGGGCCTGGCATCTTAAGCATGTTGTATGCGTAGTGAGAGGCCGCCATGAACTTGGCGAGCGCCGGACGACCGAGAATTCCATTGTAGGGCAATGGAAAATCGGCAACGTCAAAAGTGATCCTCTCTGTCCTGAAGTTCAGCTCGCTGCCAAATGTCACTGGCAATGTTATCTTCCCCTTCGGCTTGCTCCTTCCCGGGTTGATTCCTTGGAACGTGCCGGTCTCTTCGAGCTCGCTGTCGGGGACTTGGAGTTTCTGGAGTACAGCGGAGGAGATCAGGTTCAAGCCGGCCCCGCCGTCGACTAGCATCTTTGTGACCTTGAGGTTGCGGACTGTTGGCGAGACCAACATCGGCAAGCACCCGATCGCAGTTGTGCGGTCAGGGTGGTCCTCAATATCGAAGATGATAGGCGTGCTGGACCATTTCAGAGGCTTGCGCGACTCGACGGGTGGTTCCGCTGCATTGACTTCCCGCGCCCACTGCTTGAGCTGGCGGTGAGAAGTATGCAGAGAAGCACCGCCGTCTACGCACAAGACCTCTGTGGCTTTCTGAAACTCCTGCTCACTGGTCTCGACATCATCCATGTCTTCGTCTTCGTCGTCGTCTTCGTTCTTGTCGCGGCCGCGGGGAGGTCTGTCTGCTTGCCGCTGCTTGTCCTTGTCGCGGCGTCCTCCCTGGACGGGGCGCTTCGTGCCTGATCCTCCGCCACCTCCCCGGGCTCTCTCCTTGCCGCGTCGCTCGTACTCGGCCTTTTGCCGGAGTGGGCAACAGAGCACTTGTCGGGCTTGGTCTACCTATTCCCTCCGGGAGCTTCAGCGGCAAGTGGCTTGTGGTCCGTTGCTGCTGCTGCTTCCCGGTAGATCTTGTCGGCACAGATAAGGGCATCCTTCTTGTTGCCGGGGACAGAGATGACGCTTATCGGGCCTGGCATCTTAAGCATGGTGTATGCGTAGTGAGAGGCCGCCATGAACTTGGCGAGCGCCGGACGGCCGAGAATTCCATTCTAGGGCAATGGAAAATCGGCAACGTCAAAAGTGATCCTCTCTGTCCTGAAGTTCAGCTCGCTGCCAAATGTCACTGGCAATGTTATCTTCCCCTTCGGCTTGCTCCTTCCCGGGTTGATTCCTTGGAACGTGCCGGTCTCTTCGAGCTCGCTGTCGGGGACTTGGAGTTTCTGGAGTACAGCGGAGGAGATCAGGTTCAAGCCGGCCCCGCCGTCGACTAGCATCTTAGTGACCTTGAGGTTGCGGACTGTTGGCGAGACCAACATCGGCAAGCACCTGATCGCAGTTGTGCGGTCAGGGTGGTCCTCAATATCGAAGATGATAGGCGTGCTGGACCATTTCAGAGGCTTGCGCGACTCGACGGGTGGTTCCGCTGCATTGACTTCCCGCGCCCACTGCTTGAGCTGGCGGTGAGAAGTATGCAGAGAAGCACCGCCGTCTACGCACAAGACCTCTGTGGCTTTCTGAAACTCCTGCTCACTGGTCTCGACATCATCCATGTCTTCGTCTTTGTCGTCGTCTTCGTTCTTGTCGCGGCCGTGGGGAGGTCTGTCTGCTTGCCGCTGCTTGTCCTTGTCGCGGCGTCCTCCCTGGTCAGGGCGCTTCGTGCCTGATCCTCCGCCACCTCCCCGGGCTCTCTCCTTGTCGCGTCGCTCGTACTCGGCCTTTTGCCGGAGTGGGCACCAGAGCACTTGCCGGGCTTGGTCTTCCTCTTCCCTCCGGGAGCTTCAGCGGCAAGTGGCTTGTGGTCCGTTGCGGCTGCTGCTTCCCGGTAGATCTTGTCGGCACAGATAAGGGCATCCTTCTTGTCGCCGGGGACAGAGATGACGCTTATCGGGCCTGGCATCTTAAGCATGTTGTATGCGTAGTGAGAGGCCGCCATGAACTTGGCGAGCGCCGGACGACCGAGAATTCCATTGTAGGGCAATGGAAAATCGGCAACGTCAAAAGTGATCCTCTCTGTCCTGAAGTTCAGCTCGCTGCCAAATGTCACTGGCAATGTTATCTTCCCCTTCGGCTTGCTCCTTCCCGGGTTGATTCCTTGGAACGTGCCGGTCTCTTCGAGCTCGCTGTCGGGGACTTGGAGTTTCTGGAGTACAGCGGAGGAGATCAGGTTCAAGCCGGCCCCGCCGTCGACTAGCATCTTAGTGACCTTGAGGTTGCGGACTGTTGGCGAGACCAACATCGGCAAGCACCCGATCGCAGTTGTGCGGTCAGGGTGGTCCTCAATATCGAAGATGATAGGCGTGCTGGACCATTTCAGAGGCTTGCGCGACTCGACGGGTGGTTCCGCTGCATTGACTTCCCGCGCCCACTGCTTGAGCTGGCGGTGAGAAGTATGCAGAGAAGCACCGCCGTCTACGCACAAGACCTCTGTGGCTTTCTGAAACTCCTGCTCACTGGTCTCGACATCATCCATGTCTTCGTCTTCGTCGTCGTCTTCGTTCTTGTCGCGGCCGCGGGGAGGTCTGTCTGCTTGCCGCTGCTTGTCCTTGTCGCGGCGTCCTCCCTGGACGGGGCGCTTCGTGCCTGATCCTCCGCCACCTCCCCGGGTTCTCTCCTTGCCGCGTCGCTCGTACTCGGCCTTTTGCCGGAGTGGGCACCAGAGCACTTGCCGGGCTTGGTCTTCCTATTCCCTCCGGGAGCTTCAGCGGCAAGTGGCTTGTGGTCCGTTGCGGCTGCTGCTTCCCGGTAGATCTTGTCGGCACAGATAAGGGCATCCTTCTTGTCGCCGGGGACAGAGATGACGCTTATCGGGCCTGGCATCTTAAGCATGGTGTATGCGTAGTGAGAGGCCGCCATGAACTTGGCGAGCGCCGGACGACCGAGAATTCCATTCTAGGGCAATGGAAAATCGGCAACGTCAAAAGTGATCCTCTCTGTCCTGAAGTTCAGCTCGCTGCCAAATGTCACTGGCAATGTTATCTTCCCCTTCGGCTTGCTCCTTCCCGGGTTGATTCCTTGGAACGTGCCGGTCTCTTCGAGCTCGCTGTCGGGGACTTGGAGTTTCTGGAGTACAGCGGAGGAGATCAGGTTCAAGCCGGCCCCGCCGTCAACTAGCATCTTAGTGACCTCGAGGTTGCGGACTGTTGGCGAGACCAACATCGGCAAGCACCCGATCGCAGTTGTGCGGTCAGGGTGGTCCTCAATATCGAAGATGATAGGCGTGCTGGACCATTTCAAAGGCTTGCGCGACTCGACGGGTGGTTCCGCTGCATTGACTTCCCGCGCCCACTGCTTGAGCTGGCGGTGAGAAGTATGCAGAGAAGCACCGCCGTCTACGCACAAGACCTCTGTGGCTTTCTGAAACTCCTGCTCACTGGTCTCGACATCATCCATGTCTTCGTCTTCGTCTTCGTCTTCGTTCTTGTCGCGGCCGCGGGGAGGTCTGTCTGCTTGCCGCTGCTTGTCCTTGTCACGGCGTCCTCCCTGGCCGGGGCGCTTCGTGCCTGATCCTCCGCCACCTCCCCGGGCTCTCTCCTTGCCGCGTCGCTCGTACTCGGCCTTTTGCCGGAGTGGGCACCAGAGCACTTGCCGGTCTTGGTCTTCCTATTCCCTCCGGGAGCTTCAGCGGCAAGTGGCTTGTGGTCCGTTGCGGCTGCTGCTTCCCGGTAGATCTTGTCGGCACAGATAAGGGCATCCTTCTTGTCGCCGGGGACAAAGATGACGCTTATCGGGCCTGGCATCTTAAGCATGTTGTATGCGTAGTGAGAGGCCGCCATGAACTTGGCGAGCGCCGGACGACCGAGAATTCCATTCTAGGGCAATGGAAAATCGGCAACGTCAAAAGTGATCCTCTCTGTCCTGAAGTTCAGCTCGCTGCCAAATGTCACTGGCAATGTTATCTTCCCCTTCGGCTTGCTCCTTCCCGGGTTGATTCCTTGGAACGTGCCGGTCTCTTCGAGCTCGCTGTCGGGGACTTGGAGTTTCTGGAGTACAGCGGAGGAGATCAGGTTCAAGCCGGCCCCGCCGTCAACTAGCATCTTAGTGACCTCGAGGTTGCGGACTGTTGGCGAGACCAACATCGGCAAGCACCCGATCGCAGTTGTGCGGTCAGGGTGGTCCTCAATATCGAAGATGATAGGCGTGCTGGACCATTTCAAAGGCTTGCGCGACTCGACGGGTGGTTCCGCTGCATTGACTTCCCGCGCCCACTGCTTGAGCTGGCGGTGAGAAGTATGCAGAGAAGCACCGCCGTCTACGCACAAGACCTCTGTGGCTTTCTGAAACTCCTGCTCACTGGTCTCGACATCATCCATGTCTTCGTCTTCGTCTTCGTCTTCGTTCTTGTCGCGGCCGCGGGGAGGTCTGTCTGCTTGCCGCTGCTTGTCCTTGTCACGGCGTCCTCCCTGGCCGGGGCGCTTCGTGCCTGATCCTCCGCCACCTCCCCGGGCTCTCTCCTTGCCGCGTCGCTCGTACTCGGCCTTTTGCCGGAGTGGGCACCAGAGCACTTGCCGGTCTTGGTCTTCCTATTCCCTCCGGGAGCTTCAGCGGCAAGTGGCTTGTGGTCCGTTGCGGCTGCTGCTTCCCGGTAGATCTTGTCGGCACAGATAAGGGCATCCTTCTTGTCGCCGGGGACAAAGATGACGCTTATCGGGCCTGGCATCTTAAGCATGTTGTATGCGTAGTGAGAGGCCGCCATGAACTTGGCGAGCGCCGGACGACCGAGAATTCCATTCTAGGGCAATGGAAAATCGGCAACGTCAAAAGTGATCCTCTCTGTCCTGAAGTTCAGCTCGCTGCCAAATGTCACTGGCAATGTTATCTTCCCCTTCGGCTTGCTCCTTCCCGGGTTGATTCCTTGGAACGTGCCGGTCTCTTCGAGCTCGCTGTCGGGGACTTGGAGTTTCTGGAGTACAGCGGAGGAGATCAGGTTCAAGCCGGCCCCGCCGTCAACTAGCATCTTAGTGACCTTGAGGTTGCGGACTGTTGGCGAGACCAACATCGGCAAGCACCTGATCGCAGTTGTGCGGTCAGGGTGGTCCTCAATATCGAAGATGATAGGCGTGCTGGACCATTTCAGAGGCTTGCGCGACTCGACGGGTGGTTCCGCTGCATTGACTTCCCGCGCCCACTGCTTGAGCTGGCGGTGAGAAGTATGCAGAGAAGCACCGCCGTCTACGCACAAGACCTCTGTGGCTTTCTAAAACTCCTGCTCACTGGTCTCGACATCATCCATGTCTTCGTCTTTGTCGTCGTCTTCGTTCTTGTCGCGGCCGCGGGGAGGTCTGTCTGCTTGCCGCTGCTTGTCCTTGTCGCGGCGTCCTCCCTGGCCGGGGCGCTTCGTGCCTGATCCTCCGCCACCTCCCCGGGCTCTCTCCTTGTCGCGTCGCTCGTACTCGGCCTTTTGCCGGAGTGGGCACCAGAGCACTTGCCGGGCTTGGTCTTCCTCTTCCCTCCGGGAGCTTCAACGGCAAGTGGCTTGTGGTCCGTTGCGGCTGCTGCTTCCCGGTAGATCTTGTCGGCATAGATAAGGGCATCCTTCTTGTCGCCGGGGACAGAGATGACGCTTATCGGGCCTGGCATCTTAAGCATGTTGTATGCGTAGTGATAGGCCGCCATGAACTTGGCGAGCGCCGGGCGACCGAGAATTCCATTGTAGGGCAATGGAAAATCGGCAACGTCAAAAGTGATCCTCTCTGTCCTGAAGTTCAGCTCGCTGCCAAATGTCACTGGCAATGTTATCTTCCCCTTCGGCTTGCTCCTTCCCGGGTTGATTCCTTGGAACGTGCCGGTCTCTTCGAGCTCGCTGTCGGGGACTTGGAGTTTCTGGAGTACAGCGGAGGAGATCAGGTTCAAGCCGGCCCCGCCGTCGACTAGCATCTTAGTGACCTTGAGGTTGCGGACTGTTGGCGAGACCAACATCGGCAAGCACCCGATCGCAGTTGTGCGGTCAGGGTGGTCCTCAATATCGAAGATGATAGGCGTGCTGGACCATTTCAGAGGCTTGCGCGACTCGACGGGTGGTTCCGCTGCATTGACTTCCCGCGCCCACTGCTTGAGCTGGCGGTGAGAAGTATGCAGAGAAGCACCGCCGTCTACGCACAAGACCTCTGTGGCTTTCTGAAACTCCTGCTCACTGGTCTCGACATCATCCATGTCTTCGTCTTCGTCGTCGTCTTCGTTCTTGTCGCGGCCGCGGGG
The DNA here is from genome assembly GCA_032464435.1 of Aegilops umbellulata. Taxonomy (NCBI): domain Eukaryota; kingdom Viridiplantae; phylum Streptophyta; class Magnoliopsida; order Poales; family Poaceae; genus Aegilops; species Aegilops umbellulata. The sequence continues at coordinate 105,426,489 of CP136055.1, forward strand.
AGGTCTGTCTGCTTGCCGCTGCTTGTCCTTGTCGCGGCGTCCTCCCTGGACGGGGCGCTTCGTGCCTGATCCTCCGCCACCTCCCCGGGCTCTCTCCTTGCCGCGTCGCTCGTACTCGGCCTTTTGCCGGAGTGGGCAACAGAGCACTTGTCGGGCTTGGTCTACCTATTCCCTCCGGGAGCTTCAGCGGCAAGTGGCTTGTGGTCCGTTGCGGCTGCTGCTTCCCGGTAGATCTTGTCGGCACAGATAAGGGCATCCTTCTTGTTGCCGGGGACAGAGATGACGCTTATCGGGCCTGGCATCTTAAGCATGGTGTATGCGTAGTGAGAGGCCGCCATGAACTTGGCGAGCGCCGGACGGCCGAGAATTCCATTCTAGGGCAATGGAAAATCGGCAACGTCAAAAGTGATCCTCTCTGTCCTGAAGTTCAGCTCGCTGCCAAATGTCACTGGCAATGTTATCTTCCCCTTCGGCTTGCTCCTTCCCGGGTTGATTCCTTGGAACGTGCCGGTCTCTTCGAGCTCGCTGTCGGGGACTTGGAGTTTCTGGAGTACAGCGGAGGAGATCAGGTTCAAGCCGGCCCCGCCGTCGACTAGCATCTTAGTGACCTTGAGGTTGCGGACTGTTGGCGAGACCAACATCGGCAAGCACCTGATCGCAGTTGTGCGGTCAGGGTGGTCCTCAATATCGAAGATGATAGGCGTGCTGGACCATTTCAGAGGCTTGCGCGACTTGACGGGTGGTTCCGCTGCATTGACTTCCCGCGCCCACTGCTTGAGCTGGCGGTGAGAAGTATGCAGAGAAGCACCGCCGTCTACGCACAAGACCTCTGTGGCTTTCTGAAACTCCTGCTCACTGGTCTCGACATCATCCATGTCTTCGTCTTTGTCGTCGTCTTCGTTCTTGTCGCGGCCGCGGGGAGGTCTGTCTGCTTGCCGCTGCTTGTCCTTGTCGCGGCGTCCTCCCTGGCCGGGGCGCTTCGTGCCTGATCCTCCGCCACCTCCCCGGGCTCTCTCCTTGTCGCGTCGCTCGTACTCGGCCTTTTGCCGGAGTGGGCACCAGAGCACTTGCCGGGCTTGGTCTTCCTCTTCCCTCCGGGAGCTTCAGCGGCAAGTGGCTTGTGGTCCGTTGCGGCTGCTGCTTCCCGGTAGATCTTGTCGGCACAGATAAGGGCATCCTTCTTGTCGCCGGGGACAGAGATGACGCTTATCGGGCCTGGCATCTTAAGCATGTTGTATGCGTAGTGAGAGGCCGCCATGAACTTGGCGAGCGCCGGACGACCGAGAATTCCATTGTAGGGCAATGGAAAATCGGCAACGTCAAAAGTGATCCTCTCTGTCCTGAAGTTCAGCTCGCTGCCAAATGTCACTGGCAATGTTATCTTCCCCTTCGGCTTGCTCCTTCCCGGGTTGATTCCTTGGAACGTGCCGGTCTCTTCGAGCTCGCTGTCGGGGACTTGGAGTTTCTGGAGTACAGCGGAGGAGATCAGGTTCAAGCCGGCCCCGCCGTCGACTAGCATCTTAGTGACCTTGAGGTTGCGGACTGTTGGCGAGACCAACATCGGCAAGCACCCGATCGCAGTTGTGCGGTCAGGGTGGTCCTCAATATCGAAGATGATAGGCGTGCTGGACCATTTCAGAGGCTTGCGCGACTCGACGGGTGGTTCCGCTGCATTGACTTCCCGCGCCCACTGCTTGAGCTGGCGGTGAGAAGTATGCAGAGAAGCACCGCCGTCTACGCACAAGACCTCTGTGGCTTTCTGAAACTCCTGCTCACTGGTCTCGACATCATCCATGTCTTCGTCTTCGTCGTCGTCTTCGTTCTTGTCGCGGCCGCGGGGAGGTCTGTCTGCTTGCCGCTGCTTGTCCTTGTCGCGGCGTCCTCCCTGGACGGGGCGCTTCGTGCCTGATCCTCCGCCACCTCCCCGGGCTCTCTCCTTGCCGCGTCGCTCGTACTCGGCCTTTTGCCGGAGTGGGCACCAGAGCACTTGCCGGGCTTGGTCTTCCTATTCCCTCCGGGAGCTTCAGCGGCAAGTGGCTTGTGGTCCGTTGCGGCTGCTGCTTCCCGGTAGATCTTGTCGGCACAGATAAGGGCATCCTTCTTGTCGCCGGGGACAGAGATGACGCTTATCGGGCCTGGCATCTTAAGCATGGTGTATGCGTAGTGAGAGGCCGCCATGAACTTGGCGAGCGCCGGACGACCGAGAATTCCATTCTAGGGCAATGGAAAATCGGCAACGTCAAAAGTGATCCTCTCTGTCCTGAAGTTCAGCTCGCTGCCAAATGTCACTGGCAATGTTATCTTCCCCTTCGGCTTGCTCCTTCCCGGGTTGATTCCTTGGAACGTGCCGGTCTCTTCGAGCTCGCTGTCGGGGACTTGGAGTTTCTGGAGTACAGCGGAGGAGATCAGGTTCAAGCCGGCCCCGCCGTCAACTAGCATCTTAGTGACCTCGAGGTTGCGGACTGTTGGCGAGACCAACATCGGCAAGCACCCGATCGCAGTTGTGCGGTCAGGGTGGTCCTCAATATCGAAGATGATAGGCGTGCTGGACCATTTCAAAGGCTTGCGCGACTCGACGGGTGGTTCCGCTGCATTGACTTCCCGCGCCCACTGCTTGAGCTGGCGGTGAGAAGTATGCAGAGAAGCACCGCCGTCTACGCACAAGACCTCTGTGGCTTTCTGAAACTCCTGCTCACTGGTCTCGACATCATCCATGTCTTCGTCTTCGTCTTCGTCTTCGTTCTTGTCGCGGCCGCGGGGAGGTCTGTCTGCTTGCCGCTGCTTGTCCTTGTCACGGCGTCCTCCCTGGCCGGGGCGCTTCGTGCCTGATCCTCCGCCACCTCCCCGGGCTCTCTCCTTGCCGCGTCGCTCGTACTCGGCCTTTTGCCGGAGTGGGCACCAGAGCACTTGCCGGTCTTGGTCTTCCTATTCCCTCCGGGAGCTTCAGCGGCAAGTGGCTTGTGGTCCGTTGCGGCTGCTGCTTCCCGGTAGATCTTGTCGGCACAGATAAGGGCATCCTTCTTGTCGCCGGGGACAAAGATGACGCTTATCGGGCCTGGCATCTTAAGCATGTTGTATGCGTAGTGAGAGGCCGCCATGAACTTGGCGAGCGCCGGACGACCGAGAATTCCATTCTAGGGCAATGGAAAATCGGCAACGTCAAAAGTGATCCTCTCTGTCCTGAAGTTCAGCTCGCTGCCAAATGTCACTGGCAATGTTATCTTCGCCTTCGGCTTGCTCCTTCCCGGGTTGATTCCTTGGAACGTGCCGGTCTCTTCGAGCTCGCTGTCGGGGACTTGGAGTTTCTGGAGTACAGCGGAGGAGATCAGGTTCAAGCCGGCCCCGCCGTCAACTAGCATCTTAGTGACCTCGAGGTTGCGGACTGTTGGCGAGACCAACATCGGCAAGCACCCGATCGCAGTTGTGCGGTCAGGGTGGTCCTCAATATCGAAGATGATAGGCGTGCTGGACCATTTCAAAGGCTTGCGCGACTCGACGGGTGGTTCCGCTGCATTGACTTCCCGCGCCCACTGCTTGAGCTGGCGGTGAGAAGTATGCAGAGAAGCACCGCCGTCTACGCACAAGACCTCTGTGGCTTTCTGAAACTCCTGCTCACTGGTCTCGACATCATCCATGTCTTCGTCTTCGTCTTCGTCTTCGTTCTTGTCGCGGCCGCGGGGAGGTCTGTCTGCTTGCCGCTGCTTGTCCTTGTCACGGCGTCCTCCCTGGCCGGGGCGCTTCGTGCCTGATCCTCCGCCACCTCCCCGGGCTCTCTCCTTGCCGCGTCGCTCGTACTCGGCCTTTTGCCGGAGTGGGCACCAGAGCACTTGCCGGTCTTGGTCTTCCTATTCCCTCCGGGAGCTTCAGCGGCAAGTGGCTTGTGGTCCGTTGCGGCTGCTGCTTCCCGGTAGATCTTGTCGGCACAGATAAGGGCATCCTTCTTGTCGCCGGGGACAAAGATGACGCTTATCGGGCCTGGCATCTTAAGCATGTTGTATGCGTAGTGAGAGGCCGCCATGAACTTGGCGAGCGCCGGACGACCGAGAATTCCATTCTAGGGCAATGGAAAATCGGCAACGTCAAAAGTGATCCTCTCTGTCCTGAAGTTCAGCTCGCTGCCAAATGTCACTGGCAATGTTATCTTCCCCTTCGGCTTGCTCCTTCCCGGGTTGATTCCTTGGAACGTGCCGGTCTCTTCGAGCACGCTGTCGGGGACTTGGAGTTTCTGGAGTACAGCGGAGGAGATCAGGTTCAAGCCGGCCCCGCCGTCAACTAGCATCTTAGTGACCTCGAGGTTGCGGACTGTTGGCGAGACCAACATCGGCAAGCACCCGATCGCAGTTGTGCGGTCAGGGTGGTCCTCAATATCGAAGATGATAGGCGTGCTGGACCATTTCAGAGGCTTGCGCGACTCGACGGGTGGTTCCGCTGCATTGACTTCCCGCGCCCACTGCTTGAGCTGGCGGTGAGAAGTATGCAGAGAAGCACCGCCGTCTACGCACAAGACCTCTGTGGCTTTCTGAAACTCCTGCTCACTGGTCTCGACATCATCCATGTCTTCGTCTTCGTCGTCGTCTTCGTTCTTGTCGCGGCCGCGGGGAGGTCTGTCTGCTTGCCGCTGCTTGTCCTTGTCGCGGCGTCCTCCCTGGACGGGGCGCTTCGTGCCTGATCCTCCGCCACCTCCCCGGGCTCTCTCCTTGCCGCGTCGCTCGTACTCGGCCTTTTGCCGGAGTGGGCACCAGAGCACTTGCCGGGCTTGGTCTTCCTATTCCCTCCGGGAGCTTCAGCGGCAAGTGGCTTGTGGTCCGTTGCGGCTGCTGCTTCCCGGTAGATCTTGTCGGCACAGATAAGGGCATCCTTCTTGTCGCCGGGGACAGAGATGACGCTTATCGGGCCTGGCATCTTAAGCATGGTGTATGCGTAGTGAGAGGCCGCCATGAACTTGGCGAGCGCCGGACGACCGAGAATTCCATTCTAGGGCAATGGAAAATCGGCAACGTCAAAAGTGATCCTCTCTGTCCTGAAGTTCAGCTCGCTGCCAAATGTCACTGGCAATGTTATCTTCCCCTTCGGCTTGCTCCTTCCCGGGTTGATTCCTTGGAACGTGCCGGTCTCTTCGAGCTCGCTGTCGGGGACTTGGAGTTTCTGGAGTACAGCGGAGGAGATCAGGTTCAAGCCGGCCCCGCCGTCAACTAGCATCTTAGTGACCTCGAGGTTGCGGACTGTTGGCGAGACCAACATCGGCAAGCACCCGATCGCAGTTGTGCGGTCAGGGTGGTCCTCAATATCGAAGATGATAGGCGTGCTGGACCATTTCAAAGGCTTGCGCGACTCGACGGGTGGTTCCGCTGCATTGACTTCCCGCGCCCACTGCTTGAGCTGGCGGTGAGAAGTATGCAGAGAAGCACCGCCGTCTACGCACAAGACCTCTGTGGCTTTCTGAAACTCCTGCTCACTGGTCTCGACATCATCCATGTCTTCGTCTTCGTCTTCGTCTTCGTTCTTGTCGCGGCTGCGGGGAGGTCTGTCTGCTTGCCGCTGCTTGTCCTTGTCACGGCGTCCTCCCTGGCCGGGGCGCTTCGTGCCTGATCCTCCGCCACCTCCCCGGGCTCTCTCCTTGCCGCGTCGCTCGTACTCGGTCTTTTGCCGGAGTGGGCACCAGAGCACTTGCCGGTCTTGGTCTTCCTATTCCCTCCGGGAGCTTCGGCGGCAAGTGGCTTGTGGTCCGTTGCGGCTGCTGCTTCCCGGTAGATCTTGTCGGCACAGATAAGGGCATCCTTCTTGTCGCCGGGGACAAAGATGACGCTTATCGGGCCTGGCATCTTAAGCATGTTGTATGCGTAGTGAGAGGCCGCCATGAACTTGGCGAGCGCCGGACGGCCGAGAATTCCATTCTAGGGCAATGGAAAATCGGCAACGTCAAAAGTGATCCTCTCTGTCCTGAAGTTCAGCTCGCTGCCAAATGTCACTGGCAATGTTATCTTCCCCTTCGGCTTGCTCCTTCCCGGGTTGATTCCTTGGAACGTGCCGGTCTCTTCGAGCTCGCTGTCGAGGACTTGGAGTTTCTGGAGTACAGCGGAGGAGATCAGGTTCAAGCCGGCCCCGCCGTCGACTAGCATCTTAGTGACCTTGAGGTTGTGGACTGTTGGCGAGACCAACATCGGCAAGCACCCGATCGCAGTTGTGCGGTCAGGGTGGTCCTCAATATCGAAGATGATAGGCGTGCTGGACCATTTCAGAGGCTTGCGCGACTCGACGGGTGGTTCCGCTGCATTGACTTCCCGCGCCCACTGCTTGAGCTGGCGGTGAGAAGTATGCAGAGAAGCACCGCCGTCTACGCACAAGACCTTTGTGGCTTTCTGAAACTCCTGCTCACTGGTCTCGACATCATCCATGTCTTCGTCTTCGTCGTCGTCTTCGTTCTTGTCGCGGCCGCGGGGAGGTCTGTTTGCTTGCCACTGCTTGTCCTTGTCGCGGCGTCCTCCCTGGCCGGGGCGCTTCGTGCCTGATCCTCCGCCACCTCCCCGGGCTCTCTCCTTGTCGCGTCGCTCGTACTCGGCCTTTTGCAGCTCGACGAGCCGCTCGACCTGCTTGCAGCTCTGGAGGTCATGGCCCTTGGTGCGGTGGATCTTGCAGTACTGTTTGTTGGTGCCGTCCCGCTTGTCGGCGACCGCCACAGCTTGGCAATTGGCGCATCCGGCAACCTCCTTGCCGGAGCTACCAGCCTGGGCCTTCTTGGCAGCGCCTTCATCGCCGGACTGCTCAACAACCAGTACTTCTTGGCTCTTCTTCTTCCTGTTGCTCCGCCGCTGGTTCTTCCTTGCCGGGGCGGTATCCTCACTGTCAGACTCTCCTGCTCCAGTGTTCTCTCCGGGGAGTTTCCTCCCTTCCTCAGCACGCGCACACTTGTCGGCCAGGGCATATAGCTCGCTGACGTCTTTGATCTTGCACATCGCCATCTCCTCCTGCATCCTGCGGTTACGCACGTTCTGATGGAACGCGCTGATGACCGCGGCAGGGTGGACGTCTGGGATGTTGTAGTGTACGCGGCTGAATCTCTGGATGAACTTGCGCAAGGGTTCCCCTTCCTTCTGGACGAGCAGATGGAGGTCGCTCGCTTGGCCATGGGGTTTGTGGCCGCCTGTAAAGGCGCCAACAAACTGATGGCACAAGTCTGTCCCGGAGGTTATGGAGTTATCCGGCAAGTGCATGAGCCAGGATCTGACGTTGGATTTGAGTACCAGCGGGAAGTAGTTGGCAAGGATCTTGTCGTCTCGCCCTCTAGCAGCCTGCGCCGCAATGGTGTAGATGCTGAGGAACTCCGACGGATGCGACTTGCCGTCGTACTTCTCTGGTACGTCTGGCTTGAAATTCTTCGTGCTGGGCCACTGGACTTGCCGCAGCTCACGGGTGAACGCCAGGGCAGCCTACCGCGTACGGCAGGTCGCCTGGTCCCCCCGGCGCATGCATGTCGACAGAGGGCCCAACGCGCTGGTCTGATTGACGCCGCGCTTCTCTCCGACGCTCGATGCGAGTACGAGCGTCCTCTTGCTCTCGTTCGTGAAGAACTTGCGTTGATCGCGACGAGTTCGCGGATTCGACGACGCGGTGGAGTCATTGTCGTGATGGCTCCGGCGAGTCGGCGATCTTGGCCTTTGGGGCGGGGAATGCACGGTGGTCGCACCCCCACCCCACCGGTCTTGGCGCCATCGGTTCTCGCCTGGCCGACCTGCCGCGACTGCGACGCACTGTGCTGCCGCGGGGTGTCGCCGTTAGCGAAGCCGATGAGACTCTGTATCGTGGCCCTCCAGCCGTCGAGCTTGTCCGCCGTTTGAGGGTAGTCTAGGAGCAGTTGAGCTCGCGCTAGAGCTTCTGCTGGAGTGGCGGGCAGCGGTGGCGAGCGCCGCGTGGAGCGGGATGTGCTCGAACTTCTAAGTACGTTTGAAGGAGCAGCATCCGGACCAGGCAGTCGCGCCACGCTCGCGCCAGCACGTTGGTGTGCGTGCTGGCCTTGAGCACCCTGGGATCCGCCAGCTCGATCTGGGTCCAGCGAGCGTATGGTACCGTGAGTGCCAAGACGCTACTCGTCCCGCGCCTCCTGAGAGGGGCGCGGTGCATGTTCGGACGCCGTGGCACCATGAGCTGGCTCGGCGACGCCCGTTCCGCCGCCGGTGCCGTCCCCACCACCCGTTTGCTCCAGGGGCGGTGGGTTCGACGCGGACGGACCAGCCACCTCCGGAGCTTTCTTCTTCGGTGGCATGTCGATGAAGATGATGGAGATCTAGCCTGTGCAGACGCCGGATCAGGTTCACACAACCTCGACGCCCCCTACCTGGCGCGCCAAAGATGTCGGGGGAAATCTGCCTCCACGAACACCTATGGGGACCGAGCCCCTTTCTTGGTTCGGCGGGTGGCGGAGGTCGCGCGACGAGCGGATCGAGGCGATGCACACAAGGGGTTTACCCAGCTTCGGGCCGCACGGATGCGTAAAACCCTACTGCTGCTTTGTGGTTTGTATTGTGTTCTTGTTCGGGAGCGCTGAGTGCTACAGTACACTCAGGCAACTAATCAGACCGAGCGAGAGTGGCCTCCTTCTTCCCCTCCCCACGTTGCGCATGGGGCCTCCTTTTATATGCGCAAGGGGTTGCCCACAGGTGGCAACGTAGGCAGGGGCAAAACTGGAAAACGCTGTGTTGGGTACAGCTGTTTGCACAGTGCTATCATACCTAACTCTGACGGCAGGGGACAAGGGCATTAAATGCCCGTCTGGGTCGCCCAAACAGTGCAGAAAAGGGACCGTCAGGGGCGCCACCGTTTTCCACGACGGCTACCCTGTCAGCGTTGCTTTGCCACCGCATGCCCCTGGCTGCGCAGCCTCTCGCCACGTACGGCTGGAATGGCCCCAGAGCGACGCGTGGGTGGATGAGCTGGAACGCAGGCGCGGGGTGGTGACTTGCCGCGGCAAGCGTCTTGCCGCGTTTAATGTCTTGTCGCGCCCGGGAGCTTGTTGCTCACCGGTCCTTGCCGGGACGTGCGGCGCGTCGCAACAAGTCTCTTGTCGTGCCCTGGTCGGCCTTCCCGGCAAGCTCCTCTTGCCGGGGCCTTGTGCTTCGAGCGGCCGTCCCGGCAAGCTCCTCTTGCCGGGGCCTTGCTCTCTTCGGGTGGCCTTCCCGGCAAGCTCCTCCTGCCGGGGCCTTGGCTCAAATACTTTGTTCTTGCATGGCCCAAAAAGGGACCATGGAGAGTTTTGGCTATCGCCTGGCAAGCCTTGCCGCGGGGTGCTACGACTGCCCGTGCACAAGTTTGGGGTACTAAGGTACCCCTACTTTAGTACACCGACAAAGGTATTTTTGGGTTTTTGGAAATACGGATATGAAAATAAAAGCAAATAAAAATAGATCGCAAAGGCAATATAATAAAGAAGAGACCCGGGGGCCGTAGATTTTACGAGTGGCTTCTCTCGAGAAAAATAGCAAACGGTGGGTAAACGAATTACTGTTAGGCAATTGATAAAACTTCAAATAATCATGACGATATCCAGGCAATGGTCATTATATACGCATCACGTCCAAGATTAGTAGACCGACTCCTGCCTGCATCTACTACTATTACCCCACACATCGACCGCTATCCAGCATGCATCTAGTGTGTTAAGTTCATGGAAAAACGAAGTAATGCAATAAGAACGATGACATGATGTAGAAAAGATCTATTTATGTAGAAATAGACCCCATCTTGTTATCCTTAATAGCAACGATACATATGTGTCGGTTCCCCTTCTGTCACTTGGATCAAGCACCGTAAGATCGAACCCATCACAAAGCACCTCTTCCCATTGCAAGATAAATAGATCAAGCTGGCCAAATAAAACCCAAATATCGGAGAATAAATACGAGGCTATAATCAATCATGCATATAAGAGATCGAAGAAGACTCAATTAACTTTCATGCATAAAAAGATAGATCTGATCATCAACTCAAACTTCATCGGATCCGAACAAACACACCACAAAAAGAGTTACATCATATGGATCGCCAAGAGACCACTGTATTGAGAATCAAGAGAGAGAGAGAGAGAGAGAGGAAGCCATCTAGCTACTAACTACGGACCCGTAGGTCTACAATGAACTACTCACGCGTCATCGGAGAGGCACCAATAGGCATGATGAACCCCTCCGTGATGGTGCCTAGATTGGATCTGGTGGTTGTGGAACTTGCGGCGGCTGGAATTGATTTTCGTCAACTCCCCTAGGGTTTCTGGAATATTGGGGTAGAGGCGGTGCGGGAGGCCACCGAGGTGGGCACAACCCACCAGGGCGCTCCTGGTCCTCCAGGCGCGCCTTGGTGTCTTGTGCTCACCTCGGGCTCCTTCTTCGGCACTTCTTTGGCCCACTGGATGTCTTCTGTTCCAAAAAAATCCACAAAAAGTTTCGCTGCTTTTGGACTCCATTTGGTATTGATTTCCTGTGATGTAAAAAAACATGCAGAAAATAGCAACTGGCACTTGTCACTATGTCAATAGGTTAGTACCGAAAAATGATATTAAATGACTATAAAATGATTATAAAACATATAAGAATGATAATATAACGGCATGGAACAATAAAAAATTATAGATGCATTGGAGACGTATGAGCACCCCCAAGCTTAAGTCCTGCTCGTCCTTGAGTAGGCAAATGATAAAAACATAATTTTTGATGTGGAATGCTGCCTAACATGCCCATCACATATTCTTTTCTTTGTAGCATGGACATTTGGACTTTTATATCGTTCAAAGCAATAGTCTGGTTTTGACATGAGGACTTTAATACTCAAGCATATCAACAAGCAACCATGTATTTAGAAATATCAGCGCTAAAATTAGTTATCCCTAGCCCATTATGCTCAATCATTGATCCATTCATGAAACACACTCGCATATTAGCTACACCGAGTGCTCAAGTACAATCATAGTGCCCCTTAGTTGGTGCTTTATAAGAGAAGATGGAGACTCAAATAAAAATTAAAAATTACATAAAGTAAAAGAAAGGCCCTTCACGGAGGGAAGTAGGGATTTGTAGAGGTGCCAGAGCTCAAAGCAAAAAAGAAAGAGATAAAAACATTTTTGGGAGGCATGCTTTTCCTGTAAACGAAAACGACCGAGTAGTTCCCAATACTTTCCATGCTAGATATATCATAGGTGGTTCCCAAATAGAAAATAAAGTTTATTCCTTTTTCAACCATACTTTCACTTTCCATGGCTAGTTGTATCCACGGGTGCCTTCGATACCAACACTTTCCAAGGAATTTATTATTTGACAACATAAAGTAAATTCATTTTTCATTTCGGGACTGGGCATCCCTAATACCTTTGCCTTACTCTCGTGTAATGACAAGCGAATAAACACTCATCTTGAGAATAACATATCTAGCATGGAAATATTTTAGCCACCCCCTACCGTTTCATGAGCGGTACGAGCACACAAAAGAGATTTCTTTTTTTTTTAAATTAGAGATGGCACATCCAAAACTGGTTTAAAGGATTTTGGATGCACAAGTAGTGAACATACTTAGTGCAAAATGAAGGCTAGCAAAAGATTGAGAAGCGACCAACAAGAAACAAAAAATCTCATAAGTGTGCATTAAGCATAATTAACACCGAATAATGCACCACAAGTAGGATGTAATTTCATTGCATAACTATTGACTTTCGTGCTTGCATAGGGAATCACAAACCTTAACACCAATATTCTTACTAAAGCACAATTACTCATCAACATGACTCACATATCACATCATCATATCTCAAAACTATTATAAGGAATCAAGTTTATTTTGTCCAATGATCTTCATGAAAGTTTTTATTATATCCTTCTTGGATATCTATCACTTTGGGACTAATTTTCATGTGTTGCTTTTGATAAGGTCAAACAAATATAAGTGAAGATCATGAGCATAATATTTCTTTCTCACAAATTAATTTAAGTGAAGCAAGAGAGAATTTCTTAAAAAAATTACTAACTCTGAAATAAATCTAAGTGAAGCATGAGAGCGTTTCTTCAAAATAATAAAGCACACCGTGCTCAAAAAGATGAGAAAACTTTGTTTTTGCCACTCTAGTTTTTGCCCACTTTGCTTATGCGACTCTAGAACTTCACATCTCACTTTTGCCACTCTTAGCTTTTCACATCTCACTTTGACAATATGGCAAAAGTGAAATGTTAAATTCTAGAGTGGCACAAGCAAAGTGGGCAAAAGCTAGAGTGACAAAAACAAATTCCCCCAAAAAAGATATAAGTGAAGCACTAGAGCAATTCCATAGCTCATATAGATTTAAGTGAAGCATAGAGAGCAATTCTAACAAGTCACATAATAACTTTGGCTCTCTCAAATAGGTGTGTCCAGAAAGGATTCATGACTTAAAACAAAAAAGCAAAACAAGCAAAGACTAATATCATACAAGATGCTCCAAGCAAAACTCATAGTATGTGACGAATACAAATATAGTTCTGAGTAAAATACCGATGGTCGTTAGAAGAAAGGGGGGATGCCACTCAGGCATCCCCAAGCTTAGTTGCTTGCTTCTCTTTGGATAATAGCTTGGGATGCCATGGGCATCCCCAATCTTAGGCTCTTCTTACTCCTTATTCCTTCATCCATCGTAACATCACCCAAACTTGAAAACTTCAATCACACAAAACTCAACAAAATCTTCGTGAGATCCGTTAGTATAAGAAAGCAAATCACTACTATAAGTACTGTTGCAAACCCATTCATATTTTATTCTTGCATTATACCTACTATATTCCAACTTTTCTATGGCAAAAACTCTTCAAAGGAAACCATAGAGCCATCAAAACAAGCACACAACGCAAAGAAAACAGAATCTATCAAAAACAGAACAGTCTATAGCAATCTGGATATTTCGAATACTTTTGTCACTCAAAAATTCTGAAAAAATTAGGAACATGTGAGAAATTTGTATATTAAACTTATGCAAAAAGAATTGGTATTTTACCACGCTCCTGTTAAAATTGAGATTTATTTTTGTGAGTGCGAAAGTTTCTGTTTTTCAGCAAGATCAAATCAACTCTCACCCAACAAGATCCTAAAGGCTTTGCTTGGCACAAACACTAATTAAAACACAAAAACACAATCATAACAGTAGCATAATTGTGCAAACACTCAAGAACAGAAAGCAAAAGACAAAAATAAATTTTATTCATTGGGTTGCCTCCAAACAAACGCTATCATTTTACGCCCCTAGCTAGGCATAACGCAAGGATCTAAGTATTATCATCTTTGTTCCGAGATCCATAAGATGCCCTCATGATTGATTCATATGGCGGCCTAATTCTTTTTCTAGGGAAGTGTTCCATACCCTTCCTTAGTGGAAATTGGAATTTAATATTGCCTTCTTTCATATCAATCACGACACCAATAGTACGTAAAAACGGTCTACCAAGAATAATTGGACAAGACGGATTGCAATCAATATCAAGAACAATAAAATTTATGGGCACATACTTCCTATTTGCAAGAATAAGAACATCATTAGTTCTTCCAATAGGCTTTTTAATAGTGGAATCCTCCAAGTGCAAGTTTAAAGAACATTCTTCAATATCGGTAAGACCAAGCACATCACATAAAGATTTCAGAATAGTAGAAACACTAGCACCCAAGTCACATAAAGTAAAATACTCATAATTTTTAATATTGACTTCTATAGTAGGTTCCCATTCATCATGTAATTTTCTAGGAATTGAAACTTCTAATTCCAACTTTTCTTCCAAAGCTTTCATCAAAGCATCAACCATATGTTTAGTAAAAGCTTTATTTTATTCATAAGCATGGGGTGAATTAATCATGGATTGCAACAAAGAAATACAATCAATCAAAGAGCAACTATCACAATTGAAGTCCTTGTAATCCAAAGGAGTGGGCACATCACTAGTTAAAGTTTTGACGTCTTCAAACCCACTTTTATCAATTTTCTCAACAAGATTTTCACCCTCCGAATTATCGGGACGCCTTATAGCTAAAGGTGACTCTTGTGAGTCCCTTTTTCATCAATCTTAATTTTACTAAACAAAGAATCAATTGAAGAAACACCGTCAATTTGAGATCTTCATCACTTTTACGAAAGCAATCACTAGAAAACATTTTTTTTCTAAAAAATCTCTTCTAGCTCTAAGCATAGCGTTCTTTTCTTACTTTCATCCATAGAAACATAAAGAGCTTTAATTGATTCCTCAACCTTAGGCACAAAAAAAATTCATCTTGAGATTTTCTACATCATGAGAAATTCTATCAACACTTATAGATAAACCATCAATCTTATTCAACTTTTCTTCCATTGTAGCACTAAAAACCTTTTGGGTGTTGATAAATTCTTTAATGTTATTCTAAAGATCATAGGTGTTACTATTATTATTATAAGAAGGATTACCATAGGAATTACCATAATTATTAGAGGAATTACTAGGAAAAGGCCTAGGATTAAAATTACCTCTATAAGCATTGTTATTGAAATTGTTTCGCGAGATAAAATTCACATCTATGGCATCACTATTTTTCTTAATCAAATTAGACAAAGGCATATCATTGAAATCAATAGGAGCACTTTTATTAGCAACCAATTTCATAAGAGCATCAACTTTTTCACTTAAAGAAGAAATTTCTTCAACTGAATTAACTTTTTTACTAGTAGGAGCTCTTTCAGTATGCCATTGCGAATAATTTGCCATGATATTATCAAGCAATTTAGTGGCTTCATCCAAAGGAATTTCCATAAAAGTACCAACCACGGTGAAATCTAAAATATTACGAGAAACGAACTTTAACCCCGCATAAAATTTTCGTATGATCATCCAAAGATTTAACCCATGAGTTGGGCAATTCCTTAGCATCAGTTTCATCCTTTCCCAAGATTGTGCAACATGCTCATGTTTAGGTTGCTTGAAATTCATGATCTGGGTTCTAAGGTAAATAATTTTCGCGGGCGGAAAATACATAGTAATAAAAGCATCCTTGCACTTATTCCAAGAATCGATACTATTGCGAGGCAACAAAGAAAAACAAATTTTTGCACGATCTCGCAAAGAAAATGCAAATAATTTTGACTTCACAACATCATTGTCCACATTTTTTTTATTTTGCATACCGCATAAATCCGCGAATGTGTTAAGATGGGGCACGACATCCTTATTAGGAGTACCTGAAAATTGATCTTTCATAACAAGATTCAGCAAAGCGGTATTAATATCACAAGACTCCGCACTAGTGGCGGGAGGAGCAATTGGAGTGCTAATAAAATCATTGTTGTTGGTATTGGAGAAATCACACAACTTGGTGTTCTCTTGAGTCATTGTGACTACTCAACAAGATTGCACCCAAAACAGATCTGGCGAGAAAACGACAAATGAAAAAGAGGGCGAATAAAATGTCAAGTTTTTGTGAAGTGGGGGAGATGAAAGTGCGTTATATCGACTAGAGGGGGGGGGGGTGAATAGGCGATTTTTATGAAATTCTTCACTGAGGAATTTGCTGGTGAGGAAATTCCTACTTGCAGCGGAATAAGTACTTAGAAGTAAACATAGCAGAATACATGCATGGTCATCATGATGAAATGAAGACAAACACAGAGTACAGAAAGCGTAAACACATGATAGCACAAGATGAAGACAAACAGACTGAAGAAATTGAACTGAGGAAATTGAGAAAGTCTTCAGTCAAAGTTTACAAACACAGATATGAACAAACACACAACACAGTAATGAGGAAATGAAAGTGTTGAGGAAAGGGAACCAGTTGGCTTGGTGAAGACAATGATTTGGTAGACCAGTTCCAACTATTGTCTCAGTTGTACGTCTGGTTGGAGCGGCTGAGTATTTAAACTCGAGGACACCCAGTCCCGGACACACAGTCCTCACCGTATTCTCCTTGAGCTAAGGACACATAGTCCTCGCCCAATCACTCGTGGTAAGTCTTCAGGTGACTTCCAAACCTTCACAAACTCGGTCACTCGGCAATCCACAATTCCTCTTGGATGCTCTAGACCATGACGCCTAACCGTTTGGAAGAAGCACAGTCTTCAAAGGTAACAAGCGTCGGATCCACGCATGATCAATCTCTTCAGTGATGCTCAATCACTTTGGGTTTGTAGGTGTTTGGGTTTGGGTTTGGATTTTCCTCACTTGATGATTTTCGCTCAAAGTCCTCGGAGGATGGTTTGCTCTCAAATGACAAGTGTCAAGTTCTCGCGGAGCAGCCAACCAGCTAGTGGTTGTAGGGGGCGGCTATTTATAGCCTAGGGAGCAGCCCGACATGATAAGACATAAATGCCCTTCAATGATATGACCGTTAGCTGGACAAGATATTTTGGGACAGCTGGCGCGTAGCACGGCAACGGTCGGAAACTTGAGGTACAAATTCCTCAGGGCTATCATGTTCCTCACTGTGTAGGTAATTCGCACTGGCGAATTCCTAACTCCTCAGTCAGAGCAAGATCCTCAGTGACCAGAAGAACTGCGTCTCTGTCACTGAAGAAATTGACTGATCTGTATGAGATTTCCAATGGCTTCACTCAAAGGGATTGGTAGGTGTAGGATTTGAGTTGAGCATCACGTGGAAATACTCTCCTTAGTATTTCCTCGACCCCCTTTAACAGTACAGTGTTTCCTATGACTCAAGAAAGAGAAAATGAAACTATGAAAACAAAAGTCTTCACGCTTCATGTTCCTCGAATGATAACCAAGTCTTCAAGGTCACACCAATTTCTTCACTTTCAAAGTCTTCAGAAAGTCTTCAGAATATCAAAGTCTTCAGTTGAAGAACTTCATTTTTAGGGGTCAACTTTCTCTGTAAATATCAAACTCCTCATAGACTTATAGACCTGTGTACACTCATATACACGTTAGATCCTTAACCTATAAGTCTTCAATACACCAAAATCACTAAGGGGCACTTGATGCACTTACAATCTCCCCCTTTTTGGTGATTGATGACAATATAGGTTAAGTTTTCAACGGGGATAAATATATGAAGTGTAAATACTGATATTGAGGAATTTGATTACAAGATATAGAGGAACTCCCCCTGAAGATGTGCATAGTGAGGAACTTGCTTTTGAAGCAATGCACACTTGAAGAGTTGAATCATGGAGATCTCCCCCTATATCTTGTAATTCATACACGCATTTGATATATAATATGAAGAATTTGAAATGCATGATGAAATATGGTGCCTGATGTAATTCAGCATGCGTGCAATAATATTAACGAGGAATAAGCATGCCGAATAGTGCACCAAAAGTATCAGAGCATAGTGCAACAAAAGTATCAGAGCATAGTGCAACAAAAGTATCAGAGCACCATCGGGTTTAAGATTACAACTCGATCCAATAAAGTTTCGGAAGAACTAGAGTTGTAACTTAGCAAAAAACGGTATAATAGACCCGCTTGAAGACTAACTCAAATTTCTCCCCCTTTGTCATCAAATGACCAAAAGGATCGAAACTGAGGACTAACGCTCTTGAGGATAATCATGATGATGAAGGAGCGCCAGCGTTGTTCGGGTCGGTTGTTGAAGTAGGTCCTGCCGCAGTGTCGTCCAAGTCTTCATTTTCATCAGTCTCACGCGATGAAGAATATGAGCCGGCCACCAAAGAAGGAACCTTGACCTTCTTGTATTTCTTTGGAGGAGGTGCAGACCAGTCAAACTCTTCTTTGAGACCCATTTGCTTCAAATCATCAGTGCTGTATACTTGAGACAGAACAGCCCAGGTGCAGTTGAGGGTTTCATGAAGGTAGTAGTGGTTTTTCTTCACTGCATTATGTGTTGCAGTCATGTTGTGAAGAATTGAACCAAACTGACGCTTGACCCATTTGTGATTGCGTTCAACCTTCTGATGAAGACTGAGGAGTAACTCACGATCAGTCATCACCCTGGGTGCTATGGCTTGAGGATTTGGATTGGCATTGTTGGTGGCAGAGTCATGTGTGGCAGAGTCATCATTGGTGGAGTAAGATGCAGCCTTGCGAAATTGACCATCCAATGGACGAATGCCTTCATCTATCACAGCAGTAGCCTTGCCCTTTTCTTCAGCTGAGGAAAATGTCCTTTTGAGGACTTCAATAGGGGGCAAGTAGCTGCAGTGGTTCAGAGTTTCAGCTTTGTAATTGAGTGAAGACCTTGTCCTGATGAATCTCATAATCCATGGCGCATAAGGCTTCAGCTCAAACGGTGACATGGCAATATTGGCCAGAGTCCTCATGAAGAAATCATGGAAGTTGACGGGAACGCCATGACAGATGTTGAAAAGCATATTCTTCATGATGCCAACGACTTCTTCATCATTTGAGTCGTGGCCTTTGATAGGACTCATTGGCTTCGTCAGAATGCGATAGACAGTCCGAGGCACATACAACAATTCCTTGACGAGGAATTTGCTTCGAGGGGCCTGCCCTGGCTTCAAATGTTTCATCAGCACTTGCATATAGTGATTTGAAAGCTCAGGTTCGTTGTAAACACAACGTGCATCTTCAAGGGGAGGACTTAGAGGAAGGGCACGAAGCAATTCCGTTGCTGGTGCATTGTAATGAGTGTTCTCTGTCATCCAGTCCAGAACCCATGAATTCACATATTCAGAGTTGCCGGTGATGTGCAGCGTTGCGTAGAACTGAAGAATGAGTTCTTCATTCCAATCACAGATGTCAGTGCAGAAATTGAGTAGTCCAGCATCATAAAGAACACTAAGGACTGGTGTGAAGCACGACATGGACTCCATATCCACATGAGGAATATGTGCATGGTCAAAGACTTTGTCTTTGTTGAATAGCACTGAGGAATAGAAGTTGGCTTGACTGGCAGTCCAGAAGCGCCTCTTCCTTATGCGAGCAGAGTCATAAGGGTTGTAATCTGTGAAGAATACATGCTCGCCAAAGAAGTCTTCAGCCTTGGACTTTTGTTTCCTTGAGAACGTATCCTTTGGCTTTGGCAGAGGAGTGTCAGTGAGTTGCATCACTACCTCAGGAATCACGATCTCAGGTTCTGCAGGCTGAGGAATTTCTGGTTCCTCCTCAGGTGCAATCACATTTTCAGCAGCAACAGCAGTTTCTTCAGCACTAGTGGCTGGAATTTCTTCATGCACAGATGTAGTGGGATGAGTTTCTTCAAAGCCCAATTGAACTGTTGGTGCAGGAGAGTGAGGGATTTGCTGCAGTGGGGTGGAAAGTGGAGAATTGGGATGCTGACTTTCCCAAAAGTCGTCATTCATCACTGGAGTTGTGCTTCCAATGTCCACATCTTCATCATCAATTTCTTCAACACCAGCCTCTTCAGCAGTAAACTGAGGCATTGGTGATGAAACCACTGGGGTTGAAGGGATTGCATCCACTTCAATTTCTTCATCAATCTGCTCTGACGAAGCAACAGATTGAGTTTCTTCATCAGATCCGCTTGGGATCACATATTCTTCATCAAAAGGAACAAGGTCCTTTGATGGCATGGTTGAGATCGGAACAGCATCAATAGGATTGTCAAACGAGCTGGTCATCGGCTTCATCTTCTTTGGAGATGAAGATTCTGAAGCACTTGATGCTTTCCTTTTCTTCACTGCAGCTCGCTCTGCAGCCTTGGTCTTCTTCACATATGAAGCAGATGGAAGGATAGGAGTTGGTGTAGGTGCAGGTGGACCTGAGGAATCTGGTTGAATTTCCTCAGGCGCAACTGATGCAGTTGCCCTGACTTTTTCAGTTTCTTCAGCGGCTGGAATGGAGTCATCAGCCCTGGAACTAGCATGTTCTTCAGCAGCCTAAAAATCATCAGCGGTGCTGGCATGTTCTTCAGTTGGCTGAGCAGAAGCTTCAGCTTGAGGAACTTCTTGTTGCGTTGGGGCTGCAACATTTGTGAACTTCTCTTTCAGTCTCACAAATCTGACTTTGGCTCCTTGCCAATCAGCATAGTAAGAGTTGAAGTTGTCGCTGAGGGCTTTGATTTCAGCCTGCATTTTGATAAGTTCTTCAGTTGTCATTTTGACAACATTTTTCTTCAGCAGTTTCTCTTTTCTGTACTGCGATTTCTTGATCTCTCTGGCCCTGTCATATTTCCATTTCTCCTCTTGGATGAAATGAGTCAGCATGTGACTTTGGCCAGGTGTCAGCTTGAAGTCAGGCATAGGTGTGTTGGAATCCTTATGCCAGAGATCAATGTAATCGAGGATCGCCCTTGGATCCAACAGCAGCGGCACAGGTGTGCCTTTGGCTCTAGCGGCCCTTTCTTGTCTGTCCCTGATGATTTCTGCAAGTTCTTCTTCATCAGCCGCATCTTGTTCAGACGACACATTAAAGACAATCTGCTTCTTCTTAGGACTTGGGCGAGTACCTCGTCCAGCAGTTGCTTTAGTCTTTAGGAAAGTTGGGCCAGATGAAGAATTTGGCGCTGCTGATGAACTTGCTGAGACACCAGAGGCAATAGAGATGCCTACAGTCCTTTGGCACGAGGCCAGATGCACAGGTGCAGAGGACTTAGTCGGAACAACTGAGGACTTTGGAGGAGGTGCTGAGGATTTCGGAGGAGTAGGGGCAGCTTGAGAAATTTGCCTTGAAGATTTTGAAGTTTCTGGCCATGAGGGCGCAACTGAGGGTGAAGCACTTGGCTTTCGAGCGGGCTTCTTAATCATTGATTTTCTCGGCTTGACAGAGGCCTCAGTGGCAGTAGCAGCAGCAGAATCTTCATTGAATTTCCTCACTGCTTCTCTGGCTTGTCTTGCCAATTTGGCTTGGCGCTTGGCCCATTCTTCAGGAAAATCCTCACCACGTTTGACGCTAGTGGGATCAGCCACTTGCCCAGGTGCCAATGGGGCTCTTGGGCATGGAGGATTCAGTGCGAATTTCTTCATATAATTTGGAGTAACGTATCTGTACTCCCTCCATTCGCGTGCCTGTCTCGGTTCAATCTTCTGAATGCGCACCTTGCGCTGATTTTTATCTTCCTCAGGAGGTGTGCAGTACCCAGCATAGATGTCCTCAGGGATTTCAAAGGCAGTCATGACCTCAGGCTTCTTTCCTCCTTTCTGTGGCCTTTTACCTTCAGCCATTTTCTTCAGTTGAGGAATTTGAACAATCGAATTCTCTGAAGAAGTATGCAGTTTTTCTTTGAGGAACGTTGCAAACGAGTTAAGTTGATGAGAATCTAATGATTCCGCAGCGGACATGTGTACCTGTGAATAGAGTATAGTTGCGAGGAATTTGGAGAGGTCATATGCGTTCTCAGAGGGTTTTTCAAAAAAAGAGAACAAGTTTGAGGAATTTGACCAGATGCGTTTTGAAGAATTTCACTAAGCGCGCTATATCTTAGGTTCCAGAGTTGTATAGATCGAAGATCCACACAATTGAGGAATCTTGAAGGAAATGATGCTTAGGGAAACGAATCAAGAACAGATGACATGTGAGATGTTTTGTGTGTGAGGATTTGAAGAATAAAATGTTGGGGAACGTAGTAATTTCAAAAATTTCCTACGCACACGCAAGATCATGGTGATGCATAGCAACGAGAGGGGAGAGTGTTGTCTACGTACCCTCGTAGACCGAAGCGGAAGCGTTGACACAACGTAGAGGAAGTAGTCGTACGTTCTCCTCGCGATCCAACCGATCACAGCACCGTTACTCCGGGACCTCCGAATTCTTGGCACACGTTCAGCTCGATGACGATCCCCGGGCTCCGATCCAGCAAAGCGTCGAGGAAGAGTTCCGTCAGCACGACGGCGTGGTGACGATCTTGATGTGTTACCGGCGCAGGGCTTCGCCTAAGCACTGCAACGATATGATCGAGGTGGAATTTGGTGGAAGGGGGCACCGCACACGGCTAAGGAAAGATCTCAATGATCAATTGTGTGTCTCTGGGGTGCCCCCTGCCCCCGTATATAAAGGAGCCAAGGGGGAGGGGCTGGCCGGCCAAGCCTGGCGCGCCAGAGAGTCCTACTCCCTCTGGGAGTAGGATTCCCCCCCCCCCAATCCTAGTTGGACTAGGATTCTCCAAGGGGGAGAGAGAGAGAGAGGGGGCGCCCACCTCTCCTAGTCCTAATAGGACTAGGGGAAGGGGGGAGGCGCGCAGCCCATGAGGGCAGCCCTCTCACCTCTCCTCCAAGGCCCATGTTGGCCCATTATGCCCCCGGGGGGTTCCGGTAACCCTCCCGGTATTCCGGTAAAATCCTGATTTCACCTGGAATGCATCCGATGTCCAAACATAGGCTTCCAATATATCATTCTTTACGTCTCGACCATTTCGAGACTCCTCGTCATGTCCGTGATCACATCCGGGACTCCGAACTCCTTCGGTACATCAAAATGCATAAACTCATAATAACTGTCATCGTAACGTTAAGCGTGCGGACCCTACGGTTCGAGAACAATGTAGACATGACCGAGACACGTCTCCGGTCAATAACCAATAGCGGGACCTGGATGCCCATATTGGCTCCTACATATTCTACGAAGATCTTTATCGGTCAGACCGCATAACAACATACGTTGTTCCCTTTGTCATCGGTATGTTACTTGCCCGAGATTCGATCGTCGGTATCCAATACCTAGTTCAATCTCGTTACCGGCAAGTCTCTTTACTCGTTCCGTAATACATCATCTCGCAACTAACTCATTGGTTGCAATGCTTGCAAGGCTTTATGTGATGTGCATTACCGAGAAGGCCCTGAGATACCTCTCCGACAATCGGAGTGACAAATCCTCATCTCGAAATATGCCAACCCAATATGTACCTTCGGAGACACCTGTAGAGCACCTTTATAATCACCCAGTTACGTTGTGACGTTTGGTAGCACACAAAGTGTTCCTACGGTAAACGGGAGTTGCATAATCTCATAGTTAAAGGAACATGTATAAGTCATGGATAAAAGCAATAGCAACATACTAAACGATCGGGTGCTATGCTAATGGAATGGGTCATGTCAATCAGATCATTCAACTAATGATGTGATCTCGTTAATCAAATAACAACTCTTTGTTCATGGCTAGGAAACATAACCATCTTTGATTAATGAGCTAGTCAAGTAGAGGCATACTAGTGACACTCTGTTTGTCTATGTATTCACACATGTATTATGTTTCCAGTTAATACAATTCTAGCATGAATAATAAACATTTATCATGATATAAGGAAATAAATAATAACTTTATTATTGCCTCTAGGGCATATTTCCTTCAGTCTCCCACTTGCACTAGAGTCAATAATCTAGATTACAAAGTAATGATTCTAACACCCATGGAGTCTTGGTGCTGATCATGTTTTGCTCGTGGAAGAGGCTTAGTCAACGGGTCTGCAACATTCAGATCCGTATGTATCTTGCATATCTCTATGTCTCCCACCTGGACCAAATCCCGGATGGAGTTGAAGCGTCTTTTGATGTGTTTGGTTCTTTTGTGAAATCTGGATTCCTTTGCCAAGGCAATTGCACCAGTATTGTCACAAAAGATTTTCATTGGACCCGATACGGTAGGTACAACACCTAGATCGGATATGAACTCTTTCATCCAGACTCCTTCATTAGCTGCTTCCGAAGCGGCTATGTACTCAGCTTCACATGTAGATCCCGCCACGACGCTTTGTTTAGAACTGCACCAACTGACAGCTCCACCGTTTAATGTAAATACGTATCCGGTTTGCGATTTAGAATCGTCCGGATCAGTGTCAAAGCTCGCATCGACGTAACCGTTTACGACGAGCTCTTTGTCACCTCCATAAATGAGAAACATATCCTTAGTCCTTCTCAAGTACTTAAGGATGTTCTTGACCGCTGTCCAGTGATCCACTCCTGGATTACTTTGGTACCCGCCTGCTAAACTTACAGCAAGGCACACATCAGGTCTGGTACACAGCATTGCATACATGATAGAGCCTATGGCTGAAGCATAGGGAACATTTTTCATTTTCTCTCTATCTTCTGCGGTGGTCGGGCATTGAGTCTTACTCAACTTCACACCTTGTGCCACAGGCAAGAACCCTTTCTTTGCCTGATCCATTTTGAACTTTTTCAAAACTTTGTCAAGGTATGTGCTTTGTGAAAGTCCTATTAAGCGCCTTGATCTATCTCTATAGATCTTAATGCCCAATATGTAAGCAGCTTCACCGAGGTCTTTCATTGAAAAACTCTTATTCAAGTATCCCTTTATGCTATCCAGAAATTCTATATTATTTTCGATCAGTAATATGTCATCCACATATAATATCAGAAATGCTACAGAGCTCCCACTCACTTTCTTGTAAATACAGGCTTCTCCAAAAGTCTGTATAAAACCAAATGCTTTGATCACACTATCAAAGCATTTATTCCAACTCCGAGAGGCTTGCACCAGTCCATAAATGGATCGCTGGAGCTTGCACACTTTGTTAGCTCCCTTTGGATCGACAAAACCTTCTGGTTGCATCATATACAACTCTTCTTCCAGAAATCCATTCAGGAATGCAGTTTTGACATCCATTTGCCAAATTTCATAATCATAAAATGCGGCAACTGCTAACATGATTCGGACAGACTTAAGCATCGCTACGGGTGAGAAAGTCTCATCGTAGTCAATCCCTTGAACTTGTCGAAAACCTTTTGCAACAAGTCGAGCTTTATAGACAGTAACATTACCATCAGCGTCGGTCTTCTTCTTAAAAATCCATTTATTCTCAATTGCTTGCCGATCATCGGGCAAGTTAACCAAAGTCCACACTTTGTTCTCATACATGGATCCCATCTCAGATTTCATGGCCTCAAGCCACTTTGCGGAATCTGGGCTCACCATCGCTTCTTCATAGCTCGTAGGTTCATCATGGTCTAGTAACATGACTTCCAAAATAGGATTACCGTACCACTCTAGTGCGGATCTTACTCTGGTTGATCTACGAAGTTCAGTAGAAACTTGATCTGAAGTTTCATGATCATTATCATTAGCTTCCTCTCTATTTGATGTAGGTGTCACAGAAACAGATTTCTGTGATGTACTACTTCTCAATAAGGGAGTAGATACTGTTATCTCATCAAGTTCTACTTTCCTCCCACTCACTTCTTTCGAGAGAAACTCCTTCTCTAGAAAGTTTCCGACTTTAGCAACAAAGATTTTGCCTTCGGATCTGTGATAGAAGGTATACCCAATAGTCTCCTTTGGGTATCCTATGAAGACACATTTTTCCGATTTGGGTTCGAGCTTATCAGGTTGAAGCTTTTTCACATAAGCATCGCAGCCCCAAACTTTAAGAAACGACAACTTTGGTTTCTTGCCAAACCACAGTTCATAAGGCGTCGTCTCAACGGATTTTGATGGTGTCCTATTTAACGTGAATGCGGCCGTCTCTAAAGCATAACCCCAAAAAGATAGCGGTAAATCGGTAAGAGACATCATAGATCGTACCATATCCAGTAAAGTACGATTACGTCGTTCGGACACACCATTACGTTGTGGTGTTCCGGGTGGCGTGAGTTGCGAAACTATTCCGCATTGTTTCAAATGTAGACCAAACTCGTAACTCAAATATTCTCCTCCACGATCAGATCGTAGAAACTTTATTTTCTTGTTACGATGATTTTCCACTTCACTCTGAAATTCTTTGAACTTTTCAAATGTTTCAGACTTGTGTTTCATTAAGTAGATATACCCATATCTGCTTAAATCATCAGTGAAGGTGAGAAAATAACGATATCCGCCACGAGCCTCAACATTCATTGGACCACATACATCAGTATGTATGATTTCCAATAAATCTGTTGCTCTCTCCACAGTACCGGAGAACGGTGTTTTAGTCATCTTGCCCATAAGGCACGGTTCGCAAGTGCCAAGTGATTCATAATCAAGTGACTCCAAAAGTCCATCAGTATGGAGTTTCTTCATGCGTTTTACACCGATATGACCTAAACGGCAGTGCCACAAATAAGTTGCACTATCATTATCAACTCTGCATCTTTTGGCTTCAACATTATGAATATGTGTATCACTACTATCGAGATTAAGTAAGAACAAACCATTCTTTAATGGTGCATGACCATAAAAGATATTACTCATATAAATAGAACAACCATTATTCTCTGATTTAAATGAATAACCGTCTCGCATCAAACAAGATCCAGATATAATGTTCATGCTCAACGCTGGTACTAAATAACAATTATTTAGATCTAATATTAATCCCGAAGGTAGATGTAGAGGTAGCGTGCCGACCGCGATCACATCGACTTTGGAACCATTTCCCACGCGCATCGTCACCTCGTCCTTAGCCAATCTTCGCTTAATCCGTAGCCCCTGTTTTGAGTTGCAAATATTAGCAACAGAACCAGTATCAAATACCCAGGTGCTACTGCGAGAATTAGTAAGGTACACATCAATAACATGTATATCATATATACCTTTGTTAACCTTGCCATCCTTCTTATCCGCCAAATACTTGGGGCAGTTCCGCTTCCAGTGACCAGTCTGCTTGCAATAGAAGCACTCAGTTTCAGGCTTAGGTCCAGACTTGGGTTTCTTCTCTTGATTAGCAAGTTGCTTGCTGTTCTTTTTGAAGTTCCCCTTTTTCTTCCCTTTGCCCTTTTTCTTGAAACTAGTGGTTTTGTTAACCATCAACACTTGATGCTCCTTTTTGATTTCTACCTCCGCGGCTTTCAGCATCGCGAAGAGCTCGGGCATAGTTTTGGTCATCCCTTGCATATTATAGTTCATCACGAAGCTCTTGTAGCTTGGTGGCAGTGATTGAAGAATTCTGTCAATGACGCAATCATCCGGAAGATTAACTCCCAATTGAATCAAGTGATTGTTATACCCAGACATTCTGAGTATATGCTCACTGACAGAACCGTTCTCCTCCATTTTACAGCTATAGAACTTATTGGAGACTTCATATCTCTCAATCCGGGCATTTGCTTGAAATATTAACTTCAACTCCTGGAACATCTCATATGCTCCATGGTGTTCAAAACGTCGTTGAAGTCCCGGTTCTAAGCCGTAAAGCATGGCACACTGAACTATAGAGTAGTCATCAGCTTTGCTTTGCCAGACATTCACAACATCTGGCGTAGCTCTTGCACCAGGCCTGGCACCCAGCGGTGCTTCCAGGACGTAATTCTTCTGTGCAGCAATGAGGATAATCCTCAAGTTACGGACCCAGTCCGTGTAATTGCTACCATCATCTTTCAACTTTGCTTTCTCAAGGAACGCATTAAAATTCAACGGAACAACAGCACGAGCCATCTATCTACACAACATAGACAAGCAAGATACTATCAGGTACTAAGTTCATGATAAATTTAAGTTCAATTAATCATATTACTTAAGAACTCCCACTTAGATAGACATCCCTCTAATCCTCTAAGTGATCACGTGATCCAAATCAACTAAACCATGTCCGATCATCACATGAGATGGAGTAGTTTCAATGGTGAACATCACTATGTTGATCATATCTACTATATGATTCACGCTCGACCTTTCGGTCTCCGTGTTCCGAGGCCATATCTGTTATATGCTAGGCTCATCAAGTTAAACCTGAGTATTCCGCGTGTGCAACTGTTTTGCACCCGTTGTATTTGAACGTAGAGCCTATCACACCCGATCATCACGTGGTGTCTCAGCACGAAGAACTTTCGCAACGGTGCATACTCAGGGAGAACACTTCTTGATAATTTAGTGAGAGATCATCTTATAATGCTACCGTCAATCAAAGCAAGATAAGATGCATAAAAGGATAAACATCACATGCAATCAATATAAGTGATATGATATGGCCATCATCATCTCGTGCTTGTGATCTCCATCTTCGAAGCACCGTCATGATCACCATCATCACCGGCGCGACACCTTGATCTTCATCGCAGCATCGTTGTCGTCTCGCCAATCTTATGCTTCCACGACTATCACTACCGCTTAGTAATAAAGTAAAGCATTACATCGCGATTGCATTGCATACAATAAAGCGACAACCATATGGCTCCTGCCAGTTGCCGATAACTCGGTTACAAAACATGATCATCTCATACAATAAAATTTAGCATCATGTCTTGACCATATCACATCACAACATGCCCTGCAAAAACAAGTTAGACGTCCTCTACTTTGTTGTTGCAAGTTTTACGTGGCTGCTACGGGCTTTAAGCAAGAACTCATCTTACCTACGCATCAAAACCACAACGATAGTTTGTCAAATAGACTCCGTTTTAACCTTCTCAAGGACCGGGCGTAGCCACACTCGGTTCAACTAAAGTTGGAGAGACAGTCTTCCGCAAGCCATCTATGTGCAAAGCACGTCGAGGGAACCGGTCTCGCGTAAGCGTACGCGTAAGGTTGGTCCGGATCGTCTCGTCCAACAATACCGCTGAACCAAAGTATGACATGCTGGTAGGCAGTATGACTTGTATCGTCCACAACTCACTTGTGTTCTACTCGTGCAAATAACATCAAACCATAAAAACCTAGGCTCGGATGCCACTGTCGGGGAACGTAGTAATTTCAAAAATTTCCTACGCACACGCAAGATCATGGTGATGCATAGCAACGAGAGGGGAGAGTGTTGTCTACGTACCCTCGTAGACCGAAGCGGAAGCGTTGACACAACGTAGAGGAAGTAGTCGTACGTTCTCCTCGCGATCCAACCGATCACATCACCGTTACTCCGGCACCTCCGAGTTCTTGGCACACGTTCAGCTCGATGACGATCCCCGGGCTCCGATCCAGCAAAGCGTCGGGGAAGAGTTCCGTCAGCACGACGGTGTGGTGACGATCTTGATGTGTTACCGGCGCAGGGCTTCGCCTAAGCACTGCAACGATATGATCGAGGTGGAATTTGGTGGAAGGGGGCACCGCACACGGCTAAGGAAAGATCTCAATGATCAATTGTGTGTCTCTGGGGTGCCCCCTGCCCCCGTATATAAATGAGCCAAGGGGGAGGGGCTGGCCGGCCAAGCCTGGCGCGCCAGAGAGTCCTACTCCCTCTGGGAGTAGGATTCCCCCCCCCCCCCAATCCTAGTTGGACTAGGATTCTCCAAGGGGGGGAGAGAGAGAGGGGGCGCCCACCTCTCCTAGTCCTAATAGGACTAGGGGAAGGGGGGAGGCGCGCAACCCATGAGGGCAGCCCTCTCACCTCTCCTCCAAGGCCCATGTTGGCCCATTATGCCCCCGGGGGGTTCCGGTAACCCTCCCGGTATTCCGGTAAAATCCTGATTTCACCTGGAATGCATCCGATGTCCAAACATAGGCTTCCAATATATCATTCTTTACGTCTCGACCATTTCGAGACTCCTCGTCATGTCCGTGATCACATCCGGGACTCCGAACTCCTTCGGTACATCAAAATGCATAAACTCATAATAACTGTCATCGTAACGTTAAGCGTGCGGACCCTACGGTTCGAGAACAATGTAGACATGACCGAGACACGTCTCCGGTCAATAACCAATAGCGGGACCTGGATGCCCATATTGGCTCCTACATATTCTACGAAGATCTTTATCGGTCAGACCGCATAACAACATACGTTGTTCCCTTTGTCATCGGTATGTTACTTGCCCGAGATTCGATCGTCGGTATCCAATACCTAGTTCAATCTCATTACCGGCAAGTCTCTTTACTCGTTCCGTAATACATCATCTCGCAACTAACTCATTGGTTGCAATGCTTGCAAGGCTTTATGTGATGTGCATTACCGAGAAGGCCCTGAGATACCTCTCCGACAATCGGAGTGACAAATCCTCATCTCGAAATATGCCAACCCAATATGTACCTTCGGAGAGACCTGTAGAGCACCTTTATAATCACCCAGTTACGTTGTGACGTTTGGTAGCACACAAAGTGTTCCTACGGTAAACGGGAGTTGCATAATCTCATAGTTAAAGGAACATGTATAAGTCATGGATAAAAGCAATAGCAACATACTAAACGATCGGGTGCTATACTAATGGAATGGGTCATGTCAATCAGATCATTCAACTAATGATGTGATCTCGTTAATCAAATAACAACTCTTTGTTCATGGCTAGGAAACATAACCATCTTTGATTAATGAGCTAGTCAAGTAGAGGCATACTAGTGACACTCTGTTTGTCTATGTATTCACACATGTATTATGTTTCCAGTTAATACAATTCTAGCATGAATAATAAACATTTATCATGATATAAGGAAATAAATAATAACTTTATTATTGCCTCTAGGGCATATTTCCTTCATAAAACACTTTTGAAGATTTTGTAGAAAAATTTCGAATCAAAGAGGGCAGTAAAAGTAACTTTTAATTACCCTGAATGAAGAACACGACGAACAGAGAGGTGAAATAGTGAAGTTTATCGATGTAGATCTTCCACGCCCTAACTTGGCGGAGGAAGACGTCTACGGCGGCGGCGGAGGTGAAGATTTCCGCGGTCAGCGCGAGTACGACGGCGATGAGGTCGAGGCGGTGAAGCTCTTCCTCACCGGCGACGATGGAGTAGCGGCGGCGCTAGGGTTTGAGAAGCTCGAGCGGGAGAGTGAGATCGAGCGGAGTAAAAGAAGTGAGGAAGAGGCGAGGGGTATTTATAGAGGCAGTGAAAAACTGTTCGCCAGAAGATTTAGGACGAACGTGCCCCTGACCATTCTCCTTCTCACGACATGTGTCACCCACGTACTGTGTAGTGGTGATCGTGTAAGATCGTGGGTGAATAGAATAATGCATCATGGGATGCGGAACGGTTTGAGCGGCAAAACCGAAAATTTGGATAAGATTAGTTTTAACGTTCCGTTCGCAATTTCTTCAGCTGACAAGGACACAGTGAAGATTTTGAACGAGTTTCAAATAGAACGCACAAGAAGAATTTGTGAACAGATTGGATTGAGTATAGCATAGAGGGGAAGGGTCTGATCACATTCACTTAGTAGAAAAACCAACTTGAAGAAATAGCTATAAGTGAATGCTGTAGAGGACTTAAACTCATATATATGAATAAAAACGACGGCACAAGTGAAGATTTTGCAAGTTGAAGATTTTGAACAACTGAGGAATTTCAAAAACTGAGGAAAAACTCAACTTAAAGATTTTCAACTTTTGTGGTGGCGTGATCCACCATATAAGAATGCTGATTTCACACACCGCGTACAATTGTCGTAGGGTTCTAAGAATCAAATTCTTCATTAATTTCTTCACACTTAGAGTGTTATTCTTCATTGATTGAAGAAAAACGTTTCTTCATGTGTTGCACATCTAAGTCATCAGTTTTGCATAAGTGTTAGGATGAGTGCCTTTTTCAAAGTACATTCAAAGACTCTAAGATATTTAGCTCACACCGCAACTTGCTAAATATCTTCTCATCCAAGGGATTAGTGAAGATATCGGCTAGCTGTTCTTCAGTCTTCACATGCTCAATAGAAATGTCTCCCTTCAACACATGGTCACGAAGAAAATGATGACGAATCTGAATGTGCTTTGTCTTCGAGTGCTGAACTGGGTTGTGAACAATCTTGATGGCACTCTCATTGTCACAGAGGAGAGGCACATTCTTCACGTTGATGCCATAGTCCTTTAGTGTTTGCTTCATCCATAGCATTTGAGCACAGCAAGAACCAGCAGCAATGTAGTCAGCTTCAGCAGTAGACAGTGATACGCAGTTCTGTTTCTTCGAGGACCAACAGACCAAGGATTGTCCGAGGAAATGACATGTACCAGATGTTGACTTCCGGTCCACACGGTCACCAGTATAGTCAGAGTCAGAATATCCAACGAGATCAAAATCCGAGCCCTTTTGATACCATAATCCAAGTGTTGGTGTGTGAGCTAGATATCGAAGAATATGCTTCACAGCCTTATGGTGTGATTCCTTCGGTGCAGCTTGAAATCGGGCACACATGCAAACACTAAGCATTATATCTGGCCTAGATGCACATAAGTACAATAAAGAGACAATCATGGAGCGGTATACCTTATGATCGAAGTCAATACCATTTTCATCAGTGCATAGATGACCATTTGTGGGCATAGGAATTTTGATGCCTTTGCAATCTTGCATGCCGAATTTCTTTAGGACATCCTTGAGGTATTTCTCCTGAGATATGAATATGCCATTGCGCTGTTGACGAATTTGAAGACCTAAGAAGAATTTCAACTCTCCCATCATAGACATTTAATATTCTTCACTCATCATATAGGCAAATTCATCACTATAACGTTGGTCAGTAGCCAAAGATGATATCATCAACATATATTTGGCACACAAACAGTTCACCATCATAAGACTTAGTAAAAAGAGTGGGATCGAGTGAACCGGGTGTGAAGCCTTTCTTCATGAAGAAATCCTTCAAAGTATCATACCACGCCTGTGGGGCCTGCTTGAGGCCATAGAGGGCCTTGTTAAGTCTGAAGACTTTGTCAGGATGTTTTGGATCTTCAAAACCTGGGGGTTGAGCAACATATACTTCTTCCTCAAGCTTACCATTGAGGAATGCACTTTTTACATCCATTTGATATAAGATGATATCATGATGGTTAGCATAAGCAAGCAATATGCGAATAGCCTCAAGTCTAGCAACAGGTGCAAATGTTTCATCGAAATCAGCTCCCTCAACCTGTGTGTAGCCTTGAGCTACTAGTCGTGCCTTATTCCTCACCACAACACCATTTTCATCTTGCTTGTTGCGGTAGATCCACTTTGTGCCAATGATGTTATGCTTGCGAGAATCGGGACGATTGACTAGTTCCCAGACGTTGTTGAGCTTGAACTGATGTAATTCTTCTTGCATGGCCTGAATCCACTCAGGCTCCAGAAATGCTTCATCTACCTTAGTGGGCTCTATGATAGAGACAAAAGCAAAGTGCCCACAAAAGTTAAATAGATGTGAAGCTTTTGAGCGTGTGAGAGGACCTGGTGCTCTAATGTCATCAATGATCTTCTACACTTGCACTTCTTTTGCAACGCGAGGATGAGCTGGTCGTCGTTGAGGAATTTGATCAGCATTTTCTTCAGCATCAATTTCCTCAGCATTTTCTTCAGGTTCATCAGCTCGACGTTCTTCACGTTCTGGAATGAATTCTTCAGCAGATTCTTCAGTAGGAATGGCATCTTCAGTAGCCTTGTGTTTGATAGAATCCTCGGGTGCTGGTTCATCTAACACAGAAGGTAGGTGCTCTCTTTGCGAGCCATTAGTTTCATCGAACCGCACATCTACAGTTTCAACAATCTTTTGAAGAACATTGTTGAAGACTTTGTAGGTGTGCGAGTCCTTTCTGTAACCAAGCATAAAACCTTCATGTGCTTTCGGTGCAAATTTAGAGTTGTGATGAGGATCTCTAATCCAGCATTTAGCACCGAAGACTTTGAAATAACTCACATTGGGTTTCTTGTCAATGAGGAGTTCATAGGCAGTCTTCTTGAATAATTTGTGAAGATATACTCTGTTGATGATGTGGCACGCAGTATCAATTGCATCAACCCAGAAACGACGAGGGGTTTTGTACTCATCGAGCATAGTGCGAGCCATCTCAGCAAGAGTCATGTTCTTGCGCTCCACGATGCCATTCTGTTGAGGAGTATAAGGGGCAGATAACTCATGAGTAATACCAAGTTCATCAAGATATTCATTGAGACCCGAATTCTTGAACTCAGTGCCATTGTCACTTCTGATGTGCTTGATCTTCACACCAAAATTGGTTGAAGCCCTCGAGGAAAATCGTTTGAAGACTTCCTGCACTTCATGTTTGTAAGAGACAAGGTGTACCCATGTGTAACGAGAGTAATCATCAACAATAACAAAGCCATATTGAGATGCTTCATTTGAAACAGAAGAATAATGATTAGGACCAAAGAGATCCATGTGAAGCAATTCGAATGGTCGAGTAGTGGTCATGATGGTCTTTGCTGGATGCTTGGCCTTCGTCATCTTTCCAGCTTCACAGGCACCGCATAAGTGATCCTTGAGGAATTTGACATTCTCAATGCCAATGACATGCTTCTTCTTCGCAAGTGTGTGCAAATTCCTCATGCCTGCATGACCAAGTCGTCGATGCCATAACCATCCTTCTGAAGCTTTTGCAAGTAGGCACGCGGCTAGTTGTGAATCTGCAGAGAAATCAACAATATACAAGTCTCCTCTCCTAAAGCCTTCGAAGACTTTGGAATTGTCAGCTTCCATAATCACAACACAACGATACTTGCCAAAGACAACAACCATATCAAGATCACAAAGCATTGAGACAGACATAAGGTTGTATCCTAAGGACTCAACAAGCATGACTTTGTCCATGTGTCGATCCTTTGTGATAGCAACTTTACCTAGACCCAATACCTGACTTTTGCTTTTATCAACGAAGATGATATGCTTCAGATGTGATGACGATAAGGGAGCATCCATCAATAAATTCCTGTCACCAGTCATGTGATTTGTACATCCACTATCAAGTACCCACTCAGTGGCTTTGGGTTGATCATCCTGCAGATGAATTAGTGCAACTTACGAACTCATATACTTCAGCAGTGAAGAATATGATATCACAATTCATCAGATCAATTTCATCAAGCAGTAGGACAGATAAAGCAGAGGGAGGACGTGTGAAATGAGAGTTCATTTCATCATGGTTAGCCTGTGTCCTTTCAGGCATTTTGTTAGGTCCCCAGCAAATTCTTCAGACGTTACAGTACGTCTGGAGACCTGACCCTGCATAAGAAATTAGTTCTTTTTCTTCACCACCCACATCTAAAGGGGTGCAAAGAGTTCATCACTCTGCGAGCTTCATATGAGAATGGTGGCATAGCGGCCAAACCATTACGTTTCACATAAGAGGGGTTAGGGTAAGCATATGAATAAGCAGAGAAATTCTTCGAGGACTTATGAGCATAATAATTTGAAGAATAATGCTCATATTCATAGCCCTTGGCTCTTCCCTGCGAAACAGAGTTGTTAGCACGATGATGTTCATATGAGGACTTTGATCCATGTGAGGAATTTGATCCCCTTGAGGAATTTGGTCCGTATGAGGACTTGGATCCATATGAAGAATTTGGTCCATATGAAGAATTTGATCTGGGGTTCCTGTTCTTCACTGGTGGTGTCATGAGGACATTCACCTGAAGACTTTCAAGGCACCTTTTCGGAACCCAGATTTTCTTCGTAGGGGAACCATTCCTGCAGTTAGTGCCAACATATCTAGCAAATACTTCACCATTCTGATTTTTGAACAGTTTATAGTTCGAGTCAAATGACTCATTAGAAGAATGAGAAGATTCACATTATAACCAGATAAATTAGATGGATCAACTAGAGGTCCCTTTGCAGCAACCCATGAGGTTTTGGGGTACTGCTCAGGCTTCCAATATGTACCATCAGCATTGAGTTTCCTCTCAAAGGCAATACCCTCTTTCCTAGGGTTCCTGTTGAGAATCTGCTTTTTAAGCACATCACAAAGAGTCTGATGCCCTTTGAGGCTTTTGTACATGCCTGTCATGTACAATTCCTTCAGCCCTACATCGTCAGTGATACTAGCAATGTCCTCAGATGAGGAATTAGTGATAGCAGAGACATGCGAAGAATTTGTAACATTAGAAGCATTTGAACATTCAGGTGAAGAATTAGCAGATTTTCGTTCAATGCATTTTAAACATGGAGGAACAAATTCTTCCTGAGCAGCGCTGATTTGTTGAGCAAGCAATGAATCGCGCTCCTTCTGAAGATCTTCATAACTCACTCTTAGCTCCTCAAGATCTTGCTTTCTTTGAAGAAATTCATAAGAAAGCTTCTCATGATCAGATAAGAGAGTGTTATGATGACCTTGAAGGTTATCAAACCTGGTCTGAAGTCTTTGAAGATTTTCAGTTAAGGCTTTAGTGCGATCCATTTCTTCACCCAACATATCATCACTTTTGTCTAGCATCTTTTGAACCTTTTCAAAAGCCTTTTGTTGTTGCACAGCAATCTTAGCAAGTTTAGAGTAGCTAGGCTTAAGATTTTCATCAGATTCATCTTCACTAGATTCAGAGGAGGTATATTTAGGTACCTTGGCACCCTTTGCCATGAAGCAATAGGTGGGAGCATAGTCATCGTTGCCTTCATCAGCCTTGTTGGTGAGGTCATTTTCTTCAGAGTTGAAGATAGACTTGCCGACGAATGCAGTAGCGAGGGCTAGGCTTGCCACACCAGACTCAGAGTCCTCAGAAGCCTCCTCTTCTTCTTGTTCCTTATATTCAGCTTCAGAGTCCATTTCCTTGCCAATGAATGCCCGAGCCTTCTTGGAGCTGCTCTTCTTGTGAGATGAAGACCTTGAGGATTTTGATGATGAAGATTTTGAGGACTTCTTCTTTTTCTTCGCATCATCAGAACTGTAATCCTTGTATTTCTTCTTCTTTGATTCCTTTTCCCACTGAGGACAATCTTGAATGTAATGTCCTGGTTTCTTGTACTTGTGACAAAGCCTCTTCTTGTAGTCACTGGATGAGGAATCATTGCTCCTTGAGGGTTTTCCAAAGCGACCACGTCTTGAGAACTTCTGGAATTTCTTCACTAGCAGTGCTAGATCATGACTCAGTTCTTCGGGGTCACCAAGGCTGCTACCAGAGTATTCATCATTGGATTCTGATACTGCCTTGGCCTTCAGTGCACGTGATCTGCCATAGCTCGAACCATAGAGATCTCTCTTTTCAGCAAGCTGGAACTCATGAGTGTTTAGCCTCTCGAGGATATCAGCGGGGTCAAGTGACTTGTAATCAGCACGCTCTTGTATCATCAGTGCCAGAGTATCAAATGAGGAATCAAGCGATGTCAGCAATTTCTTCACCACCTCATGGTCGGTGATGTCAGTGCCGCCAAGTGCTTGAAGCTCATTAGAGATGTCAGTGAGGCGATCGAAGGTTTGCTGAATATTTTCATTGTCGAGTCTTTTGAAGCGGTTGAAGAGATTGCGAAGAACATCAACTCGAGAGTCACGCTGAGTTGAAACTCCTTCATTGACCTTGGATAGCCTATCCCAGATAAGCTTAGCAGTTTCCAAAGCACTCACTCTACCATACTGTCCTTTACTTAGATGGGCACATATGATATTCTTCGCTTGGGAATCGAGTTGCTTGAATCTCTTCACATCGGTAGCGTTCACTGAGGGTGAGACGGAGGGAACACCATTTTCCACAACGTACCAGAGATCGTTATCGATTGCCTCAAGATGCATGCGCATCTTGTTCTTCCAGTAGGGGTAGTCCGTCCCATCAAAGGTAGGACACCCAGCAGAGACCTTATCATACATGTGGTCGACATAACTAAAACTCCAGGCGGTTAAACCAAAATCACACAGAACAAGGGAGTACCTTGCTCTGATACCAATTGAAAGTAAGTTATATCGACTAGAGGGGGGGTGAATAGGCAATTTTTATGAAATTCTTCACTGAGGAATTTGCTGGTGAGGAAATTCCTTAGCGAAGAACTACTAGCAGTGGAATAAGTACTCAGAAGTAAACATAGCAGAATACATGCATGGTCATCATGATGAAATGAAGACAAACACAGAGTACAGAAAGCGTAAACACAGGATAGCACAAGATGAAGACAAACAGACAGAAGAAATTGAACTGAGGAAATTGAGAAAGTCTTCAGTCAAAGTCTTCAAACACAGATATGAACAAACACAGAACACGATAATGAGGAAATGAAAGTGTTGAGGAAAGGGAACCAGTTGGCTTGGTGAAGACAATGATTTGGTAGACCAGTTCCAACTGCTGTCTCAGTTGTACGTCTGGTTGGAGCGGCTGAGTATTTAAACTCGAGGACACCTAGTCCCGGACACACAGTCCTCACCGTATTCTCCTTGAGCTAAGGACACACAATCCTCGCCCAATCACTCGTGGTAAGTCTTTAGGTGACTTCCAAACCTTCACAAACTCGGTCACTCGGCGATCCACAATTCCTCTTGGATGCTCTAGACCATGACGCCTAACCGTCTGGAAGAAGCACAATCTTCAAAGGTAACAAGCGTCGGATCCACGCAGGATCAATCTCTTTAGTGATGCTCAATCACTTTGGGTTTGTAGGTGTTTGGGTTTGGATTTGGATTTTCCTCACTTGATGATTTTCGCTCAAAGTCCTCGCAGGATGGGTTGCTCTCAAATGACAAGTGCCAAGTTCTCGCGGAGCAGCCAACCAGCTAGTGGTTGTAGGGGGCGGCTATTTATAGCCTAGGGAGCAGCCCGACATGATAAGACATAAATGCCCTTCAATGATATGACCGTTAGGTGGATAAGATATTTTGGGACAGCTGGCGCGTAGCACAACAACGGTCGGAAACTTGAGATACAAATTCCTCAGGGCTATCATGTTCCTCACTGTGTAGGCAATTCGCACTGGCGAATTCCTAACTCCTCAGTCAGAGCAAGATCCTCAGTGACCAGAAGAACTGCGTCTCTGTCACTAAAGAAATTGACTGATCTGTATGAGATTTCCAATGGCTTCACTCGAAGGGATTGGTAGGTGTAGGATTTGAGTTGAGCATCACGTGGAAATATTCTCCTTCGTATTTCCTCGACCCCCTTTAACAGTACGGTGTTTCCTATGAATCAAGAAAGAGAAAATGAAACTATTAAAACAAAAGTCTTCACGCTTCATGTTCCTCAAATGATAACCAAGTCTTCAAGGTCACACCAATTTCTTCACTTTCAAAGTCTTCAGAAAGTCTTCAGAATATCAAAGTCTTCAGTTGAAGAACTTCATTTTTAGGGGTCGACTTTCTCTGTAAATATCAAACTCCTCATAGACTTATAGACCTGTGTACACTCATAAACACGTTAGATCCTTAACCTATAAGTCTTCAATACACCAAAATCACTAAGGGGCACTAGATGCACTTACAGGAGAGGAAATCTAGAGGAAAATGGCAAATAATATAAATTGCGAGGGGATGTGATTTGTGATTAGGAACCTGGTAGATGTTGATGATGTCTCCCCGGCAACAGCGCCAAAAATTCCTTTTGATATCTGCTAGAACTACGTCGGTATTTCCCCAAAGAAGAAGGGATGATGCAACACAGCAACCGTAGGTATTTCCCTCAGTGATGAGATCAAGGTTATCGAACCAGCAGGAGAACCATGCAACACTACGTGAATGGCACCTGCACACAAATAACAAATACTCGCAACCCGACATATTAAAGGGGTTGTCAATCCCTTTCGGGCAACGACGCCAAAAATTGGCAAGTAGACGGGATAAAAAATATGATAGATTGGATAAATAGATCTCACGGGAATGTGAGATAAAATAAATAAAAATAAATTGCAGCAAGGTATTTTTGGGATTTTGGAAATATAGATCTAAAAAAAGCAAATAAAATAGATCGCAAAGGCAAATATAATAAAGAAGAGACCCGGGGTCGTAGATTTCACTAGTGGCATCTCTAGAAAAAAATAACAAACAATGGGTAAACGAATTACTGTTGGGAAATTGATAAAACTTCAAATAATCATGACGATATCCAGGCAATGATCATTATATAGGCATCACATCTAAGATTAGTAGACCGACTCCTGCCAACATGTACTACTATTAGTCCACACATCGACCGCTATCCAACATGCATCTAGTGTATTAAGTTCATGGAAAAACAGACTAATGCAATAAGAACGATGACATGACGTAGACAAGATCTATTTATGTAGAAATAGACCCCATCTTGTTATCCTTAATAGCAACGATACATACATGTTGGTTCCCCTTTTGTCACTGGGATCAAGCATCGTAAGATCGAACCCATCACAAAGCACCTCTTTCCATTGCAAGATAAATATATCAAGTTGGCCAAACAAAACCCAAATATCGGAGAAGAAATACGAGGCTATAAGCAACCATGCATATAAGAGATCAAAGAAGACTCAAACACTACAAGAAATATGTCAACTTGTGACCTACTCTTAGTGACCCCGGTTGAATTGGTCGTAAATCCAAGGCTATTTCGCTTGGAAGGGCTCAAACCCTGAAATTGCCTTACACCAAATGGTCATCAAGCAGACAAGAGTGGTCAACGACCTTATTTCTACCTGATTTCGACCAATATAAATGGTCATGAGGTTGTGAACGTGGATGCAATTGTACTTAAGGTGTCGCTCAAGGTGGGCTTGGGCCTTCATGGAACGAGGCCACCTTCTTTTTTTTAAAAAAAATATGTGTGCCATTTAGGCCTCGGCCCATACATGAAGAAATGTGGAAGGCCCTCATATTACTCACAAAAAAATATTCGGCCCAATGAAAATGGGAAAATAACAAGTTTTTCATGTATT
This sequence comes from Aegilops umbellulata, assembly GCA_032464435.1. Lineage (NCBI taxonomy): Eukaryota > Viridiplantae > Streptophyta > Magnoliopsida > Poales > Poaceae > Aegilops > Aegilops umbellulata. The sequence continues at coordinate 105,466,718 of CP136055.1, forward strand.
TAAATTTTTCTAACCAATATCAACAATGTTTTATATGTAGACAAAAATGTACAATATGTAAAAACAAATATAGACATCAAAGCGTATCTATGAAAAGATGTTTTTTTGTTGGGAATATATGAAAATATGTTAATCATGTATTTGAAAAAAGTTAAACATATATAAACAATATGTACAATGTGACTTAAAAAATGTAGACATGTGTTCAAAATATTAGACATCAAAATATTTATTAAAAATGTTAATAATGTAAATAAAATCCATTTAATATCTATAAAAAATGTTTCTAGTGTACACAAATTTGTTCATAAAATGTGGTTTAATATTCTTGAAAATTTTTAACAATAATATTTGTTAGGTTCTTCACAAAAAAGTCACTTTAGAAACTCGAAAAATGGAAAATGAATATGCGAAAATTTGTCTTTTTCACGAGAGGTGGACAAAACATATTTTACACCCAACCATTTGGTCAATTGTACATTAAGTATGGAATAGTATTTTATAAATTTGATTTGGTCCAATTTTGCAACAAATATATGGTAGGTTCTTAAAAAACCTCATTTGGGCACTAAAAAATGGAAAATTGATTTTTTTGTCCAAAGAAAACAAAAACTCCCTTAGGAAACATTGTTCGTCATTGCAAGATGCACCCCCCTACACTATATGAGATCATTTGAACAAACTATGCCATGAATTTTTATGCCCGTTTCAAAATACGGTCAAAACGGCGGGCTTGACCGTTTCTACCTAGTGGTTGAATCTTGGAAAACTTTTGATGTTTCTCTGATTAAATAGATACTTATGTACCTACAAACAATTTTTGGAAAAAATAAAGAGCAAACTATGAGGCAGCTGCAGTTCAAATTTGACCCGCTTAATATTCAAAAAAAATTTGACCCGCTTCCTACTAAATCGGCAAAAATTTGTCATTTTCACCAGAGGTGGATCAAGGCTTTTGACACCCAACCATTTGGTCAATTGTGCATTATATATGGCCTAGTATTTTATTTTGCAACAAATATATAGTAGGTCCTTCACAAAAAAACTCATTTCACGCACTCAAAAAATGGAAAATGAAATTTCCGTGCAAAGAAAATGAAAACTCCCTTAGGCAACATTGCTTGGAATTCCAAGATGCACCCTTCTGCACAATATGAGATCATTTCAACAAACTATGTCATGAATGTGGCCATAAGATTGATCATTTGGCTTGAAAGCCATGAATCTTCATGCATGATAACTCATTTCTGAGAACACTTGTTAAAAATAATTGTCGTATTGCAAGTTTATAATTTTTTCTGGCCACTTGGTCACATGTCATGACAGAATGCGATGATTTTCCAATTTTTTGATTTTTTGAGTTTTTTATGCCCGTTTCAAAATGCGGTCAAAAAAGCGGGCTTGACCGTTCCTAGCTAGTGGTTGAATCTTGGAATTTCTTTGATGTTTCTATGATTAAATAGATACTTATGTACATATAAATGATTTTTGGAAAAAATAAATAGCAAACTATGAGGCAGCTCCAGTTCAAATTTGACCCGCTTCCTACTAAATCGGCAGAAATTTGTCTTTTTCACCAGAGGTGGATCAAGGATTTTTACAACCAACCATTTGGTCAATTGTGCATTAAATATGTCCTGGTATTTTAGAAAATTTATTTGGTCCAATTTTGCAACAAATATATGGTAGGTCCTTCACAAAAAATACTCATTTCGGGCACTCAAAAAATGGAAAATGAAATTTCTGTGCAAAGAAAAACAAAACTCCCTTAGGCAACACTGTTTGGAATTCCAAGATACACCCTTGTGCACAATATGAGATCATTTCAACAAACTATGCCATGAATGTGGCCATAAGATTGATCATTTGGCTTGAAAGCCATGAATCTTCACACATGATAGCTCATTTCTGAGAACACTTTTTTAAAATAATTGTCGTATTACAAGTTTATAATTTTTTCAGGCAACTTGGTCACATGTAATGACACAATGCGAAGGTTTTCCAAATTTTTGATATTTTTGAATTTTTTATGCCCGTTTCAAAATGCAGTCAAAACAGCGGGCTTGACCGTTCCTAGCGAGTGGTTGAATCTTGGAAAACTTTTGATGTTTCTCTGATTAAATAGATACTTATGTACCTAGAAATGATTTTTGAAAAAAAATAAATAGCAAACTATGAGGCAGCTGCAGTTCAAATTTGACCCGCTTCCAACTAAATCGGCAGAAATTTGTCCTTTTCACGAGAGATGGCTCAAAGCTTTTGACACCAAACCATTTGGTCAATTGTGCATTAAATATGGCCTAGTATTTTATAAAATTTATGTGGTCCAATTTTGCAACAAATATATGGTAGGTCCTTCACAAAAAACCTCATTTTGGGCAACCGAAAAATGGAAAATGATTTTTTCGTCCAAAGAAAATGAAAACTTCCTTAGGCAACATTGTTTGCCATTCCAATATGCACCCTCGTGCATAATATGAGATCATTTCAATAAACTATGCTATGAATGTGGCCATAAGATTGATCATTTGGCTTGAAAGCCATTGATCTCCACACATGATAGCTCGTTTCTGAGAACACTTTTTAAAAAATATTATTTTATTACAAGTTTATTATTTTTTCTAGTAACTTGGCCACATATAATGATACAATGCGAAGGTTTTCCAATTTTTTGCTTTTCTATGAATTTTTTATGCCCGTTTCAAAATGTTGTCAAAACGGCGGGCATGACCGTTCCTACTAGTGGTTGAATCTTGGAAAACTTTTTGTGTTTCTATGATTAAATAGATACTTATGTACCTAGAAATGATTTTTGCAAAAATTAAAGAGCAAACTATGAGGCAGCTGCAATTCAAATTTGACCCGCTTCCAACTAAATCGGTAGACATTTGTCTTTTTTCACAAGAGATGGATCGAAGCTTTTGACACCCAACCATTTGGTCCATTGTGCATTAAATTTGTCCTAATATTTTAGAAAAATGTTTTGGTCCAATTTTGCAACGATTATTTGGTAGGTCCTTCACAAACAACCTCATTCTGGGCACTCGGAAAATGGAAAATGATTTTTTCGTCCAAAGAAAATGAAAACTTCCTTAGGCAACATTGTTTGCCATTACAATATGCACCCTTGTGCGCAATATGAGTTCATTTCAACAAACTATGCTATGAATGTGACCATAAGATTGATCATTTTGGCTTGAAAGCCATTGATATCCACACAAGATAACTCGTTTATGAGAACACTATTAAAAAAATTTATTGTATTACCAGTTTATTATTTTTCCTAGTAACTTGGCCACATATAATGACACAATGCGAAGGTTTTCCAATTTTTTGATTTTTTTCAATTGTTTATGCCCGTTTCAAAATGCGGTCAAAACGACGGGCGCGACCATCCGAACTAGTGGTTGAATCTTGGAAAACTTTTGGTGTTTCTATGATTAAATAGATACTTATGTACCTAGAAATAATTTTTGCAAAAAATAAAGAGCAAACTATGAGGCAGCTGCAATTCAAATTTGACCTGCTTCCAACTAAATCGGTAGAAATTTGTCTTTTTCACGAGAGATGGATCAAACCTTTTGACACCCAACCATTAGGTCAATTGTGCATTAAATATGTCCTAATATTTTAGAAAAAAATTTGGTCCAATTTTGCAACAATTATTTGGTAGGTCCTTCACAAGAAACCTCATTTTGGGCACTCGGAAAATGGAAAATGATTTTTTCGTCCAAAGAAAATGAAAACTTCCTTAGGCAACATTGTTTGCCATTCCAATATGCACCCTTGTGCACAATATGAGATCATTTCAACAAACTATGCTATGAATGTGGCCATAAGATTGATCATTTGGCTTGAAAGCCATAGATCTCCACACATGATAGCTCGTTTCTGAGAACACTTTTTAAAAAATATTATTTTATTACAAGTTTATTATTTTTTCTAGTAACTTGGCCACATATAATGATACAATGCGAAGGTTTTCCAATTTTTTGCTTTTCTATGAATTTTTTATGCCCGTTTCAAAATGTTGTCAAACGGCGGGCATGACCGTTCCTAACTAGTGGTTGAATCTTGGAAAACTTTTTGTGTTTCTATGATTAAATAGATACTTATGTACCTAGAAATGATTTTTGCAAAAATTAAAGAGCAAACTATGAGGCAGCTGCAATTCAAATTTGACCCGCTTCCAACTAAATCGGTAGACATTTGTCTTTTTTCACAAGAGATGGATCGAAGCTTTTGACACCCAACCATTTGGTCCATTGTGCATTAAATTTGTCCTAATATTTTAGAAAAATATTTTGGTCCAATTTTGCAACGATTATTTGGTAGGTCCTTCACCAAAAACCTCATTCTGGGCACTCGGAAAATGGAAAATGATTTTTTCGTCCAAAGAAAATGAAAACTTCCTTAGGCAACATTGTTTGCCATTACAATATGCACCCTTGTGCACAATATGAGTTCATTTCAACAAACTATGCTATGAATGTGACCATAAGATTGATCATTTTGGCTTGAAAGCCATTGATATCCACACAAGATAACTCGTTTATGAGAACACTATTAAAAAATTTTATTGTATTACCAGTTTATTATTTTTCCTAGTAACTTGGCCACATATAATGACACAATGTGAAGGTTTTCCAATTTTTTAATTTTTTTTAATTGTTTATGCCCGCTTCAAAATGCGGTCAAAACGACGGGCGTGACCGTCCTAACTAGTGGTTGAATCTTGGAAAACTTTTGGTGTTTCTATGATTAAATAGATACTTATGTACCTAGAAATGATTTTTGCAAAAAATAAAGAGCAAACTATGAGGCAGCTGCAATTCAAATTTGACCTGCTTCCAACTAAATTGGTAGAAATTTGTCTTTTTCACGAGAGATGGATCAAACCTTTTGACACCCAACCATTAGGTCAATTGTGCATTAAATATGTCCTAATATTTTAGAAAAAAATTTGGTCCAATTTTGCAACAATTATTTGGTAGGTCCTTCACAAGAAACCTCATTTTGGGCACTCGGAAAATGGAAAATGATTTTTTCGTCCAAAGAAAATGAAAACTTCCTTAGGCAACATTGTTTGCCATTCCAATATGCACCCTTGTGCACAATATGAGATCATTTCAACAAACTATGCTATGAATGTGGCCATAAGATTGTTCATTTGGCTTGAAAGCCATTGATCTCCACACATGATAGCTCGTTTCTGAGAATACTTTTTTTAAAAAATATATTGTATTACAAGTTTAGGTTTTCCAATTTTTTGATTTTTTTATTCTTTATGCCCGTTTCAAAATGCGGTCAAAACGGCGGGCATGACCGTTGCTAGCTAGTGGTTGAATCTTGGAAAACTTTTGGTGTTTCTATGATTAAATAGATACTTTTGTACCTAAAAATGATTTTTGGGAAAAATAAAGAGGAAACTATGAGGCAGCTGCAGTTCAAATTTGACCCGCTTCCAACTAAATCGACAGAATTGTTTCTTTTTCACGAGAGGTGGATCAAAGATTTTGACACCCAACCATTTGGTCAATTGTGCATTAAATATGTCCTAATATTTTTTTTAAATGTTTTGGTCCAATTTTGCAACAATTATTTGGTAGGTCCTTCATAAAAAACCTCATTTTGGACAATTGGAAAATGATTAAAAATAGCTAGAAAGATTAGAAATGCATACAAATTGGTGCTCATTCATAAAATGTGGTTTAACTTGAGTGAAAATTTGTGTGGTGCTCTTTTGTAAAATATTTTTGATAGCTGCTTCATGTGACCTCCCTATTTTTAGGACTTGGAAACTAATTTTAAATCACAGATTTTTTTCAACCAATCATGACTCTTCTCACGGATCACCCCACTGTAGCCGATCTGAACCGTCCACACACGAGGGATCCAACGTCTCTCACTCACCTGTCTGCAGCATGCTACCTCTTGAGCACTGCATTGGATTTCCCCGAAGAGGAGAGGATGATGCAGCAAAGTAGCATAAGTATTTCCCTCAGTTTTTTGAGAACCAAGGTATCAATCCAGTAGGAGGCTACACGCAAGTCCCTTGTACCTACACAAAACAATAGCTTAACGCAACCAATGCGATTAGGGGTTGTCAATCCCTTCACGGTCACTTACGGGAGTGAGATCTGATAGAGATGATAGATAATATTTTTGGTATTTCTGGTATAGAGATGCAAAGTGAAAAGTAAAAGACAAAGTAAAAAGCAAAGCAATAATAAAGTGATGGAGATTGATATGATGAGAATAGACCCGGGGGCCATAGGTTTTACTAGTGGCTTCTCTCAAGAGCATAAGTATTCTACGGTGGGTGAACAAATTACTGTTGAGCAATTGACAGAATTGAGCATAGTTATGAGAATATCTAGGTATGATCATGTATATAGGCATCACGTCCGAGACAAGTAGACCGACTCCTGCCTGCATCTACTACTATTACTCCACTCATCGACCGCTATCCAGCATGCATCTAGAGTATTAAGTTAAAAATAGAGTAACGCCTTAAGCAAGATGACATGATGTAGAGGGATAGTTTCATGCAATATGATAAAAACCCCATCTTGTTATCCTCGATGGCAACAATACAATACGTGCCTTGCTGCCCCTTCTGTCACTGGGAAAGGACACCGCAAGATTGAACCCAAAGCTAAGCACTTCTCCCATGGCAAGAAAAACCAATCTAGTAGGCCAAACCAAACTGATAATTCGAAGAGACTTGCTAAGATAACCAATCATACATAAAAGAATTCAGAGAAGATTCAAATATTATTCATAGATAGACTTGATCATAAACCCACAATTCATCGGTCTCAACAAACACACCGCAAAAAGAAGATTACATCGAATAGATCTCCACGAGAGAGGGGGAGAACATTGTAATGAGATCCAAAAAGAGAGAAGAAGCCATCTAGCTAATAACTATGGACCCGAAGGTTTGAGGTAAACTACTCACACTTCATCGGAGAGGCTATGATGATGTAGAAGCCCTCCGTGATGACGGCCCTCTCCGGCGGAGCTCCAGAACAGGCCCCAAGATGGGATCTAGTGGGTACAGAAGGTTGCGGCGGTGGAATTAGGTATGGCTCCGTATCTGATCATTTGGGGTTACGTAGGTATATATAGGAGGAAGGAGTACGTCGGTGGAGCAACAGGGGGCCCACGAGACAGGGGCGTGCCCTAGAGGGGTGGGCGCACCCCCACCCTCATGACCGCCTCTTTTGTTCCTTCGAGTAGGGTCCAAGTCTCCTGGATCACGTTCGGTGAGAAAATCACGTTCCAGAAGGTTTCATTCCGTTTGGACTCCGTTTGATATTCTGTTTCTTCGAAACACTGAAATAGACAAAAAAACAACAATTCTAGGCTGGGCCTCCGGTTAATAGGTTAGTCCCAAAAATAATATAAAAGTGGAAAATAAAGCCCAATATAGTCCAAAACAGTAGATAATATAGCATGGAGCAATCAAAAATTATAGATACGTTGGAGACGTATCAGGCATCCCCAAGCTTAATTCCTGCTCGTCCTCGAGTAGGTAAATGATAAAAAGAGAATTTTTGATGCGGAGTGCTACTTGGCATAATTTCAATGCAAATCTTCTTAATTGTGGTATGAATATTCAGATCCGAAAGATTGAAGACAAAAATTCATATTGACATAAAAACAATAATACTTCAAGCATACTAACAAAGCAATTATGTCTTCTCAAAATGACATGGCCAAAGAAAGTTATCCCTACAAAATCATATAGTCTGGCTATGCTCTATCTTCACCACACAAAGTATTTAAATCATGCACAACCCCGATGACAAGCCAAGCAATTGTTTCATACTTTAACATTTTCAAAACTTTTTCGATCTTCACGCAATACATGAGCGTGAGCCATGGATATAGCACTATATGTGGAATAGAATGGTGGTTGTGGAGAAGACAAAAAAGAGGGGAAGATAGTCTCACATCAACTAGGCGTATCAACGGGCTATGGATATGCCCATCAATGGATATCAGTGTGAGTGAGTAGGGATTGCCATGCAACGGATGCACTAGAGCTATAAGTATATGAAAGCTCAACAAAAGAAACTAAGTGGGTGTGCATCCAACTCGCTTGCTCATGAAGACCTAGGGCAATTTGAGGAAGCCCATCATTGGAATATACAAGCCAAGTTCTATAATGAAAAATTCCCACTAGTATATGAAAGTGACAAAATGAGAGACTCTCTATCATGAAGATCATGGTGCTACTTTGAAGCACAAGTGTGGTAAAAGGATAGTAACATTGTCCCTTCTCTCTTTTTCTCTCATTTTTTTTATTTTTTATTTGGGCCTTTTCCCCTTTTTATGGCCTCTTTTTTTATTTATTTTTATTTTACGTCCGGAGTCTCATCCCGACTTGTGGGGAAATCATAGTCTCCATCATCCTTTCCTCACTTGGGATAATGCTCTAAAAATGATGATCATCACACTTTTATTTTTTTTTACAACTCAACAATTACAACTCAATACTTAGAACAAAATATGACTCTATATAAATGCCTCCGGCGGTGTACTGGGATATGCAATGAATCAAGAGTGACATGTATGAAAGAATTATGAACGGTGGCTTTGCCACAAATACGATGTCAACTACATGATTATGCTAGCAATATGACAATGATGGAGCGTGTCATAATAAATGGAACGGTGGAAAGTTGCATGGCAATATATCTCGGAATGGCTATGGAAATGCCATGATAGGTAGGTATGGTGGCTGTTTTGAGGAAGGTATATGGTGGGTGTATGATACCGGCGAAAAGTGCGCGGTATTAGAGAGGCTAGCAATGGTGGGAGGATGGGAAAAAGTGAGTATAATCCATGGACTCAACATTAGTCATAAAGAACTCATATACTTATTGCAAAAATCTAGAAGTTATCAAAGCAAAATATTACGCGCATGCTCCTAGGGGGATAGATTGGTAGGAAAAGACCATCGCTCGTCCCCGACCGCCACTCATAAGGAAGACAATCAATAAATAAATCATGCTCCGACTTCATCACATAACGGTTCACCATATGTGCATGCTACGGGAATCACAAACTTTAACACTAGTATTTCTCAAATTCACAACTACTCAACTAGCATGACTGTAATATCACCATCTTCATATCTCAAAACAATTATCAAGCATCAAACTTTTCTTAGTATTCAACGCACTCAAAAGAAAGTTTTACAAATCTTGAATACCAAGCATATTATTATTAAGCAGATTACCATGCTATTAAAGACCCTCAAAATAATCTAAGTGAAGCATGAGAGATCAATAGTTTCTTTAAAACAAATCCACCACCGTGCTCTAAAAGATCTAAGTGAAGCACATAGAGCAAGATTATAACGCTCAAAAGATATAAGTGAAGCACATAGAGCAAAACTACATAGCTCAAAAGATATAAGTGAAGCACATAGAGTATTCTATCAAATTCCAATTCATGTATGGCTATCTCAAAAGGTGCGTACAGAAAGGATGATTGTGGCACACTAACAAACAAAGACACAAATAATACAAGACGCTCCAAGCAAAACACATATCATGTGGTGAATAAAAATATAGCTCCAAGTAAAATTACCGATGGAAGTAGACGAAAGAGGGGATGCCTTCCGGGGCATCCCCAAGCTTTGACCTTTTGGTGTTATTGGATTATCTTGGGGGTGCCATGGGCATCCCCAAGCTTAGGCTCTTGCCACTCCTTGTTCCATAATCCATCAAAAGATTTGACCCAAAACTTGAAAACTTCACAATACAAAACTCAATAGAAATCTCGTGAGCTCCGTTAGAGAAAGAAAACGAAAGACCTCTTCAAGGTACTGTAATGAACTCATTCTTTATTTATATTGGTGTTAAACCTACTGTATTCCTACTTCTTTATGGATTATAAACTATTTTGCTAGCCATAGATTCATCAAAATAAGCAAACAACACACGAAAAATAGAATCTGTCAAAAACAGAACAGTCTATAGTAATCTGTAACTAACGCAAACTTCTGGAACTCTAAAAATTTTACCAAAATAGGAAGACCTAGACAATTTGTTTATTGATCAGTAGCAATTTGAATCAGTATTTTATCACGTTCTGGTGATTTTTAACAATTGTTTTCGTGAACAGAAAGTTTCTGGAAATTACAGCAAGATCAAATAACTATCATCCAAGAAGATCCTATAGGTCTAACTTGGCAGAAACACTAATTAAAACACAAAACCACATCTAAACAGAAGGTAGATGGATTATTTATTCCTGAACAGAAAAAAAACAAAAAAACTAAAAATAAAATTGGGTTGCCTCCCAACAAGTGTTATCGTTTAACGCCCCTAGCTAGGCATAAGAGCAAGGATAGATCTAGGTATTGCCATCTTTGGTAGGCCACCCATAAGTGGCTCTAATGATAGTTTCATATGGCAATTTTATTTTCTTTCTAGGGAAGTGTTCCATGCCCTTTTTTAATGGAAATTGAAATCTAATATTCCCTTCCTTCATATCAATAATTGCACGAAGCGTTCTAAGGAAAGGTCTACCGAGAATAATAGGGCAAGAAGGATTGCAATCTATATCAAGAACGATAAAATATACGGGCACATAATTACTATTTGCAACAATAAGAACATCATTAATTCTTCCCATAGGTTTCTTAATAGTGGAATCCGCAAGATGCAAGTTTAGAGAGCAATCATCAAAATCACGAAAATCTAGCAAATCACACAAGGTTTTGGGAATAGTGGAGACACTAGCACCCAAATCACACAAAGCATAAAAATCATGATCTTTAATTTTAATTTTAATAGTTGGTTCCCACTTGAGGGAGTCCTGGATTAGGGGGTGTCCGGGTAGCCGGACTATACCTTCAGCCAGACTCCTGGACTATGAAGAATACAAGATTGAAGACTTCGTCCCGTGTCCGGATGGGACTTTCCTTGGCGTGGAAGGCAAGCTTGGCGATGCGGATATTTAGATCTCCTACCATTGTAACCGACTTTGTGTAACCCTAACCCTATCCGGTGTCTATATAAACCGGAGGGTTTTAGTACGTAGGACAACGCAACATACAACAATCATACCATAGGCTAGCTTCTAGGGTTTAGCCTCCTTGATCTCGTGGTAGATCTACTCTTGTACTACCCATATCATCAATATTAATCAAGCAGGACGTAGGGTTTTACCTCCATCAAGAGGGCCCGAACCTGGGTAAAACTTCATGTCCCTTGTCTCCTGTTACCATCCGCCTAGGCGCACAGTTCGGGACCCCCTACCCGAGATCCGCCGGTTCTGACACCGACATTGGTGCTTTCATTGAGAGTTCCTCTGTGCTGTCGCAATCAGGAAGGATGCCTGTTCCCGTCTTTAAAGACGGCGCCGTTACTAAGGGAGCCTTGGCTGTCGGCCAAACTCTCCGGCTAGGTAGTTTTCTTATGACCACCTGTTCGGTTGTTGCGCCGACGGTGACCTCTTGGGTCATCAAAAGCAATCTTCACGTCATCTCGGAACTCGCCGAGCAGTTAGATCCGATGGATCTCTCTTCCGTAAGCGAGCTCTTGGATCGCATCACCGCCTTGGGGGTCGCTACAGATTATGACCAAGTTGGGCTTAAACCCGATCTAAGAGAAATTAACTCTCCCCAAGCCACCCATCACGTTGCCATGGTCGAGGCACAGTGCGGCGATCCTTCATCTATCTTAAGGACTAGCTATGTCCGGATTCCCGATCCCTCCAGGCCGGATACCCGTGGAGGGGAGGATGTAACCCAAGACATGAACTTAGAATCAGGCAGCGGGCTGGATTCACTGGACAACTTCCAAGAATCCAAACTTGAGTTCGGAAACTCCTTGGCCTTTGAGTCTCAGATTGGGTGAGGTTTTGGATTTAATTACACCCAGCCACCCGAACGTAAGCGATCTATCCCAAATCAGGCAAAAGCCCAAAGAAACAGTACATCATTACTGGGCCAGATTCCTCCAGGTTATGAACAGGATAAAGGACTGCCGCGAGGAAGACGGAATTTCAATATTCTGCAATAATTGCACGGACAAGGGAATCCTCAACGCCATAAGTCGTCGCGATATTACGCGCTTCGCTGACTTGGCGTCCATAGTACAAAAGTACTGTGCGATGGAAAGTGCCCAGAAAACCGAAATAAAATTTTGGGACGATCCGGCCCTGAATAGAAACCCCGTCCGAAATAAAAGGGTGCATCATCGCCAAACACCCGAGTTAAACACCAAAAAACCAAAACCCTCTACAGGTCATGGAACCGTACTGGAAGGATGGCTTCATGGACCCTGTAAAATTCACAGTACAGAGGGCGCCACGCCAACTCATAGCCTTAGAGCATGTTGGATACTCCGGCAGGTGGCCAAAATGGGCGAAGATCTCCTAATTCCGGAGGCCGCAGAAAGCCACCCCAGGGTCACCAGTACACTCTTAACAGTCTTCGAGACTTTCGCATCAAATAATATGCGAAAAAGAACACTCCGCAGCCTCGCCGAAGTCTACCAAGTAGCAACAATAAACCCATGGAGTGACACGGCTATTACTTTTAATGCCAGTGATGAACCTAAATTCTGAACAGCCCGAGCACCAGCCGCACTGGTCCTCAGTCCAATAGTGGACGGCTTTCGCCTCACCAAGGTACTCATGGATGGAGGCAGCAGATTGAACCTCATTTACGAGGAAACCCTTCAAAAAATAGAAATAGACTGGAACCGCATTGAGCGAAGCAGCACAACCTTTAGAGGAATAATCCCCAGTCGGGAAGCGCGCTGTACAGGAAAAATCACACTAGATGTGGTGTTTGGCATGCCGGATAATTACAGGTCCGAAGACGTCACGTTCCATGTGGCCCCGTTCAGTAGAGGATGCCACGCTCTGCTCGGGCGGGAGGTATTTACAATCTTCCAAGCAATACCCCATTACGGGTACATGAAGCTCAAGATGCCCGGGCCAAACGGAATCATCACTCTCGCTAGTGATCCGGACACAGCACTCCGCGCCGAAAATAAGACAGCCGCACTGGCCCTTGAAGCACTATCCGAAGCCCTGGCGGCTGAGGAGCTGACCGTGCTGCGCTCCATGGTGAACAAGGACGATGTGATACTCGACAAGAGATCCAAGTCCACCTCCTTTAAACCAGCAGATGAAATAGTCAAATCCAGGTCCATCTAACGGACCCCAATAAAACAGCTTCCATCGGGGCACAATTAAACCCTGATGTAGACGCCGCATTGCGAGAATTCCTACGTGAAAATTGGGACTTCTTCGCCTGGCACCCTTCAGACATGCCAGGAATCCCACGCAGGCTGGCCGAACATAGCTTAAATATCCTAAAAGGATTCAAACCTGTCAAACAAGCTCTTCGGCGTTTCTCCGAACCTAAGAGACATGCCATGGGAGAGGAGCTAGCCAAGCTATTGGAGGCCGGATTCATCAGAGATATAAAACATCCGGACTGGCTAGCAAACTTGGTGATGGTACCAAAGAAGGACAAATCCTGGCGCCTGTGCGTTGATTTTAAAGACCTTAACAAGGCTTGCCCAAAGGATCCCTTCCCCCTCCCCCGCATCGATCAAATTATCGACACCACCGGAGGACACGATTCGTTGTGCTTCCTCGACACATATTCAGGCTACCATCAAATCTAGATGGCAGAATCTGACCAAGCCGCAACGGCATTCATCACACCATACGGCCCATTCTACTTCAACACTATTCCCTTTGGGCTCAAAAACACCGGCGCTACATATCAGCGCATGATTCAAACATGTCTGGCAAACCAGATCGGCAAAACAGTGGAGTCATACGTGGATGATGTGGTCGTAAAAACAAGACATGTCGAATCTCTAGTAGACGACTTGAGGCTTACATTTGACAATCTCCGAACATACGACATAAAGCTCAACCCGGAAAAATACGTTTTCGGCGTTCCAGCCGGAAAGCTCTTGGGCTTCATTGTATCCGGTAGAGGAATTGAAGCAAACCCAGCCAAGATCCGAGCTCTGTCACAACTGGACATCCCAAAGGACCTCAAACAAATACAAAAATTAACAGGATGCGTGGCAGCTCTAAGCCGCTTTATCTCCTGTCTGGAAGAAAAGGCTCTACCTCTTTACCGCCTCCTTCGGCGCACCGAACACTTCGAGTGGACGGATGCCGCCACAGCCAGACTCAATGAAATAAAGGCCATATTGGCAACAAACCCAGTCCTGTCTGCGCCAAATATCGGCGAACCAATGCTATTGTACATTGCAGCTAGCCACCAGGTTGTTAGCGTAGTGCTCGTCGTCGAACGAGAAACGGACAGACACAAATACCCCCTTCAAAAGCCGGTCTACTAGGTGTCCACTGTCCTCACTCCATGCAAATCACGGTACCCGCATTATCAAAAAATCGCATACGCGGTATTCATGGCATCCAGGAAGCTGCGACACTACTTTCAAGAGTGTTCGATAACATTAGCCTCTATTCGGCTTTTAAGCCTGTTAAGACGGCCGAATCCGGACCGGTGATAGACTTCATATCCGGGGTCGTACACCGTTACGGTGTCCCCCATAGCAAAATCACTGATAACGGCACGAACTTTACGGCCGACGAGGTAAAACTCTGGTGCAAAAACATGGGCATCAAGCTCGATTATGCCTCTGTCTATCACCCACAAACTAACGGCCAGGCCGAATGTGCAAATGGTCTTATTATGAGCGGCATCAAACCCAGATTAGTGCGATCCCTCAAGGAATCCAACACGCACTGGGTAGAGGAGCTCGACTCCGTACTCTGGGGGCTACGGACCACGCCGAATCGCACCACCGGGTACACACCATTCTTCATGGTGTACGGCGCTGAGGCCGTTTTGCCTTGCGACATAATTCATGACTCACCTCGAGTGCGCATGTACGAAGAAAGAGAGGCCGAACTCGATCGGCAGGACAGTTTGGACACCTTGGAGGAGGAGCGTGACGTGGCAAAAGCCCGTTCCGCATTTTATCAACAGCAGACCCAAAGATATCAAAGCAGAGAAGTACGGGCCAAAAATTACAATATTGGCGAACTAGTTCTATGCCTGCCGAACAAGAAAAAGGTCAAACTGAAGCCCAAGTGGGAAGGTCCCTTCATAATCGACCAGGTCCTGACTAGTGGAGCGTACCGTCTGCGAGATGCATCGGATAACCGACTCGAGCCGAACCCATGGAACGCAGCCCGTCTCCGAAGATTCTATGCCTAGCGCCGGATTCTATGTTTGTCTCCTTCCTATATCCATTTTTTACATTTTCTGTCTTACATTTCTCTCCTTCCCCCTTCTTTCTTTTTCTCTCTTATAGCCCTTAAAGGCTCATCAAGTGACGCGCTACCCGCGCTCACTAAACCTGGGGGCTTCTCTAAAACAGAAGCTTATTTATACGGGCTTCATGCCCAACACATGTGTCAAACTTCCGCATGTACCTTTTATTCACCATTATATGCATCGATACGACTTAAGTTTTGGCCAAGCTATGTTGCCTGGCTCCTGTGCTTACCCCTATGTTCCCGATTGTTCGGCTAGGTGGTAAAGGGAGCACCTCTGCGATTGCTACTGCCGGGTCAGTCGGATGTGTACCTTAGACTGGGTGAAGTCGAAAGCTAGCGTTCTTAAGGGAATATTCGGTCGGTGAACTAAAGATGACCTTTTTACTTATTTACTTATGTGCCCCTAGATGCTTTTTCTGCGTTCGCAGTCCGGACATGGACTTTAGGGCATGCCTCCCAGGGAAAGGAACCCCTAAGAGAACTATTCTCCCTGGAAGATGTTTCTTACTAACCATTTAATATAACATAAATAGTTGGGCACTTGTCTGATAAAGCACTAATGACCCCTACGCCTGGTCTCCATGCATACCCCAGTTTTTATATAACCGCAAGGGTATTCGGACACACTCCGGACCGTCAGGTCCCTAGGTCGAAGCGAAAAGGTCGGCAATGACAAACGATCTACAATCCGGCTAGAAGGCATTATAAATGTCAATTAATTTACATAGTCATTTTGACTAACAGTATTCCTCCTCAATGCCATCTAACAGGGTGTCTAATTTACAGTCCTGCTGGGAATACTTTGCGGCTAATTCTACTTGGCCGTATACTAAGCTTACAGGGATCTCCTTCCCATCAGGCCCCACAGGTCTGACCTCGGCCATGTGGTTTGGGTCAGCCTTTGTGTACCGCGTCTTCACCATGGCCCAGGCCTCCCTAGTGCCTTGACGGCAGGCCGATATCTTCCACAATCGGAAGCGCCGCCGTGCCCCTTTCAGCTTCTCCACAAGCTCTCCAAGGCCCTCGGGCTTGGAGAGGGATGGCCATAAGGCTTGGGCAGCGCCTTGCATCGCCTGCCGAACTCGCTCATGAAGTTGCGAGAGCTCGGGAAGAAGGTCACCCGTAGAATAGGGCATCTCCTCTGCAGGACGACCTGTTAGCATACCTACAGACATCGCTCTGTTAGTCGACTTCCTCGCCGAACTTTTTTTTTCTTTTCAAAGTTCGTTCAAGCACTTACTAAATATGTCACGTCGAAGCCGCTAATTCTCCTTAACGGAGTCCGACAGCTGGGCTCGAACATCTTTCAGTTCAACACCCAACTTGGTGTTGGTATCCTGGAGATCATTCTTCTCCCGCCTCACCTTTGTCAGCACACTCTCGCCAGCCTTTAGCCGGCGTAGAAGTTGTTGCCTGTCCGGATCTAGTCCGGCTCCATCTGCAATTTCATTTGTCAGATTTGCACATATGCCGCATTTCTCACTTATCTTTTTGAAGCATATATTACCAGAAGGGGTCTCCTTAGGCTCCCCTGTCGCGGCCAGTGCGGCCTCAAGTTGGGCTTGGCACTCTTTTAACTCCTGAGACAACTGGGTATTCTTCTCTGAAAGAACCTGCATATTACATGATCCTTAAATCAGTTATTCTCACTGCTTCAAGTCTCGGGGGCTACTGGTATATATAACCATTAAAATTTTCTCACCCGTATGTCTTTTACATATTGCTCCGTGGCTCTGGCTAGACCATTCTGAGTAGCACGGAGATACGCATCTCCCGAATTGAAGGCGTCAAATGCCTCTTGGGAAAAACAGGCGTCGCGTAGAGCTGTCCGGCGATGCCTGTGGTTCATGGCGCTTTCCACCTCGGAAGGGGTGGCAGACAGCCTGTCCGCGTCCTCTGTCGGAGGAGCGTCCGGTGCACGCCTCGTGTTCACCTCCACCTCCGGTCCGGGCTTTGGAGCCTGGCTGGTGGAGGCGCGATTGGCAACCTCTCCGGATATAGTCCGGCGAGGTCTCTTTGTCCTGAACAGAGCACGAGTGTTAAATATGCCTTGAAGGAATAACACCTGGGAATAAGAGGGTGCGCTATACCTTTGCACCGGTGCCTCAGTCTGGACTTCACTTCTTTTCATCCCACGGGGCCCTGCTGCCCCTTGTTGGCTAGTCGCCGCAGGCTCTGCCCCCCGCCTCGAGAATCTTCCCTGAAAAATACGGTTGTTGTCAGGAAACTGAAAACACGCAAGGACGGATTCCTTTTTTGGGGTGCTGGGACTCCGGTCTCAGTCACTTGGGAGGCCGGGAGTAGCCCCAGGTAATCGGCCGTAATGGCCACCAGGGTATTGTCCCTGCTCAGCTGATAAAACACCCCGTCAATCAGCTCCACGGACAGGTCCGGATCCTCTTCGGAAGCCGGATCGAGGGACCGTTCTGGGTCCTCGGGCTGTGGGGGAGGGCTGTTTATTTCCTTTACTTCCTGGCGCAGTTCCTGCGCTGAAATCATCAGACTATATAACTAAGGATGGGAATATAAAACGGCTGGGCAAGTAAAATTGTCCACTTACCCAACTCGGAGGATTGTACATAGTAAATCCACCTCGAGGGTTGATACAGAGAAATTCCTCCTCTTCTCCCTTGTACAAAGCGGACAAGATCTTTATTAGGGCAGTAGCTGAGTCCGGCCCCTTGCGGCCGTAACGGGTGGCGTCATCCTCCCCGTTAAAATCCCACATGGGGTGGCTTCTATACTGAAGAGGTTGCACCCCCCGCATGATACATGCGGCCATGACTCCGATCATGGTTAGTCCGGAATGGGCTAGCAGTCTTATCCGGCCCATCAGGTAAAGGATGTCCCTGTCACTTTCTTTCTGAGAGCTCCATGGACGCCAGCTTAGGCGCTTCTTCAGGGGAGCACTGTTGAACTCAGGAAGGCCGATCCGAACAGGATCCGGTAGCGGGACATCTTCTATATAAAGCCATTCCGAAGGCCAGTCCTCGGACGTCTTCTTTGGGTTCCGGATAAATATCCGGTCCCGGCGATGCGCCACACTTCGGCTCCGCCCACTTGATATACTGACCCCCTCTGAGAGCGAGGCACCAGGCAGAATAGCCTCTTCCACAGCGCGAAGTGAGCCTCAACACCCAAGAACAGCTCGCAAAGGGCAATGAAGCCTGCGATATGCAAGATAGAGGCAGGCGTGAGGTTGTGCAGCTGGAGGCCATAGAACTCCAAAAGCCCCCGGAGAAACGGGTGGATTGGAAATGCGAGTCCCCTTATTAGATAAGGGACAAGGCATACCCACTCTCCTTTGGAGGGAGTGGGGGTGCTCTCCGCCTGCTCTCCGCCATTGTAGGTGGCAAGTCCGGCTCGAACCGGGACCATGTAGGCCGGAGGGAGGAATCCCTTGGTCTGAAGCGATACTAACTCGCTATGTGGAATGGAGCACCTCTCCCAGTCTCCAGGCTTAGGACTGGAGGGGCGAGAGGAGGAGTTGCAACGACTGGCCATGGTGGAATGGATCTTCGCTGGATGCGCTCTGATGACTACTCGCGGATGGAAGAAGGTGTGGTTTGGATCTAAATCCCCTTTCCCTTAAATAGGCGGCTCATTTACGCGGCTAGGGGTGTGAATGTAAAAACGCCCAGACTTTTTGTATTCGTTCGACACGTGGAAGACGGCCGTTATTGGGCGTAGAAGCCAAGGAGCGCTACAAGAAATAGGACATTATTCTACAGGTACACGGAATCTGGAGGAGAACCCGCCTTGCAATGCCGAAGAGAATCTGCGCGTCGGACTCGTCGTCATTGAAGCCTGGTTCGGGGGCTACTGAGGTAGTCCTGGATTAGGGGGTGTCCGGGTAGCCGGACTATACCTTCAGCCGGACTCCTGGACTATGAAGAATACAAGATTGAAGACTTCGTCCCGTGTCCGGATGGGACTTTCCTTGGCGTGGAAGGCAAGCTTGGCGATGCGGATATTTAGATCTCCTACCATTGTAACCGACTTTGTGTAACCCTAACCCTATCCGGTGTCTATATAAACCGGAGGGTTTTAGTCCGTAGGACAACGCAACATACAACAATCATACCATAGGCTAGCTTCTAGGGTTTAGCCTCCTCGATCTCGTGGTAGATCTACTCTTGTACTACCCATATCATCAATATTAATCAAGCAGGACGTAGGGTTTTACCTCCATCAAGAGGGCCCGAACCTGGGTAAAACTTCGTGTCCCTTGTCTCCTGTTACCATCCGCCTAGGCGCACAGTTCGGGACCCCCTACCCGAGATCCGCCGGTTTTGACACCGACACCACTCATCATAGAGTTTTCTAGGGATAGAAACTTTCAACTCAAATTTTTCTTCATAAGATTGCATCAAGGCATCAACAATATGTTCGGTAAAGGCTTTATTTTGACTATAAGCATGAGGAGAATTTAGCATGGATTGCAACAAGGAAATACAATCAATTAAAGAGCAACTTTCATAATTAAATTCCTTGAAATCCAATATAGTGGGTTTAGCAACATCTAGGGTTTTATTTCTTTCAATCCCACTTTTATCAATTTCATCATCAAGATCTAAATACTCCGAATTTTTGGAACGCCTTCTAGGTAAAGGAAGATCATATTCAGTTTCATCAAGATTCATATTGCAAAACAAAGATTTAATAGGGGACACATCAATAACTTTTAGATCTTCATCTTGATTTTCATAGGAACTCGGTTTAGCGGCCATCTTATTGACTAAGGTAGCTTGCATATCCGAAATTTCGGCAGTCATATTTTCAAGACGAGAAATTTGGGATCTTATACCATCAAATTCTTTAGACATATCATCGAGCTCTATATTCATATAACTCATAAAACTTTTTTGTTCCTTAAGCTCGTTTCTAAAGAAATTATTATGCTCAAATTGCAAAACATAAATTTCCCGACGTTGTTTTCGATCTCCTCTAACCTTTTAAGGTGAAGATCACCAAATCTAGGTAGAGCCATATCAACAAGGCAAGGGTGAATAAAACGGCAAGGGTGAAGTGGGGGAGAGGAAAACGAGAGTAAAATGGCAACTAATGTAATGCGGGAGATAGGGAGTGTGATGGGTACTTGGTATGTTGAGTTTTGCGCAGACTCCCCAACAATGGTGCTAGAAATTCTTCTTGCTACCTCTTGAGCACTGTGTTGGATTTCCCTGAAGAGGAGAGGATGATGCAGCAAAGTAGCGTAAGTATTTCCCTCAGTTTTTGAGAACCAAGGTATCAATCCAGTAGGACGCTACACGCAAGTCCCTTGTACCTACACAAAACAAAAGCTCAACGCAACCAACGCGATTAGGGGTTGTCAATCCCTTCACGGTCACTTACGGGAGTGAGATCTGTTAGAGATGTTAGATAATATTTTTGGTATTTTTGGTATAGAGATGCAAAGTAAAAAGTAAAAGACAAAGTAAAAAAGCAAAGCAATAATAAAGTGATGGAGATTGATATGATGAGAATAGACCCGGGGGCCATATGTTTCACTAGTGGCTTCTCTCAAGAGCATAAGTATTCTACGATGGGTGAACAAATTACTGTTGGGCAATTGACAGAATTGAGCATGGTTATGAGAATATCTAGGTATGATCATGTATATAGGCATCACGTCCGAGACAAGTAGACCGACTCCTGCCTGCATCTACTACTATTACTCCACTCATCGACCGCTATCCAGCATGCATCTAGAGTACTAAGTTAAAAACAGAGTAACGCCTTAAGCAAGATGACATGATGTAGAGGGATAGTTTCATACAATATGATAAAAACCCCATCTTGGTATCCTCGATGGCAACAATACAATACATGCCTTGCTGCCCCTTCTGTCACTGGGAAAGGACACCGCAAGATTGAGCCCAAAGCTAAGCACTTCTCCCATGGCAAGAAAAACCAATCTAGTAGGCCAAACCAAACTAATAATTCGAAGAGACTTGCAAAGATGACCAATCATACATAAAAAAATTCAGAGAAGATTCAAATATTATTCATAGATAGACTTGATCATAAACCCACAATTCATCGGTCTCAACAAACACACCGCAAAAATAAGATTACATCGAATAGATCTCCACGAGAAAGGGGGAGAACATTGTATTGAGATCCAAAAAGAGAGAAGAAGCCATCTAGCTAATAACTATGGACCCGAAGGTCTGAGGTAAACTACTCACACTTTATCGGAGAGGCTATGATGATTTAGAAGCCCTCCGTGATGACAGCCCTCTCCGCCGGAGCTCCGGAACAGGCCCCAAGATGGGATCTCGTGGGTACAGAAGGTTGCGGTGGTGGAATTAGGTTTTTGGCTCCGTATCTGATCGTTTTGGGGTACGTAGGTATATATAGGAGGAAAGAGTACGTTGGTGGAGCAACTGGGGGCCCATGAGGCAGGGGGCGCGCCCTAGGGGGTAGGCGCGCCCCCACCCTCGTGACCGCCTCTTTTGTTTCTTGGAGTAGGGTCCAAGTCTCCTGGATCACGTTCGGTGAGAAAATCACGTTCCCAAAGGTTTCATTCCGTTTGGACTCCGTTTGATATTCTGTTTCTTCGAAACACTGAAATAGGCAAAAAACAACAATTCTGGGCTGGGCCTCCGGTTAATAGGCTAGTCCCAAAAATAATATAAAAGCGGAAAATAAAGCCCAATAAAGTCCAAAACAGTAGATAATATAGCATGGAGCAATAAAAAATTACAGATACGTTGGAGAAGTATCATAGCACAACCCAAACCCTAGCAGCCCGCAACACACTCTCCTCCTCTCCCGCCCCGCCGCTTCTCTCTCCCCCTGTCCCTGATCCAGATCAATGGCAAGTCACAGTCGCTCCCCTTTGTCCTCCCCCAGTAGATCTGCATCGCAGCACCTACGCCACCGCCTCGCCAGAGCGCAAGGTAGCCTCCGCGCCTCCATGCCGCCCCTTCCATCGGTAACTCCGCCAATTTATCCCCGGAGCGCAAGGTTGCCGCCGCTGAGAGTTTCTACTTTCTCCTAGCTCTATCCGCTCCTCGCGAACGATGGTGGGAGACCTGTCCCTCCTTGCCTCCACCTCCGCCTCCCCCGTCCTCCTTGCGCCCTCCAAGGTACGCTCCCTCGCACGCGCGCAGCCTCTGCGGACCGCCTGCGTTAGCTTCTGCTCGCGTCCGATTTTGCCGCCATGTGTGACGGGATGATGACGTGGTTGTGTACTTGTGTAGGAGCTCCATGGCGTCCTGCCGTTCCAGGGGGAGAGGTCCCAGTAGGACGCGGGAAGAAGCGCCACCGTGTGGCTCTCCCCGCAGCAGCACCTCCTCGAGGGCGCCTACCAGGCGTAGCAGCCCCTGCAGATGATGGTCCCTGGGATCGGCCAGGCCGCCGCTGCCTACCAGACTTTCGACAGCGCCGCTCTGATCGACGTGCAAGGTTCGCAGTCCAGACAAACCCATTATGGGATGGCTGGCACCGTCTCCTGAATATGATGCTGCATGCTGCTATATTTGCCTTGTTTGATCATTGGATTTTGCAGCAGTTGGCTTCAGAGCCTATGTGGCTCATGAGCTTAACATTTGCCTCATTAGAGGTTACACCCCAGCGTCAAATCGTGACAGTAGCACTTGAAGTTAGGCAGTGCACTCTCTTGCAAAGGGAACCTGTTTTTCTCCTGTAAATAGCAAGTTTTCTGATTTACTAAACGCAACAATAATTAAACTTACCTGATTGTGAACTTAAATAAGTGAGAAGTATGATGCATGAGCCGTGGCTTGTGGTTTTAAAAAGTGACCAAAAAAAGAAACTCTACACGTCGACTGCTTTGTTCTGTGCTGCACGCAGAAGATTGTCGACTGAAGTTGCACTGCATTCAACAAGAAGCATGTTGCACGAGCCTTAGCTTGCGGTCTACAAAACTGATGCTACTTTTCATATTTGCCATCTGAACAAGTTACTGTTATCCAAATGATTTTGCCTACAATAACCTATTATTCACCATCGGTTCAGTAGATGTCTATGTAAGGGTAACATGCAGTGCTATCGTTTTGGGATTCTGCCTTCTGCGGTGATCGTTGAATGGTACTGTAGAGAGCTAGTAGAGACATCTATGTTCTGAATTTTACTGCACTTCAGTTTTCAGTGCGGCAGTGGTTTATCGTTTAGTACAAACTTGGTTCACAATGGTCAGTGTGCAAGGTGACCCTCCCTGAGATGGCAAAGTCCGTGGCAAGAGCTGTCGATGACTTGCGCAGCCGCTACAACATCCCAGCTACAACAGCTTAGCATATAGTTTCTGCTACATCTCTGCGTTGGTAATCATTTCTATGGTGTAGCTGGTGTCTGTTGTGTCATGTCCTCTTTGACGAGTTCATTCATTGAAAAATATTTCTTGATAAGCTGCTTTTGTCCAAATGCATACTATTATTAAGTCATGATCAGTTAGCAAATTTATGCGTACGCTCCATTGTTTGTTAAGGTTTAGTAGCTATTGCACAAAATTGGTAGTGATTCTATCGGTGAACAAGTAGGGTAAATATGTCACTGTAAATCTATAAAATAGCTTCTTTATATTTTTGCCTCGCATGTTCAGTGTTGTGTGTCTGGCATGTTCATAGAGCCACCTGTGGAGTGAGATGAGAATAACAATTATAATTATGTAATGTTTGATCGTATAGACATATGCAAAAGTTGCTTGTGCACTATCACTAGTTTTGATTGCTGCTTTACTAATAACTGTGAACACAATAGTATGTTTGTGATCTTATTGACTTGCAACTTTATCATTTACAGAACCATCATTTTTTTTTCATGTACAACTCGCCAAAAGAAGGCTGTGAAGATCTTCCTACGCCAAACATTTGGATCCCTTTCCCCATTGTGCAATGTTGGTTGGATGCCAGGGCCAGCTCTAAATGTTTGTTGGATGCAAGAGAGGAACTGTACTCGATCCTTTGCTCGGCCGGGCCATGGACAACCACTATTTCCTTGAGGAAGACCGGCATCGCTATCGAAGTAATTCACCACTCCCCCCACCATGAACTATGCTTTTTTTCTGGTTGCTCTCTCTAGTTGTGAATGTTCATGTTCTTGCTAAATGCAAGGGAATGTGTTGTCTAGTCATCTGTAGTTACGGGCTTGTGGGGCTATCAATTGGGTTTATTTTTTAATTAGATTGACTTATTGTACATCCCCAGTTTCTTTATTGCTGGGTTATTTGGTGAAAAGAACTGTTTTCATGTGCACACGTCATGGCACTAGCAGAGTGTTGCCAATAACTAGATGATGTATCCGTCACTTTGACATCTTTCTATACTTTAGAACTACCACTTATCATGTTGCTTATTTCTGATGCTTTCTAAGTTGGTATTATATTTTAGCAGTACTTGATTCCCTTTTCAAATTGCTGTTGCCATGTGGTTGTCCTTCCCATTAGTTCATGTGAAATTTGGATTTTAAGATTATGGCTTAATATGTTGTCTCATGCTGTTGATTTCACTTGTCCAGAATCTATTGGCTAATCTTGACAAGTTTTGCTCTGCTGACCGCCCATGCTGCTGCTCTTTGTGGTAAGAGTCCTTGAGTGCTGAAGTGCATGTATCGACTTGACTATGCTTACGATTATGGGTTTACTCAAGTTATACCATGGGCAGTAAACCATACAACGTTCCATTGTTTGTACTTGCTAGTACTAAATTTATGCTCCTCGAGAAGTGCTGGTACTAGATATACCAAGTTCCAACCAGACAAGGCTAAAGTATAGCTGATCAGGCTTGCACTGCCCTGAGTGATGCAAACCTATAGTAGTTCTTTTATAGTTCCTTAATCTACTGACTAATTTCTAGTAAAGCTAATATACACATTTGCTAGATCTGTTAAGGGCTATTTTATCAGAATGGTGGGTGTGTACTTTCGTAATCTGGTGGTTGTTCTAACATTTGTTATCAACTCATGTCATATACTAATGTCATCACTTTAATTCCTGGGTTTCTCATTAGAAGATAATCATGGTTTTGCTGTATCACCATATTTATCTTATTTACATTTTGGCATGAAGTTTATTAGGCTATATCATCATAATCATGCCCCCCAAGAAAAAAGCAGAATTAGAACCCCAACCCAGTCATGATGTTTTAGTTTATGGAGGTGTTGCGTATTTGGTCAGATTTCCTTACTTGCTCCAGGCATAAGAATAAGCTTATAAGAACATAATATTGATACTCTGCGAGCTATTAGTAGAATGCTCTATTTTTGCGAGTCACCTTTCTTGTATGAATGAGTATCTTGTTTTGACTAGCTGGATAATAAAAGCATTGTACTAGTTGAATTTATGTTATCATTCTAAATAACTTGTCTTTTTTTGAGTGGTCTCTTCATAATATATTGGCTCCAGTTTTCTGATTCTTCTTTGCTAATTCATGTAACAGGGGGACTGAGGTTGCATGTTGTTCGTAATAGAATCAGGTGCCTAGTTTGTAATGCTATCAAGGAGCTCCATCATGAAGAATATAGCACAGTTGGTAGAGCAGGGGCTCCATCGTGTAGATGTTGTATAGTATTAGTTACTACAGTTGGTAGTTGGTAGTTGGTAGTGCAGGAGCGCCATTGTATTATGTGTTATTTGTAGAGTAGGAGCTCCAGATTCAGCTATTTTATTATGTGTTATTTGTAGAGAAGGAGCTCCATACTGAATCTGGTTGTTATTTGTAGTATTATTATATGTGTTTTCTGTTTGTGCCAATTTAGATACTGCTTACCTATTTACTGCCAAATTGAAACATGAAGAATATGACCCTGACAGCCAGGACCCACTTACTAGAAGCTGACAACTTGGACCCACTTACCACAATTTTATAACTAGTGGATAAACAAACTGTTGAGATGAAAAGGCCACAGCCCAAAAATAAAAATGGCTGGCCCATGTAAAACACCGAATTGGATCGGGATGATTCTTATCCACGTCAGCTTGCCACGCTGGATCCTACGTGGCCTGGGGAGGCTGCTAGTGACCAATAATTTAGTCGTGGAACCAACGACCTTTTACATATCACAAACAAGGTCGTGAATTTCAGTTTACGACCGTCAGCTTTTAACCATCTGTTTTTGGTCACAAAAAGGTCGCAAATAAAAAACAATGACCTTTGAGCGACCAATAGTGATGGTCGCAAGTTGACATATTTCTTGTAGTGAAATAACTTTCATGGATAAAAAGATAAATCTGATCATAAACTCAAAATTCATCGGATCCCAACAAACACACCGCAAAAGGAGTTACATGATATGGATCTCCAAGAGACCACTGTTATGAGAATCAAAAGAGAGAGAGGAAGCCATCTAGCTACTAACTACAGACTCGTAGGTCTACAATGAACTACTCACACATCATTGGAGATGCACCAATGGGCATGATGAACCCCTTCGTGATGGTGTCTAGATTGGATCTGGTGGTTCTGGAACTTGCAGTGGCTGGAATTGATTTTCATCGGCTCCCCTAGGGTTTCTGGAATATTGGGGTATTTATAGAGCAAAGAGGCGGTGCAGGAGGCCACAGAGGTGGGCACAACTCACCAGGGCGCGCCTGGGCCTCCAGGCGTGCCCTGGTGTCTTGTGCTTACCTCAGGCTGCCTCTTCGGTACTTCTTTGTCCCACTGGATGTCTTCTGGTCCAAAAAAATCCACAAAAAGTTTCGCTGCGTTTGGACTCCGTTTGGTATTGATTTCCTGCGATGTAAAAAACATGCATAAAATAGCAACTGGCACTTGGCACTATGTCAATAGGTTAGTACAAAAAAATAATATTAAATGACTATAAAATGATTATAAAACATCCAAGAATAATAATATAACAACATGGAATAATAAAAAAAATATAGATACGTGGGAGTCGTATCAGCATCCCTAAGCTTAAGTCCTGCTCGTCCCCGAGTCAGTAAATGATAAAATCAAAAAATTTGATGTGGAATGCTTCCTCACATGCTCATCACATATTCTTTTCTTTGTAGCATGGACATTTGGACTTTTATATGGTTCAAAGCAATAGTCTAGTTTTGACATGAGGACTTTAATACTCAGGCATATCAACAGTGTCTTTCAAAATATCAATGCTAAAATAAGTTATCCCTAGCCCATTATGCTCTATCATTGATCCATTCATGAAACTCACTCGCATATTAGCTACACAGAATGCTCAAGTACGATCATAGTGCCCCTTAGTTGGTGCTTTATAAGAGAAGATGGAGACTCAAATAAAAAGTAAAAATTGCATAAAGTAAATAAAGGCCCTTTGCGGAGGGAAGTAGGGATTTGTAGAGGTGCCAGAGCTCAAAGTGGAAACGTGTAACTCCCACGATGTGGCTATATCTCTCACGTGTCGAGGCATGACTTAGAGGCATAACCGCATTGTAGGTTTTGTCGCAAGAAGGGTCATCTTCACACAATCCCATGTAATGAACAAGAATGGGATAAAGAGAGTTGGCTTACAATCTCCACTTCACACAATACATAAATTAAACATACATCATTCAGAGTACAATCAAGGTCTGACTACGGAACCAAAATAAAAGAAGACAACCCCAAATGCTAGATCCCCAATCGTCCCAACTGGTCTCCACTACTGATCATCAAGGAAAGAAACATAGTAACGACCACGTTCCTCGTCGAACTCCCACTTGAGCTCGGTTGCGTCACCTGCACTAGCATCGTCGACACCTGCAACTGTTTTGGTAGAATCTGTGAGTCACGAGGACTCAACAATCTCACACCCGCGAGATCAAGACTATTTAAGCTTATAGGAAGGATGGGGTAATGAGGTGGAGCTGCATCAAGCACTAAGCATATATGGTGGCTAACATACACAAAAGAGAGCGAGAAGAGAACCAATGCATGGTCGAGAAGCTAGAAGTGATCAAGAAGTGACCCTGAAACTACTTATGTTCATACATAACCCAAAAAACGTGTTCACTTCCCGGGCTCCGCCGAAAAGAGACCATCACGGCTACACACGCGGTTGATGTATTTTAGTTAAGTCAAGTGTCAAGTTCTCTACAACCGGACATTAACAAATTCCCATCTGCCACATAACCGCGGGCACAGATTTCGAAAGATAATACCCTACAGAGGTGTCCCAACTTAGCCCATCATAAGCTCTCACGGCTAACGAAGGATATTCCTTCTCCCGGGAAGACCCGATCAGTCTCAGAATCCCGGTTATAAGACATTTCGACAATGGTAAAACAAGACCGGCAAAGCCGCTCGAATGTGCTGACAAATCCCGATAGGAGCTGCACTTATCTCGTTCTCAGGGCACACCAGATGGGCAAGATGTCGGGTTGGCATAGACCCTGGATTGCCCAGGGGGCGCCGGACATCACCCAGGTTGGACCAGCACTCGAAGGAGCACTGGACCGGGGGTTAAAATAAAGATGACCCTCGGGCTCGCAAAAACCCAAGGGAAAAGGCTTAGGTAGGCAAATGTAAAACCAAGGTTGGGCCTTGCTGGAGGAGTTTTATTCAAGACTAACTGTCAAGGGGATCCCATAAATCACCCAACCGCGTAAGGAACGCAAAATCAAGGAACATAACGCCGGTATGACGGAAACTAGGGCGGCAAGAGTGGAACAAAACACCAGGCATAAGGCCGAGCCTTCCACCCTTTACCAAGTATATAGATGCATTAATTAAATAAGATATATTGTGATATCCCAACATATCCATGTTCCAACATGGAACAAACTTCATCTTCACCTGCAACTAGCAATGCTATAAGAGGGGCTGAGCAAAAGCGGTAACTTAGCCAAACAACGGTTTGCTAGGAAAGGATGGTTAGAAGCTTGACATGACAACATGG
Organism: Aegilops umbellulata; assembly: GCA_032464435.1. NCBI lineage: Eukaryota > Viridiplantae > Streptophyta > Magnoliopsida > Poales > Poaceae > Aegilops > Aegilops umbellulata. The sequence goes on from CP136055.1 coordinate 105,495,845, forward strand.
GAGGCATGATATAGCAAGTGGTAGGTATCACGGCATAGCAAAAGAGCGAGCAACTAGCAAGCAAAGATAAAAGTGATTTCGAGGGTATGGTCATCTTGCCTGCAAAGTTCTTAGAGTTGTCGAAAGCTTGATCCTCGTAAGCGTTCTCAATAGGTTCCTCGTTCACGTACTCGCCTCCCGGCTCTACCCAAGCCAAAACACAAGCAAAGGACCAACAATCAATCATGAGAAATGCACAAGCACATGATGCAATACATGGCATGATATACGAGATGTGATATGCAATGCATATGCGTGCTCCGGAAGGGAAAGGATGAACAAGGCATCAACTTGGCAAACCAAGTATGCTGCTGGAAAGATGAGATTATTTCGGTTGAAATCGATATAAAGATCACCGGAATCGGATGCACGGTTGCAAATGACAAGCAAAACAAGGATGGCACAAATCTGCGATTAACAGCATGATGCCGCATAGCATACAACAAGAAATTAAGCTACTGCACTCCAACATATGAACAAGACATACGGAAGTGATGTACTCAAGATGCTTGACAAAAGATGAACACTGAGCTACGGCTAAATCACATAATAGCAGGTTGAAACAAGCATGACAAATGTGCAAAAGATATCAGCTTCACAGACTTGGTGAAAATAACATGCCAGGAATTAACATCAGGAAGTCATGTTTAGAGCAAGCAAACAACATGCTAAAGGAATGTAACATAGCAAAGCAAGGCATGGCATGAATATAATCAACGCATAGAACAAAAGTCCTTACTGATCATAAGCCAAAAAGGACCAGACGATAATATGGCACCCATGTAAACATAGCAAGTTTCGTTAGCAGATTCAGACTTAGCAGAAAAACAGAGCATGGCATAACCAGAATTATGAAGGCATCTTTGCGAGCTCGAATCACTCACCACAAGGCATCGCATGACAAGACAAGCATAGCAACAACAACAAGACATGTTCATGAAACTAACCAAGCCAATAACAATCTCATAGCACGCAAGGATCAACTACAACAACCTTGGCAAAATTGATTAACACGTAAACAATCTGCCAGGAAATTTTTATAGCAAACATAGAGCAAGATTGAGACACTCTAAGGCACTCCATAATTGTCAAAAAGGGCATGGGTGGATAGAGCACGTCCATATGTACAAAACATACTTAATAAACATACTCAAAAGAAGCATGCATCTCATTGTAGCAACATGTTTATATGGTATAAAAATAACAGCAGAACAAAGACTTAGCAAAATCCTAAGTCACTGAAATCAGCAACATCACGAAGTCTAGTTTGCATGCTTGTACTAGTCACCACATTGACCAGAAAAATACATGGAATACACCCCTGTAAATATGGCATGTCATAGTCCAAAACACATGTAGAGCTCATGCCCATAAGATGCACACATCAAATGCAAAAAAATGACAAATCCTCATAAAATGATAATTAACAGCAGGAAACATTTTATAGCACTCTTGCATCAATGATTTGGGCATCAGGATGGACACAAAAAAGCATGGCACAATGGAACAAAACGAAGAGCACATCACGGCGAACATTTAGATATATCGTACGCACGAAACGGAGCTACGGTCATGGAGATATGATGCAATGAAGGAGGCATAAAAATACTGCAGAAAAAGACTTGGAAGAATTCGAAGTCAACCCTAGGTTTTTCCATATCTGGATCTGGGGCGTGGAAGCCGATGTTCGTCGGAGGAGCTCGAACTCGCCGGAGACGGGCGTCGTGGTGGATGGAGATGGCCGGAACGGGCGGGGCGCGTGGAGGCGACGGCGGCGCCGTGCGGTGGAGGAGGTGGGCGGCGCCGGAGTGGCGCACGCGTCGGCGGAGGAGTGGCGCGTAGGGCGGCGGAGCTTCGGTCGCGGGAGGCGGCGCGGTGGGCGGCGACCGGTGCGCCCGGGCGCGGGCGGTGGGGCCGGCGCGGGGAGGCGCGGGGCACGGGCGGCGGGGCGGATGGGCCGCGGGGGCCGGCCTCGGGCCTCGGCGGGCCGGCGGCGCGCGCGGTGGCCGGGTGCCACGTGGCGCGTCCTGGTTCGTCGAGCGGCGGCGGTGGAATTCGTCCGGCGGCGGCCAGACGTGTCCGGTGGCGGCGGGGCGATTTGATCTAGGGTTTGGACCCGAAAATTCGGAGGAGTGCACATATTTATAGCTAGGAGGAGGTAGGAGTGTCCAAATGGAGTGTAGTTTTCGGCCACGCGATCGTGATCGAATGGCCGAGAGGATGGAGGGGGTTAGGATGGGTTATTGGGCCACTTTGGAGGGGTGTTGGGCTGCAGCACATAGGAGGCCTTTACGGTTCCCCGGTTAACCGTTGGAGTATCAAACGGACTCCAAATGGCACGAAACTTAACAGGCGGTCTACCGGTGGTGTACCAAGGCCGCTTGACAAATCTCGGTCTATTCCAAGAAAGTTTAACACCCGCTCACGAAAAGGGACAAGAGGGGTGCGCCGGTGCACGTGGGAGTGTCGGATTGCAAAACGGACAACGGGGAAATGCTCGGATGCATGAGACGAACACGTATGCAAATGCGATGCACATGATGCCATGATATGAAATGCATGACATGGACAAAATGCAAAACGAAGACAAAACCCAACCACGTGGGAATATCATAACACATAGCCGAAAATGTCAAGAGTTGGAGTTACAAATATGGCAAGTTACATCCGGGGTGTTACAAAAAGATAGAGATAAAAACATTTTTGGGAGGCATGCTTTTTCTGTCAACAAAAACGATCAAGTAGTTACCAATACTTTCCATGCTAGATATATCATAGGAGGTTCCCAAACAGAAAATAAAGTTTATTCCTTTTTCAACCATACTTTCACTTTCCATGGCTAGCCGTATCCACAGGTGCCTTCCATACCAACACTTTCCAAGGAATTTATTACTTGACAACATAAAGTAAATTCATTTTTCATTTCGGGACTGGGCATCCCTAATACCTTTGCCTTACTCTTGTGCAATGACAAGTGAATAAACACTCATGTTGAGAATAACATATCTAGCATGGAAATATATTACCCACCCCCTACCGTTTCATGAGCGGTACGAGCACAGAAAGAGAAATTATTTTGAAAATTAGAGATGGCACATACAAATTTGCTTAGAACGGCAAAAGAATACCACATATAGGTAGGTATGGTGGACTCATGTGGAAAAACTAGTTTAAAGGATTTTGGATGCACAAGTAGTGATCATACTTAGTGCAAAATGAAGGCTAGCAAAATATTGAGAAGCGACCAACTAAGAAACGAAAAATCTCATAGGCGAGCATTAAGCATAATTAACACCGAATAATGCACCACAAGTAGTTTTTAATTTTATTGCATAACTATTGACTTTCGTGCTTGCATAGGGAATCACAAACCTTAACACCAATATTCTTACTAAAGCACAATTACTCATCAACATGACTCACATATCACATCATCATATCTCAAAACAATTACAAGAAATCAAGTTTATTTTGTCCAATGATCTTCATGAAAGTTTTTATTATATCCTTCTTGTATATCTATCACTTTGGGACTAATTTTCATGTGTTGCTTTTGATAATCTAAAACAAATATAAGTGAAGATCATGAGCATAATATTTCTTTCTCTCAAATTAATTTAAGTGAAGCAAGATATAATTTCTTAAAAAATTACTAACTCTCAAATAAATCTAAGTGAAGCATGAGAGCATTTCTTCAAAATAATAAAGCACACCATGCTCTAAAAAGATATAAGTGAAGCACTAGAGAAATTCCATAGCTCATTAATATTATAGATACATTGGAGACGTATCATTTGCCACCCACAAAGCGCTTGTTTTCGGTCAGTTAGCTTGACCGTAGTGGTGGCCAAGGTGGTGCAAACACACCGAGACCATAGCTTCTCGCATTCACGATGATGCCTTCTCCCCGGTAGGTCTTCATTCTGTCTTTCCTGGGAAAATGTCTCACAAAATGATCTTTAGAGGGTAAATCAAATCTAACATTCCCCTCAAACACATTTATAACAACTTTCATAGTTCTTATAAAAGGTTCACCTAGAATTATATGAGCAATTGGATCTTCAGGCATATCTATTATGACAAGATCGATCATGACAGGGTAATCATTATTTTGAACTATAACACCATGCTTAATGCCTACTGCCTGAGTAAAGTAGAATTAGACATATTCAAAATGATATCGGTATGAGCATAAGGATCGAGATTGAGACTATCATAAACAGATTTGGGGATAGTGGAAATACTTGCCCCTAGATCACATAAGGCACTGAAGTTATTCAATCCTATCTCACCTTCTATAGAAGGTTCAAAAGAATCTTATTGCTTTGCTGGTAACTTACTATAGAGCTTTTTTCTTTCATCATCAAGTTCACGTACCTTGGTTGCTACTTGTTCAACAAAGACATTATATGCTTCGTTATTAGTTACCTCTGGTAGTGGATACTTCATGGATATCATTTTTACAAAATCTGCAACGGTATAATTATACTCTGACACATGGCTTGTGTCAAGTACTTAAGCCTTCTCTTCATTTCTTCTCATCATTCTAAATTCTTCAACCAGGTTAGGCTCAATTTTACCTGCAAACTTAGCAAAAAATAGTGTTTGGCTCTCGGTTATTTTAGCTATTTGTGCCTCCATATTCTTGGATCTTCCTTCATGTACATGAACATGTTTGTTAGTCCAACAACCTTACTAGTCAATTGACCAATTAAATTATCATGATTCTTCAAGATAGTCTTGAAGTTCTCATTCTGCTCAGTCTGACTATCAATAAAACTTTTAAGAGTTTCTTCCAGAGTATTTCTATTGATGCCATTAGCTGTATTAAAATTATTAGATGCTCCTCCATTACTAGGATAAGGAAGTCTATGAGCATAGCCATTATTTTTCCAATTAGTATTGTAGCTATTGCGACCAATAAAATATACATCACTAGTTTGTTCATTAGTGATGGCATTCACATTTACTTCTTCTTTACCCTTAATCACGGAGATAGTTTTCCAAGCTTGGCTGTCAACTCCGTGTAACTTTATTCCATGGCATTCACCCTTTTGGTGGTGGTTCTTTCAACATGCCATTGGGCATGGTTCTATTGCATATCATCTAGTAGTTTCTTGACATCTTCAATGTGCTTTCCCATGATTGTTCCTCGTGCAGCTGTATCAAACATAGTTTTTGACATATGATTCAATCCATTATAAATCATATGAAGGATTAACCATCCCTCCATTCCATGATTGGGATAGTTTCTTATAGCTTCCTTCATTCTATCCCACGAAAAGAGCTAGTGGCTCATGTTCCTCGTGCTTGAACTTGTAATCTGAGAACGTAATTGCATAATGTTTATAGGTGGGCGAAACTTAGACAAAAATTTACTGCAACAATCGGCCCAAGAAGTAGTACTACCCTTAGGTAGTAGAAGAAGCCATTCGTTAGCTTTTCCTCTCAAAAAGAAAGGAAATAGACAAGATTTGGAAAAAAAATAAACTTAGTTCACACATGGAAACTAAGTTTGGTTTAATCTCATACTCAGCGGCTGCTACCTCAGGATGTGCTATAGGTTCACGCATGAAGTTGTTGATGGGAGTAGCAAAACTCCCAAGATTACGAGCCATAATCATCTTTTGGTTTTTCAACTAACAAGACTTGCAAAAAAAATAAACTTAAAGTAAAAAGTAAAAACAAAACCAAAAATTAACCTTAAAAAAAAACTCTAAACACAAAGATAGGAATACTAAACTCATCTCTGGCAATGGCTCCATAAAAAGGGCTTGATACCTCCTTTTATTGATCTGGTATTAGAACAGAAAAGAGTATCTCACACCTATTTCCCCAGAGGTGACCCCGGGTTATCTACGACAGGAAGATTCCCTTGAAGCGGTGGTCTCTAGCAAGCTTTGGTCAAAGTGTCAAATCCACCTTTTGACAGAATCAGCAAGCAAATAGTGATTCAAACACTTATAATAAAAAGAGGTACGGGTATGAGGTCTTATGCTTACAACCTTGTATTTGCACTGGGATGAAATAGGATATTAATTTGTGTGCTAGAAGTCACCCATCAAGAATGTCCTTGTTACGGATTGATCGCTCTCTGGCTATAGCACCAGAAAGCTCTTGTTTGCTAGGACTACGTCGGTATTTCCCCAAAGAGGAAGGGATGATGCAGCACAACGACGGTAGGTATTTCCCTCAGTGAAGAAACCAAGGTTATCGAACCAGTAGGAGAACCAAGCAACACAACGTAAATAGCACCTGCACACAAATAACAACACCTCGCAACCCGACGTGTTAAAGGGGTTGTCAATCCCTTTCGGGTAACGATGCCAGAAGTTTGTAGTAGATTGAAATGATAGATCGCAAATAAAATAAAGTGCAACAAAGTATTTTTGTATTTTTGGTTTAATAGATCTGAAAATATGCAAAGGAAAAGTAGATCGCAAGCAAATATATGAGAAAGAAGACCCGGGGGCCGTTGGTTTCACTAGTGGCTTCTCTCGAGAAAGATAGAAAACGGTGGGTAAACAAATTACTGTTGGGCAATTGATAGAACCTCAAATAATTATGACGATATCCAAGCAATGATCATTACATAGGCATCACGTCCAAGATTAGTAGACCGACACCTGCCTGCATCTACTACTATTACTCCACACATCGACCGCTATCCAGCATGCATCTAGTGTATTAAGTTCATGGAAAAATGGAGTAATGCAATAAAAACGATAACATGATGTAGACAAGATCCGTTTATCTATTGCGTTAGATATAGATCCCATCTTTTTGTCCTTAGTAGCAACGATATACATACGTGTCGGTTCCCTTTTTGTCACTGGGATCAAGCACCGTAAGATTGAACCCACTACCGGGAACCTCTTCCCATTGCAAGATAAATAGATCAAGTTGGCCAAATAAAACCCAAATATCGGAGAAGAAATACGAGGCTATAAGAGATCATGCATATAATAGATCAAAGAAACTCAAATAACTTTCATGGATATAAAAAGATATGACTGATCATAAACACATAGTTCATCAGATCCCAACAAACACATCGCAAAGAGAGTTACATCATATGGACCTCCAAGAGACCATTATATTGAGAATTCAGCGAGAGAGAGAAAGACATCTAGCTACTAACTACGGACCCGAAGGTCTACAAAGAACTACTCACGCATCATCGGAGAGGCACCAATGGAGGTGGTGAACCCCATCCAAGATGGTGTCTAGATTGGATCTGGTGGTTCTGGACTCTGTGGCAGCTGGATGAATATTTCGTCGACGCCTCTAGGGTTTCTGGAATATTGGGGTATTTATAGGGCAAAGAGGCGGTCCGGGGGGCACCCGAGGTGGGCATGATAACCCACAAGTATAGGGGATCACAACAGTTTTTGATAAGTAAGAGTGTCGAACCCAATGAGGAGCTAAAGGTACGTAGAACAAATTCCCTCAAGTTCTATCGACCACCGATACAACTCTACGCACGCTTGACGTTCGCTTTACCTAGAACAAGTATGAAACTAGAAGTACTTTGTAGGTGTTTTTGGATAGGTTTGCAAGAAAGTAAAGAACAAGAAAATAAAAGCTAGGGGCTGTTGTAAGTAAAGAAGCAATAAAGTAAATTAGCAAGTGTTGAAAAGTGGTGGTAGGAGTTGCAAAATTGTCCCTTAAGCAATTGACTACTTTACTAGACCGATAGCAAGTTTCATGTGGGAGAGGCCACTGCTAGCATGTCATCCCTGACTTGGAATTCTATGCACTTATGATTGGAACTATTAGCAAGCATCCGCAACTACTAATGTTCATTAAGGTAAAACCCAACCATAGCATTAAGATATATTGTTCCCCCTTCAATCCCGTATGCATCAATTTCTATGCTAGGTTGAAGCTTCTGTCACTCTTTCCCTCCAATACATAGTCCTATCAACATACAACTAACCCTATGGTGTGATCCACGCGTGCGCTCATATGATGGGCACCAAAGGACAGCAACATAACCACAAGCAAATTAAATCAATCATAGCAATTCATCAACCACCGATAGGACAACGAAAATCTACTCAGACATCATAGGATGGCAACACATCATTGGATAATAATATGAAGCATAAAGCACCATGTTCAAGTGGAGGGTATAGCGGGTTGCGGGAGAGTGGACCGCTGTAGATAGAGGGGGGAAGGTGATAGAGATGTTGGTGAAGATGGCGGAGGTGTTTGTGAAGATTGCGGTGATGATGATGGCCCCCGGCGGTGTTCCGGTGCCACCGGAAGCGAGGGGGAGAGAGCCCCCCTCCTTCTTCTTCTTCCTTGACCTTCTTCCTAGATGGGAGAAGGGTTTCCCCTCTGGTCCATGGTCTCCATGGAGTGGGAGGGGCAAGAGCCCCTCCGAGATTGGATCTGTCTCTTTGTCTCTCTCTATTTCCGCGTTCTCAGATCTGGCTCTTCACCGTTTCTTTTATAACCGGAGATCCGTAACTCCGTTTGGGCTGAATTTTGGACACGATCTCTATCCGGAAATTAGCTTTCTTGTGGCGAAAGAAGGGCTCCAACCGCCTTACGGGGTGGCCACGAGGGTCAAGTTTTATTCCATTTGGACTCCGTTTGATATGGATATTCTGCGAAACCAAAAACATGCAGCAGACAGGAACTAGCACTGGGCACTGGATCAATATGTTAGTCCCATAAATAGTATAAAAAATTGCCAAAAGTATATGGAAGTTGTATAATATTGGCATGGAACAATAAAAAATTATTGATACCACGGAGACTATCAGCACCCCAAGCTTAATTCCTGCTCGTCCTCGAGTAGGTAAATGATAAAAAATATAATTTTTGATGTGAAATGCTACCTAGCATAATCTTGATCATATGTCTAATCATGGCATGAATATTAAGACATGGGTGATTCGAAGCACTAGTCTATCATTTGACTTAAAAACAATAATACTTCAAGCATACCAACCAAGCAATTATGTCTTATTGAAATTATATAGCCAAAGAAAGCTCATCCCTACAAAATCACATAGTCTGGCTATGCTCCATCTTCACAACACAAAATATTCACATCATGCACAACCCCGATGACAAGCCAAGCAATTGTTTCATACTTTTGACGTTCTCAAACCTTTTCAACTTTCACGCAATACATGAGCGTGAGCCATGGATATAGCACTATAGGTGGAATAGAATATGATGGTGGAGGTCGTGTGGAGGAGACAAAAAGGAGAAAGTCTCTAATCAACGGGCTATGGAGATGCCCATCAATTGATGTCAATGTGAGGAGTACAGATTGGCATGCAACGGATGCACTAGAGCTATAAGTATATGAAAGCTCAAACTGAAACTAAGTGGGTGTGCATCCAACTTGCTTGCTCATGAAAACCTAGGGCATTCGAGGAAGCCCATCGTTGGAATATACAAGCCAAGTTCTATAATGAAAATTCCCACTAGTATATGAAAGTGATAACTCAAGAGACTCTCTATATGAAGAATATGGTGCTACTTTGAAGCACAAGTGTGGTAAAAGGATAGTAACATTGCCCCTTCTCTCTTTTTCTCTCATTTTTTTCTTTTTTTTTTCTTTTTTTCTTTTTTTTGGGCCGTCTCTTTTTCTTTTGGCCTTTCTCTTTTTTATATTTTTTACTTTTTCGTCCGGAGTCTCATCCCGACTTGTGGGAGAATCATAGTCTCCATCATCTTTTCCTCACTGGGGCAATGCTCTAATAATGATGATCATCACATTTTTATTTACTTACAACTCAATATTACAACTCGATATCTAGAACAAAGATATGACTCTATATGAATGCCTCCGGCGGTGTACCGGGATGTGCAATGATCTAGTGTAGCAATGACATCAAAAAACGGACAAGCCATGAAAACATCATGCTAGCTATCTTACGATCATGCAAAGCAATATGACAATAAATGCTCAAGTCGTGTATATGATGATGATGGAAGTTGCATGGCAATATATCTCGGAATGGCTATGGAAATGCCATAATAGGTAGGTATGGTGGCTGTTTTGAGGAAGATATAATGAGGCTTATGTGTGATAGAGCGTATCATATCACGGGGTTTGGATGCACCGGCGAAGTTTGCACCAACTCTCGAGGTGAGAAAGGGCAATGGTACCAAAGAGGCTAGCAATGATGGAAGGGTGAGAGTGCGTATAATCCATGGACTCAACATTAGTGTCGGCGTTCTGGGAACGGGGGTCCCCGGACTTGCCTGCCTGCGGCGTGGCTTAAAGGGGGCCCATCACGGCCCATCTTCATCAACACAGACCCAAGACCCTCGCGAGGGGCTAAGCCTCGCGGGGCGGACGACACGGAGCTTCCTCAGGCACGGCCTCATCAGGCTGGCTCGCGAGAAGGCGGAGAGATCAAGGCGGGGTACCTCACGAGGTGCCCATGACGCAAGCCATGACAACCAAGGGCGTCAGGCGGGCGCCAGCCCGCGCAGTGTCCCCCTTTCCTCTTTGGTGCAAAGGGAGCAAGCGAAGGCGAGAGCATCAAGCAAAGGCACCCGTTTCGGCGCAACGAGACCAAGACCAGTCCAACGGCAGGAAGGATGTCATTGTGGAGCCCAAGCCAGCGTCACCACTAGAGCCTTTGGCAGGCGAGGACCAACTTTAGTCAGGATAAGTGTACCAGATGTTCCCCTTCAAAATGGCCAATTGTTGGCGCTCTTCCCGCTCAATATTTGGGAAGAGGCCCAGGGCCTTTGCCTATAAATAGGACTAGCCACCCCCAGGGTAGAGGGAGGGGAATCATCGAGACATCTAGACATAGAGGCAATTAGAATGAGCTAGGATCCAGAAATCAATCAGAGAGAGAGAGAAGGGTGACTGAACTCCTCCTAGTAGTTCATCACCCCGGCCAAGAACAGACCCTCGCGAGGCCGTTATTCCTTGTATTATTCATCATCAGCCCAAGAGGCAATCCACCACACCACACACTGTAGTAGGGTATTACACCACATCGGTGGCCCGAACCAGTATAAACCCTGTGTCTCTTGTGTTGTTCTTTTGATAGCGTAGATCTTTGCGAGGCGGAGGGGTGCAGGTAGGTAGAAGGCGTAATCTCCACGCGCACCCCAGAGTTCGAACCTCAAGGGTCTGCCGGAACCCTAAATCCGACATTTGGCGCGCCAGGTAGGGGTGCACCGGAGTTTTCCCTTACGCCACCGCCACGACCTGCCTCACGATGAGTAGCGCGTCGCCCGCTCCGGCCGCCGGCGCCAGCACGGGGGCCAGGGGGCTTCGAGCCCTGGCCCCAGCCCTGCAACGGGTACGGTGGCCCGACAAGTTCAAGCCAACGAATCCGCCGCGCTACAGCGGCGTGACTGATCCGCTGGCCTTCTTGCGGGCGTACGAGGAAGCCATCCTCGAAGCCGGAGGTGATGATAGGGTCATGGCCAACTGGCTTCCCATGGCCCTCACCGGCGCCCCGCGCGCATGGCTGCTCCACCTGCCGGCAGCCTCCGTGGCCTCTTGGGAAGAGCTCCGCCGCCTCTTCCTCGCCCACCACGCTACGCCAACACCCCCGGTCGTCGCGGCCCTCCTGGGCGGCTCGCAGGCGCCGCCTACAAGTCACCACGTCAAGCCGTTCATTCGCCGGGTCAGCGCCGCTGCCACACGGCAGGGGGCTCTCCTGGACCGGTCAGCGCCAAAGGCCGGCCTGACCTTCGGCTCGGAGGACCACCCCACCAACTCGGCCTGCTCGGGCGCGCTCCCCATGCTGTGCACCCCCACCATCTGCCAGGTGGCCGTCACTAGGACTCTCGTCGATGGCGGCGCGGGCCTCAGCGTGCTCTCGGTTGAGGCTTTCAACCTCCTCTGCATACCCCTGGAACAGCTGCAACCCAGCCGGCCCTTCTCAGGCGTTGGGGGCGGGTGATCTAGCTCCTTGGGACAGATCCGGCTCCCAGTAACCTTCGGCACCTACGAAAACTTCCGCATGGAGCTGGTCAACTTCGACATCGCCCCCGTCGGCCTCCCCTACAACGCCATCCTCGGCTATCCAGCACTGGCCCAGTTCATGGCCGCAACACACCCGACATACACCTCATGAAGATGCCCGGGAGCAGCGTTGTCCTCACCATGCATGGGGACACCGGAGACGCGCTGCGAGTGCTCAAGCTCGCCTTCAAGACGGCGGCGTCGGCACAGCCCGCCGACTCGGAGACTCCCGAGCCCAAGGGGGCTGCACCCGCCAAAAAGAAATAGTTGTTCACCCAAGACAAGGCAGAAACCAAGCGGATACCCATCGATGAGGACGGGTCCACCGACGCCACTTTCACCATAGGCGCCAACCTCGAGCCCGAGCAGGAGGAGGCCCTGGTCAGATTCCTGCGCGTGAACAAGAAGGTATTCGCTTGGGAGCCTGACCAGTTGGCGGGGATCCCTAGGAGCGTAATCGAGCATCACCTCAACGTGTGCCCCAACGCGCGCCCCGTGAAGCAGAAGGCAAGGCGGCAGTCCACAGAGAAGCAGGCCTTCATCGTCCAAGAGACCCGCAAACTAGAGGGCGCTGGGGTCATTCACGAGGTCCGATACCCGGATTGGTTGGCCAACCCCGTCGTGGTGCCAAATAAGGGAGGGAAGGAGCGCATGTGTGTCGACTTCACCAACCTCAACAAGGCATGCCCGCAAGATCCGTTCCCCCTCCCCCGCATCGACCAGATCGTCGATTCCACCGCAGAGTGCGACCTGCTATGCTTCTCGGACGCCTTCTCTGGGTATCACCAGATCAAGATGGCAGTAGAAGATGTCGAAAAGACAGCATTCCTAACCCCGTGTGGGGTGTACTGCTACACATGCATGCCATTTGGGCTGCGTAATGCGGGGGCGACCTTTCAGCGGCTGATGCACATCACCTTGGGCCCGCAGCTCGGGAAGAATGTTGAGGCTTACGTCGATGACATTGTGGTAAAGTCTCAGGAGGCCAGGACCCTGATACAAGACCTGGAGGAAACCTTCGCGAGCCCCGATGCAGTGAACCTGCGGCTCAACTCGGAGAAGTGTGTGTTTGGAGTCCCCTCGGGCAAGCTCTTGGGTTTTCTCGTGTCCCACCGAGGCATCGAGGCTAACCCGGAGAAGGTCAAGGCGGTCGAGGACATGAGCCCGCCAAAGACCCTCAGAGAAATGCAGAAGCTCACTGGGCGCGTGACCGTGCTAGGGCGCTTCATCTCCAAGTTGGGGGAGCGAGCGCTGCCTTTCTTCCAGCTAATGAAGAGAAAGGGGCCCTTTGAATGGACTGAAGAGGCCGACAAGGCGTTCCAAGATCTCAAGAGATACCTGACCAGCCCTCCGGTCATGGTGGCTCCGCGCCCTCAAGAGCCCCTGGTGCTCTACCTCGCCGCCACTCCTTACTCCGCCAGCGCAGCCCTGGTGGCGGTTAGGGAGGAGCGTCGAATCAAAACCACAACAACAGCCAGGGACAAGGCAAAACAGGAACAAGGAAGGCCCACAGAAACCGCCACCGCGGCTGAGAAGGATCAGCCGCTGCAGAGGAGCACACTGGAGGCGGGAGAGGCCCCTCACCTAGATGGGCAGCTTCCGGAGGCCTCATCGCCTCAGGAGGCGTCATTATCTCCGGAGGGCGCCACAAGCACTGACGCACCCAACCTCTTCGAGCACCCAGTGTACTTCGTCAGCACGGTGTTGCGGGACGCGAGGGCACGGTACCCCATGCCTCAGAAGCTCCTCCTCGCGCTACTGGTGGCCTCGCGCAAGCTGCGGCACTATTTTCAGGGTCACCCCATCAAGGTCATCCCGTCATATCCCTTGGAGAAAGTGCTCAGGAGCCCTAACTCGGCCGGGAGGGTCGCTGAGTGGAACATAGAACTGCAAGCATTCCAGCTCGAATTCAACATGACCAGAGTCATCAAGGGAGCAGCATTAGCGGATTTTGTGGCAGAATGGACGGAGGCACCAGGCCTCAAGGCCGACGAAGATCGGTCCCTCTCTCCGGGAAGCGAGGCGCCAGAAGGTTGGGTCATGTACTTCGATGGGGCATTCTCCAGGCATGGTGCTGGGGCTGGGGCAGTGCTTATATCGCCCACTCAGGACAAGATCTACTACGCAGTACAACTCTGCTTCCAGCAAGGTGAAAAGGTCTCCAACAACATAGCGGAGTATGAAGGTCTAATAGCGGACCTGAAGGCCGCAGCTGCCCTGGGGGTGAAACGCCTCACCATCAAGGGTGATTTGCAGCTCCTTGTCAATTTCTCCAACAAGGTGTACGAGCCGAAAGATGAGCACATTGAAGCCTACCTTGCAGAGGTCCGCAAGATGGAGAAGCAGTTTTGGGGGTTGGAGTTGCAGCATGTGCCCTGTGGCACCAATCAGGAGGCCGACAACATCGCCAGATGAGCGTCCAGGCGGTTACCTTAGGAGCCTGGCGTCTTCGAGGAGCGGCTCTTCAAGCCCTCAGCCCTGCCGTCATTGTCAAACACGACTCAGCCTCGGGAGGAGCTCCCCCAGCCGCCTGCCTCAGGAGCCCCGGTCTGTGGCCCGGCCTCAGGAGCACGCCTGCTCCTGACGATGGAACCACAGGAGGGGTGCTGGATCACGGAGCTCCAGAGTTACTTGACACAAGGGATCCTGCCGGAGAAGGAGGAGGAAGCGGAGCGTGTGGCATGGCAGGCCACGGCATACTGCATCAAGGATGGGGAGCTCTACCAGAAGCGACCAAACGGTGTATCCCTGCGCTGCATCTCCAGGGAGCAAGGAAAGGAACTGCTGGAAGATATACACGGTGGAGACTGTGGACATCATTCATCATCACAGACCCTCGTCGGCAAGGCGTTTCACAATGGGTTTTATTGGCCCACCGCACTCAATGACGCCGTCGAACTGGTGAAGGCTTGTGAGGCCTGCCAGTTCCACGCCAAGCAGATCCATCAGCCGGCGGGTGGCCTGCAGACTATACCCCTTTCGTGGCCATTCGCAGTCTGGGGGCTGGACATCCTGGGCCCGTTTTGTCGGGGTAAATGACCACGGGTAGCCTAGTCGGCTCCCCTTGGCACTTCAGAAAAAATTACGAGCCGATCCGGCCTCGAAGAAACCAAGACGTGGGGCCGCCTTCCCCCTGCTGGCTGCCTCTCAGGCCGACTGTCGGAAGGCGGCCCGGCCTTAACCCTCATGAAGAAAGCCGCGGGAGGGCCGGCTCCGAGAAGCCGGCCACAAGAAGGCCGACTCTAAGAAGCCGACTCCCACGACGCGGTCAAGATCGTACCCTCGAGGCCCGCATCCACATAATGGCGATGGGACGGGGCGTGGCTACAGTAAAGCCTGCCACCCCCAGAACCCTGAGCACGCTTGGCACAGTGCGCCGTACGGGGTAGCCCTGACCCGTCCGGCGCGACACTGTTGCCATGTTGACTATGGCGCCATCCACGGCGGGCTGTCAGCGCAGCCCACGGGCGGTGGGCCCCTTTTGGGCAGAGAGACATCCGAAGGCTTTCAGGCCTCCCCCAGTCGGCCCAAGACATGGCCGGCTTTCTCAAGCTGGCTTGCTCCTTCCCTCGAAGGAGGCGCCCCATTAAGAAGACAAGACGACGTGAGGCTACAGCGATCGCCTCCAGGCGGCGACGCTGTAGCCACGCCTACCTTGATAAAGCCCTCATCATCAGGATTGAGGCAACAGTAATCGACCGCCGACAGGGCCCTAGGCACTAGGGCCTGCCTGTCGACCAAGATGCCGGCAGCTGGCGGGGTCCACCAGCCGGCGCATAAGCCGGCGAGCGTAGACACTGACAGCTGGGACCCGTGCCCAGCCGGATTACCATTGTACCCCCGGGGGGTAGGCCTATATAAACCCCCCGGGGCACCCATGCAAAGGGTTGATCTCATCTAGGTTTTACTACACATAGAGAGAAGAGGAGAGCTAGCCTTGCCCTTCTTCTTCCTCTCGCCAAACAGCTCTAGGAGCACCTTGTAGCTACTTGTTCATTGAGTGATCATGCGGAGACCCCGCAGAGCAGCAGTAGGGGTGTTATCTCCACAGAGAGCCCCGAAGCTGGGTAAGATCCGTCGGCGTGCATGTCTTCGCCTTATCCCGCTTCCAGGCACCGGCGACGTCTTACTGGCTCCCACACAGATAAGCCACCTGTTGGCATATGTTGCACCAACCACCCGAAATCTGGCGCCCACCGTGGGGCCAGGTGCACCGTCGTCCGGAGACCTGTTCTGGACGGGAACCCTCTTCCTCCCCAGCGAGCGTAGCCAGCCCGGCACGCCCAATGGCGCTTGCCACGACGCGCTGCAAGGCGTCACCAACGCCTGCGCAGCGAGCGACCTCGCCGATCCCCTTGGCGAGGCCCTCATCTCCGACGAGCCCGCCTCCGACGCGGGCACCGACCGCCTCGTCGACCTCCTCGGCCAGCTCCACGTCTCCAGCGAGCCTGCTGTGGACCAGGAGTCCGTTGGCTCCACCGATCCGATGGCTGTCAACTCCGACACGGCCTCGCCCGACGCCTTCCCCACCAATGTCGTGATCTATGACGCCCCGCTTCCCCGAGCCGATGGCTGTGACGTTGCCACCGCCGAGGTGATGGTCATTAGCCACGGCGGCGCTTCTGGCGAGAACGCCCACGACGCCCCGCAAGCGGCGATCCTTGACTTGTCCGTCCCCCTCCCGGCCGATGCCGATGCCGAAGCACTGGAGGCTCGCCGCCTCGCCCTCCTCGCGGAGGGTCGGAAGCTAGTTTCCGTGAGACGCCTCATCAAGGCCCACCAGCGCGAAGTCGACCGCGCCGCCTTCGGCATGCCACCTCCTGGCGGGCCGAGCCGAGTCGGCGTCGTCAGACAGCATGGCGCGGTCATCGCCGACATGCTTGGAGTCGACCGCCCAGTCTATGCCACCCCACTCGAGAACCTGCGCGCCGCCCAGGCGGCCGTAGACGAGCTGGATGGACTGGGACCGAAGAGCTCCCCTACATGACCAAACGCATCCAGCAGCTAATCGATGCAGCCGCGCAGCGGCACGAAGCCGACGCCCGCGAGGAAAGCCCTCCACCGCGCCGAGAGCACGGCGCGACGTCCCGGACGCCGACAGCGGGTAAAACCCGCGCGCGACACGAGAAAGAGCCAGCTGCCAGCCGAAGCCGAACCCAGATCTCCATCGAGCGAGACGCAGAAGGCCACCCTCGAGCCGTGGAGCGGCGAGGAAACTCGCCTCCACCTCCGCCTCGTGGGGAAAGGTATCCCACCCCGCCGCCTGTCACGCATCCGACTCTCAGCGGCCGACTAGGTCGCCACGAAGGAGTCGACGAGAACGACGCCTGCCATCGGATCGACCACCTAGCGCGATCCCTGGCGCTCGAAGAAGAAGATGATGTCGGCCCGCCTTGTTTCGGCCCCCGCATCCGCGACGAGCCCTTCCCCAAAGGGTTCTCGCTCCCAAGAGACACGCCCAAGTACAACGGCTCCGTGAAGCCGGAAGATTGGTTGATCGACTACTCCACCGTAGTACGCATCGCGAACGGCAACAGGCGCGTTGCCGTGAAGTACGTGCCCCTCATGCTCCAAGGCACGACGCGGACCTGGCTCAACAGCCTCAAGCCATACAGCGTCAACAGCTGGCTAGACTTCATAGAAGCCTTCGTCCGCAACTTCACCAGCACCTACAAGTGGGCTCCCAAGCCCAGACAGCTCTCCTTGTGCGTGCAAGGACCCGCCGAGTCCACCTGCGACTACCTCACGTGTTGGGCCGAGCTTCGCAACTCTTGCGAAGGAGTGCACGAGGTGCAAGCCATCGAATACTTCATAGCCGGGTGCCGAGAGGGCACCCTCCTCAAGCACAAGCTCCTCTGCGACGAGCCGACTACCCTCGATGAGCTTCTGGTGATAGCGGACAAGTACGCGACTGCCGACTCCTCAATGAAGACCGAACTTCGGGTTGACACGTCTGGGAAGGTACTCAACCCGGCGCGCAAGACGGCGGCTGGGGACTCCGGTCGACGCCCGTAACAAAACGACCACAAACGCAAGGGCCCCATGCCGCCTTCCACCAGTCGGCAGGTGGCCACGGTCGAAGGCGAGCAACCTGAAGGGCGGCCCACACCCAAGAAGTAGAAAGGCGGCCGGCCGGCTTGGCAGCCGGCCTTCTCCTACGAGCAAACCCTCGACGCCCCATGAAAGTTCCACAACGGCGCGAAGCCGTCCAACCACACAACCCGGGAGTGCCACTGGCTCACCCGAATCTCCAAAGGCAAAGGGCTCGTGCCGCCTCCACCTGCTGGTCCGCCGCCTCCGGCTCCGCAGCAGCCGGCCGCTCGGCCAGCAGTCGGAGCCGTGCACGACGAGTTCCCCGATGAGCATGCCGCCTATGTCATCTTCACCAGCCAGCCTGAAGACCGGCGCAGCAGGCGCCGAGAGCACCAGGAAGTCAACGCGGTTGCCGCCAACCCCTCTGAGCACATGCACTGGTCAGAAAAACCCATCAGCTGGAGCCGGGCCGACCACCCAGAGGTTCTTATGCCATCTCCCGGCTCTTATGCACTGGTTCTGGATGCCACCCTTGCAACAGACAGACGCGCAGCTCGTTTCTCTCGCGTGTTGATAGACGGCGGGAGCAGCATCAACATCATGTACCTTGAAACCCTGAAGAAGCTCAACATCAAGACGAAGCAGCTCACGTCTACCCAGACTGTGTTCCACGGCATCGTACCCGGCCTGTCCTGTGCCCCCATTGGCAAGATCAAGATTGATGTCCTCTTTGGGGTAAAGGATCATTTCCGCAGGGAGGCCATCTGGTTTGAAGTGGTGGACCTTGAGAGCTCTTACCATGCACTGCTTGGCCGACTTGCCTTGGCTAAGTTCATGGCTGTTCCCCAGTATGCTTACCTAAAGATGAAGATGCCGAGCACCAAGGGCATCATCACCATAGTCGGCGATTACAAGAAGTCGGCTGAGTGCACAGCAGCCAGCAGCCGGCTGGCCGAGTCCCTTGTGATTGCCGAAGAGAAGAAGAAGTTGGACCGGGTCGTGGCCATGGCTGGCAAGTAGCCGGCCTTGTCCCCCGATCCCAAAGAATGTGATGCCCAAGGTTCCTTCCAACCGGCCAAGGAAACGAAGAAGATACCTCTTGACCCCGAGCACCCGGAAAGGTTTGCCGTCATTGGGGAAAACCTAAACAGCAAATAGGAAGGCGAGCTCGCCGATTTCCTCCGTGAGAATCGGGACATCTTTGCATGGTCCCCCAAGGACATGCCAGGTGTTCCGAAGGATTTCGCCAAGCACAAATTACACGTCCGAGAAGGTGCAAAACCAGTCAAACAACCCCTCCGCCGACCGTCGGAGGAAAAGAGAAGGATTGTAGGAGAAGAGATAGCCCGGCTTCTGGCTGCCGGCTACATTATGGAAGTTTTCTTTCCGGAGTGGCTCGCCAACCCGGTCCTCGTGCTGAAGAAGAACAACAAGTGGCGCATGTGTATAGACTACACGAGCCTCAACAAGGCCTGCCCCAAAGATCCTTTTGCCCTGCCAAGGATAGACCAAGTGATAGACTCCACAGCCGGATGCGAGCTGCTGAGTTTTCTGGATGCTTACTCCGGCTACCACCAGATAAAGTTGGACCCGGCCGACCGCCTGAAGACCGCCTTCATCACGCCATTCGGAGCCTTCTGCTACCTGACTATGACATTCGGCTTGAGAAATGCCGGTGCCACCTTTCAGCGTTGCATGCAGAAGTGCCTCCTCAAGCAGCTCGGCAGGAATGCCCACGTCTACATGGACGACATTGTGGTGAAGACGGAGAAGCACAGCACCTTGCTGGAAGACCTCAAGGAAACATTTGAGAACCTGCACCGATTCCGGATCAAGCTCAACCCCGAGAAATGCGTGTTCGGAGTGCCAGCCGGCCAGTTCCTAGGCTTCCTGGTCTCCGAGCGCGGCATCGAATGTAACCTAGTGAAGATCAAGGCCATCGAGAGAATGGCGATTCCTACCAAGCTGCGAGACGTCCAGAAGTTCACCGGATGCTTTGCTTCCCTGAACCGCTTCATCAGCCGGCTCGGAGAGAAGGCTCTCCCCCTCTACCGCCTCATGAAGAAGACCACTCACTTCGAGTGGAACGACCAAGCCGACCAAGATTTTCACGAGCTGAAGAAGATGCTGACCACGCCGCCTGTCCTGGCGGCGCCGACTGAGAAAGAGCCCATGCTCCTTTACATTGCCGCAACCAGCCGGGTGGTCAGCACCGTCATCGTAGTCCAGCGCCAAGAAGAGGGCCGAGCCCAGCCGGTCCAGAGGCCGGTGTACTATTTGAGCGAGGTGTTGTCTACCTCGAAGCAAAACTATCCGCACTACCAGAAGATGTGCTACGGCGTGTACTTTGCCGCCAAGAAGCTGACGCCCTACTTCCAAGAGCACCCCATCACGGTCGTATGCACCGCCCCGCTCGCCGAGATCATAGGCAGCCGGGATGCATCCGGCCGGGTGGCGAAATGGGCCATCGAGCTGGCCCCTTACACGATCTTCTACCAGCCTCGCACCGCCATCAAATCCCAAGCATTGGCCGACTTCCTCGTCGACTGGGCCGAGACCCAGTACCTGCCGCCGGCTCCCGACTCCACTCACTAGCGCCTGCACTTCGACGGGTCCAAGATGCTCACCGGCTTGGGAGCCGGCGTCATCCTCACCTCTCCCAAAGGAGACAAGCTCAGATACACGCTGCAAATTCACTTTGCCGCCTCCAACAACGTGGCCGAGTATGAGGCGCTTGTACACGGGCTCCGACTTGCCAAAGAGCTCGGCATACGCCGGATCATGTGTTACGGCGACTCAGACTTGATAGTCCAGTAGTCATCCGGCGATTGGGACGCCAAGGACACAAACATGGCAAGCTACCGCTTCCTCGTCTAGCAGATCAGCGGGTACTTTGAAGGATGCGAGTTCCTCCACGTACCGCGAGCCGACAATGGGCCAGCAGATGCCCTGGCTCGATTAGGCTCCACTCGGCAGGCAATACCAACCGGCGTCTCTCTGCAACGCCTCCTCAAGCCGTCTATCAAGCCGTCTCCAGAGTCCGACTCCATCTTCGTGCCGCCTAGCCCCGATGCAGCCGGATCCGGCTTGAAGAGCCAAGCAGGCGGCGCAGGGACTTCAGCAGGCGGCTCGGGGACTTCCGTAGTCGTACCCGACCCGGGGACTTCTGAACCCGGCTCGGGGACTGCGGTAGTCGGCCCGGGGACTGCACTAGCACTGCAGGCGGCGGCCGACTCCAGCATTTCACAACCCAGCCCGCCCACCCTGGTCACAGTAGCCGCGTTGGCAATAGAAGAAGTCACAGCTCCATCATAGGCCCAACCCATCCTCAACTTCCTGACAAACCAAGAACTACCGGCTGACGAGACAGAGGCAAGACAAGTCCAACGCCGAGCCGGAGCATACACAATCGTCAACAGAGAGCTCGTCAGGCGCAGCGTCACTGGAGTCTTCCAGCGATGCGTTGAGCAAGAGAAGGGCATAGCAATCCTCAGAGACATCCACCAAGGTGAATGCGGCCACCACGCGGCCTCAAGATCATTAGTCGCCAAAGCTTTCCGCCATGGATTCTTTTGGCCGACTGCTTTGGACGACGCCAAGGAATTAGTCAAGCATTGCAAAGGGTGCCAAGTCTTTAGCTCCAAGCAACACCTGCCAGCTTCGGCACTCAAGACCATTCCCCTCACTTGGCCCTTTGCCGTTTGGGGTCTGGACATGGTGGGCCCATTCAAGACGGCGCGCGGCGGCATGACACATCTGCTTGTCGCCGTGGACAAGTTCACCAAGTGGATCGAAGCAAAGCCGATCAAGAAGCTGAATGGGCCGACTGTCGTAACATTCATCGCAGACATAACAACTCGGTACGGCGTGCCGCACAACATCATCACCGACAACGGCACAAATTTTGCCAAGGGAGCATTGGCACGTTTCTGGGCAACGCAGGGCATCCGACTGGACTTAGCGTCCGTTGCCCACCCGCAGTCAAACGGCCAAGTCGAACGAGCCAACGGCCTCATCCTTTCCGGCATCAAACCCCGACTGGTCGTGGCACTGGAGCGTTCGGCCGGCTGCTGGCTCGATGAGCTGCCGGCCGTCCTCCAGAGTCTGCGCACTACCCCAAACAGGTCAACCGGCTTCACTCCTTTCTTCCTCGTATATGGTGCCAAGGCGGTCATCCCAACTGACATCGAGTTTGACTCACCCCGGGTGACCATGTACACGGAGGCGGAGGCCAAAGAAGCACGAGAAGACGATGTCGACCTGTTGGAAGAGAGCCGGCTGTTAGCCCTCAGCCAGTCCGCCATCTACCAGCAGGGTCTGCGTCGCTACCACAGCCGGAAGGTCAGGCCAAGATCCTTCCAAGAGGGCGACCTTGTGCTCCGGCTGATCCAGCGAACAGCCGGCCAGCACAAGCTCTCGGCCCCTTGGGAAGGCACCTTCGTCATCAGCAGAGCGCTAGGAAACGACTCCTACTACCTGATCGACGCACAGAAGCCAAAGGCACGAAAGAGAGACGACTCCGGCAAGGAGTCGGAACGACCATGGAACGCCAACCTCCTCCGAAGATTTTACAGTTGAAATGCAGTATGTATCACCCTAACTTTTGTACTAAGTACGAGACAATAGGCCCCCCGAGGAGAACTCTGGGACTGCCATCTTTCATCTATGAATGAAGAGTATCATGCTTATGATTATGTCATTCCATTTACTTCTCTTGTCCGTGTCACAGCCCTAGAATTCTGCTTTGTAATTAGTTGCATCAATGAGTGGCATCCATGCATCATGTTTAAATTCCATTTAAATGTGAATTGGGGAAAGTGGAAAGCCTGAGAGATCATTTCTAAAAATGATCAACATTAAAAATTGCTTCAAACAAACCCAAGAAAATGTTCCTGTTAAGCTATAAAAATATTGGCAAGAAGTAAAACTCAAACCAATATTTTTGGAGTCTCGGGGATATTTATTTTGGGCCTTTGAAATTAAATCAATAAGTATTTGACTTTTGGATTATATTCATTTTATATAGAATATATTTCAAAAGGCCCTGAAATTATTTATGTGCCTTTGGAAAAGTCCATCTAGCAACATAAATTATTCAGAGGATATTTGGCACTGTTTTGAATTTGTTTAAATTTGAAAAACAGTGGCAAAGTAAAAGAAAAAAACAAAACAGAAGAAATAAAACAGAGACAGAAACTTACCTAACCTTACCGTGCAGCCCACCACTGTACTGGCCTACTGGCCAAAGCCAGCCCGGCCCACCAGGGGCAGCACTGTCTTCTTCCTTCCGCCAGGAGGAGAAGCAGCTGCGTGCCCGATGCGCAGGCGAGCCGCGCCGGCTCCTCCCTGCCTACGTGCCCCCTCGACCGCCTGGTCGCCTCCACGCGTACCATGCCGCCCCCTCGACCCTCTCTCACTCTCCCTCGTGCCCTTCGCCCTCCTCTGCCTCTCTCCCTCTTGCGCCCGAACGCCATCGCCGCCTCGCTCACTGCCGCCGCTGCCAGAGCCACCCCCTCACCCCTCTGACGTGCCCACGAGCTCCGCCTCCATCGTACACGCCTCCTCGACGACTCACGCGACGCCGGACGCCCCCGAACGCTCTCCCCGTCGTTGTCTTCAACCTCGGGAAGCCGAGATCGCCACGACCGTGCCATCTGCTCCGAGCCTCCCCCGAGCCCACTGACCTGCTCATCGTCCTCACCGTGAGCCCCTGCCCATTTCCCCTTCTTCATTCCGCTCGTTCCCGTGCCGTAGCACCCTCGCCCGCATGTCAGAGCACCGCCGTCCGCCATGGCCGCCGGGAACCTAGCTACTGTGCTTCGCTGCTCGAACCATCGGGTCCCGCGTGCTCCTGGAGCCATGTGGAGTCCGTCCAGCACCTAAACCTGCTCCCTAGCGCACTGCAGCGCCGCGCCGCTCGCACACCGAACTCCGGCCGCCGCCTAGCTCGCTGCTGCCGCCGCCTTAGACCACTGCAGCTCCCCCTGGTTACTCCATCAGATGCGCGCGAGCGTCAGCTCGTCGTAGAGGCCAACCGCGTCGCAAACCGCCATCTGTAGCGCCGTCCCGAGAAACTCCGGCGAGCCCCCGCCGCTGTCGTGGTCGTTGGCGTCAACTGCTGACGTGGCGCCAGTTAATTAGCACTAATGACCCAGCTAAACCACCCCTAGTGCCACTGCCATGTGGGCCCCGTGCCTGTTTAGTTTAACTTAATTTTCTGTTTAGTTTAGTTCATAACCCACTGGGACCCACACGTCAGCATTGACTTTGCTGACGCGGCCGTTGACTGGTCCCACATGTCATCCACCCAAACCAGCCCTGTTACACTGGCCCATGGGTCCCATCCGTCAGGTTTGACTCTGGGCGACCCTGTTGACCAGCTGATGTCACAGTGACGCAGTAACTCCTTTTTCTGGATTTATTCTTATTCAGGAAATTCCAGAATTTAATGCAAACTTCTAAAATTCATAGAAATTCAACCATAACTCCAAATCAAACAAGTTATATATGAAAAATGATCAGAAAAATCCAATCTATCCATCTGCACTGGTTTCATGCATGATAAAGTAACTTAAACCTGATGTTTATATCAAAACATGATAAGGCACTAATTAAATTCATAATTTGAGTTTGGGATTGAACCTTTGGTTCAAAATGACCCAAACCCATCTGGTTGTAGTTGCATTAGGCCAACACACTCATATTACCATGTCATGAGCATGCATCATATTGTGCATTGCATTGATTGTGTTTCTTTCTCAGTTGTCGGTATTTGCCCCCTCTTGATAGACGCATTTCGACGATGTGATCAATGACACCGATGAAGAACTATACTATCTTCAGAAGTGCCAGGCAAGCTAAACCCCCTTGTTCATTCCGATACAATCCCACTCTCTCGCTCCTGCTCTCTTTTACTGCATTAGGACAACAACGTTTCAACTGTTACATGATGCGGTAGCTGAACCCCTTTCCTCTGCATGACCTGTCATTGCCACAGTAAATAGATGAAACCCACTAGCATGAGTAGGAATTGTTTGAGCCTTGATGTGCCTACTCATTCATGCTTGTTTGTCATGCCTGCTATTGCTTAGGGTCGTGTTAGGTCTGATTCATCGGGGATGAATTGGGAAGTTGTGAACATGTCCTACTATTGAGAGCTAAGTGTGTGAACACGATTTGGTAAAGGTAGCGGTGAGAGGCCATGTAGGAGTACATGGTGGGTTGTCTCATTGCAGCCGTCTTCAGGAACTGAGTTCTGTGTTTGTGATCCATGAAACAGTTACTACCACACATTGGGATCCTTAATTGACTCTCTCGGCTTCTTGACCACCCTTGTCCTCTGTCCAGGAGTTGCAAAGTAGTTTCTGGTGTTTGTAGTATGCTGGGGGCCGCACGCAGCGCTGACCATAGGGGTGGGCTGTGTTGCGGTAGGCACGTGGCCGGGCCAGCCGGGCGCCCGTTTGGTGTCTCGGAACCCTGTACACATCGTTCGGGGTCGTATGTGGAAACCTCAGCCGGACTCCCTGCGGATGGAACCTGAATAGGCGATAAACCTGGACTAGAGACTTGAGTGTTTAGGTAGGCCGTGGCCGACACCCTCGCTGGGCTTTCGCTTGAAGGTTGCCGAGTACATGTCGTGTAAACGGCGATAAGTGGTGAGAGCGTGTGTGAAGAAGTACACCCCTGCAGGGTTAACATCATCTATTCAAATAGCCGTGTCCGCGGTAATGGACTTCTGGGTTGCCTATAACAGTTCATAGACAAGTGAAAGTGGATACTCTAAAATGCGCAAGATAAGCGTGAGTGCTATGGATGGCGCTCTCGTAGGGAGACGGGAACGGATCCATAGTGGTGTATTGATTGGTGAATATGTGGACTCGTGTGCGCCACCTCAAAAGAGTTACTTGCAGTCTTAGTTCAGGATAGCCACCGACTCAAAGCTGGCTTGCTGCAGTCAAACTCCACCACCCCTTTGTTGATACTAATGCATATGTGGATAGTTCTGATGTAAGTCTTGCTGGGTACATTTGTACTCACGTTTGCCTATTTTATGTTTTTGCAGAGAGACTTCAGTCTCGCTAGTAGTACCGATTGGACTTCGACGTTTAGCTTGTTACCTCAGCTACGATCTTGTGCCCTCGGCAGGATCTGGTAGATAGTCAGGCTTCTCAGCCTTTTTCATTTGTAGATGTCTGTACTCAGACATGTTAAGCTTCCGCATGTGCTTTGACTTGTATGCTCTGAATGTTGGGTCATGAGACCCTTGTTTGTAATATGTTGGCTCCTCGGAGCCTAATGAATAAATACTGGAGTTGTAGAGTTATGTTGTGATGCCATGTTGTATTTACACATATCGAGCATACTGTGTGTATGATTGAAATGCTTGCTATGTGTGGGATCTGACAATCTAGTTGTTTATCCTTGGCAGCCTCTCTTATGGGGAAATGTAGTCTAGTGCCTCCTTGAGCCATAGTAGTCCGCTACAGCCCGGTTCACCGGAGTCCTGCTTGCCCAGCACTACTGTTAAGGACACTTGACTGGCCGGCATGTGTTTCACTTCGTTCCTGTGTCTGTCCCTTCGGGGAAATGTCACACGGTGACATCCGGAGTCCTGCCTAGGCTGCTACAGCCTGGGTTACCGGAGTCCTGTTAGCCCAGTGCAATAGCCCGGATTCGCACGCTGCTGACCGACATGCTCGAAGTTGATTCATGTATGCCTGTCCCCATGGGTTAGTGCCGCTTTGGGTTCTCGACTAGCCATGTCGGCCCGGGTTCTCTGTCATATGGATGCTAGCGACACTATCATATATGTGAGCCAAAAGGCGTAAACGGTCCCGGGCCAGGTAAGGTGGCACCCGTGGGAATACCGTGCGTGAGGCCGCAAAGTGATATGATGTGTTACATGCTAGATCGATGTGGCTTAGGATCGGGGTCCTGACAGTCCGGCACCGGGTTCGACTAGTCAGCCCGGGGACTGGCCGCCTTAAGTTATATTAAAAAGTCCTACCCGTGGTCAGACAAGTAGTGTGCCGGCTCCAAAGCCCTCTCTTGCCAAAAGTCGTAGTTCCAAGAATCGGCTGTCCGGCTGGTAAGAGCCAAAGGCAGGAAAGGACGCCCACACAAAAAACGGCTAGGGACTAACGGACTAATATAACAAAAGCCGGCTTCCTCCCTCCGCCGACCGACTACAAGAGTAGCCGGCCGGCCGGTTTCCATTCACTTCGCTACAATCTAAGAAAGCTCGAGTACTTGCCTTCCCCCAAAAAAAAGATAGCCGAGTCCTCCCTTAGCCACAGACTGCAGAGCAGCTGCCGGCTGGGAAGGCAGCAATCAGGGGAAGGCGGCAAAGGAAACAGCCTAAGGATGAAAAGCATACGAGAGTGGAAGCCAAACACATGCATGATTATATTTAAACAAAAGGCCTTGAAAAGACCAACATTCAACATAGTTTGAATACACACCCAGTGGGTGGAACTGCACAAGCTTAATAAGAATTGTTCAAAGAGTAACAAGCAGGAAAAGCAAGGACGGCAGATCAAGCCAAGGGAACGACTGGCGAGTCGGGCAGGTCGGTGGAGACCGTAGCGCCAGCTGGAGGAGTGGCCGGCTGGTGAACCTCGGCATGATCACCGCCTCCCGCAGAGGGCGCGCTAGCACGCACCTCGTTGCTGGAGGCACGGTCATGCTGAGGCTGGCTGGTTGCTTCACCGACCGGCTCGACGTCTTCGCCCTCGTCCCCTTGTTCGTCTTCACCTTCATCGCTAGAGGCGATCTCCTTCGCCGAGTCTTCACCCTCCGCCGGGTTCAGCCCGAACCACTCCTCCGGCTGGGCGACGCCGTTGTCGTCCACCTCAGAAGCGAAGACGCTGGTGTCGGTAAAATCGGCAAGAGCCGAAGCACGCTGGATGATAGCTGGTCGCACCTCCACCAGCTCTTCGTCAGCCTCCTCCCGCCAAGTCCTCAGCTGTTCCAAATTCAGCCCGGGGTACCAGGCCCGGACGAACTCCAGCGCCCGCCTGGCGCCGGATCGAGCAGCGGAGGCATTCCAGGCCTCAAAGCGGCCAACTGCCACCTCCAGCCAGTCGGCAGTCCGGCTCAGGGTGCGGGGAATCGCCTCGCCTGGCCAGAGGGCGGCCAGCACCTGCGCTCCAGCGCGCTGGAGGCGGCGGAGCATGCGGTGTGCCGGCTGCAGCCGGGCTTGGATCGCCAAGAGCTGCTCCTCAAGTGTCCGGATCGCGTCCGGCGCGATCTCAACCCCCGCCTGCCGGCGTGCCTCGCGGTAGGCCTGGATGGCCTGGGTGGCAGCGACGGAGTGGCGGGGGAAGTAGTCTGCGCAGAGAACAAAAGCAGCACAAATCAGAAGACGAATAAGAGGGCAAGGGGGCGAGCAAGGAGTAAGGGAGGCGGCTTACCGTCGATCAGATCCTCGATCCGGCTATAGCCCTCGCTCAATGCTTGATTCGGCTCAGCCCAGCCCGCCGCTTCGGTCTCGAACTCGGCTTTAAGGGCAGCCTCGCTATCTCGCGCCTCCTTCAGGGCCGCCTTGTGGCTCTCCTCCTGGGCGGCCAACTTCTTGGCCAAGCGGTCGCGCTCCTGGACTAAGGCGTTGAGATCGGCCTCCTTGGCGTGAAGGGCGGTCTGGGCCCCACTGAGCTACTCCCTCAAGTCGGCATTGGCCCCTACAAGCATGAAGACAAACGAAGAAACAATAAGGAAGAAGTCGTTGGGGAAGATCGGACCCGACTGCTCAGCAGTCGGCCCGGATCTCGGGGACTACACCCAGTGGGTGCGCTGACGCGCCCCCATAGGATATGAACAAAACCGAGCACGTACTCCGGCTGTCGAATAGATCCTCGATCTTCTGGCGCAGCTCCTGAGCCTGGGAGTCGAAGGCGGCGGTGCTCTGGTTATGGTACTCCTGGAAGATCAGACAGGACGCGGGAATAAGATAACTGTCAGGACCTAATAAGTTCCAAGCCGTCTGCTCAGCAGACGACTCGGAACTCGGGGACTACACCCAGTGGGTGCGCTGACGCGCCCCCACGGAAGAAATCAAAAAAGCAAAACAACCAAGGCCAGAAGACTCACCCGGACGACGGCCCGCGTCACAAGGAAATCTCGGGTATATCGCTGCAGCGCGGTAGCATGAGCCTGAAGCCGGCTCCGGACCTCCTGGGAAGCCGCGTTCAGCTCGGCCGTCCCCCCGCTGGGTGCCCACTCGAACGTGCTGGAGCTGGCCGCCTCCAGGGCCTCCGCCGTCCGGCTGGCGCTCGCAGCTCTGTCCGGCTCCGGCACAGGGGCAGCTTCCCCCCGCGCCGGCGTGATGACGGCTGCACCACCAGGCCGGCTCCTGCTGCCGGCTCGCTCCCAGCCGGCTGCACCGGCGCCGCAGCCGGCTGGCCGCCCTGGCCCGCCCCAGTCGGCGCCGTCCGCGGCACCTCCTCCAAGACAATCACCTCATCCTCCGTCCGCTTCGCCGCCGACCGGCCGCGGTTGGCTTCCTCAGACGGAGGCACGGAGGCGTTGGGAGCCACACTGCGCAGGGGGATGACGAGCTGTGGAGAACGGTTGCGCGAGGCCTCCGCCTCCTTTTCCGGGGCCGTCACCTCCGCCTGGGCCTTCTCCGCCGCGTCGGCCTCCTCCTTCGCCGCCTGGGCGACCCTCCGCTCCGACGCTTCCCGCTCCTCATGCGCCTCCCGCGCGTTCCGCGCCGTAGCCTCCATGAGGTCGGCGGGGGGTCCACGAGGCGGGAGTTCAAAGACCTTCCGGCTGATTCAATCACGGAGCCGGCAGGACCCCGTTCAAGGGAAAGCGGCGCCCTGGCCGGTCAACCAAGAAAGAATTTAGAAGAACTCCAATCAAAGAGCACGACAAGAATACAAGACGATTAACACTTACGCCGAAACCGCCTGCGGCCGCTTCACGATCTTCTGGAAGCGGGCCGCCTTCGCGGCCGCCTCATCCCGCTTGGTTGCCGCGGCGGTGCCCCTGGGCTTCTTCGGCCGGCATCCGAAGTAGGTCGACACGGCCCGGCGCTTCGGTGCGGCGCCACGGGCGGCCGACGCGGCAGAAGGGCCCGCGCCTTGAGGATCCGATGCCGGCTGGTGGTGCGGGGCGACTTCGACCTCGTCGTCGTCCTCCCAGTCCTGGAGGCCGGCTCCGAGCCCCGTGCTGCCTGCCTCGCCGCCTTCCCCCGCGGCGGCGTCTTCCATGGCGGCCGCTCCAAGGTCCGGATCGTCGACGTCATCTACTGTGCGGTCGGGGAGGAACGGGCGTTCTACCCCTGCGGCCCCCGCCGCTGGCGGAAGTAGGGGATTCTGCAGAAAACGAGCCGGTGGATCAAAGGCCGGTCATATCGGAGCCGGCAACACAAAAGAAAGGAAAGAAGAAATACTTACGGCAGGCGGAGGGTTGGCGCGAGAGTACGGCTCCTTGCTGAATCGCCAATCCTCGGCGAGCTTGCAGTTGGCAATGTAGTTCACCAGGTAGGACACCTCAGCATGAGGCATCTCCCTGGTGCTCAGCCGACATGGGTCGAAGCGGTCGCTCATCTGGCAAATCATGTGCGGCCGACCTTGGAGCGGAAGTACCCGGCGCTCCACGAAGGCGGCCACCAAGTCAGCTCCGACCAGGCCCTCCGACTGGACCATCACCCGGAGTCTGGCGATGGCGGCGTTCCCGGCCGGGGACAGCGTCCTGGCCCGGTAGTTCCATGGGGGTGGCCTCGCAGCCGGCAGGCCGACTACGTAAGCCGGCAGATTGACAAAGTCGCCTTGCGGGGCGACGTTCCTCACATAGAAGTAGGACTTCTGCCAGAGCTTCACCGACTGGATCAGCGGGATGGACGGGAACAGATTGTTCTCGCCCGTCCGCCTCATGGCGATGAAAGCTCCGCATGGGGCGGGCACGCCCGCGACGACGGTGCCGAGCTTGCTTTGGAAGAACTCTCCCCAGAGCTCCAGGTTGGGGAGAACGCCAAGAAAACCCTCGCAGAGGGTAACGAAGGTCGACAACAGCATCACGGCGTTGGGGATGAGATGATGCGGCAGAAGGTGGTAGAATTCAAGGAAGGAGCGAAGGAATCCGCTCGCCGGGAGGCTGAAGCCACGTATGCAGTGCGAGCGGAAGACCACCCGCTCGCCCTCCTCCGGTGCCGGCGAGATATCCTCCTCCGGCGCGCGCTGGACCCACACTTAGTTCTCGCCGGGCAGACGCCGCGTCCGGCGGAGGAACTCGACGTGCTCGTCGAGGACGTTGGAGACGTCCCACGAGCTCGATAGCGCCATTGGAGCGGTGCGGTGAGGAGCAAGATGCGGCGGCGGTGGAGGCGCGTGCGACCCCGCTGCGGCGGAACGGCGCGGTGAAGAGGCGCTGCGTCGGCGGAGAGAATAAGGAAGGAAGACGAGAAAGGGTGCAGCGAGGGAGAGCGTGCGAGCCTTTGCCGCTCCCTTTCCTCCTCCTACTTATAGACCCTCGCGGCGGAGCTGAGTAGGCGTGGTGTGGGGGACGTGGGATTAACTGCGCCCACTCCCCCACGTCCCGCTATTACTGCGCCTTGATGGCGTGGCGAAACCGCCGCGGGAAGACAAACAGCCCATCTTGGGCCGCAGAAGATCCGCGCCTGGGCCGAGGCCAGGAGTGGCGGGCCCGGGCCTGCGGGGACATCCCGTCGCGCACACGCCATGGCAGGCCTTTTTTGCCACGTGACACGCGGGGAGACGCGCGGTCAGCGCGCAAGTTGGCCCACACCCTAGTTGATGAGGCCACGGCGCCCACCCAAGGCGGCGCGCATCAGCAGATCCGGCTCCCAGCTACCGACTCCTCAAGATAGGAAGCTGACCGAGCTTCTCGTCCCCCTTGCCGACCTCGAAGCGCGACCAGCTTCGGGGACTACTGTCGGGGTAAATGACCACGGGTAGCCTAGCCGGCTCCCCTTGGCACTTCAGAAAAATTACGAGCCGATCCGGCCTCCAAGAAACCAAGACGTGGGGCCGCCTTCCCCCTGCCGGCTGCCTCTTAGGCCGACTGTCGGAAGGCGGCCCAGCCTTAACCGTCATGAAGAATGCCGCGGGAGGGCCGGCTCCGAGAAGCCGGCCACGAGAAGGCCGACTCCAAGAAGCCGACTCCCACGACGCGGTCAAGATCGTACCCGCGAGGCCCGCATCCACATAATGGCGATGGGATGGGGCGTGGCTATAGTAAAGCCTGCCACCCCCGAAACCCGGAGCACGCTTGGCACAATACGCTATACGGGGTAGCCCTGACCCGTCCGGCGCAGCACTGTTGCCATGTTGACTATGGCGCCATCCACGGCGGGCTGTCAGCGCGGCCCACGGGCGGTGGGCCCCTTTTGGGCAGAGAGACATCCGAAGGCGGTCAGGCCTCCCCCAGTCGGGCCAAGACATGGCCGGCTTTCTCAAGCCGGATTGCTCCTTCCCTCGAAGGAGGCGCCCCATTAAGAAGACAAGACGACATGAGGCTACAGCGATCGCCCGCCAGGCGGCGACGCTGTAGCCACGCCTACCTCGATAAAGCCCTCATCATCAGGATTGGGGCAATAGTAATCGGCCGCCAACAGGGCCCTAGGCAGTAGGGCCTACCTATCGACCAAGATGCCGGCAGCCGGCGGGGCCCACCAGCCGGCGGGCCCCAGCAACCGGCGCAGAAGCCGGCGAGCGTAGACACTAGTGGCTGGGACCCGTGCCCAGCCGGATTACCATTGTACCCCGGGGTAGGCCTATATAAACCCCCTGGGGCACCCATGCAAAGGGTTGATCTCATCTAGGTTTTACTACACCTAGAGAGAAGAGGAGAGCTAGCCTTGCCCTTCTTCTTCCTCTCGCCAAACAGCTCCAGGAGCACCTTGTAGCTACTTGTTCATTGACTGATCATGCGGAGACCCCGCAGAGCAGCAGTAGGGGTGTTATCTCCACGGAGAGCCCCGAAGCTGGGTAAGATCCGCCGGCGTGCATGTCTTCGCCTTATCCCGCTTCCAGGCACCGGCGATGTCTTACTGGCTCCCACATAGATAAGCCACCCGTTGGCATATGTTGCACCAACCACCCGACACGTTTCCTCGGGCGCCAGGGGGCTACCGCTACCTCTACGTCGTCATGGACAAATTCACCAAGTGGGCTGAAGTAGAGGCCGTCCGCACCATCCTAGCAGGTTCCGCGGTCAGGTTCATCAGGGGCATCGTGAGCCGGTTCGGGGTGCCGAACCGCATCATCACAGACAGCGGTTCGCAGTTCACCAGTAACCTCTTCAAAACATACTGTGCTAACCTTGGAACGCAGATATGCTACGCTTCGGTGGCACACCCCAGAAGCAACGGCCAGGTTGAGAGAGCCAACGTAGAGGTCCTGAGGGGCCTCAAGACCAGGACGTTCAAGAAGAAGCTGGAGGCCTGCGGCAGGGGTTGGTACGACGAGCTTCTGTCCGTGTTGTCGCCCATCCGCACAACCGCAACCAAGCCGACTGGAGAGACCCCGTTCTTCCTGGTCTATGGAGCCGAAGCGGTCCTTCCTCACGAGGTCAGACATTGCTCCGCGCGGGTCCTGGCGTTCGACGAGGCAAAACAGGATGCCATGCGGGGGATGGACCTCGTGCTGGGGGAGGAACGTAGACGAGAAGCCGCGCTGCGGGCGGCGAGGTACCAACAAGCACTACGACGGTATCATTGACGCAACATCCGCCCCAGAACTCTCGAGGTAGGAGACCTTGTGCTCAGGCGGGTCCTCTCCAGGGAGGGACTGCGCAAGCTCTCTCCCATGTGGGAGGGCCCGTTCAAGGTTGTTCATGTTTCCAGGCCTGGCTCCGCACGCTTGGAGACTCAGGAGGGGGTGCCGGTCCAGAACACATGGAACATCCAGCACCTCCGGAGGTTCTACCCCTAAAAGGGCCCAAAGCCTGTGAAGAAGGCGAACGCCTGTGAAGATTATCCTTTTTGGAAAAGGCCCAGAGCCTGTGAAGAAGGCGAACACCTGTGAAGATTATCCTTTTTGGAAAAGGCCCAGAGCCTGTGAAGAAGGCGAACGCCTGTGAAGATTATCCTTTTTGGAAAAGGCCCAAAGCCTGTGAAGAAGGCGAATGCCTATGAAGATTATCCTTTTTGGAAAAGGCCCAGAGCCTATGAAGAAGGCGAACGCCTGTGAAGATTATCCTTTTTGGAAAAGGCCCAGAGCCTGTGAAGAAGTCGAACGCCTGTGAAGATTATCCTTTTTGGAAAAGGCCCAGAGCCTGTGAAGAGAGCAAATGCCCGTGAAGCTCGTTTCCCCTAAGAAAGGCCCGGAGCCTGTGAAGAAGGCCAACGCCTGTGAAGCTCGCTGCCTGTAACACTCTCACGTAATAATGAGTTGGGGCTGTACACGCCCCGGAGTCTCAGGAGCGCCGGCCTCAGGCCCTGGGGATCCCTCCCA
Source organism: Aegilops umbellulata (assembly GCA_032464435.1). Taxonomy (NCBI): domain Eukaryota; kingdom Viridiplantae; phylum Streptophyta; class Magnoliopsida; order Poales; family Poaceae; genus Aegilops; species Aegilops umbellulata. The sequence continues at coordinate 105,530,297 of CP136055.1, forward strand.
CGCCCAGTGGCAGCACTTAGCTCTGCGCTGGTGAGAAGAGGTCGAAGACTAGATTAGGTGCCTGACGCGGCTTTTTCATTTGCTTTCCGCAGCTGGCTTGTTCATTCTCATTCGTAGTTTATTGAAGCTATTGCCGCCTTTGACTTATGGTTCTTCGACTTTTCACTCTCCTGCCTCGATTTCTTTTATGCAAGGCCTCACAAGGGGGGCGCAGCCGAGCGCCCTCGTGAGTGTTTCTGCCCTTGCCGTTCAAAGGTTTCGCGACCTGGGTCCATTACAGGAGCACCCCTCCAGTCCGTGCCCCACGGGCACCGCGACACGAACACAGGGCCTGGGTCGGTCGCCCCCCACGGCTGGGGCCGGGAACTATTTACACATGGGCACGTTGCCGGAAGGCATGATAATGGAAGCAAAGCGATAATTAACAGCAATAACCCAAACACGCCCCCGCGGGGCTCGACCCTACTGTCTTTTTACGCAGGACAAAGGAAGAGAAAGAGCAAATCAGGCGCAGCTCGCCCCACATCGGCCTGCAGGGAAGACTCGAGCTGCCTCCGGGACTCAGGCAGACTCCCTCTCGTGCTTCACCGAAGCGCGACGACGGGCAGACGTGCTACCACCTCCCAAGCAAGTACGACGGCCTGGAGGCTGACTGCGGCCACTGCTAGAAGAGTCGCCGCCTGAAGAAGAACCGGTGAAGCTTGGGGAACCCTGAGCGCCGCCAGTCACGCGAGCGCTGTCCTCTCCATCACCGCCGGGGCTGGGTCCCCGGCCGCGGTCGTCGTCGTCAGGGCAGCACCCTGCGCGGCGACCATCTTCCCTGAACACCCTCACGTAGAGGGTGGCATCGCCGTCAAACTTGAAGTGCAGGGTGCACCGACGGCTCAGGCCCCGCGCGCGGGCAAACGTCTGCCAACCGCGGGTCAAGGACAGGCTCCCAGCTACGGAGACCTCCAGTGAAGCCCATGAGGCCCGGCTGCAGCAGCCGTCTGCCTGAAGCCAGAGGCCGCCCGGGGCGCCGGCCGGGAGCTCGCCGAGGAGGAAGCGAGGAAGATGAAGCCGGGTGTTAGTCGGCTCCGCCGACCACACAACAAACTCTGGCAGCACCTCTGCAGCGCGAGAGCGCGGCCTAGGGGGGCGCGCGACCGAAGCGTGCCCCCCAGGGCGCCGCTGTCCGCCCGTCACCGTGCTGGAAGTCATCTCCATGGCCGCGGGGAGCTGTCGTGGTGGCCATAGGATGCTTGCGAGGGCGCCCTCGGCCGCGCTTGGGCGGGGGAGAGGCAGGCTCAACCTGGCGAGCCTTCCCCTTCTCTGCGGCTGAGAACCTCCTCGACGGAGCCATGAAGAAGAAGGAGAAGCAAAGGGGGATGGACTGGAAGGGCGCGTGCCATTTCGTACTTATAGCCGGCGAAGGCCAACCATCGGCCGCCACGATCGCAGGTAATCATGACCCGTTTTGCATGCAGGGACTTGTCCAATTCGTGCAGATGCTGAGGCATCATGGGGAAGTGGAGAGGCCCACGTCCAATCAACTGCCATGCAGCGCCCAAGGCCACAGGCTGTTAGGGCCCGCGGCGCTTCGCCCTTGCCCTTTCGCCTCCTTGCATGGCCAAGTCCGGGCGCGCCTTGGGCCCGGGGGCTACTGTCGGCATTCTGGGAACGGGGGTCCCCAGACTTGCCTGCCTGCGGCCTGCGGCATGGCTCAAAGGGGGCCCAGCACGACCCATCTTCATCAACACAGACCCAAGACACTCGCGAGGGGCCAAGCCTCATGGGGCGGACGACACGGAGCTTCCTCAGGCACGGCCTCATCAGGCTGGCTCGCGAGAAGGCGGAGAGATCAAGGCGGGGTACCTCACGAGGTGCTCATGACGCAAGCCATGACGACCAAGGGCGCCAGGCGGGCGCCAGCCCGCGCAGTGTCCTCCTTTCCTCTTTGGTGCAAAGGGAGCAAGCGCAGGCGAGAGCATCAAGCAAAGGCACCTATTTCGGCGCAACGAGACCAAGACCAGTCCAACGGCAGGAAGGATGTCGTTGTGGAGCCCAAGCCAGCGTCACCACCAGAGCCTTTGGCAGGCGAGGACCAACTTTAGTCAGGATAAGTGTACCAGATGTTCCCCTTCAAAATGGCCAATTGTTGGCGCCCTTCCCGCTCAATATTTGGGAAGAGGCCCAGAGCCTTTGCCTATAAATAGGACTAGACACCCCCAGGGTAGAGGGAGGGGAATCATCATGACATCTAGACATAGAGGCAATTAGAATGAGCTAGGATCCAGCGAATCAATCAGAGAGAGAGAGAGAAGGGTGACTGAACTCCTCGTAGTAGTTCATCGCCCCGGCCAAGAACAGACCCTCGCGAGGCCGTTCTTCCTTGTATTGTTCATCATCAGCCCAAGAGGCAATCCACCACACCACACACTGGAGTAGGGTATTACACCACATCGGTGGCCCGAACCAGTATAAACCCTGTGTCTCTTGTGCTGTTCTTTCGATAGCTTAGATCTTTGCGAGGCAGAGGGGTGCAGGTAGGTAGAAGGCGTAATCTCCACGCGCACCCCAGAGTTCGAACCTCAAGGGTCTGCCGGAACCCGAAATCCGACAATTAGTCATAAAGAACTCACATACTTATTGCAAAAATCTATTAGTCATTGAAACAAAGTACTACGCGCATGCTCCTAGGGGGATAGATTGGTAGGAGAAGACCATCGCTCGTCCCCGACCGCCACTCATAAGGAAGACAATCAACAAATACCTCATGCTCCGACTTCGTTACATAATGGTTCACCATACGTGCATGCTACGGGAATCACAAACCTCAACACAAGTATTTCTATGATCCACAACTTCCCACTAGGATGACTCTAATATCACCATCTTTATATCACAAAACTATTGCAAGGAATCAAACATATCATATTCAGTGATATACAAGTTTTATGTAGGGTTTTATGACTAACCATGTGAATGACCAGTTCTTGTCATGTCTCTAAATAGATATAAGTGAAGCAAGAGAGTTTAATTCTTTCTACAAAAGATATGCCCATGCTCTAACAAGTATAAGTGAAGCAAAAGAGCATTCTACAAATGGCGGTTGTCTATGTAAAGAAAAACAGGCAATCCAAATTTCAAATGATATAAGTGAAGCACATGAAGCATTCTATAAAGCCATACTCAAAAGATATAAGTGAAGTGCAAAGAGCATTCTATAAATCAACCAAGGACCATCTCATACCAGCATGGTGCATAAAAGAAAAGTGAAAACTAAATGCAAAAGACGCTCCAAGATTGCACATATCGCATGAACGAAACGAATCCGAAAACATACCGATACTTGTTGAAGAAAGAGGGGATGCCTTCCGGGGCATCCCGAAGCTTAGATGCTTGAGTCTCCTTGAATATTTACTTGGGGTGCCTCGGGCATCCCCAAGCTTGATCTCTTGCCTCTCTTCCTTCTTCTCACATTGAGACCTTCTCGATCATCGAACACTTCATCCACACAAAACTTCAACAGAAAACTCGGTAAGATCCATTAGTATAATAACGCAAATCACCACTCTAAGTATTGTTGCAAACCAATTCATACTTTGTTTTTTCATTGTTTCTACTGTAATATAACTTTTTCATGGCTTAATCCACTGATATAAATTGATAGTTTCATCAAAACAAGCAAACTATGCATCAAAAACAGAATCTGTCTAAAACAAAACATTATGTAATAATCTGAACATTCACCATACTTCTGATACATGAAAAATTCTGCCAAAATTAGGAAAAATAAACAATTTGTACATAAATACAGTGCAAAACTAATCAGAACCAATTGACGTTCCAGCAAAAACTTAAAAATCACGCACTACAGCCAAAGTTTCTGTCCTGCACCGCACAAACCAACAAGCATTGTAAACATCCTAAAGGCAAACCTTGGCACATTATTTTTATAATACAATGGAATTGTACAAGGGGATAATTATTTTTGTTGAAAAGTTTCTGTAATTAAGATTCACAAAGTTCCCATGGGCATGAACTAAGTTCAAGGACGTCCCCCATTTTCACAATGCTCGTCTCTCTCACTTTCACTTTCCTTTTTGAAAAAGTTTTGGGTTTCCCTCTTTATTTTTGTTGTTTTTAAACTATATGAAAGCACTCAACAGGAATAAATGACTCTCTAAAACTTCCGGGTTGTCTCACTGGCAGCGCTTTCTTTAAAGCCATTAAGCTAGGCATATAGTGCTCAAGTATTGAATCCACCAGGATCCCAAGGTATATCAAAGCCAATTTGAATCAACAATGATTTGTAATTTAGTAGTGAGCACAAAGCAACATATAGCATGTAATGACGCAGTCTAACTCTCTTCCTATGCATCGGCATGTCATAAAAGAACAATTCATGCGCACATAGTAAAGGCCAATGCATAGTATAAACAATTTCTTGCAATTTTATCGTGTGGTAAACATAAAGAGGTGGAGATATAGTTCCTCTCTCATAATAATTGCAAGTAGGAGCAGCAAGCACATGAATATTATATCTATCAAAGTCATCATGTGCAACGGTAAAAGGCAACCCATCAATGTAATCCTTAATAAGTGCAAACTTCTCAGATATAGTGTACTTTGGAGAATTCAAAAAGATAATAGGACAATCATGTGTGGGTGCAATAGCAACAATTTCATGTTTAACATAAGGAACTATAGCAAGTTCATCTCCATAAGCATAATTCATATTGGCATCTTGGCCACTAGCATAGCAAGCATCATCAAAAAGGGATATTTCAAGAGAATCAATGGGATCATAAAAATCATCATAGCAATCATCCTTCGGTAAGCACGAAGGGAAATTAAACAATGTATGAGTTGAAGAGTTACTCTCATTAGAAGGTGGGCACGGGTAGCTAATCCGCTCTTCCTCCTTTTGTTCTTCGCTCTCCTCATCATCTTTTTCATCCAATGAGCTCACAGTTTCATCAATTTCTTCTTCCATAGACTCCTGCAAAATATTAGTCTCTTCTTGGACAGCGGAGTATTCCTCAATATATGGTTTAACATAGGCATTAGAAGCATAATTATCATAGCAATATTTAAGTATGGCAAAATTTTCAGATTTGTAAAGAGTAGCACCATACTTTTCAATCAAAGAAGCAATTTCATAAGCACCCTTAAAAGCAACAAATTCTTCGATTGGTTGAATATCATAGTAATTATAAGCACCCTTAGCATACGAAGATACGATTCCATTATCACTAAACTCACATTGGTAGGGAAGGTGTTTCTTAGGGTTTTCAGAACAACAAGTAAAATCATATAGATAACATAAATTCCAAGCATAGCATTGCAAACGATGAATTTGACCCAATAGAATTTTCCCTTTTTCAGATATTTGGTGTCGCACATAACAAGCATGCTCATCTAAATATTTGCCCTCAACTAAGCTAGTTGGGATTTCAGCACGAGCACATAGGGATCGAAGATGATCCAAGTAATAAGCTTCAGCAGTGTGATAGATTTTGAGTGGTTCTTCAACCATTGGTTCAGTAGGTAAAACTAATTTTTTTTGGTATTTTGCATTTCCTACGCATAACTAAAGATAGAAAACAACTAAAAACAGCAAATAAAAATTACTTAGTGATAAAGAAAACAAGCACACACGAGAATATTCACCCCACGCTATTGCTCCCCGGCAACAGCGCCAGAAAAAGGTCTTGATAACCCACAAGTATAGGGGATCGCAACTGTCGGGGGTTGGATGCGACATATGCCAAAGGATGGCTTATCATGGTGGGGGCGAGTAGAACGTCGCCGGTGCCTGGAAGCGGGATGAGGCGTAGACATGCATGCCTGCGAATCTTACCCAGCTTCAGGGCTCTCCGAGGAGATAATACCCCTACTGCTGCTCTGCGGGGTCTCGGCATGATCACTATGGTGATATGTGTACAAAGTTGCTCCTCGAGCCGTGTTCTGGAGGTAGGAGAGGGCAAGGCTAGCTCTCTCCCTTCTATGCTTCTGGTCTAGTGGTAAAGGGATCGAACCCTTTGCATGGGTGCTCCGGGGGGTTTATATAGGCCTACCCCCCGGGGGTACAATGGTAATCCGACTGGGCGCGGGTCCCAGCCGTCTGTCTCTCAGGTCGCCGTCTTCTCCGCCGACTCCTGGGGCCCGCCGCTGGTGGGCCCCGTCGACTGACTTGGTCACTGTAGCCGCGCCTTGGATGACGCTGGCTTGGTCGTGGGGTCGTGGCAACAGTGCCGCCACCTGGCGGGCGATCACTGTCGCCACTCCCCGTCTTATCTGGTTAATGGCGTGCGGGCCCCGCGGGAGGTGCGGGCCGACTCTCAGAGGCCGACTCCCACGAGGTCCGTCTTCGGGTGCTCTCGCCGTCTTTCGTTCCCCCGCTGACTAGCGGGACCCGCCGTCTCTGGGCCGTACGGGTGGGCCATCATGGGAACAGGGTTTCGCCGTCGGGGCGAACGTCAGGGCCAGCATGGCAACAGTGCCGCGCCGGACGGAGATCTCCTCCGGTACGACGTACTGTGGCCATACCTGCCCTCGGTAATCAGGGTAGGGGAGGGTCGTACTCCGGCCATCCCCTGTCTCGTCCTTCTTCTCGAAGGCAGAGGGCGGTGAAGTTACTGGCCGACTCACCGTAGTCGGCTTCACCAACTGGGAGTCGGCTTATGTCGTAGCCGTCTCTGCGATTCGGCCGTGAATGGGTAGTCGGTGAAGCTGCACCTGACTCCGAGAGTCAGCCCCTTGTCTTGGGATCTTTGAGGGGCGAAGCCTGCCCTGATGTCTTGAAAGGTTCTGGGTCTCGGGTTAGCCTACCCGTGGCCCATTACTCCGACAGTAGTCCCCGAAGCTGGTGAGGCGCTGAGGGCGACATGTCGAGGAGCCTCAACAGCTTCTTCCTCCGAGTGGATGGATCTGAGGCTTGCCTGCCGTCTTCCTCCGAGTGGACCATGGGGAGGTGATCTTATTCAGGCCATCTCCGACAAGCCGACTATGGGAAGCCGGACTCGTCGAAGGTCGTCTTGCTCTTCAAAGAGTTTGAAATTCTTGGCGGGATTCAGACGGCGTGCATGATAAGCTACACGGCCGCCGCCTGCCGCGGACCAGCCAAGGGACGCCACGTGGCCGGGCCAGTCTGCCAGCCCACGCGCGCGACGGGACAGGCCCGCGGGTGGGGCCCGCCATTACTGCGCCTCGGCCTTCGAACGGATCCGTTGTGGCCGTGCGGGCGGTTGAGCTTCTCAGCGCAGTAAATGCGCGTGGTAACTTCCGTGGTAAATCGTGGGGGCGTGGGCGCAGTTAATCCCACGATGCCCCCTCGGCTTCTCGGCCTGCCGGTCTATAAGTAGGCGGAGGGAGCGGGGCGGTGAAGCACGCGCGCCCGCTCTCCTCTGCTTCCTTAGCTTCTTTCTTCTTCCTTCTTTCTCCCACCGCTGCTGCGCCGAACTGTGCCCCGCTTGCAGCGATGAGCTCTTCCTCCGCCGCCGCGCCCACCGCCGCCGTGCGCTCCGGCGTGTGGGACGGTTCCGAGATTGACGACGACATGATCGACTTCCTCCACAAGACGCGTCGCCTCCCCGGCGCGCACTTCGTGTAGGCCCGTGCTCCGCCGCCGACGGAGGTGACGCCGGCGCCGGGGGAGGGCGAGCAGCTCGTGTTCTGCTCCCACCTCATGCGCGGCCTGGGGCTGCCGGCGAGCGGGTTCTTCCGTTCGTTCTTGGAGTTTCATGGCCTCCAACCACACCACCTCACCCCAAACACGGTGGTGCCCCTGGCGGCTTTCACTGCTTTGTGCGAGGGCTTCCTCGGCGTTCTCCCCACCATCGAGCTGTGGGGAGAGTTCTTTCACTCCAAGCTCGGCACGCATGTCGCCGGCGTGCCAGCCCAGTGCGGTGCCTTCATTGCGATACGGTGGACGACGGCCGACAACCCGTTCCCCGCCATCCAACTAATCAAGTCGGTGAAGATGTGGCAGCGCTCTTACTTCTATGTGAAGAGCGTCGCCCCAGACGGCGACTGGGTTAATCTGCCGCCGTACGCAGCCGGCGCGCCGGCTAGATGCAGCTCAGCTGGTCCTACCACGCCAGGACGCTGACCCCGGCTGGAGCCGCCGCCATGGCGCGACTTCGAGTGCTGACACAGTCGGCCGGTCTGACCGAGGCCGACTTGCTGGCCGCCTTCGTGGCGCGCCGAGTCCTCCCGCTCCAAAGTCGGCCTCATCTGATCTGTCAGATGAGCGGCCACCGGGACCCCAGTCGGATGTGCACCAAGGACATGCCCCACGCGGAGGTGGCGAACACGGTGAACTACATCGTGGACTGCGGCCTCTCGGAGGATTGGCAGTTCGGCATGGAGCCGTACTCGCGCGCCAACCCTCCGCCAGTGGTAAGTTGCTCTTCTTCTTCTTTATAGCCGAATCCGACTCTTGATCTTTATTATTTTTATTTTTGACTCAGAATCCTCTCATTCATCCCTCGCCCGGCGCTGTGGGGCCGCCCCGCCAGTTTGCCCCCGATCGCGCGGAGAGCGACATCGACGACCCTGACTTGGGGGCAGCGGCGATGGAGGCCGACGCCGAAGGAGGCGGCGAAGGAGAGGAAGGCGGCCCCGGGCCCTCGGCCACCTTCGCCGACTGGCCAGCCGGCGAAGACGGGGAAGTCGCCCCGCGCCATCAATCAAGGCTAGACGACGCGAGGAAGCGCCGGGCCGGGCCGAGTTCCCTTGGAGGCCGGGAGAAGAAGTTTAAGGGGGCGGCCGCCGCGACCAAGCGGGAAGAGGCGGTCGCAAGGGCCCACCGCTTCCGTAACGAAGCGAAGAAGCCACCGCTAACCTCTGGGTAAGCGTTTCTGTTTCTTTGTCTTGCTTTTGTCTGGGTCCTTACATGTCTTCCTTGTTCCAGAGCTCCTCTCACCCTTGGGAGGGTCGCCGCCGCCTCCATCAGGGGGTCGGTGGAGTCGTCCGCCACGCCTCGGCGTATTGACCCTGCTGCCGACCTCCGGGAAGCGACGGAGCGGAATGCGCAGGAGAAGCGCGACGAGGATGAAGCCGCCCACCGGGAGAAGGCGGAGGCCGAGAAGGCGGAGGCCGAGAAGGCGGCCGCGGCCAAAGAGCGGGCTGAAGAAGCCGCGCACCGCCAGTCGGCGCTGTTCGTCGTCCCACTGAACTCGGCGCAGCCTCCGGATTATGTGGAGCGGTCTGGGGAAGTCGGCGGGGAGCACCCCATCGTGGAGAGGGAGAGCGGCGAGACCCCCGGTCTGGACACTGTGGTGCCGCCACCACCGCCCCCGCCGCCATCAGGAAGCGCGAGGGATGAACAGCCGGTGGACCCGCCGGTGCCGCCGACTACGGACGAAGCAATGGTGAATTTGCTTCTCCAAGTCGTCTCGCCGACGCGCCGCCATCTGGAGAAGGCGACTTCAACGCCGCGCCCTCTGGAGACCGGAGCAGCCAGCTCGGTCGTCCCAGACGTCGAGGTGATGAGCGCCGCGCCCGTCGAGTGGGTGCGAGGAGGCGGCACCGGCCCGCTGAACCAGGCGCTCCTGGACGTCCAGGCAAAGCTGCGAGCCGAAAGCGATGCCCTCCAAAACTGCACCAAGGCGCATCTGGCGTCGCGTGCGGCCGTCCGGGTATGTTTCTTCTGACTTTGTTCTTTCTTGCTCTTCTCTGTGGGGGCGCGCCAGCGCACCCACTGGGTGTAGTCCCCAAGTTCCGAGCCGGCTACTGAGCAGGCGAGTTGGAACTCTATTGGCGAGTTCCAAATGCTTATTCTTTTTGAAATTCTTATCGTAGGACTACCACAACCTCCGAGCCACCGTCTTCAATCGTAATGTTGAAGAGCTGGGCAAGCGGACTGCCGACTTATCGGAGAGCCGGAGTGAGTTTCCTTCTTCGCGGGGGCGCGCTGGCGCACCGCGGGCTGTAGTCCCCGAGATTCGGGCCGACTGCTGCACAGTCGGGCCGGATCTTCTTGGCGACCTTAGCTGATGACTTGTGTCCTTTTTCTTCTTTCTTCAGAGGCCAACGCCATTCTTCAGCAGCAGCTGGGCGAGACCAGCACTGCCTTGCGCGCCAAGGAGGTGGAATGCGGCAAGCTCGTTACGGAGCGCGACCTGCTTGCTGCGCAGCTGGCGGAGCAGAAGGAGTTTCTCAAGAAGGCGCAGGAGGAGGCGAAGGAGAGAGAGACTGGACTCCAAGCCAAGTTGGAGGCTGAACGTTCCTCCTGGACCGATAAGGAGGCGATGCTGACCTCCGGCTTCCATGAGATTGAAGATATCGTTGATGGTAAGTTTTTTTACTCGCTTTCTTTGATCAGCCGACTGTGGGTCGGGCCGACTCTTGCTTTTTCTGACTTGCTTCTTTTTCCGTCTTGGTAGACTTCTTCCCGGGCCATGCGCAAACTGCCGTTCAAGCCATCGAGGCTGATCGCGAGGCGCGGAGGGCGGCCGGCGAGGAGGTTGCTGCCAACGCCCCCCGGACTCTTGATGAACAGCTTCTGAGCATCGAGGCTCGCCTGCGGCCGGCTCACCGGATGCTGCGCCGGCTTCAACGTGCCGGCGCCCAGGCGATTGCTGCCTTGTGGCCAGAGATGCCGATTCTGCGCACTCCCAGCCGGACTGCCGACTTGCTGGAGGTCGCAGCGGGCCGTCTGGAGGCTTGGAAAGGCTCCTCGGCACGTGCCGGAGCGCGTTGTGCCTTGGAGTTCGTCAAGGCGTGGTATCCAGACCTGAGCCTGGACCAGCTGGCCACGCTCTGGGCTGAGGCCCAGCCGGAGCTAGCAGCCATGAAGGACGACTTTGTCAGGAGCGCCGCGGCGATCGCCGAGTACGTCGACCCCAATGTCTTCGTTCCTGAGCGAGCTGACAACGGCGAGGAGGCGCCGCCGGAGTGGTTTGGGATGAACCCGAACTACGGCGAGGACTCGGCAGAGGTGATCGGCTCCAGTGTCGAGGAGGGAGGCGAGGCGGAGGTCGGAGACGAGATGGAGGCGCCAGAGGTCGGAGCGGACGATCAGCCTCAGCTCGACCGTGCCTCCAACAACGAGTCGCGCCCAACTGTGCCGACTGCCGCTGGAGGTGATCAAGCCGAGTCTGCCCAGCCGGCCGCCCCAACGTCCGACACCGCCATCTCTTCCGAGCCCCCAAACCCGTCTGCTGCTTCATAGGCCGCCGCTTTGTCTTATTTATCTGCTTAGCAGTTTCTCGAAGAAGTTTGTTAATTAGCACAATTCCACCCGCGGGGTGTATTTTGAACTTCCGTTCGAGGATTCGGCCAATGGCCTTTGTGATGTAAATATTTATCTGGGTTCTATCATTTCTTGCTTATTGCTCTTTTGGCTTTTTCCCTTTGCCGCCTTCCCTTAGATGCCGTCTTTGCCAGTCAGACAGCCGCTCCGCCATTCTAGAGTTTCTTTAGCAAGTCGGATAGAAAACAGCGAGCCGACTACTCGGAGTCGGTTTTTGCGAGGAACGGCTGGAAAGCCGGCTCGAGCTATGTTTGCGCTTTGAGTCCTTAGCCATTTTTCATGTGGGCGCCCATTCTTCCTTACTCCTGCCCGCCGGGCAGTCGCTCTGCGAGCTGCGGCTTCTAACAGGAGACGGCTTAGGCACCACACACTACTTGTCCGACTGCAGGAAGTGTTTTCATAGCGCGAGACGGCGAGTCCCCGGGCCGACTAGTCGAGCCCGGTGCCAAGCTGCATAACAAAGAGTAGCATACTCGGAAGCATAATACTTATCATACAGATAACAAAAAGGGGCAGTCCCCGAGTCCGTCTCGGGGGGCCCAGAGACTTGGTACTTCAATACAAAGGGGTAGCGTGGTACATACTGTATTAACTGTAAAATCTTCGAAGAAGATTCGTGTTCCATGGTCGCTCCGTCTCTTTGCCGGAGTCGTCCCTCTTCCGTGCTCGGGGCTTTTGAGCGTCGATCAGGTAGTAGGAGTCGTTGCCTAGCACCTTGCTGATGATGAAGGGGCCTTCCCAAGGTGCCGACAACTTATGCTGGCCGGCTGTTCGCTGGATCAGCCGGAGCACAAGGTCGGCCTCTTGGAAGGATCTCGGCCTGACCTTCCTGTTGTAGTAGCGCCGTAGGCTTTGCTGGTAGATGCTGGACCGGCTGAGTGCCAACAACCGGCCCTCTTCCAGCAGATCGACATCGTCTTGTCGTGCTTCTTCTGCCTCTTCCGCAGTGTACATCGTGACTCGCGGGGAGTCGAACTCTATATCCATTGGGATGACGGCTTCAGCATCGTAGACGAGGAAGAAGGGTGTGAAGCCGGTCGACTTGTTTGGAGTTGTGCGCAGACTCCATAGGACAGCTGGCAACTTGTCAAGCCAACAGCCGGCCGAACGCTCCAGTGGTTCGACCAACCGAGGCTTGATGCTGGACAGGATGAGGCCATTCGCCCGCTCCACCTGCCCGTTTGACAGCGGATGGGCAACGGACGCTTAGTCCAGTCAGATGCCCTGCGTCGCGCAGAAACGGGCCAAGGCGCCTTTGGCGAAGTTGGTGCCATTGTCGGTGATGATGTTGTGCGGTATGCCATACCGAATTGTGATGTCCGAGATGAAAGTCACGGCAGTCGGACCATTCAAATTCTTGATGGGCTTCACTTCTATCCACTTGGTGAACTTGTCCACCGCGACAAGTAGATGAGTTAGGCCGCCTCGTGCCGTCTTGAAGGGTCCCACCATATCCAGGCCCCAAACTGCAAAGGGCCAGGCGATGGGGATAGTCTTGAGGGCTGAAGCCGGCTGATGTGGCTTGGAGAGGAACTTCTGGCACCCCTTGCATTTCTGGACCAACTCTTTGGCCTCTTCGAGGGCAGTTGGCCAGAAGAACCCATGCCGGAAAGCTTTGGCGACGAGTGCCCTCGAGGCCGCATGGTGACCGCACTCGCCTTGATGGATGTCTCTGAGAATTGCTTGGCCTTGCTCTGGCTCGACGCAGCGCTGGTAGACACCAGTAACGCCGCGCCTGACCAGCTCTCTGTTGATTATGGTGTATGCTGCCGCTCGGCGTTGTATTTGCCGAGCTAAGGTTTCATCAGTTGGTAGCTCCTTGTTCACCAAGAATTTGAGGATGGGCTGGGCCCATGAGGGTGCTGCTATCTCTTCGACTGCCAGAACCGCGACTTGAGGGCGGCTGGGCTGGGAGGCGGCGGTCTGGAGTCCGCGGCCGCTTGCTGGATCAGTAAAGTCCCCGGGCCGACTGGTGTAGTCCCCGGGCCGAGTTCTGGAGTCTTTTCTCTGGTCGCCGCAGTCCCCGGGCCGGCTTTGACTGCGGCGTTCTTGGAGTCATCTGCGAGGGTTTTTGCGCCGTCTGCTTGGGCTTTGGAGCCGGATCCAACTTCTTCTGGAGGAGCCGGCACAAAAATGGAGTCTTACTCTGGTGAAGGCTTGATGGATGGCTTGAGGAGGCGCTGAAGAGTGACGCCAGATGGTATTTCTTGGCGAGTGGAGCCGATTCGTGCCAAAGTATCTGCTAGGTTGTTGTCGTTTCTTGGCACGTGGAGGAACTCGCACCCCTCGAAATATCCGCTGAGTTGCTGCACGAGGAAGCGGTAGCTTGCCATGTTTGCGTCCTTGGAGTCCCAGTCGCCAGATGATTGCTGGACCACCAAGTCGGAGTCGCCATAACACAGGATCCGGCGAATGCCAAGTTCTTTGGCAAGCCGGAGCCCGTGAATGAGCGCCTCGTATTCAGCGACGTTGTAGGAGGCGGCGAAGTGGATCTGCAGTGCATACTGGAGCTTGTCGCCTTTAGGAGAGGTGAGGACAACGCCGGCTCCCAAGCCGGTGCGCATCTTGGAGCCGTCGAAATGCATCCGCCAATGGGTGGAGTCGGGCGCTGGCGGCAGATACTGGGTCTCGGCCCAGTCGACGAGGAAGTCGGCCAGTGCTTGTGACTTGATGGCGGTGCGGGGTTGATAGTAGATCGTGTAGGGCGCCAAATCTATGGCCCACTTGGCCACTCGGCCGGACGCATCTCGGCTTCCAATGATCTCTGCTAATGGGGCCGTGCAGACCACGGTGATTGGATGTTCTTGGAAGTAAGGCTTCAGCTTCTTGGCGGCAAAGTGCACACCGTAACACATCTTCTGGTAGTGGGGGTAGTTTTGCTTGGAGGTCGACAGTACTTCACTCAGGTAATACACCGGTCTCTGGACTGGTAGTGCCTTGCCTTCCTCCTTGCGCTCTACTACAATGACTGTGCTGACTACTCGGCTGGTGGCGGCGATGTACAGGAGCATGGGCTCTTTGGGAGTCGGATCCGCCAACACAGGGGGAGTAACCAACATTTTCTTCAGCTGCAGAAAGGCCTCATCCGCCTTGTGGTTCCACTCGAAAAAATTGGTCTTCTTCATGAGCTGGTACAAAGGGAGAGCTTTCTCGCTCAGCCGACTGATGAAACGGCTGATGGATGCTAGACAGCCAGTGAACTTCTGCACAACCAACAGTCGGCTAGGTACCTCCATCCTCTCGATGGCCTTGATCTTCATAGGGTTGCACTCTATGCCGCGTTCAGAGACCAGGAAGCCGAGTAGCTGGCCGGCTGGTACTCCGAAAACGCACTTCTCGGGGTTAAGCTTGATCCGGAATCGGCGCAGGTTCTCAAACGTCTCCTTAAGGTCTTCCAGCAGAGTTCCGCACTTTTCTGTCTTCGCCACCACATCATCCACGTAAACATGGGCATTTCGGCCGAGTTGCTTGAGGAGGCACTTCTGCATGCAACGCTGAAAGGTGGCGCCGGCGTTCCTCAAGCCGAACGTCATGGTCAGGTAGCAGAAGGCTCCAAACAGCGTGATGAAGGCGGTCTTTAATCTGTCTGCCGGGTTCATCTTGATCTGGTGATATCCTGAATAGGCATCTAAGAAGCTCAACAGCTCGCATCTGGCTGTGGAGTCTATCACCTGATCGATTCTCAGCAAAGCAAACGGGTCCTTGGGGCAGGCTTTGTTGAGGCTTGTGTAGTCAATACACATTCGCCACTGCTTGTTCTTCTTCAGTACTAAAACTGGGTTTGCTAGCCACTCTGGGAAAAATACTTCCATGATAAAGCCGGCTGCAAGCAGCCGGGCTATCTCTTCACCAACAAATCTTTTTTTCTCTTCTGACAGGCGGTGCAAGGGCTGCCTGAAGGCTTCACATCAGACCGGACATGTAACTTTTGCTCGGCGAATTCCGTCGGTACACCTGGCATGTCTTTGGGGGACCATGCGAAGATGTCCCAATTCTCACGGAGGAAATCGACGAGCTCGCCTTCCTATTTGCTGTCAAGGTTTGCACCTATGACAGCGTACCTCTCCGGGTGCTCTGGGTCCAAGGGTATCTTCTTCGTTTCCTTTGCTGGCTTGAACGAGCCCTCGGCTTCCGACTCCTTGGGGTTGGGCGACATCTCAGGCTGCTTGCCGGCCATCGCCACAACCCGATCAAGAAACCGCTTCTCTGCTGCAATGACCAGGGACTCGGCCAGCCGACTGCTCTTGGCCACGCAAGCGGACGACTTCCTGTAGTCGCCGGCCACAGTCAGAATTCCCTTGGAACTCGGCATCTTCATCTTGAGGTAGGCATAGTGGGGGACCGCCATGAACTTGGCCAAAGCAGGTCGGCCAAGCAGCGCATGGTACGGGCTTTCGAGGTCCACCACTTCAAACCAGACTGGTTCTCGGCGGAAATGTTCCTTATCTCCGAAAAGGACGTCTATCAGAATCTTGCCGATTGGGGAGCAGGAAACGCCAGGGACGATCCCATGGAATACGGTCCGGCTGCTCTGGAGCTGTCTTTGCTTGATTCCCAGCTTCTCCATTGTATCCTTATATAGGATGTTGATACTGCTACCTCCATCTATTAGAACTCGCGAGAAGCGAGCTGCCCGCCTATAAGTGGCAAAGGTGGCTTCCAGGACCAGGGCATAGGAACCTGGATCCGGCATCACCTCTGGGTAATCAGCTCTGCTCCAACTGATAGGCTTCTCGGACCAGTGCATGAACTCTGGAGTATCTGATGCTACTGCGTTAACTTCTTGCTCCTGCAGCCGCCTGCTGCGCCTGTCATCTGCCACACTGGTGAACACCACGTAGGCTCCATGTTCTTCCAGGTACTCGTCTTGTACTGCGCCGACTGGCCTGACAGCCGGCTGCTGGGGTGGAGGCGGAGGCGGCAGCCCAGCAGGTGGAGGAGGCACCAGGCCGTCTCCTTGGCAATCCTGGTGAGCCAGTGGCACTTTCTGGTGGTGTGGTTCGACGGCTTTGCGCCGCTGTGGAACTTGCAGGGACCATCTAGAGTCTGCTCCTAGGAGAAACCGGCAAACAGTTGGACTTGCCACCCTTCTGCCGCTTGGGTGGAGGCTGTCCCTCCGGCTGTTGATCTTCGACTGTTGCGACCTGCCGGCTACTGCAAGCCGGCTGCGGGGCCTTGCGCTTGTGATCGTTCTGCTGTTGCCGTCGACTGGCATCTCCAGCCGGAGTTCTGGGAGCTTGAGGGGCCACTTTGCCGGCCGTGCTGACTTGGATCTCCGTCTTCATAGAAGAGTCGGCTGTGGCGTACTTGTCTGCTATGATCAGCAGCTCGTCCAAGGTCTCTGGCTCATCACAGAGGAGCTTATTCTTGAGGAGGGTGCCTTCTCTGCACCCGGCGGTGAAGTACTCGATGGCCTGCACCTCGTGCACGCCCTCGCAGGAGTTTCAGAGCTCGGCCCAACGCGTGAGGTAGTCGCGAGTCGATTCGTTGGGGCCTTGCACGCACAAAGAGAGCTGACGAGGCTTGGGAGGTCGCTTGTGCGTGCTCGTGAAGTTGCGGACGAAAGCCTCGGTGAAGTCGACCCAGCTGTTGATGTTGCGGGGTTTCAGGCTGTTCAACCATGTCCGGGCCGTGCCCTGGAGCATGAGTGGAACGTACTTCACGGCAACACGCTTGTTGCCGTTTGCTATGCTGACGGCAGTGGAGTAGTCAAACAGCCAGTCTTCCGGCTTCACGGAGCCGGTGTACTTGGGAGTGTCTCTAGGGAGAGTGAACCCTTTGGGGAAGGGCTCATCTCGGATGCGGGGGCCGAAGCACGGCGGCCCCAACTCGTCTTCTTGTTCCAGCGCAGGGATCGGTGGAGTCGGTCGATCCGGTGGCGGGCATCATTCTCTCCGACTCCCTCTCGGCGGCCGAGGCGGCCTCCGAGAGTCGGATGCTCAATGGGCGGCGGGGAGACTCGTCTTTCTCTGCGGGGTGGAGGAGGCACATAGTCGTCCCGCCGCTCCACTGCTCTCGGGCGGCCATCTTGGTCGCGTTCGATGGTGATGTGAGTCCGACTGTGGCTCGCAGCCGGCTCCTTGTCTTTTCTTCCGCGGACGCCGCCAGTCGGCGTCCGAGATGTCGCGCCTTGATCTCGGCGGGGTGGCAGGTTGTCGTTCTGTTGCTGCGGCCCCTCGGTTTGGCAACCGGCCGCGTTCTGCGCGCCAGCCGCGTCGAGGAGTCGCTGGACTCGCTCCGTCATCAGTCGGCGCTCTTCGCCCTCGAGGTTGTCCAACTCATCCGCTGCCGCTTGGGCAGCTCGAATGTTCTCGGCGGGCGTGGCGTATACGGTGCGATTGGCCCCGAACATGCTGGCGATGTCCGCGCCGCATTGCCGGACCACGCCTAGGAGGCTAGGCCCTGTTGGGGCTGGCAAGCCGCCCACAGCGCGATCCATTTCACGCTGGAAGGCCTCCGACAAGCGTCTCATGCTTGCCAGCTTCTTTGCGCCTTCGACGAGCTGGAGGCGGCGTGCCTCCAGCGTCTCGGCGTCGGCGTCCTCTGGAATGGGCGCATCCAGGTCTTGCATTGCCGCATCAAGCGGGTCGTGAGTTCTTCCATCGGAGTGCTCGACGTGGCCGATGACGAGCACTTCTGTGATGGTGCTTCCGCCGCTCTCCGCGCGAGGGAGCGGCTCGTCGTAGACCACCACGTTGGTGGGAAAGGCGTCGAGCGACGCGGTGTCGGAGTCGACCAGCATCGGGTCGTTGGAGCCTACGGACTCCAGGTCAGCAGCGGGCTCGCCGACAACATGGAGTTCGTCGAGGAGGCCGGCGAGGAGGCTCTCGGGGCCGCCGGTGCCTGCGTCGGATGCAGGCTCGTCGGAGAGGCTAACCTCGCCGCCGAGATCGGCGAGGCAGCTGGCCGCGTAGGCGGTCTCAGCGCCGTGCAGCGCGTTGGCGCAAACTCCCTCTGGCGTGCCGGGCTGGCTGCGCTCGCCAGGGAGGAAAAGGGTTCCCGTCCAGAACAGATATCCGGACGACGGTGTACCTCGCCCCACGGTGGGCGCCAAATGTCGGGGGTTGGATGCGACATATGCCAAAGGATGTCTTATCATGGTGGGGGCGAGTAGAACGTCGCCAGTGCCTGGAAGCGGGATGAGGCGTAGACATGCACGCCGACGAATCTTACCCAGCTTCAGGGCTCTCCGAGGAGATAATACCCCTACTGCTGCTCTGCGGAGTCTCCGCATGATCACTATGGTGATATGTGTACAAACTTGCTCCTTGAGCTGTGTTCTGGAGGTAGGAGAGGGCAAGGCTAGCTCTCTCCCTTCTATGCTTCTGGTCTAGTGGTAAAGGGATCGAACCCTTTGCATGGGTGCTCCGGGGGGTTTATATAGGCCTACCCCCCGGGGGTACAATGGTAATCCGACTGGGTGCGGGTCCCAGCCGTCTGTCTCTCATGTCGCCGTCTTCTCCGCCGACTCCTGGGGCCCGCCGCTGGGGGGCCCCATCGACTGACTTGGTCACTGTAGCCGCGCCTTGGATGACGCTAGCTTGGTCGTGGGGTCGTGGAAACAGTGCCGCCGCCTGGCGGGCGATCACTGTCGCCACTCCCCGTCTTATCTGGTTAATGGCGTGCGGGCCCCGCGGGAGGTGCGGGCCGACTCTCAGAGGCTGACTCCCACGAGGTCCGTCTTCGGGTGCTCTCGTCGTCTTTCGTTCCCCCGCTGACTAGCGGGACCCGCCGTCTCTGGGCCGTACGGGCGGGCCATCGTGGGAACAGGGTTTCGCCGTCGGGGCGAACGTCAGGGCCAGCATGGCAACAGTGCCGCGCCGGACGGAGATCTCCTCCGGTACGACGTACTGTGGCCATACCTGCCCTCGGTAATCAGGGTAGGGGAGGGCCGTACTCCGGCCATCCCCTGTCTCATCCTTCTTCTCGAAGGCAGAGGGCGGTGAAGTTACTGGCCGACTCCCCATAGTCGGCTTCACCAACTGGGAGTCGGCTTATGTCGTAGCCGTCTCTGGGATTCGGCCGTGAGTGGGTAGTCGGTGATGCTGCAGCCGTCTCCCAGAGTTAGCCCCTTGTCTTGGGATCTTTGAGGGGCGAAGCCTGCCCCGATGTCTTGAAAGGTTCTGGGTCTCGGGTTAGCCTACCCGTGGCCCATTACTCCGACAGCAACAGTTTTTGATAAGTAAGAGTGTCGAACCCAACGAGGAGCTAAAGGTAGAACAAATATTCCCTCAAGTTCTATCGACCACCGATACAACTCTACGCACGCTTGACGTTCGCTTTACCTAGAACAAGTATGAAACTAGAAGTACTTTGTAGGTGTTTTTGGATAGGTTTGCAAGAAAGTAAAGAACAAGAAAATAATAGCTAGGGGCTGTTGTAAGTAAAGAAGCAATAAAGTAAATATAGCGAGTGTGGAAAAGTGGTGGTAGGAGTTGCGAAATTGTCCCTTAAGCAATTGACTACTTTACTAGACCGATAACAAGTTTCATGTGGGAGAGGCCACTGCTAGCATGTCATCCCTGACTTGGAATTCTATGCACTTATGATTGGAACTATTAGGAAGCATCCGCAACTACTAATGTTCATTAAGGTAAAACCCAACCATAGCATTAAGATATATTGGTCCCCCTTCAATCCCGTATGCATCAATTTCTATGCTAGGTTGAAGCTTTTGTCACTCTTGCCCTCCAATACATAGTCCTATCAACATACAACTAACCCTATGGTGTGATCCACACGCGCGCTCATATTATGGGCACCAAAGGACAACAACATAACCACAAGCAAACTAAATCAATCATAGCAATTCATCGACCACCGATAGGACAACGTAAATCTACTCAGACATCATAGGATGGCAACACATCATTGGATAATAATATGAAGCATAAAGCACCATGTTCAAGTAGAGGGTAGAGTGGGTTGCGGAGAGTGGACCGCTGTAGATAGAGGGGCGAAGGTGATGGAGATGTTGGTGAAGATGGCGGAGGTGTTGGTGAAGATCGCGGTGATGATGATGGCCCCCGGCGGCATTCCGGCGCCACCGGAAGCGAGGGGGAGAGAGACCCCCTACTTCTTATTCTTCCTTGACCTTCTCCCTATATGGGAGAAGGGTTTCCCCTCTGGTCCATGGTCTCCATGGCGTGGGAGGGCGAGAGCCCCTCCGAGATTGGATATTTCTCTCTGTCTCTCTCTCTGTTTCTGCGTTTTCAGATCTGGCCCTTCACCGTTTCTTTTATAACCGGAGATCCGTAACTCCGATTGGGCTGAATTTTGGACACGATCTCTATCCGGAAATTAGCTTTCTTGCAGCGAAAGAAGGGCTCCAACTACCTTATGGGGTGGCCACGAGGGTCAGGGGCGCGCCTGGGGGAGGGGGGTAGGGCGCGCCCCCTACCTCGTGCCCACCTCGGACACCAGTTCGCGTTGATTCTTCTTCCCAAAAATCATAAATATTCCAAAAAAATCTCCGTCAAGTTTTATTCCGTTTGGACTCCGTTTGATATGGATATTCTGTGAAACCAAAAACATGCAACAGACAAGAACTGGCACTGGGCACTGGATCAATATGTTAGTCCCAAAAATAGTATAAAAAGTTGCCAAAAGTATATGGAAGTTGTATAATATTGGCATGGAACAACCAAAAATTATAGATACGATGGAGACGTATCAGGGCACAACCCACCAGGGCGCGCCTGGGCCTCCTGGCGTGCCCTGGTGGGTTGTCCCCCCAGGTGCAACCAGGGCCCAATATCTTCCTTCTGGTCCATCAAAAATCTCCATAAAGTTTCATGGCATTTGGACTCCGTTTGATAAGGATTTTCTGCGATGTAAAAAACAAGGAAAGACATCAACTGGCACTTGGCAGTATGTCAATATGTTTGTACCATAAAATGATATAAAATGACTATAAAATGATTATAAAACATCCAAGATTGATAATAAAACAACATGGAACAATAAAAAATTATAGATACGTTGGAGACATATCAACATCCCCAAGCTTAACTCCTGCTCGTCCTCGAGTGGGTAAGTGATAAAAATAGAATTTTTGATGTGGAGTGCTGTCTATCATGTCAAATCATATTCTTTTCTTTATAGCATGGACATTTGGACTTTTATGTGATTCAAAGCAATAGTCTAGTTTTGACATAATAATTTAGATACTCAAGCATATCAACAAGCAACCATGTCTTCCAAAATATCAACGCTAAAATAAGTTATCCCTAGCCCATCATGCTCAAGCATTGATCCATTCATGAAACACACTCGAATATTAGCTACACCCAATACTTAAGTACGATCATATTTCCTCCTAGTTGGTGCTTTTATAAGAGAAGATGGAGACTAAAATTTCAAAAATAAAAATTGCATAAAGTAAAAGAAAGGCCCTTCGTAGAGGGAAGTAGGGATTTGTAGAGGTGCCAGAGCTCAAAGCGAAAAACTTAGAGATAAAAACATTTTCGGAGGTGTATCCATCCCACCAACGAAAATGACTCAGAGTTCCGAACACTTTCCATGCTAGATATGCCACAGGCGGTTCCCAAACAGAAAATAAAGTTTATTCCTTTTTCCACCATACTTTCACTTTCCATGGCTAGCCGTATCCACGGTTGGCCTCCATACCAACACTTTCCAAGGAATTTATTATTTGACAACATAAAGTATATTCAATTTTTTTTGCATTTCGGGACTGGACATCCCGAATAGCTTTGCCTTACTCTCATGCAATGACAAGTGAATAAACACTCATCGTGAGAATAACACATCTAGCATGGAAAATATTAGCCATCTGTTACCGTTCCGCAAGCGAAACAAACACACAAAAGAGAAGTTTATTTGTAAAATTAGAGATGGCACATGCAAATTTTCTTAGAACGGCAAAAGTATCGCATATAGGTAGATATAGTGGAGTCATGTGGCAAAACTGGTTTAAAGGATTTTGGATGCACAAGTAGAGATCATACTTGGTGCAAAATGAAGGCTAGCAAAAATATTGTGAAGCGAACAACCAAGAAACGAATAATCTCATAAGCAAGCGTTAAGCATAATTAACACCGAATAATGAACCACAAGTAGGATATAATTTTCATTGCATGATTATTGAATTTCATGCATGCATAGGGAATCACAAACCTTAACACTAATATTCTTAGTAGACCACAATTACTCATCAACATAACTCACATATCACATCATCATATCTCAAAACTATTACTAAGAATCAAGTTTATTTTGTCCAATGATCTTCATGACATTATTTATTTATTTATTTATCCTTCTTGGATATCTATCACTTTGGGACTAATTTTCATGTGTTGCTTTTCATAAGGTCAAACAAATATAAGTGAAGATCATGAGCATAATTCTTTTCCTTTCTCTCAAAATAATTTAGGCGAAGCAAGAGAGAATTGAAGTGAAGCATAGAGAGAAATTCCAACAAGTCATGACATAATTTTAGCTCTCCCAAATAGGTGTGTCCAGCAAGGATTGATGACTTAAAACACAAAATAAAACAAGCAAAGACTCATATCATACAAGACGCTCCAAGCAAAACACATATCATGTGACGAATAAAAATACAACCTCGAGTAAAATACCGATGGTCGTTAGAAGAAAGAGGGGATGCCACTCGAGGGCATCCCCAAGCTTAGTTGGTTGCTCATTCTTGGATAATATCTTGGGATTCCGGGGCATCCCCAAGATTAGTCTCTTCTATCCTTCTTTCATCCATCGTAAGATAACCCAAAACTTGAAAACTTCAATTTTACAAAACTCAATAAAACCTTCGTGAGATCCGTTAGTGTAAGAAAGTAAGCCGCTTCTATAAGAGCTGTGTCAAACCAATTCATATTTTGTGTTTTTGTATTATATCTACAGTATTCGAACTTTTCTATGGAAAAAACTCATCAAAGGAAACCATAGAGCCATCAAAATAAGCACACAACACAAAGAAAACAGAATCTGTCAAAACAGAATAGTCTGTAGCAATCTGACTTAAACGAAAACTTCTGGAACTCCAAAAATTCTGACAAAAATAGGACGACCTGAGAAATTTGTATATTAATCTTCTGCAAAAGGAATCAGGGCAAAATTTCTTTGTTATTAAAAACTAGAATTAGTTTCGTGAGTGCAAAGTTTCTGTCTTTTTCAGCAAGATCAAACAACTATCACCCAAGAAGATCCTACCGGTTCTACTTGGCACAAACACTAATTAAAACACAAAAAACCGAATCATAACAGTAGAATAATTGTGTAAACACACAAGAACAGAAAGCAAAAAGCAAAAATAATATTTATTCATTGGGTTGCCTCCCAACAAGCGCTATAGTTTTACGCCCTTAGCTAGGCATAAAGCAAGGATCTAAGTTTTGTCATCTTTGATCGAGATCCATAAGATGCCCTCATGATTGGTTCATAAGGTGGCTTATATCTAGTTCTAGGAAAGTATTCCATACCCTTCCTCAAAGGAAATTGGAACTTAATATTGCCTTCTTTCATATCAATCACGGCACCGGTAGTGTGTAAAAACGATCTACCAAGAATAATAGGACAAGACGGATTGCAATCAATATCAAGAACAATAAAATCTACGGGCACATAATTCCTATTTGCAAGAATAAGAACATCATTAATTATTTCCATAGGCTTTTTAATAGTAGAATCCTGTCGGATTTCGGGTTCCGGCAGACCCTTAAGGTTCGAACTCTGGGGTGCGCGCGGAGATTGTGCTCTCTACCTCTTCGTCTCGCAAAGATCTAACTACTGAAAGAACAACACAAGAGACATAGGGTTTATACTAGTCCGGGCCACCATTGTGGTGTAATACCCTACTCTAGTTTGTGGTGGGTGGATTGCCTCTTGGGCTGATGATGATGAACAATACAAGGAAGAACAGCCTCGCGAGGGTCTGCTCTTAGCTGGGACGATGAACTGCTAGGGGGAGTTCAGTCGCCCTTCTCTCTCTCTCTCTCCCTCTCTCTCTCTCTCTGTTGCCCGAGTCTTTCTAGCTGGCTTCTTGATCTCTCTCCTTACCCTGGGGTGACTAGTCCTATTTATAGGCAAAGGCCCTGGGCCTCATCCCAAATATTGAGCGGGAAGGGCGCCAACAATTGGCCAATTTGAAGGGGAACATCTGGTACACTTATCCTGACTAAAGTTGGTCCTCGCCTGCCAAAGGCCCTGTGGTGACGCCGTTCTGGGCTCCACGATGACCTCCTTCCCACCGTTAGACTGGTCTTGGTCTCGTTGCACCGAAATGGATGCCCTTTGCTTGATCCTCTCGCCCGCGCTTGCCCCCTTTGCACCAAAGAGGAAAGGGAGACACTGCGCGGGTTGGCGCCCGCCTGGCACCCTTGGTCGTCATGGCTTGCGTCATGGGCACCTCATGAGGTACCCCGCCTTGATCTCTCCGCCTCCTCGCGAGCCAGCCTGATGAGGCCACGCCTGAGGAAGCGCCGTGTTGTCCACCCCGTGAGGCTTGGCCCCTCGCGAGGGTCTTGGGTCTTGTGTTGATGAAGATGGGCTGTGCTGGGCCCTCTTTCGAGCCACGCCGCAGGCTGCAGGCAGGCAAGTCTCGGGACCCCCGTTCCCAGAACACCGACAGTAGCCCCCGGGCCCAAGGCGCACCCGTACTTGGCCGTGCTAAGAGGCGAAAGGGTAAGGGCGAAGCGCCGCGGGCCCTAACAGCCTGCGGCCTTGGGCACCGTTTGGCGGTTGATTGGACGTGGGCGGCACTGTTCCCCCACGCTCCCTTATATTGCGCCCTGCTAGGTGGACTCACAGTTGTACACAGCCGCTTCCCTTCCTGTTGCTCGACCGTCCCCTATTCTTCCTCCCTTCGAACTCCGACTCTTGCCTCCAATCCCATCTCACATCTTCCCCTTCCTTCCCATTGCCATGGCTCCGACGAAGAAAGAGAAATGGAAGAAACCCATGCCTCCGTCTCGTCCGCCGCTGTTGGGGGCCCCCGCCGTCGGCCGGTCGATCATACTCAATCGAGAGTGCCTGGGTAAGCTCAACCCGGCTATGGCCACCATCTTCAACGAGTGTGGGAGGACGACGGCCTGGCCTACGTCTCACTTCCCCACTGACAGGATAATCACTGAGGTTCATTATTTTGCCGACGCCTTGTGGGCGGGTCTGGTTCCCCCCTTTTCCGATTTCTTCAAGGCCGTCCTCTCCCATTACCAGATCCATATGATGCATCTAGGTCCTGAATCCATCACCCTTCTTTCGATCTTCGCTTTTGTTTGCGAGGCGATGATGGGCATCCCTCCTTCCGTTGCCTTGCTGCGCCACTTCTTCTCTTTGCGCCTTGCCGACCCCACTCAATGCTCGGCATGTGTGAACTTCGTCGCCGCGCCTGAGGCTGCTGCCTCAGGGATCGATTTCAAGCTTCCTTCGCCTTCAGCTGGGTTCCGCGAGCGGTGGTTGTACGTTGATGTCTGGGTGCCCAGCCCCCTGCTGGCGAAGCCAACTTCGCCTGTTGTACCCAATTCGGGCTGGGGCCAGGAGACGCTCAAGAGCCCCCGTCTCGCCTTCGTCTGGCACCGCTCCGCGTTCTTGAAATTGCTCGGCGTGACAGCGCTCAAGGTGGTGAAGGAGTTCCTGTTGCGCGGCATTGCCCCTCTCCAACGCCACTCCCGCCGAATGTGGGCCTTAAGTGGGCATGATGATCGCATGAGGCTCCAGGAAGAATACTTGATGCCTGGGGCGCTAAGGACAGTGCTCTTGGTCCTGACTGGTGACCCCAACCCGGGCAGCATCTAGCGGGGAGGGGCCCTACTGTACCTCTGCCAGAACAGGGACGACTTCGTGAAGCAGGTGCCCTCCTTTGATGAATGGGGGCTGCGCCCTGCTGGCTTCCAAGGGCCTCGCGAGAACCCTATGGTGGTGACCGCCCTTCCGGTCGGTCAAGGCGAATCCTCCTCGAGTGGTGGAGCAGGGAGACATGAGACGGCTGAGGCCGAGAGGGCTCCCGATGAGGTGACTGCGCCTGGTGATGCCCTCGAGGGGGCAGCTCCTGAGACCCGTGCCGCCGAGGCTGAGGGCGGCAAGCAGCCGCTCCGAGCGCCTGGGGCTGAGGCCCCTGAGGCCCCGGCCGCGTCTTCTGGCGAGGCGATTGACAGCGCGCGTCAGGCAGGCGCCCCTGACGCGGATCGCTTTGATGCTCCATCTTCGTCGCAGGTTGATCCTTGCACTCTTCTCTTGGGCCGCTTCCGTGTGGACTTTAAGGCCCTCCGGAGGAAAAGGGAGGCCCTGGGTGATGACTTTTCTTGTCGCTTGCTGAAGCACCGGAAATACTTCGCTACTGACGAGTAAGCCTTCTCCTTTTCTGGCTCCTGATCCCCTTGTTGCGTCTATTGATCCTTACTCCACAGGCCTCTTCCTGCCGAGCTCGTGGTAGTCGCTGAGGCGCTGCCTCCTTTGGCTTCGTCTCCCCCGTCATCCCCAAGTGCTCCGAGCAGCACTGCTCTTGTGGTGAGGGCGAATGAAGGGGCGGACCATCCCGAGGCGCACTGCAGCCCTTCTCTTCCTGCGATCTTCCTTCGCGGCCCTCTCTTGGCATAGCCAGCCTGCCGTGGGCTTCCCGCCTGGCCGCGGGCTGCGACTGGCTGAGGCACCCCCTGCTCCCTTCTTCTAGAGACGGGCTGGCCCCAGGCCGGGCTTCTGGTACGGCGCGCCCGGCCGTCGTGAGGGCGCCAGCCCCCAGCCACCTGCCCGGAGGGGGAGCGATGATTTGTGGCCCCCGGCGCTTGCTTGGGGCAGGTGATGGTGTGGAAGACGTGCTCGAGCGTGCTCGGGAGCACCGTGCTCATCGCCAAGAGTTCCTTCGAAGGTCGACCGATGCGGTGGACCTGCTTGGGGAGGAACTCGCTGGTGAAGACGCGCGCCTGGAGGCCGAGGGCCTGCGCCTAGCCGTAGGGAGGCGCGAGCTGGAGGCCGCCATCGCCCTCGCGCGCCATCAGCGTGCCCTTGATGATGAAGAGGCGAAGGCGTCGCTGGAGGCCTCTCGGGCGGCTCGATCCCAGGCCGCTGAGGAGGCCCGGGGAGCCGACCGACGGCGAGAAGCAGCGGAGGAACGGGCTCGGGAGCTCCTGGCCCGGTGCCACCCATTGGAGGAACAAGTGGAACTGCGCGAGGCGGCCCTTGCATCGATGAAGGTGGCCTCCGGCGACCCAGCTGAGCTTCGGAAGCGTGAGGAAGCGTTGACGCTAGAAGCCGCCGAATGCACCCGCGAGTACGAGCGGCTGGAGACGAGGGAGCGCCTGGTGACGCAGGCGGAAGATGATGTCGCCGCACAGGAAGCACGTGTCCTGGAGGAGGTTGGTCGTCGGGTGGCGACGGCGCGCCAAGGCCTCGGGCGTGAGTTCGAGGGGAGGCTGGAGTTGATCCGGGTCGAGGCTGAGGGAAGAACCGCAGCCCTGAGGGCCCAACGGGATGAGGCGATGCGGCGGGCCGACGCTTCCCGGGCCACCCTTGAGGCAGCGCAAAAGGAGTTGGCTGCCTCCCAGGCTGAGGTGCTCCGTCTTCGTCAGCGGGTGGAGGAGGCTGAGGCCGTCAAGCGCCAGAATGCTGATGAGATACGCCAGCGGCAGGTCCTGGAGCACGTGCACGGCCCCATGCTTGCTATGCTCGGGGAGAGGGCTAACACATCCTTGGGCAACATCTACGAGGCGGCTGTCGACGAGCCGCACACGATCAACTATGCCGGCAACCTGCAGTTCTTCACCGCCGTGGTGACGGAGCTGGAGGCGCGGTCGGTCAGGGCCGACAGGTTGGTGGAGGAGAGGAGTCGCGCCCTACTCGGGCGCGCCTTTTCTCGTGTCTTCAGCCATCTCCGGAACATGGATCCCCACTTCGACTTTGACGCCGCCATCGCCCCAGTCCCCCAGGCCGTCCGAGGCGACCTAGCGCACTGGGTGGAAGACAACGTGGACACTCTTGTCAGAGCCTTCGCTTCGGACGACGATGACGTGATCGTGGCTGCTAACGAGGGCGGTGTGGTGGACGGCCCTGATGCCGCTGGTGGCGACGCAGGCAGCGATGGCGAGTTCAGCGATGCTAGCGGCGGCACGGGAGGTGGTCCTGAGGATGCATTGGGGGATTTGTCCGAGTGAGTATGTATCGCTCATGTCTTTTTACCCTGCATGAGTAGAACTCAGGTGTTTGGCCTGATGGCTGTGAGAGCATTTTGGGAGGGGAAGCCCCTCATGTAAAACCTGTATTCATAGTATTAGCAGCTATTATATTGCGCGAACACCCGCGCCTGGCGGCTGGCTGGTTTACCTTTGTTTCGCGCAGGCCCCGAGGCAGCCCGTGGGAGGACGTGGTGTCCTGAGTGTTCTCTATTTGAATTCGTAGGACGTGCAAGTGTCGCTGGCGGGGGGCTTCACAGGCGCTGGCCTTCTTCACAGGCTCCGGGCCTTTTCCCGCATGTGATGGCTTCACAGGCATTCGCCTTCTTCACAGGCTCTGGGCCTTTTCCTAAACGCGATAGCTTCACTCGCATTCGCCTTCTTCACAGGCTCCGGGCCTTTTCCTAAACGCGATAGCTTCACAGGCATTCGCCTTCTTCACAGGCTCTGGGCCTTTTCCTAAATGCGATAGCTTCAGAGGCATTCGCCTTCTTCACAGGCTTTGGGCCTTTTCCTAAATGCGATAGCTTCACAGGCATTGGCCTTCTTCACAGGCTCTGGGCCTTTTCATGAAGGGACATCCTCCGCAGGTACCGCAAAGTCCTCCCGAGAAGGAGCAATAGCGGCAGTCTGGGCTGCGCACGAGCCAGGCCCGGCCCGACTCGCGAGGGGCTCGCGAGGGGAGGCAGCTGTGGCGAAGCGGTATCCAGAACGCGAGAAATGGCTTGAACGAGACTAAGCACCCCTTCCCCGAACACACGCAAATCTCAAATTAGAATCCAACTTAAATCCAGCAGGGGAAAGTTACAACCAAAGAAGAAGTCAATGAAAACAGACAAAAGGCCGCGTCCGGCACCTAATCTAGTCTTGGACGTCTTCTCACCAGCGCGGAGCTAAGTGCTGTCCATTGGGCGTGGGAGGGAGCCCCAGGGCCTGAGGCCGGCACCCCTGAGACTCCGGGGCGTGTACAGCCCCACTCATTATTACGTGAGAGTGTCACGGGGCGGCGAGCTTCACAGGCACTGGGCCTTCTTCACAGGTACCAGCCTTGCTTCATATCGCCAGATGAGGGCCCCGCCTTGCGCCACACTCTAGTGCCACCAACAACGACCGGAAACCAGGACGCCGCTGGTGGGGTAGAGCGGTCGCCAGCGGTTCCCCCGACGACCACGGGTCCTCCGCCAGGGGCAGGCCCTTAGGCGGCTCCCCAGCGAAGGGCCTACCTCCTAAGAACGCCTTGCTCCGAACGCCGCGGTGGTGATGTCGGATCTCTGCCCCTCTCCTGCAGCCCCCTGTGCCCTCCTCCCGAGGGGTAGGAGACTGTGGGAGCGGGGCAGCTGCTCGCTGCGGCGACCTGCACCTCCTGCGATCCATGATTAGCGTACGCCTGCTCCTGGGGAATTAGCGGTACCCGATAGTTGTCGCCTCCAGCGTGGCCGATGGAGCCGTCCCGGGGCTCCTGGAAGAGCTCAGCTTCTGGTGTCTCGTCTCCCCAGCTTTGGCTGAGAAGCGAGTCTTGTTCACCCTCGTGAGCGTGCCCTTGGTCCATCATGTGGGGCACGTATTCTTCTGGCGCCGTCATCCCAAAGGCTGTGCTGTAGTGCTCCATGTGCCATGCAGCGCTGCTTGACGTGCCCACCGCGGGGTCGTAGCGCGGCTACCCACTAGCGTCGTGGCCCGCGCCGAGTCCCTCTCCCTCACGCGCCGGGGGCGGGGGTGGCGCCCCTGTCAGTCCGGCGATGACGGATTCGCTGGTGTTGGGGTAGCCTTGGGGCCCGCGGGAGCGTGCGGGGCCCCCGCGCGTGCCGCCCTGGGCTTGAGACGGGAGCTGGATGCAGAAGGGTGAGCCCCCAAAGCGGCAAAGCCCAGGAGTTTGGCAACCCGCTCTAGCAGCACGTCACGGCCGCCTTCCAGCAGCCTGCACTGCAGTAGCTCTCGGGCCACCGTGAGCGCGGCCCTCGAGTTCGCCTGCTCCCGGCGGGTGTATGGTGTCGTGGTCGCGGCGTGATTGGAGGCCCTTGCCGCCAACCGCGCTTGCCGCGGCGTGAGGGTTGTTGAAGCCTCTCCGCGTCGCCCGCGGCCCGCAGCACCCTGCGGACCACGAGCTTCCTGGGGCGCGGGGTCGCCCGAGGCGGGTGGCTCCGCGCGGGCGGGCCACGCCACCCATGGATCTTGGTTGCCCGCCTGGTCGCCGGACATGGTGATGACGATGCGACTGGACGCGGAGTGGTATAGAGGTGGATTCCAGCGCACCCCTACCTGGCGCGCCAAATGTCGGATTTCAGGTTCCGGCAGACCCTTAAGGTTTGAACTCTGGGGTGCGCGGGGAGATTGTGCCCTCTACCTCTCCGTCTCGCAAAGATCTAACTACTGAAAGAACAACACAAGAGACACAGGGTTTATACTAGTTCGGGCCACCATTGTGGTGTAATACCCTACTCTAGTTTGTGGTGGGTGGATTGCCTCTTGGGCTGATGATGATGAACAATACAAGGAAGAACAGCCTCGCGAGGGTATGCTCTTAGCTGGGACGATGAACTGCTAGGGGGAGTTCTGCCGCCCTTCTCTCTCTCTCTGTTACCTGAGTCTTTCTAGCTGGCTTCTTGATCTCTCTCCTTACCCTGGGGGTGACTAGTCCTATTTATAGGCAAAGGCCCTGGGCCTCTTCCCAAATATTGAGGGGGAAGGTCGCCAACAATTGGCCAATTTGAAGGGGAACATCTGGTACACTTATCCTGACTAAAGTTGGTCCTCGCCTGCCAAAGGCCCTGTGGTGACGCCGTTCTGGGCTCCACGATGACCTCCTTCCCACTATTGGACTGGTCTTGGTCTCGTTGCACCGAAATGGATGCCCTTTGCTTGATCCTCTCGCCTGCTCTTGCCCCTTTGCACCAAAGAGGAAAGGGAGACACTGCGCGGGCTGGCGCCCGCCTGGCACCCTTGGTCGTCATGGCTTGCGTCATGGGCACCTCATGAGGTACCCCGCCTTGATCTCTCCGCCTCCTCGCGAGCCAGCCTGATGAGGCCGCGCCTGAGGAAGCGCCATGTCGTCCACTTTCGAGCCATGCTTGTGTTTATGAAGATGGGCCGTGCTGGGCCCTCTTTCGAGCCACGCCGCAGGACGCAGGCAGGCAAGTCTGGGGACCCCCGTTCCCAGAACGCCGACAAATCCGCCAAGTGCAAATCCAAAGAAAATTCTTCAAGATTAGTAAGACCAAGCACATCACATAAAAATTTCGGAATTGTAGAAACACTAGCACCCAAGTCACACAAAGCAAAACACTCATAATTTTTAATCTTGACTTCGATAGTAGGTTCCCATTCATCATGCACTTTTATAGGAATTGAAACTTCTAATTCCAATTTTTTCTTCAAGAGCTTTCATCACAGCATCAACAATATGTTTAGTAAAAGCCTTATTTTGTTCATAAGCATTGGGTGAATTTATCATGGATTGCAACAAACAAATACAATCAATCAAAAAGCAACTATCATAGTTAAAGTCTTTGTAATCCAAAAGAGTGGGCACATTACTTAGTTAATGTTTTGACCTCTCCAAACCCACTTTCATCAATTTTCTCAATAAGATTTTCATGCTCCGAAATATTGGGACGCCTTCTAGCTAAAGTTGACTCTTCTCCAGTCCCTTTTTTATCAATCTTAACTTTATTAACCAAGGAATAAATAGAAGAAACACAAATCATTTTAAGATCTTTATCACTTATGTCTTCTAACAAGGTTGGTTTAGCGGCCATTTGATTTACTAAGGTAGCTTGTGCATCGGATATTTTTCCTAGCAAACTTTCGGAAAAATCAAACTTAGATTGGAGATTGCAAACTTCTCTACTAATATCATCAAGTTGTTTTGTAATAGCATCAAGCACAACAGAGTGCTCCTTAAGTTCTTCAGTAAAATACTTATTATGCTCAAATTGTGTAGTCATATATTCCTTAGTAATTTTCTCAATTTCAAGAAAAATATTTGGGTAAGGAACATCATAATATTTTCTTTGAGGCATCAGGACTACGCAAACAAGAGTGCACACAAAAACAGATCTGGCAAGAAAACGACGAACGGAAAAAGAAAGGCGAATAAAACGGCAAATTTTTGGAAGTGGGGGAGAGTAAAATGAGAGGCAAATGGAAAATAGTGTAAATTGCGAGGAGATGAGATTTGTGATTACGAACCTGGTTATGTTGAAGATCTTCCCTGGCAACGGCGCCAGAAATTCCTTTTGATCACTCTCTGACTATAGCGCTAGAAAGCTCTTGTCTGCTAGGACTATGTCGGTATTTCCTCAAAGAGGAAGGGATGATGTAGCACATCGACTGTAGGTATTTCCCTCAGTGAAGAAACCAAGGTTATGGAACCAGTAGGAGAACCAAGCAACACAATGTAAACATCACCTGCACACAAATAACAACACCTCACAACCCGACGTGTTAAAGGGGTTGTCAATCCCTTTTGGGTAACGATGCCAGAAGTTTGTAGTGGATTGAAATAATAGATCGCAAAGTATTTTTGTATTTTTGGTTTAATAGGTCTGAAAAAATGCAAAGAAAAAGTAGATCACAAGCAAATATATGAGAAAGAAGACCCGGGGGCATAGGTTTCACTAGTGGCTTCTCTCGAGAAAGATAGCAAACAGTGGGTAAACAAATTACTGTTGGGCAATTGATAGAACCTCAAATAATTATGACGATATCCGAGCAATGATCATTACATAGGCATCACGTCCAAGATTAGTAGACCGACTCCTGCCTGCATCTACTACTATTACTCCACACATCGACCGCTATCCAGCATGCATCTAGTGTATTAAGTTCATGGAAAAACGGAGTAATGCAATAAGAATGGTGACATGATGTAGACAATATCAATTTATCTATTGCGTTAGATATAGACCCCATATTTTTATCCTTGTAGCAACGATACATGCGTGTTGGTTCCCTTTCTGTCACTGGGATCAAGCACCGTAAGATCGAATCCACTACCGGCACCTCTTCCCATTGCAAGATAAATAGATCAAGTTGGCCAAACAAAACCCAAATATCAGAGAAGAAATACGAGGCTATAAGATATCATGCATATAAGAGATCAAAAAAACTCAAATAAATTTCGTGGATATAAAAAGATATGAGTGATCATAAACTCAAATTTCATCAGATCCCAACAAACACACCGCAAAAAGAGTTACATCGTATGGATCTCCAAGAGACCATTGTATTGAGAATTCAACGTGAGAGAGAGAAAGACATCTAGCTACTAACTACGGACCCGAAGGTCTACAAAGAACTACTCACGCATCATCGGAGAGGCACCAATGGAGGTAGTGAACCCCAACCGAGATGGTGTCTAGATTGGATCTGGTGGTTCTGGACTCTGCGGCGGCTGGATGAATATTTCATCGATGCCTCTAGGGTTTCTGGAATATTGGGGTATTTATAGAGCAAAGAGGCGGTCCGGGGGGCACCCGAGGTCGGCACAACCCACCAGGGCGCGCCTGGACCTCCTGGCACGCCCTGGTGATTTTCCCCTCCTCAGGACTCCCCCCAGGTGCAACCAGGGCCCAATATCTTCCTTCTGGTCCATAAAAAATCTCCTAAAGTTTTGTGGCATTTGGACTCCGTCTGATAAGGATTTTCTGCAATGTAAAAAACAACAACTGACACTTGGCACTATGTCAATAGGTTAGTACCAAAAATGATATAAAATGACTATAAAACATCCAAGATTGATAATAAGACTACATGGACCAATAAAAAATTATAGATACATTGGAGACGTATCACAGATCGAAGTGGGGGATGTGTCCAAATAACATCTTGACTGGCACGAGTCCTGCATCAAGAATTAGTTGTCCTACCGTAGGCCCTATACCTCGCGCAGGGTTGCCTCAACAATTAAGATAATAAAACTAGATAAGAGCTTTGGGAGATTAACGACTACACCTCGTTATCCCATAGGATATGATCCATGTTACCCTAGTGAACCTTACTATCACTGGTGTTCGGTACAACACTTCATGGTCTCCTTGCTCCTAGCCTCACCTGTGCTCGATCTCCATGATCCTGGGTACCTGCAGGTATGAAGATCGTGGACAAGACAAGAGGCATCTTCACGGAACATTTTTATTTCACACATATAGGACATTATGTCAAAGTCTTCCATTAATCCCCTCAACAAATACCATGGGTTGCAGGGCTCATGCCAACCCATACCTTACCGAACTACTCACACATGGAGATCAGATCGCAGGAAGAAAGCATTGAAGAACACATCCTGAGATTGATTGATTGCAATATGTCTTACAATGGATGCCTTGTGCAGTGCATGATTACAAGTATGAACTAGATGAGAGAGCACTATGGTGGTGATGGAGATGGCTATGGCGATGGAGATGGTGGCAGCTAGGGTTTATGGTTGAAGAAGATGATGAATAGGTTCTAGCTTCTATGCTCATTGCTCTACTGACATTTTGACAGGGTCCCTTTAACGAAAGTTGTTCAGGTGGACGATCTGCCTCAAAATCAATGCCAAAAGGGCGCTCATACGGGCGCGTGGAACACCATCTTTTGTGTTGTTTTCGCGGAAATGCCTCCTATTGATTCCTTCTTCCTGCATTCTCCTTCCATTCCATTTCCATACATGATTTTACCTTATAAGCCCATTTCCCATGGAAAGACATCAAAGAGAGGATTTGTGGAATCCTTTGCATTCATTAGTCATTAGTACCAATACCGGAGCGAATATCTCTTTTTAAATAAAACATCTCAGTTTAAACAAAGGTGAAATGAGTGTAAAAATATCACTCATCAACTCCCCCAAGCTTAAACTTGATTGTCCTTAAGCAACATAAAGAGAAATCTGAATCATAGGAACTCAGTTGTTTAAACCGAAATAATGAGAAGGTTTTGGTTCACTTATGATCGGTACGCCTAGATAGCCCTCCGCTTCTTAACCTGAAAACTTAGCATACCTGTAGTGGTGGCATGGTTATAGTGCAAGTGTTAGTGAAGCAAAGATAAACAACACAAAGTTCTTGATCTACTAGATAAAACAACTTTGCAACACTCTATTCTATTTATTCTAGACAACACTTGCTTGCCAGGAATGCACTGAAGAGTTTTATTTTGATAGAGCCAATAAAACATATGTTAGGGAGTGAAAAGCATGTACTAAAATATGATGCTCTAATTATCTTAAGCACATCCGCAACCATTTCCTCCTCAAGGCTCTCAACACTACTGCAGGATGCTGCTAATGCAAAACTAAAATCAAAGACCGTTCAACGAAATTGTGTGCGATGCATTAATCGCAAATGGTGATATAATAAAATCATCAAAAAATTTACAAACCGTTTACGATGGTAGAGACAACAAACGTGTTTCAGATTATAGTTGCGTGTGCAATGCGTGCCATACAATTCACTCGAATGAACTGTTTGCGATGAGCTTACCAACATAAACGGGCATCCAGATAAAGGTTTGTGTGATATACGACATACAGTTCACCTCGATGAACTGTGTGTGATTAGGAAACAAAATAGAAACGGACGGCTAGATCAAGGTGTGTGCGACAGATGACATAACTTGGGTGAGCTGTTTGCCATGAGCGGAGACAACAAAAACGGTTCAACTTAACAATTTGTGTGTGATATGCGGCAAACATGTTCTCAATCAGAAATGTGTGCAAAGACCGATAATAACTTCTTATAAGATGTGTGCGTTGTGGGCAAACGCTTGCTGGTATACAATTGTCAGCGATTGATGAATTCATCATAGACAGGTTACCTAGTATGGTCCGTGTGCGATGTCATTGTATACAGAACAACAATATATTTACTTATAACTTATAAGGACTTGATTCCATAACCCAATTGAACATACACTTACATATATAGGTGGCTAGTACACACATGACATTTGCCACACTAAAGTATGTTCCAAAATGCCAAGAAAACTCAAATAATGTATAAAGAGATAAAACAAACCCATACCATTTGCTTTGAAAAGCAGCAGGTCATCATAGGCGAATAAGAGATGGTTTACTGGTGGTATTGTAAGTGCTACAAATATCCCTCCCAAATTGGATGACTCTCTTCTGGATTTCAGGAGGCTTGAAAGGCCATTTGCTACTAACAAAAACAAGTATGGAGATATCAAGTCCCCTTGCCGGATCCCACGTGAAGGCTTGAATTATACTAGTCTCTTCCCATTGAACAACACCGAGAATTTGACATATGTGACCAAGCTCACTGCTACTTCTTGAGCTTGCGTTGATTTTTCCCTTGAAGAGGAAAGGGTGGTGCAGCAAAGTAGAGATAAGTATTTCCCTCAGTTAAGAACCAAGGTATCAATCTAGTAGGAGGCACAAGCAAGTCCCCAATAGATGCACCTGCACAAACTAACAAACACTTGCACTCAACGCGAAGAAGGGGTTGTTAGTCCCTTCAAGATCACTAGCAAAAGTGAGATCTAACAGAGATAGGTGTAATAAATAAATAAAAGTCCAAAATAAAATAAATATAAATAAAGTGCATCAAGGTATTTTTGTATTTTTTGGTTTTATAGATCTGAAAATATATGATGAAAAATAGACCCAGGGGCCATAGTTTTCACTAGAGGCTTCTCTCTTGAAAGAACACTGTCGGGGGGAATCGGCTTCCTCGAACACCTATGGGGACCGAGCCCCTTACTGGTTCGGCGGGGGGCGGAGGTTGCACAAAGAGCAGATCGAGGCGGTGCACATAGGGAGATTTTACCCAGCTTCGGGCCGCAAAGATGCGTAAAACCCTACTGCTGCTTGGTGGATTGTATTGTGTTCTTGCTCGGGAGCGCGCGGTGCTACAGTACACGTGTGCCGCCGGCGAGGTCGAGCGTAAAGATTGGTCTCCCCCCTCTACGCGCGCATGGGGCCTCCTTTTATATGCTCAAGGGGTTGCCCACAGGTGGCAGCGTAGGTGAGGGCAAAAATGGTAGAATGCTGTAGTGGGTACAGCTGCCTGCACAGTGGCTGTACAGTGCTATCATACCTAACTCTGACGACGGGGGACAAGGGCATTAAATGCCCGTCCGCATCGCCCAGACGGAGCAGGGGAGTGGACCGTCGGGAGCGCCACCGTTTGCCACGATGGCTACTCTGTCAGCTTCGCTTCGCCACCGCATGCCCCTCGCTGCTCAGCCTCCTGCCACGTGCGCCTGGGATGCCCCCTAGAGCAACACGTTGGTGGGTGAGCTGGAGCGCAGGCACGAGGTGGTAACTTGCCGCGGCAAGCGCCTTGCCGCGGTGGATATCTTGTCGCGCCCGGGAGCTTGTTGCTCACCGGGCCTTGCCGGGGCGCGGGGCGCGCCGTGGCAGGGTCCTTGTCGTGCCGTGGATGGCCTTCCCGGCAAGCTCCTCTTGCCGGGGCCTTGGCTCAAATACTTTGTTCTTGAATGGCCCAAGAGGGGACCATTGAGGGTCTTGGCGATCGCCTGGCAGGCCTTGCCGCGGGGTGCTACGACTGCCCGTGCACAAGTTCGGGGTACTAAGGTACCCCTACTTTAGTACACCGACAGGAGCCCCTGGGCCTGGGCCATACACGGTGCCGAGCGCTGTTGGGCCAGGCCCAAAACAGTGCACGGGCACGCGCGGCCTGGGTCACGGTACATCTTTTTCTGCGCCCACCACGTCCTCCCCGAACGGCACGCGTCGAATGTGGCATCATGGGGGAGAGGCGTGCGTGACGTGGGTGGCGTGCGCGGGGCCGAGCCCTGGCGTTGCGGACGATGGAAGCGGGAAACCGAGCCGTCGCAAGTCGAGGCAGCAGGCCGGTCCCGGTCGCCTGGCCTCCCTGCGCCCTCATTGGTCGAGCGGGGCGGTCGAGTCCCCACCATGTTCCTTTATAAGGAGCAAGAGGGGGGGGGCGACGGGAACCCACACTCCTCCATCTCTTCCTCCTCTGACCCCCTCTCTCCATTAGCCATGGAGAAAGGGAATCCGGGTCCTTCATCGGTGGCGGCGAGGGTTGCCGCCAAGCAGCGCGCCCCTCCTCCCCTTGCACCGCGGTGGCGGAGCCAGCCGCAAGGGGAAGGGGGAGGGGGCGAGGTCGTGGACGAGGGCGTGGACGAGGCCGCGGTGCTCAGGGAAGAGGCGGGCGAGGCGACGCGCCGGCCTCGCCTCCGCCAGCGGCCCTTCTTCCCACAGCGGTCCATCTCGGGGACGATCCTTGCGAGTTCTTCGTCAGGCTGCGCCGGGCGCCTCATCGCTGCCTCCGCCTTCCAGCTCCTTTCGCGAGCGTGATGGAGATGGAGCAACCCGAAACGCTGAGGTTCGCATGAAGGGTTGCGGGATCAGCGGCACGCGGGTCCACGTCGAGTTCCCAGCCCCCGGCGTGGTGTATCTTGGCCGAGGGTGGAAGACATTCGCCCGTATCCACACCTTGAAGGAGGGGTTCACCCTCCATTTCATGTTGATGGAGGGCGATCTCCTCTCCGTCAAGGCCTTCGGGGACTTCGGGACCCGGGCCAGGTGCTGCGTGGATAGCTCCTCCGACAGCGAAAGCTCCTCCTCGAGCGAGAGCGATGAGGAGGGGAGCGACAACGACGACGAGGGCAGCGGTCGTCGGGATGACGGGTCCGACTAGGCGCCGGTCGCAGCTCCGTGTGGCACCGGCGACCCCATCATCCGGGTCGCCGGATCCTTGAGCTTCTCGGGGCCGTCTTCCCGGGCAGCTGGAGTGGCGAGGCTGCGGAAGAGGAGGAGGACTGGCGGCAAGGCCGTCAACTCGGAGTACGAGGGCTAGGTGCCCCCGACAGTGTGTTGACGTCCCGCTGCCTCATCTTCGAGCTCCATCTCCGGCGCCACTGCCACCATCAAGCCTCCGGAGCCCCCGGGGCGTTCTCTTGGTGTCTTCTGGCACCCGTAACTTTCCTAGGCGCCCCTTTTGCCCTTTTCGCCTCCTTGTCCTACCTCCTGAGGAGAGAGACAAGAAAGGGATTACGGGCACCTCATCTTTTTTCAATCTGTAAGCCTTCGGGCCTTAGTTGCATTTAAAGCTTGTAATCCCATCTTTTCATGTTTTTCATTCTCTCTGAACTGTACCTGAGCGGAATGTTTTTGATGAAAAGGGGGAGTTTGCCAGGCCATTTGTCCCGTGGGTGGAACCCACGCCAAGGAGCGAACCCTTTGTATCGTTAGGATAGACATTTCTTCGCCCGGCAACAGGCCCTGCCGTCTTCCCGCGCCGCTCGGCCCTCCTCACGCCTTTGGCGGAGGCGGGGAGAAGGCGGGATCCGGCCCCCCGCTTCGCCCCTTTGCCGCCGCGACTACTACCAAGACGGGCCCTAGGAACGCGCTCTGGGGCCTGTCGTCGAGGGAGCACGACAACTTTTAGGGGGAAAAAGGGTTTTCGTATTCCACAGTTCATGAGAGAAAGCATGACAAGGGATGCGAAAACTTATCTGGGATTGCAGCCCCCGGCAGCTTTGGCTTGCCGCGGACGAAACTTCATACTTGCAGCCCCCGGTAATACTGGCTTGCCGGGGACCATATGCTGGCCCGCCCTTCTTCTTTTCTTCGCCTTTAAGTGGTCTGGCCAGGATGTACAAACCCCTGCGAACCAAAGGGATCGAAAGAACAAGAAAAAGGACGCAGACTCGACCTCTAAGATAGGGGTTAGCAGCTGTTAGGCACTATCAACCCTAACCAAGGACGAGACTCGACTCAGCATGCATGCTAAAACTTAGGGCGCCAGCGCTTCATTTCTGCTGCTCAGGGTCTGCGCCTGGCTTTGTACAAAGGATTACGTGCAACTGTGGCAAGACTTGTACAAAAGGTTGGTTGCCGGGCGGGCCCCGACAACCGCGCCTTACGGGTAAAACTTACGAAGATGCTCAATATTCCAGGAGTTGCTCACCGGAGTGCCATCTTCGGTCTCGAGGCGGACAGCGCCAGGCCTCGTGACTCGTCTCACCCGGTAAGGGCCTTCCCACTTCGGCGTCAACTTGTTATGATTCTTGGCGGACGGGGCGCGCCGAAGAACAAGGTTGCCTTCCTCGAAGCTTCTGGCTTTAACTTTGCGGCTATGATAGCGACGCAAAGCTTGCTGGTAGCGAGAGGCTCGCACAGCAGCCTGAAGACGATCTTCCTCAAGGAGCAGCGCGTCATCTTCACGCAGCCGCTCTTGCTCAAGCTCACCATAAGCGAGCACTCGAGGTGACCCGTATACGAGTTCCGTGGGGGTAACTGCTTCTGCTCCATAGACTAGAGCGAATGGTGTCTGGCCAGTGGCTCGATTTGGCGTCGTTCTGATCGACCAAAGAGACACCGGCAGCTCCTCGATCCAGTTTCTTCCGCACTTGTGCAGCCTGTCGAAAGTTCTGGTCTTCAGCCCGCGCAGTACTTCGGCGTTGGCCGTTTCAGCTTGACCGTTGCTCCTGGGATGAGCAACAGAAGCGAAGCAGACCTTGGCGCTGAGATCTTGGACGTATTGCATGAAGGCGCGGCTCGTGAATTGCGTACCGTTGTCGGTGATGATCCTGTTGGGGATCCCGAAGCGGCAGACAATCGACCTGAAGAACTTGATGGCTGACTGTGCTGTCACCTTCCTCACTAGTTCCACTCCCGGCCACTTTGTGAACTTGTCGATTGCGACGTACAAGTACTCAAAGCCCCCGACAGCTCGGGGGAAAGGGCCGAGGATATCGAGCCACCAGACTGAAAATGGCCAGGATAAAGGGATCGTCTAGAGAGCTTGAGCTGGCTGGTGTATCTGCTTGGAATGGAACTGGCACGCTTCACACTTGGTTACTTGTGCAGTTGCATCCTGGAGGGCTGTCGGCCAGAAGAAGCCTTGCCGGAACGCTTTGCCGGCAAGTGCTCTTGCGCCAATGTGGTGACCACATATGCCTCCATGTATCTCTGCCAACAGCTGATGTCCGTCTTCCCGGGGAATACACTTCAATTTCACACCATTGCGCCCTCTTCTGTATAGTGTGTTGTCGACGAACTGGTACATACTCGAGCGCCGGGCTACTCTTTCCGCTTCTTCTTGTTCTTCGGGAAGTTCTCCGTACTGGAGGAAATGGACAGTCTGCCGCGCCCATGCTGGAGCCTGCGGCTCGACAACAAGGACTGAAGGCACTTCTGCCGCTGCGGGAACGTCTGCTTCTACGGCGAGGATCTGGGGCTCAGCCGGAGCTTGACGTTCCCCGGCAAGCTTGCCGGAACAAAGCTTGTCGGGGTCGCCTGCTTCTACGGAGTAAACCCTGGGGTTTTCCGGAGCAGACGGCTCCTCAGCGCTCTTGGCGTCGATCCTGGGGACCTTCTTGGCGGCGGCTCCGGGGAGCTCTGCCGGAAGATAGTCGCCGGAGACCAACTTCCTCTTCTTGCTCTGTCTGGTTGATGGCGTTACGGATGGCTGAGTCAGCTTGAGCACAAAGGTCCCTGGTTCCACAGGTAACTTAAATGCTGCGCACTTTGACAGGCCGTCAGCGATGTCATTCTCAGCTCTTGGAATGTGTTCCATCTGCAGGCCGTCAAAGTGCTCTTCCAGCTTCCTCACTTCATCAACGTACGCTTCCATCAACGGACTCTGGTAATCCTTGTTCACTTGGCGGACGACGAGTTGTGAGTCACCCCTGACAATGAGCTTCTTGATCCCAAGTTCTGCCGCGATCCTGAGACCGGCAAGCAAACCTTAATACTATGCAGTATTGTTGGTTGCTTGTTCCTTGGGGAAGTGCATCTGGACTACGTACTTGAGGTGCTCTCCGGTGGGCGCGACAAGTAACGCGCCGGCGCCGGCGCCTTGCAGCGAGAAGGCACCATCAAAGTACATCAGCCACTCTTTGCCTGCTTCTTTGGCGGGGATGCTCGTCTCTATGATATCTTCGTCCGGTGTTGGTGTCCACTCCGCTATGAACTCCGCCAAAGCTCTGCTTTGGATAGTCGAGGTGCTCTCGAACTGGAGACCGAAGCTCGACAGTTCTAGTGCCCACTCGACAATCCTGCCTGTTGCTTCTGGATTTTGCAGTATCCTCTTCAGCGGAAAGCGGGTGACAACTGTAATCTCGTGTGCTTGGAAGTAATGGCGCAGCTTTCTCGAGGCCATGAGGAGGCCGAAAAGCAATTTCTGCACACCAGAGTACCTTGACCTGGCCCCCTGCAAGAGGGAGCTGACAAAGTACACTGGGCGCTGCACCATTTTCTTCTTCCGCACCTCCACTTGCTCCTACGCAGATTCATCCTCGTCGGGGCCAGAGCTTGTTGGGGAAGCCCCCTGCTTGTCGCTGGACGTGCTTGCCGCGGTCGCTGGCTCATCATCGGCCTCCCTCTCCGCTACTAACGCAGCACTAACCACTTGATTAGTTGCCACTAGGTACAGCAGCAGCTTCTCTTGTGGTTTTGGCGCGACAAGTATCGGAGCGGAGGACAGGTATTTCTTCAGGTCCTGCAGCGCAGCCTCCGCTTCCGGAGTCCATTTTACTGGACCCGCCTTTTTCAAAATTTTGAAAAATGGCAGGGCGTGCTCTGCAGACCTAGAGATAAACCTGCTGAGAGCCGCGACGCAGCCGGCAAGCCTTCACACGTCCTTGACACGGGTTGGTGCCTCAATCTGCTCGATGGCCTTGATCTTGTCTGGGTTGGCTTCTATCCCTCGCTGAGACACGAAGAACCCGAGAAGCTTGCCGGAAGAAACTCCGAACAAGCACTTCTCGGGTTGAGCTTGAGGCTGATCCCGCGCAGATTCGCAAAGGGTCTCTTCTAAGTCTTGAATCAGGGTTGCCCTGTCTCTGCTCTTGACCACTATATCATCCATGTAGGCCTCCACATTCCTATGGATTTGTGGCTCAAAAGCGGTGTGGACAACCCTTGCAAATGTCGAACCGGCGTTCTTCAGTCCGAAAGGCATCCGTACGAAACAGTACGTGCCACATGGAGTGATGAATGCGGTCTTCTCTTCATCTTCTTCAGCCATGAAGATCTGAGGATATCCAGAGTAGGCGTCAAGAAATGAAAGCAGGTCACATCCGGCCGTGGAGTCAACAATCTGGTCAATGCGCGGCAAGGGAAAGGGATCTTTGGGACAAGCTTTGTTAACATCAGTGAAGTCGATGCAAAGCCTCCATTTCCCATTTGCTTTGCGCACGACAACAGGATTGGCCAACCATGTCGGATGGAGCACACCTCTGACGAGGCCTGCCGCTTCCAACTTCTTGATCTCTTCTGCGATGAACTCTTGGCGCTCCACTGCTTGCTTCCTGACTCTCTGCTTGACGGGCCGCGCGTGAGGACAGATGGCGAGGTGGCGCTCAATCACTTTCCTGGGAACGCCGGTGATGTCAGATGGCTGCCAGGCAAACACATCGACATTCGCCCACAGGAAAGTAACGAGCGCGCTTTCCTATTTGGGGTCGAGCGTGGCACTGATGGTGAAGGTACCACCAGTGCCGTCCTCCTTGGCGGGCACCTTCTTGGTCGTTGGCGGAGCCGCCATCGTCTTCTTACTCTTGCCGGTGGAGCTCGATGGCGCGTCCTCGACGGTAGCGCAGCACTCCGGAGAGGTGCGCTTGCCGGAGTGGGCGCCAGAGTACTTGCCGGGCTTGGTCCTCTTCTTTCCTCCGGGAGCTTCAGCGGCAAGCGGCTTGTGATCCGCTGCGGCTGCTGCTTCTCGGTAGATCTTGTCGGCACAGATAAGGGCATCCTTTTTGTCGCCGGGGACAGAGATGACGCTTATCGGGCCTGGCATCTTGAGCATGCTGTAGGCGTAGTGAGAGGCCGCCATGAACTTGGCGAGCGCTGGACGGCCGAGAATTCCATTGTATGGCAATGGAAAATCGGCGACGTCAAAGGTGATCCTCTCTGTCCTGAAGTTCAGCTCGCTGCCAAATGTTACTGGCAACGTTATCTTCCCCTTCGGTTTGCTCCTTCCTAGGTTGATTCCTTGGAACGTGCCGGTTTCTTCGAGCTCGCTGTCGGGGACTTGGAGTTTTCGGAGCACAGCGGAGGAGATCAGGTTCAAGCTGGCCCCGCCGTCAACCAGCATCTTGGTGACCTTGAGGTTGCGGATTGTTGGCAAAACCAACATCGGCAAGCACCCGATCGCAGTAGTGCGATTAGGGTGGTCCTCAATATCAAAGATGATAGGCGTGCTGGACCATTTCAGAGGCTTGCGCGACTCGACGGGTGGCTCCGCTGCATTGACTTCCCGCGCCCACTGCTTGAGCTGGCGGTGAGAAGTATGCAGGGTGACGCCGCCGTCTACGCACAAGACCTCTATGGCTTTCTGAAACTCCTGCTCACTGGTCTCGACGTCATCCATGTCTTCGTCTTCGTCGTCGTCTTCGCTCTTGTCGCGGCCGCGGGGAGGTCGCTCCGCTTGCCGCTGCTTGTCCTTGTTGCGGCGTCCTCCCTGGCCGGGGCGCTTCGTGCCTGATCCTCCGCCACCTCCTCGGGCTCTCTCCTTGTCACGCCGCTCGTACTCGGCCTTTTGCAGCTCGACGAGCCGCTCGACCTGCTTGCAGCTCTGGAGGTCATGGCACTTGGTGCGGTGGGTCTTGCAGTATTGTTTGCTAGTGCCGTCCCGTTTGTCGGCGGCCGCCATGGCCTGGC
Source organism: Aegilops umbellulata (assembly GCA_032464435.1). Classification (NCBI taxonomy): domain Eukaryota; kingdom Viridiplantae; phylum Streptophyta; class Magnoliopsida; order Poales; family Poaceae; genus Aegilops; species Aegilops umbellulata. Next base: position 105,575,280 of record CP136055.1, read on the forward strand.
AGTGGACGCATCCGGCAATCTCCTTGCCAGAGCTGCCAGCCTGGGCCTTCTTGGCGGTGCCTTCATCGCCGGACTACTCAACAACCAGTACCTCTTGGATCTTCTTCTTCCTGTTGCTCCGCCGCCGGCCCTTCTTCACCGGGGCGGTATCCTCACTGTCAGATCCTCCCGCTCCAGCGCTCTCTCCGGGGAGTTTCCTCCCTTCCTCAGCACGGGCACACTTGTCGGCCAGGGCGTATAGCTCGCTGACGTCCTTGATCTTGCACATCGCCATCTCCTCCTGCATCCTGCGGTTACGCACGTTCTGATGGAACGCGCTGATGACCGCGGCGGGGTGGACGTCTGGGATGTTGTAGTGTACACGGCTGAATCTCTGGATGAACTTGCGCAGAGGTTCTCCCTCCTTCTGGACGCGCAGGTGAAGGTCGCTCGCTTGGCCATGGGGTTTGTGGCCGCCCGTGAAGGCGCCAACAAACTGATGGCACAAGTCTGTCCAGGAGGTTATGGAGTTGTCTGGCAAGTGCATGAGCCAGGATCTGACGTTGGACTTGAGCACCAGCGGGAACTAGTTGGCAAGGATCTTGTCGTCTCGCCCCCCGGCAGCCTGCACCGCAATGGTGTAGATGCTGAGGAACTCCGACGGATGCGACTTGCCGTCGTACTTCTCTGGCACGTCTGGCTTGAAATTCTTTGTGCTGGGCCACTGGACTTGCCGCAGCTCAAGGTGAACGCAGGGCAGCCCACCGCGTATGGCAGGTCGCCTGGTTCCCCTGGTGCATGCATGTCGACAGAGGGCCCAGCGCGATGGTCTGATTGACGCCGCGCTTCTCTCCGACGCTCGATGCGAGTACGAGCGTCCTCTTGCTCTCGCTCGTGAAGAACTTGGCGTTGATCGCGACGAGTTCGCGGATTTGACGATGCGGTGGAGTCGTTGTCATGGTGATTCCGGCGAGTCGGCGATCTTGGCCTTCGGGGCGGGGAGTGGACGGTGGTCACACCCCCGCCGGTCCTGGCGCCATCGGTCCTCGCCTGGCCGTCCTGCCGCGGCTGTGACGCGCTGTGCTGCCGCGGGGTGTCGCCGTTAGCGAAACCGATGAGGCTTTGTATCGTGGCCCTCCAGTCGTCGAGCTTGTCCGCTGTTGGAGGGTAGTCTAGGAGCAGTTGGGCTCGCGCCAGAGCTTCTGCTGGAGTGGCGGGCAGCGGCGGCGAACGGCGCGTGGAGCGGGATGTGCTCGAACTTCTAACTATGTTAGAAGGAGCAACACCCGGGCCAGGCAGCCGCGCCACGCTCGCGCCAGCGCGTTGGTGCGAGTGCTGGCCTTGAGCGCCCTAGGATCCGCCGGCTCGATTTGGGTCCAGCGAGCGTATGGTACCGTGGGCGCCAAGACGCTGTTGGTCCCGTGCTTCCTGAGTGGGGCGCGGTGCATGTACGGACGCCGTGGCGCCGTGAGCTGGCTCGACGACGCCCGTTCCGCCGCCGGTGCCGTCCCCACCACCCGTTTGCTCCAAGGGCGGCGGGTTCGACGCGGACGGACCGGCCACCTCCGGAGCCTTCTTCTTCGGTGGCATGTCGCTGAGGATGAAGGAGATCTAGCTGGTGCAGACGCCGGATCAGGTTCGCACAACTTCGACGCCCCCTACCTGGCGCGCCAAAGATGTCGGGGGGAATCGGCTTCCTCGAACACCTATGGGGACCGAGCCCCTTACTGGTTCGGCGGGGGGCGGAGGTTGCACAAAGAGCAGATCGAGGCGGTGCACACAGGGAGATTTTACCCAGCTTCGGGCTGCAAAGATGCGTAAAACCCTACTGCTGCTTGGTGGATTGTATTGTGTTCTTGCTCGGGAGCGCGCGGTGCTACAGTACACGTGGGCCACTGGCGAGGTCGAGCGTAAAGATTGGTCTCCCCCCTCTACGCGCGCATGGGGCCTCCTTTTATATCCTCAAGGGGTTGCCCACAGGTGGCAGCGTAGGTGAGGGCAAAAATGGTAGAATGTTGTAGTGGGTATAGCTGCCTGCACAGTGGCTGTACAGTGCTATCATACCTAACTCTGACGACGGGGGACAAGGGCATTAAATGCCCGTCCGCGTCGCCCAGACGAATCAGGGGAGTGGACCGTCGGGAGCGCCACTGTTTGCCACGATGGCTACTCTGTTAGCTTCACTTCGCCACCGCATGCCCCTCGCTGCTCAGCCTCCCACCACGTGCGCCTGGGATGCCCCCCTAGAGCGGCACGTTGGTGGGTGAGCTGGAGCGCAGGCACGAGGTGGTAACTTGCCGCGGCAAGCGCCTTGCCGCGGTGGATGTCTTGTCGCGCTCGGGAGCTTGTTGCTCACCGGGCCTTGCCGGGGCGCGCCGTGGCAGGGTCCTTGTCGTGTCGTGGATGGCCTTCCCGGCAAGCTCCTCTTGTCGGGGCCTTGGCTCAAATACTTTGTTCTTGAATGGCCCAAGAGGGGACCATTGAGGGTCTTGGAGATCGCCTGGCAGGCCTTGCCGCGGGGTGCTACGACTGCCCGTGCACAAGTTCGGGGTACTAAGGTACCCCTACTTTAGTACACCGACAAACACGTACGGTGGGTGTCGTGCAATTAACACGTCAGATGTCTTCTTGGAAATTAGTCGTGGAGCCATCACAATGGGTTAGCTTGAAGGGGTTAAACCGGACAAGGGACACGGGAGTTTATACTAGTTCGGCCCCTTCGGTGAAGGTAAAAGCCTATGTCTAGTTGTGATGGGATTGATTGGGTTTCGATGCGCAGGGAGCGAATACGCTAGCCTGAGCCTTGAGTTGTTGTTGTCTGTCCCTAAACCGCCACCGGGTCACCCCTTTATATACTTAGGAGGATCCCGGCCGGTTTATAGAGTCCTGCGGCTGGCGTATACAAGTGCCAGCCCGGGTCTCTCCCTTTCTTTCTTATAGTACAAGTTATACAATCATGGCGGTTTACTATCATGGGCCCTAAATCGCCCGTGGGCTCTGGGCCCCTAAGCTTCATCCGTAAAGCGCCATCCTCCGGATTGTCTTGAGCTTCAGTATAGCTAAAGGTGAACCAGCCCCTCTTGGTCGGTTTATCCTTAGCAGTTATATCCTCAACATTAGGCCCCAGATTGATTTGGACCTGTTCGTGTCAATCTTCAATCCTTAGGAAAATTATAAATTGGTAACAACTCTCGTAAACCGCCATATTGCCTTCTCCTGTGAACTTTAGTGAACCATCATGACGTCATCATCTGTCAGTGCAGTAAATTATTGTGATGTCATCCCTACATAAAAAGATTTATGAAGATTCCCTTCTCTTTAATTAATTCCCGAAGATCGAGGCGACAACTGTATCCCCTTTTGCCGCTTCAGACTCCTCGATTTTCACGCCCGCCATTTTATCCTTTTTCCTTTATAAATAAGACCGGGGCTCCTTCCATTTTCCCCCTTGCCTCTTTGCATTGTCTTCCTCCTCGCGACCCGAAGAACTCAAGTATCGCCGCCGTCGTCGACCTTGAAGCTCTGCCTCATCTCAGGCCGCTGCATCACCCTGTTCGTACCAGAGCTCCTGCGATACTCCTCCGCCTCTGCGTGGCCATGGTAAATACTCCTTTCTCTCACTTATTAGATATGCATTAGGGTTTTGAAGTTTCTTTGGTGTTCATCTATTTTTCCTTTAGCATCTCACTGGATCTTGCTATGCCTGATAGTTTCTTTTTGCGGCTGCATCTGTAGTTTTACTCTATCATACTACAACATCTTGTTGTTTCTCGATAGATCCTTATCTGAACCTTCTCTGTTCTGCTTAACGCCATTGTAGGGCTCAGAAAAATTTCTTCATTGACCGATGGTAGATCCAAAATTATATCACCATCTTGTGAAACTTGTTTCTGCAACACTTAGTGGATTTTCAGATTTGACCCTTTCACCGAAAAGCGGTTTACCCTGCAATAGTTGATACTCCGTCATATGCCATTAGCCCTCACTTAAACCGCCATCTAAACTTTGAATAGCAATGCCCGGTTCACCTCATATGTACATTTTGATTAAATTGCCGGTTTAACGTTGACAACCATATATGAACCGTAAACCATCCATTTTCCCTTTGTAGAATTTGTAATATGGCAAAGCAATTCTCTGCTTGCAACTGGGCTCCGTCACGGATCACAGAGACTCAAATCAATGGATATGTCACCACGGGCGCTTTAGCTCCAAAAAATGTCCTTCATTGGTGGGTTCCTGGCCCCGAGTGCCCTCCTGAGCCTCAAGATGGAGAAGTGATCATGTTTATGCAACATTTATCTCGAGGCTTCAGTCCCCCCAGACCAAAATTTTTCCAGGATATACTTGCCAGCTTCCAGCTCCATACTCAAGACATTGGACCAAATTCCGTGTCCAACATATGTGATTTTGAAGTATTTTGCGAGGTTTACCTGTAGGAAGAACCAACTGTTGACCTTTTTCGAGATCTCTTCCACTTAAACCGCCGGACTGAATTTTCTGACGGCCCCAATACCGAACTGGGCGGTGTATCCATTCAAAAGAGGAAAGAGGTGGAATTCCCTCACGCCAAGCTTCACAGTCATCCAAAAGACTGGAACTTAACTTGGTTCTATTGTCGAAATACTGCCCCTTCAGATGAAAATCCTTTGCCGGGCTACCGTCCACACCGGCTTACCAACAACCATCCTTTACCTCCAAGACTGTCTGCCAAAGATCAACGAGCCTATGCACCTCAACACGCCCGACTCCGGGATCTCCTTGCCAACGGTTTAACTGGCGTAGATCTCGTCCGCTGTTGGGTTTCATGGTGCATTCTAACTTTGAGCCGCCGCTCCAGATTAATGTGTGAATATACCGGCAAACCCAATGACCCGCAGCGGTTTAACACAATAGAACTGTCTGATGACGAAGTTACTGAAAGTGTGAAGAAGATACTTGATGAGCCGCTCGCCGTCTGCACTCAAACCGGTCTGCGCCCTTTTTATGCTTCCAACAAACCGCCAGCGGTAAATTTTTTAACTTCGTACCTGCCTGATATTTTGCCGCTTTAACATTGTTTACAATAATCCTTTGTGCAATCTCGCAGGCCAACAACTCCTTCTGGAAAAAGAAACCGCAAGAAAAACCGGCCAGGGCTCGTCGTGTCAAGAGCAAGGTCACTAAGAGAACTGGCAAGAAGAAAACTGTTGAGTCTTCTGAACCGCCAGAAGATGCCAGCGACTCAGCTGAAGAGGTAAAACTTGACTCCCTTGGCTTCTATTTCTTACACCTTATTGATAACGATTACTCCCAGGACGATGCAGAGGCCAGCCGTGCAGATCATGTTGAGGCAATTTACCTTTCTGACTCAGAACTTGTGCCGGTTCAAAGGTTTTGCCATGCAGTTCGGAAAGTGAAATGCTCTCACCCCCTTGCTTATGTGGGTCAAAAACTTTCTTTGAAGACACAGCAAACCGAAGGTCGTCGCACAACCCGACACAGCGGTCAACAAGTCACTTCTTCCGGTTTACCTCAGACACCAACCCGGAAACGTCGTCCCGAGGTTGCTTGTTCTCCTGAAAAACGTTATCCTTTGAAGGTTTTTTTCCAATGCCCTCTCAATCCATCTGATTCAAATTATAAGGTATCTTCTAACTCGTTTGGCGGTTCATCCACTACTCAGTTGCCTCCATTGAAAACCGTCCTTGGGTAAGCATACAGCCCTTCACTTTTCCTTTGTAATTCCATTGAACCTGCTAATCCTTGTTTTAATGTTAGCAGCAAAGGTCGTCTGAGTAAGAAAGCTAAGGCCAGTACCCCTACTGGCGAAGTTGAACCGGCTGAGATTCCTGAAGATGCCCGTGAGAACCTTGATAATCCCATGGATGATTTTGTCCTGCCAAAACCAATTGTAAATGCTGATCCGCCGGAAGCTGACCCGGCCACTCACGAGGGCACCTCAAGTCCACACACCACACTGACTGCAAGTCCAATTGTCAACCCTCTGAGCTCAACTGCCAATCCGCCAACTCCTCCTACCACTTCAAACCCAGAAAAAGATGATGAAGTTGTCGTCACCAGCACTGGTTATACCTCCCCGGGTAATACGGTCATCTTGGCAAAGCATAAAGCCAAAGATGAGTTTGTTTTCATGGGCAAAGGGAAGCTGGAGATTGATTTGTCAAAATATGCTAATCTTTCTACCCAGGATCTTCATTCCGGATTTCTGAACCGGCTTTATGTGAGCCGAGATTCTGAAGCTGAATTGGTAAACCGGATGAAAGAACGCTATGAGGTATTCCTTCTCGTCTTTATCTTGTGTCCTCCCTACCTTTTATCCTGTAGCCCCCAAGGGCCGGGTTAATTTGTAAAGTTAAACCGGGACTTTTAATCCTTCTGTCTTTATTGATGATCTTTGAGCGAATAAACATTAGCCCCCAAGTGCCAGGATTGAAACTTGTATTGATCCTCGGGACTTTGAACCAGCAGTAGTAAAGAAGCAATCCGCATTAGCCCCCAAGTGCCAAGTGTATAACTAGTTGTATACTTGGGACTTTGATATTATATCGATATGCATCTGTGACTGACAGGCGGAGATAAACAATCAGCGCGCTCAAATTGCTGACCTTCAAGAAAGCATCAAATCCTAGCAAGAAGAATCTTCCAAGTCCAAAGATGAACTAAAAGCCGCTTTAACTTCCCTAGAACAACTTAAAGAAGGCTTCAAGACTGAACGTGCTAAGTGGGAAACTGAGAAGGATGCATTGTGGAAATAGGCTGAAGATGCCGAGTCAGCTCTTAAACCGGTGGAAGAGGAGCTTTCCGGATTGAAACGCCAAGTGAATGCTATGACCTCCGCAGTTTTTGGTGAGTATTCCCACTAAGACATGAAATATTCCATTTTGTAAGGCAACGATTGATAATATAAAATCCTTAAACCGTTGTAGGAAGCCGTATCACTCATCTGGGCTCAGATGCACGGGTGAAACTGAAAGCAGCATATACTTTGATTGAACAACTGTATGCTGGTGCCCAACGGGTTATTTTCGCAGCATCCTATGACAATCCGGCCCCAACCCTGATCAAGGAGACACTAGCAAGACTATCGATGATACCCGCACAGATAGAAGTGGTGAAGCGATCTGCTGCCAGGGCAGGCGCTTTCTTGGCCCTCACCCGAGCCAAAGCGTGGATAGCTGACCTTGATCCGGCTGACCTTGCAAAAGGCTTTCCCAGCACACAAGAGGACGGGTCAGACTTTGATGACGAAGCTTTGAAGAACGTGACAAGGGAAATGCGTCCTCTGGCGAGTCAGCTGGCAGAAGATGCTAACTTGACTATTCACCGGTCTCGTTATGATGCACATAACAAACGGATTAATGCTGACATACCAGAAGTGCAAAATCTTATTCCGCCAATCCGTAAGCACACTTATGCCCCTGATGTTGATCCGTTAGAACTTATCAGTGAAGAAGCTGTCTTTCAGGCTTTAACCCGGATTGACTGGACAACCACGGATTTCCAACCACAAGGCGAAGAGGAAGAGGTTGATCTGGCACCAAATGACCCGTCAACTTCGCATCGTCGTGGCAACGAAACTTAATCCGACAAGCTGATGGATGCTCCGTAAACTTTTGTTCATAGGGAAACAACACCATATTTTGGGCCTTGAAAGCGCCTTGTAATAGGCTAGAAAACTATTGTGATCCGTTTGCCATCGTGTACTGGGATATACTTTGCCTTGATCTGTCATGATGATTTTGGTACTGCCTTATGTATTTTCAATTTTATGCAATCCCTGAATCTGCATACGAAAAAAAATCTGTCCGCACGGTTTACCGCCGGACGGGTCAAAATAACCCAGACAACTAGGCAAGCAACTATGGTTGCCAAAATGTAGCAATAATGAATCATACCTGTGATATGAACATTGCTTTTATTTTACCAATTGTGATAGTAGGAAGGATGAAAGCTCAACTTCCACCATACCGTGCTGGTATATATGATGTCGAACCGGGTTGTGATAAACACCGGATGATTGCTGGAGACAGAGCGTCAAGCCAGACCGGTTTGAAGGATGCCGGGTTACCTTGAATTGTATGCTTTTACAGAATATCTGTAAGCCACACCGGGTTAAGAAACACCGGTTTCAATATAAACATGATGAGAGAATAAAAACTTAGCATGGACAAAAACAAAAAAACAAAGGCAAGGCTTTTCAAGGGCTGCCAGGCCCAAATCGAGGCTTTTCATGGGCTGCCAGGCCATTGAGTTGAACCATTTTAGCAAAGCCTTTTAAGAAGGGCCTCCAACTAACCAATCATCGTTTTAACTTTGACGAGTTCAAGGTCTCAAAGAGAGTAACTGTCAAACGTTCGACGGGTCGTGCCAGGATTACCTGGATAGGAGTGGCTTACTTGATGAAGGCAGGTTAACCCGAGGTTTTAGGTGAATACACCAGGCTTCCAAGCCGTGGGTCGATACCCAGCTACAAGGGTCCTTTCAAGCTCTTTGGTATTTGACACAAAGAGCCCCCAAGTAACTCTGTGAGCTGTGCTCAATGGGTACCTATGTTTGAGTTGTGTTGTGAGCAATCAAACTCTCTTTGGCCCCGTGGGTGTGAAGCTCCCAAGCTAGGTGGTGGCATGATAGCCGGTTTAACAGGTAGTACTCCGCTTTTCTAGCTGAAGCCCCCCAAGTTAACAGATATTGGAAGAAAAAACAGCGGAGACCCTGCTTCATTTAGCAAGGGTGTCGGTTTATTTTATTCATCATAATATATACATTGTCGAAATATGTACATAAGAAAAAGTTGGTGGCTTCAAGTATAATAAGGCCGTAGGAGAGCTATGTTCCACGGTCGCCGGGTCTCCTCCTCAGAGCTACGTTAGTCTTCTCGAACGTCAATGAGGTAATATGACCCATTGTGCAGATTCCTGCTGACCACAAAGGGCCCTTCCCAAGGCAGGGATAGCTTGTGCATATCAGTCTGGTCTTGAATGAGACGGAGCACCAGATCACCTTCTTGAAAGGTTCTTGTCTTAACCCGGCGGCTGTGATAACGCCGCAGGTCTTGTTGATAAACCGCCGACCGAGCCAAAGCCATGTCCTGTATCTCATCCAACAGGTCCAGCGCCTCCTGGCGTGCTTGCTCATTGTCTGCTTCAACATAATTCGCAACCCGGGGCGAGTCGTGACGAATATCACTTGGAAGGACAGCCTCTGCCCCATAAACCATGAAAAAAGGTGTATAACCCGTAGATCGGTTTGGGGTGGTATTTATACTCCATAACACTGATGGTAATTCTTCCACCCAACAACCCGGGGTCCGCTTCAAAGGGACCATAAGCCGAGGCATGATACCCTTCAGGATCTCTTGATTCGCCCTCTCCGCTTGACTATTAGACTGGGGGTGAGCCACGGATGCTACATCAAGCCGGATGTGCTCTCGTTGGCAAAATTCCTCCATCTCTCCTTTAGAAAGGTTCGTACCATTATCTATGATGATACTGTGTGTAAAGCCAAAACGGAAAATAATCTTTTTAAGAAATTGGACCGCCGTAGCTGCATCACACTTACTGATGGGCTCCGCTTCCACCCATTTAGTGAACTTGTCAACCGCCACCAACAGGTGGGTCTTCTTGTCCTTGGAACGCTTAAAGGGTCCAACCATATCAAGCCCCCAATTAGCAAACAACCAAGTGATGGGAATCATGCTTAACTGTTGAGCCGGAATATGAGCTTGACGTGAGAATTTCTGACAAGCATCACACCGCTTTACCAGATCCTCCGCATCAGAATGAGCTGTCAACCAGTAGAATCCATGACGGAAGGCTTTAGCCACTAAGGATTTTGAACCGGCATGGTGACCACAATCCCCTTCATGGATTTCACGTAAAATCTCCTGCCCTTCTTCAGGAACATTGGAATACGCCTGAAATGCTGCAACGGTGTAACTCGCCATTATGCGCCACCATAGACTTGGACCACCGGATTATCTGTCTGGCAAAAAGCTCGTCATCCGGTAACTCGCCCCGGTTTAAATACGCCAAATATGGAACAGTCCAATTCGGAGTGGCATGTAAAGCGGCTACCAATTGGGCCTCCAGATCAGGAACAGCCAAATCCTCCTCTGTAGGCAATTTCACAAATGGGTTATGCAAGATATCCAGAAAGGTATTAGGTGGTACCGATTTACGTTGAGATCCCAGCCGGCTTAGAGCATCAGCTGCCTCGTTCTTGCGCCGGTCGATATGCTCCACCTGATAACCCTTAAAGTGGCCTGCTACCATATCCACCTCACGCCTATAAGCTGCCATGAGTGGGTCCTTTGAATCCCAAGTACCAGAAACTTGCTGGGCCACTAGATCAGAGTCTCCAAAGCATCGAACCCGGCTTAAGTTCATTTCCTTAGCCACACGAAGGCCGTGGAGTAAGGCCTCGTACTCTGCTGCATTGTTAGTACAAGGAAACATTAAGCGGAGGACATAACAAATTTTATCACCTCGAGGGGAAGTAAGGACAACCCCGGCCCCCGAGCCTTCCAACTGCCTGGACCCGTCAAAATGAATCGTCCAGTATGTGTTGTTCGGTTTGTCCTCTGGTGCCTGTAACTTGGTCCAATCATTAATGAAGTCGACCAGCGCCTGAGATTTGATGGTTGTTCGGGGCATATACTTCAAACCATGGGGACCAAGCTCAATTGCCAACTTCGCAACCCGGCTAGTTGCTTCTCTATTCTGGATTATATTGCCCAAGGGAGCAGAGCTAACCACTGTGATGGGATGGCCTTGAAAATATTGCTTCAGCTTCCTACTTGCCATAAAAACTCCATACACCAGCTTCTGCCAATGCGGATATCTTTGCTTGGACTCCATCAGTACCTCACTGATATAATAAACTGGCCGTTGAACCGGATACTCTTTGCCATCCTCCTTACGTTCAACCACAATCACCACACTGACTGCACGGGCATTGGCAGCCACGTACAACAATAAAGGCTCCTTATCAACCGGAGCGGCAAGGAGGGGCGGTTCAGCGAGCTGCCGCTTCAAATCCTCAAATGCCGTATTGGCGGCGTCACTCCAGACGAATTTGTCTATCTTCTTCAGCATCTGATACAAGGGAATTGCCTTCTCTCCCAAAGCGACTGATAAACTGGCTGAGGGCTGCAATCCGGTCCGCCAAACGCTGAACATCATTGATACACGCCGGTTTAGCCAAAGATGTGATCGCTTTGATTTTTTCCGGATTGGCTTCAATGCCTCGGTTGGATACGAGAAACCCCAGAAGCTTGCCTGCCGGAACACCAAAAACGCACTTCTCCGGGTTAAGCATCATTTTATAAACCCGAAGATTGTCAAATGTCTCCTTAAGATCATCTATCAAGGTTTCCTGCTTCCTTGACTTTACCACAATATCATCCACGTAAGCATGAACATTGCGCCCGATCTGCTTGTGAAGACAATTTTGCACACAACGCTGATAGGTTGCTTGGGCACTCTTGAGCCCAAAGGGCATTGAAACGTAGCAGAAGGCTCCAAAGGGGGTGATGAAGGCTGTCTTCTCCTGGTCCTTAACTGCCATTTTAATCTGATGCTACCCTGAATAGGCATCCAGGAAACTCAGGCGATCACAACGCGCCGTCTCATCAATGATCTGATCAATACGTGGGAGAGCAAAAGGATCAGCCGGGCATGCCTTGTTCAAATCAGTGTAGTCCACACACATACACCAAGTGCCGTTTTTCTTAAGAACGAGCACCGGATTAGCCAACCACTCGGGATGAAATACTTCAACGATAAACCCCGCTGCCAATAGCCGCGCTACCTCTTCACCAATGGCCTTGCGTCTCTCTTTGTTAAAACGGCGAAGGAACTGCTTGACCGGTTTGAACTTGGGATCAATATTGAGAGTGTGCTCAGCGAGTCCTCTCGGTACACCTGGCATGTCAGAAGGCTTCCATGCAAAAATGTCCCGATTCTCACGGATGAACTCGATGAGCGTGCTTTCCTATTTCGGATCCAGATTGGCACTGATACTAAACTGTTTGGATGAATCACCAGTGACAAAGTCAACGAGTTTAGTCTCATTAGCCGGTTTGAATGTGAGGGCCGGGTCATGTTCCGTTGTGGGCTTCTTCAAAGGGGTCATGTCTGCCGGATCAACATTGTCCTTATAAAACTTCAACTCCTCTGTAGCACAAACCGATTCGGCATAGGCTGCTTCACCTTCCTCACAATCCAAAGCAATCTTGCGACTCCCATGTACTGTGATCGTCCCATTATAACCCGGCATTTTGAGCTATAGATAGACATAACAGGGTCTCGCCATGAATTTCGCATAAGCCGGCCGTCCGAACAACGTGTGATATGGACTCTGGATCTTCACCACCTCAAAGGTCAGGGTCTCAGACCTGGAATCATGCTCATCTCCAAACACAACTTCCAAAGCAATCTTCCCCACAGGGTATGCCGATTTACCTGGGACCACACCATGAAAAACTGTATTTCACGGTTTAAGACTATTATCCATCAACCCCATGCGACGGAAAGTCTCGTAGTACAGGATGTTAATACTGCTCCCTCCATCCATTAGAACTTTGGTAAATTTGTAACCCCCCACCTGAGGTGCTATGACCAAGGCTAGCTGACCCGGATTGTCAACTCGGGGTGGGTGATCCTCTCTGCTCCACACAATGGGCTGCTCCGACCATCGTAGATAATGTGGCACGGCTGGTTCAACAGTATTGACTGCCCTCTTGTGAAGCTTCTGATCTCGCTTGAATAGGCTAGTTATGAACACGTGATATTGTCCGCCGTTCAACTACTTGGGATGACTTTGGTAGCATGTCTGCTGCTGATTCCCTTGGTTGTTCTGCTGGTTATTGCCATGGTTGTTCTGATGGCCTTGGTTATTTTGAAACCCAGAGCTTGAACCGCCGTCCCCATGGAAACCGGGACCTGAACCGCACGGCGGGCCCTGATCATACCGGTAGAGATCAGAGTTTTTTAACTCCCTCATTATGTGAGAATCTTTCCAAAGGTGCGTGGACGGGGCCTCCTTGTTTCCATGCTTCGGACAGGGCTGGTTTAACAAACGCTCCAGATTCATCCCTCCACCGCGCTGGGGCGGTTTACCTTTACAACGTTGCATATTTGTGTTAGCCAAAAAATCTGAATTAACTGCTTTGCGCTTACCGTTGTTCCCATGGCCTCCTTGGTTATGGTGCTGCCCTTTTGCACCGTCGTTCTTCTTTCCCTTCTCCGGTTTCTCCTCGTCAGACTCAGGATCCTTGGTATTATCAGAATCGGCATATTTTACCAAGGCTACTATAAGTGTTCCGATGTCATTGCAATGTCGCTTGAGTCGTTCCAACTTCATCTTGAGTGACTTAAACCGGCAATTGTGCTCCAGTGTTAAGATTGCTTGGCCAGCATTAATCCCGTCTGAGGAATGCAAAATCTCTGAAACCCGGCGCACCCAGTGAGTTGTTGACTCGCTCTCCCCTTGAACACAGGCATCCAGATCCACAATGGACATGGGCTGTTTGCAGGTGTCTTTGAAATTGGCTATGAATTGGGCCTTCAACTGACCCCATGACTCAATGGAGTTGGCTGTTAAGTTTTTCAACCAGGTACGGGCTGTCCCCTCTAACATCATCGTGAAATATTTTGCACAAGCCGCTTCATCCACCTCCAGCATCTCCATCGCCATCTCGTAACTCTCGACCCATGCCTCAGGTGGCTGATCAACAGTGTAATTGGGTACCTTCCGCAGACCCTTAAAATCTTTAGGCAGTCGTATGTTACGGAGGGCCGGAATAAGACACGACACTCCCCAGGAACTGAAAGCGACCCCCGTGCCTCGGTCTACCGACGCCATTGGTTGAAGTGGGGCAGTTGGATGGCGACCTTCCTCCCTTCATGCCCTGCCATTGTCTACCACATCCTGAGCATTTATCTCACCGTGTGCCGCATTGCGGCGTCTGGCACTGTTAGATACTTCCGGCTCGTCCATGTGTCTGTTGTAGCTTTTGCTTGGACGGGGGGTCGAATGAATTCTATCCTGGCTATAAGAATAGGCCTGCTGCTGTACCACGGCGGTTTGAAGAAGATCCCTGGCTCGCTGAGTTTCGATCGCCACCAGTGAATCGCCCTCTATCGGAATAGCCGCCAGATGGGACGCTGCTGCAATCATATTATCCAAAGGCCTCGGGAAGTGACCCGGCGGCGCAGGCACATACGGCGGCGGGTTGTCCGTTTGTCGAGGCGTGGCTGATCCGGCGCCGCTCTAGGCGCATCGATCCGGTTTACGGCTGCTGGATTGCTCGTCCCCGCCCCTGGCGTATTAAAGAGGTTCAAACCTTCAAAGACCGGCGGCAGGCGCGATCGATATTTCCGCCGCATTACCTCATTTGATGCATTTTGATCCAACGCCAGCCGGTAATTCTGTGCCTGTATCAACTGTGACTGGGCATCCAAAGCGGCCCGTTCCTCGGCCATCCTCGCATCCTCAACCGCCAGGTCCTCCTTGGCCTGCGCTATCTGGTCTTTCAGCTTTGCAACGTCCGCATTATGCTGGTCCTGCGTCTCCGGTGTAACTACCACGGTTAGCAAGGTCGCCCAAGCATCCATCAGATCATAGGGAACTTGAACCGGCCGGCGCACCGGGCATCCTGCCGTGGCTGCTGTTGAAGATTGCAAAGTAGGGTGTGTTCCGGCCATGTAAACAGTAACCCGACTTGGCGGTTCAAGGAGATCCGGAATACTGCCGCCGTCGGAATATCCTTTGAACCCATCGTCATGGACTTGGTATAGGGACTCAGTTTCACCAGTGGATGATTTACTGTCGGAATAAACAACTATCTCGCCTTCAGACACTGGTTTAGATCCAGCCCCATGGACATATCCTACGAACGCCCGCTTCACGACAGGTTTAACCTGGGTAGGGCTTGTGCGCTGAGCTGTTTCGACGAGGTCGGTGCAGATGTCCAGCTCAGGACCCGGTTCGCCGATCTTGCCGATGAAGACATGGATTCCTCCAAAGGGGACCCGGTATCCGAACTCGATTGAGCCGGTCTCGGGGCCCCACCCTTCGTTGTCGATGAAGAGCTTGCCGCGATGACTCTTGGTCACCCGTCCAACTGCGTACCCTTTGAGTCCTTCGAAGCTGCCCTTCAAGAACTCGAAACCATCGTGCGATAGCCCCACGGTGGGCGCCAACTGTCGTGAAATTATCACGTCAGATGTCTTCTTGGAAAGACTTAGTTGTGGAGCCATCGCAACGGGTTAGCTTGAAGGGGTTAAACCGGACAAGGGACACGGGAATTTATACTAGTTCGGCCCCTTCGATGAAGGTAAAAGCCTACGTCTAGTTGTGATGGGATTGATTGGGTTTCGATGCGCAGGGAGCGAATACGCTAGCCTGAGCCTCGAGTTGTTGTCTGTCCCTAAACCGCCGCCGGGTCACCCCTTTATATACTTAGGAGGATCTCGGCCGGTCTACAGAGTCGTGCGGCTGGCGTATACAAGTGCCAGCCCGGGTCTCTCCCTTTCTTTCTTATAGTACAAGTTATACAATCATGGCGGTTTACTATCATGGGCCCTAAATCGTCCGTGGGCTCTGGGCCCCTAAGCTTCATCCGTAAAGCGCCATCCTCCGGATTGTCTTGAGCTTCCGTATAGCTAAAGGTGAACCGGCCCCTCCTGGTCGGTTTACCCTTAGCAGTTATGTCCTCAATAGTGGGTGAACAAATTACTGTTGAACAATTGATAGAAAAGCGCGTAGTTATGGCAACATTTAAGGCAATTATAATGAATATAGGCATCACGTCTGTAACAAGTAGACCAAAACGATTCTGCATCTACTACTATTACTCCACACATCGACCGCTATCCAGCATGCGCCCCTAGGGCTTGTGTCCTCCTCGTAGGTCTTCTGCCCTTCTCCCGAAGCTTCCTAGGTTTCTTCTGGTCCAAGAAAAATCATCATAACGTTTTATTCCATTTGGACTCCGTTTGATATTGATTTTCTCTAAAAGGAAAAAATATGGAAAATACAACAACTAGCACTGGGCACTAGGTGAATAGGTTAGTCCCAAAAAATGATATGAAATAGCATATTAATGCATATAAAACATCCAAGATGGATAATATAATAGCATGGAATAATAAAAAATTATAGATACGTTGGAGATGTATCAAGCATCCCCAAGCTTAATTCCTGCTCATCCTCGAGTAGGTAAATGATAAAAACAGAATTTTTTATGTGGAATGCTACCTAACATGTTTATCAATGTATTTTTTTATCGTGGCATGAATATTCAGATCTATAAGATTCAAAACAAAACTTAATATTGACTTAAAAACAATAATACTTCAAGCATACAAATAAAGCAATCACGTCTTCTCAAAATATTGCGGCTAAAGAAAGTTATCCCTACAAAATTGTATAGTCTTGTCATGCTCTATCTTCATCATACAAAGTATTTATCATGCAGAACCCCGATGACAAGCCAAGCAATTGTTTCATACTTTTAATGTTCTCAAGATTTTTCAACTTTCATGCAATACATGAGCGTGAGCCATTTATATAGCACTATAGGTGGACTAGAGTATGGTGGAGGATGTGAGGAGAAGACAAAAAGGAGAAAGTCTCACATCAACTAGGAAAATTAATAGGCTATGGAGATGCGCATCAATTTATATCGATGCAAGTGAGTAGGGATTTCCATGCAACGAATGCACTAGAGCTATAAGTGTATGAAAGCTCAAAATAAAACTAAGTGGGTGTGCATCCAACTTGCTTGCTCATGAAGACCTAGGGCACTTTGAGGAAGCCATCATTGGAATATTCAAGCCAAGTTCTATAATGAAAAATTCCCACTAGTATATGAAAGTGACAAAATAGAAGACTCCCTATCATGAACTAACAAACACTTGCACTCGACATGAAAAAGGGGTTGTCAATCCCTTCCCGGTCACTAGCAAAAGTGAGATCTAATAGACATAGGTATAAAAAATAAAAGTGCAAAAAAAAGTATATATAAATAAAGTGCAGCAAGGTATGATTAGAAATAGACCCGGGGGCCATGGTTTTCAATAGAGGCTTCTCTCTTGAAAGAACACATACGATGGGCGAAAAAATTATTGTTGAGCAACTAATAGAAAAGGGCATAGTTATGACAACATCTAAGGCAATGATCATGAATATAGGCATCACATCCGTGAAAAGTAGACCGGAACGACTGCATCTACTACTATTACTCCACACATCGACCTCTATCCAGCATGCATCTAGTGTATTAAGTTAACAAGAATGGAGTAACGCCTTAAGCAAGATGACATGCTGTAGAGGGATAAACTCACGCAATATGATATAAACCCCATCTTTTTACCCTTAATGGCAACAATACAATACGTGCCTTGCTACCCCTTCTATCACTTGGTGAGGACACCGCAAGATTGAACCCATCACAAAGCACCTCTCCCATTGCAAGATAGATCAATCTAGTTAGCCAAACCAAATCAATGGATCGGAGAGAAATAAAAAGCTATCTTAATCATGAATAAAAGAGTTCAGAGAAGACTCAAATAATATTCATAGATAATCTGATCATAAATCCACAATTCATCGGATCTCAACAGACACACCTCCAAAGAAGATTACATCAAACAGATCTCCAAGAACATCGAGGAGAACATTGTATTGAAGATCAAATAGAGAGAAGAAGCCATCTAGCTACTTGCTATGGACCCGTAGTGAAGGAAATATGCCCTAGAGGCAATAATAAAGTTGTTATTTGTATTTCCTTATATCACGATAAATGTTTATTATTTATGCTAGAATTGTATTAACCGGAAACTTAGTACATGTGTAAATACATAGACAAAACAGAGTGTCCCTAGTATGCCTCTACTTGACTAGCTCGTTAATCAAAGATGGTTATGTTTCCTGACCATAGACATGTATTGTCATCTGAAGAATGGGATCACATCATTAGAGAATGATGTGATGGACAAGACCCATCCGTTAGCTTAGCATAATGATCGTTTACTTGTATTGCCATTGCTTTCTTCATGACTTATACATATTCCTTTGACTATGAGATTATTCAACTCCCGAATACCGTAGGAACACCTAGTGTGCTATCAAACATCACAACATAACTAGGTGATTATAAAGATGCTCTACAGGTGTATCAAAAGATGTTTGTTGACTTGGCATAGATTGAGATTAGGATTTGTCACTCCGAGTATCGGAGAGGTATCTCTGGGCCCTCGCAGTAATGCACATCACTATAAGACTTGCAAGCAATGTGACTAATGAATTAGTTGCAAGATGATGTATTATGGAACAAGTAAACAGACTTGCCGGTAACGAGATTGAACTAGGTATGATGATACGGGTGATCGAATCTCGGGCAAGTAACATACCGATGACAAAGGGAATGGCGTATGTTGTTATGCGGTTTCACCAATAAAGATCTTCGTAGAATGTGTAGGAACCATTATGAGCATCCATGTTCCGCTATTGGTTATTGACCGGAGATGTGTCTCGTTCATGTCTACATAGTTCTCAAACCCATAGGGTGCGCACACTTAACGTTCGATGATGATTTGTATTATGAGTTACGTGTTTTGGTGACCAAAGTTTGTTTGGAGTCCTGGATGAGATCACGGACATGACGAGGAGTCTCATAATAGTCGAGAGGTAAAGATTGATATATTGGAAGGTAGTATTCAAACACCGGAAGGGTTCCAGAGTGTATCGGGTACATACCGGAGTACCAGAGGGGTTACCGGAACCCCTCGGGGAAAGATATGGGCTATATGGGCCATAGGAGGGAGGCTAACCAGCCCACAAGGGGCTAGTGTGCAACCCACAAGGGATGAGGCCGAATTGGATTAGGGAAGGGGGCGGCGCCCCCTTTCCTTCTCCTACTCCCTCTCATTTCCCCCTTTGCCCCTCCAGAAGAAGGAAAAAGGGGGGAGGCCGAATCCTACTAGGACTGGAGTCCTAGTAGGACTCCCGTCTCCCTGGCGCGCCCCTTGTTGACCGGCCTCCTCCTCCCCTCTTTTATATACGTGGGCAAGGCACCCCTTGGAGACAACAACAATTGTTCCAAGCCGTGTGCGGCGTCTCTCCCCATAGTTTGCTCCTCCGGTCATAGCATCGTAGTTCTTAGGCGAAGCCCTGCGTGGATCACATCACCATCACCGTCACCACGCCATCATGCTGACGAAACTCTCCCTCGACCCTCTGCTGCATCAAGAGTTCAAGGGACGTCATCGAGCTGAACGTGTGCTGAACTCGGAGGTGCCGTACATTTTCGGTACTTGGATCGGTTGGATCGCGAAGACGTTCGACTACATCAACCGCGTTACATAACGCTTCCGCTTTTGGTCTATGAGGGTACGTGGACACACTCTCCCGTCTCGTTGCTATGCTTCTCCTAGATAGATCTTGTGTGATCGTAGGATTTTTTTTGAATTACTACGTTCCCCAACAGTGGCATCCGAGCCAGGTCTATGCGTAGATGTTATATGAACGAGTAGAACTCAAAGAGTTGTGGGCGATAATAGTCATACTGCCAGCAACGTCTTACTTTGATTCCATGGTATTGTTGGATGAAGCGGCCCGGACCGACATTACATGACCACGTTCATGAGACTGGTTCTACCGACGTGCTTTGCACACAGGTGGCTGGCGGGTGTCTGTTTCTCCAACTTTAGTTGACTCGAGTTTGACTACGCCCGATCCTTGTTGAAGGTTAAAATATCACACTTGACGAAAAATCGTTGTGGTTTTGATGCGTAGGTAAGAACGGTTCTTGCTAGAAGCCCGTAGCAGCCACGTAAAACTTGCAACAACAAAGTAGAGGACGTCTAACTTGTGTTTGCAGGGCATGTTGTGATGTGATATGGTCAAGATGCGATGAGATATAAATTGTTGTATGAGATGATCATGTTTTGTTAAAGTTATCGACAACTGGCAGGAGCCTTATGGTTGTCTCTTTATTGCATAAGATGCAAGTGCCATATAATTGCTTTACTTTATCGCTATGCAACAGTAATAGTTGCAAAAGCAATAGTTGGCGAGATGACAATGTGACGACACGTTGATAAAGATGAAGATGATGGAGATCATGGTGTCATGCCGGTGATGATGGAGATCATGATGATACTTTGGAGATGGAGATCAAAGGCACAAGATGATGATGGCCATATCATGTTGCATATTTTGATTGCATGTGATGCTTATCTTTTACGCATCTTATTTTTCTTAGTACGATGGTAGCATTATGAGATGACCCCTTACTAAAATTTCAAGGTATAAGTGTTCTCCCTGAGTGTGCACCGTTGCGACAGTTCTTCGTGTTGAGACACCACGTGATGATCGGGTGTGATAAGCTCTACGTTCACATATAATGGGTGCAAGCCAGTTTTCCACATGCAGAATACTCGGGTTAAACTTGACGAGCCTAGCATATGAAGATATGGCCTCGGAACACTGAGACCGAAAGGTCGAACGTGAATCATATAGTAGATATGATCAACATAGTGATGTTCACCATTGAAAGATACTCCATCTCACGTGATGATCGGACATGGTTTAGTTGATATGGATCACGTGATCACTTAGATGACTAGAGGGATGTCTATCTAAGTGGGAGAACTTAAGTAATATGATTAACTGAACTTAAATTTATCATGAACTTAGTCTTGATAGTATTTGCATATCTATGTTGTAGATCAATTGCTCGCGTATAGCTTCCCCGTTTTATTTATGATATGTTCCTAGACAAAACTAAGTTGAAAGTTGATAGTAGCAATGATGCAGACTATGTCTGTGATCTGAGGATTATCCTCATTGCTGCACAGAAGAATTATGTCCTTGATGCACCGCTAGGTGACAGAACTATTGGAGGAGCAAATGTAGACGTTATGAACGTTTGACAAGCTCGGTATGATGACTACTTGATAGTTTAGTGCACCATGCTTTATGGCTTAGAACCAGGACTTCAAAAATGTTTTGAAATGCAATGGAGCATATGAGATGTTCCAAGAGTTGAAATTGGTATTTCAGACTCATGCGTGAGTCGAGAGGTATGAGACCTCTGACAAGTATTTTTGCCAACAAGATGGAGGAGAATAGCTCAACCAGTGAGCATTTGCTCAGAATGTCTGAGTACTACAATCGCTTGAATCAAGTGGGAGTTAATCTTCCAGATAAGATAGTGATTGACAGAGTTCTCTAGTCACTATGACCAAGTTACTGGAACTTCGTGGTGAACTATAATATGCAAGGGATGACAAAAATGATTCCCTGAGCTCTTCGCAATGCTGAAATCGACGAAGGTAGAAATCAAGAAAAGCATCAAGTGTTGATGGTTGAAAAGACCACTAGTTTCAAGTAAAAGGGCAAGGGAAAGAAAGGGAACTTCAAAAAGAATGACAAGCAAGTTGCCACTCCCATGAGGAAGCCCAAAGCTAGACCCAAGCCTGAAACTGAGTGCTTCTACTGCAAAGGAAATGGTCATTGGAAGCAGAACTGCCCCAAATACTTGGCGGATAAGAAGGATGGCAAAGTGAACAAAAGTTTATATGATATACATGTTATTAATGTATACTTTACGAGCATTCATGGTAGCCCCTAGGTATTTGATTTTGGTTCAGCTACTATCATTAGTAACTTGAAACAGGAGTTATAAAATGAACAGAGACTAGTTGAGGGCAAGGTGACGATGTGTGTTGGAAGTGATTCCAAGGTTGATAAGATCACCATCGCACACTCCCTTTACCTTCGAGATTAATGTTGAACCTAAAATAAATATTATTTGGTGTTTGCGTTGAATGTTTTGGATGTGTACTTTACTAGTATTCATAGTAGCCCCTGGGTATTTGATATTGGTTCAGTTACTATGATTAGTAACTTGAAACAGGAGTTATAAAATGAACATAGACTAGTTGAGGGCAAGGTGACGATGTGTGTTGGAAGTGATTCCAAGGTTGATAAGATCACCATCTCACACTCCCTTTACCTTCAGGATTAGTGTTGAACCTAAAATAAATGTTATTTGGTGTTTGCGTTGAGCATAATATGATTGGGTCATGTTTATTGCAATATGGTTATTCATTTAAGTCAAAGAATAATTGTTATTCTGTTTACATGAATAAGACCTTTTGTGGTCATACACCCAAGGTGAATGGTTTATTGAATCTCGACTGTAGTGATACACATATTCATAATATTGAAGCCAAAAGATGCAAGGTTAATAATGATAGTGCAACTTATTTGTGGCACTGCCGTTTATGTCATATTGGTGTAAAGCGCATGAAGAAACTCCATGCTAGTGGGCTTTTCGAATCACTTGATGCTTGCGAACCATGCCTCATGGGCAAGATGACTAAGACTCCGTTCTCCGGAACAATGGAGCGAGCCACTGACTTATTGGAAATAATACATACCGATGTATGCGGTCCGATGAGTGTTGAGGCTCGCGGTGGGTATCGTTATTTTCTGACCTTCACAGATGATTTGAGCAGATATGGGTATATCTACTTAATGAAATACAAGTCTGAAACATTTGAAAAGTTCAAAGAATTTCAGAGTGAAGTTGAGAATCATCGTAACAAGAAAATAAAGTTTCTACGATCTGATTGCGAAGGCGAATATTTAATTTACGAATTTGGCCTTCATTTGAAACAATGTGGAATAGTTTCGCAACTCACGCCACCTGGAACACCACAGCGTAATGGTGTGTCCGAACGTCGTAACCGTACTTTATTAGATATGGTGCAATCTATGATGTCTCTTACCGATTTACCACTATTGTTTTGGGGTTACGCATTAGAGACAGCTGCATTCACGTTAAATAGGGCATCGTCTAAAAATCCATTGAGACGACACCGTATGAACTGTGGTTTACCAAGAAACCTAAGTTTTTGGTTCTTAAAGTTTGGAGTTGTGATGCTTATGTGAAAAAGTTTCTGCCTGATAAGCTCAAACCCAAATCGGAGAAGGGTGTCTTCATAGGATACCGAAAAGAAACTGTTGGGTACACCTTGTATCACAGATCTGAAGGCAAGATCTTTGTTGCTAAGAGTGGACCCTTTCTAGAGAAGGAGTTTCTCTCGAAAGAAGTGAGTGGGAGGAAAGTAGAACTTGATGAGGTAATTGTACCTTCTCTTGAATTGGAAAGTAGCTCATCACTGAAATCAGTTTCAGTGATGCCTACACCAATTAGTGAGGAAGTTAATGATGATGATCATGAAACTTCAGATCAAGTTACTATCGAACCTCATAGGTCAACTAGAGTAAGATTCGCACCAGAGTGGTACGGTAATCCTGTTCTGGAAGTCATGTTGCTAGACCATGATGAACCTACGAACTATGAGGAAGCGATGATGAGCCCAGATTCTGACAGATGGATTGAGGCCATGAAATCTGAGATAGAATCCATTTATGATAACAAAGTGTGGACTTTGGTGGACTTGCTCGATGATCGGCAAGCCATTGAGAATAAATGGATCTTCAAGAGGAAGACATACGCTGATAGTAGTGTTACTATCTAAAAAGCTCGACCTGTCGAAAAGATTTTTTATGACAAATTCAAGATGTTGACTATGATGAGATTTTCTCACGCGTATCGATGCTTAAAGTCTGTTCGAATCATGTTAGCAATTCCACATTTTATGAAATCTGACAAATGGATATCAAAACTGCATTCCTTAATGGATTTATTAAAGAAGAGTTGTATATGATACAACCAGAAGGTTTTGTCAATCCTAAAGGTGCTAACAAAATGTGCAAGCTCCAGTGATCCATCTATGGACTGGTGCAAGCATCTTGGAGTTGGAATATATGCTTTGATAAGTTGATCAAAACATATAGTTTTATACAGACTTGCGGTGAATCCTGTATTTACAGGAAATTGAGTGGGAGCACTATAACCTTTCTGATAAGTATATGCGAATGACATTTTGTTGATCAGAAATGATGTCGAATTTTCTGGAAATCATAAAGGAGTGTTTGAAAGGAGTTTTTCAAAGAAATACCTCGGTGAAGCCGCTTTCATATTGGGCATCAAGATCTATACAGATAGATCAAGACGCTTGATAAGATTTTTCAATGAGTACATAATTGACAAGATTTTTTAAGTGGTTCAAAATGGAACAATCAAAGAAGGAGTTCTTGCCTGTATTGCAAGGTGTAAAGTTGAATAGGACTTAAAACACGACCACAGCAGAAAATAGAAAGAGAATGAAAGTCATTCCCTATGCCTCAGCCATAGGTTCTATAAAGTATGCTATGTTGTGTACCAAACCTATTATGTACCTAGCCATGAGTTTGGCAAGGGGGTATTATATTGATCCAGGAGTGGATCACTTGACAGTGGTCAAAATTATCCTGAGAAGACTAAGGATATATTTCTCGGTTATGGAGGTGATAAAGAGTTCGTCGTAAAGAGTTACGCCAATGCAAGCTTTTACACCAATTCGGATGACTCTGAGTCTCAATCTGGATACATATTGAAAGTTGAAGCAATTAGCTAGAGTAGCTCCATGCAGAGCATTGTAGACATAGAAAATTTGCAAAATACATACGGCTCTGAATGTGACAAACCCATTGACTAAGCTTCTATCACAAGCAAAACATGATCACACCTTAGTACTCTTTGGGTTTTAATCACATAGCGATGTGAATTAGATTATTGACTCTAGTAAAACCCTTTGGGTATTAGTCACATGGTGATGTGAACTAATCACATGGTGATGTGAACTATTGGTGTTAAATCACATGGTGATGTGAACTAGATTATTGACTCTAGTGCAAGTGGGAGACTGAAGGAAATATGCCCTAGAGGCAATAATAAAGTTGTTATCTATATTTCCTTATATCATGATAAATGTTTATTATTCATGCTAGAATTGTATTAACAAGAAACTTAGTACATGTGTGAATACATAGACAAAACAGAATGTCCCTAGTATGCCTCTTAACAAGAAGGTTATGTTTCCTGACCATAAACATGTGTTGTAATTTGATGAACGGGATCACATCATTAGAGAATGATGTGATGGACAAGACCCATCTGTTAGCTTAGCATAACGATCGTTTAGTTTTATTGCTATTGTTTTCTTCATGACTTATACATATTCATTTGACTATGAGATTATGCAACCCCCGAATACCGGAGGAACGCCTTGTGTGCTATCAAACGTCACAACATAACTGGGTGATTATAAAGATGCTCTACAGGTGTCTCCGAAGATGTTTGTTGGGTTAGCATAGATCGAGATTAGGATTTGTCACTCCGAGTATCGGAGAGGTATCTCTGGGCCCTCTCGGTAATGCACTTCACTATAAGCCTTGCAAGCAATGTGACTAATGAATTAGTTGCGAGATGATGTATTATGGAATGAGTAAAGAGACTTGCCGGTAACGAGATTGAACTAGGTATGATGATACCGACGATCGAATCTTGGCCAAGTAACATACCGATGACAAAGGGAATGACGGATGTTGTTATGCGGTTTCACCGGTAAAGATCTTCGTAGAATATGTAGGAACCAATATGAGCATCCAGGTTCCTCTATTGGTTATTGGCTGGAGATGTGTCTCAGTCATGTCTACATAGTTCTCGAACCCGTAGGGTCCGCACGCTTAACGTTTGATGACAATTTGTATTATGAGTTATGTGTTTTGGTGACCGAAGTTTGTTCGGAGTCCCGGATGAGAACACGGACATGACGAGGAGTCTCGAAATAATCGAGAGGTAAATATTGATATACTGGAACATAGTATTCAGTCACCGGAAGGGTTCCAGAGTGTATCGGGTACACACCGGAGTACCGTAGGGGTTACCGAAACCCCTCGGGGAAAGATATGGGTCATATGGGCCATAGGAGGGTGGCTAACCAGCCCACAAGGGGCTAGTGCGCCCCCCACAAGGGATGCGGCCGAATTGTATTAAGGAAGGGAGCGGCGCCCCCCTTTCCTTCTCCTACTCCCTCTCCTGTCCCCCTTTCCCCCTCCGGAAGAAGGAAAAAGGGGTGAGGCCGAATCTTACTAGGACTCCCCTCTCCCTGGTGCGCCCCTTGTTGACCGGCCTCCTCCCCCCTCCTTTATATACGTGGGCAGGGCAGCCCTTGGAGACAAAAAAAATTGTTCCAAGCCGTGTGCGGCGTCTCTCTCCACAGTTTGCTCCTCCGGTCATAGCGTCGTAGTGCTTAGGCGAAGCCCTATGTGGATCACATCACCATCACCGTCACCATGCCATCGTTCTGATGAAATTCTCCCTCAACCCTCTGCTAGATAAAGAGTTCGAGGGACGACATCGAGCTAAACATGTGCTGAACTCGGAGGTGCCGTACGTTCAATACTTGGATCGGTTGGATCGCAAAGACGTTCGACTACATCAACCGCGTTACATGACACTTCTGCTTTCGGTCTACGAGGGTACGTGGACACACTCTCCCGTCTCGTTGCTATGCTTCTCCTAGATAGATCTTGCGTGATCGTAGGAATTTTTTTGAATTACTACGTTCCCCAACACGTAGGTCTGTGGTGAACTACTCACGCTTCATCGGTAGGGCAGTAAGGTTGATGTAGAAGCCCCCCATGATCGAATCCCCCTCCGGCGGATTGCCAAAAAATGCTCCAAGATGGGATCTCACGAGAACAGAAGCTTTCGGTGGCAGAAAAGTGTTTGTGATGTGCCCTCTGACGTAGGTGGTCTATTTGGGTATTTATGGAGCAAGGATTAGGGTTAGGAGGTCTACGAGGGCCCACGAGCCTGGGGGCATGCCCCCCCAGGGGCGCGCCCCTAGGGCTTGTGGCCTCCTCGTAGGTCTTCTGGCCTTCTCCCGAAGCTTCCTAGGTTTCTTCTGGTCCAATAAAAATCATCGTAATGTTTTATTCCATTTGGACTCCATTTGATATTGATTTTCTATAAAAGGCAAAAACAAGGAAAAATAGCAACTGGCACTGGGTTAATAGGTTACTCTCAAAAAATGATATAAAATAACATATTAATGCATATATAACATCCAATATGGCTAATATAATAGCCCGGAACAATACAAAATTATAAATTCGTTGGAGGCATATCACTCACTACAATGTCGACCCACTTCTCAATAAATCTCAGCTTGAGCATAATAGCTTGAAGGTAGGGCCACTCCACCCTATCATAATATGAGTCATCACACAGGTTCGTGCGTAATGGGCCACTAGCCCACTAGCAATAAGTGGCACACTTTTATTTATTTATTATTTCTTCAGTGTTTAGTCGATTTTCTTCCCCCCAAAAATGCGTTAACCCTTTTTAGGATTTTAAATCAATAAGAACCTACTAAAATTAAAAAAATGTTTTTCATGTATTAAAACATGCTTAGTATATGTTTTGAAATAGTTTCGTCTGTATTTTGAAAGAAAATTCATGATATGTTATAAAAAAGATCATCGTATATTAAAAAATGGTCAACATAAATTAAGAAATATTTAATGTGTATTTAAAAAGTGTTCAACATATATTACAAAAATTCGTTGTATGAAAAAAAGTGTTTACTGTATATTAACTAAATCTTCGTTGTATTATTTAGGTGGAGGGAGGGGCCTTGTGTGACACCCCTATTTCAATCATACACTAATCATACACGCAAACGTGTACGACAAGACCAGGGACTCACGGGAATATATCACAACACAACTCTAGACACAAATTGAAATAATACAAGCTTTATATTACAAGCTAGGGGCCTTGAGGGCTCGAATACAAAGCTAAAAAACAAACAAGTCAGCGGAAGCAACAAATAGTTGAGTACAGACATAACTTAGACAAGATTGCCTTAAGAAGGCTAGCACAAAAGCAACAATGATCTAAAAGGCAAGGCCTCCTTCCTGGGACCTCCTAACTACTCCTGGTCATCGACGGTCTCCACATAGTAGTAGGTACCCGTCTGGTAGTAGCAGTAGTCGGCGGGGGTGGCATCTGGCTCCTGGGATCCACCATGTGATTGCAGTAACCGAGTATAGGGGAAAAGAGGTAGAAAAGCAACCGTGAGTAGTCATGCAAAGTACCCGCAAGACTTACATGAGAACTATACTAATTATGCATCTGTATCAAAGGAATGGGCTGTATCTATGGACTGGACTGCAGAATGCCAGAGGAGTAGTGAAAACATTGCCTATTGAAGACTAGCATATTCAAGCATCTTGCAACATTCAAAAGAGTACATAATAGAAGTTATAATTAACAAGCATGTTATAGCATTGACACCCAGAGATCCTTCCTCGACTCCCGTCAAGAAATTAATCCCGGAGCCATCATATCCAACTCATGCCTCAAGTATCCATTTCTAGTTGTAATAGATCGGGATACAACTCCGAGCATCCATTACCATGGACACGGCTATTCGAATAGATAAACTTCCCTACAGGGGTGCAACACATTACCCAACATGCTTGATTACTCTGGCCGGACACACTTTCCTGAGTCATGCCCTGCCTCGAAAGATCAACACATCGTAGTCCTACCTAGGTTCCGCAGAGAGGTCCATGTCGGTCCACATCCTAAGCACTCCGCGGTCTTGGGCCCATCGCTCTTTGCACTCCGGGTCGTTGTGCACAGGGGAATACTAGTGCCACCTCTGCCTTGATGGCGCGATCGGGCCCGACCACAATGCTGAACTGGACGTTTGACAGAGCTTTCGGAAGAAACATACGACATCGAGTACCCATATTTGTTCCCACGCAGTGGTTAGTGCGTATATGCCAGTGGCCAACTCAGATCAAATACCCAAACCCTTACTGTGTTGGGAGCTCGTGGAGACGAGCAGAGACTCGCGATAATGTGACCCCGTCGCCCCGTCTCGAGGAAATATGGCAAGGGACAGGCCCAACCCTCTCACTAGGGCAGTCTACCTGCCCGGCTATGCCTCGTCTTTTATCTCACGGGTACCCTCTAGGTCAACCCGACTATCCAGGGACTGTCGGGAACTCAGGTCCACCTCTACCGGGCTGGTACCGCCTGCCCCTTCAGTCCCGCAGTAGCAGTAACACTCATGGGCACCCCCACGGTCAAAGTGACTTCATATATCTCGCGGGTACCCCTCGGGGCCGAACCGACTTTAACATGGGCCTGGAGTAAAGCCAAGGTAACCATGTGTCCATAACATCAAGGGGGGATATGAGGAATCACCCTTGATGGAATCCATTTGATGTAGTCGTCAAGGTAAACATATGAGGAATGACCCTCGAGGTTCACACTTGAGGTGTTGCCCGAGAGAGTCGAATCGAGAGTGGTGAAGGAGGAATCACCATCGATAGACCATGACCGATTAGCTACACTACAGAGTTATCATGAGGAGTGCGTTACGAGGTATCACCCTCGGCACTCGATAGTAGCTCTCTAGAGTCGTACAACTAAAGGGGTGAGGTGACATGTCGGGCTCTGGACGTTGATCATGTGGCACAAGACACCGTCGATCATCACCTCCGATGGGGCCGTGGAACCCAAGTAGTGCCCCCAGCTCAATCCTAGCTCCAGAACCTGACCCTCACCGGGCAACATGACAAAACCCAGGAAGTTTTTTCGGCAAAGCACACCAAGGACGGAGTTGGGCCTGCGCGCATCATCACAGTGGTGCCAACCCCTGCAGTATGACAAGGCCAACACATTAGATATTTGAAGAAACATGAAGGCAAATGGTACAAAAAGAGTAAATGCACTTACCTCTCCCCATCAGGGTAAATCAACCACCTCTGCTCGCGGGGCGCCGACATGGGCGGGAGCCGTGCACAACCATGCTAGTAGTCGGTGGCCCCCTCAACCACCTCGCCCTCGCTATCAGCCGGATCCCCGCCACCATCAGCATGGCCACTCGACCCCTCAGGCGGACCCGTCTAGGTACCGCATCTAGACGTCTCCGGGGACGGAGTCTCGTGGGCCGAAGGCCCGTCGACCCGAGGCTCGTGGACCGGAGTCCGCGTAGCCTCCTCCTCAGACGTGTCCGCCCTAGCAATCCTGTGCTCGGGTGAATCAGCTAGGGGTGGCGGAGAGGAAGGTGTAGGAGCTTGCCTACCTCTCCCATGGCCACGTCCTCTCCGAGCTCCTCTCTTCTTCCCTCGCCAACCTCCTCCCCCGGTTGGCAATGACGTCGATGAAGAAGCACCCACCGGTGTCTTCATACTGTCGACCAACGCTCTCCGGAGAGTCTGGGGTGGAATGGAAGTACCCCTCCCACCATGCATCGACGAAGAAGGAGCCTCGGAGTGCTCCTTACCCGTGCCCATCATCTTTCAACACCTGCCATGACATAGAGTAACCGAAGTTAGTACAACATAAAAAAATTAATACCAACATAATAATATGCGTATAATAGTACTAGTGTATCATCATCAAGTACAACATAACTTAGGAACCCCTCGGCGATCGTCGAACCCTCGACCCCTCGCCCTCGAACCCTCGGCAGTGAGGATTAAAAGCCAAGTTTTGAAACTTCAAACAACCAAACTGACAAAATATCAGGGCGTAGAAAGAGAAACGAAAGATGAAATAGTACATAGTGAGAGGTTGTGCAACTAGGATGATTTTCTATACCAGCTTCTTTAATGAATTGGAGAGGATGATGGCGAAGAAGTCGAAAGACACCAATGGCTTTCAAGTTCTTCACCATCATCCTTTCAAATTCGTCAAAAAGCTTTACAGAATATCATCCTAGTTTGGGTGTTTCATGTTTCAACACTTGGCTTTTAATCCTCGGCGATCGTCCACCCCTCGACCCCTCGGCAATCCTTGACCCTCGAACCCTCGGCGGTCCTGTCGAACACCTTCATTGTGAGCATGGTGGGGCTGTTGTCGTAGCTTAAGATGCGGACGTGCCTGAGATGAAGGTCATCAGCACGGGTGAACTGCTTCCATCCGTTCTTCGCGCGCGGATGGAAGAAGTTCACTCATGCTCATGACCTTCAGCTCTTGACCCTCGAACCTCCTCCTCCTCCTCCTCCTCCTCCTCCTCCTCCTCCTCCTCCTCCTCCTCCTCCTCTCTTCTTCTGCTTCTTCTTCTTCTTCTTCTTCTTCTTCTTCTTCTTCTTCTTCTTCTTCTTCTCCACATCACTCGCAATTATGCTCACGCGGGTACCCCTCAGGGTCGACCTGTCTTTAGTAACATGGTTTAGTGTAAAGTCATAGTAACCATAGTAACTGTGTGTCCAAACATCAAAGGGAAAACCCGAGTCATAGTAACCATAGTAACTGTGTGTCCAAACATCAAAGGGAAAACCCAAGGAATCACCCCCGGTGAATTCCACTCGATGTAGTCATCAAGGTGAACGTAAGAGGAACCACCCCCGAGGTTCACACTTGAGGGGTTGCACGACAGAGCCGTATCAGAAGTGGTTAAGGAGGAAATCACCCTCGATGACCACGAACGAATAGCTACACTACAGGTTAACATTAGCAGTGATGTAGAGGGCTCACCCTCAGCACTCGATAGTAACCAAGTAGTGTCAAGCAACTAAGGGGAAAGTGATGTGCGGTGTCGGGGCCTGGTCTTCGATCCCGTTGATCGGGTCTTCAATGATGAAGCTGGGGCAACAAGGACAAGGTGGGGGTCACTGATGGATCACTAACCAACCTATACTAAGCAGTTTAGGATAAACAGGTAAGGTACAACAACAGATACAAAAGCAGGCTATGCATCAGAATAGGAGCAAACAATAACAGTAGCAAAATCTAATGCAAGCATGAGAGTATGGAATGGGCGATATCGGGATGATCAAAGGGGGGGCTTGCCTGGTTGCTCTGGCAAGGAGGGGTCGTCGTCGACGTAGTCGATCACAGGGGCAGCATTGGTCTTGGGGTCTACCGGAGAGAAGAGGGGGAAGAAACAGTACATATAAAGCAAACATAGCATCACAAAGCAGAACGTGGCAATATGATGTGTCGGGAGTGACCTAACGTATGGCTACACGATACCGGTGAAGGGGAAGTCAACCGGGAATGATTTCCCGGTTCTGGACCTGTGTCAGATAGATGACCGGAGAGGAAATGTTCCATGTTCAGCATGCTAGGGGCATGTGACAGATGAACGGACCGTGTATTCGGATTCGTCTCGTTGTTCTGAGCAACTTTCATGTATAAAACTTTTTCATCCGAGTTACGGATTATTTTCTATGATTTTTCAAAGTTTTAAACACTATTAAAAAATTACTGTTAATTCGAAAATAAACAGGAAATTGCTAGGTGTACCCAGCCCTGTGTACACAGATTGTGCACAGAGGCTGACAAGTGGGCCAGGGGGTCCCGATTGACCAGTCAATGTTTAACTGGTCAACAGGGGGTGGGGCCCCCTGTCATTGACTGCTTTGTTAACTAACTAGTTAATTTAGTCTAATTAGGCTATTAGGCTAATTAACTTTAATTAGATTAATTAAATCGAATTAACTAATTAATTAATTATATTTGTTTTTATTATTATTTTAAATCCTTTTTTTTAAACAGGGGGATGGGCCCCACTGCTCAGTGGCCCATCAGGCCACTGGAGCGGGTGGTTAACGGGGCGGGCGCTGCCCCGGGCGGAGGCCAAACCCGCCCAGGTGCGGGGCGAGGCCGACGGGGCGCGGCAGGCCGGAGCCGGAGCGGGGCGAGGCGCGAGGCTGTAGAGGCGGGGGGCAAGCGACGGCGTGCGGCGACTTGGCCGGAGTAGTGCCGCAGCAGTGGGCGGCGGGATGGCGAGGTGCGGCGGCAGCAGGCCAGTAGGGGGGCAGGGGTCGGCAACGGGCGGCTGGGCGCGTGCGTAGTCGGGTGGAGGCGGCTCGGCCAGGAACGGCAGGGCCCGCGCGGCAGGAGGCCTGCCGATGGCGGCGGCAGAAGCAGCAGTACGTGGCAGTAGTGAGCGAGGGGCGTACGGGCGTAGAGGAAGGCGGGCGCGGGCACGACCACTCACGTGCGGGGTGAGATGGCCTCGGCCACGGAGCGTCCGGCATGAGCATGACGAGGGCGGGAGTGGACACGCGTGGCTGCGAAAGGTGAACAGAGTGATGCGGCGGCATGGCCATGCGTGAGCGACGGCGGACACTCGCCGTGGCGGCGCTTCAGGCGGCGGTAGACCGAGCTGAGGGCACTATGGGGCCGCCCTCGCTCGCGCGCATCTAGGGTGCCCATGGGAGGCCAGAGGGCGGGTCCGATTCAATGGCAACATCGTCGTTCGGCGGCAACGGTTGTATCAGTCCAATGCGACTAGTGCTACGGGACGAAATAGACCGGGGGGAACATGGGGAAGGAGCAGGAGCTCACAGCGGGTGTAGGGAAGCGGACGAGGGAGCCAGAGGGAGCCGACGGCGACCAATTGGTCGACGGCGCTGCAGTGCGGCCAAGGTGAGGAAGACGACTCGGTCACGAGCGTACAGGGCCTCCCTGCTCGATCCGATGGACATAGGTGAAGGAGACGACGACGGTGAAGCTTATGGGCATCCTCCCAAGCGCCGGGGAGCACGGTGGCCGCGGGATCGACGGATCCAAAGTGACGAGGGCTCGGCCCTATGCGGGGGAGGAAGAAATCGAGAGGGGGAAGGGGGTGGAATGGCACTAGGGTTTGTCAACGAGGTCGGGGATGACCTTATCCTCGTCGAGCATCGCTAGATGGTCGCCGCGTGGAGATCGAAGGCGTGTGCGGGCAAGCGTGCTCCACGATGACGAGGTGAACAGGAGGTTGGGGACGAGTGGTTAGATGGGCTGGGCTGTGTACTGTAGCCGGCAGGCCTAAGTGCACAGTGCACTTTGGCCTTTTTCTTTTCTTATTCTGTTTTTCTTTTTATTTAATAAACAGAGATGGGAAAGAAAATATTGGGCATGCTATTTACTTAGGAAAAAATATGGGAAGTGCCCCTTTTATTCCCTGGTGATCTTAGGCAGCGCCACAAATATTTTGGAGACTAAAAGAATTCATTTGGTATTTTTCATAAATAGGATAATATTTCAAAATGCTGAATTGGTGTTGTTTTAATTACTAATGTTCATCTCTGCACAAAATTGATGTTGTGCCCCTTAACAAATAATTGTTATGGAATTTTGACAAATGGTGAACATTTTTTCAGCAACTTTTGAGCAACTTCAAACTTCACTTGCAAATTGAATTTGATTCCAAAGTGGAGATTCAAAAGAGATTTGAATCCAAGGTGATTAAGCACTGTTTAGAAAAATGATTAGCTTAATCACAGAGGGTTACTATAGCATGACATTGGGGGTGTTACAGCGTAGCATCCTTATTTCCTCTTTGGTGCTAAGGAGGCCAGCGCAGGCGAATAGTACCAAGGCATCAGGCAAAGGTTGCTATATTGGTGCAACGAGACCAAGACCAGGAGGACGGCAAGACAGAGGTCGTCGTGGAGCCCAAGACGGCGTCACCAGCAGAGATTTTCGCAGGCGAAGACCACATTTGTTAGGATAGCTTGTACTAGCTGTCCCCTTTCAAATTTCCCCGCCGTTGTTGGCTCCCTTCCCGCTCAATATTTGGGAAGAGGACCAGGGCTTATAGCTAGCCACCATAGTAGGGGCAATCAGATCTTAGCTTGATCCAACCCGATCGAGAGCCTACCCACAAGAACACCTCAACCTCAGGAGGTCGTTCTTGCCTTGTACTATTCGTCATCAGCCCGAGAGGCAATCCACCACCACCACACTTGAGTAGGGTAGTACACCACAATGGTGGCCCGAACCAGTATAAACCTCGTGTCTTTCTGTGTTGCGAGTTCGTCGAGTTTGTCCGCGAGATCTTAGCGAGCTAGGGCGTAGATCGGTAGGAGGGAAAGACTTCGCGCGCACCCCAGTGTTCAAACCTTAAGGGTTTGTCGGAACCCCACATCCGACATTTGGCGCGCCAGGTAGGGGTGCGCCGTAGCTTCCTGTCCATCAGTTCGTCGCTCCATCATCTCAAGGCGGACGCTCGCCGTGCTCAGGCTGAGCCTCGGGTTTCCCTCACCGCCTGCGTCGCTCAGACGGCTCCCGTCAGCGGGCCACCTCGTCGTTCTCCGTCCCCCGCCGCCAACGCTGCCACCGGCCCGGCGGGGAATGAGCAGCAGGCGTCCTCGTTGCATCCTTCGGTGCGGCAGGATGGCCGCACCACCACTCCATCGTTGACCCCTGCCAGTTCTTGGTCTCACGCGCGCCGCGCTCCCATGAAGGCGCGGGCCGCGCTCCTCGCGGCGAACGAACTCCTGCGCTACTGCCCCGTCGACGACCTCTATGAGGAGTGGCTCGACCGCGTCGCCGAGCTCGTCCGCGCCGCAGGGGGCTCCCCGGCGCCGTCCCTCTCTCTACCTCCCCCTCAACCAGCCATGGGCGACGAGTCTCATGGCGTGCCTCCACCGCCTCTGCCCCAAGATGGTGCCTTGGCACCAAGGCGCGTGGCTCCGCGGCGTGATCCACCACGCCCGTTGCCCGTGCGCGAAGAGAGAAGCTGCCAAGAAATCTCGCGGCCGCGAGAAGCTGCACCTGTGCTTCCCGTGCCGCCTCGTCAAGACCGTGCACCGCCTGCAGCGGCGCAGCACGGACCTTATCAAGACCAAGCTCCACCTCCGAAGCGAGCCTCGGCAACCACGGCTGGCTACCGCGCCTTCACCCCCGAGCTGCGTAGCGTCGCTTGGCTAGGCAAGTTGAAGCCGGACCTGCCCCCTCGCTTCGACAGCACCGCCGACCCCGCGGATTTCCTGCAGCTCTATGAGCTGAGCATCAAAGCGGCCAACGGCGACGAAAACATCATGGCGAACTGGTTTCCCATGGCTCTCAAGTATGGGGCTCACTCCTGGCTCCTGAACCTGCAGCACGGCTCGATCTCCTCCTGGGACGAGATGCGCGACCACTTCGTCGCAAACTTCCAGGGCACTCGCGACCGCCCACCGGCCACGGGTGATCTACGCCGCATCAAGCAGCAACCAGGAGAGACCCTCCAGAAGTACATCTAGTGCTTCAACAACACCCGCCTCAAGATCCCCATGGTCACGGACGAAGCCATCATCTCCGCGTTCTCTGACGGCGTCCGTGACGTCAAGATGAAGGAAGAGCTCGCCATCCACGAGGAGCTCTGCACCTCTCAGGAGTTGTTCAACCTGGCAACCAAGTGCTCAAGAGCTGAGGAGGGGCGCCTCTCTCTCCTTGAGCTGCCGACCGTGGGCGCAGAGGAGAAGAAAACCAAGGCCAAGGATGTAAAGCGCAAGGAGGCAACCGTGCTCGCAGCGGAGCCCGACACCAAGCGGGGCAGAGGTCAGCCCGAGTCTTCCAAGAAAAGCCGACCGTTCTGCGTATTTCACAACCTGAACACCCACAACACCAGCGACTGTCAAGAACTCAGAGCCATACGTGAAGGACGCTTCGGTCGACGCCCCGAGCGTAGCGACCGGTGCTACGGCCGCGGAGGAGGACGTGGAGGCGGATGCTGGGACGACCGTGGTCTGCGCCAGGAATGGCGCGACCGGCCTCGTGAGGACCACTGGCAGGACCAACCTCGCGAGGGCGCTTGGAGGGACCCGCCTCGTGAGGATTTCCCCCAAGGCAACGCCAGTCTTTCCCCGCTGCCGCCACCAAGAAGGAACGATGACCACCACCAGGACGAGGGGGCTGGGGGCTTCCAGGAGCCGCGTGCAATCGCCTGCATCTTGGGCGGCGCCCAGGCCCTAGCCTCTCAGCGCATCTTCAAGCAGTTCGCTCGCGAGGTGAACGCGGTACTCCCCAAGCTTGAAGCCACATGCCCGCTCAAGTGGTCCCAGTGCGCCATCACTTTCAACTCGGCAGATCAGCTCAAGTGCGCAGCCACCGCTGGTGCTCTCCCTATGTTGTGTTCCCCAATCATCAGCAATGTGCAGGTTACCAAGACCCTCATCGATGGTGGCGCAGGGCTCAACGTCCTGCCCGTTGACATGTTCGACAACCTCCAAGTGCCATATGAATAGCTCCAGCCCACCAAGCCTTTCTCAGGAGTGACCGACGGTTCCACCACACCGATAGGGCAGGTCCACCTGCCTGTCACCTTTGGGGAGTGTAAGAACTACCACACCGAGCTCATCGACTTCGACGTCGCACACATCCTCCTGCCGTACAATGTCATCGTCGGGTATCCAGCCCTGGCCAAGTTCATGGCAGTCACCCATCACGGCTACAACGTTCTCAAGATGCCAGGAAGAGGAGGGATCATCATGGTCCCATGTGAAGAGAGGGATGCGGTGTGCTCCCTCGAGCGCGCCTTTCAAGCCACAGCAATCGACGACCCCGACAGTAGAAGTGAAGGCCCTTCGGAGACCATTCCCAGGAAGAAGCAGTTGCGCCATGCAGCACCTCAGGAGGATGGCATCGTGGCAGGAGTCTCATCAGGATCAGCACCCGTCCCAGGGGCGCCTCCCTCTGTCGCATAGGAAAGCGCGGCTGGCGCCTTCCTCAGGTAGGGCTCGGGGGCTCTCTTCTGGAGGGCCTAAGACCTTGCCAACCTCACGGGCGAGGCGCTTGGGAACCACTTGGAGGTGTGCTTCGCGGCACGTGTCCCTCAGGAGAGCATAGGGCAAGGAGTGCCCACCACCTAGGAATTCATCACCAAGACCACACAAGAACTTCAAGACGCAAGAACCATGCGCGGCGGCAGCTGCTCACAAGGCGCAGCTCCCCATCTAGGCGAGGATGCCGGGCTGCGTGTCTGTGTCGACGTCCTAGGGCTCAACAGGGCCGCATCTCAGGAGCATTTCTGGCCTTCGTGTGTGGGCCGCTGCGAGGGCCTGCCACATAGCTATGTTCGCATGCCCTTTGGCTTGCCTAGCGTGGCGTCGGCCTATCGGCACAACATGCGGCGCGTCCTGGCGGCTCAGGAGGCCAGGTACCACGCCGTCCTGGAGGAGATGGAGACGGCCTTCAGGGAACCTCCCGAGCCCCCAGAGCCTCCCGCGGCTCAGGGCTCTGGTGGCTCGTGAGGAGTCATTTCTTCAACGCACGCCTTCAGCTGCACCAACTCTACTTCGTCTACAGAACCAGGTGACATCTTCCAAGATCGTTTAGCTGGGAGCGCCCCTCGGGCTGCATTATTCCCAGGCCGCATGGGTCCGTCCCTGTGGCATGTATCCCTTTCGCTTATGTCTTTAGCTTACCTTGCTGGGGGCGCCCCTCGGGCTGCATCATTCCCAAGCCGCTCGGGCCGGACCCGGTGGCCTATATCTTCCTGCATTTATCCAAGTTGATCTGCTCTCCATGCTTAACCTGCCAACTGCTATCACCTGCTCGATCATCGCCTCCCCCGGGGCATCCACACAAGCACGGCGCTGGTGCATGGGTTCGTCCTTGTCACGTCGACAAACCTGGGTGGTCGAGCTCTGGCTCGCGGCATGCCCCGCGCACGTCACCTCACCAGGCCCTCAGTGCCTTCACCTCATCCAGAGCAACCAGCGGCAGGCTGACAGCTGTAACGGCAAACCGTGTTTCTTCTTGTGCCAGTTCACAGGGATCCCGCAGGAAGGATAGCAGGCGGCACCGCGAGTCTCCTTTTCTCTCGTGCAATTCGCTTGTGCGTTAAAAGGGGGGCTCCTGAGCATCGCGACTCAGGAGCTCTTACTGGCTCTCTAGCCCTCACCCCCTGGCCTTGACCACGGTATCGCGACCTGGCATACCAGTGGCGGCTGAGCTCGCTCGGGGGACGGGACCTAAGGACATAGAGCACTAAGGAGAGCATGAGGGGAGGGAAACTCGTACAGTACGGCCAAGCTATGCCGCATGAGTAGGCGCGCAGCTCCAGCGCAGCATCAGGAATCGCCGCGAAGTCGACAAGATAAGTCCCGCTCCCGGACCGGCCAAATATTGGGGCCTGATGGCCACCCTCGCCTTGCCGCGACCCCGTTGCGGCCACGTCAACTCCCTCTCTTGCCTTACCATGGCTGCTTGAGCACTAAGGGGGACCTCCTGAGCATCGTGTCTGAGGGGCTCTTACCGGACCTTGGGCCGCACACCTCCTGGCCTTGACCACGGCACACGACCTGGCATACCAGCGACGGCTGTAGCCGCCTGGGGACCGGGACCTGTCAGCGCAGAGCAACAAGCCATCGCAAGGAAAGAAAGGGGGGACCGAGCCTTGACGGGACACACATTCGCTAAGTTTTCATAACAAGGGAGATAAGTACAAAAGATATTCCAGATGCTTACATGCCCCCACGGGGTGATTCATGATTCTTCGCAGGAAACAAAAGCTGACCCAAAGGGGAATCCTATCTACACCCTTCCATGGAGGACGCCATCATCAACAGTGGGCCATGGGAGGCCGGCGCCAACCCCATCTAGATCAGCGGCGGCGACGGCCAGACGCCGCGGCCCTACTTCGAACGCACCGAGAGATCGAGGGTGCTTAGCTGTCGTCGCTCGTCTCCGGAGTCTCGTAAAGCTCAGGAGAGCTGCTGGACTCCCAATGGCTACTGCTGCTAGAGTATCCACGAGCGGAGCGCGCGTCGGTTTGGTGCTCCTCTCCGGGGCAGCACTCCAGGCGGCGGCCCTCGGTGTCGAAGACCTTGAAGAAGAGCATGGAAGCGCCGTCGTACTCGAAGTGGATCGCGAGGGCGCTCCTCGCACGGCAGACCCGTGTGATCTCCCCCCAGCTAGGGGTCATGAAGATCTTGCCGCTAGGGACCGCTTCGATCCCCGCTCCGGTCACCGGAGCGCTGCAGTCGGTGTGCTACAGCCAGAGCTCGAGAGGCCCCCTCGGCGGCATCACGTTGGAGAAGAACCGCGGGAAGCGGATCCAGGAGCTTGGAGGCATCTGCGCCCATAGCACCAACTCGCGCAAGGAGTCCACGACATGGATCACAGGGGCGACGCCACGCGTCGCCATGGCGCGGCGATCCCGGACACGGCGTGGGCGGCGCTGCTCGTCACTTCGTCCTCCCGAGCCCTCGGTCGGGCGTACAAGGGTAGCGGGTACCCCGGAGGAGGCCGCTCGCACCAAGGCCTCGTCACCACCTGCATCGCCGCTTCATCACGGTGATGGATCAACCTCTTCTTTGGCGGAAGTGGCCCCGGATCATCACGAGGAGCCTTTCCTTTCTCTTCGGCAGAAAACCTTCTGATAGGCGCCATTGTTGTCAGCAGTGGAGCAAGGAGGAAGAAGCAAGCAAGCGAGGAAGAGATGGGCGACGGGGGCTCCACCCCGCTCCCCATTTATGGCGGAAGAAGGCCAACCGGCATCTCCCATGATTGCAGGTAATGATGGTTTTCCTTGCATGTCGCAGGGACTAGTCAAGTCGTGCAGTTGTCGAGGCAGCGTGGGGAAGCGGAGACGCCCACGTCCAATCAATCGCCACGCGTCAACCGAGGCCGCAGGCTTTGGGGGCCCACGATGCTCCGAACTTGACCCTTGGCTTCGCCGTGAAGCCAAGCCCGAGCGCACCTTGGGCCCGGGGGCTACTGTCGGCGTTCTGGGAAAGGGGGTCCCCAGACATACTTGCCTGCGGCCCACTGCGTGGCTAAGCCAGCAGGACATACGACCCATCTTCATCAAAAAGGCATCCAAGAACCTCGCGAGGGTCCAAGCCTCACGAGGCGGACAACGCAAGACCTCCTCTGGAGTGGCCTAGCCAGGCAGGCTCACGAGGAGCGGAGATATCAAGGCGGGGCAAACCTCACGAGGCTCTCGTGACATGAGCCATGACGAACGACACCAGGAGGGCGCAAGGCGGGCGCCAGCGCGCGCAACATCCTTATTTCCTCTTTGGTGCTAAGGAGGCCAGCGCAGGCGAAGAGTACCGAGGCATGAGGAAAAGGTTGCTATATTGGTGCAACGAGACCAAGACCAGGAGGACGGTAAGACGGAGGTCATCATGGAGCCCAAGACGGCGTCACCACCGGAGCTTTTCAGGCGAAGACCACTTTTGTCAGGATAGCTTATACTAGCTGTCCCCCTTCAAATTTTCCCGCCGTTGTTGGCTCCCTCCCCGCTCAATATTTGGGAAGAGGACCAGGGCCTATATAAGTAGAGCTAGCGACCATAGTAGGGGCAATCAGATCTTAGCTTGATCCAACTCGATCGAGAGCCTACCCACAAGAACACCTCAACCTCAGGAGGCTGTTCTTCCCTTGTACTGTTCATCATCAGCCCTAGAGGCAATCCACCACCACCACCACACTGGAGTAGTGTATTACACCACAACGCTGGCCCGAACCAGTATAAACCTCGTGTATTTCTGTGTTGCGAATTCGTCGAGTTCATCCGCGAGATCTTAGCGAGCTAGGGCGTAGACCGATAGGAGGGAAAGACTTCACGCACAACCCAGTGTTCAAACCTTAAGGGTTTGCCGGAACCCCACATCCGACAGTCACTTTTCATGCTAATGGTAATGAGCATACAGAACACTTTCCGAGGAAACAACCTCAAGTCCACAGTATCAATTCTATTGGAAAAATTCCATCAATTACTATTGGAGGTTTTGAATTTCCTGTTCCTACTCACAAGAAGAAATATGATATTCTTATTATTGGGGACGTGCATATCCCCGTTGAGGCAACCTAGTGCTATTAGAAAATTCTCCAGTGTCATGCGATTCGGAATGAGTTTGTTAACAAGACTTGATCAACCTTGTTAGTGGATTCCTTTTGACGAGCATGAGATGGATGAAGTTAGAAAGCACAACTCTTTGTATCGTCCTTTTACTTTCAGTTATTTAGATTAAATAAAGAAAAAATAGTATTTTCTGTCTGTTTTCTGAATTATCCTAGCAATAAAAAATACCCCGAAAATAAAAGTTCTCCAAATGCCCCGAAAATGAAATATGACTTTTCTAGAATATTTAAGAATATCTGGCTCTGAGAACACACCAAAGGGGGCAGCCACCTGGCCATGAGGGTGCAGGGCACGCCCTACCCCCTGGGTGCGCCCCCTGCCTCATGGGCCCCTCCAGCACCCACACACTCCTTCTTCCTCCAGAAAAAATCACCCACCAGCTCAAACACGAGTTCTAGCTCATCTTGCTGCGACTTTTGATCTCCTTGCTCAAAGCTCCACTCACAAAAGTGCTCTGGGGGATTGTTCTTCGGTATGTGACTCCTCCAATGGTCCAATTAGTTTTTGTTCTAGTGCTATATTCATTGCAAATTTTTACTGCTTAGGTGACCCTATTCTTTAGCTTGCATGTCAAATTTATTTGGTCCCAAGTAATCCTAATGCATGATATAGTCTCTAGGCACTTGTGGGAGTAGTTGCTATCAATCTTGTTGAGTTTGGTTCACTTTTATTTTGAGTCACTGGAAATTTCAGAAATTTTTCAGAGGAAGAAATATGTTTAGGAAAATGTACCAAGGTGGTTCTTCAAGGAAGCAAGGACCCAGGGCTGCAATATGTGAGCCGGACTATGAACTACCAAGAGAAGCTCAAGTGTGGCCTTGTCAATGGCCGTCAGAAAATTTCATGTTCCAAGCAGGAATTAAGGAGGAATTTGATGCATATGGGCGTAATGCTGAACTCGAGGGCTTCATGTTAGATAAGTGCCCTCGATATTACCACCTAACAAAATTATTTTTGAGAAGGTTTAAATTTACATCCCCGCACAATTCTCACACTCTCCTATTTGATCTCTATGATAAATCTTATACCATGGACTTAGAAGATTTTAATACTACTTCTAAACTCCCGCAATAGGGTAGTGCTAGTAAACCTCGCAAATCTGAGTTTAAAGATTTTCTTGCTAGTATCATTGTGGGGGAATCTAGGTAAATAACACAAGCTACCATAGGGAGCATCCACTTTCCTGTCATACATTATTTTGCTCTCTTTATAGGTAGATGCATTAACGGCAAAGATGAGGCATGTCACATGTGTGTTCCAAATCTTAGTGTTCTCAAGAGTGTTGTACTAGGGGATAAACAATACAACCTGGGGGTGATACGTCTCCGTCGTATCTACTTTTCCAAACACTTTTGCCCTTGTTTTGGACTCTAACTTGTATGATTTGAATGCAACTAACCCGGGCTGACGTTGTTTTCAGCAGAATTGCCATGGTGTTATTTATGTGCAGAAACAAAGCTTCTCGGAATGACCTGAAACTTCACAGAACATCTTTTCAGAAATAATTAAAAATCGT
Source organism: Aegilops umbellulata (assembly GCA_032464435.1). Classification (NCBI taxonomy): domain Eukaryota; kingdom Viridiplantae; phylum Streptophyta; class Magnoliopsida; order Poales; family Poaceae; genus Aegilops; species Aegilops umbellulata. Next base: position 105,618,342 of record CP136055.1, read on the forward strand.
TGCAAAAGATGAAGGCCAGGGGCCCACCACCTGTCCACGAGGGTGGGGGGCGCCCCCCCTAGGGTGCGCCCGCCTACCTCATGGGCCCCCTGGAGCTCCTCCGACGCCAACTCCAACTCTATATATTTTCTTTCGCGGATAAAAAATCAAGGAGAAGAAATAATCGCGTTTTACGATACGAAGCCGCCGCCAAGCCCTAAAACCTCTTGGGAGGCCTGATCTGAAGTCTGTTCGGGGCTCCGGAGAGGGGGATTCGTCGCCGTCGTCATCATCAACCATCCTCCATCACCAATTTCATGATGCTCACCGCCGTGCGTGAGTAATTCCATTGTAGGCTTGCTCGACGGTGATGGGTTGGATGAGATCTATCATGTAATTGAGTTAGTTTGGTTAGGGTTTAATCCCTAGTATCCACTATGTTCTAAGATTGATGTTGCTACGACTTTGCTATGCTTAATGCTTGTCACTAGGGCTCGAGTGCCATGATTTCAGATCTGAACCTATTATGTTTTCATGAATATATGTGTGTTCTTGATCCTATCTTGCAATATTATAGTCACCTACTGTGTGTTATGATACGGCAACCCCGAAGTGACAATAATTGGGACCACTCCCGGTGATGACTATAGTTTGAGGAGTTCATGTATTCACTATGTGCTAATGCTTTGTTCCGGTTCTCTATTAAAAGGAGGCCTTAATATCCCTTAGTTTCCATTAGGACCCTGCTGCCACGGGGGGGTAGGACAAAAGATTCCATGCAAGTTCTTTTCCATAAGCATGTATGACTATATTCGAAATACATGCCTACATTACATTGAAGAATTGGAGCTAGTTCTATGTCACCTTATGTTATGCTTGTTACATGATGAACCACATCCGGCATAATTATCCATCACCAATCCAATGCCTACGAGCTTTCCATATACTGGTTCTCGCTTATTTACTTTCCGTTGCTTCTGTTACAATCACTACAAAATACCAAAAATATAACTTTTGCTGTCTTTACTTTTGCTACCGTTACCACTACTATCATTTTATTTTGCTACTAAACACTTTGCTGCAGATACTAAGTTATCCAGGCGTGGTTGAATTTACAACTCAACTGCTAATACTTGAGAATATTCTTTGGCTCCCCTTTTGTCGAATCAATAGATTTGGGTTGAATACTCTACCCTCGAAAACTGTTACGATCCCTTATACTTGTGGGTTATCAAGACTATTTTCTAGCGCCGTTGGCGGGGAGCATAGCTCTATTTTTCGTCCTCGAGTAGGTAAATGATAAAAACATAAATTTTGATGTGGAATGCTACTTAGCATAATTCTCAATGTAATTCTCTTAATTGTGGTATGAATATTCAGATCCGAAAGATTCAAGACAAAAGTTTAATATTGACAGAAAAATAATAATACTTCAAGCATACTAACTAAGCAATCATGTCTTCTCAAAATAACATGGCCAAAGAAAGTTATCCCTACAAAATCATATAGTCTGGCTATGCTCTATCTTCACCACACAAAGTATTTAAATCATGCACAACCCCGATGACAAGCCAAGCAATTGTTTCATACTTTTGATGTTCTCAAACTTTTTCAATCTTCACGCAATACATGAGGGTGAGCCATGGACATAGCACTATATGTCGAATAGAATGGTGGTTGTGGAGAAGACAAAAAGGGAGAAGATAGTCTCACATCGACTAGGCATATCAACGGGCTATGGAGATGCCCATTAATAGATATCAATGTGAGTGAGTAGGGATTGACATGCAACGGATGCACTAGAGCTATAAGTATATGAAAGCTCAACAAAAGGAACTTAGTGGGTGTGCATTTTGAGGAAGCCCATCATTGGAATATACAAGCCAAGTACTATAATGAAAAATTTCCACTAGTATATGAAAGTGATATCATAGGAGACTCTCTTTCATGGAGGTCATGGTGCTACTTTGAAGCACAAGTGTTGTTGGGGATATTACTACTGGGCGTAAACCGGCCAGGAGAGGCCGGGTTAACTTCATCAGTAGTTCATTATACTTGAAGCCCATGAAGATAGACAGTAACTCTGTGTAAAGGCCCAGGGCCCAGAACCGGTTTAAGGCCCGTATCCATAAACCGGCATTGGTATGTAACTTGCATTGTAAGGTAGAAAGAGCGGAGACCGAGCCAGACACATTTATGAGCCGGCCTCGGGACTCTGTAAAACCGACGGGCGTCAACCCATGTATATAAGGGGACAACCCGGCGGCGGTTCAGGACAACTAACAACAACTCGAGACTCAGGCTAAGTGTATTAGCTCCCTGGTCATCGAAACCCCATCAATTCCATCACAACTAGAGGTAGGCTTTTACCTTCATCGTAAGGATCCGAACTAGTAAAAAACTCGCTTGCGTCCCTTGTCCGCTTTAACCCCTTTAAGCTAACCCGTAGCGATGGCTCCACGACTAAGTCCTTTCACGAGGACATATGCCGTGACAATCCCACGACAGTTGGCGCCCACCTTGGGGCTATCGCATGATGGTTTTAAGTTCTTAGAGGGCAACTTCGAAGGACTCAAGGGTTACGCTGTGGGCCGGATGACCAAGAGTCGTCGCAGCAAGCTCTACATTAACGATGCAGGCTGGGGCCCCGAGGCCGGCTCAATCGAGTACGGGTACCGGGTACCCTTTGGTGGCATACACATTTTCATTGGCAAGATTGGAGAACCGGGCCCTGAGCCGGACATCTACACCAACCTTGTCGAGACGGCTCGGCGTGCGAGATCTGCCCGGGTCAAACCTGTCATGAAGCGTGCCTTCGTGGGAGTCATCCATGGATGGGAATACGAGGACAGATCGGAATTAGGTGGTGAGACCATCGTTTATTCCGGCGACGAGTCATCGACTGGAGAGACCGAGTCGTTATATCAGCTACAAGCACTACAAAAAAAGACACATCCGTGACATTTTGGGCCGAACGAATTTTTTTTCTGTCATACATATGACACTTCTATGATGATAATTGTGACAAAACCCGGTATCATCATAGATGTGGTGGGCTCCTACTTCTATGACAAAAAATCATGACAGAAAATGGGCTTTTCGTCCTGGGCGGGCCGGAGACGCAGCTGCATGACATTCTTTGGGTCGTCCATGACGGAAAAAAACCGTGGTAGAAGCGAGGGGAGGAAAATTTGGGGGAGTTCCCGGTTACGGTGGGAGGTCGGGGGCCGAGCGATGCACGTTTCTCTCGTACACGTACGCGCGTGTGTGCGAGGCGTTGGCTCTAACTGAACCCGAGTGAGGCGTTGGGCTCTAACTGAACCCGAGCGATTGCACTGCAGGCTACGCATTACTGAACCCGCGCGATCGGTCGATGGCTGTTAACTGAGCCCGATCGAGTGATTCCTTCGCTACTACTGCTAACTGAAGCCGATCGATTGGATGAACAGTGAGCGTTGTGGGGGGGTTTGGATGAACAGTGAGCGGTGGCGTTGCCTCTGGATGAACAGGACCCCCGTGGTGTGGTGGAGGGCTGGATGAACAGTAGACGGTGGAGGGGTGCCCGCGGAGGGGTGGATGAACAGGACCCCGTGGTGTGGAGGGCTGGATGAACAGTAGACGGTGGAGGGGTGCCCGTGGAGGGGTGGTTTGAACAGGACCCCGTGGTGTGGAGGGCTGGATGAATAGTAGACGGTCGAGGGGTGCCCGTGGAGGGGTGGTTGAACAGGACCCCGTGGTGTGGAGGGCTGGATGAACAGTAGACGGTGGAGGTGTGGTTGAACAGTAGTCGATGGAGTAGCGCGCGGTGGAGTCTGGATGAACAGGAGCTCGTGGATGAACAGTCGCAGGTGGAGGCTGGAGGAGGTCGACAGTGGATGAACAGTAGCTCGTGGAGGCTGGAGGGGGTCGACGGTGTAGATGAACAGTATCCCGTGGAGTCCCGTTTTGCGGTACGCCACACCCCTCGATGAACAGGACCCCCGTTTCGACCATAGCGCTCCAACACAAGTCCATTTCCTCCGTTTTGCGGTACGCCATACCCCTCCCGATCAACAGGACCCCCATTTCGACCGTAGGAGGTCCGTTTCCCCCGTTTTGCAGTACGCCAAACCCCTCCCGATCAACAGGACCCCGTTCCGAACGTAGGAGGTTCGTTTCCTTCGTTGTGCGGTACGCCAGGCCTCGTTTCCATCGCATGTTCCGTCCAAGCCCTCCCGATGAACACGACCACGCATTCCATTCTGACCCAGCCGGTTGGCTCCCACGCGTTCCGTTGCCTCCCGATGAACACGACGCATTCTGTTGCCTCCCCATGAACACGACGCATTCCGTAGCCTCCCCATGGACACGACGCATTCCGTTGCCTCCCCATGAACACGACGACGACGTTGTTTCTCCGTTCCGACCCAGCCATATACACGAGCCCTGGCCGTACGTATGCGCGAGTAGGCGTTCGAGACCCCGCCCGTATGTACACATATGTGGCCGTATTTTCTTTCTTGCACCCTGGTCGTTGTACGTACGTGTACATGTTACGTGTGCGCCTCTACTACGACACGTGCACGCCTCTACATTGACCAGTATGTACATACACGTTCGCGACCAGAATGACAACGCTACGTACGCTTTGACCAGGTGAGTCCCAACTATCAGGCACTTCCTTGCCTGCGAAGATGTAGCTGGTCTGTCCCAGCAGTCAGGGGGCGAATCTTTTTTTGCCCGGACGCACTTCCTTGCGTGCGAAGATGTAGCTGGTGGGTCCCAGCAATCTGGGGGAAGCATTTTTTTCACGAAATACAATGGCCCATCCGGTGGGTCCCAGCTGTAAGGTGGAGGAAACATTATTTTTTGCTTAATAAGGAGGCACTTCCTTGCTGCGGCCGTGGACCCAGCTGTCAGCCTCTCTACGTACAGTCCACGTCCGATGGAAGTCGTTCCTTGACCACGTTGACCACGCCGCGCCGAGAGCAGCAGGGCGGTGGACGACGGCCAGGCCTAGGAAGGGGACGACACGGAGGCAGGGAAGACTCGGCAGTTGTTTCCCACGCGGAGGGGAGTACGACTGTACGAGGGTTTACTGTTTCGCCTGTCGTCGCCGAAGAATAACAGCAGGTGTGGGTGAGTAGAGGGTTGGCTAGGCCAGCGATGGGAGTACGGTCGAGCGGTGAGGCCTGCGCGGCAGCACAGCCGGCCGCGAGGAGGAGGGAGCAGGCAGTCCCGCCGGCGCTTGTTTGAGTGGCTGGAGCAGGAAGAGCAGATATTGAAGAAGCACGACGGCCGTTGGATGGACATCCAACAGTCAGTGCTTGTGCGTCAACCTTTTTTAGGAAAGCCTCAAATCTGTGGAAAACAGCATATAGCCCATCTGCCATTATTTCTAATAATTTACAGCCCATTTGCTAATTCTTAAGGTTTTTTGGAGCCCATATTCTTTTTGTTAGCATTGCAGCACATATTGTGGCAACGGTTAAAAAATTATAAGAAATTTTGCATATTTCGGTGCGGTCCGAACTGTTTTTAATCCCGAAATTTCGACTCACATTCAAACTGATTTTAAAAATAAATGTATATCAATATAAAATCCAACAAATTCTCCACGCATAAAAATTAATGTAATTTAAAATCTTGAAATGAAAAAAAAGATATTTCAAACTAATTGTCGGTTTGATGTGTTTTAAGAATGTACAACCCATTTCTCATTACTGATGGGCCATTTTCTCGGCCAGCCAAATGAAAGCTCTCCTCGTCTTGAAAGATTTGCAGCCCAACAGGCCTGACAAAGCAACTTACTTGGCAAATCACAAAAAAACTGGGTTGTGGCCATGGACCTAGCTGTCAGCCTCTCCACGTACAATACTCTTCCAATGGAAGTCGTTACTTGACCACGTTGACCACGGAGCGCGGAGAGCACCACGGCAGTGGACGACGGCGAGGCCAAGGAAGGGGACGACGCGACAGTGGAAGCCCGTGCGGAGAGGACTACGAGGGTTCACTGGTTCGGCTGCGGTGTGAGGCTGCCGTCGCCGCAGGGCCTGGCCAGCGGTGGGAATAGTAGGGGCGATGAGGCCTCTGCGGCAGCACAGCCGACCACGGGAGGCAGGAGCATGCGGCACAACCAGCGCTGCTTTGGGCGGCTGGAACAAGAAGACCAGAGGTTGAAGAAGCACTACGGCCGTTGGATGGACATCGTACGGTCACTGGAGCTAGAATTGCTCATATTGACTAAGTTGACAAAGCCCTTCGTCCCCGTCAACTTAGTAGGCCCACAAGTCATCCTCCTAGCAAGGTGGGTCCCAGCTAGCCGGGGGAGTATTCATTTTTTTGTGCGTAATAAGGAGGCACTTCCGGTGGGTCCGAGCTGACAGCGGGGGGAACGTTTTTTTCACGAAATACGGTGGCCCGTCCGGTGGGTCCCAGCAGTCTAGGGGAAACGATTTTTTTCGCAAAATACTGGTGGCCCGTCCGATGGGTCCCTGCTGTCAGCTGGAGGAATAATTATTTTCCGCGTAATAAGGAGGCACTTCCTTGCGGCTGCCGTGGACCCAGCTGTCAGCCTCTCCACGTACAGTACTCTTCCAATGGAAGTCGGTCGTTGACCATATTGACCACACCGCGCCGAGAGCACCAGGGCGGTGGACGACGGCGAGGACTAGGAAGGGGACGACTCGGAGCCGGGGAAGACGCAACAGTGGATGCCCACGCGAAGAGGAGTACAAGGGTTCACTGGTTCGGTTGCGGTGTGAGGCTGCTGTCGCCGCAGAATAACAGGGGTGTGGGTGAATAGAGGGATGGCCTGGCCAACGGTGGGAGTAGTAGGGGGCGGTGAGGCCTCCGCGGCATCACAGCCGGCCACGGGAGGCAGGAGCACGCGGCACGACCGGCGCTGGTTTGGGCGGCTGGAGCAAAAAGACCAGACGTTGAAGAAGCACTACGGCCGTTGGATGAACATCGTACGGTAACAAGAGCTAGAATCATTCATATTGACTAAGTTGACAAAGCCCTCCGTCCCCGTCAACTTGGTAGGCCCACAAGTCAGCCTCCCACTATGCTGGGTTCCAGCTAGCAGGGGGAATATTCATTTTTTTTGTGCATAATAAGGAGGCACTTCCTTGCGTGCGAAGATAGCTGGTGGGTCTGACATGTCAGCGGGGGGGGGGCACTTTATTTCGCGAAATATAGAGGCCCTTCCGGTGGGTCCCAGATGTCAGGTGGAGGAATCATTATCTTGCGCGTAATAAGGAGGCATTTCCTTGTGTGCGGCCGTGGACCCAGCTGTCAGCCTCTCCACGCACAGTCTACTTCCGATGGTGTCGTTCGTTGACCACGTTGACCATGCCACGCCGGGCGCATCCAAGGTGGTGGACGACAGCGAGACGTCGGGCAGCAACGAGCCGGAGATGGGAAGACGTGGGAGTAGAGTCGCAGACGGAGAGGTGTACGAGGGTTAACTAGTTCTAGTGCGGTGTGGTTCGGCAGTCGGTGGAGAAGAACAGGAGGTGTGGAGGGGCGGAGGGATGGCCTGGCCAACAGTGGAGTAGCGCTTCATAGCGAAGCGTGCTAAGCAGAGCTGCTAGCAGCAGGAGGCGGGAGGTGGTCCCGGCGGCGCTGGAGGAAGAAGATGAGAGATTGAAGATGGATGCCGGTCGTTGGATGTAAATCCAACGGCTAACATGTCAGAATCATTTGTTGACTAAATTGACAATGACTTGCATTGGCTTCAACCTATTGGCCCACATTTCAGCCTGCAAAAATGTGGCACGTATTCAACCCATTTTTTCAGAATTTACAGTATTTTTTTGCGCGGTAGAATTTACAGTCAATTTGATCTTTTTTTTGAATTACAGCCATTAGCTGGGCTGGGTGAACAAATAATGTAGCGTCCATGCGGCCTGTTTATTTTATTTCCTAAAAAATTACAGGCCATTTGCACTTTCTCGAAATACACGATTTTGCTCGGCTGATTCTAATTATGATGGTGGGTGGGGCCAACAATGTTATCAAAAAATAAAAAGGGGCTGAGCATTTTTTTTATTAATATATTTAAATAATAAGTGATATTATTACATTCGTCATTAAATCTTACCAAGCTTTTGTACACAATCACTAGGATTTTCGTGCCAAAACAATCCAGGATTTTATTTGTTAAGAAATTATTTTTATAAGTAAATAAGATGTGGGATATTGTTTTCTTACATATGTAAGTATCTGTTAAATATATGATGACAATAAAAATAATATATAATAATATATGAAATAATTTTTTTTAGAAAAACAGGGAGCATCTCCCCGGTTCCATTGCTGAGAACGAAACCACAACATATTCTGGTACAACAGCTCAAAGAGCGGTTCGAAAGAAAAGGTAGAAAAGCTACAAACTAGGGGGGTGGATGAACAAGTTCTCTGAATAACACAAATCACCCGAGCGGTGCCAAAGGCAGAGCGGATAGAGCACTCAAATGACACAAGGAGGGTCAAGCGAAGCCTTCATGGTCTTCAGCCGAGGGGCCGCAGCCTGCGGCGACCAGTAAGCAAGCGGAGACACCGGGCTGGAAGGCGTAGCATGGTGGATGTCCCTCTTTTTTGGCGCCAGGTGTCCATCATCTTCATCAGAGATCTTGAGACGAGCCCACGGGTCCAGCCCCAGAGGAGGTCGAGCCTTGTTCGGCCACAAGTGATCACCAACGGTTTCTGGAGGGATCTTGTTAGGGTTTCCATGAAGCTCATCAACTTGTCCTTGTCCGATCCGGAGGAGAGAATCGCCCAGTTCCTCACCATGTTCCTGATCAACCTTAAGACTTGCGGAATGGAAATCCAGGAGGTGTTACTGAAAATCATAGCATTTCTATATTTCCATAGGCACCAAAGGACAGCTGAGCTAACAGTGTTTAAAACTGAGCACTTTTTGGTAGCAATCCAGAATCTGGCGACAGATTCGAAGGATGAGCCAATCTGACTAGAGAAATATTCCTCATTGTGGGCCTAGAGATGTTTAGCAACTATACATTCAAAAAATAGGTGAGAACAAGACTCTTGTTCCAAGCAGTAAACACAATCAAGGGGTTTGATGATGTGTCTCTTCCTAAGGTTATCCCTAGTCATCAATTTGTTTTTGGAGAGAAGCCAGAGAAATACATGAATTTTAGGGGGAACTCTCAATTTCTAGACAGCAGGGATAAACACGGGTTGACCCCCTCTAAAGTTGATAACATGATAGAGGGAGCTGGAGGAATACTTCCGCTTATTGTCCAGATGCCAAATCAGGGCATCCGGCTCGGTAGTAAAGGTAATGCTTTTGTTAAATAGAATTTTAGGCATTGACCGTCCCAAACTTCATTGACACTTTTGTTAAGCTCATTGCGGACAGAGTAAATAGGCCAAAATTGGACTGCTAGGGGGGATGTGCCAAACCAACTATCTTCCCATCCCCTATGTTCCATCCGTAGCCAAATTTCATAGCATGCATAATAGATTTTAATCCTTTCCAGAATCTAGAGGTCTTAGGGTTGGAGGAAGGGACAAAAATATTTGGTTTATTTCCTAGGTATTTATGGGCAATAAGAAGCTTCCAGGGTTCAGGTCTTCCTCATAGAATCTTTTAATACAAGACCATATAGGATAGATGTTAATTTCTTGGAGGTTAGGTCTGCCTAGGCCTCCAAAATATTTTTTCATAGAGACTAGGGCCCAATTAGCAAGGTGTAGCTTCCTATTTCCCTTAAAATCATTCCACAAGCAATGAGACATCTGAGAATTGATCAGGTTCACTACCCATTTAGGGAACTTGAAGAAGGAGAGGAGATACACTGGAATGTTAGCCAAACAAGCTTGTATGAGGATCAATCTACCTCTGTAAGAGAGAAGTTTGCCCCTCCACCCAGCAATCCTTTTAATGATTTTATCCAAAAGGGGTTGGATATCCTCTCTCTCCTCAGTTTATCATAGTGGAGAGGGCTACCTAGGTACTTAATGGGGAAGTTACCTTTATTACAGACTAGAATAGAGAGGAAATCATCTAACTCCTGATCATCCATGTTGATAGGGATGAGTTCACTTTTAGAGTAGTTGATTCTCATGCATGTGACTTGTTCAAACCAGGTTAGAACAGTTTTCAGATTGCTAGCATGTGTGGAGTCATTTTCTAAGAAAATGATGGTATCATCTGCGTATTGAAGGCAGATGATGCCACCAGGGCAGACCTCAGGAGAGAGCCCTACAATCAGACTATGATCAGCAACTTTGCTCAGCATTTTAATAAGAACGTCCACTACTAACTTAAACAAAAGCGGGGAGATGGGGTCACCTTGCCTTAGGCCTTTACCAACAACGAAAAAATCACTTTCACATTTATTTAACTTGACCCCAACAGACCCCCCATGAGTAAGTTGCTGGATCCAACTCTCCTCTATGAAAGGTTTGGAAAAGATGTAAGAGATCATTTTTCACCAAGTCCAAAAAATGGTGGTAAAACAAGAAGGGAATCACATCAGGACCAGGAGCCCCATCCGGATAAGAGCTAAAAATGGCTTCCTTCACCTCTGTCTCTGAAAAAGGGGCTTCTAGCAGCTCATTTTCAGCAGGAGAGACTTTTTCGAAAGCAGAGAAAAATGTTTTGTAGAGAGAACCCATAAGGGTTTTCTTTCTTAAACAGGTCTTTGTAGAAGTCACTAGCCACTTTCAGCATCTCATCTACCTCAGTAACAGGGCCACTAGGGCCATCAAGGGAGTGAATGAGGGTTTTCCTCCTCCTCTGGTTAGCTACTGCATGGAAGTAAGCAGTATTTCTATCACCCTCCTTAATGTTCCTATCTCTAGACCTTTGTTTGGCTTTGATTTCTTCTTGAAGCCAAATTTTCTTGAGCTCTCCATGGACAAAGTTTAATCTATTTGTCTCAGCCTCAGAGAGGTCAGTGGTTTCTGCCTTAATATCTAGAGAATCAAACTCAAGGAGGAGAAGCCTTTTGTATTTTCTAAGATTAGCTTCCTCATTGGAGTTCCACCCTTTGGTAGTTCTTCTAAATCTCCTGATTTTGATCTGCCAATTTTCTAGGGGGCAGCTGCTCCCAGTAGGCTCATTCCAGATTTTCCTGACTAGCTCAGTAAAATCTTCTCTAAGTAACCTCCACTTTTCAAATTTAAAACTATTGCTCTTTGGAGTTTGGTTAAGACCAGAGTCCCAGAGCAAAGGAGTGTGGTCACTACCACATCTGGGCAGAGCTCTACAACTAGAAAGGGGAAAGAAACTATCTAATTCTGTGTCACAAAAAATTCTGCCAATGGTGGACATAATCCTAGAGCAGGACTTCCAACATATCTAGCAGAACTGTGGGTTTTCCTTCTGACAGGGCAATTCTCAACTTTATGCGTAACTATTTTGCAGATAAAACAACTCTTGGGCTTGACACATTTATCCAAATGATGCCCTGGTTCCCCACAGTTGTAGCAGATCACCTCAGAGTATGCCATAAGGCCCGAAGCAGGGGCAGGAGCAGTTTTCTGGATTTCCTATCTCTTCTTTTGCTGATTCTTGCCTTGAGATTTTCCATTGATCTGAGAGTCAGAACCATCAGCAGATTGATCTTGGGCAATTACAGGAGCCTGCCCAGATTGTGCCCCCATTTGGGGCAGAGGTGGGCCGTACCACTGCCCAACCGGTGCTCCCCCCCCCCATTGTGATAGGGGAAATTCATCGAAGTTCCTGGTTTGTTCTCATCCTCCAACCAGATGTTGTCTCTCAGGAAGCAGAAATAACCACCAGACAGCTGAATTGAAGCAGATTGCAAGCCTAATTTCAATCTTCTGCAGGTTTGGGGGAGAGGTAAGGTAGGGGATCCACCTGCTCCGGCTCCGGTGGCGTGCTGGTGGGCAGGAGTCCAGTCAAGCATTCCCATCTCGCAGCACGGCGTGGATCTCCTGAATTCACTTCTCCTTTCGCCCATCGAACGAACGCAATTGGCGGCTCACTGGGGTGGGGAATCCTGTGCTTCTCCGAGAAATCTCTTTTGAAGTAGATCCGCAGGGCTAGATTCAGCAGCTCCAAATCCACATGATCCTTGCACATCCGAGCATACCTGCGCGAGTGAGAGAACGGATTCGGTCCCTCCTCGGCTTCCTCCTTCGCAGCTTCCTCCTCTGCTTCCCTCCATTCGCGCGTGCACTGGGTCCAAGAGAGAGCGTCGTCGCGGATCCGCATCGCCCGCTCCCTCCATCTCCTCCCTCGAGTCTCCGCAGCACCGCCGGCGCGACAGAGTCGAGCGGCTGGAGCATCCGCCGGAAGGCTTTGTAGACATGTGGGAGATGCATCTTGTACATCTGCCTGTCTTCCAGCCATTCCCCCGTGGATATGGCCGGCGACTCCATGGGGTGCGCGAGCGGACTTGCTGAGGGGGGCAGGCGCGCCCGGAGTCAGGAGGCGGGGGGTGGCGGCGAGATCTATTTGCCAATTACTCCCTCCTTTTTGGTTTATAGGGCTCAATTCAAAAATCTCACCAACCAAGGTAGATGATGAATGGTGGAATACTTTTTGTAGTTTGCAAAAGCACCTAATTAATGCACTTGTTTTCCTCAAAAAATTATGTTTATCAATGCATAAATTGTAATGCATGCATGCATAAAGTACATGCATTGGTCAATTTTCTCTTAATACTTGCATGCAATGATTTAATGCACCTTGGAATCTGAACATGTGATGGGAAACAACCAAATTGAGCCTTATAAAATGAAAAAAAAACTAAAATTTTGAGATAAGCCCTATAAACCGAAAAGGAGGGAGTATGTGAACTAAACAGTCAACATATAAAATAATTTAAATATATATAATATAGTTAGAAGGGAAACATAAGTTGGACCTGGCGTTCCTATTCTTATATAGAAAAATAGAACAGACCTCTGCGTTTTCTTCAAAAAATACATAAATTGGGCTGCCAAAAATAAAATCTCGGATGGGAGGTCCATAGGCCGGTCGATGCATGGCGGCCCTAAGAAAATACAAACAGGCCTATGGACCTCCAAAACCACGTCCAACACTTGCCAAAACTTCGTCCCTCGTTTTCTCTGTGTTTCGCACACTCGACATTGTGTGGGCATTTTGACTGTGCATCATATGAAGATGTGCTATGCATGAATGTTGATCAGCATGATGTTAACTGGCCGGTAGTTCCATTTTCGACCATGAATAAAACTTCCAACATGATGTTAACCCTGTTGAAAAGGCCGTGTTAATATAAATGCTCTGCCTCTGAAAGTTGCAGTTTCTTAGCTGATACTGAACTTGCAGTTTCTTATCTGAAACTGAAACTTGCAGTTTCTTCTCTGAGAATGACATTGTCTGCACTTTTATACTCCTATGAAACTACATTTTTTTAAGTGCTAAAAATAGATCTCTAGAATTCATAAAATACTTTATATGCTCAATACTGCAAATCTGAAATTCAAAAGACATTCATATCTGAAAGTACTCTCAAAATACACAACACAAAACACAATTCACAACCTGCAAATACTGACAACCCTAAGCTCCTGCTGACAATTCACAACCTGCCTGACTGTTGGGCTTGGGGGCAGCCCCCTCCTATTCCTTGGCGGTAGACAGCCGCCCCGTGAGAGGATGTGAACGGCGAGGGAGATGATGGAGGGGAAGCATCGTCGGGCCAGCTGCTTTTCTCCTCTTGCAGTTGGGTTCGGTCGACGAAGACTCCACCGGCTCGCTCTGGCAGGACACCCTCACAAACGGCACCCTGTAGATGCTCGATCCTTCAATCTCCGGTGGATGCTCCATCTGGGATCGATACTCCCACCACCGCTCCCTCACGATCGGATTCGGTGAATCTGTTTGCTCCATGGCCCAGGGGAGTAGCTCTATGTACTCCGGCGCGACTCCCTCCGGGAGTATCACTGCCTTTTCGCTCTGTTGCAGATATTTGGCCATGGATGTCACCGTCGCCGCTAGTTGGTCATTGTTGTCAAACCAAGACTATATCTCCAACATCCTAGCTAGATTCACAGGGTCGCCATCTGCAATCCTCACGTATCGGTCATACTCCTCCATCGATCTAATTCTCCACAGCACCTTCACTCGCCGGCGGTGGTTTTTGAATGGAAGAGGAGAGGAGCAGCGCTGGTTTTGGATTAGAACGGGAGAGGAGCGACGCTGGTTTTGGAATGGAACAGGAGAGGAGGGGCGGTGGTTTTGAAATGGAAAAGGAGAGGAGCGGCGCTGCATTTAGATTGGAACAGGAGAGGAGCGGCGGTGGTTTAAGAGGAGAAGAGCGGAAGAGCGGCGCTGGTGTTGGAAGTATTTTTTTGTTGTTTCGCATATTTTGGGTCAAAGTTTGACCACGTAATGTATTTGACAAGCAAAATGTGAATGCATGTCACCAAAAATTGTATCGTTTGGTTCGTATCTGAATGTACTTTCAAATTATACTCCCGCCATTTTTGTATACAAGGCCACAAACTCATATTACAGGTACCAAGGTAAAAATCAATGCTATGTTTAAGTCAATGTTTCAAGCTAGCTTGTCACCTTGATTGTCGTGTTAATTAATGTGGTTTTTCTCTCCCAAGCACAACAAGCCAACCCTCTTACTCCTCATTGGTTGATTAAGGTTGGGAATGCAAGCTAACCTTCTCACTCCCGCATGCACACAAGGGATATTAATGTCCTCGGGTGCTAGTACGAGGCAAACGCCATCAATTTTGCCTCGATTAATGTTAGTGGCCTTGTATAGTTGCAAATTGTAATTTTGATAGTGGCCTTGTATACAACGTATAACATATATTTTATGTGCGAAAATCATGGTCAATTATGACCCAGAATAAATGGGAGACTAGTTAATGTGGGGTCGCTTTCTTAATTGAAGGGTAAATTGATTTTGATTTTGATCCAGTCAGAGCGCGTCGGCCCTCTCGTCCAATCCTAAATCGCGGCTGCATGCTCCTCTCCCTCTTCTCCATTGCAAAACCACCTCCTCTCCTCTTCATCATCTCCATTCCAAAACCAACGTATCGCCTCTCCCTCTTCTCTATTGCAAGACCACCGTCTCTCCTCTGTTTTCTAGACGCTTTTCTCCATGGCGCGGGCGCAATCCATGGATACAAAATTAGTATACTGTATACTATTTAAAAGTCGAGGGTGGGGCTTTTCCTGCGCGTTAGGCGGCGGGGCAGTTCCGCCTAGTCGGTTCGACAGAGACGCGAGAAGACGAGGGAGTAGGCTGCAGCAAACGTAGGGCTGTGTGATCTGACAGCGAGTTACTGCTGGACAGGTGGGGCCCCGTGATCTGACTCACCATTATCATTTTAACTGCGGTGCTACAACTGGCATGAGTCTCCCAGATTCCTGACCACCTCCATACAGGTGCCTCTCCCAATGCTCCACCATGTAGTAGAGGCTGGCTCTTGCATGAGAGCCCACTTCTCCACTTTTTCCTTGCCTCTATTTCCTCCACATATGCAAAAATGCCATGTAAAGTGCACTATTGTACTTACTTTTACTTGCTCCTATAGGTGCTTAAGCTTGCCACATAGGCATAAAGTCTAATGTGGCAAGTTAATCAATAAGAGAGAGGAAGAAACGGAGGAGAGACGGTGACCCGAGGAAGAAACGGTGCTAAGCGCGTGTACCTAGGTGAAAAGACAATTTTGAGTCTATAGCTAATTAAATGAAGCAAACTTAGCAACACCATTTCATTGGAAGAGGTTACTCCTTGGCAAATGCAATAAATACACGCGCTTACTAGCACCGTTTCTTCCTTGAGTACGAAGAAAGAGATAGAGAGGAGTAAAAAACATACACTTATAGCCAACCTTGTTGTAGTATGAGTGACTAAGTGATGACTATGTATGACATGCCAACATCAGATAGCCTAATGCACCGTGTTAAATCTCCAAGGGCGCGACCGCGCGAGCGATGCAACGGTCGTGGTAGGCGCGACCATGATACGGGCTGCTGGCAGCCCTTGGATCTGAGATCAAACGGTCGCAGGCTAAGTTGCTGAAAATTTGCAGAATAACCCTCCAGGATAGGATATTCACCCATAGGTCTAGAATCACGTCATGCAACCGTTCGATCTCAGATCGAAGGGCTGTCGGAAGCCCGTATCATGGGAGAATGGAAAGCCACTACCCTGTCGTTCGCACGCTGGAAGTTTGCTCCTACTCGTCCCCGCACGTCCTTTAATACTATGGCGGTTTGCTCCTAGTCGTCCCATCCATTCACATTACGGCAGTTCCACTAATCCTAACCCTCCTCCCAAATCCATGGCGTCCGAAATCTCCATGATCGGCGGCGAGTACAAGGTTAGAACCATCACCGGCGATGAGTTGGACGTCATCTACACCCATTCTTCTGCGACGGTGAAAGGATACCTTTATCGCTTCAGACGCATGTTCGAAAACTCAGATGATGAGTGGGTCGCTGGGCTAGATGTTGAGTACACCACAGTCCTGGGACGAGAGAAGGATCTAAAGGACGAAGAGAGGAAGAAGCCCGCCGTGATCCAGGTTTGCGTGCATGACTTATGCTTGGTCTACCACATATGCCATGCCGACGTTGAGTGCCAGGATTTTAAGGACTTCCTCGGGAGCAACCTAGTCAAATTCGTTACTATAGACTTTGGTAACAACAAAGAAGTCCTGCGTCGGGTAGGCCTCGTTGTAGGCAACACCTTCGACCTCCAGAAGAATCGGCTGGTGTCCTCTCTTCAACCTTCAATGCTGATCCTGGCAGGATCCATGGTTCATCCTTCGTACGATAAACTGGAGAAACCTACATACAAGTTTCATCGTCATGCATGTTAGTAGAATGTACTAGATATAGACCACATCCACTACGCTGCAATGGATGGCTACATTTGCTTCATTATCTACAAGGGTTGGATGAAGAGCAACAACCAAGTGTGCGGTTCAAGCAAAGAAGTATCAACGGTATTGTTGGACGAGACGATCCGGACCAACCTTACGCGTACTCTTACGCGAGACCGGTTCCCTCGACGTGCTTTGCACATAGATGGCTTGCGGAAGACTGTCTCTCCAACTTTAGTTGAACCGAGTGTGGCTACGCCCGGTCCTTGAGAAGGTTAAAACGGAGTCTATTTGACAAACTATCGTTGTGGTTTTGATGCGTAGGTAAGATGAGTTCTTGCTTAAGCCCGTAGCAGCCACGTAAAACTTGCAACAACAAAGTAGAGGACGTCTAACTTGTTTTTGCAGGGCATGTTGTGATGTGATATGGTCAAGACATGATGCTAAATTTTATTGTATGAGATGATCATGTTTTGTAACCGAGTTATCGGCAGCTGGCAGGAGCCATATGGTTGTCGCTTTATTGTATGCAATGCAATCGCGATGTAATGCTTTACTTTATTACTAAGCGGTAGTGATAGTCGTGGAAGCATAAGATTGGCGAGACGACAACGATGCTACGATGGAGATCAAGGTGTCGCGCCGGTGACGATGGTGATCATGACGGTGCTTCGAAGATGGAGATCACAAGCACGAGATGATGATGGCCATATCATATCACTTATATTGATTGCATGTGATGTTTATCTTTTTATGCATCTTATCTTGCTTTGATTGACGGTAGCATTATAAGATGATCTCTCACTAAATTATCAAGAAGTGTTCTCCCTGAGTATGCACCGTTGCGAAAGTTCTTCGTGCTGAGACACCACGTGATGATCGGGTGTGATAGGCTCTACGTTCAAATACAACGGGTGCAAAACAGTTGCACACGCGGAATACTCAGGTTATACTTGACGAGCCTAGCATATAACAGATATGGCCTCGGAACACGGAGACCGAAAGGTCGAGCGTGAATCATATAGTAGATATGATCAACGTAGTGATGTTCACCATTGAAACTACTCCATCTCACGTGATGATCGGACATGGTTTAGTTGATTTGGATCACGTGATCACTTAGAGGATTAGAGGGATGTCTATCTAAGTGGGAGTTCTTAAGTAATATGATTAATTGAACTTAAATTTATCATGAACTTAGTCCTGGTAGTATTAGCATATCTATGTTGTAGATCAATAGCTCGCGTTGTTGCTTCCCTGTGTTTATTTTGATATGTTCCTAGAGAAAATTGTGTTGAAAAATGTTAGTAGCAATGATGCGGATTGGATCCGTGATCTGAGGTTTATCCTCATTGCTGCACAAAAGAATTATGTCCTTGATGCACCGCTAGGTGACGGACCTATTGCAGGAGCAGATGCAGACATTATGAACGTTTTGCTAGCTCAATATGATGACTACTTAATAGTTTAGTGCACCATGCTTAACTGCTTAGAATCGGGACTTCAAAGACATTTTGAACGTCATGGAGCATATGAGATGTTCCAGGAGTTGAAGTTAATATTTCAAGCAAATACCCGAGTTGAGAGATATGAAGTCTCCAACAAGTTCTATAGCTAAAAGATGGAGGAGAATCGCTCAACTAGTGAGCATGTGCTCAGATTGTCTGGGTACTACAATCGCTTGAATCAAGTGGGAGTTAATCTTCCAGATAAGATAGTGATTGACAGAATTCTCTAGTCACCATCACCAAGTTAGTAGAACTTCGTGATGAACTATAATATGCAAGGGATAACGGAAAATATTCCCAAGCTCTTCGCGATGCTAAAATCGGCGAAGGTAGAAATCAAAAGAAAAACATCAAGTGTTGATGGTTGACAAGATCACTAGTTTCAAGAAAAGGGCAAAAGGAAAGAAGGGGAACTTCAAGAAGAACGACAAGCAAGTTGCTGCTCAAGTGAAAAAGCCCAAGTCTGGTCCTAAGCCTGAGACTAAGTGCTTCTACTGCAAAGGGACTGGTCACTGGAAGCGGAACTACCCCAAGTGATTGGCGGATAAGAAGGATGGCAAAGTGAACATAAGTATATTTGATATACATGTTATTGATGTGTACTTTACTAGTGTTCATAGCAATCCCTTAGTATTTGGTACTAGTTCAGTTGCTAAAATTTAGTAACTCGAAACGGGAGTTGCAGAATGAACAAAGACTAGTTAAAGGGCAAGGTGACGATGTGTGTTGGAAGTGGTTCCAAGATTGATATGATCATCATCACACACTCCCTATACTTTCGGGATTAGTGTTGAAACTAAATAAGTGTTATTTGGTGTTTGCGTTGAGCATAAATATGATTTGATCATGTTTATTGCAATACGGTTATTCATTTAAGTTAGAGAACAATTGTTGTTCTGTTTACATGAATAAAACCTTCTATGGTGATACACACCAGTGAAAATAGTTCATTGGATCTCGATCATAGTGATACACATATTCATAATATTGAAGCCAAAATATGCAAAGTTAATAATGATAGTGCAACTTGTTTGTGGCACTGCGGTTTAGGTCATATTGGTGTAAAGCGCATAAAGAAACTCCATGCTGATGGGATTTTGGAATCACTTGATTATGAATCACTTGATGCTTGCGAACCATGCCTCTTGGGCAAGATGACTAAAACGCCGTTCTCCGGAACAATGGAGCAAGCAACAGATTTGTTGGAAATCATACATACTGATGTATGTGGTCCGATGAATATTAAGGCTCGCGACAAGTATCATTATTTTCTGACCTTCACAGATGATTTGAGCAGATATGGGTATATCTACTTGATGAAACATAAGTCTGAAACATTTGAAAAGTTCAAAGAATTTCAGAGTGAAGTGGAAAATCATCGTAACAAGAAAATAAGGTTTCTACGATCTGATCGCGGAGACAAATATTTGAGTTACGAGTTTGGTCTTCAATTAAAACAATGTGGAATAGTTTCACAAATTCATGCCACCTGGAACACCACAGCATAATGGTGTATCCGAATGTCATAACCGTACTTTATTGGATATAGTACAATCTATGATGTTTCTTACCAATTTACCAATATCATTTTTGGATCATGCATTAGAGACAGCTGCATTCACGTTAAAAAGGGGCATCATCTAAATCCATTGAGACGACACAATATGAACTATGGTTTGGCAAGAAACCAAAGTTGTCGTTTCTTAAAGTTTGGGGTTGTGATGCTTATGTGAAAAAGTTTCATCCTGATAAGCTTAAACCCAAGTCGGAGAAATATGTCTTCATAGGATACCCAAACAAGATAGTTGGGTACACCTTCTATCATAGATCCAAAGGCAAGACATTCGTTGCTAAGAATGGATCCTTTCTAGAGAAGAAGTTTCTCTCGAAAGAAGTGAGTGGGAGGAAAGTAGAACTTGATAAGGTAATTGTACCTTCTCCCTTATTGGAAAATAGTTCATCACAGAAATCTGTTCCTGTGACTACTACACCAATTAGTGAGGAAGCTAATGATGATGATCATGAAACTTCAGATCAAGTTACTACCGAATCTAGTAGGTAAACCAGAGTGAGATCCGCACCAGAGTGGTACGGTAATCCTGTTCTGGAGGTCATGTTACTTGACCATGACGAACCTACGAACTATGAGTAAGCAATGATGAGCCCAGATTCTGCGAAATGGTTAGAGGCCATGAAATCTGAGATATGATCCATGTATGAGAACAAAGTATGGACTTTGATGGATCTGCCCGATGATCGGCAAGCCAAAGAAAATAAATGGATCTCGAAGAGGAAGACGGACACTGATAGTAGTGTTACTATCTACAAAGCTAGAATTGTCGCAAAAGGTTTTCGACAAGTTCAAGGTGTTGACTACGATGAGAGTTTCTCACTCGTATCTATGCTTAAGTCTGTCCGAATCATGTTAGCAATTGTCGCATTTTATGAAAT
This sequence comes from Aegilops umbellulata, assembly GCA_032464435.1. Lineage (NCBI taxonomy): Eukaryota > Viridiplantae > Streptophyta > Magnoliopsida > Poales > Poaceae > Aegilops > Aegilops umbellulata. The sequence continues at coordinate 105,639,080 of CP136055.1, forward strand.
CCGACAAATGGATAAACAAAACTACATTCCTTAATGGATTTATTAAAGAAGAGTTGTATACGATGCAACTAGAAGGTTTTGTCGATCCTGAAGGTGTTAACAAAATATGCAAGCTCCAGCGATCCATCTATGGACTGGTGCAAGCATCTCGGAGTTGGAATATACGCTTTGATAAGTTGATCAAAGCATATAGTTTTATACAGACTTGCGGTGAAGCCTGTATTTACAAGAAAGTGAGTGGGAGCACTACAGCATTTCTGATAAGTATATGTAAATGACATATTATTGATCGGAAATAATGTAGAATTATTTTGTAAAGCATAAAGGAGTATTTGAAAGGAGTTTTTCGAAGAAGGACCTCGGTGAAGCTACTTACATATTGAGCATCAAGATCTATAGAGATAGATCAAGACGCTTGATAAGTTTTTCAATAAGTACATACCTTGAAAAGATTTTGAAGTAGTTCAAAATGGAACAGTCAAAGAAAGAGTTCTTGCCTGTATTACAAGGTGTGAAATTGAGTAAGACTCAAAGCCCGACCACGGCAGATGATAGAAAGAGAATGAAAGTCATTTCCTATGCCTCAGCCATAGATTCTATAAAGTATGCCATGCTATGTACCAGATCTATTGTATACCCTACACTGTGTTAAGCAAGGGAGTACAATAGTGATCTAGGAAGTAGATCACTGGACATCGGTCAAAATTATCCTTAGTAAAATAAGGATATGTTTCTCGATTATGGATGTGACAAAAAGGTTCGTCGTAAAAGGTTACGTCGATGCAAGTTTTGACACTAATCTAGATGACTCTAAGTCTCAATCTAGATACATATTGAAAGTGGGAGCAATTAGCTAAAGTAGCTCCATGCAGAGCATTGTAGACATAGAAATTTGCAAAATACATAACGGATCTGAATGTGGCAGACCCGTTGACTAAAATTCTCTCACAAGCAAAACATGATCACACCGTAGTACTCTTTGGGTGTTAATCACATAGCGATGTGAACTAGATTACTGAATCTAGTAAACCCTTTGGGTGTTGGTCACATATCGATGTGAACTATGGGTGTTAATCACATGGTGATGTGAACTATTGCTATTAAATCACATGGCGATGTGAACTAGATTATTGACTCTAGTGCAAGTGGGAGACTGAAGGAAATATGCCCTAGAGGCAATAATAAAGTTATTATTTATTTCCTTATATCATGATAAATGTTTATTATTCATGCTAGAATTGTATTAACTGGAAACATAATACATGTGTGAATACATAGACAAACAGAGTGTCACTAGTATGCCTCTACTTGACTAGCTCATTAATCAAAGATGGTTATGTTTCCTAGCCATGAACAAAGAGTTGTTATTTGATTAACGAGATCACATCATTAGTTGAATGATCTGATTGACATGACCCATTCCATTAGCATAGCACCCGATCGTTTAGTATGTTGCTATTGCTTTTATCCATGACTTATACATGTTCCTTTAACTATGAGATTATGCAACTCCCGTTTACCGTAGGAACACTTTGTGTGCTACCAAACGTCACAACGTAACTGGGTGATTATAAAGGTGCTCTACAGGTGTCTCCGAAGGTACATATTGGGTTGGCGTATTTCAAGATTAGGATTTGTCACTCCGATTGTCGGAGAGGTATCTCAGGGCCTTCTCGGTAATGCACATCACATAAAGCCTTGCAAGCATTGCAACCAATGAGTTAGTTGTGAGATGATGTATTACGGAACAAGTAAAGAGACTTGCCGGTAATGAGATTGAACTAGGTATTGGATACCGACGATCGAATCTCGGGCAAGTAACATACCGATGACAAAGGGAACAACGTATGTTGTTATGCGGTCTGACCGATAAAGATCTTCGTAGAATATGTAGGAGCCAATATGGGCATCCAGGTCCCGCTATTGGTTATTGACCGGAGACGTGTCTCGGTCATGTCTACATTGTTCTCGAACCGTAGGGTCCGCACGCTTAACGTTACGATGACAGTTATTATGAGTTTATGCATTTTGATGTACCGAAGGAGTTAGGAGTCCCGGATGTGATCACGGACATGACGAGGAGTCTCGAAATGGTCGAGACGTAAAGAATGATATATTGGAAGCCTATGTTTGGACATCGGATGCATTCCAGGTGAAATCAGGATTTTACCGGAATACCGGGAGGGTTACCGGAACCCCCCGGGGGCATAATGGGCCAACATGGGCCTTGGAGGAGAGGTGAGAGGGCTGCCCTCATGGGCTGCGCGCCTCCCCCCTTCCCCTAGTCCTATTAGGACTAGGAGAGGTGGGCGCCCCCTCTCTCTCTCTCCCCCCCCCCTTGGAGAATCCTAGTCCAACTAGGATTGGGGGGGGGGGGAATCCTACTCCCAGAGGGAGTAGGACTCTCTGGCGCGCCAGGCTTGGCCGGCCAGCCCCTCCCCCTTGGCTCCTTTATATACGGGGGCAGGGGGCACCCCAGAGAAACACAATTGATCATTGAGATCTTTCCTTAGCCGTGTGCGGTGCCCCCTTCCACCAAATTCCACCTCGATCATATCGTTGCAGTGCTTAGGCGAAGCCCTGCGCCGGTAACACATCAAGATCGTCACCACGCCGTCGTGCTGACGGAACTCTTCCCCGACGCTTTGCTGGATCGGAGCCCGGGGATCGTCATCGAGCTGAACGTGTGCCAAGAACTCGGAGGTGCCGGAGTAACGGTGCTGTGATCGGTTGGATCGTGAGGAGAACGTACGACTACTTCCTCTACGTTGTGTCAACGCTTCTACTTCGGTCTACGAGGGTACGTAGACAACACTCTCCCCTCTCGTTGCTATGCATCACCATGATCTTGCGTGTGCGTAGGAAATTTTTGAAATTACTACGTTCCCCAACAGTGGCATCCGAGCCTAGGTTTTTATGGTTTGATGTTATTTGCACGAGTAGAACACAAGTGAGTTGTGGACGATACAAGTCATACTGCCTACCAGCATGTCATACTTTGGTTCAACGGTATTGTTGGACGAGACGATCCGGACCAACCTTACGCGTACTCTTACGCGAGACCGGTTCCCTCGACGTGCTTTGCACATAGATGGCTTGCGGAAGACTGTCTCTCCAACTTTAGTTGAACCGAGTGTGGCTACGCCCGGTCCTTGAGAAGGTTAAAACGGAGTCTATTTGACAAACTATCGTTGTGGTTTTGATGCGTAGGTAAGATGAGTTCTTGCTTAAGCCCGTAGCAGCCACGTAAAACTTGCAACAACAAAGTAGAGGACGTCTAACTTGTTTTTGCAGGGCATGTTGTGATGTGATATGGTCAAGACATGATGCTAAATTTTATTGTATGAGATGATCATGTTTTGTAACTGAGTTATCGGCAGCTGGCAGGAGCCATATGGTTGTCGCTTTATTGTATGCAATGCAATCGCGATGTAATGCTTTACTTTATTACTAAGCGGTAGTGATAGTCGTGGAAGCATAAGATTGGCGAGACGACAACGATGCTACGATGGAGATTAAGGTGTCGCGCCGGTGACGATGGTGATCATGACGGTGCTTCGAAGATGGAGATCACAAGCACGAGATGATGATGGCCATATCATATCACTTATATTGATTGCATGTGATGTCTATCTTTTTATGCATCTTATCTTGCTTTGATTGACGGTAGCATTATAAGATGATCTCTCACTAAATTATCAAGAAGTGTTCTCCCTGAGTATGCACCGTTGCGAAAGTTCTTCGTGCTGAGACACCACGTGATGATCGGGTGTGATAGGCTCTACGTTCAAATACAACGGGTGCAAAACAGTTGCACACGCGGAATACTCAGGTTATACTTGACGAGCCTAGCATATAACAGATATGGCCTCGGAACACGGAGACCGAAAGGTCGAGCGTGAATCATATAGTAGATATGATCAACATAGTGATGTTCACCATTGAAACTACTCCATCTCACGTGATGATCGGACATGGTTTAGTTGATTTGGATCACGTGATCACTTAGAGGATTAGAGGGATGTCTATCTAAGTGGGAGTTCTTAAGTAATATGATTAATTGAACTTAAATTTATCATGAACTTAGTCCTGGTAGTATTAGCATATCTATGTTGTAGATCAATAGCTCGCGTTGTTGCTTCCCTGTGTTTATTTTGATATGTTCCTAGAGAAAATTGTGTTGAAAAATGTTAGTAGCAATGATGCGGATTGGATCCGTGATCTGAGGTTTATCCTCATTGCTGCACAAAAGAATTATGTCCTTGATGCACCGCTAGGTGACGGACCTATTGCAGGAGCAGATGCAGACATTATGAACGTTTTGCTAGCTCAATATGATGACTACTTAATAGTTTAGTGCACCATGCTTAACTGCTTAGAATCGGGACTTCAAAGACATTTTGAACGTCATGGAGCATATGAGATGTTCCAGGAGTTGAAGTTAATATTTCAAGCAAATACCCGAGTTGAGAGATATGAAGTCTCCAACAAGTTCTATAGCTAAAAGATGGAGGAGAATCGCTCAACTAGTGAGCATGTGCTCAGATTGTCTGGGTACTACAATCGCTTGAATCAAGTGGGAGTTAATCTTCCAGATAAGATAGTGATTGACAGAATTCTCTAGTCACCATCACCAAGTTAGTAGAACTTCGTGATGAACTATAATATGCAAGGGATAACGGAAAATATTCCCAAGCTCTTCGCGATGCTAAAATCGGCGAAGGTAGAAATCAAAAGAAAAACATCAAGTGTTGATGGTTGACAAGATCACTAGTTTCAAGAAAAGGGCAAAAGGAAAGAAGGGGAACTTCAAGAAGAACGACAAGCAAGTTGCTGCTCAAGTGAAAAAGCCCAAGTCTGGTCCTAAGCCTGAGACTAAGTGCTTCTACTGCAAAGGGACTGGTCACTGGAAGCGGAACTACCCCAAGTGATTGGCGGATAAGAAGGATGGCAAAGTGAACATAAGTATATTTGATATACATGTTATTGATGTGTACTTTACTAGTGTTCATAGCAATCCCTTAGTATTTGGTACTAGTTCAGTTGCTAAAATTTAGTAACTCGAAACGGGAGTTGCAGAATGAACAAAGACTAGTTAAAGGGCAAGGTGACGATGTGTGTTGGAAGTGGTTCCAAGATTGATATGATCATCATCACACACTCCCTATACTTTCGGGATTAGTGTTGAAACTAAATAAGTGTTATTTGGTGTTTGCGTTGAGCATAAATATGATTTGATCATGTTTATTGCAATACGGTTATTCATTTAAGTTAGAGAACAATTGTTGTTCTGTTTACATGAATAAAACCTTCTATGGTGATACACACCAGTGAAAATAGTTCATTGGATCTCGATCATAGTGATACACATATTCATAATATTGAAGCCAAAAGATGCAAAGTTAATAATGATAGTGCAACTTGTTTGTGGCACTGCGGTTTAGGTCATATTGGTGTAAAGCGCATAAAGAAACTCCATGCTGATGGGATTTTGGAATCACTTGATTATGAATCACTTGATGCTTGCGAACCATGCCTCTTGGGCAAGATGACTAAAACGCCGTTCTCCGGAACAATGGAGCAAGCAACAGATTTGTTGGAAATCATACATACTGATGTATGTGGTCCGATGAATATTAAGGCTCGCGACAAGTATCATTATTTTCTGACCTTCACAGATGATTTGAGCAGATATGGGTATATCTACTTGATGAAACATAAGTCTGAAACATTTGAAAAGTTCAAAGAATTTCAGAGTGAAGTGGAAAATCATCGTAACAAGAAAATAAGGTTTCTACGATCTGATCGCGGAGACAAATATTTGAGTTACGAGTTTGGTCTTCAATTAAAACAATGTGGAATAGTTTCACAAATTCATGCCACCTGGAACACCACAGCATAATGGTGTATCCGAATGTCATAACCGTACTTTATTGGATATAGTACAATCTATGATGTTTCTTACCAATTTACCAATATCATTTTGGGATCATGCATTAGAGACAGCTGCATTCACGTTAAAAAGGGGCATCATCTAAATCCGTTGAGACGACACAATATGAACTATGGTTTGGCAAGAAACCAAAGTTGTCGTTTCTTAAAGTTTGGGGTTGTGATGCTGTGACGCCCCCGGTTCAATCGTACACTAATCATGCACGCAAATGTGTACGATCAAGATCAGGGACTCACGGGAAGATATCACAACACAACTCTACAAATAAAATAAGTCATACAAGCATCATAATACAAGCCAGGGGCCTCGAGGGCTCGAATACAAGTGCTCGATCATAGACGAGTCAGCGGAAGCAACAAATATCTGGGTACAGACATAAGTTAAACAAGTTTGCCTTAAGAAGGCTAGCACAAACTGGGATACAGATCGAACGAGGCGCAGGCCTCCTGCCTGGGATCCTCCTAACTACTCCTGGTCGTCGTCAGCTGGCTGCACGTAGTAGTAGGCACCTCCAGTGTAGAAGGAGTCGTCATCGACGGTGGCGTCTGGATCCTGGGCTCCAACATCTGGTTGCGACAACCAGGTAGAAGGGATAGGGGAAAAGGGGGAGAAAAGCAACCGTGAGTACTCATCCAAAGTACTCGCAAGCAAGGAGCTACACTACATATGCATGGATATATGTGTAATGGGCCATATCAGTGGACTGAACTGCAGAATGCCAGTATAAGAGGGGGATAGCTAGTCTTATCGAAGACTACGCTTCTGGTCGCCTCCGTCTTGCAGCATATAGAAGAGAGTAAACTGAAGTCCTCCAAGTAGCATCGCATAGCATAATCCTACCCGGCAATCCCCTCCTCGATGCCCTGTTGGAGAGCAATCACCGGGATGTATCTGGCACTTGGAAGGGTGTGTTTTATTAAGTATCCGGTTCTAGTTGTCATAAGGTCAAGGTACAACTCCGGGTCGTCCTTTTACCGAGGGACACGGCTATTCGAATAGATAAACTTCCCTGCAGGGGTGCACCACATAGCCCAACACGCTTGATCCCATTTGGCCGGACACACTTTCCTGGGTCATGCCCGGCCTCGGAAGATCAACACGTCGCAGCCCCACCTAGGCACAACAGAGCGGTCAGCACGCCGGTCTAAACCTAAGCGCGCAGGGGTCTGGGCCCATCGCCCTGAGCACACCTGCACGTTGCGTACGCGGCCGGAGAGCAGACCTAGCAACCTCCATTTCAAAGGAAGTCACGTTACGCGGTCCAACCCGGCGCGCGCCGCTCAGTCGCTGACGTCACAAAGTGCTTCGGCTGATACCACGACGTCGGGATACCCATAACTACTCCCGCGTAGGTGGTTAGTGCGTATAGACCAAATGGCCAGACTCAGATCAAATACCCAGATCTCGTTAAGCGTGTTAAGTATCGCGAACGCCGACTAGGGCCAGGCCCACCTCTCTCCTAGGTGGTCTGAACCTGCCCTGTCGCTCCGCCACAAAGTAACAGTCGGGGGCCGTCGGGAACCCAGGCCCACCTCTACCGGGATGGAGCCACCTGCCCCTTCAGCCCCCATCTCCGAACAGTATCACATGTAATGTAACAGTGTAAAGTATATAGTATATGCCCGTGATCACCTCCCGAAGTGATCACGGCCCAGTAGTATAGCATGGCAGACGGACAAGAGTGTAGGGCCACTGATGGAACACTAGCATCCTATACTAAGCAGTAGGATTGCAGGTAAAGGTATCAACAGCAGTATCAAAGACAGGCTATGCATCAGGATAGGAATAACGAAAGCAGTAACATGCTACAGTACTCTAATGCAAGCAGTATAGAGAAGAATAGGCGATATCTGGTGATCAAGGGGGGGGCTTGCCTGGTTGCTCTGGCAAGAGAGAGGGATCGTCAACTCCGTAGTCGAACGGGGCAGCAGCAACGTCGGTCTCGGGGTCTATCGAGAGAAGAGGGGGGAGAAACAATAAATATTTAAGCAAGCAGATGCACAGTGATGCATGACATGACAAATAACGGCGTTAGTGGTGCCCTAACGCGGTATACGGTGATACCGGTGAAGGGGGGAACCATCCGGGAAAGTTTCCCCGGGGTTCCGCGTTTTCGGGCAGAGGAGCCGGAGGGGGAAAGTTGCGAGTTTGATATGTTAGGGGTGTGTGGCAGATGAACGGGCTGCGTATCCGGGTTCGTCTCGTCGTTCTGAGCAATTTTCATGTTGAAAATATTTTAATCCGAGTTACGGATTAAAAGATATGATTTTCTAAAGATTTTAATAATTTCTGGAATTTAATTAATTATTTAAATATAACATTATCCAAAACAGTGCACGCTGACGTCAGCATGACGTCAGCATGACGTCAGCAGTCAACAGGGGCGTTGACTGGTCAAATCTGACGTGTGGGTCCCACCTGTCATTCTGTGATTAAGCTAATCAGAGATTAACTAACTAATCATTGTTTAATTAGACTAATTAGATAATTAGGTTAATCAAAATATGATTAATTAACTTAATTAATTCTTTAATTAATTAATTAATTAATATTTTAATTATTATATTTATTATTCATTATTATATTTTTCTTTTATTTATTAGCATTTTCGTTCTAAACAGGGGGGTGGGCCCCTGTGGTCAGTGCCACAAGGCCACGCCCTGGCGGTGACACACACACACACACAGGGGGCCAACTATGGCCATGGTGTGGCCAGGGGAGGCACTGGCCGCGCCGGTGAGGCCGGCGAGCGGTGGAGGGGGGGAGACCAGAGGCGGCGCGGCAGTGGCGGTGGCGGTGGTGGCCGCGAGCGGCGAGCAGGGCAGCGTGCGAATCGGCGAGCAGCTGCGGCTGGGCGTACAGGGGCAGGTGCAGGCGTAGGCGGGATCGCGGCGGGGAGGCTAGTGGCCGCAGCTGGGGAAGGCGAGGCCAACGCGCGGATGGGGGACTACCGGAGCGCAACCATGGTGGCCAACGGCGCGTGCGACCACTTACGACGACGGGGACGAGGGGAACGAGGGGGAAATCGGTGAGGGGCTCACAGCGGAGCGTAGGGGGCGGCAGTGGGCTCGGGGAGACGAGGTAGCGAGCGACGGGCGGCGATGTCGAGGCCGCCGGCGTCGGGTGGCGGTGACTTGGGGCGGCGGTGACCAGGCGGCGGGGCGCGGCTCGATCCAGCGGCTTCAGGGTCGGTAACGAGGCGAGGCGCCGGCGTCGAGGAGTGGGGCGCCGCGGTCGCCGGGGAGAGGCGGCGGGGTCGGGACGAGGCTGACGGGGCGATGGGACGGGGGCGCCGAGCGCTGGGGCGCTGGGTGTGTGGCGGCGCTGGGAGGGAGAGGGAGAGACGTGCGGGGGAGAGTGGGGCTCGTGGGATAGGGTTAGGTCACGGTGGGGGGGGGGGTTATGGAGGGTTAGATGGGCCGGCCTGGTTGGATGGCCAGCTGGGCTGAGGCCCAGCGCGGGGGGGGGGGGGGGTTCTCTTTTATTTTTCTTTTTTTTTGTTTGTATTTTCTTTTATAATTTCTTTTCTGTTTTAATCATTTAAAATTGCTTAGGCCTTTTCTAAAAATGTGGTTACTTCACCACAATTACCTTTGTAATATTTAGCAACCACCGAACAATTTTGTTTTAATTTTTGAAAACTTTTATTGTTAATTGCAATTTGAATTTGAACTTGAACGGTTTCGGATTATTGCGAGGTTAGTAACAGTAATCGGGATGACGTGGCATGATTAGCGCAGGATTACTGTAGCAAGATTATCCGGGTGTTACAAATCTCCTCCACTACAAGAAATCTCGTCCCGAGATTTAGGAGGTAGAAGGAAAGAGTGCGGGGTATTCTTCACGAAGACGATCCTCGCGTTCCCAGGTGGCTTCGTCTTCAGAGTGATTCGACCACTGGACCTTGAGGAACTTGATCGCCTTCTGACGTGTGCGGCGTTCAGCTTGGTCGAGAATGCGGACCGGATGCTCTTTATAGGAGAGGTCCTGTTGCAATTCGAGCACTTCATGATCCACAGCTCGGATTGGGTCCTTGAAGCAACGGCGGAGTTGTGACACATGGAACACATCGTGAACCTGAGAAAGGTTCGGCGGAAGCTCCAATTGATAGGCCACTTTTCCACGCTTTTCGAGAATAGTGAATGGGCCAATATAGCGAGGAGCTAGTTTGCCTTTGATCCCGAAGCGGTGAGCACCCTTCATTGGTGTAACTCGAAGATAGGCCTTTTCGCCAGGTTGATAGACCATGTCTTTATGATGACGGTCATAGTTACTCTTTTGACGTGACTGAGCAGTCTTGAGATTCTCGCGAATAATGTGGACTTGTTCTTCGGCATGTTGGATAATATCCGGACCAAAGAATGGACGTTCCCCAGTTTCTGACCAGTTCAGAGGGGTTCGACACTTTCGTCCATATAACACTTCGAAGGGGGCCATCTTCAGACTAGCTTGATAGCTATTATTATAAGAGAACTCAGCATACGGGAGAGATTCCTCCCATTTTTTGCCAAAGGAAATAACACAAGCTCGAAGCATATCTTCGAGAACTTGGTTGACACGTTCAACTTGTCCTTGAGACTGCGGATGAAAAGCAGTACTGAACGATAGATGAGTTCCCATAGCTTCTTGGAAACTTGCCCAGAATCTTGAAGTGAATAAGCTGCCACGGTCCGAACTGATAACCAGTGGAATACCGTGAAGTGAAACAATTCTGGACATGTAGAGAGTTGCAAGCTGGCTAGCAGTGATCGTTTCCTTGACCGCCAGAAAATGTGCAACTTTAGAAAGCCGGTCAATGACGACAAGAATAGCATCATTACCTTTCTGCGATTTGGGAAATCCAGTGACGAAGTCCATTTCAACATGGTCCCATTTCCATTCAGGAATAGAGATAGGTTGCAGAGTTCCAGCAGGCCTTTGATGTTCTGCTTTGATACGACGGCAAATGTCACACTCGGCAACATAGCGAGCAATGTCTTGCTTCATATTAGACCACCAGAATCTTTGACGAATGTCCTGGTACATCTTAGTGCTACCAGGATGGATACACAGAGGCGTATCATGAGCTTCTTTCATAACTTTCCGAGTCATATTCAGGTTTTCCTCCTTACACGGCACTACTAGGCGGCCTTTGAAGTACAAGGCGCCATCACCAGCAATAGTGAAGTATGAGGGCTTTCCTTCCTTGAGGTCGCGCTTAATCTTGTGGACTTCAGAGTCGTATCCTTGTATTGTCTTGATGGAGCTCATGAGATCGGGTTCGACAGCCAGGGTATAGAGGGAACCCTGGGGAGTAACACGGAGGTTCATCTTCTGAAACTCCTCAGGAGGGGGAGCGAGTGCACCCGGAGGGACAATATGGAGGTTCAGCTTTCTGAATTCTTCAACGAGCGAGGGCTGAACTTTATGAACCTGGAGGTGGTTGCAGTAAGACTTGCGGCTCAAGGCATCTGCCATTACATTAGCCTTGCCTGGTGTATAGGAAATACCCAAGTCAAAGTCTGCAACAGTCTCCATCCATCTCTGCTGACGGAGGTTCAGGTCTGGCTGAGTAAACAGATACTTCAGACTTTGATGGTCAGTGAATATCTCGCAATGATTACCGAGAAGGTAATGCCGCCACTGCTTCAGTGCATGAATGACAGCAGCAAGCTCGAGATCGTGAACTGGGTAGTTCTCTTCATGAGGGCGCAATTGACGAGAGGCATAGGCAATCACTCTGCGCTCTTGCATTAGGACACAGCCTAATCCTTGACGGGAAGCGTCGCAGTAAATGACGAAGTCCTTCTTTGTATCAGGTGGAGCTAGCACTGGGGCAGAAGTCAACTTGTCTTTAAGTGCCTGGAAGCTTTCCTGACATTTGTCTGTCCATTGGAACTTGACGCCCTTATGCAGCAAGTTAGTCAGAGGCCTGGCAATCTTGGAGAAGTTCTCGACGAATCGACGGCAATAGCTGGCGAGACCGAGAAAACTTCTGACTTGCTTGACATTCTTTGGAGGAGTCCAATCAAGAATAGCCTGAACTCGTTCAGGGTTAACGACAATACCATCCTTAGAGATGACATGCCCAAGATAGGTTACTTCAGGAAGCCAGAATTCACATTTGGAGAACTTGGCGTATAGCTGATGCTCTCGTAGCTTTTCCAGCACAAGACGAAGATGTTCAGCATGTTCTTCTTCGTTCTTGGAAAATACCAGTATATCATCCAGATAAACCACGACGAACTTGTCGAGGTAATCCATGAATATATAGTTCATCAGGCGAGAGAAGGTGGCTGGGGCATTGGTTAAGCCGAAGGACATGACAGTGTACTCGTATGAACCATAACGAGTCACAAAGGCGGTTTTTGGGATATCCTCTTCACGAACACGGATCTGGTGGTAACCCAATCTCAAGTCGAGTTTAGAGAACACTGATGAACCAGCCAGTTGATCATACAGATCATTGATCCGAGGAAGAGGATACTTGTTCTGAATGGTAGCTTGGTTAATAGGACGGTAGTCTTGGACCAGTCGGTTTGTCCCATCCTTCTTCTTGACAAAGAGAGAAGGTGCTCCCCAAGGAGAGCAACTTGGGCGAATGAAACCACTTTGAAGAGATTTGTCGATTTCCTCCTTAAGCTCAAGGAGTTCATGTGGTGGCATCTTGTAGGGTCGCTTGGCAATAGGAGTGGTGCCTGGTTTCAAGTCGATGACGAATTCGACAGCTCTAGCAGGGGGAATCCCTGGAAGTTCTTCAGGAAAGACGTCGAGGAAGTCACGCACGACGGGGATGTTTTCGATGCCCTCGAGTGGTGCAGAGTTCAATGCATTCAAGACATAAAGCCTTGCCTCGGCATTTTGCACCAGGCGAGCGTGGTATGTAACTATTTCATCTGAAGGATGTAGCAGATGGACGGTCTTAGTGGCGCAAACTATGGAAGCAGTATGCGCTTTCAACCAATCCATCCCCAGAATGAGGTCGATGTTAGACGTCTTCAGGATAATGGGCGCGGCATAGAATTCCAGCCCTTCGATTTCCACGGGGACATCGACGCCAACCATGGAGGTTTGACATTGTCCCACGGGGGTTTTTACCACTACCGAAGTGTTCATCGCCTCACACTTAACGTCGTGCTTGTATGCAAATTCTTCTGACATGAATGAATGCGATGCTCCTGTATCGAATAAAACAGATGCAGGTACTGAATTTACGAGGAGTGTACCCATCACAGTAGCAGACTGGTCTTGAGCTTCGTTCAGATCAACGTGGTTGGCATGAACACGACCATAAGACTTGGCATTGTTTTTGCGGTTCTGGTTGTTCCCACGACCAGCTGCAGGAAGGGCCAGCTGATTCTGATTCTGATTCTGATAGCAGTTCCTGGCAAGGTGACCTGGTTGACCACACTTGTAGCACAGACCATTATTGGGAGTGGGGACCGGAGCTTGGGGTGGTGGAGCTGGAAGTTTTGGCTGCCTAGCAGGAGCATTAGGCAGACGAGGTGTAGCATAGGACTGCCTTGGGGCAGGTGCATTCGACTGGTACATGCTGTTGGGAATCCATATCCTGCGCTTCTGCGAGGACGGGCCCGAAGATGAGCCCGTGTCACGGCTGCGCCTGTGAGAGCTCTGGTATTCCTGCAGACCAGTTTCGACATTGATGGCTTTGTTCACCAAGGTGGCGAAATCATCAAAGTCGTGCACTAGAAGTGCGAACTTGATGTCAGCTTGAAGGCCGTCACGGAACTTCTCCTGTCTGCGTGAATCAGTAGCAATGTCCTCTTCAGCATAGCGGGACAAGTCCAGAAACTCCCGCTGATAAGCTTCAACAGTTTTGTTGCCTTGGATGAGGTTGCGGAACTCACGCTTCTTCCGGTCCATGACTCCCTGAGGAATGAAGCGGGCACGGAAAGCAGTTTGGAAGTCTGGCCAGGTGATGATTGTTCCAGCTGGCAGAGTACGCCTGTGGCTGTCCCACCATTGAGCTGCGGGTCCCTTCAGGAAGAAAGAAGCAAACGTGACATAGCTGGCAGGGGCTACATCAGCAGACTCCATCTCATAGGTGATGTCACGGAGCCAGTCATCGGCATCCAGAGGCTGAGTTGAGCTGCGGTACACAGTTGGGTTCAGGCGTATGAAATCCTGCAGAGTCACTGTGTTTGGCTGCTGGTTCATATTGGGGCGAGGAAACTGCGCCATCATGTTCTCCATGAACTGGCGATTCATCTCAAGCTGTTGGATCATACCAGCCATGTACTCAGGCGGTGGTGGGAAGTTGCCACCACGACCACGACCAGCTGGTCTAACCATCCTGCTAATATATAACAGGGGTATTTCAGTATTTGAGAAATTGGCAAATACCAGAATCATTCAAGATGAAACATGCATAATGAAAGCAGCACGATAGATACCACATAACAGTTGGCATATCTTACAAAAGGGATCATGCATAGGGTTCGGTACATAGAGTTCAGTACATAGACTAAGACATCATAGGCGGCACGCAGGCTCGCGGCGAACGCAGCTAACACTAATAAGCAAGTCTACATCAGTCCCACACGACACTGCGGAGGTAGGTGTAGCCTGAAAGCTGGTAGTGTGGCAACGGGTACACCACGTCGGCAACCTGGGGTCCGCGGGGGCTCTGGTGCTGAACCCGACGCTCAAGTGGCAGAAGAGGACCAAGTGCGGGAGAGTAGCCTCCCACCTCTGGCCAACCGACACCCTGAGGCATCACGGTCCTGGCTAGATAGATAGCAGAACGCGGCAGCTCCCCAGATCCAACAAAGGGGTGCAACATCGTCAAGGCACGGTAGAGGTGCTGACGAGTGGTGTACAACTCGTGGCGAAGAGCTCGGTTAGCTCGATCCAGACCATCAGCATGCAGAACAAAGTTCTGATGGTGGAAGGGCTCGCGGGTGACAGTGGAGTAGGCAGCAGTGTAGTAACCCTCCGCACCAATATCAGATGCGATAGCGATGTGCCTGAAGGGGGAGGTGTCCAACTCCCGGTACTCCCTACGAAGGCGTGTCAGAGCAGCATAGGCAGCATCGTGAACTGCCATATCAATGGTCACTCCAACACCATAAGCGGTGTGCAGCACTGTAGTGGAGTCATACTCCCGAGAGTAGAGGTGGACGGTGGCACGGTACTGCTCCTGGTTAAAATCCTGGTACTCCTCGGTGACGGTGTACTCGGGGTGCCAGCGATAACCCAGATAGGTCATCATCTCAGCTAGCATAGCCGGTGATCCCGAGGCACCCATGGCCGTCGTGTGGCGCACGACCTGCCTCGTGGGTTCCATCTGAAAACAAAGATGTTTCACAGGAGTCAAACGACAGTGTGGAAATTGTTCAAAATACTATAGTAAGGAATAGCTATGGCTTTTATCCAACTTTGGGGTGAATGTCGTAACGGGACCCTAGTGTCAGAGTTAGTAAAATCGTTTATCCCGAGTAGAAGAGAGTTCGGAGTCCCAGAGTAAGGGTCGAGAAGTAAAAGATCCTAGTACCACCCGATGGCGACGTGGGCCCGTAAGGCACACAGCCAAGTTAGTAAAAGTTTTTGTAATGTCTAGACTCGACTTCGGCCAAGGAGTGTGGAAGGGGGATTCCTACAGGCAGTCGGCTCTGATACCAACTTGTGACGCCCCCGGTTCAATCGTACACTAATCATGCACGCAAATGTGTACGATCAAGATCAGGGACTCACGGGAAGATATCACAACACAACTCTACAAATAAAATAAGTCATACAAGCATCATAATACAAGCCAGGGGCCTCGAGGGCTCGAATACAAGTGCTCGATCATAGACGAGTCAGCGGAAGCAACAAATATCTGGGTACAGACATAAGTTAAACAAGTTTGCCTTAAGAAGGCTAGCACAAACTGGGATACAGATCGAACGAGGCGCAGGCCTCCTGCCTGGGATCCTCCTAACTACTCCTGGTCGTCGTCAGCTGGCTGCACGTAGTAGTAGGCACCTCCAGTGTAGAAGGAGTCGTCGTCGACGGTGGCGTCTGGATCCTGGGCTCCAACATCTGGTTGCGACAACCAGGTAGAAGGGATAGGGGAAAAGGGGGAGAAAAGCAACCGTGAGTACTCATCCAAAGTACTCGCAAGCAAGGAGCTACACTACATATGCATGGATATATGTGTAATGGGCCATATCAGTGGACTGAACTGCAGAATGCCAGTATAAGAGGGGGATAGCTAGTCTTATCGAAGACTACGCTTCTGGTCGCCTCCGTCTTGCAGCATATAGAAGAGAGTAAACTGAAGTCCTCCAAGTAGCATCGCATAGCATAATCCTACCCGGCAATCCCCTCCTCGATGCCCTGTTGGAGAGCAATCACCGGGATGTATCTGGCACTTGGAAGGGTGTGTTTTATTAAGTATCCGGTTCTAGTTGTCATAAGGTCAAGGTACAACTCCGGGTCGTCCTTTTACCGAGGGACACGGCTATTCGAATAGATAAACTTCCCTGCAGGGGTGCATCACATAGCCCAACACGCTTGATCCCATTTGGCCGGACACACTTTCCTGGGTCATGCCCGGCCTCGGAAGATCAACACGTCGCAGCCCCACCTAGGCACAACAGAGCGGTCAGCACGCCGGTCTAAACCTAAGCGCGCAGGGGTCTGGGCCCATCGCCCTGAGCACACCTGCACGTTGCGTACGCGGCCGGAGAGCAGACCTAGCAACCTCCATTTCAAAGGAAGTCACGTTACGCGGTCCAACCCGGCGCGCGCCGCTCAGTCGCTGACGTCACGAAGTGCTTCGGCTGATACCACGACGTCGGGATACCCATAACTACTCCCGCGTAGGTGGTTAGTGCGTATAGACCAAATGGCCAGACTCAGATCAAATACCCAGATCTCGTTAAGCGTGTTAAGTATCGCGAACGCCGACTAGGGCCAGGCCCACCTCTCTCCTAGGTGGTCTGAACCTGCCCTGTCGCTCCGCCACAAAGTAACAGTCGGGGGCCGTCGGGAACCCAGGCCCACCTCTACCGGGATGGAGCCACCTGCCCCTTCAGCCCCCATCTCCGAACAGTATCACATGTAATGTAACAGTGTAAAGTATATAGTATATGCCCGTGATCACCTCCCGAAGTGATCACGGCCCAGTAGTATAGCATGGCAGACGGACAAGAGTGTAGGGCCACTGATGGAACACTAGCATCCTATACTAAGCAGTAGGATTGCAGGTAAAGGTATCAACAGCAGTATCAAAGACAGGCTATGCATCAGGATAGGAATAACGAAAGCAGTAACATGCTACAGTACTCTAATGCAAGCAGTATAGAGAAGAATAGGCGATATCTGGTGATCAAGGGGGGGGCTTGCCTGGTTGCTCTGGCAAGAGAGAGGGATCGTCAACTCCGTAGTCGAACGGGGCAGCAGCAACGTCGGTCTCGGGGTCTATCGAGAGAAGAGGGGGGAGAAACAATAAATATTTAAGCAAGCAGATGCACAGTGATGCATGACATGACAAATAACGGCGTTAGTGGTGCCCTAACGCGGTATACGGTGATACCGGTGAAGGGGGGAACCATCCGGGAAAGTTTCCCCGGGGTTCCGCGTTTTCGGGCAGAGGAGCCGGAGGGGGAAAGTTGCGAGTTTGATATGTTAGGGGTGTGTGGCAGATGAACGGGCTGCGTATCCGGGTTCGCCTCGTCGTTCTGAGCAATTTTCATGTTGAAAATATTTTAATCCGAGTTACGGATTAAAAGATATGATTTTCTAAAGATTTTAATAATTTCTGGAATTTAATTAATTATTTAAATATAACATTATCCAAAACAGTGCACGCTGACGTCAGCATGACGTCAGCATGACGTCAGCAGTCAACAGGGGCGTTGACTGGTCAAATCTGACGTGTGGGTCCCACCTGTCATTCTGTGATTAAGCTAATCAGAGATTAACTAACTAATCATTGTTTAATTAGACTAATTAGATAATTAGGTTAATCTAAATATGATTAATTAACTTAATTAATTCTTTAATTAATTAATTAATTAATATTTTAATTATTATATTTATTATTCATTATTATATTTTTCTTTTATTTATTAGCATTTTCGTTCTAAACAGGGGGGTGGGCCCCTGTGGTCAGTGCCACAAGGCCACGCCCTGGCGGTGACACACACACACACAGGGGGCCAACTATGGCCATGGTGTGGCCAGGGGAGGCACTGGCCGCGCCGGTGAGGCCGGCGAGCGGTGGAGGGGGGGAGACCAGAGGCGGCGCGGCAGTGGCGGTGGCGGTGGTGGCCGCGAGCGGCGAGCAGGGCAGCGTGCGAATCGGCGAGCAGCTGCGGCTGGGCGTACAGGGGCAGGTGCAGGCGTAGGCGGGATCGCGGCGGGGAGGCTAGTGGCCGCAGCTGGGGAAGGCGAGGCCAACGCGCGGATGGGGGACTACCGGAGCGCAACCATGGTGGCCAACGGCGCGTGCGACCACTTACGACGACGGGGACGAGGGGAACGAGGGGGAAATCGGTGAGGGGCTCACAGCGGAGCGTAGGGGGCGGCAGTGGGCTCGGGGAGACGAGGTAGCGAGCGACGGGCGGCGATGTCGAGGCCGCCGGCGTCGGGTGGCGGCGACTTGGGGCGGCGGTGACCAGGCGGCGGGGCGCGGCTCGATCCAGCGGCTTCAGGGTCGGTAACGAGGCGAGGCGCCGGAGTCGAGGAGTGGGGCGCCGCGGTCGCCGGGGAGAGGCGGCGGGGTCGGGACGAGGCTGACGGGGCGATGGGACGGGGGCGCCGAGCGCTGGGGCGCTGGGTGTGTGGCGGCGCTGGGAGGGAGAGGGAGAGACGTGCGGGGGAGAGTGGGGCTCGTGGGATAGGGTTAGGTCACGGTGGGGGGGGGGGTTATGGAGGGTTAGATGGGCCGGCCTGGTTGGATGGCCAGCTGGGCTGAGGCCCAGCGCGGGGGGGGGGGGGGTTCTCTTTTATTTTTCTTTTTTTTTGTTTGTATTTTCTTTTATAATTTCTTTTCTGTTTTAATCATTTAAAATTGCTTAGGCCTTTTCTAAAAATGTGGTTACTTCACCACAATTACCTTTGTAATATTTAGCAACCACCGAACAATTTTGTTTTAATTTTTGAAAACTTTTATTGTTAATTGCAATTTGAATTTGAACTTGAACGGTTTCGGATTATTGCGAGGTTAGTAACAGTAATCGGGATGACGTGGCATGATTAGCGCAGGATTACTGTAGCAAGATTATCCGGGTGTTACAGATGCTTATGTGAAAAAGTTTCATCCTGATAAGCTTAAACCCAAGTCGGAGAAATATGTCTTCATAGGATACCCAAACAAGATAGTTGGGTACACCTTCTATCATAGATCCAAAGGCAAGAAATTCGTTGCTAAGAATGGATCCTTTCTAGAGAAGAAGTTTCTCTCGAAAGATGTGAGTGGGAGGAAAGTAGAACTTGATAAGGTAATTGTACCTTCTCCCTTATTGGAAAATAGTTCATCACAGAAATCTGTTCCTGTGACTACTACACCAATTAGTGAGGAAGCTAATGATGATGATCATGAAACTTCAGATCAAGTTACTACCGAATCTAGTAGGTAAACCAGAGTGAGATCCGCACCAGAGTGGTACGGTAATCCTGTTCTGGAGGTCATGTTACTTGACCATGACGAACCTACGAACTATGAGTAAGCAATGATGAGCCCAGATTCCGCGAAATGGTTAGAGGCCATGAAATCTGAGATATGATCCATGTATGAGAACAAAGTATGGACTTTGATGGATTTGCCCGATGATCGGCAAGCCAAAGAAAATAAATGGATCTCGAAGAGGAAGACGGACACTGATAGTAGTGTTACTATCTACAAAGCTAGAATTGTCGCAAAAGGTTTTCGACAAGTTCAAGGTGTTGACTACGATGAGAGTTTCTCACTCGTATCTATGCTTAAGTCTGTCCGAATCATGTTAGCAATTGTCGCATTTTATGAAATCCGACAAATGGATAAACAAAACTACATTCCTTAATGGATTTATTAAAGAAGAGTTGTATACGATGCAACTAGAAGGTTTTGTCGATCCTGAAGGTGTTAACAAAATATGCAAGCTCCAGCGATCCATCTATGGACTGGTGCAAGCATCTCGGAGTTGGAATATACGCTTTGATAAGTTGATCAAAGCATATAGTTTTATACAGACTTGCGGTGAAGCCTGTATTTACAAGAAAGTGAGTGGGAGCACTACAGCATTTCTGATAAGTATATGTAAATGACATATTATTGATCGGAAATAATGTAGAATTATTTTGTAAAGCATAAAGGAGTATTTGAAAGGAGTTTTTCGAAGAAGGACCTCGGTGAAGCTACTTACATATTGAGCATCAAGATCTATAGAGATAGATCAAGACGCTTGATAAGTTTTTCAATAAGTACATACCTTGAAAAGATTTTGAAGTAGTTCAAAATGGAACAGTCAAAGAAAGAGTTCTTGCCTGTATTACAAGGTGTGAAATTGAGTAAGACTCAAAGCCCGACCACGGCAGATGATAGAAAGAGAATGAAAGTCATTTCCTATGCCTCAGCCATAGATTCTATAAAGTATGCCATGCTATGTACCAGATCTATTGTATACCCTACACTGTGTTAAGCAAGGGAGTACAATAGTGATCTAGGAAGTAGATCACTGGACATCGGTCAAAATTATCCTTAGTAAAATAAGGATATGTTTCTCGATTATGGATGTGACAAAAAGGTTCGTCGTAAAAGGTTACGTCGATGCAAGTTTTGACACTAATCTAGATGACTCTAAGTCTCAATCTAGATACATATTGAAAGTGGGAGCAATTAGCTAAAGTAGCTCCATGCAGAGCATTGTAGACATAGAAATTTGCAAAATACATAACGGATCTGAATGTGGCAGACCCGTTGACTAAAATTCTCTCACAAGCAAAACATGATCACACCGTAGTACTCTTTGGGTGTTAATCACATAGCGATGTGAACTAGATTACTGAATCTAGTAAACCCTTTGGGTGTTGGTCACATATCGATGTGAACTATGGGTGTTAATCACATGGTGATGTGAACTATTGCTATTAAATCACATGGCGATGTGAACTAGATTATTGACTCTAGTGCAAGTGGGAGACTGAAGGAAATATGCCCTAGAGGCAATAATAAAGTTATTATTTATTTCCTTATATCATGATAAATGTTTATTATTCATGCTAGAATTGTATTAACTGGAAACATAATACATGTGTGAATACATAGACAAACAGAGTGTCACTAGTATGCCTCTACTTGACTAGCTCATTAATCAAAGATGGTTATGTTTCCTAGCCATGAACAAAGAGTTGTTATTTGATTAACGAGATCACATCATTAGTTGAATGATCTGATTGACATGACCCATTCCATTAGCATAGCACCCGATCGTTTAGTATGTTGCTATTGCTTTTATCCATGACTTATACATGTTCCTTTAACTATGAGATTATGCAACTCCCGTTTACCGTAGGAACACTTTGTGTGCTACCAAACGTCACAACGTAACTGGGTGATTATAAAGGTGCTCTACAGGTGTCTCCGAAGGTACATATTGGGTTGGCGTATTTCGAGATTAGGATTTGTCACTCCGATTGTCGGAGAGGTATCTCAGGGCCTTCTCGGTAATGCACATCACATAAAGCCTTGCAAGCATTGCAACCAATGAGTTAGTTGTGAGATGATGTATTACGGAACAAGTAAAGAGACTTGCCGGTAATGAGATTGAACTAGGTATTGGATACCGACGATCGAATCTCGGGCAAGTAACATACCGATGACAAAGGGAACAACGTATGTTGTTATGCGGTCTGACCGATAAAGATCTTCGTAGAATATGTAGGAGCCAATATGGGCATCCAGGTCCCGCTATTGGTTATTGACCGGAGACGTGTCTCGGTCATGTCTACATTGTTCTCGAACCGTAGGGTCCGCACGCTTAACGTTACGATGACAGTTATTATGAGTTTATGCATTTTGATGTACCGAAGGAGTTCGGAGTCCCGGATGTGATCACAGACATGACGAGGAGTCTCGAAATGGTCGAGACGTAAAGAATGATATATTGGAAGCCTATGTTTGGACATCGGATGCATTCCAGGTGAAATCAGGATTTTACCGGAATACCGGGAGGGTTACCGGAACCCCCCGGGGGCATAATGGGCCAACATGGGCCTTGGAGGAGAGGTGAGAGGGCTGCCCTCATGGGCTGCGCGCCTCCCCCCTTCCCCTAGTCCTATTAGGACTAGGAGAGGTGGGCGCCCCCTCTCTCTCTCTCTCCCCCTTGGAGAATCCTAGTCCAACTAGGATTGGGGGGGGGGGGGAATCCTACTCCCAGAGGGAGTAGGACTCTCTGGCGCGCCAGGCTTGGCCGGCCAGCCCCTCCCCCTTGGCTCCTTTATATACGGGGGCAGGGGGCACCCCAGAGAAACACAATTGATCATTGAGATCTTTCCTTAGCCGTGTGCGGTGCCCCATTCCACCAAATTCCACCTCGATCATATCGTTGCAGTGCTTAGGCGAAGCCCTGCGCCGGTAACACATCAAGATCGTCACCACGCCGTCGTGCTGACGGAACTCTTCCCCGACGCTTTGCTGGATCGGAGCCCGGGGATCGTCATCGAGCTGAACGTGTGCCAAGAACTCGGAGGTGCCGGAGTAACGGTGATGTGATCGGTTGGATCGTGAGGAGAACGTACGACTACTTCCTCTACGTTGTGTCAACGCTTCCGCTTCAGTCTACGAGGGTACGTAGACAACACTCTCCCCTCTCGTTGCTATGCATCACCATGATCTTGCGTGTGCGTAGGAAATTTTTGAAATTACTACGTTCCCCAACAACTGGAACTGTCAAGCTTTGGCCTCAAGTTTGAGAGCACTTCAACTATCCAAAGCAGAGCATTGGCAGAATTCATAGCAGAGTGGACGCCAACACCAGATGAAGAAATTCCAGAAACGAGCATCCCCGTCAAGGAAGCAAGCAAAGAGTGGTTGATGTACTTTGATGGTGCCTTTTCGCTGCAAGGCGCCGGTGCTGGCGTGCTGCTTGTCGCACCCACCGGAGAGCACCTCAAGTACATAGTCCAGATGCACTTTCCCAAGGAGCAAGCAACAAACAATACTGCAGAGTATGAAGGTTTGCTTGCCGGTCTCAGGATCGCGGCAGACCTTGGGATCAAGAAGCTCATTGTCACGGGTGACTCGCAGCTTGTCGTCCGCCAAGTGAATAAGAGTTATCAGAGTCCGTTGATGGAAGCCTACGTTGATGAAGTGAGAAAGCTAGAAGAGAACTTTGACGGCCTACAGATGGAACATGTTCCAAGAGCTCAGAACGACATTGCCGATGGCCTGTCAAAGTGCGCAATGCTTAAGTTACCTGTGGATCTAGGGATCTTTGTGCTCAAGCTGACTCAACCGTCTGTAACGCCATCAACTGGACAGAGCAAGAAGAGGAAGTTGATTTCTGGTGACTATTTTCTGGCAGAGCTTCCCGAAGCCGCCGCCAAGAAGATCCCCAAGATCAACACCAAGAGTGCTGGGGAGCAGTCTGCTCCGGCAAGCCCCAGGGTTTGTTCCGTTGAAGCAGACGCTCCCGACAAGTTTTGCTCCGGCAAGCTTGCCGGGGAACGTCAAGCTCCGGCTGAGCCGCAGGTTCTCGCCGTAGAAGCGGATGTTTCCGCAGCAGCAGATGTGCCTTTAGTCCTTGTTGTCGAGCCGCAAGCTCCAGCATGGGCACATCAGATTGTCCGTTTCCTTCAGACAGGAGAACTTCCCGAAGAGCAAGAAGAAGCGGAAAGAGTAGCCCGACAGTCAAGTATGTACCAGTTTGTCGACAACACACTGTACAGAAGAAGACTCAACGGTGTGAAATTGAAGTGTATTCACCGGTAAGACGGACAAAAGTTGTTGGCAGAGATACATGGAGGCATATGTGGTCACCACATTGGCGCAAGAGCACTTGCCGGCAAAGCATTCCGGCAAGGTTTCTTTTGGCCGACAGCCCTCCAGGATGCAACTGCACAAGTAACCAAGTGTGAAGCGTGCCAGTTCCATTCCAAGAAGATACACCAGCCAGCTCAAGCTCTCCAGACGATCCCTTTATCCTGGCCATTTTCGGTCTGGGGGCTCGACATCCTCGGCCCCTTCCCCCGAGTAGTCGGGGGCTTTGAGTACTTGTACATTGCGATCGACAAGTTCACAAAGTGGCCAGAAGTGGAAGCAGTGAGGAAGGTGACAGCACAGTCAGCAGTCAAGTTCTTCAGGTCGATTGTTTGCCGCTTCGGGATCCCTAACAGGATCATCACCGACAACGGTACGCAATTCACGAGCCGCACCTTCATGCAGTACGTCCAAGATCTTGGCGCCAAGGTCTGCTTCGCTTTTGTTGCTCACCCCAGAAGCAACGGTCAAGCGGAGAGGGCAAATGCTGAAGTGCTGCGTGGGCTCAAGACCAGGACTTTCGACAGGCTGCACAAGTGCGGAAGAAACTGGATTGAGGAGCTGTCGGTGGTTCTTTGGTCGATCAGGACGACGCCAAATCGAGCCACTGGCCAGACACCTTTCGCTCTAGTCTATGGAGCAGAGGCAGTTCTCCCCACGGAACTCATATATGGGTCACCGCGAGTGCTCGCTTATGATGAGCTTGAGCAAGAGCAGTTGCGACAAGATGACGCGCTGCTCCTTGAGGAAGACCGTCTTCAGGCTGCTGTATGAGCTTCTCGCTACCAGCAAGCTTTGCGCCGCTACCATAGCCGCAAAGTTAACGCCAGAAGTCTCGAGGAAGGCGACCTTGTTCTTCGGCGCGTTCAGTCCGCCAAGAATTCCAACAAGTTGACGCCGAAGTGGGAAGGCCCTTACCGGGTGAAACGACTCACTAGGCCTGGCGCTGTCCGCCTTGAGACCGAAGATGGCATTCCGGTGAGCAACTCCTGGAACATTGAGCATCTTCGTAAGTTTTACCCGTAAGGCGCGGTTGCCGGACCCTGTTCCGGCAACCACCTTTTGTACAAGTCTTGCCGCTGTTGCATGTAATCCTTTGTACAAAGCCAGGCATAGACCCTGTGCATAAATAAAGCTCATGTGCTCCGCACATCTTGTCAATTTCATGCTTTCTATTTTTTGCATGTATTATCTGACACTTTGTGTAGCACCTACCCCCGGTAAGCAATAACGAGCCATAAGGCTCCATATCTTTATTTTATCTTCTTTCTTTTTTCTCAAGGAAAGGAAGGTTCCCTCGCCCACAAGTTTGCCGGGGGGGGGAGGAGAAGATAATGGTATGGACCAGGCGTCGTTCAAGAAAGTTTCGCCTTGCCGAAAAGCAGACAACAGAAAAGCTAAGTTGCCAAAGTTTGAGCAATCAGATTTTTAAAAAAATTTAAGTTATCTTCCTTGAACGACCATGCTTTGTATGGAAAACTTGTGCGCGGAGGAACCAGCTCGCGACTAGAGTTGCGCCCTTACTTTGTTTCGAGTCCGCTCAACAACTTAAGTGTGATGCGACTAGAGTTGCGCCCTTACTTTGTTTCGAGTCCACTCAACAACTTAAGTGAGCTGCGACTAGTTGCGACAAGGTTTCTTGTCGGTAACGGCACCGCCAGCAGGCTGCTGACGTCCCGCACTCAGCGCTCGCGGCTAAGGTGTCTGCGCTGGCAAGTTCCCTAAAAGCGTAGGGCAAAAACATACAAAGGAAGGAATCAAGTAAAGGAAATAACATTGCAATCACTACCCAAAATAGAGTTATATTACAAGATAGCTTGTCGCGGCTCTAATAGATTGTTTTCATAACATGACCAGCAACGACAAGAAAAGAAGAAAACAGGCGGCCTAGTCTACACGATCACCCTCAACCCTCTTGATCCCGCTCACCTTGTCCACAATGGGTGCGACAAGGTCCTTGAGCGCCTCCAGATCAGCATCCGGCGGCAGGGTCTTGAGGACGTTGGTGAGGTTAAGGCCCGGGTTGCGGAAGGCCACCTTCACCAACACCTTTTGAAGAGCTCTCTCGCAGATCTTGCGCGACTCGTCGGCCAGCTGCTTTGGGATCCTCTCCCGGAGTCGCTGGAGGGCCGTCGCCAGGCCTTTGAAGAACAAAGTGAGCTTGGCGCTGGATTGGAGGTTCTCATCGGAGGGATACCCGAGATCCTCCATCCGCAGCTGTGCCAGCTCCCTGTCAATGTCTGCGGCAGCATTCACGAGACCCTCCGTCCAGTGCTCCACGGTCTCCATAAAAGTGTTCTGGACGGCGGCAGCACTCTCCAGCAGCGCCTTGTCGGCCTTTATCTCCTCCTTCAAGGCCACCTCCTGCTCCCTGGCGCCGTCCAGCATCTTGGTCAAAGTGGTCAGCTTCAACTCAAGATCTGCGTTGGAGTCCTTGGCGGCGCTGAGCTCCTTGCCCTTCTCGGCGAGACGGGCCTGCAGCTTTGAGTGGCTGTAGGCGTCCTTCTCCCGCTCACGCTTGAGCGCGGCAAGCTCCTCGCCGCTCGCCTTGAGATCGGCCTCCAGCTGCGCCACCTTCGTCTCCAGCTCCTTCTTGGCAGCCTCGGCAACTGCAGCAGCGTCCTCTGCTTGCTTGAGAGCTCCATCGAATGTTCGCTCGCGCGCGGCAAGCTCCTCCTCGTGGCTATCGAGGTTGATCTTCCGCTGCGCCAGCTCGCCCTCCTGCGCAGACAGCTTCTCAGCGGCAAGCCGCTGCTGCTCTTCGACGTCGGCCTTCTCAAGGAGGAAGGCCTTCTGCTCCTCAGCGAGCTGCTCCCGCTCCTCCGCCAGGGACCGGAGAGCTGCCTGGTTGAGACCTCGGAGCTCCTCCGTGCGCTTCTCAATGTCTGCTCCCTCCTTCGCGACAAGCGCCTCGCGGGATTCCAGCTTGGCTTGCCGAGTGCGGTAGAGCGGCAACAGCTTCCGCAACAGCCGCTCCTCCTCGGGCTCGTCTCTGCTGCTACTTGGCGCGTCAACCAGCGTCAGCCCAGCAGAGGCGAGCACATCTCCATCGAAGCTTTCTCCTTCGACCGGAGCCCTGGACATTGACGCCCAGGGGAGGTTGATGAAGATGCCATTGCCGGCCTTCAAGTAGACGCTTGGCTGGGGCTCTTCGGAGCCTGGCGCTGCGTCAGCGGCGGAAGGGTAGGCGGTCGGCGTAGCGCCTGGCGCTCCTGTGGCCTCAAGGCCGTCAGTACGATCGCCAGACTCCTCGCCAGCTGCTGCGGCGGCATCCTTGGCGGCCTCTTCGCCGGCAGGATCATCAGCGCCGGCCGCTTCTTCGGTGGCAGCAGCATCGTCGACAGCAACCTCGGTCTCCATCGGCTCCGCAGCAGATGGGTCCGACGGCCGGAAAAGGAAGAAAAGTCAAGCGAATATCCAAAAAGAAGATCAAACGAAGAAGAACCCAAGGGAAGTTTCGAAGCAAGAGGTTTACCTATACCGGGCTTTGCAGTTGTGGTGTCTGCCGCCGGGGGGCTGCTGGTGCTGTCCCTTGCCGGAGACTTCTCCCTTGCCGGAGAACTCCCCCTTGCCGGAGAGCTCTCCCTTGTTGGAGGATTCTCCCTTGCCGGAGAACTCTCCCTTGGCGGTGTAGTCGAAGCAGATGGCATGTCAGGGGCGGTCTCCGGACGCTCCTGGTGGGGCTGCTCTGCTCCTACACAAACCAGCAGTCAGATACCAGCAAACAAAGAGTATCCATGCGCGCCTAACAGCGGGAAGCAAACCATATACTTACGCTGGGGGCTGCTCTGAAGAACAGTTTCCGGGTCCGGCAAGGTTGTCTCGGACGCACCCCTAGCTGTCGCGGTGGGTTCGTCCTCGATGAAAATCAACGGAACCTTCGCTCTCTTTGCCGCCCTCTGGGCTAGAGTCCTAAAAAGGAATAAGTTCAGAGTAAAGCAAGTGAGATACAAGACAAAACAGCAAGAATTGAAGAAATACGAGTACAACAAGAATCTTACTCTTCTTCCTCGTCGGAGCTAAGCGCGGAGAAGTCAAAGCCTGGCTCACCTCTGGCGCGAGGAGGCGGAGGAGTAGGTTCCCTTTGCCGCTTGGCGGGAGCAGTGACGGTGGTCTGAGACGACCCCGCTCCAGCTGCCGCCGTGGCATGAGAAGCGGCAGGAGTAGAGCGGCGGTCTGGGAAGACCCCGCTCCAGTTGCCACGGCAGCGTGAGGTGCTTCCGCGGCAACAGAACTTGCCGCGGTGGAGCGTGTCACGCGGTGCGGCGGCTGTCGACTCGTCTGCCGCTCCGCTACGTCCCCGGCCTTGCGGAGACGCCTTCTTGGTGGAGCCAGGGGCTCTGCTTGCGACAAGCTACCCGAAGATGAGGAGGAAGAGGAGTCGATCTCCAACGAGCCGCTCGTATCCTCGGCGGGCTCGCCCGACTCGACGTCACGCCCGGCAGGCTCTTCCTCGCCGGCAAGCCCCTCTCGCTTGGCAAGGCTTGCCGCCTCCACTGCCTCTGCCTCCTCCACGGTGAATCCAAACTCGCCCGCGGCTGCGGCTGCCGCCGCCTCTTCCAGCCTAGTGGCGATGCGCTTCATCTCCTCGTCGGTGGTGTCCCGGGTGAGGCCCTTCTGCTCGTCGGAGCGGATCGGCACTTCTACCAAGCCATCGAAGAACGCCTGCATGACGTCGTCTGCAGGCTCTTGCCAAGCTGGGTCAATTCCATGCGAGTCGCACAGCGGCATCATTGCACGAATGCGGCTGAGCGAGGAATTGTTGCACAGTGGAACGACACCCCTCGGCAACCTGAACACTTCGGGATGTTGAGGGTTGTATTTGAACAGCTCCTGGAGCATCGCGTTAAGCTCCAGAACAGTGAAGTTGAAGTTGAGGCCCGGACGCAGCCTCATGATATCCGCCGCATTCTTGAACTCCCAGGCAGGTCTCCTCCTCTCCTGCAGGGGAGCGATGCGGCGGCGAAGGAAATCTGCGCCAACGGCGCCTACAGTGAGCCCGGCAAGCCTGAGGCATTGGATCCGGGCGACGACAATCTTCAGCCTGTCGTCTTCCGGGGTCACGTTGCTCCAATCGCTGCCCCGCACTACTGGAGTTTGGCGCTGGGCGGTAAATGGCTGCGGGTCCTCCTCGACAATCCAGCACCAGTCTGCTCTCCATTCCTCCCACTTGCTGCGGAGCTCTCCCTCCAGATAAGATTCCTTCTTGCCGGCTTTTGAGATCCAGGCAATTCCGCCGGATAAAGGCTCTCCTTTCTCAACTCGGGGCATAAAGAAGTGGCGAAAAAAGGCTACATTTGGATGGACTCCGACAAAGTTTTCGCAGAGATGTGCAAAAACTGCCATGGTCAGGACAACATTGGGTGTGAAGTCAAGGAGGCGGAGCCCGTAGGTGTTCATAATATCATAGAAGAACTCAGAGAAAGGCGGGCAGAGCCCGCAGTAGAAGAACAAGGCGAAAAAGGGGTATCCAGTTGGAGCCATTTTCCAAGTGACGGCTGGAAGTACCTTCGTGCGCGGGTGCGCCCGCGTCTCCGTCGACCAGAAGAGGTAGTAGTACTCCCTCAGATCCCTCGCGGCAAGCTTGGGGGGGAAGATTGCCCGCTCCTTTCGCAGCGCCGCGAGCCGCTGCGCCTCGGCCGACTTCACGACCTTCCCCTTCTCGGCTTTCGGAGCCATGGCGGAAGTGGTGAGGGAGGTCGACGGCGTTGGTGGTGCTGGTGGCAATGGGGGGCGGAGCGCTGCTCTCTTTCGGCTATGGGAAGAAGGGGAGTGGCGGAGATTTTCGAGGTTGGAATAGCAACCGGCGGATGGGCGAACTGCCCCTGTTTCCCCCACTTATAAGGAGAGAGGGGGCGGACGTTCCGCCTTTCCGAATAAAGAAACCACCCACGATCTCTCCCACGACGCCGCAATCAACGCGTGCCATTCGGGGAGGGCGCGGTGGATACAGAGAAAGATACGGCGTGACCCAGGCCGCGCGTGCCCGTGCCCTGTTTTGGGCCTGGCCCAACAGCGCTTGGCACCATGTATGGCCCAGGCCCGGGGGCTCCTGTCGGTGTACTAGAGTAGGTGTACCCTAGTATCCCGAACTTGTGCACGGGCAGTCGCAGCATCCCGCGGCAAGGCTTGCCGGGTGACCGCCAAGGTCCACTGCGGTTCCTTTGGAGCCATTCAAGAACAAAGTATTCAAGCCAAGGAGACAAGGCCCCGGCAAGAGGAGCTTGCCGGGAAGGCCACTCAAGGCACAAGACCCCGGCAAGAGGAGCTTGCCGGGAAGGCCAACCAAGGCACCTCAAGGAACTTGCCGCGACGCGCCACGCGTCCCGGCGAGGCCCGGTGAGCGGCAAGCCTCCGGACGCGACAAGACAACGACCGCGGCAAGGCGTTTGCCACAGCAAGCCACCACTCCGTACCCACGCTCCAGCACATCCACCAACGTGTCGCTCTGGGACCCTTCCAGGCGTACGTGGCGGGAGGCTGTGCAACCAGCGGTACGCGGTGGCAAGCGGCGCTGACAAGATTGCCATCATGGCGAACGGTGGCGTCCCTGACGGTCCCTTTTTGCACTGTTTGGGCGACGCAGATGGGCATTTAATGCCCTTGTCCCCTGCCGTCAGGGTTAGGTATGATACACTGTACAGGTAGCTGTACCAACCGCAACACCTTTCCATTTTTACCCCTGTCTACGTTGCCACCTGTCGGTGACCCCTTGAGCATATAAAAGGAGGCCCATGCGCAACATAGAGGGAGGAGAAGAACACACACTCGGTCTCGTTAGCGGCTGGCGTGTACTGTAGCACTCATCGCTCCTGAGCAAGAACTCAATACAAACCACAAAGTAGGAGTAGGGTTTTACGCATCCATGCGGCCCGAACCTGGGTAAACTGCTCGTGTGCTTCGCCTCGATCTGCTCTTCGTGCGATCTCCGCCCCCGCCAAACCGAAAGGGGCTCGGTCCGCCAGTCCCCATAGGTGCTCGTGGATCAGTTTCCCCGACACTACCGGAATAGTTGCAAAGTTTAATTTCAGGTGTGCTTAATTTAATTTGAGGGGTGTGTTGTGCTGAGCCCCCCACAGAACTATGTTATGTTTCTTCTCGTTACTTTAACTCTTCAGTACGTACATACTAGTATTTCTTACATTTCATCTTTTAGTTGGTATAGTACTACCACTCGTTTCTTCACATTATATACATACAATATATATGGCCAACATCATATAGCCAACAGTTTAGTTGTCAAAGAATTTCAGGGTGCTTAGTTTTATCAAAGAATTCCAGGATGCTTAGAGGGTGCTTGGATCCAAGGGACTTATTTTAGTCTGACTAAAAATAGTCTCTTTAAGAGGCTAAAGTTCCAAGCACCCCTGACTAAAGAGGGGCTAAAACTAGTCTTGAGACTAAATTTTTTTAGTCAGGGGTACCCCTACTAAAATGTGGATTAGTCCTCTCTCTACTCATTTAACTCCTCCCCTTTAACACAGACGAGTTCTGGATTGGAGGGTTTGGAGGATAATAAATGCTCATTGACTTGATTTTATCCTTTTTAGTATTTGGATCCAAGCATGGGTGAGGCTAGCATGTTTTAGTCCCACTACTTTTAGTCATGGGACTAAAACGTATCCAAGCACCCTGTTAGTTTTATTTGAGGGGTGGGTTGTGCTGGACACCATTATTGTGACTAGACTTTTTAATAGTACTATATGCATAATTTGGCGACAAGCGCTCTCTATATGTACCACCTTTTTTAATTTCAAGTTTTGCTCCATGGCGCAATCCATCGATACTACTGTTGTACAAAAGTATACATTTTTTAAAAGGCTAGAGGGCGGGGCAGTCTAGCTTGGTCGGTTTCACGAGAGGCGAGGGCCTTTGTGATTTGACGGCTCATTACTGCTGGAAGGCAGGGCCTTGTGATTTGACTGCTCGTATAAATGCGTCGACGACCTGATCGAGGAGGAGCAAAGAACCGTGCGGTATACTCAAGTTTTCCACTGGACTAGTACTGCTACGGAGGAGCACGAAACACGGCAGCCCAGTGCCATATGGCGATAAAAAATGATCTAATTTGCTAGTCACATCATTGTTAGCATTGTTCTATTCATTCCCTAAAAAACATTGTTCTATTCATGCCTCGCAGTGAACGTGACACGTGCGGCGAAACACGCGAAGCAAAAGATGAAACACAGGAGAAAAAGAAGAAGGAAGATTATCACCCCAAATGATCTAATTCGCCATGGAGTCGTAACTGCTTCTTCATCGCCTCCACGACCTCCATCTCCTTGCGCGTCTCCTCCGCCATCTTCATCATTGTGTCCATGACGCGGCATTTCTTGATGAGATCCTTCATCATCTGTTCCACGGCCATATTACGTACCTTGGTAGTAGTCGGGTGCTCGATGCGGAGCTTCGCCAAGTCTTCCTTCTGTTCCATGGCGAGGGCCCAACATCTTCATCGAGGAACTACTATTCTCGTGCAGCTTCTTCCAGCCGGCGTTCTTCTCCTTCAACAGGTCGATCTCGTGGCAGAGCTTCGCATTGTCCTCCCGAAGTCGCAGGATTTCGCCGGCCGCCTTCTTCTCCGAGGCAATGCTCTTCTTCAGCAGCATCACCAAGCCGACGGTCAACTCCCCCTGTTGATTGAGCTCAGCGGGCATGTCGTCGAGGCTCTCCTTCGGCAACTCCATCAAGCCTTGGATGAACTCCTTCTGCTTATTGAGCTGATCGGGCATGTCGCCGAGGGATAACGACTCCAGCTCCGCCAGCTCGGCATGTTCTCCTCCGCAGCTAGGGCGCTCCATGGAGCCATTGCCTGCCCATGAGAGATCTTTCGAGGTCTTTGCATGGCGGGGAGCACTCTTTTTTTCCCACAACCTTGGTTGCCGCTCCCTTGTTATGAGTAGTTCTCGACCTAGAGCTCTGCTCACCGGCCATGGCAACGACGGACAAAGAAGAAGCACTTATGAGGAGGAAAGGTAGAATGATTTTCGGTTAGGTAGTTCCCCTTTTTATAACCTAAGTAGTAGCACTAGTACTAATACCTGCATAGTGGGAACACGCTCAGGTTTGGTACGTACTACTAGTAGGTGTGAGCAGGCTTTCGAATGTGATGGGAACAAGGTAAAGATTAATTGATGGTTTTGGTTTCGAGGCCCGAAACGGATCTCGATGAGTTTAGCGGAACATAAATTTCAAGTACTACACTGCTCAAATGCGTAAATATTATGTTACTGTCAAAAATTGGCACAAAATACAAAGGAGACCAATGGAAGTACTACTAGCAACCCACGATTTAACTACTCGCATGCGCGCAGTGGAGTAATAATGTCTTTCTTCCGTCCTCACGTCCACTCAATTTGCATGCGCTGTATTAATTGACCATCAATGAAGTGAACAACTTTACACGCGTCAAATTATCACATGGGGTGGATCTTGGTACAAAATTGCGTCCGCCCGTGTACCCGCGTGTGCGTGCGAGGAATGAGTGCGGCATGGCGTGCGTGCACATCTTCGCTTCGAGCATGTACCGCCAGTATGGCTCAGGGAGGACGAGTACATTCTTCTGGAACCAGCAGCACGTCACTGTGATCAATCCACGCAAGGAGGTCGCGACAACGCCTACACACGTGCCACGTGGCTTCATGAACTGTAAGAGAGACACTGTGTAGCGTGCCACTGGTATTCTAGTTTACGTGTTTTGCACAAACTCGAAGTACTAGTAAGGTACACGTGCATTGCACGCATCAGATTTTGCAACCAAATTATGAATAAATACCACACTATAGCATGTAAGCTCTGAGTCATATATGCCTGATGTAGCCCTTCGTTTAATTCTTATAGTTCATCTCATTCAAAATCAATTAGTTTTTATAAAAAAGCTAAGAACGCGGGAATAGGAAAAACATGGGATTATAGTGGAATGTCATCTTGAATCCTACAGGATTGTACGAGTGTTTGATTGTGCATAGAAAAAACGCAGAATTCTTTCAAAGAGGTTTGAGTGGATGGGATGTTTCCTATGAAATCTAGTGCAAATGAATCATATGGAAAAAATCCTATGGTTTACAATCCTACAAATCAAACAACCAAGATAGGAAAAAATCCTAATGATTAGAATCCTCCAAAATTCCTTTGAGAATCCTTTGAATCAAAGAAGCCCTTAATCTATTTTATGATTCATGGAATTGTGCGTTGTAAAGCATAAAGTAAAAAACAAATAATGGCAATTCAACTGGAAAAAAAAGTTTGGGCAGTTATGATACGGAAGATTCTAGAACAAAAGAGAACCATTGTTGTTTTGAGGTTTGTACATGTGGCAAAATCCAGTGGGGGGCTAGAAGATGGTGCGAGGGGCCGGGTGGAGGGAGACTATGAAGGAATGCGCAAGTGCGAGATCGATATTTACAGAGAGGGGGTGAATACGTGCGCTGATGCGCGCAGTGGCGGAGCCATGAAAAATTAATGAGCTAGGGGGCCAAGCATTGCTAATCCTTTACGAGGAGGGTCAATTCATGAACTTAAACCATTTTTAGCAGTAGTTGTCTAATGATCACATTCATATTAGCCTTGATATATAGTGATGTTAGGGGGGAGGGGGCAGGGCCCTTACTGCCCCCTGTCTTCGCCATTGTGCACGCGTCTGAGAGATGAAGCGGAAGGCATGGATGATGAGAGGGGGATGTTGGATACATAATTAATGTGGGTGTATTAGCTATATATGTTAATCCTATATAGAGAGGTATAGATTGATCGATGTGGACGTGGGAAAGAGGGTGAGACCTCACTGGATATATCGATTGATCGATTTGTGTGGAAAACTATGAAAGACCAAGCTATATACACACATACATAGAGGAACATCGATTGTTGCGCATGCACGCGTGAGAGATAAAGAATGCCCGATATGATGGAGAGGGGGATGTGTGTTGGTTTGTGCCTTCATGGGAGACCGACCTGAAGAAAAAGATTGCATGTGTGCGATGGATAATGCCAACTGGTAGTGTGTGTGCATGCATGCACGAGAGAAAGTTATTGGTACAATTATAAAGAGAAGACTACTGTGTGGGTGTAAAAGAATAGCTGAAGAGGTGAGGTCACAATCAATGTAAAGTTGAATTCAAATATTTGAATAAGAGATCCAGATGTTTGAAACCCATGCATGCATGAATATAATGGAGATCTGCACGGTGTGGTTTGGAAACAAGCATGTTGTAATGTATACACATTGAACAAGGTCAGACTGATTTGAATTTGAGATACTGATGGCAGACATCATTTGGCCACGTCGCATCCGCGCATGGACACATTATTCTAATTGGAGATGATGGGCGGCTTTTGCATCACATATCTATTTCTATACCCCTATATATATATATTATATATTATATATTTTTTATTCTGTGCGGGTAACTTTAACTTTGAAAGATGGTCATTGGATGAGGCGAATCCGATGGTCCAAAGATGGCAAATTTGAGCACTACTGGCCGTTGGATATCATCTGGATTCCACCATATTTCGCCACATGTATAATCTAGAAGACTCCATGGTTGAACTTAAGCATAATGCAGAAACATCAAAACACAAGCACTTCTTATTTGTTCTAGAATGTTCCGTATCAGAATTGCCCAAATGTTTTTCTACATGATTTGCCATTATTTGTTTTTACTTTATGTCTTACGACGCACAATTCCATGAATCTTAAAATAGATTAGCTTTCTTATAAAAACTGGATTATTTTGAATGAAATGAACTATAAGAATTAAACGAACATCTACATCATGCATATATGAATCAAAGCTTGCATGCTATAATGTGGTATTTATTCATAATTTGGTTGCCAAATCTCATGTGTGCAATGCACGTGTACCTTACTCTAGTCTAAATGGTGTTTGTGTGTGTGTTGTGCGTGTTGAGGTGCAAATTGTCTTTTTTTGGGTACACGTTAAGCTTGTTCTTCCGAAATTTCAAGCCACGCCTTGTTATGCGGAAAATTCAAGTTAGCGTCTCTGTCTATCGTGCTGCGAAACTCCCGGCTCTTCAACTCGTGCCTTGTTAGCCTGAAATATTTAAGATATATCTTTGTCTCATTGTGCTCCGACAAGTCCCTCCATCTCAACCCGCGCCTTGCTATTCCGAAATTACAACGAGCGCGAAAACTCCCACCTCCCGTGAAATCCCGACACGCGAAATGCCCATGGTACCCCTGAACCGAAAGAACCGCCTCAAATCGGTGGGGGTACTTTCGTAACTTACCCCACATTTCGGACAAACGTGTCTCTAAGCCATGGTTCCCCACTGCCATCCCATCCGCCCACCCATTCGTACAACAAGGCCGCGAAAATCCGTGATGAAACCCCACACCCTGCTCCGTACGCCACCCAGCCGGAGCCTCTTCCCCGACGATGTCGTCCACAGCAACACCTCGACGTCCCTCATCCACCGTACCGGATGAGGATCCGTCGTCGATCTCATCGTCTCGCCGGTTCAGCCACCCCGTCCTCCACCTCCAAGGAGCTGCCCCGACGTTCCCCTCGTCTTTCACGCCACCTCCATTCCCACACCGTCGTCTTCACCTGGACCAACGGAAGAGCATCATCATCACCATTTCCTCCGATGAAGCTGCGGCCTAATCGGCGCCACCAAAGAGGTTGTACACTAATCTCTGCATTTTCTTCTTGATTCGATCTCACGATGCTACCGGCGCTCGGTCCCGAGCCGACACGGCGTGGCTCCATCCACGGCGGCGTCGCCAGCCACTTCCTCCACGGCGTCGCTCCCTCGGCGGCGACGTCCACATCAGTAGGACCTGCTGCTGCTTTAGCTCTCGCTCGCGCTGCTGCTCTGCTCTTGCTCTAGGTCCCCTGCCTGATCTACTCTTGCTATTGCTCTTGCTCGCGCTGCTGCTCTCGCTCTTGCTCTTGCTTGCGATGCTTCTCTGATTTAGCTACACTTCAGTCGACTCAATCGACTTTTGGGTCAGTCGATTTTCAGGGGGTGGGGGGGCTCACCGGGGTGAAGGAAGAACCAGCCGCGCGCGGGGAGGGGGGCTCGCCGGAGAGGTACCCCACTATCTATCTTAGGGTTCAGGATGGGGGCGGTGGTCGCCGGTGGTGGCGGGGCATTGGCGGGGCCGTGGCGTGGGGATCGCCGGAGGAAAAGCTCGGCACGGGGGTGGGGCCTAGAGGGATGTCCAGGGCGGCGGCGGACCGGCGGTGGGGAGTGTTTTCGGGGCGGGCATGGCGGTGCACCGCCGGCCGCGGGCGGCGGGGTGCTGTTGTTTGGCCGGCTCAGGGGGGTGGAGGTTGAAGATGAACCGCAGGCCCTTGATTTCGTATCCAACGGCTGCAAAATCGACTGACCAGAGATGAAAAAGTCAGTCGACCGACATGTAGCCTCACCTTGCTAGTGCGTTCAGTTTCAACAGCAAAATTCAGTTTCGACAGTTAAGTTCAGTTTCGATAGTTAAGTTCAGTTTCGACAGTTAAATTCAGTTTCCACAGTTAAGTTTAGAGATGAGCGGCTGATGTATTTTACATCTAGCACTTTGTGGTTATGTATTTTACGTCATGTATTGGAGATGCTATTAGAATTCCAATCAGGTTAACGTTGTTCGTTGTCTCTCTTGTCCTGCTTCAGCCTCGGCGTCATACAACTCACCGGAGCTGGTCAAACGATGAAACCCTCCATCACAGCGGAGCAGTACCTCGGGCTCCATCTCCAGACGCCTAAGATCTTCTTCCCCTCCTCCGACAGCCAAGTCGGCCGGAGCATCCTCACCGGCCAACCCAATCACGCTGAGATCGACATGGCTTCGCCAAAGAGGTTGTACACTTGTTGCATCTCTCTTTTTACTCTACATGTTATATATATTGTCCACTGAGCACTCGTAGTAATGGGAAATACCATTATTTTATCCTACTATATGACAAGCAGTGAGGTACCAGGCAACTTAGCTATCCGTGATGGACTCTCTTGAACACCATCATTATTTATCTCTGCGTGTTTCAGCTGTGCATTTGTTGATGGGCCCGGGAGTTGAGCTAGTATGGCAGTGGCCTGGGTCCAAAGTAATAGAAGTAGCACAAAAACATCTTTTTAGTGTAGGATTTTCCTTGCTCAAGCCTGCCTACTAGAATCGCCAGTGCTTGAAAGGAAAAGTGAATGAAAAACATTGGAATTGGAAAGTTTCGTATGGTACTACTTTTGATGAATTTGTTGCAAAGGAATGGAGCAAAGGAAAACTGTAGGATTTGTTCCTTTAGTGTTTCCTTGAAAGAAAAACCGTAGGAATTCTAATTTCCACTTCTCCTTCTTTTCATATTCCTATTCATCAAGCACAAGACTAAGAGATAGTAGAATTATAACCGTACATTTTCTTGTGGTTTGACTTAATCTCACCATGCTTTTTTGCATCCTGTGATCTTCCAATTGTTGTGAATCAAACACCGAGATTGGCAGAAATCCTGTGTTTTTCAATTCTTTGTTTTGCACGTGCATTCCTATCCTATTCCTGTCTATTTCCTATCCCTGCATTGTTAGAATCCTCAAATTCAAACAAGCCCTTACTCAATTACTTCTGTTACAGATATGTGTCAAAGAAAACCTTGTGTGGTTTGTCCTGCTCCTGCGGCGCTGTGTTCCACCCCAGCTCAGCTGCTCCAACGATGGAAGGGCTCACCACAGTAGGGATCAGCTCTCCAGACTGTCTTTCGCCGCCTCAGATCTTCTTCCCCGCCGCCGGCAGCCAAGACAACTGCATTACCATCATCAACTGAGCAGATGACCTTGAGGACTACACGGGTCCGCAAGAGAGGTCGCCCTCTTTCGTGTCTACTTACGTTATGCGTCGCTTAATATGTTGACATGCTACATTATCGTCGTGTTCACCTATTAGACTCCGAGTCAGGTCCAAACTAATGCTGAGACTTGAGTTTTTAAATGGTTGTGGGGTACATATTGGGGCAGCAATCAGTACTATCTGTCTACTATCTGGTTAATCTCCGGTGTCTACTATGAGTTTCATGTTGGGTGCAAACAAACATTAAAGGAGCCATCATTGGTTTTATCCTAAAGCTATTATCTGTCTGCTATCATTGGTTTTGGGTCTATCCACAGTTTGCTACCATCACTCTGGATTTGTGCATGCACTCCTTACATAATCTCACTATGTTTTATTCCTATGCATGCCAGTTATTGTACACAACGGAACTGATCATGTAGAGCAAAAGAGACAAGCCTTGCGTGGCAATAAAATTTCATGCAGACGTTGTTCCATGGTGGGCGCAAAGGCAGCCCCCCCTCCACCCATTTCGGATCGTAATCAAGAGGAAGATAACTGTTATGAGGGGGATTCAGAAGGAGAGGACCACTCCTATTTACCCCATGAGGTCTTCGCTCTAACTTGGCATGCTGATGTTGGTAATATCATGCATATGGTGCCTTGCATTGCTTACTATATACATTAAAGATGTCATCTGCTTAGTTTAGACATGCTTTGTGTCAATGCCATCTGTTTAGTTTCTTTATCGTATATGTGAATCATGCAATGCCATCTTGTCTAGCCAGGCATCGTATATGTGAATTCTATCTGACAAAGCGCATGTCTTGCTGGTTACCGATAGCACCTCAGAGGAGGATTCAGAGACAGATGACCAGTCATATTCCCCGCCCCCCGAGGTGCATGCCCTAACTTGGCAGGGTTATGTTGCTCATATCGTGCGTATGGTATCTTGCATTGCTATGTCATTTGCTTAGTTTAGACATGCTTTGTGTGAATGCCACCTGTTTAGTGTCTAATTACCATATATGTGAATTATGCAATGCCATCTTGTTGCAAGACATTATATATGTGAATTATGCAATGTTATCTTGTTGCAAGGCATTATGTATGTGAATTATGCAATGCCATGCTGTTTAGGCAAGCGTCATATATGTGCATTATATCATGCCGTCCTTTTTTTTGTATTTCTCATTGCTTTTGTCGACAATGTTTGTATATTCAACTGCTCTTCCTGTGCATCAGCCATTTGAATTGGTGATGGAGAAATCTGGAGGGAAAACAAGGTCTTCAGAGAAGACAATGCTACCTGTTGAAGCAGATATCTTGCTGGTTACAGATAGCTCTTCAGAGGAGGATTCAGAGGCAGATGACCAGTCCTATTATCCCCCTGAGGTGTATGCTCAAACTTGGCAGGGTTATATTACTCATATCATGCATATGTTGTATTGCAATGCTTAGTTTTTACATCATATACACAATATTGAATGCCATATCCTTAGTTGACACATCATATATGCGATTGCCCTCTGCTCACTTCCTTAGTATATAAATCATATCTTTGAATTATGTCATGCTATGATGTTTACATAGCCAGCATGTTTCTAAATTATGGCATGCCAACCCATTTTCTAAAGACATAATATAGTTATATCATCTCATCCTGTTTACATAGTCATCATATTTAAATTATGTCATTATATTCGTGAATTATATCATGCCATCATGTTTCCATCGACGGCATGTTTGTGATTTATGGCATGCCAACCACTTTAATAGACACATCGTATAGTTATATTATGTCATCTTGTTTACATAGTCATCATATTTTGAAGTATGTCATTCTATCCTGTTTAGTTAGCCATCATACATGTGAAATTGTGTCATGCTATCCTGTTTAATTAGCCATCATATATGTGAAATTATGTCCTGCTATTCTGTTTGCTTAGACAACATAAATGTGAATTATTTCATGCCCTGTTTTCTTCCCTACTATCCAATGCACCTGTCTATCTTACAATGTCTGTACATTCAATTACTTCGCTTGTTTATCAGCCATTTCAATTAGAGGGGGTGATGGCAGTATCTGTGGGAGTAAAAACACGGTCTTCTGAAAAGATCGTGCTACCTGTCGATGCCGATAGAACCATGGTTGTACTTGCCCAAGAACCAGCCCCACCACACATAACGCACACTCATGCAGATTGTACCCCTACCTAGTTGGACAGAGAACTAGCTACACCCCTTCTAACCCCAACCCCAGCAGATAGACACCGAGTTCCCATAGACACAGCACGGTCTCCACCATAGAGCACCCAAACATGAGCAGTTAGTAAGGCAACTGCAGTGCCCAAATCACGAGGACCACCACTCCGAACCCGAAGTCGACGCTTAAAGCAGAAGAATAATTGTTCTCAGGTCAGGTTCCGTAGCATGGTTCGTACTACTTTGCTCTTGCATCACTGTATTTACTGATACCAACTAATTTCAAATTTTAAGGATGCAATTGAAACTCCAATGGTGCAACGGGTATGTTTTCAACCTGTTTCTTCAACGTGTTTGGTTGTTTGCTGTTGTAACTTGCTCTATGTTGATTTCAGTTTCAATTGAATAAACAGATATGTTCTCATGCCATGCACATTACAAGTGTTGTTATTGCTGTGTAGTTTCCCACACTTATATTCTGTCTATGCTGCTTTGTCTTAAATAGAGATGATTCGAACTGTATCTATCTTGATTTGGCAACATAAACTAGAATGATATAGACCATACAGTGACCATAGTACATAGATATATGTTTGTTTCATGCTGTTATCCTGTCCACCTTACTACTGAACTGGTTTACCAAAATGAGTTTCATATACTACATTGTAAACCTGAGATGTGTTTGTTTGTTTCTCTTTTAGAACATGGATAAAATATTGGAGAAGAGTACCC
The DNA here is from genome assembly GCA_032464435.1 of Aegilops umbellulata. Taxonomy (NCBI): domain Eukaryota; kingdom Viridiplantae; phylum Streptophyta; class Magnoliopsida; order Poales; family Poaceae; genus Aegilops; species Aegilops umbellulata. The sequence goes on from CP136055.1 coordinate 105,680,693, forward strand.
TGTTATGCAATGGTAAAGGAAGTAATGCAGATAAGGTTCAAGATAGTGAGACATCCCTGTTGGTCTCCAAGAAAGCTGATAAAAACTATATTGAAGACACTGAGACAACCCCAAAGTACTGTCTTGATGTAGTGTTCGAGTTACTGGCTACCACTGCTGGCGCCAGCTCTTCGAACTCGTTGCCGCAATTAGTTCGGCTTCTTGAGTCTCAACATCAAGTTGAAAGACATCGATCATATGTTATGCGACAGGAAGCCGAAGGACTGAGGAAGTCCCTGCAGAATTCAGATGCATACTTTCTGGTGCAACAGCAAGCGCTGGAGGACTTAAGCGCCAAATGAGAGAAAGTTAATAAGCTTGCTAAGCATCTTGCCAGCATTATGGGTACCCAGGATATTGTTTCTTGAGCTCTTCTGAAGTGGTTTCAGTTCTGGACTTGTTTTTCTGCGGCGTTTATATGCTGCTGTGTTCCCTATATTTGCACTGGTGGCGAACTTTGATGCCCAGTGGATGTAATATGTGTAATAGCCATGATAGCCTAGTGTAAGTTCCTTGCTTATTTATTTCCTTGTTGTCTTGTTTATTTGTTTGCTTGTAGTCAGTGCAGTTCTTTTTCTGCGGTTTGCTGGTGGCTGCAATAACCTATTTTTTAAAACTAGGCCACAATAACCATGGGCTAATATTTACTGTAGTGACACTGGGCCTCCTACGGGCCGTAGAAACTGTGGGCCTTCTACGGGCCGAATAAACAATGGGCCTTTTACGGGCCGTAGAAGCAGTGGGCCTCTACGGGCCGTATCATCAATGGGCCTTCTACGAGCCATATCATCAATGGGCCTTCTAAGGGCCATCTCATCAATGGGCCTTATACGGGCCATATGATCGATTGGCCAAACATGGGCCAAACGGGACCGCATTCTGGCCGTAAACGGGCTAGAGTTGGAATCGGCCGTTCATCGACCGACCATAACGGGCCATCGTTAATAGGCCGTCTTTAATGACGCTATGAAAATGACCCAATGTATTAACGGACCACAAACGGGCCGACTGTAACCACGGACTGAATTTGGCCCACAAGCAGAAAATGACAGTAACGGGCCGTAAGTAAATGAATGCTGGAAATGAGCCCAAGAATAAATGGGCTCTGAGAAGGCCGAAAGATAACATGGGCTGGAAATGGCCCAACGGAATAACGGGCCGTTAATGGGTATAAAGTGATACACTGTTCATTACGGGCCAGTTTCACCACGGGCCATTAATGGGTGTAAAGTGATACACTATTCATTACGGGCTAGTTTCACCACGGGCCGTTAATAGGCCAAGAGTTACATAGGGCCTCATATGGGCCAAAAGACGTCATGGGCCATACATGGGCCAGAAGTGAAAACGGGCTGGAATCATATTGGATGGCCCAGATGATGCTACTGGGCCTAATTCAGATAGGGCGTAACGGGCCTTGGGTTAGCGGGCTATAAATGGGCTATATGCGAACATGCCATTAACAGGCTTTCCATGGGCCGGCCCGCCACCTTTTGACCAAGTCAAACGGGCCGGCCTTTTCACAGGAATGGGCCTCTGTTGGGCTGTGCCACGTGTCGACGTATCATAGGCGCCTATCTGACCCACTGACGAGCTGACACGTGTTTCGTTCGGCCAATAAGAATTTTACACGTGGAAATTTCCCATTGGTCGGGGCTGTTAACGGGTTATCAGATCCAAAACCCGACCCGATAGCTTAACGGCGTTCCGTTACGGTGGATGCAACATGTCGGTCACCCTTGACGAAAGCACTTCTGTGACGCGCGATTTATCGTCATGGAAGTGGACACTTCCGTGATGATAATTTTGGTAATGTCATGGAACACTTCTACGACAGCACATGTATGACTATCTTGATTCTGTCATAAATTTGTCATGGATGTACATGCATGACAAAAAACGCGGCCTACTGTGACAAACACGTATCATCACGGAAGTGTATTTTTTTGTAGTGAAGATGGCCGGATTGGGGGCTGTTCCGATGGTGACAATATTCCGGACACCTCTGATCTGCCAAACCGGGTTGGAATCTTCATGGCCGGTACACAGCCGACGCTTCACTCTTCGACCGCAGCAGCAATTTTTCCGGATCAGCAGCGGCGACGGCAGCCGGGGCAGGAGGCCCTGTGCGACCGCCGGCTCAGGTTTTGTCTGATTTATTTGATGCATTGGCAACGCTGATGGCGGAGGCTAACCCGGCGGATCAGGATGCGCACAATCCGGAAATCACGAAAGTAAAGGATCAGATTACTCAGGCCAAAGCCGACTTGGCCGCTGAGGATACCAGGATGGCCACAGAGCGGGCCGCTTTGGATGCACAGGCTTACCAGCTTATGCTGGATCAGAATGCATCGCATGAAGTCCTAAAAAGGAGACATCGATCTCGCCTGCCTCCGGTTTATGATGCTAGGAACCTCTTTAATAGCCCAGGGGTGAGGACTAGTAATCCACCGGTGGTGAACCGGACGGAGGCACCTGGGGCAGGGGCACCGGTTCAGCCATGATTGATGGATCCGCCTCGACAGAACAACATTGTGACACAACCCGTCCCAACACCATCGGGCCATTATTCTACTCCGATGGAAAATCTTGTTGCTGCCGCTTCACGGCTAGAGGCTATCCCGATTGAAGGTGATTCTCCGGCGGCGGTCGAGATGCGTCGGGTTAAGGAGCTTCTTCAGATAGCCTTGGTTCAACAGGAGGCTTACTCAGATAGTCGTGATCGAATTCATTCCACCCCCCGTCCAAGCCGAAGTTACAGAAGGCGTATGGGTGAACCGGCCGTATCAAGCAATGCGCGGAACCGTGAACCGCCCCGTGGCAACAATCCGGCGGGTGGTGCTGGTGATGCTCAGGAGGTAGTGGACCAGGCTCGAGCACGCAGGGAAGCCGAGTTAGCGGCGCAGCATGAGGCATGTCAACTTACTCCGGTTCGTCCAACCACGTCGGTAGAGCCAGGAGTTACCTCTAGTTCTTTGGGGGTGCCGTGTCTCGTCCCATCATTGCGCAATGTGCGTTTGCCCAAGGATTTCAAGGGATCGCGTAAGGTGCCGAATTACATGACCGATTTATCCCCTGAGACATCGGTTGAAAGCTACGAGATGGCCATGGAGATGTTGGATGTGGATGATACGACATGTGCAAAGTATTTCACCTTGATGTTGGAAGGGACGACACGTACATGGCTGAGGAGCTTACCAGCAAATTCTATCAGGTCGTGGGCCGAGTTGAGAACCCGATTTATCCAGAACTTCAAAGATACCTGCAAGCAGCCCATGTCAATTATGGACTTAGCTACCTGTGTCCAGGAGGAAGGAGAGTCAACAATCCGGTGGGTGCGCCGGGTTTCGGAAATTTTGCATTCATCAGACCGCATCGATGCGGATACCGCAGTTCTGACCTTGGAAGGCAATTGCTGGTTTGAACCTCTAAAGTTGAAATTGGGACGGCTAAAACGCCATTGCAATGATATGGGAACCCTCATGGCTGCTTTAGTGAAGTATGCCGACTCTGATAGTACCAAGGATCCTGTCGTGGTTTTGTCACGGCACATGTCCTCATGAAAGGACTTAGTTGTGGAGCCATCGCGACGGGTTAGCTTAAAGGGGTTAAAGCGGACACAGGGACGCAAGGGAGTTTATACTAGTTCGGCCCCTTCGATGAAGGTAAAAGCCTACGTCTAGTTGTGATGGAATTGATGGGGTTTCGATGACTAGGGAGCAAACAAGCTTCGCCTAAGTCTCGAGTTGTTCTCTGTTTCCTTGAACCCCCACCGGGTCGTCCCCTTATATACATGGGTGACGCCCGTCGGTTTATAGAGTCCCAGCACCGGCTCATAAATGTGTCCGATCTGGTCTCTATTTATTCCTAACTTACAATACAAGTTACATACCAATGCCGGTTTACGGCTACAGGCCTTGAACCAACTATGGGACCTTAGCTCTCATCTGCCTTCTTGGGCTTTAACATACTTAACTATTGGCGAAGTTAACCCAGCCCAGATAGGCCGGTTTACGCCTAGTAGTAATATCCCCAACATTAGGCCCATATTGATTTGAACGGGTTCATGTCAATCCTTAGCAAAAACTTTATCTTCAACATCTTCTTATAAATTGGTGAACCGCCGTGATGTCATCTTCTCCAATTGCCATAAACCGGAGTGACATCATATGTCATAACGAAGCTATCCATTATACCTCCTTGTTTGATAGATCTGCGATAATCGAGGCGACAGTTCCGTATCCAACCCCGCAGCCCCTTGATTCTCGCGCCTGACACATGTCCTTTTCTTTATAAATAGGACCGAAGGGTCATTCCCTTTCTCCCCTTCCTGCTCCTCTTCTTCGTCTTCCTCGCGTCTCCTAGCTTCGGAGCGCCGCCGCCGCCGACCTCTGCACCAACTCTGGCCGCTGCATCACCCTTACTTGCACCAGAACACCGCGTAGATCTCCCGCGTCGTCCTCAACTCCGGTAAATCTTCTGAACTTTTCATTACGGGTCTATTCTAGGGTTTCCATGCTCCTCCAGTGTTGATCGTCTGCTTCATGCTCATATAGAATAGATCTTTTAGATGAATCTATGAACCTTTGCTCTATATAACGGTAGCTTCTAGCATCCACTTTCACTTTGATATGTTTGGACCGTAGATCTAATCCGCAGCTTTATTTTACTGATTCCACACTGTTCCTCCTAGGTCTTGAACATATATTTTTTCCTTTCATGGACACACTCCAGATCCAATGCTATAATAGAATCTTGTGAAATATGTTTCTGCATACTTACTCATCCGCAATCTCGACTGTTTTAATGTTTAGACCGGGCGGTTTAACTTTGTAGAAAAAATTACCAAACCGGTATATACCATTAGTGCCCTTGTTGAACCGCCAGAATTCCTTTAGTCAGGCATTGCCGCTTCACAAACTCCAGTTTATAAATAACTACCTCCGGTTTAGCAATATGTGCATCAGTGTAAATTGGCCCCACACACTCTTGAACCGGAGTTACTGCTTTTGTAGATTGCATCATGGCTAAACAAGTGTATGAGTGCAGATGGGTTCCCTCTCGCGTGACCGAGACTTAGTTGAACAATTTAGTCAAAACTGGCGCTTTGAGTAGTAAAGAGGTTATTCATTGGAGGGTCCTTGGTACAGAATGTCCTCCCACGCCCCAAGAGGGAGAGGTTGTTGTTTTCGCAGATCATCTAGCCCGGGGCTTCAATCCTCCCGGTTCAAAATTTTACCGGGATGTCTTAGCCAATTTCCAACTCCGCCCGCAAGACACTGGCCCAAACTCTGTAACCAACATATGTCACTTCCAAGTGCTCTGTGAGGTATTCTTTCAAGAGGAACCCACAGTTGAATTGTTCAGAGATTGCTTCCAACTAAACCGCCGTACTGAATTTACTGACGGTGCCAATACGGAGTTGGGCGGTATGGCGATTCAAAAGAGAAAGGAGGTCACTTATCCTCACGCCAAACTGCACAGTCATCCCAAAGAGTGGAATCAAACATGGTTCTACTGTAAAGATACCTCTCCTTCTGACGAAAATCCTTTACCGGGTTACCGTCCAGAACGGCTTAGCAACACCCATCCTTTCCCCCAAAGGTTGACTGCTAAGGAGAGAAGTAAATATGCTCCTCAATTATCCAAACTCAGGGCCTTCATGGCTAATGGGCTGACAGGGGTTGATCTTGCCCGCTGCTGGATATCATGGAGTATACTGCCTTTACGTCAATGCTCCGGTTTGATGTGTGAATACACCGGGAGTGAAAAAGACCCTCTTCAACATATTGACATCCATCTCATAGATGACGAACTCACAGAAGTTGTAAAGAAAATACTGAATGAACCGGAATCTGTTTGCGCCAAAACCGGCCTGGCTCCCTTCTGTGCCATCAACAAACCGCCAGCTGTAAGACTTATACCTTTTTCTTTTTGTTGATCCTGCCTGCTCGCTTTATCAATTTGCTAATATCCAAAATTTTCAAACAGGGCGATGATCCATTTTGGAGCAAAAAACCTTTGCAAGAAAAACCGGAGAAGCCAGAGAAACCGGAGAGGCCAAACCGGCCCAAGACCAGAGTTGTTAAGAGGCCAGCTAACAGGAAAAAAACCACCGCGTCTTCTGATCCAATAGCTGATGATGATGTGGGTAATCCAGACCTAGAAGTAGAGCTTGATTCACTTGGATTATTTTTCACACGTCTTATTGATAATGACCATTGTCAGGATGATGCGGAAGGCAGTCAGGCTGATGCTGTAGAGGTAATCACTCTGTCCTCCGATTCAAGCCCTTTACCTTCACAAAAAATCCGTCGGGCAAACCGGAAAATTAAATTTTCTCATCCTCTTGCTTATTTGGATCCAAACTTTCTTATGAAGGCACAACAGCATGAAGCCCGTCGCACAACCCGGCACAGCGGCCAGGTAGTCACCTCCGCCGGTTTACCGAACAGTCCGGTTCGGAAACGTCGTTCAGAGGTCTCTAACTCTCTTGTCAATGCTTGTCCTAAAGCGGGCTGTTTTCGTCAACCTCTTAATCCGTCTGACTCCGATTACCAGGGCACCTCCCATTCATCGTCTGGCGAGTCATCAGACACCCAGCTGCCGCCACTCAAAACGGTGCTTGGGTGAGTTATATTTCTTACGACGTTTCTGATATATTACATTATAACATACGTTGTACTGATCCTTTTCATTCCTTTCAGGGCCAAACCTAGGCCAAGCAAGAAGGTTCGCCTGGACAAAGCGGCCGAAGATGATACTGTTCCTGAACCGGACAAAACACCAGAAGCAGCTATTTGCGAGGATGTGCCAAACGACCCCCCACCGCAAGACGATGATGTTGTTGCTGAAGAACCACATGTTGACACATCAGGTCCTGTTGACGAGCCCGCAAGCCCGGTCCGGATTGATAGAACAACCAGCCCGTCGAAGCAAGCTGATAAACCGGCGACTCCAATGCAAACCGGTGAAGCCAAACATGGTGATGTTATTATTACTGGCATTGGTCGTACCGAGCCCGGCAATCCTGTCGCTTTATCCAAACACATTGCCAAAGAAGAATTTGCTGCAATTGGTAAGGGCAAATGGAATGTCGACTTGTCAACCTATGTCGCTCTATCTCCCCAGGATCTCCATTCCGGCTATCTGAACCGGTTATATACCAGTCGTGACTATGAAGCCGGTCTGGTTAATATGATGAAGGAAAAATATGAGGTAATTTCCATATACTCTTCTACTTGTAATCTGTCAACTCCAATAGCCCCCAAGTGACGGTTTAAGATATCAACTTAAACCGGGATTTTACAATGTGAACTTCAATGTATCTGAATTTTGCTGCTGTAGCCCCCAAGGGCCGGTTCAACTTAACATAGTTAAAGCGGTACTTTAGGTAGAAAGTATCAATAATTATTGAGCAAATAGCCATTAGCCCCCAAGTGCCAAGTTGAATACTTGTATTGAGCTTGGGACTTTCATAAAAATTGTAAGATGAAGATCAAATAGGCATTAGCCCCCAAGTACCGAGGGCATAACTTGTTATGTGATTGGTACTTCACTTCTGTACCCTCATCTGAATCATATTATTGTCTGTATGCAGGCTGAGACGAGCAAAAGAGAAAACCAAATCGCCGATCTGCAAGAAAATCTGAGGTCCCAACAAGCTGAAACCTCCAAAGCCAAAGAGGAATTAACCTGCGCTTTAAGCACCATGGAGCAGCTTAAGGAAGGCTTCAAGAAGGAGCGGGCGGATTGGGCCACTGAGAAATCCGCTTTAACCAAACGAGCAGAAAATGCTGAGGCTGCACTGAAACCGGTAGTGGACGAACTGACCAGCATAAAGCGGCAAGTGCATGCCATGACCGTTGCTATTTTCGGTAAGCCGGTTTGATTTCTGGATTGACTCGGCCATCTTATAGAGGTGCCAGTTTGTTAACCCTTTGTAATATTTCAAGAACACGCATTGTTACTTGGGGTCGGACGTGCAGAAGAAATTGAAAGCCGCCTACACATTGATCGAACAACTGTATACTGGTGCGTAGCGGATCATCTCTATTGCATCACACAACAATCCGGCACCCACCTTGATCCAAGACACCCTTAAAAGGTTGTCTATGCTTCGTGCCCGGGTTGAAGAGCTGAAAAAATCTGTTGCTCGACCGGTGCTATAAATGCCTTGATCCGGGAAAAAGCGTGGGTGCCAGATTTCGACCCTGTTGAAGCAGCTCAGGGCTATCCCAGCTTGAAGGAAGACGGGTCACAGTTTAGTGTAGCGGATCTGCAAGCAATAAACCGGGAGGTGCGGCCTCTAGCTTGTCAATTGGTTTAAGAGGCAGACTTGTCTCATTATCAAGCCCAATATGATGACCAAAACAAGCGAGTAGCTGCACCAATTCCTGAATCGGAGAATCTTATCCCTCCAATCTGTAAGCATACTTACGCTCCTGATATTGAACCGTCGTTGCTGATCCATGATGAAGTTGTCTTTCAAGCATTAATGGGAATCGACTAGACAACTGTTGATTTCCAGCCGCTAGGTAGAGAAGCAGAAGTTGAAGCGGCACGAGATGATCCGCAACCATCAGGCCAAGCTGGTGACCAAGCTTGAACCGGAAGCCGGTTTATATTGCTGCTCCTTTCTGTTCTGCGGAAAAACAATGATCTTATTTGGGCACTGTGTTGCCTTGTAATAGGCTAGCCGATACTCTTGATTTTGATATGCCTTCGTGCATAATTACTGCAACTTGTGCTTACTTTGGGTGATGAAATTTCCAAAGTATTTTCTGAAATCAAAAAGTCTTAAAGCGCCGCCATGGTTGTACCGCCAGGAAGATTATGATTTCTATATATATGAAATCAAATATCGTAAATTTAAATACATGATCAAATCTTGTGATACATAATACCTGCCATCGTTGGGCATGAAGTTGGCTTGGCCAATCTTAAAGCAGAGGTGTATGAACCCGTACCGTCATTGGAGAAAACTGCTCCTGTATATATAATGCCGTTTTACAATGTAAACCGTGCCGGGTTATGATAAACACCGTATTACCCCATAATAGGATGTTAATAAAAAAATCAAACCAGGCAAATAGTCTCCGGATTAAGAATGGACCGTGTTCCGTCAATTGACAGTTGAACCGGTGTAAGAATTGTCGGTTTAAAAACGCAACAAAAAAGAAATATGTATCAAAGAAAATTTCAAGCAAAGGCAATGATAAAACCATTTGCAAAAAGAGGCTATTGAGCCGATCAAGTGGCATTACCATGGTCGGACACGACCAAGCCCCCGATAGGCGTAGCTATGGTTCAAGTCAGCCAGGTCCCCAAATGATGCAGTGGCATTATGCCGATCAAGAGGTGTAGCGATGGTTCGGGTTCGACCAAGCCCCCAAGTGATTCTATGGCCCTAGGTCGATCAAGAGGCGTGACTGGTTCAGACATGACCAAGTCCCCAAGTGATCTCATGGCTTTCGCCTATCAAAAGGTGTTGCATTGGTTCGGATACGACCAAGCCCCCAAGTGATATAACATGAAGCTTTAAAAAGCTAACTCAGGGGGTAAACCGGAGGCCGCTTTAGGACAGATAAAACTCCGTGTAACCACACATGATGTAATAAGGACAGAGACCCCGCTTTAGCTGAGGCTCCGGTTTATTATATTGATCATAATATATACATTATCATAGTATGTACATAAGTAGAGCCAATGGCTCGGGTATAGTAAGGCCGAAGATGAGCTATGTTCCACGGCCTGTTGGTCTCCTCCTCTGATGTACCTGAGTCTTTGCGCTCTCGAATATCGATCAGATAGTATGACCCGTTGTGCAGATTCTTGCTGACCATGGAAGGTCCCTCCCAAGGTGGGGATAACTTGTACATATCAGTCTGGTCTTGGATGAGCCGAAGTACCAAATCCCCTTCTTGAAAGGTTCCGGTTCTGACTCGGCAACTGTGATAACGACGAAGATCCTGTTGGTAAATCGCCGAGCGAGCAGCTGCTATGTCACGCTCTTCATCCAACAGGTCCAAAGCATCCTGTCGTGCTGCCTCATTGTCTGCTTCAACATAAGCCACTACACAAGGTGAATCATGACGGATATCACTGGGGAGAACCGCCTCCGCTCCATAGACCATGAAGAACGGCCTGTATCCTGTTGATCTGTTGGGTGTGGTGTTAATGCTCCATAATACAGATGGTAATTCTTCAACCCAACAACCCGGCGTTCGTTGCAAAGGAACCATAAGCCGGGGCTTGATACCTCGCAAGATCTCTTGATTAGCCCTCTATGCTTGACCATTGGACTGGGGGTGAGCCACTGATGAAATGTCAAGCCAGATGTGCTCTCATAGACAGAACTCCTTCATAGCACCTTTGGACAAATTGGTACCATTATCAGTGATGATGCTGTGTGGAAAACCAAACCAGAAAATCACCTTTTTGATGAATTGAACCGTCGTGGCCGCATCACACTTGCTAACGGGTTCTGCCTCCACCCACTTTGTAAACTTGTCAACCGCCACCAAAAGGTGGGTTTTCTTGTCCTTGGACCTTTTGAAAGGCCCAACCATATCTAGCCCCCAAGTCACGAACGGCCAAGTGATTGGAATCATCCTTAATTCTTGAGCCGGCACATGAGCACGTCTTGAGAACTTTTGGCAGCCGTCACATCGTCTGACCAGATCTTCCGCATCAGCATGAGCAGTCAACCAATAGAAGCCGTGACAAAACGCTTTTGCCACCAAAGATTTTGAACCGGCGTGGTGACCACAATCTCCTTCGTGGATCTCACGTAAGATTTCACAGCCTTCCTCAGGGGACACACAACGTTGAAACGCCCCTGACACACTGCAATGATGCAACTCGTCATTGACAATAGTCATGGACTTGGATCGCCAGATTATCTGCCGCGCCAGAATCTCATCCTCTCATAACTCGCCCCGTTTCATGTACCCAAGATAAGGAATCGTCCAATCCGGAATAACATGAAGAGCTGCCACAAATTGAGCCTCTGGATCAGGAATAGCCAACTCCTCCTCACCAGGGAACTTGACCGACGGGTTATGCAGCACATCCAAGAAAATGTTAGGCGGGACCGGTTTGCATTGAGAGCCCATCGGCTTTGTCTGATCGGGGGTTCCGGCAGACCCTTAAGTTTCGAACTCTGGGGTGCGCGTGGAGATTCTGCCCACTACCTCTCCGTCTCGCAAGGATCTAAACTACAGGAAGAACAACACAAAGAACACAGAGTTTATACTAGTTCGGGCCACCATTGTGGTGTAATACCCTACTCTACTTTTGTGGGTGGATGGATTGCCTCTTGGGCTGATGATGATGATGATCAGTACAAAGGAGAACAGCCTCGCGAGGGCCTGTTCTCGGCTAGGACGATGAACTGCTAGGGAAGTTCGGCCGCCCTTCTCTCTCTCTTTCTCTCTATTTGCTCTATGATTGCTCCCCTTCTCGATCCTCCTCCCCCTACTCTGGGGGTGGCTAGTCCTATTTATAGGCAAAGGCCCCGGGCCTGTTCCCAAATATTGAGCGGGAAGGGCGCCAACAATTGGCCAATTTGAAGGGGAACATCTGGTACACTTATCCTGACCAAAGTTGGTCCTTGCCTGCCAAAGGCCCTGTGGTGACGCCGTTCTGGGCTCCACGATGAGCTCATTCCCACCGTTGGACTGGTCTTGGTCTCGTTGCACCGAAATGGATGCCTTTGCTTGATCCTCTCACCTGCGCTTGCCCCCTTTGCACCAAAGAGGAAAGGGAGGACACTGTGCGGTCTGGCGCCCGCCTGGCATCCTTGGTCGTCATGGCTTGCGTCATGGGCACCTCGTGAGGTACCCTGCCTTGATCTCTCCGCCTCCTCATGAGCTAGCCTGAGAAGGCCGCGCCTGAGGAAGCGCTGCGTCGTCCTCCCCGCGAGTCTTGGCCCCTCGCGAGGGTCTTGAGTCTCGTGTTGATGAAGATGGGCCGTACTGGGCCTCCATTCGAGCCACGCCGCAGGCCGCAGGCAGGCAAGTCTGGTGACCCCCGTTCCCAGAACGTCGACAGTAGCCCCCGGGCCCAAGGCGCGCATGGGCTTGGCCGGGCCGAGAGGCGAAAGGGCAAGGGCGAAGCACCGTGGGCCCTAACAGCCTGCGGCCTCGGGCGCCGTGTGACGGTTGATTGGACGTGGGCGGCACTATTTGCCCACGCTCCCTTATTGTGCGCCGCGCTAGGTTGCCCCACAGTTGTACACATCCACCCCTCTTCCTGTTGCTCGATTGTCCCCTGTTCTTCCTTCCTTCGAACTCTGACTCCTGCCTCTCATCTCATCTCACATCTCCTCTCTCCCGTCCTCACCCATGGCTCCGACGAAGAAAGAGAAAGGGAAGAAGCCTGTGCTCCCATCTCATCCGCCGCCGTCGGCGGCCCCCGCCGTTGTCCAGTCAATCATACTCAATCTGGAGTGCCTGGATAAGCTCCACCCGGCCTTGGCCACTGTCTTCAACGAGTGTGAGAGGACGACAGCCCGACCTACGTCTCACTTCCCCTCCGACATGATAATCACCGAGGTTCATTACTTTGCTGACGCCTTGTGGGCGGGTCTGGTTCCCCCCTTCTCTGATTTCTTCAACGCCGTCCTCACCCACTACCAGATCCACATGATGCATCTGGGCCCTGAATCCATCGCCCTCCTTTCAGTCTTTGCTTTTGTCTGTGAGGCGCTGATGGGCATCCCTCCTTCCGTTGCTCTGCTGCGCCACTTCTTCTCCCTGCGTCTTGCCGACCCGCTCAATGCTCGGCATGCGTGAGCTTCGTCGCTGCACCTGAGACTGCAGCTTCTGGTATTGACTTCAAGCTCCCCCCACCGTCAGCTGGGTTCTGTGAGCGGTGGTTGTACGTCGATGTCGGGGTGCCCTGCCCCCTGCTGGTGAAGCCAACTTTGCCTGCTATACCCAACTCTGGCTGGGGCCAGGAGACGCTCGAGAGCCCCCGTCTCGTCTTCGTATGGCGCCGCTTTACGTTCTTGAAAACGCTTGGCGTGACGGCGCCCAAGGTGGTGAAGGAATTTATTTTGCGCCGCATTGCCCCTCTCCAGCGCCATTCTCGCCAGATGTGGGCCTTCGGCGGACATGGTGATCACATGAGGCTTCAGGAGGAAGACCTGACGCCTGGAGTGCTAAGGACAGTGCTCTTGGTCCTGACCGGCGACCCCAACCCGGGCAGCATCCAGCGGGGAGGGGCGCTGCTGTACCTCTGTTAGAACAGGGATGATTTCGTGAGGCAGATGCCCCCTTTCGACTAGTGGGGGCTACGCCCTGCCGGCTTCCAAGGGCCTCGCGAGAACCCTCTGGTGGTGACCGCCCTTCCGGTCGGCTTAGGCGAATCCTCCTCAAGTGGTGGAGCAGGGAGGCAGGAGACAGCGGGGGCCGAGAAAGCTCCTGATAAGGTGACTGCAACTGGCGGTGCTCTCGAGGGGGCAGCTCCTGAGGCCCGTGCTGCCGAGGCCATTGGTGTGGCGCAGCCGCCTACGATGCCCGGGGCCGTGGCTCCCGAGGCCCTAGCTGCTTCTTCTGCCGAGGTGTCCGGCGGCACGCGCCAGGCCGGCGCCCCTGACGCAGATAGCGCTGCTGCTTTGCCTTCGCCGCGGGTTGATCCTTGCGCCCTTCTTCTGGGCCGCTTTCGTGTGGAATTTGAGGCCCTTCGGAGGAAGAAGGAGGCCCTAGGTGACGACTCCCCTTGTCGCTTGCTGAAGCGCCGGAAGTACTTCGCCACCGACGAGTAAGCCTCCTCCTTTTCCGGCTCCTGATCCCTTGTTGCATCTACTGATTCTTGCTCTGCAGGCCCCTTCCTGACGAGGTCGTGGAGGCCACCGAGGTGCCGCCTCCTTTGGCTCCACCTCCCCCATCGCCCCTGGACGTCCCGAGAAGCACGGCTCTTGTGGTGAGGACGAACGAGGGGGCGGACCGTCCTGAGGTGCCCCGCAGCCCTTCTCTTCCTACGATCTTCCTTCGTGGGCCCTCTCTTGGCGTGGCCAGCCTGCCATGGGCTTCCCATCTAGTCGCGGGCTGCGACTGGCTGAGGCGCCCCCGCGCCCTTCGCCTGGAGACGTGCAGGCCCCTGGCCGAACTTCTGGCGCGGCGCGCCCGGCCGTCGTGGGGGCGCCAGCCCCCAGCCCCCTGCCCGGAGAGGGAGCGACGATTCGTACCCCCAGGCGCTTGCCTGGGGCAGACGAGGGCGTGGAGACGTGCTCGAGCGTGCTCGGGAGCGCCGCGCTCGCCGCCGCGAATTTCTTCGAAGGGCGAGCGGTGTGGTGGACCTGCTTGGGGAGGAGATCGCTGATGAAGACGCGCGCCTGGAGGCCGAGGGCCTGCGCCTGGCCGCGAAGAGGCGCGAGCTGGAGGCTGCTGTCGCCCTCGCGCGCCGCCAGCGCGACCTTGAAGACGAAGAAGCGAAGCCGTCACTGGAGGCCTCCCGGGTGGCCCGATCCCAGGCCGCTGAAGAGGCCCTGGGGGCCGACCGACAGTGAGAGGCGGTGAAGGAGCGGGCTCGGGAGCTCCTGGCCCGATGCCACTTGCTGGAGGAGCAAGTGGAACTGCGCGAGGCGGCCCTTGCATCGATGAGGGTGGCCTCTGGCGACCCAGCCGGGCTCCAGAGACGTGAAGAGGCGCTGACGCTGGAGGCCGCCGAACGTACCCATGAGTACGAGCGGCTGGAGACGAGGGAGCGCCTGGTGGTGCAGGCGGAAGATGAAGTTGCTGCTCGGGAGGCGCATGTCTTGGAGGAGGTCGGTCGCCGGGTGGCGACAGCGCGCCAAGGCCTCGAGCGTGAGTTTGAGAGGAAGTTGGAGTTGATCCGGGTTGAAGCTGAGGGGAGAACCGCAGCCCTGAGGGCCCAACGGGACGAAGCGACGCGACGAGCCGACGCTTCCCGGGCCGCCCTTGAGGCAGCGCAAAAGGAGTCGGCTGCTCTCCAGGGCGAGGTGCTCCGCCTTCGTCAGCAGGTGGAAGAGGCCGAGGCTGTCAAGCGTCAGAACGCCAATGAGATACGCCAGCGGCAGGTCTTGGAGCACGTGCACGGCCCCATGCTGGCTACGCTCAGGGAGAGGGCCAGCGCAGCCTTGGGCAACATCTGCGAGGAGGCTGTCAGCGAGCCGCATACGGTCAACTATGCTGGCAACCTACAGTTCTTCACTGCCGTGGTGACGCAGCTGGAGGCACGGTCGACCAGGGCCGACAGGTTGGTGGAGGAGAGGAGTCGTGCCCTGCTTGGGCGTGCTTTTTCCTGCGTCTTCAGCCATCTTCAGGACATGGATCCCCACTTTGACTTTGATGTCGTCATCGCTCCAATCCCCCAGGCCGTCCGAGGCGACCTGGCGAGCTGGGTGGAAAACAACGTGGACGCTCTTGTGCAGGCCTTCGCTTCGGATAACGACGGCGTGATCGTGGCTGCCGAGGAAGGTGGTGTGGTGGATGGTCCCGGCGCCGCTGACGATGATGCAGGCAGCGGTGGCGAGTCCAGCGACACCAGCGGCGGCTCGGGAGGTGCCCCTGAGGACGCCTTGGGGGATTTGTCTGACTGACTGTGTGTTGCTCCTGTCTTTTTGTCCTGCACGGATAAAACTCAGGTGTTTGGCCTGATGGCCGTGAGAGCATTTTGGGAGGGGAAGCCCCTCATGAAAAACTTGTGCAGATTGTACTAGCAGCTATTATATTGTGCGAGCATCCGCGCCTGGCAGCTGGTTGGTTTACCTTTGCTTTGCGCAGGCCTCGAGACAACTCGTGGTGTCCTGAGCGTTCTTTCATTGAAATCATAGGACGCGCAAGTGCTGTCAGCGAGGGGCTTCACGGGCGCTGGCCCTCTTCACAGGCTCCGGGCCTTTTCGTGAACACGATGGCTTCACAGGCGTTCGCCTTCTTCATAGGCTCCGGGCCTTTTCCCGAGCGCAGCGGCTTCACAAGCGTTCGCCTTCTTTACAGGCTCTGGGCCTTCTCCAGAGCGCAACTGCTTCACAGGCGTTCGCCTTGTTTACAGGCTCTGGGTCTTCTCCTGAGCGCAACGGCTTCACAGGCGTTCGCCTTCTTTACAGGCTCTGGGCCTTCTCCAGAGCGCAACTGCTTCACAGGCGTTCGCCTTCTTTACAGGCTCTGGGCCTTCTCCAGAGCGCAACTGCTTCACAGGCGTTAGCGTTCTTTACAGGCTCTGGGCCTTCTCCTGAGCGCAACAGCTTCACAGGCGTTCGCCTTCTTTACAGGCTCTGGGCCTTTTCCCGAGCGCAACAGCTTCACAGGCGTTCCCCTTCTTTACAGGCTCTGGGCCTTCTCCTGAGCGCAACAGCTTCACAGGCATTCGCCTTCTTCACAGGCTTCGGGCCTTTTTCCGAAAAGACAACCTCCGTAGTCGCCAAAAGGTAAACTCGTGAGGAAGCAACAGCGGCAGTCTGGGCTGCGCTCGAGCTAGGCCTGGCCCGTCTCACGAGGGGCTCGCGAGGGGAGGCAGCTGTGGTGGGGCGGTGACCAGAATGCGAGAAATGGTTCAAACGAGATTAAGCACCCCTTCCCCAAACACACGCAAAGCTCAAATTCGAATTCAACTTAAATCCAGCAGGGAAAAGTTACAACCAAAAGAAAAGGGCAATAAAAGCAGACAAAAAGCCGCGTCCGGCACCTAATCTAGTCTTGGACGTCTTCTCACCAACGCGGAGCTAAGTGCTGTCCACTGGGCGTGGGGGGGAGCCCCAGGTCCTGAGGCCGGCACCCCTGAGACTCCGGGGCGTGTACAGCCTCACTCATTATTACGTGAGAGTGTCACGGGGCGGAGAGCTTCACAGGCGCTGGGCCTTCTTCACAGGTACCGGCCTTGCTTCATATCGCCAGACGAGGTCCCGCCTTGCGCCACACTCTAGTGCCACCAACGACAACCGGAAACCAGGACGCCGCCGGTGGGGTAGAGCGGTTGCCAGCAGTTCCACCGATGACCACGGTTCCTCCG
This sequence comes from Aegilops umbellulata, assembly GCA_032464435.1. Lineage (NCBI taxonomy): Eukaryota > Viridiplantae > Streptophyta > Magnoliopsida > Poales > Poaceae > Aegilops > Aegilops umbellulata. The sequence goes on from CP136055.1 coordinate 105,697,709, forward strand.
CCAGGGGCAGGCCCTCAGGCGCCTCCCCAGCGGAGGGCCTACCTCTTGAGAACGCCTTGCTCCAAACGCCGCGGTGGTGATGTGGGGTCCCAGCCCCTCTCCTGCAGCCCCCAGTGCCCTCCTCCCGAGGGGTAGGAGACCGCGGGAGCGGGGCAGACACTTGCTGCGGCGACCTGCACCTCCTGCGATCCATGATTAGCGTACGCCTGCTCCTGGGGGATTAGTGGTACCCGTTAAGTGTCGCCTCCAGCGTGGCTGGCGGAGCCGCCCCGGGGTTCCTGGAAAAGCTCGGCTTCTGGTGCCTCGTCTCCCCAGCTTGGGCTGAGAAGCGAGCCATGTTCCTCCTCGTGAGCGTGCCCTTGGCCCATCATGCGTGGCACGTATTCTTCTGGCGCCGCTACCCCGAAGGCTGCGCTGTAGTGCTCCATGCGCCATGCGGTGCTGCTAGACGTGCCCACCGCGGCATGGTAGCGCGGCTGCCCGCCAGCGCCGTGGGCCGGACCGAGTCCTTCTCCCTCACGCGCCGGGGGCGGGGGTAGTGCCACTGTCAATCCGGCACCGACGGATTCGCCGGTGTCGGGGTAGCCTAGAGGTCCGCGGGAGCGCGCGGGGCCCTCGCGCGTGCCGCCCTGGGCTTGAGACTGAAGCTGGACGCAGAAGGGGTGAGCCCCCGAAGCGGCGAAGCCCAGGAGCTCGGCGACCCGCTCCAGCAGCACGTCGCGGCGGCCTTCCAGTAGCCTACACTGCAGCAGCTCTCGGGCTACCGTGAGCGCGGCCCTCGAGTTCGCTTGTTCCCGGCGGGTGTACGGTGTCATGGCCACGGCATGATTGGAGGCCCTTGCCGCCGACCGCGCCTGTCGCGGCGTAAGGGTTGCTGAAGTCTGTCCGTGCCGCCCGCGGCCCGCAACACCCTGCGGGCCACGAGCTGCCTGGGGCACGGGATCGCCCAGGGCGGGCGGCCCCGCGCAGGCGGGCCACGCCGCCCATGGATCTTGGTTGCTGGCCTGGTCGCCGGACATGGTGACGACGATGTGACGAGAGGCAGAGCGGTAGGAAGGCAGATTCCGGCGCACCCCTACCTGGCACGCCAAATGTCGGATCGGGGGTTCCGACAGACCCTTAAGGTTCGAACTCTCGGGTGCGCGCAGAGATTCTACCCACTACTTCTCCGTATCGCAAGGATCTAAACTACAGGAAGAACAGCACAAAGAACACAGAGTTTATACTAGTTCGGGCCACCGTTGTGGTGTAATACCCTACTCTAGTTTTGTGGGTGGATGGATTGCCTCTTGGGCTGATGATGATGATGATCAGTACAAAGGAGAACAGCCTTGCGAGGGCCTGTTCTCGGCTAGGACGATGAATTGCTAGGGAAGTTCAGCCGCCCTTCTCTCTCTCTTTCTCTCTACTTTCTCTATGATTGCTCCCCTTCTCGATCCTCCTCCCCCTACCCTGGGGGTGGCTAGTCCTATTTATAGGCAAAGCCCCTGGGCCTCTTCCCAAATATTGAGCGGGAAGGGCGCCAACAATTGGCCAATTTGAAGGGGAACATCTGGTACACTTATCCTGACCAAAGTTGGTCCTCGCCTGCCAAAGGCCCTGTGGTGACGCCGTTCTGGGCTCCACGATGAGCTCATTCCCACTGTTGGACTGGTCTTGGTCTTGTTGCACCGAAATGGATGCCTTTGTTTGATCCTCTCGCCTGCGCTTGCCCCCTTTGCACCAAAGAGGAAAGGGAGGACACTGTGCGGTCTGGCGCCCGCCTGGCATCCTTGGTCGTCATGGCTTGCGTCATGGGCACCTCGTGAGGTACCCTGCCTTGATCTCTCGCCTCCTCATGAGCCAGCCTGAGGAGGCCGCGCCTGAGGAAGCGCTGCGTTGTCCTCCCCGCGAGGCTTGGCCCCTCGCGAGGGTCTTGAGTCTTGTGTTGATGAAGATGGGCCGTGCTGGGCCTCCATTCGAGCCATGCCGCAGGCCGCAGGCAGGCAAGTCTGGGGACCCCCGTTCCCAGAACGCCGACAGGCTTAAAGCGTCTGCCGCTTCATTCTTCCGGCGGTCCACGTGGTCCACCTGATAACCTTTGAAGTGACCTGCAACAACATCCACCTCACGACGATATGTTGCCATGAGTGGGTCCTTGGAATCCCAAGTACCGGACACCTGCTGAGCTACCAAGTCCGAGTCACGGAAGCACTTAACTCGGCTTACATTCATCTCCTTAGCCATCTGGAGACCATGGAGCAAGGCTTCATACTCAGCTACATTGTTAGTACAAGGGAACATTAAGCGGAGAACGTAACACAACTTATCACCTCGTGGGGAAGTTAATACGACTCCAGCCCCCGAGCCCTCCAATTGCCTGGACCCATCAAAATGGATAGTCCAATATGTGTGATCCGGCTTCTCTTCAGGTGTTTGCAGCTCTGTCCAGTCATTGATGAAATCAACCAGTGCTTGAGACTTGACCGCCGTCCGAGGCAGATATTTCAATCCGTGCGGCCCAAGCTCTATAGCCCACTTAGCAATCCTGCCAGTTGCTTCCCGGTTCTGGATTATATCTCCCAAGGGAGCAGAACTGACCACTGTGATGGGATGTCCCTGGAAGTACTGCTTAAGCTTCCGGCTTGCCATAAAAACTCCATATACCAGCTTCTGCCAATGCGGATACCTTTGCTTGGACTCAATGAGCACCTCCCTGATATAGTAAATCGGACGCTGAACCGGATGCTCCTTGCCTGCCTCCTTTCGCTCCACCGCGATAGCCACACTGACTGCACGAGCATTAGTGGCGACATATAGCATCAATGGCTCCTTGTCAATTGGAGCGGCGAGCACAGGCAGATTGGCCAACTGTCGCTTTAAATCCTCAAACGCTTTATCAGCAGCAGAACTCCAGACGAATTGATCCGTCTTCTTCAACATCCGATACAAAGGGATTGCCTTCTCACCAAGGCGGCTGATAAACCAGCTTAGCGTGGTAATCCGGCCTGCCAAGCATTGAACATCGTTGATACACTTTGGTTTAACCAGGGAAGTGATTGATGTGATCTTCTCCGGATTAGCCTCAATTCCCCTATTGGACACCAGAAAACCCAATAATTTGCCTGCCAGTACACCAAAGACACACTTGGCCGGGTTGAGCATCATCGTGTATACCCTTAAGTTATCAAAGGTTTCCTTCAAATCGTCAACCAGAGTCTCCTTCTCCCTTGATTTAACCACAATATCATCCACATAGGCATGCACATTACGGCCAATCTGTTTATGAAAGCAGTTCTTTACACACCGTTGATAAGTTGCTTGGGCACTCTTGAGCCCAAAGGGCATAGATACATAGCAGAAGGCTCCAAAGGGAGTTATGAACGCCGTCTTCTCCTAGTCCTTAACTGCCATCTTAATCTGATGATAACCAGAATATGCATCTAGAAAACTTAAACGCTCACAACCCGCCGTAGCATCAATAATTTGATCAATACGGGGGAGGGCAAAAGGATCTGCTGGACAAGCTTTATTAAGATCTGTGTGATCCACACACATGCGCCAGGTGCAATTTTTCTTAAGGACCAGCACCGGATTAGCTAGCCATTCAGAATGGAAGACTTCAACAATAAAGCCAGCCGCTAAGAGCCTGGCCACCTCTTCCCCAATAGTTTTGCGTCTTTCTTCATTGAACCGGCGTAGGAACTGTTTCACTGGTTTGTACTTAGGATCCACATTAAGAGTGTGCTCAGCGAGTTGCCTTGGTACACCTGGCATGTCAGAAGGCTTCCATGCAAAAATGTCCCGATTCTCACGGATGAACTCGATGAGCGCGCTTTCCTATTTCGGATCCAAGTTGGCACTGATACTGAACTGCTTGGATGAATCGCTAGGTACGAAGTCAACAAGCTTAGTCTCAGCCGCCAACTTGAACTTCAGGGCTAGATCATGCTCCGTAGTTGGCTTCTTCAATGGAGTCATGTCCGCCGGATCAACATTGTCCTTGTAATATTTCAGCTCCTTCGTGGCACAAACCGACTCTGCATAAGCCGCATCACCTTCTTCACACTCCAAAGCAATTTTGCGGCTTCTGTGAACCATTATCGTTCCTTTGTGACCCGGCATCTTAAGCTGCAAATACACATAACAGGGCCGTGCCATAAACTTGGCGTAAGCCGACCGCCCAAACAGGGCGTGATATGGACTCTGGATTTTTACCACCTCAATAGTCAGTGTCTCCGACCTGGAATCATGATCATCTCCAAAAGCTACATCCAAAGCTATCTTACCAACAGGATATGTTGATTTATCAGGCGCCACGCCATGGAACACCGTATTGGACGGTTTAAGATTTTTATCTGTTAATCCCATACGACGGAAAGTCTCATAATACAAGATATTAATGCTGCTTCCTCCATCCATGAGCACCTTGGTAAACTTATAACCTCCCACCTGAGGCGCCACCACCAACGCTAGCTGACCCGGATTATCAACCCTGGGAGGGTGATCCTCTCTGCTCCATATGATTGGCTATTCAGACCAGCGTAGATAACGGGGCACGGCCGGTTCAACAGAGTTTACTGCTCGCTTATGAAGCTTCTGATCTCGCTTGTCCAAGCTAGTGGTGAAGACATGATATTGCCCACTATTCAACTGCTTCGGGTGACTCTGGTAACCCGACTGCTGCTGTTGCTGCTGATTGTAACCACCTTGACCATTCTGATTGCCTTGGTTGTTATGTCCGCCCTGATTACCATTAAACCATGAACCGGAATTTCCTCCGTCGTAACCCGGCCCAGATCCTGAGCCGCCACCAGATCCGTGGTCATACCGGAAAGCGTTAGAATTCTTGAACTCCTGCATAATGTAACAATCCTTCGAAAGGTGATTGGCTGGCACCTCCTTTGTCCCATGTTTTGGACAGGGCTGATTCAACAGATAAGATAGGCGGTCCGGGTTAGGATTGGGCCGTCCACTATCATTCAGCGTTTTACCTTTACGTCGCTGGCCCTTGTCCCGTGCATTGGTATTATCCACAAAGTCCATGCTGCCATCCGCTTTGCGCTTACCTCCATTTCCATGACCTGCCAGGTTATGCTGCTGTCCTTTGGAGTTGTTGTTGTTCTTTCCCTTCCCTGCCTTGTCGTCATCAGACTCGGGATCCTTGGTACTATCAGAATCAGCATACTTCACTAATACAGCCATGACGGTCCCTATATCGTTGCAATGGCGCTTCATTCGTCCCAATTTCAACTTTAGAGGCCCAAACCGGCAGTTGCCTTCCAAGGTTATAACCGCTGTGTCGGTATTGATACGGTCTGACGAATGCAAAATTTGTGAGATCCGGCGCACCCAACGAGTCGTTGATTCTCCTTCTTCCTGAACACTGGCTGCTAAGTCCACTATTGACATGGGCTTTTTACATGTATCTTTGAAGTTCTGGATGAACGGGCTTGCAATTGGGCCCATGAACTGATAGAGTTGGCCGGCAAACTTTTTAACCAAGTACGGGCCGTTCCTTCGAGCATCATGGTGAAGTACTTTGCACACGCCGCATCATCCACATCCAGCATCTCCATGGCTATCTCATAGCTCTCTACCCATGTCTCTGGAGGCTGATCGGCAGTGTAGTTCGGCACCTTGCGGGGGCCCTTGAAATCTTTGGTCAGGCGCACGTTGCGTAAAGCGGGGAAAAGACAAGGCACCCCTAAAGAGCTAGAAGAAACGCCAGGTTCGACTGAGGTAGTTGGACGAACCGGTGTAAGCTGGCGAGCCTCGTACTGTGCTGCTAACTCGGCCTCCCTGCGTGCTCGGGCCCGGTCCACCACTTCCTGAGCATCACCAACACCACCCACCGGGTTGTTACCGTGGGGTGCTTCACGGTTTCGTGCATTACATGACATAGACGGTTCATCCATACGTCTGCTATAGCTCCGGCTTGGACGAGGGGTGGAATGAATTCGGTCACGACTGTATGAGTATGCTTCCTGCTGGATCAAAGCGGTCCGAAGAAGTTCCTTAACCCGACGTGTTTCTACCGCCTGCGGCGAATCACCTTCAATTGGGATGGCCTCCAGCCGTGCCGCAGCAGCAACAAGGTTATCCATTGGGTTGGAGTAGTGACCCGGAGGTGTCAGGACAGCCCGAGGTACCATAACGTTTTGACGAGACGAATCTGCCAAGCGAGGGTGAACCGGCGCGCCCATCCCTGGTGCTTCCGCCCGGTTTACCACCGGCGGGTTGCTGGTTCCTGCTCCTAGGGTGTTGAAGAGATCTCTAGCTTCGAAAACCTGAGGCAAACGAGACCGGTATTTCCGCTTCAGGGCCTCATGCGACACGTTCTGATCCAGCATAAGTCTGTAAGCTTGCGCATCCAACTCGACCCGCTCTGCAGTCATCCTGGCATCCTCAGCTGCTAGGTCGGCCTTGGCTTGAGTGATCTGGTCCCTCACCTTCGCAATTTCCGCATCATGGGCCTCCTGATCCACCGGGTTAGCCTCTGACATAAGTGTAGCCAACGCATCAAACAGATCGGATAAAACTTGAGCCGGCGGGCGCATAGGGCCACCTGCCCCGGCAGTCGTCGCCGCTACTGATCCGGAGATCATCGCTGCTGCAGTCGAAGAGTGAAGCGCTGCTTGTGTCCCGGCCATGAATATTCCGACCCGGTTTGGCAGATCGAAGGGGTCCGGAATACTGTCGCCATCGGAGCAGCCCCCAATCCGGCCATCTTGTAGCTGATACAAAGATTCGGTTTCTCCGGTTGATGACTCGTCACCGGAATAAACGACGGTCTCGCTACCAGATTCCGATCCATCCTCATGGCTTCCTCCATGGATGACTCCCACGAAGGCACGCTTCACAGCCGGCTTAACCTCGGCTGATCGCACACGCTGAGCCGTCTCGACGAGGTCGGTGTAGATGTCCGGCTCAGGGCCCGGTTCACCGATATTTCCGATGAAGACGTGTATGCCACCAAAGGGGACCCGGTATCCGTACTCAATTGAGCCGGCCTCGGGGCCCCATCCTGCATCGTCGATGTAGAGCTTGCCGCGACGACTCTTGGTCATCCGGCCCACAGCGTAGCCCTCGAGTCCTTCGAAGTTGGCCTCCAAGAACTTGAAACCATCGTGCGATAGCCCCACGGTGGGTGCCAACTGTCGTGGTTTTGTCACGGCAGATGTCCTCATGAAAGGACTTAGTCGTGGAGCCATCACGACGGGTTAGCTTAAAGGGGTTAAAGCGGACACAGGGACGCAAGGGAGTTTATACTAGTTCGGCCCCTTCAATGAAGGTAAAAGCCTACGTCTAGTTGTGATGGAATTGATGGGGTTTCGATGACTAGGGAGCAAACAAGCTTCGCCTAAGTCTCAAGTTGTTCTCTGTTTCCTTGAACCGCCACCGGGTCGTCCCCTTATATACATGGGTGACGCCCGTTGGTTTATAGAGTCCCAACACCGGCTCATAAATGTGTCCGGTCTGGTCTCTATTTATTCCTAACTTACAATACAAGTTACATACCAACGTCGGTTTACGGCTACAGGCCTTGAGCCGACTATGGGCCCTTAGCTCTCATCTGCCTTCTTGGGATTTAACATACTTAACTATTGGCGAAGTTAACCCGGCCCAGATAGGCCGGTTTACGCCTAGTAGTAATATCCCCAGCAGATCCCGAGTCTGATGATGATAAAGCAGGGAAGGGAAAAATCAGGCTTCCATGGTAATCAGGGCGGACATAACAATCAAGGTAATCAGGGCAACCAAGGTGGATACAATCATCAGGGCAATCAGCAGCAGCAGCAATCGGGTTACCAGAGCAACCCAAAGTAGTTGAATAATGGGCAGTATCATGTCTTCACCACTAGCTTAGACAAGCGTGACCAAATGCTTCATAAGAGGGCAGTGAACTCCGTTGAACCGGCGGTGCCCCGTTACCTACGCTGGTCTGAGCAGCCGATTGTGTGGAGCAGAGAAGATCACCCACCCCGGGTTGACAACCCGGGTCATCTGGCATTGGTGGTGGCACCTCAGGTGGGAGGTTATAAGTTCACCAAGGTACTCATGGATGGAGGGAGCAGTATCAATATCCTTTACTATGAAACTTTCCGTTGCATGGGGTTAATAGATAAAAATCTTAAACCGTCCAACACGGTGTTCCATGGTGTGGTGCCTGATAAATTGGCATATCCTGTTGGTAAGATAGCTCTGGAGGTGGCTTTTGGAGACGAGCATGACTCGAGATCAGAAACTTTGACCTTTGAAGTAGTGAAAATCAGAAGTCCGTATCACACCCTGTTTGGACGGCCGGCTTATGCTAAATTTATGGCACGACCTTGCTATGTCTATCTGCAGCTCAAGATGCCGGGTCATAAGGGAAATATAACCGTGCATGGGAGCCGCAAGATTGCTCTGGAGTGTGAAGAAGGTGATGCGGCATATGCTGAGTTGGTTTGTGCCATAGAAGAGTTAAAGTTTTACAAAGATAATGTTGATCCGGCAGATATGACTTCATTGAAGAAGCCAACTACAGAGCATGATCCGGCCATGAAGTTTAAATCGACTGATGAGACTAAGCTTGTTGACTTCGTACCTGGCGATTCGTCCAAGCAGTTCAGCATCAGCGCTAACTTGGATCCGAAATAGGAAAGCACGCTCATCGAGTTCATCCGTGAGAATCAGGACATCTTTGCGTGGAAGCCTTCTGACATGCCAGGTGTACCGAGAGAACTCGCTGAGCACACACTTAGTATTGATCCTAAGTATAAACCAGTCAAGCAGTTTCTCCGCCGGTTCAATGAAGAAAGACGCAAAGCTATTGGAGAAGAGGTGGCCAGGCTCTTAGCGGCTGGATTCATCGTTGAAGTTTTCCATGCGGAGTGGTTGGCTAATCCGGTGCTGGTCCTTAAGAAGAATGACATTTGGCGTATGTGCGTGGACTACACAGATCTCAATAAAGCTTGTCCAGCAGATCCTTTTGCCCTCCCCCGTATTGATCAAATTATTGATGCTACGGCGGGTTGTGAGCGTTTGAGCTTTTTGGATGCATATTTTGGCTATCATCAGATCAAAATGGCAGTTAATGACCAGGAGAAGACAACCTTCATAACCCCCTTTGGAGCCTTCTGCTATGTGTCCATGCCCTTTGGGCTCAAGAGTGCCTAGGCGGCTTATCAGAGGTGTGTGCAGAATTGCCTTCATAAACAAATTGGCCGTAATGTTCACACCTATGTGGATGACATTGTGGTGAAATCGAGGAAGAAGGAGATATTGATTGATGACTTGAAGGAAACCTTTGATAACCTGCGGGTTCACAAGATGAAGATTAATCCGGCCAAGTGCATTTTTGGTGTACCGGCAGGCAAGCTCTTGGGATTTTTGGTGTCTAACAGGGGAATTGAAGATAATCCGGAAAAGATCAAGGCTATCACCTCCTTAGCTAAACCGAAGTGTATCAATGACGTTCAACGCTTGGCAGGCCGGATTGCCGCGTTGAGCCGATTTATCAGCCGCCTTGACGAGAAGGCCATTCCTTTATATCAGATGTTGAAGAAAACGGATAACTTCGTCTGGAGCTCTACCGCGGATGAAGCATTTGAGGATTTAAAATGGCAGCTAGCTAACCCGCCAGTTCTTGCTGCTCCGGTTGACAGGGAGCCATTATTACTATATGTGGCAGCTAATGCTCGTGATGTTAGCGTGGCTATTGTGGTGGAGCGCAAGGAGGCGGGAAAGGAATATCTAGTTCAACATCCGGTTTATTATATCAGTGAGGTACTTATTGAGTCCAAGCAAAGGTACCCGCACTGGCAGAAGTTGGTGTATGGAGTTTTCATGGCAAGCCGGAAGCTCAAGCAGTATTTCCAAGGACATCCCATCACTGTGGTCAGCTCTGCTCCTTTACGAGATATAATCCAGAACAGAGAAGCAACTGGCCAGATCTACAAAGTGGGCTATTGAGCTCGGACCTCATGGGTTGAAATACATACCCCGAACGGCGATCAAGTCTCAGGCACTTGTGGATTTCATCAACGATTGGACAGAACTACAAGCACCTGAAGAGAAGCCGGATCACACTTATTGGATTATTCATTTTGATGGGTCCAGTCAATTGGAGGGCTCGGGGGCTGGAGTCGTATTAACTTCCCCACGAGTTGATAAGTTTTGTTAGGTTCTCTGTTTAATGTTCTCTTGCACTAACAATGCAGCTGATTACGAGGCTTTAATCCATGGTCTTCGGATGGCTAAGGAGATGAATCTAAGACGAGTTAAGAGCTTCGGTGACTCGGACTTGGTAGCTCAACAGGTGTCTGGCACTTGGGATTCCAAGGATCCACTCATGGCAGCATATCGCCGTGAGGTGGATATTGTTGTAGGTCACTTTAAAGGTTATCAAGTGGATCATGTGGACCTGCGGAAGAACGATGCGGCGGACGCTTTAGGCCGCCTGGGTTCTCAACGTAAACCGGTTCCGCCTAATGTCTTCTTGGATGTTTTGCATAATCTGTCCGTCAAGCTCCCTAGTGAAGAGGATTTGGCTATTCCTGATCCGGAAGCTCAGTTAGTGGCGGCTCTTCATGTCATACCGGATTGGACGATTCCTTATCTGGCGTATATGAACCGGGCGAGTTGCCAGAGGATGATACTCTGGCCAGGAAGATAATCCGGCGGTCCAAATCCATGACCATTATCAATGGAGAGTTGCATCATTGGAGTGTGACAGGGGCGTTTCAATGTTGTGTATCTCTTGAAGAAGGCTGTGAAATCTTGCGTGAGATCCATGAATGAGACTGTGGTCACCACACCAGTTCAAAATCTTGGGTGGCTAAGGCGTTTCCTCGCGGGTTCTATTGGCTGACAGCTCATGCTGATGCGAAGGACTTGGTCAGACGATGTGATAGCTGTCAGAAATTTTCAAGGCGCGCTCATGTACCGGCTCAAGAATTGAGGATGATTCCAATCACCTGGCCTTTTGCAAATTGGGGGTTGGATATGGTTGGGCCTTTGATGTCTACTACACAACCTTCTTCTTGTAGACGTTGTTGGGCCTGCAAGTGCACAGGTTTGTAGGACAGTAGCAAATTTCCCTCAAGTGGATGACCTGATGTTTATCAATCCGTAGGAGGCGTAGGATGAAGATGGTCTCTCTCAAGCAACCCTGCATCCAAATAACAAAGAGTATCTTGTGTCCCCAACACACCCAATACAATGGTAAATTGTATAGGTGCACTAGTTCGGCGAAGAGATGGTGATACAAGTGCAATATTGATGGTAGATATAGGTTTTTGTAAACTGAAAATATAAAAACAGCAAGGTAGCAAGCAGTAAAAGTGAGCATAAACGGTATTGCAATGATAGGAAACATGGCCTGGGTTCATACTTTCACTAGTGCAAGTCCTCTCAACAATGATAACATAATTGGATCACATAACTATCCCTCAACATGCAACAAAGAGTCACTCCAAAGTCACTAATAGCGGAGAACAAACGAAGAGATTATGGTAGGGTACGAAACCACCTCAAAGTTATTCTTTCCAATCAATCCGTTGGGCTATTCCTATAAGTGTCACAAACAACCCTAGAGTTCGTACTAGAATAACACCTTAAGACACAAATCAACCAAAACCCTAATGTCACCTAGATACTCCAATGTCACCTCAAGTATCCGTGGGTATGATTATACGATATGCATCACACAATCTCAGATTCATCTATTCAACCAACACATAGAACCTCAAAGAGTGCCCAAAGTTTCTACCGGAGAATCCCGAAGAAAGCGTGTGCCAACCCCTATGCATAGGTTCCCAATGTCACGAAACCCGCAAGTTGATCACCAAAACATACATCAAGTGGATCAATAGAATAACCCATTGTCACCACGGTTATCCCACGCAAGACATACATCAAGTGTTCTCAAATCTTTAAAGACTCAATCCGATAAGATTACTTCAAAGGGAAAACTCAATCCATTACAAGAGAGTAGAGGGGGAGAAGAAACATAAGATCAAACTATAATATCAAAGCTCGCGATACATCAAGATCGTGCAAAATCAAGAACACGAGAGAGTGAGAGAGAGATCAAACACATAGCTACTGGTACATACCCTCAGCCCTGACGGTGAACTACTCCCTCCTCGTCATGGAGAGTGCCTGGATGATGAAGATGGCCACCGGTGAGGGTTCCCCCCTCCGGCGGGGTGCCGGAACAGGGTCCCGATTGACTTTTGGTGGCTACCGAGGCTTGCGGCGGCGGAACTCCCGATCTAATCTCTGTTCTGGAAGTTTTACGATACGTAGGTATATATGGGTGCAAGGGGTACGTCGGTGGAGCTGCGGGGGCCCCATGAGGCAGGGGGCGCGCCCTAGGGGGGTGGGCGCGCCCCCTACCCTCGTGGCCAGCTCCCGTATCTTCTGACGTAGAGTCCATGTCTATCAGGTAGGTTTCCTTCCAAAAATAACTTCTCCAGTTGATTTCGTTCCGTTTTGACTCTGTCTGATATTCCTTTTCCTCGAAACACTGAAATAGGCATAAAACAGCAAATCTGGGCTGGGCCTCCGGTTAATAGGTTAGTCCCAAAAATAATATAAAAGTGGATAATAAAGCCCAATATTGCCTAAAACAGTAGATAATATAGCATGGAGCAATCAAAAATTATAGATACATTGGAGACGTATCAAGCATCCCCAAGCTTAATTCCTGCTCGTCCTCGAGTAGGTAAATGATAAAAAAGATAATTTTTGATGTGGAATGCTAGTTGGCATAATTTCATTGTAATTCTTCTCAATTGAGATATGAATATTCAAATCCGAAAGATTCAAGACAAAAGTTCATATTGACATAAAAATAATAATACTTCAAGCATACTAACTAAGCAATTATGTCTTCTCAAAATAACATGGCCAAAGAAAGTTCATCCCTACAAAATCATATAGTTTAGTCATGCTCCATTTTCGTCACACAAGAATGCTCTCATCATGAACAACCCCGATGACAAGCCAAGCAATTGTTTCATACTTTAATAATCTCAAACTTATAAACCTTCACGCAATACATGAGCGTGAGCCATGGATATAGCACTTTGGGTGGGATAGAATAATGATGGGGGATTATGTGGAGAAGAAAAAAAGGAGAAAGTCTCACATCAACGAGGCTAATCAATGAGCTATGGAGATGCTCATCGATTGATGTTAATGCGAGGAGTAGGGATTGCCATGCAACGGGTGCACTAGAGCTATAAATGTATGAAAGCTCAACAAAAGAAACTAAGTGGGTGTGCATCCAACTTGCTTGCTCATGAAGACCTAGGGCACTTGAGGAGGCCCATCTTTGGAATATAGAAGCCAAGTTCTATAATGAAAATTCCCACTAGTATATGAAAGTGACAACATATGAGACTCTCTATATGAAGAACATGGTGCTACTTTGAAGCACAAGTGTGGAAAAAAAAGGATAGTAGCATTGCCCTTTTTTTGGGCCTTCTTTTTTTCTTTGGCCTTTCTCTTTTTTTTGGGACAATGCTCTATTGAATGATGATCATCTCACTTCTATTTATTTACAACTCAATGATTACAACCCGATACTAGAACAAAGTATGACTCTATATGAATGCCTCCGGCGGTGTACCGGGATATGCAATGAATCAAGAGTGACAAGTATGAAAGAATTATTAATGGTGGCTTTGCCACGAATACTATGTCAACTACATGATCATTCTAAGCAATATGAAAATGATGAATGTGTCATGAAGAACGGTATGGTGGAATGTTGCATGGCAATATATCTCGGAATGGCTATGGAAATGCCATAATAGGTAGGTATGGTGGCTGTTTGGAGGAAGATATAAGGAGGTTTATGTGTGAAAGAGCGTATCATATCACGGGGTTTGGATGCACCCGCGAAGTTTGCACCAACTCTCAATGTGAGAAAGGGCAATGCACGGTACCGAAGAGGCTAGCAATGATGGAAGGGTGAGAGTGCGTATAATCCAAGGACTCAACATTAGTCATAAAGAACTCACATACTTATTGCAAAAATCTACAAGCCATCAAAAACCAAAGCACTACGCGCATGCTCCTAGGGGGATAGATTGGTAGGAAAAGACCATCGCTCGTCCCCGACCGCCACTCATAAGGAGGACAATCAAATAACACCTCATGTTTCAAATTTGTTACATAACGTTTACCATACGTGCATGCTACGGGACTTGCAAACTTCAACACAAGCATTTCTCAAATTCACAACTACTCAACTAGCACGACTTTGATATTATTACTTCCATATCTCAAAACAATTGTAAAGCATCAAACTTTTGTTAGTATTCAACACACTCATAAGAATTCTTACAAATCTTTTATGCTTAGCATATTATTATTATTAAACAAATTACCATGCTATTTGAGACTCTCAAAATAATATAAGTGAAGCATGAGAGTTCATCTATTTCTTCAAAATAAAACTACCACCATGATCTAGAAGATATAAGTGAAGCACTAGAGCAAACAACAAACTACTCCGAAAGATATAAGTGAAGATCAAAGAGTAGTCGAATAATTATGCAACTATATGAAGACTCTCCCATTTAATAATTTCAGATCTTTATACTTTATTCAAACAGCAAGCAAAGCTAGAGAAAATGAAATGATGCTCCAAGCAAAACACATATCATGTGGTGAATAAAAATATAGCTCCAAGTAAAGTTACCGACGAACGAAGACGAAAGAGGGGATGCCTTCCGGGGCATCCCCAAGCCTAGATGCTTGGTTATCCTTGAATATTACCTTGGGCTGCCTTGAGCATCCCCAAGATTAGGCTCTTGCCACTCCTTATTCCATGGTCCATCGAATCTTTACCCAAAACTTGAAAACTTCACAACACAAAACTTAACAGAAAACTCGTGAGCTCCGTTAGCGAAAGAAAACAAAACACCACTTCAAGGTAATGTAATGAACTCGTTCTTTATTTATATTGGTGTTAAACCTACTTCATTGTAAGGTAGAAAGAGCGGAGACCGAGCCGGACACGTTTATGAGCCGGCCTCGGGACTCTGTAAAACCGACGGGCGTCAACCCATGTATATAAGGGGACAACCCGGCGACGGTTCAGGACAACTGACAACAACTAGAGACTCAGGCTAAGCGTATTCGCTCCCTGGTCATCGAAACTGCATCAATTCCATCACAACTAGACGTAGGCTTTTACCTTCATCGTAAGGGGCCAAACTAGTATAAAACTCTCTTGCGTCCCTTGTCCGCTTTAACCCCTTTAAGGTAACCAGTAGTGATGGCTCCATGACTAAGTCCTTTCATGAGGACATATGCCGTGACAATCCCACGACAAGTGTGGTAAAAGGATAGTAACATTGTCCCTTCTCTCTTTTTCTCTCATTTTTTATTTGGGCCTTTTCTTCTCTTTTTTTATGGCCTGTTTTTTTAGTCCGGAGTCTCATCCCGACTTGTGGGGGAATCATAGTCTCCATCATCCTTTCCTCACTTGGGACAATGCTCTGAAAATGATGATCATCACACTTTTACTTACTTACAACTCATAAATTACAACTCAATACTTAGAACAAAATATGACTCTATGTGAATGCCTCCGGCGGTGTATCGGGATATGCAATGAATCAAGAGTGACATGTATGAAAGAATTATGAATGGTGGCCTTGCCACAAATACGATGTCAACTACATGATCATGCAAAGCAATATGACCATGATGGAGCGTGTCATAGTAAACGGGAACGGTGGTAAGTTCCATGGCAATATATCTCGGAATGGGTATGGAAATGCCATAATAGATAGGTATGGTGGCTGTTTTGAGGAAGGTTTATGGTGGGTGTATGATACCGGCTAAAAGTGTGCGGTATTAGAGAGGCTAGCAATGGTGGAAGGAAAATGTGCGTATAATCCATGGACTCAACATTAGTCATAAAGAACTCATATACTTATTGAAAAAATTTACAATTTATCAAAGCAAAGTATTACGCACATGCTCCTAGGGGGATAGATTGGTAGGAAAAGACCATCGCTCGTCCCCGACCGCCACTCCTAAGGAAGACAATCAATAAATAAATCATGCTCCGACTTCATCACATAACGGTTCACCATACGTGCATGCTACGGGAATCACAAACTTTAACACAAGTATGTCTCAAATTCACAACTACTCAGCTAGCATGACTCTAATGTCACCATCTTTATATCTCAAAACAATTATCAAGCATCAAACTTCTCATAGTATTCAACACACTTATAAGAATTTTTTACTAATCTTAGATGCCTAGCATATTAGGATTATTTAAGAAAATTACCATGCTATTTTGTAGGACTATAAAAATAATCTAAGTTAAGCATGAGATATAAATAGTTTCTATAAAACAAATCCACCACCGTGCTCTAAAAGATATAAGTGAAGCACTGGAGCAAAAACTACATAGCTCAAAAGATATAAGTGAAACACATAGAGTATTCTAACAAATTCCGAATCAAGTGTGACTCTCTAAAAAGGTGTGTACAGAAAGGATGATTGTGGTAAACTAACAAATAAAGACTCAAATAATATAAGACTCTACAAGCAAAACACATATCATGTGGCGAATAAAAATATAGCTCCAAGTAAAGTTACCGATGGAAGTAGACGAAAGAGGGGATGCCTTCCGGGGCATCCCCAAGCTTTGGATTTTAGGTGTCCTTAGATTATCTTGGGGTGCCATGGGCATCCCCAAGCTTAGGATCTTGCCACTCCTTGTCCCATAATCCATCAAATCTTTCACCCAAAACTTGAAAACTTCACAACACAAAACTCAGCAAAAAACATCGTGAGCTCCGTTAGCGAAAGAAAACAAAAGACCACTTCAAGGTACTGTAATGAACTCATTATTTATTTATATTGGTGTTAAACCTACTGTATTCTAACTTATCTATGGTTTATAAACTCTTTTACTAGCCATAGATTCATCAAAATAAACAAACAACACACGAAAAACAGAATGTGTCAAAAAAAGAATAGTCTGTAGTAATCTGTAACTAACGCAAACTTCTGGAACTACAAAAAATCTACCAAAACAGGAAGGCCTATACAATTTGTTTATTGATCTAATGCAATTGGAATCAATATTTTATCAAGTCCGGGTGTTTTTTAACAATTATTTTCGTGAACAGAAAGTTTCTGGAATTTTCAGCAAGATCAAATAACTATCATCCAAGAAGATCCTATATGTTAAACTTGGCACAAACACTAACTAAAACATAAAAGACATCTAAACAGAGGCTATATTAAAGATTTATTCCTAAATAGAAGCAAAAAGCAAAAAAAACTAAAAATAAAATTGGGTTGCCTCCCAACAAGCGCTATCGTTTAACGACCCTAGCTAGGCAAAATAGCAAGGATAGATCTAGGTATTGGCATCTTTGGTAGGCAATTCTTCAATGAGGCATCTATCATCCTTAGGAGTTTCTTTCTTTTTATTAATTATCAAACTTCTAGGCACAAGATCGAAAAAATCATTTGTAACAAATGGTTCCTTAATGATAGCAAAAAGATTGGGATGAATACTTATAGATTTGAGATCCACAAGTTCCTTACTAGAGGATTCACCCTTATTTTAGTAACATACATAAGCTTGGAAATTTTAGTTGGAGGACTTGGAGTATTCTTTACGGAAGAAAAAGCGGTTCCCAAGTTGGTAATGATATTCTCAAGTTTATCAATTGTAGTGGAATCCTTATTTATTTTCTCATTGACTATGGGTTCCTTCTCCTTAATATTTTTCAAAGTGACTCCTACTTTAGATCCATATTGAGTGATTCGGTTGTGGCTCTTTTTATCCAAATTTTCAATTATCTCTACGGTAGCAACTTTATTTTCAATTATTTCAAGTCTTTGCATTACATGCTCCAAAGTTAACATAGTTCCATTAATCATAAGAGGGGGTGAGCAAAACAAATCTATCATAGCATTATAAGAATCAAAAGTATGGCTACCTAAGAAATTCCCTCCGGTAATGGTATCAAGGATATATCTATACCAAGGAGTAGTGCCCACATAAATTTTTTGGAGAAGAACGGAAGTGGATTGCTTCCTGGTAGATCTATTTTGAGCATTGCAAATCCTATACCAAGCGTCTTTTAAATTTTCCCCTTCCCTTTGTTTAAAATTAAGAACTTCATTCTCGGGAGACAACGTAGAATATAGGGGACTAGCCATAATGACAAGCAAATGGAAAAGAGAGGGCGAATAAAACGGCAAGGGTGCAGTGGGGGAGAGGAAAACGAGAGGCAAATGGAAAATAATGTATTGCAGGAGATAAGGGTTTGTGATGGGTACTTGGTATGTTGAATTTTGCGTAGACTCCCCGGCAACGGCGCCAGAAATCGCTCATTGTCGGGAGATCAAATCTTGACTTGACTTGGTGTACACCTCCCCGGCAATGGCGCCAGAAATCCTTCTTGCTACCTCTTGAGCACTGCGTTGGTTTTCCCTTGAAGAGGAAAGGGTGATGCAGTAAAGCAGTGTAAGTATTTCCCTCAGTTTTTGAGAACCAAGGTATCAATCCAGTAGGAGACCACGCACGAGTCCCTCGCACCTACATAAACAAATAAATCCTCGCAACCAATGCGATAAGGGGTTGTCAATCCCTACACGGTCACTTGCGAGAGTGAGATCTGATAGATATGATAAGATAATATTTTTGGTATTTTTATGATAAAGATGCAAAGTAAAATAGAAGGCAATAAAAATAACTAAGTGTTGGAAGATTAATATGATGGAAAGTAGACCCGGGGGCCATAGGTTTCACTAGTGGCTTCTCTCAAGAACATAAGTATTACGATGGGTGAACAAATTACTGTTGAGCAATTGACAGAATTGAGCATAGTTATGAGAATATCTAGGTATGATCATGTATATAGGCATCACGTCCGAGACAAGTAGACCGACTCCTGCCTGCATCTACTACTATTACTCCACACATCGACCGCTATCCAGCATGCATCTAGAGTATTAAGTTCATAAGAAAAGAGTAACTCTTTAAGCAAGATGACATGATGTAGAGGGATAAACTCATGCAATATGATATAAACCCCATCTTGTTATCCTCGATGGCAACAATACAATACGTGCCTTGCTGCCCCTACTGTCACTAGGAAAGGACACCGCAAGATTGAACCCAAAGCTAAGCACTTCTCCCATTGCAAGAAAGATCAATCTAGTAGGCCAAACCAAACTGATAATTCGAAGAGACTTGCATAGATAACCAATCATACATAAAAGAATTCAGAGAAGATTCAAATATTGTTCATAGATAAACTTGATCATAAACCCACAATTCATGGTCTCAACAAACACACCGCAAAGGAAGATTACATCGAATAGATCTCCACAAGAGAGTGGGAGAACATTGTATTGAGATCCAAAAAGAGAGAAGAAGCCATCTAGCTAATAACTATGGACCCGAAGGTCTAAGGTAAACTACTCACACATCAACGGAGAGGCTATGGTGTTGATGTAGAAGCCCTCCGTGATTGATGCCCCCTCTGGCGGAGCTCCGGAACAGGCCCCAGGATGGGATCTCACGGGTATAGAAGGTCGCGGCGGTGGAATTAGGTTTTTGGCTCCGTATCTGGTAGTTTGGGGGTATGTAGGTATATATAGGAGGAAGAAGTACGTCGGTGGAGCAACATGGGACCCACGAGGGTGGAGGGCGCGCGTGGGGGGTAGGCGCGCCCCCTACCTCGTGCCCTCCTGGTTGATGTCTTGACGTAGGGTCTAAGTCCTCTGGATCATGTTCATTCCGAAAATCACGTTTCCGAAGGTTTCATTCCGTTTGGACTCCGTTTGATATTCTTTTTCTGCGAAACTCTGAAATACGCAAAAAAACATCAATTCTGGGCTCGGCCTCCGGTTAATAGGTTAGTCCCAAAAATAATATAAAAGTGTATAATAAATCCCATTAATGTCCAAAACAAAATTTAATATAGCTTGGAACAATAAAAAATTATAGATACGTTGGAGACGTATCACTCATCACCAGGCTGACTTGACGGCTGCGGATCATCTTGCGTCGGTTCATCCTCCTCTTCTCTACCCAGCGGCTGGAAGTCAATGGTTGCCCAATCGATCCCAGTTAGGGCTTGGAATGCAGCTTCATCGCTTATAAGTGTGGACGGTTCAACGTCAGGGGCATAGGTGTGCTTACAAATTGGCGGGATAAGATTTTGAGCCTCAGGAGTTGGTGCAACAACCTGTTTGTTGTTGACGTCATAACTCTCTTGGTAATGTGAAAGATCAGCTTCTTCACCCAATTGGCAAGCCAGTGGACGTACTTCCTGATTTATGGCTCGGAGGTCATCATTGCCAAATTATGATCCGTCTTCTTTTAAGATCGGATAACCTTTACCCACATCCACCGAATCAAGATCAGGCACCCATGCTTTTGCCCGGGTTAGCGCGGTCAGAGCACCAGCCCTTGCAGCAGATCTTTTTAGCTCTTCTACCCGAGCAGGCAGCATTGACAACCTTTCTAAGGTCTCTTTGATTAAAGTTGGGGGCGTCTTGTTGTGGGATGAAGTGTAGATGATCCGTTGCATGCCAGTATATAATTGCTCTATAAGAGTATAGGCATCCTTCAACTTCTTCTGCATGTCAGAACCCAGATGGGTAATGCGAGTCCCTGCATCATTACAAACATCAGTAAACCGGCAAGGTATGGGATGTTATGTTGAAAATTTAAAGCGAGGAGACTTACCAAATACAGTAGTGGTCATAGCATTGATCTGCCGCTTTAGACCAGTCATTTCTTCCACCACCGGTTTAAGGGCTGCCTCTGCATCCTCGACTCTTTTTTGCAATGCGGATTTTTCTATGTCCCAATCCGCCCGCTCCTTGTTGAAACCCTCCTTCATTCTTTCCATGGCGGCTAAGGCACTGGTCAGCTCAACTTTGGCTTTGGAGGTTTCTGCTTGCTGGGACTTGATGTTTTCTTGCAGATCAGCGGTTTGAGCTTCCTTTTTGCTCAGCTCAGCCTATAAGAGATAAACATATCATGAGTTGGCAGTACATATTTGAAGTATCAAGCACATAACAAGTTATGCACCTGATACTTGGGGGCTAATGACTATTTGCTCGTTATCAGAAATTTCTACAAGTCCCAAGCACAATACAAGTATTATTCTTGGCACTTGGGGGCTAATGTATGATTGCTCAAAGTAACATTATGGGTATTTTTTCTAAAGTCCTGGTTCATCTTCCTAAGTTAAACCGGCCCTTGGGGACTATACCGGCGAAAGTTACAATATTACAATTCTAAAGTACCGGTTCATCTTAAAAAGGTAACCCGGCCCTTGGAGGCAAAGCATACGAAGTTGAGATATTACAAAGTCCCGGTTTAGATTGACATCGTAAACCGGCCCTTGGATGCTACTGGAGTTGATATTTGAAATTGGACATAAGAGAGAAACAGTTATGTAGTTACCTCATATCGCTCCTTCATCAGATTTTCTAAGCCGGCTTCATAGTCGAGGCTTGTCTATAGACGGTTCAAGAAGCCACAATGAATATCTTGAGCGTTGAGATGAGCATAGCTTGATAAATCGGCATTCCACTTGCCTTTACCCATAGCAGAAAGCTCGTCCTTGGCATTATGCTTCGACAAGGCAACACGATTGCCAGGGAAGGTGTGGCCGAAGCCAGTAATCATAATGTCATCCTCCTTGTCATCAGCAGCCTTTGATGGAGTTGACGATTTATCAGCAACCTTAGCTGGTCTGGATGGTTTATCATCAGTTCGGATTGGGCTTGTCGGTTCATCGACATTGCCCAATGTATCAACTTCTACTTGTTCAGCAAAGAAGTCATGATCTTGTGGTGGCGGATCATCAAGCATGGCATCAGCATTTGTTCCTTCTGGGTCTGGAGTTTTTTCCGGTTCAACAACTACATTATCGTTCGCCGGTTTATTTAACCGGGCCTTCTTGCTGGGTCTAGGCTTAGCGCTGCAAACAAACATGAAGATCAATAAATCGGACAGATATAATGTAGTAAGGATAAAATCAAAACATAACTCACCCAGGAACTATCTTGAGGGGTGGAAATTGTGTGGCTGTTGACTCGCCAGAAGATGAATGAGGTGTGCCCTGATAATTTGAGTCAGACGGATTAAGAGGCTGTCGGAAATAACCCGCCTTGGGGCAAAAAGTGTCAGGAATATAAGAGACCTCTGATCGACATTTCCGGACTGGAGTGTTCGGTAAACCGGCGGAGGTAACTACCTGGACACTGTGTCGGGTTGTGCGGCAACCTTCTTGTTGTTGCTTCTCCAAAAGAAAGTTTGGGTCCAAGTGAGCTAGGGGGTGAGAAAATTTTACTTTTCGGTTTGCTTGACGGATTTTTTGTGTTGGCAGAGGATCTGAACCGGAGGAAAGAATAATTACCTCTGTATCCTCAGCTTGGCTTCCTTCAGCATCATCTTGATAATAGTCATTGTCAATGAGGTGTATGAAAAAAGAATCAAGAGAGTCAGGTTCTACCTCTGAATCCGGATTAGCCAGGTCAGCATCAACATTTGGTTCAGAAGACTCAGTGGTGCTCTTCTTGGCAGGTTTTTTGGTAACCTTGGTCTTCGGGCAAGGTGTTTTTGCCGGTTTATCCTGTGGTTTTTTCTTCCAGAACGGATCATCGCCCTGTCAAAGATGGACAAAAATTTTGAGACAGTATTTAAAAAGGAGCAAGCTAAAACAAAAGTTATGTGATTCTTACAGTTGGCGGTTCATTGGAAATGCAGAAGGGACTTAATACGGTTTGGCTACAGACAGCTTCCGGTTCATTCAGTATTTTCTTGACAGATTCAGTAACTTCAGCTTCTGTTAGCTGAATATCAATATGTCGTTGAGGATCTTTCAAACTCCCTGTGTACTCACACAATAAACCGGGGTGCCGGCTTAAGAGCAAAACGCTCCAGGTTATCCAATAGCGAGCAAAATCAACACCTGTTAAACCGTTCGCCATAAAGGCTCTGAGCTTTGACAGTTGTAGAGCGTAGTTGGACCTTTCCTTTGGAGTTATTCTCTGAGGAAAGGGATGTGTGTTACTAAGACGGTGAGGGAGGTAACTTGGGAGAGGATTTTCATCAGTTGGAGATGTATATTTGCAGTAAAACCAAGTCTGATTCCAGTCCTTGGGGTGACTATGAAGCTTGGCGTGAGGGAAGCTAACATCTTTCCTCTTTTGAATAGCCATGCCACCAAGTTCAGTGTTGGGTCCGTCTATAAACTTTGTACGACAGTTTAAATAGAAGAAATCCCTAAACAGTTCAACTGTGGGCTCCTCTTGAAGATAAGCCTCGCAAAATACTTGAAAGTGGCAAACATTGGACACAGAGTTTGGGCCAATGTCCTGAGGGTGGAGTTGGAAGCTAGCAAGTACATCTTGGAAGAACTTTTATTCGGGAGGGCTAAACCCTCAGCTCAGGTGATCAACAAACATGACTACTTTTCCATCCTTGGGCTCAGGAGGATTTTCCGGACCGGGACCCTCTAATGGATAACTTCTTTCTTCGCTAAAGCGCCAATTGCGACACATCCCTCTAGTTGCGCTTCCGTAACCCGAGAAGGGACCCAGTTACAAGCATAAAATTGTTTGGCCATTTCAATGAAAAGCTGGAAAAAGATCAATGCCGGTTTAAGATTTATGATGGACAAATATAAAGCGACGCAAGATCGGAAGCAGAAATAGAGGCATATACACATTGTTAAACTGGAGTCTAACATTTGTTAAAACGGAGTCTGATATTGGAGGAGTTACAAAAATAAGTGCATTGGCGGTTTAGGAGGGGACTAATGGTACCTACCGGATTATCATTTTCTAAAAAGCTAAACCGCTTATATTGGTATGAAAGGTACAGATCTAAAATATCTAAGTAAGGGGAAAACCATGTTTCACAGACTGGTATGCTAAATTCAGATCTGCGGCGTGTCAGAAAACCAAAATATATTCAGACCTAAAATACAGGTGCTTCAACAGTTCATCAGATTCAGATGAGTTTTTTCTATAAGAAGGGGATGCTATAATGAGGAAAAAGGGGACTATGGCTACGACTGCACAAGAAATATCAGATCCAAACTAGCCATTTATGCCACTAAGAAGAACAGGGAAGAATAGTGCTGGAGCTTCAAGGAACTCGGATGAACACCGAAACCCTAATGGTGGATCTAGAGCAAGGAAAGGGGAAACTTACTGATGCTGATGGAATAGCAGAGGAGCGCCGCGTTTCTCTGGTACGATCAGGTTGATGCAGCGGCCGGAGTTGAAGTCGAGGGAAGAGCTTGACGACGACGGCTGTGTGTGACGGTCAGGTCGGCGCAAGGAAGAAGAAAGACGAAGATGCAAGGGGGAAAATGGAAAGGACCCCCGGCCTTATTTATAAAGACGAATGGATAAGTGACAGGTGCGAGAATCGAGGAGCCCAAAGGTTGGATATGTGACAGAGCTACCGCCTCGATTGTCGGAGGCTCATTAATGAAGGTGAGATATATATACCATTTTTAATAACAGGTGACTACATGGCGGTTTATTATGATCCAGGAAGATGACGTCATGGCGGTTTACAAGATTTATGTGAAGGTGTTGAAGGAGAAATTTTCTGAAGTGTTGAAGATTGACATGAACCAGTTCAAATCAATCTGGGGCCTAATGCTGGGGATATTACTATTGGGTATAAACCGACCAGGAGAGGCCGGGTTATCCCCATAACGAGTTATTTATATTTGAAGTCCATGAAGACAAGGAGTGTGGCGCTTTACGAAGGCCCAGGGCCCAAAGGCGGATTAAAGCCTGTAGACATAAACCGCCATTGATATGTAAACTTGTGTTGTAAGATAGAAAGAGTAGAAACCAAGCCGGACACGTTTATGAGCCGGCCTCGGGATTCTGTAAAAAGACGGGCGTCAACCTAATGTATATAAAGGGACGACCCGATAGTGGTTTAGGGACAACAAACAATAACTCGAGAGCCAGGCATAGCGGATTCACTCCTTGGTCATCGAAACCCTAGCAATTCCACAACAACTAGATTAGGACTTTACCTTCACCGCAAGGGGCCAAACCAGTATAAACTCTCTGCGTCCTTTGTCCACTTTTAACCCCTTTAAGCTAACCCGTCTCGATGGCTCCACGACTATGTCCTTTCACTAGGACATCTGCCATGACAAAACCACGACAGAAGCTGTGCTGAAAGGGAAGAAGGGTCATCGGTGACGTAGTCGATCACAGGGGCAACATCTGTCTTGGGGTCTACCAGAGAGAAGAGGGGGAAGAAACAGTAAATACAAAGCACACAGATGCATTACTAAGCATGACATGACGATATGCGTTCCTAGGGGTGTTCTAATGCAGTGCTACATGATGCCGGTAAAGAGGGAAACATCCGGGAATGTTTTCCCGAAGTTTGGCATTTTCGGCCAGATGAAACGAAGGGGACGGTTCCATGTATGCTATGCTAGGGGAAGGTGACAGATGAACGGAAGGCGTATTCGGGATCGTCATATTTTTCTGAGCAACTTTCATGTATAAATTATTTCATCTGAGTTACGAATAATTTTCTATTAATTTTCAAGGTTTGAAACAATTTTTGAAATTTAACGGATTTAAATTAAATATAAAATGGGTTTACTACGTTAGCATGACATCAACGGTCAACACACTCATTTGACTTGTCAACCAGACATGTGGGTCCCCATTGTCATTGACTCAGTTAATTAAACAGGTTTAATATAACTAACCTAGTTAATGAAGCTGATTAACTATAGTTAATTAATTATATTAGTAATTAATTATTATTTATACATTTTTTTATTTTTTTGTTTAATCCATTTCACAGGGGGCGTGGGCCCACTAGTTAGTGGCCCGGGGCTAGCAGGCGTTGCGTGCGGGTGGCGGAGCGGGTGTAAGTGCATCTAGTGCCCCTTAGTGATTTTGGTGTATTGAAGACTTATAGGTTAAGGGACTGATGCGTTTGTGAGTGTGCACATGTCTATAAGTCTATGAGGAGTTTGAAATTTACACAGAAAGTCGACCCCTAAAAATGAAGTTCTTCGATTGAAGACTTTGGATTTCTGAAGACTTTGAAAGTGAAGAAATTGGTGTGACCGTGAAGACTTGTTATTCATTCGAGGAACATGAAGTGTGAATACTTTTATTTTTGTAGTTTCAATTTCTCTTTCTTGAGTCATAGGAAGCACCGTACTGTTAAAGGGGGTCGAGGAAATACTAAGGAAAAGTTTCCAAGTGATGCTCAACTCAAAATCCTACACCTACCAATCCCTTCGAGTGAAGCCATTGGAAATCTCATACACTTCAGTCAATTTCTTCAGTGACAAAGACAAAGTTCTTCTGGTCTCTAAGGAATTTGTTCTGACTAAGGAGTTAGGAATTCGCCAATGCGGATTGCCTACAAGTGAGGAACATGATAGCCCTGAGGAATTTGATAGTCAAATTTCCGACCGTTGCTGTGCTACACGCCAGCTGTCCCAAAATATCTTCCCACCTAACGGTCATATCATTGAAGGACATTTATGTATTATCATGTCGGGTTGCTCCCTAGGCTATAAATAGCCGCCCCCTACAACCACTAGCTGGTTGGCTGCTTCATGAGAAACTAAAACTTGTCAATTGAGAGCATCCCATCCTCCGAGGACTTTGAGCGAAAATCATCAAGTGAGGAAAACCCAAACCAAAACACCTACAAACCTAAAGTGATTGAGCATCACTAAAGAGATTGATGCTCTGTGGATCCGACGCTTGTTACCTTTGAAGACTATGCATCTTCCAGATGGTTAAGCGTCATGGTCTAGAGCATCCAAGAGGAAATACTAAGGAAAAGTTTCCAAGTGATGCTCAACTCAAATCCTACACCTACCAATCCCTTCGAGCGAAGCCATTGGAAATCTCATACAGTTCGGTCAATTTCTTTAGTGGCAGAGACGAAGTTCTTTTGGTCTCTGAGGATTTTGTTCTGACTGAGGAGTTAGGAATTCGCCAGTGTGGATTGCCTACAAGTGAGGAACAAGATATCCCTGAGGAATTTGATAGTCGAATTTCCGACCGTTTTTGTGCTACGCGCCAGCTGTCCCAAAATATCTTCCCACCTAACGGTCATTTCATTGAACGGCATTTATATCTTACCATGTCGGGCTGCTCCCTAGGCTATAAATAGCCGCCCCCTACAACCACTAGCTGGTTGGCTGCTCCGAGAGAAACTGACACTTGTCAATTGAGAGCATCCCATCCTCCGAGGACTTTGAGCGAAAATCATCAAGTGAGGAAAACCCAAACCCAAACACCTACAAACCCAAAGTGATTTAGCATCACTGAAGAGATTGATCATGCGTGGATCCGACGCTTGTTACCTTTGGAGACTATGCATCTCCTTTGTTCACGCCACTACAACAAATTCCTCAGTCCCCCATGCTTACTAAAGTTCAAATGGGCTCTGAAGAACCTCGCACCACTACGTTTGTTCATGAAGAGATTCCAGCCACTAGTGCTGATGAAATTGCTGCGGAAGAATTGAAAACCCAGGCTGCCACTGAAGAAACTGAAATTCCTCGGCCTGTGGATCCTGAGATTGCGATTCCTGAGGTTGTGATGCAATTGATTGACACTCCTCAGCCCAAGCCAAAGGATCCTTTCTCCAAGAAGCAAAAATTCAAGGCTGATGACTTCTTCGGTGAGCATGTGCTCTTCACCGATTATAACCCATATGACTCTGCTCATCTTAGAAGGAAGCATTTCTGGACTGCCAGCCAAGCCAATTTCTATTCTTCACTGCTTTTAAAAAGACAAAGTCTTCGAGCATGAGCATATTCCTCATGTGGACATGGAATCTCTTCCTTTCTTCGTGCCAATCCTCAACGTTCTTCACGATGCTGGACTGCTCAACTTTTGCACTGATATATCTGATTGGAATGGAGAACTAATTCTTTAGTTCTATGCAACACTGCACATCACAGGAGATGCTTCTGATGTGAACTCTTGGGTATTAGACTGGATGACAGAGAATACTCACTTCAAAGCACCGGCATCTAAATTGGTTCATGACTTGCGTGTCAGTCCTCCCCTTGAAGGCGCTCGTTGCCTATACCATGAACCTGAACTTACTGCTCACTACATGCAACTGTTGATGAAGCTGCTAAAGCCCGGTCAAGCCCCAAGGTCCAAATTCCTCGTGAAGGAATTGATGTATGTGCCTCGGACTATTTATCGCATTCTGTCGAAGACATTGAGTCCAATCAAAGGCCACGACTCGAATGATGAAGAAGTCGTTGGCATCATGAAGAATCTGCTTTTCAACATCATGCATGGCATTCCTGTCAACTAGCATGATTTCTTCATGAGGACTCTGGCCAATGTTGCTTTATCTCCATTTGAGTTGAAGCCTTACGCTCCTTGGATTATAAGATTCCTCAAAACAAGGTCTTCACTCAACTACACGGCTGACACTCTCAACCATGGCAGCTACTTGCCCCCCATTGAAGTCCTCAAGCGGACATTTTCTTCAGCTGATGAAAAGGCCAAGGCCACTACTGTTATTGATGAAGGAATTCGTCCATTGGATGGTCAGTTCCACAAAACTGCATCTTACTCCACCAATGATGACTCTGCCGCTAATGCCTCAAAGCAAAATCCTCAAGGCAGAGCTCCAAGGCTGATAACTGATCGTGAGCTTCTCCTCAGTCTTCACCACAAGGTCGATCACAACCACAAATGGGTTAAGCGTCATTTTGGTTCTATTCTTCACAACATGACTGCTACACACAATGAAGTGAAGAAGAACCACTACTACCTCCATGAAGTCTTCGGTCGCACCTGGGCTATTCAGTCACATCTGTATGGTGAAGAAGATCTGAAGCAAATGGGTCTCAAGCAGGACTTTGCCTGGTCTCAGCCACCAGCGAAGAAATTCAAGAAGGTCAAAGTTCCCTCCTTGGTGGCCAGCTCATATTCTTCTTCACGCGACACGGACAAGCATGAAGATTTGGACAACACTGCGGCAGGTCCTACTACAACAACTGACCCCAACAACGCTGGCGCTCCTTCATCATCATGATATTCTTCAGGAATGTTAGTCCTCATTTTGCTGGGGAATGTAGTAATTTCAAAATTTTCCTACGCACACCCAAGATCATGGTGATGCATAGCAACAAGAGGGGAGAGTGTTGTCCATGTACCCTCGTAGACCGAAAGCGGAAGCGTTATGACAGCGCGGTTGATGTAGTCGTACGTCTTCATGGCCCGACCGATCAAGCACCGAAACTACGACACCTTCGAGTTCTAGCACACGTTCAGCTCAATGACGATCCCCGGACTCCGATCTGGCAGAATGTCGGGGAAGAGTTTCGTCAGCACGACGGCGTGGTGACGATCTTGATGTTCTACCGTCGCAGGGCTTCGCCTAAGCACCGCTACAATATTATCGAGGATTATGGTGGAGGGGGGCACCGCACACTGCTAAGAGAACAATGATCAATTGTTATGTCTCTAGGGTGCCCCCTGCCCCCGTATATAAAGGAGCAAGGGGGAGGCCGGCCGGCCCTCTATGGCGCGCCCCCAAGAGGGGAATCCTACTAGGACTCCAAGTCCTAGTAGGTTTCCACCTAAAGGGAGAGAGGGGAAGGAAGGACAGGGAGAGGGAGAAGGAAAGGGGGCGCCGCCCCCCTCTCCTAGTCCAATTCAGACCAGAGGGGGAGGGGGCGCGTGGTGTCGACGTTCTGGGAACGGGGGTCCCCAGACTTGCGTGCCTGCGGCCTACGGCATGGCTTAAAGGGGGCCCAGCACGGCCCATCTTCATCAACACGAGACTCAAGACCCTCGCGAGGGGCCAAGCCTTGCGGGGCGGACGACATGGAGCTTCCTCAGGCGCGACCTCGTCAGGATGGCTCACGAGGAGGCGGAGAGATCGGGGCGGGGTACCTCACGAGGTGCCCATGACACAAGCCATGATGACCAAGGGTGCCAGGCGGGCTCCAGCCCGTGCAGTGTCTCCCTTTCCTCTTTGGTGCAAAGGGGGCAAGCGCATGCGAGAGGATCAAGCAAAGGCATCCATTTCGGTGCAACGAGACCAAGACCAGTCCAACGGTGGGAAGGAGGTCATCGTGGAGCCCAGAACGGCGTCACCATAGAGCCTTTGGCAGGCGAGGACCAACTTTAGTCAAGATAAGTGTACCAGATATTCCCCTTCAAAATGGCCAATTGTTGGCGCCCTTCCCGCTCAATATTTGGGAAGAGGCCCAGGACCTTTGCCTATAAATAGGACGAGCCACCCCCAGGGTAGGAGGGATGGGATCATCAGGCAACCAGTTAGAAAGACTCAGGCAACAAAGAAAGAGAGAGAGAGAGAGAGAGAGAGAGAGAGAGAGAGAGAGAGAGAAGGGCGGCTGAACTCCTCCTAGCAGTTCATCGTCCTTGCTAAGAGCAGACCCTCGCGAGGCTGTTCTTCCTTGTATTGTTCATCATCATCAGCCCAAGAGGCAATCCATCCACCACAAACTAGAGTAGGGTATTACACCACAATGGTGGCCCGAACTAGTATAAACCTTGTGTCTCTTGTGCTGTTCTTTCTGTAGTTTAGATCTTTGCGCGACGGAGAGGTAGAGGGCGAAGTCTCCGCGCGCACCCCAGAGTTCGAACCTCAAGGGTCTGCCGGAACCCGAAATCTGACACGCGGCCAGCCCTGGCCACCCCTCTTTCTCTCCACTAAGGCCCAACAAGGCCCATTAGTTCCCCCGGGGCTATCGATAACCCTCCGGCACTCCGGTTTAATCCGATACTTCTCGAGAACACTTCCGGTGTCGGAATATAGTTGTCCAATATATCAATCTTCATGTCTCGACCATTTCGAGACTCCTCGTCATGTCTGTGATCACATCCAGGACTCCGAACAATCTTCGGTACATCAAAACATATTAACTCATAATGAAACTATCATCATAACGTTAAGCGTGCGGACCCTACGGGTTCGAGAACAATGAAGACATGACCGAGACACGTCTCCCGTCAATAACCAATAGCGGAACCTGGATGCTCATATTGGCTCCTACATATTCTATGAAGATCTTTATCGGTCAGACCACATAACAACATACGTTGTTCCCTTTGTCATCGGTATGTTACTTGCCCGAGATTCGATCATTGGTATCTTAATACCTAGTTCAATCTCGTTACCGTCAAGTCTCTTTACTCGTTCCGTAATATATCATCTCACAACTAACTCATTAGTTGCAATGCTTGCAAGGCTTATGTGATGTGCATTACCGAGAGGGCCCAGAGATACCTCTCCGACAATCGGAGTGACAAATCCTAATCTCGAAATACGCCAACCCAACATGTACCTTCGGAGACACCTGTAGAGCTCCTTTATAATCACCCAGTTACGTTGTGACATTTGCTAGAACACAAAGTGTTCTTCCGGCAAACGGGAGTTGCGTAATCTCATAGTCATAGGAACATGTATAAGTCATGAAGAAAGCAATAACAACATACTAAACGATCGGGTGCTAAGCTAATGGAATGGGTCATGTCAATCACATCATTCTCCTAATGATGTGATCCCGTTAATCAAATGACAACACATGTCTATGGTTAGGAAACATAACCATCTTTGATCAACGAGCTAGTCAAGTAGAGGTATACTAGTGACACTCTGTTTGTCTATGTATTCACACAAGTATTATGTTTCCGGTTAATACAATTCTAGCATGAATAATAAAACATTTATAATGATATAAGGAATTAAATAATAACTTTATTATTGCCTCTAGGGCATATTTCCTTCAGTCTCCCACTTGCACTAGAGTCAATAATATAGATTACGCAGTAATGATTCTAACACCCATGGAGCCTTGGTGCTGATCATGTTTTGCTCGTGGAAGAGGCTTAGTCAACGGGTCTGCAACATCCAGATCCATATGTATCTTACAAATCACTATGTCTCCCACCTGGACTAGATCCCGGATTGAATTGAAGCGTCTCTTGATGTGCTCGGTTCTCTTGTGAAATCTGGATTCCTTTGCCAAGGCAATTGCACCAGTATTGTCACAAAAGATTTTCATTGGACGCGATGCACTAGGTATGACACCTAGATCGGATATGAACTCCTTCATCCAGACTCCTTTGTTTGCTGCTTCTGAAGCAGCTATGTACTCCGCTTCACATGTAGATCCCGCCATGACGCTTTGTTTAGAACTGCACCAACTGACAGCTCCACCGTTTAATGTAAACACGTATCCGATTTGCGATTTAGAATCGTCCGGGTCAGTGTCAAAGCTTGCATCAACGTAACCATTTACGATGAGCTCTTTGTCACCTCCATATACGAGAAACATATCCTTAGTCCTTTTCAGGTACTTCAGGATGTTCTTGACCGTTGTCCAGTGATCCACTCATGGATTACTTTGGTACCTCCCTGCTAG
The DNA here is from genome assembly GCA_032464435.1 of Aegilops umbellulata. Taxonomy (NCBI): domain Eukaryota; kingdom Viridiplantae; phylum Streptophyta; class Magnoliopsida; order Poales; family Poaceae; genus Aegilops; species Aegilops umbellulata. The sequence continues at coordinate 105,730,144 of CP136055.1, forward strand.
ACTTATAGCAAGGGACACATCAGGTCTGGTACACAGCATTACATACATGATAGAGCCTATGGCTGATAGGGAACATCTTTCATTTTCTCTCTATCTTCTGCAGTGGTCGGGCATTGAGTCTTACTCAACTTCACACCTTGTAACACAGGCAAGAATCTTTTCTTTGCCTGATCCATTTTGAACTTCTTCAAAACTTTGTCAAGGTATGTGCTTTGTGAGAAGCTTCACCGAGATCTTTCATTGAAAAAATCTTATTCAAGTATCCCTTTATGTAATCCAGAAATTCTATATCATTTCCGATCAGTAATATGTCATCCACATATAATATCAGAAATGCTACAGAGCTCCCACTCACTTTCTTGTAAATACAGGCTTCTCCAAAAGTTTGTATAAAACCAAATGCTTTGATCACACTATCAAAGCATTTATTCCAACTCCGAGAGGCTTGCACCAGTCCATAAATGGATCGCTGGAGCTTGCACACTTTGTTAGCTCCCTTTGGATCGACAAAACCTTCTGGTTGCATCATATACAACTCTTCTTCTAGAAATCCATTCAGGAATGCAGTTTTGACATCCATCTGCCAAATTTCATAATCATAAAATGCGGCAATTGCTAACATGATTTGGACAGACTTAAGCATCGCTACGGGTGAGAAGGTCTCATCGTAGTCAATCCCTTGAACTTGTCAAAAACCTTTCGCAAAAAGTCGAGCTTTGTAGACAGTAACATTACCGTCAGCGTCAGTCTTCTTCTTGAAAATCCATTTATTATCAATTGCTTGCCGATCATTGGGCAAGTCAACCAAAGTCCACACTTTGTTCTCATACATGGATCCCATCTGAGATTTCATGGCTTTTAGCCATTTTGCGGAAACTAGGCTCACCATTGCTTCTTCATAGTTCGTAGGTTCACCATGATCTAGTAGCATGACTTCCAGAACAGGATTACCGTACCACTCTGGTGCGGATCTTACTCTGGTTGATCTACGAGGTTCGGTAGTAACTTGATCTGAAGTTTCATGATCATCATCATTAGCTTCCTCACTAATTGGTGTAGGTGTCACAGAAACCAGTTTCTGTGATGTACTACTTTCCAATAAGGGAGCAGGTATAGTTACCTCATCAAGTTCCACTTTCCTCCCACTCACTTGTTTTGAGAGAAACTCCTTCTCTAGAAAGGCTCCATTCTTAGCAACGAATGTTTTGCCTTCGGATCTGTGATAGAAGGTGTACCCAACAGTCTCCTTTGGGTATCCTAGGAAGACACATTTCACCGATTTGGGTTCGAGCTTATCAGGTTGAAGATTTTTCACATAAGCATCGCAGCCCAGACTTTCAGAAACGACAACTTTGGTTTCTTGCCAAACCACCGTTCATAAGGTGTCGTCTCAACGGATTTCGATGGTGCCCTATTTAACGTGAATGCGGCCGTCTCTAAAGCATAACCCCAAAACGATAGCGGTAAATATGTAAGAGACATCATAGATTGCACCATATCTAGTAAAGTACGACTACAACATTCGGACACACCATTACGATGTGGTGTTCCGGGTGGCGTGAGTTGCGAAACTATTCCGCATTGTTTCAAATGTAGACCAAACTCGTAACTCAAATATTCTCCTCCACGATCAGATCGTAGAAACTATATTTTCTTGTTACGATGATTTTCAACTTCACTCTAAAATTCTTTGAATTTTTCAAATGTTTCCGACTTATGCTTCATTAAGTAGATATACCCATATCTGCTTAAATCATTTGTGAAGGTGAGAAAATAATGATATCCGCCACGAGCCTCAACATTCATCGGACCACATACATCTGTATGTATGATTTCCAACAAATCTGTTGCTCTCTCCATAGTACCGGAGAACGGCGTTTTAGTCATCTTGCCCATGAGGCACGGTTCGCAAGTACCAAGTGATTCATAATCAAGTGGTTCCAAAAGTCCATCAGTATGGAGTTTCTTCATGCATTTTACACCGATATGACCTAAACGGCAGTGCCACAAATAAGTTGCACTATCATTATCAACTCTGCATCTTTTGGTTTGAACATTATGAATATGTGTATCACTACTATCGAGATTCATCAAAAATAGACCACTGTTCAAGGGTGCATGACCATAAAAGATATTACTGCCAGGACCGGATTTTCAGGATATAATTTCCGAGAAAATGGCACGTGCGCTCACCAGCCCCAGGATTACTGTTAGCTGATGATGCACCAACTTGATACAGAAACTCCTAGCAAAATACAGGATATGTAGTACAAGACCATTCTGGCCTATGAGTACAACAAATGGTTTCTAGTAGTTGATGGCGGAAGCAGTTTGTGGGTCATCAGTGTCTATGGGACTCCATTTCCCACCGGAACAGCTGACCAGGATAACTCCTATCTTCGCGAGGATGCTATCTCCATTCGCATGGGTTCCGGGGCTGTCATCGCAACGCTCCTCTTGACGCAAGAAATCTGGCCAAGACAATAGCCAGGGACAAGCCAGTGAGTACTTTGAATGTACTCGCAAACATTATGAACAGAGATGTAACATAACAAATGATAATCATGCTCTGAAATATGCCATGATCACTACGTCCTGTCACGAAGTAAAATTTATGATGCACACAAGCAAATTATTCATATAGAACAAGAATAAACAACCCGAGAATAGAAGTAAAAATGCACCGATCGGGTGTCTGGAGCGACGCCTCGAAAGGATAATAATATGAAGCATGCCTCAGTCGGGCGTCTAAGCGACGTCACATAAAGGGCTTATAAAGAAAAACAAGTAAAAAACATGCCACAGTCGGGCGTCTGTGCGACACCACATAAAGGGCTCATAAAGTAAATAGATAACAAGTATGCCACAGTCGGGCGTCTCGGCGACACCACATAAAGGGCTTATAAAGAAAACAAGTAACAAACATGCCACAGTCGGGCGTCTGTGTGACACCACATAAAGGGCTCATAAAGTAAATAGATAACAAGTATGCCACAGTCGGGCGTGTCAGCGACACCACATAAAGGGCTCATAAAGTAAATAGATAACAAGTATGCCACAGTCGGGCGTCTCAGCGACACCACATAAAGGGCTTATACAAGCATAATCATAGTGAATATCCAGGAGGTAGAACCGTCCCAAGGATACTGAAAAATTCAAATAATATAAATGGTTAGTCCACAATCATAATAATCATAATCGCCATAGTTCACAAGTCATGATCAATGTTATAGTGTTAAAAGTTTTCCTCCGAAGACCGCCGCTAAGACCGATACTTGACCCATCCCGAACTGTAGTCCTTGGAAACGACTATTCGAATAGATATAATCTCTGCAGAGGGTGTACTCTTTACCCACGAGTAACGGATTCCTTTAATCCACCGGAGCTAATTCCGTTTACGGTCTTTTAATTGAAAACACACCTGACCGCACACACCAGCCTAACTCACCGGTGTCTGGAATCACCCACGACACCCATTAAGCAAAACTCTAAGTGGGGAGGCTACAACCTCGATTAGCATGGGATCACAAATTTTATACCGCGCGCAAACTAGGGGGAGCTACCACTTCGGCTACAACCGAAAACACCCATGCCCCCGGACCAGGTGGCATGCCTACCGAAGGCCTCCGGTATCTTCCACCATGGCCTCTCTGTACGGTGTGTGCTAGGAAAGGGGTTGACACTTACTGAACCGTACCCCACCTGTGGCAGGGACAAGTGGTAGTACGAAACAAGTATGGGGGATACCGGAACAAGACTCGATCTATGGTCGACTCAGGAGGTTTAATATTTTCCTGCATTGGTTAGCATAACAAATATGTTTCAACCAATAGACAAAGTCACCACTCGTCATGCCTCACTTTGCCGTACCGGACACAACCGTCTCAACGAAGACCGGAGACAAGCTCGTGTCTACCCAAGACAGAGGCTCTCCCGACTTCCTCTCGGTAGGCATGAAAGATATACGAGGGTGTCTACTATCACAATATATCGAATGCCAACAGCACAGAATCATCAATATGCACTTATGAGTATGATCATATCATCACATGAAGTAACGAAAACTTCGTGTCGAGGTGGTGTTGCGATCGTATCAAACAACACACAATAATATTATGCCAGGGTTCAAAAATGCTTGCCTTCAAGTGTGGAGAGGTGAGGTGCACTCCAATACTTTTTTGAAAGCTTTCTTCTCTCTCTTTTTCATATTTGAAAAATATTCAGATAACACATACTTTAAAAACAGTACAAAAAGTTGTCATAAATATTTTTGAAATAAATCTTAAAATAAACTAGGTGAAATTTGAGAGAGGTAGGAAAAAGAATCAATTCATTTGGAGTTTTGTTTAAAAAGATATAGCCAGTCAAAGTTTCAGTCAAAATCTGTTTTTAAAATAAAACAGAAAAAGAAAATGTTTCGATGAGAATACGTTTTCGTGGCAGCGAGGACGTACTCTGGTTTTTACGTCTTCACTTAAAACGGCACGCGGCGGCATGGGGTCATAGACAGGGGGGCCCGCGCTGTCAGGTTCATCCCCCTCCCTCCCGCTTTCCTGGCCAGGGAGCAGAGGCGAGCTCCGGCGACGCCAGTTAGCGGAAGGCTACTCCCCGCGGGGTACTAGGCACGGGGATAGGTACCTCATGAGCTAGCGGTCCTCTCGATGGTCAGCACTGTCGGAGTGGTGGATAGGGTCGCCAGCGGCGAGCTCCGAGGCGGGCGGAGGTTTCGGGTTGGTTTGGGGATTCGGTCTACGGTGGCTCTCGATAGGAATTACGGGATGAGAAGGCTGCGCTGGGTCAAGGAAAGACTAGAGGCAGCGAGTATGGGGTCGGAGGGGCTCTGGCTGTGAAGTAACCAACCGGAGTGCGGCGGCGGCTGCACTTGCCGGAGGCGAGGATGACGACCTCCTCTGGTCAAACTGCTGCGAGGGGAGCTGGCTACGGTTGACTTGAGGCTATTGTCGAGTGCAAGGGAGGCCGGGGGCGCTATTTATAGCAGGGCAGCGTCGGTTCCCGACGATAGGCATGGATAAGCTCGACGGTGCGCTTGCTACTATCGCCGGAGGCAATGTGGCGATGGCCGGCTGGTTTCAGGGGTTTCAGGAGCGGGCTACCGACGCCTCCGTGCCGCCAAAAGGCTCGCTGCAGCGGCGCTGCGAGGAGCTAGGGACGGCAGCATGTCATGGGCGAACGGACAAGATTGTGGCTTGGTCCCTCGGGCAAGAAAAGACCAGGAGGTACGAAGTAAGCGCGACGCGGTGGCTCGGGCTCGCGGCTGCAGTTGGCGTGCTCTGGGCGCGCCCAGTGCACACCCACCAACCGCTCGGCGAAATGCCATGGCACCCTAGAGGGCTTGGATGATACTGCAAGTTACCAGACTGGTTAGGGTGGTTACTAAATCTCTAGTGGACAAGCTGGCTAGGGAAATAAAGCAACTCTATAATGCTAACTAAAATCTATGCCAAAACGGTTCATGCACTCCAACTGTTCGACGAAATGCTAGGGGCATCCAGATGGTTTTTGCAAGTGAGCAAAATTTCCAGATCAGAGTCTCTTTAGGTACTAGAAAACATGGCATGGTTGGTTTGGGAAAAATCAAAACTTGATAGTGCAAGTTTTTGAGAAAGCCAAATCTGGACAGAATAGAAAGGCTGTTATTGCATGGACCAAAAATACTCCAAGGGGTCCACTCCCCTGGACTTAAGGGTTTTGTAGGGTGGTCTATAAGCAGGAAAAAGAATCATGGGTAAAAGGGCAAGTTAAAACATGGTTGCAGTACAAATCACCAAGCTAGACCAGAATGAAGATGAGGATGATTTACTCAAAATTTTCAAAGAACATTAGTGGATTTTTGCATAAACTTGAATTATATACTACCACTGACATCCCATAATTTTGGTGGAGGCTTTAAAGAAATATTTAAATAGGTTGTAGTGCAAAATTGCTAACTGGACCAGATTTGAAAATTTGGTCTAGAGCTCAAAATCTCCAATGAATAGAAGATATTTTTGCATAAAAGTGATTTAAAAACATCACATGACATCCCCAAATTTTGGTTGGAATATTAAATAAATCTATCAAAGGGTTGTAGTTCAAACAGAGCTCTAAAACCAATAAAAATTCATTTTCAAGGAAAGAAGTTCAGAAAAATAATAATTATGTAATTAAATCCACTAATAACAGAAATGTTTTTCTTGAGAGGATAAACAAGTCCAATAATATATTTGGAAAGTTTTCACTTGGGGTAAAAAAAACTCCATAATAACAAAGAAAAGAACGGTTCTGAAATTAAAAGAAAATCCAGAAAAATAAAAGTTTAAGTTTCCTGGCAAAATTTTAATTAAAAAAACAAGGTCAAATTTTTTGGGGTGTCACAACACTACCCCCCTTAAGAAGAATCTTGTTCTCGAGATTTGCTAAGGGTCGTTTTGAAAATATTGCTCCTATCAGCTGAAACCAAACAGCTTACTCATAGCACAAACTTGGGTACATCTCTGGTACTGGTAAATGAAAACATAAATAAACATAGCTATGATGTTTACAATGAAAACGGTAAATGGACAGGGTCCCGAGAAAACCTCTCTGGTACTGGTGCACACTCCTCTTCTATCGGGGGAAGTGGTTTGACTAGTCGATCAATGCGTCTCTCCTGGTCGGGCCTCAGTGGTCTGCCGATGGCGACCTGAGGATTTAAATCAGCGAGGCTCTGGAGATAACCCATTACCCGCTGGGTCGGACGCTCTTGAGCGATGACATACTGGGCAAGGTTGGCCAGTACTGGGTCTCTCTCAATTCGTCCCCCGGGAAAAGATGTTACTTCTCTGGGTGCTGCGCGACTCGGGAAGTAGTAATACCCTCGATTGCTGGCATAGGGTACCGCGAATCGAAGGCGAGCAAGCGCTTCGTATGCAGCAGCTTCTATGGCCATCTGCGGAGTCGGCATTGATTTCCCCACGAAGGAGACTTCCGTTGGGTCTTGGTTTGGGTTTGCGGGAGGGATATGTACTACTGCCCAATATTTCAAGGTGGAAGGGGTGATCCTCGATTTGAGCAACTCGTACTGGGGTGGACGGGTAGCACTCATGGTACTGTAGGTAAAGTCCCATAATATTTTAACAAAACTGCCTAGGGTTGCATCTGGGGTTCTCAGATAAATACTAGGGCTCGGCATGTCGAAGGAATAGCTGTGAGAGTTGTGCACAAGGTGAGGGGTACTTAGCAAGGTCACGAGGTGGCCTTTTATATAGCATCCAGGCTTGTTTATTTACCGCGGTGAGGGGCACTAGTTTGCCGGTTCTGCTCTCATCGGGGTCGGGGTCAATGCCACAGATACACACATCCCACAAAAGTGACGTGTTACAGTGGGTGTCGTCGGGGTTATTTTTTGGTAGCTACGCTCGTAATTAAATATGCAAATGTATACTTATGCATGGCTACTATTTAAAATAGGGACGCACAAGCAGACACCATTTAGTTATGGCGATACAAGATCACACAATTACAGGGTGTGGGCATACTAAGACTCGGTACTACTCGAGTGACTTATTCCATCGCGTTAATATCTAAGTGGGCTTGCCTTGTGGATGCCGAGGCTTCTCCACGGGTTTCGCCGTCGGGGTTAGCTGGAGGGGGTTGGGGTGTTGCAGGGTCGGGGTAGCGATGATGACCATCGCGAGGATTGTTGGCCACAATCCCGTTGGAGTGTGTTCCCAAAAGGCGATGAAGCACTTCTGGGGACACCAAAGTACCTTGGTTGATGGATGGGGATGACCTCAAGGCCTCGAGCGGTTTTCCGAACAGCACGACTGGATTGTCGGCATCGGGCTCATCTTCTCTTCTTGCCGGGGCTCGGCGGATCAGTTCTCCACGAGCTGCGATCAGATCAAGGGTGATTTGATCGAACAGTTCCTCTAGTGCACTTACATAGCACACCAGATGAAATAATGCAGGATTCATCTCGTGATCACCGTTGGCAACCTGGGGTGGCCTAGCATACCCGTCACGGCTGGGGTAGTAGTAGAACGAGCGACAGTTAACTCTGGGCGACAAGTGCCAGAGTTGAACTATAGCCTCTCGAGCAGCTAGTTGGATGGCTTGTGGCTCAAAGGAAGTTGTCCTTCCGGTGAACCTGTAGGGGTGATCTGGTGATAGACCCCTACCATAGACATGCGCAGTGGCCCAGAATTGATGGCTCTCGCCGCTCATGGACCCATGGTACACAACATATTCTGGAGGCTCTTCTAACGCGAAGGCACGGCGGGTGAGGTTTGCTAGCACGGTCACGAAACCTCCAAGGTTGGTTGCCGTGGTCTCATTGTGAACAATGGGTCCTGGCATTTTAGCTTGGTTTGGGGTAGGGGCTGTGCTCTGCTGGTTGAGGCTAGCGTGCCCTTTTATAGAAAAAGGGGACACAGTCTTCCTTCGCACGCTTGCGAATGAGACAATTTAGGTGTCGGTCACTGGCGCGTGATCGACAGGCTGGGCTGATAGTTTGGGCACCGACTGCCAAAAGGTGTCGGGTCACTATGTGGCTATCTTACACGAGAAGCTTGGCCGAGGTTAGGTTAAGGTCTGGTGGGTTGGTTTACCTAGGTTTTTCGACCTGGCTAAGATAGGATTAGCCAATGGTCAGCCTGGCTCTGATACCAAGTTTGTCAGGACCAGATTTTCGGGATATACTTTCCCAGAAAATGGCCCTTGTGCTCACCAGCCCCAGGATTACTGTTAGCTGATGAGGCACCAACTTGATACAGAAACTCCAAGCAAAATACAGGATATGTAGTATAAGACCATTCTGGCCTATGAGTACAACAAATGGTTTCTAGTGGTTGATGGCGGAAGCGGTTTGCGGGTCATCAGTGTCTATGGGACTCCATTTCCCACCGGAGCAGCTGACCAGGATAACTCCTATCTTCGCGAGGCTGCTATCTCCTTTCACGTGGGTTCCGGGGCTGTCATCGCAACGCTCCTCTCCACGCAAGAAATTTGGCCAAGACAATAGCCAGGGACAAGCCAGTGAGTACTTTGAATGTACTCGCAAACATTATGAACACAGGTATAACATAACAAATGATAATCATGCTCTGAAATATGCCATGATCACTATGTCCTGTCACGAAGTAAAATTTATGATGCACACAAACAAATTATTCATATAGAGCAAGAATAAACAACCCGAGAATAGAAGTAAAAATGCACCAATCGGATAATAATATGAAGCATGCCTCAGTCGGGCGTCTAAGCGACGTCACATAAAGGGCTTATAAAGAAAAAAAGTAAAAAACATGCCACAGTCGGGCTTCTGTGCGACACCACATAAAGGGCTCATAAATTAAATAGATAACAAGTATGCCATAGTCGGGCGTCTCAGCGACACCACATAAAGGGCTTATAAAGAAAACAAGTAACAAACATGCCACAGTCGGGCGTCTGTGCGACACCACATAAAGGGCTCATGAAGTAAATAGATAACAAGTATGCCACAGTCGGCCGTCTCACCGACACCACATAAAGGGCTCATAAAGTAAATAGATAACAAGTATGCCACAGTCGGGCGTCTCAGCAACACCACATAAAGGGCTTATATAAGCATAATCATAGTGAATATCCAGGAGGTAGAACCATCCCAAGGATACTCCAAAATTCAAATAATATAAATGGTTGCTCCACAACCATAATAATCATAATCGCCATAGGTCACAAGTCATGATCAATATTCTAGTTTTAAAAGTTTTCCTCCGAAGACCGACGCTAAGACCGACACCTGACCCATCCCAAACTGTAGTCCTTGGACACGGTTATTCGAATAGATATAATCTCTGCAAAGGGTGTACTCTTTACCCACGAGTAACGGATTCCTTTAGTCCATCGGGGCTAATTCTGTTTACGGTCTTTTAATTGAAAACACACCTGACCGCACACACCAGCCTAACTCGCCGGTGTCTGGAATCACCCACGACACCCGTTAAGCAAAACTCTAAGTGGGGAGGCTACAACCTCGATTAGCATGGAATCACAAAATTTATACCGCGCGCAAACTAGGGGGAGCTACCCCTTCGGCTACAACCGAAAACACCCATGCCCCCGGACCAGGTGGCATGCCTACCGGAGGCCTCCGGTATCTTCCACCATCGCCTCTCTGTACGGTGTGTGCTAGGAAAGGGGTTGACACTTACTGAACCGTACCCCACCTGTGGCAGGGTGAAAGTGCAACTATCCCTGGGTGGTTTTGGTAATTCCTAACAACATATAGCTCATTGAGCTAACATTATTCCAAGATTAATATTTCAGGAAAAGCTCAATGAATGGCATGGCATGGATGAGGAAAGTGGATCCCTCAAAATTATAAGGACAAAAGATTGGCTCAAGCTTCAAGATCAAGACTCTACATTTTATATTTTAGTGATCCAAGATCACATTGAGTCTATAGGAAAACCCAATACTATCAAGGAGGGATGAGGTGTTGTTTAATGAGCCTCTTGCTTCATGTGCTTAGTGATATGCTCCAAAACCCTCAACTATCTTCCCACATCCACATATGACCTAAACAAAAAGTCAAACTCGGCCCCACCGATTCTTTCTATCCGGCGCCACCGAGTTTCAGATGTCATAGCCACTGCCACAAACCCTAGCAATTCGGTTTCACCGATTGGGATCTCGGTCTCACCGAGATGGGATTGCAATTTCTCTGTTTCCCTTCGTAACGTTTCGGTCTAACTGAAGTGAGCGATCGGTCCCACCGAGATTGCAATGTAAACTCTCTGTTTCCCTTTCGTAACATTTCGGTCTCACCAAAAAGAGCGAACCGGTCCCACCGAGTTTACCTGACCAACTCTCTGGTTAGCTTATTACCAAAATCGGTCCCACCGAGTTTGTGTAGTCGGTCACACCGAGATTACGTTATGCCCTAACCCTAACCATATCGGTCCTACCGAGTTGCATCTCAGTCCCACCAAAAAATCCTAACGGTCACTAGGCTTGCTAAATCGGTCCGACCGAGTTTAACCATTCGGTCCCACCGATTTTGGCAGATTGTGTGTAACGGTTAGATTTTGTGTGGAGGCTATATATACCCATCCACCCACTCTTCATTCATGGATAAAGCCATCAGAACACATCTACACTTCCAATATACATGTTCTGAAAGAGAACCACCTACACTTGTGTTGAGGTCAAGATATTCCATTCCAACCATATGAATCTTGATCTCTAGCCTTCCCCAAGTTGCTTTCCACTCAAATAAAGACTATAAGCAAAAAGGCAAGGACAAACTTCAAGAGGAAATTGATGCATTTGAAGAAGCTCCTAAGACCTTAGTCAAGTGGATTCCCAAGACTACTTCAAGTTCCACTTCATCAAGTACAACTACAACACCAAGGATTCCCATCAAGATGGTGTGGATCCAAGAGAAGAAGAACTATAGAGTTCTTGAGGGTGACTCCGCAAACATACTTCACTCTCATCATCTTGGCAAGAACAAGTGCAATCAACTTCCACATCTTGCACTAGTTCAAGGAGTCACAAACCCTCTTGTTGGTAAGACAAGGGACAAGGTAATCTAAAAGCTTTCATAGACATCATCTTGTGTGTGCATCACTCTATGTCTATGGATATCCTTGTTTGTTCCTTGTGGGACTAACCCATGTAGGTATTTAAAGTGCAACTCACTCCAATGGATAGCTCCAAATGATCTACATCAACATTGAGCATCCACATCTTCAACATCTACATTAAGTAATCATCGACAAAACCCAAGGTTAGTTCATCCCTCTTAGGGGGGATATCACATCTAGGGGGAGCTTTAATCTAAGAATTGAGCTAAATCAACTCTAATGGTGTGAACACAACAATGCTTTATGTAAAAGTGGTAACCCCACTTGTGCTTAAACGATGAGTATGACCTATGATCAAATGTTCTCATTTGACTCCTAAGTTAATATACTCATATATAGATGACCTAGTCATCGCCGATTGCTTGATAGATGCTAGAATTGGTTTGCATGCTTTGCCACATATTTCAATTGCCACTTTATTGTGTGAGCATGTTGATTGCATATTTTACTCATTCGGGGACTTCCACTTGTTGTTTTGATTGATTGGTTTTCTTTTCTTTTGCCAAGTGGATGGACAAGAATGCCTAAGAACCCTCTCTAGCTATCTATGCTTTTCTCGTCTCAAACTCTATTCATGCTACATCACAAAATTTGATCAAGTCAGATTCAAACCACTCTGTGTGAGGAGCACTCGGAGTTCCCAATTTGTCATAGACTTAAACTTCCAAAACTTATTTGTGCTTTTCGGTCTGACCGGTTCCTCCATTTCGGTCATTCCGAGATAACTAAGTCGATCTAGGTTTTCACCTCGGTGCAACCGACTTGAACTTTTCGGTCACACCGAGTTGCTATAACTGTCAACAGTTATGCATCTCGGTGCCACCGAGTTGTTCCACTCGGTCACACCGATAGGGTTGGGCTATATATACTCACGGGCAAAATTTTGGAAATTTCTCCGAAACCTCTTCGCCCGCGCATAGCTCGCTCTGCCTCCTGGGTCTCCGGATCGTCCTCCTCGTCGCCAGCCGCCTCCTGTCGCTGGTCTCCGCCGCCATCAACGGATTTCGTCTCCGCCGTTGCCGCCGTAGCGAGTTCACCGCTGTCAGTGTCAAAATCGGCGGATCTCGGGTAGGGGGTCCCGATCTGTGCGTCAAGGTCGGATGGTAACAGGAGACAAGGGACACTTTATTTTACCCAGGTTCGGGCCCTCTCGATGGAGGTAAAACCCTACTCCTGCTAGATTAATATTGATGATATGGGTAGTACAAGAGTAGATCTACCACGAGATCAAGGAGGCTAAACCCTAGAAGCTAGCCTATGGGTATGATGGTTATGATGTGTTCGTCCTATGGACTACAACCCTCCGGTTTATATAGGCACCGGATAGGGTTAGGGTTACACAGAGTCGGTTACATTGGTAGGAGATCTTGAATATCCGCACGCCTAGCTTGCCTTCCACGCCAAGGAAAGAACCTTCCGGACACGGGACGAAGTCTTCAATCTTGTATCTTCATAGTCCTGGAGTCCGGCTGAAGATATAGTTCGGCTATCCGAACACCCCCTAATCCAGGACTCCCTCAGTAGCCCCTGAACCAGGCTTTAATGACGACGAGTCCGACGCGCAAATTGTCTTCGGCATTGCAAGGCGGGTTCCTCCTCCAAATTCTTCAAGAAGATAATAAACACCAAAAAATAGTGTCCGGCTCTGCAAAACAAGTTTCCACGTATTGCCATATAGAGAATAATACAAACACAAATCAAATCTGCTGACGTATTCCGCAGTGCGTCATAACACTGCGACCAAGCCTTCTGTATGGATTATGTTTTGTTGTTCCACCGCAGCACATTCAACGAGGCGGTTTCCTTGGCACGTCTTGTCGAAGCAGAGATCGTGTGCCCCCTTTAACGGGATTCTCATTAATACGGATGTGGGTAACCCAACCGTGCCCGTTAAGCACGTCCTGCCTTGATTAAAGGCTAGTCCAAGACGGTTACGGGGAGGGATCTTGATATTCTGCCTCTTATAAAGAGACCGAGACCTTGCTCCCCTCTTGTGTTCTCAAAACAAGCTCGCCCATAGCCTCGAGTTCCAACACCCCAGGCTTTTAGATTCTAGGCGCACCGGACCATCGACAATGTCCGGCTCCGGCCTTCAGGGCTAATGGATGCCCTCCTCCGTTACGGAGGAGGACGTATCAAGGTTGAGGGAGGCTAGGTTCCTGACCAGCAAGATCCTGCACAGGTTGCCTGCTCAAGGACAAGCGATCCCAAGCCCTCAGCCTGGTGAGAGCGTAGTATTCATCTCCCACTTCCTTCGGGGATTAGGCTTCCCAACGGATCCTTTCGTAAGGGGGCTGATGTTTTATTATGGGCTGGAATTCCATGACCTAGCTCCGGAGTCCATCCTCCATATCTCCTCCTTCATTGTTGTGTGTGAAGCATTTCTCCATATCACTCCTCACTTCGGATTATGGCTCAAGACCTTCAAGGTAGAACCGAAGATAATCGAGGGGCGTCACGTAGAGTGCGGAGGTGCTGTTATAAAAAGGAATACCAATGCTCCATGGCCCGAGGGCACTTTTCAAGAGGAGCTCGGCTTATGGCAACAGGAGTGGTTCTACATCACCTCTCCTCGGGGCACCACTTGGGTAGCGCCTCCCGCCTTTCGCTCGGGCCCCCCACCACATTTAACATCGTGGATCAACACAGGGTTAGATTGGGGCTTGCCCAAAGACGTTCCTCTGTTGCAGGGCCGCATAAAGGATCTCCTAAAAGGAGACCTCAACCTGGTCAAGGTGACACAAGTTATGCTGATTCGCCGGACACTGCCCGGCCAACGTCGCCCCCTCCGCTTGTGGGAGTTCAACCCAGAGGGGCCGCGAGTTCTCCGAAATTTCATGGGCGTGACGCCTACGGAGATGTATAGATTGTTCTTCGGTCCACAAGGAGTGAGTCCGGATTTGACCGAGGATGCTGGTTTAAGCCGCAACCGCCCGGATACAGAAGTAGGTGACCTTGCGCCCGGACCTTCTATCCGTACAATTGACTTATTTTTTAACAGTACTTCTCCTTTTTACGCAGGAGTGGATAGCGAAGGTGAAGCTGGTCCAGTGTCCGGCTCCCCTTCCCGAGACCAGGCTAGATCCTGTGCTAGTCAGGATGTTGGAGGTGGCGCCTCTGGAGGAAAATGAAGGGGCAGACAAGGAAACCGTGGCCTCTTCGAAAGGGGCCATTCCAAAGGGGGGAATCGACAACTCCTCTCCAAAGGGGAAGAAAAGGGCCGCCTCTGACGACCCGGGAGCCGTAGCTCCAAAGCGGGGGAAAGAATCCGCGTCAGAGGACCCGACGCCGGGGAGCCCCTCGGCCGAACTAAATCCTCGAAAGGAGCAGCCCTCCAACGATCCGTAAGTAGAAAGAGAGTCATTCTTTTAAGAGAAATCCTTAATTTATATCTAAGAAGTTTTAACCGAAACCTTACCTTGTAGTTCGGACCTCGACCCTTCTCGGCAGAGCTCGTCATCGGGGGATCTTCCTCCGGAGATGATGGAGAGCGGAACGCCTCCTCCTTCATCGCCTAGCAAGGCGGGCGACGCCGAAGTGTCGTCACAGAGGATTTCTCCGAATCTGCCAGAGGCAGAAGGTGATCATGCGCCCCCCCGGGGTTCTCCGTGTCCGGCCTCCGAAGAAGGCCATGGGACGAGTCCGGCACCATGTGGTGTTCGGTCGGAGGAGCTGTAGGTTCTGCTGGGCCGAGCCTCTGTTTCAGAGGAGCATCGTGTGTTGATGCACACGGTGATTGAAAAGATTTCATCCGCGGAAAGCGGACTGAACGAGGCAGTCAAGAGTTTACTGGCGGGCCTTGAGGTACGTTTTGAATAACGAACATTAGTGTTAATTGCGCATAATAACATGCGCCCTGTATAGATAGTAGCCCCTGAGACTCTGTGTGCCGCAAAGATTAGCGGCACGCAGAGGATCTTAATCCTAGGTCCTTTAAGTGGCACCTTTGTATGTAGGTGGCAGGTTGTCCGGAGTCGAGCCGGACTCGAGATTTTGCCGAAATGAAATGGAAACTCGATGAGGCAGAAGCCGACATCATGCTTGTTAACAAGCGGCTTGATGACGCTCAAGGTATTGAGTTTATTTGGCGATTGTTAGTAAGAGGAGCTTTATGTCAATATCTTACCTTGTGTATGCTTGATGCAGATGGTGCGGCGGCCGTAGAAGGACTTAGGGCCGAGCTCGCCAAAGCAAAGGAACAAGCCAGAAAAAGCGATGCGGCTGCCAGAAGAGCCCGTGAAGAGCTAAAAGCCAAACAGGCTTCCCATTGCCTAAGCAAGGAGGAGATGGCTGATATAGCCGTGAAGTTGAAAAGTGCTACTGACCGTTCCAAACTTCTTGAAGAGGAAGGTCGAGCCCGGCAGACGGATTTAGAGAAGGCCATCGCCGACGCCAAGGACGCCCGCTCTGGTATGAGAGCGTCAAGGGAAGAGCTGCGTCAAGCCGGACTAATTGCGGATGGAAAGCCCTTCCTGCTGCGGAGAAAATTCTATGATCCGAAGTTCGCCCCGTTGGACCGAGCGTGGAGCGTGGAGGACACCTATCTGGATTTGTCGGCTAGTGCCGCTGATGCGACCAGGTACTTTCAAGATAAGAAAGATCATGAAGTGGAAAAGCTCTTTGGTCGCAGTTCACTAATCCAGAGCGTCCACTATCAGTGGATGATCGCCTGGCCCAATGGGCCGAGCTGAATAGGTTGTCCGGACTCGCCATGAAGTATGCCATGGACCGCCTATGTCCGGGGAGATCGAAGCCGAGAAGCTATTTCAGTTTGGTGCAGCAATTTCTTGACGTGGTGCCTCGGATTGAATCTCTAAAGAGGTCCGCTTGCACAGAGGGCGCGCGGCTGGCTCTTGCCCGTGTCAAGACATACTGGGCAGATATGGAGCCCACCGTTGTTGCGTCCCGTGATTCGGATAAAAGCCGAATTCCTTCCGAGCACTATTTTGAGGAAGTCCTCGCGGGCGCTCGTATAATAGAGACGCAGTGTTCGAAAGATGCTGTTTTATGATAGCATATGTAATCGTAGATCAATATTTTTATAAATTGTAATGGCGTAATTTATACTTGTGCCTTCAAGTATTAATAACACCTCCTGTGCGGCCGTTTTAATATATAAATTCTGAAAGATTGCAGTCGTTGGCTTTAGCCCCCACGCACATAGTGCGGGGGTGCGCGCGGAGAACGCATTTTCACACCTAACCCAACGTCTTGGTCCTACAAAGGAGGTGATAGCGCCGCGGGCTAGGCAACCGGACTATAATGCTTTAACACTTTCACTTAGCTATAGGAGCTTGACAGTGGGACTCTTTAGGTAGCCCTTTAATGGCGACTGCGTTTACCCGAATTCGGGACGCATATGTGCCTGACCGGGAAGCGGCCCTTCATCAAAACGGAGGAATTCGATAAATTCCTATAAGTCATCGAGTGGCGACCAGTCTCGCGCTACATCATGACAGTCGGTTTTCGGCTTTCTCTACTGAGGTGCTCACCCGGCCGAACCAGGGCACAATCGCAGTAGTTCTCCTGGTGCAACCTTAGCCAACAGAACGGAACGTAAGGTGGACGAACTCAGGAGCCGGGCAACCCAACATGTGACCAAAATCATGACTCGGAGCTGATGCATATAGTGCCAAAACTCGCGACGCCGAACACTCCCTAAGGTGTTCGGTCTTTGTGGGTGCGTGTGAAACAACACCCTTGAAAAAGAAAAAAGCCCCTTGTGTCCAGGTACGAGCAAGAATTCTGGCGTGGCCACATGCCAAAACGCCAGTCTCCTCCATGGTTATAGTGAGGTAAACCAGGGGATGTATAGCAGCAAGAGACAGTAAAAAAGGTTTACGCAGGGTCTTAATCTAAGAAGAATCCGTTGGGGCGGGTCCCTACTGCACGTCTGCGCCTGTGTCTCCGTTGTGCCGTGTCCAGGACGGGCGTCGTACGACATTCATCTGTAAAAGGGAAGAACTAAATTGAAAAATGGGTCGTGCGGATCAAAAAGGATAATAAATAAAATGTGAAGTGAGAAATAGATACGGTTGAGTTTTATTGTCTCTGCGTACAGCCCCTGGTGAGGCGTACCAAGCCTATAACAAAAATGGGCTTGTGCCGAACTCATTGAGTCCGTGTCCGCGGCCTTTTGTGACTTACATCGAAAGAGTCTTTTGGCTGGCGAGGCCATTTTGTTGGGCGGCCGTTTAAGCGGCCGCACAATCCTCCGTTTGGAGGAGATGTAGTTTAATATGCTCCCTTTAAAGAGATGATGCCTCGAGGACCGGGCATCTTTAGCGTGAGGGATGCATAATGCGGTATTGCGTTAAAGCGAGCGAAAGCTCCGCGTCCCATTAGTGCTTGATAGCGACTTGAAAACGGGACTATGTGGAAGATAACCTTTTCGCGACGAAAGTTATTGGAAGAGCCAAATATGACCACAAGCCGGAGAAAACCCATACAGTGGGTGTCCGGGCCTGGTGCTGCTCCTTAAAAGGAGGTTTTACTGTGACGGATTCGTGCTGGGTTTATGCCCATGCGGTGAATTGTATCCTGATATATCAGATTTAGTCCACTGCCACCGTCCATAAGGACGTTGGTAAACTGGAATCCGTCTATTACTGGATTAAGTATCAGGGCAGTCCGGCCTGCGTGTTTGATATTGCGAGAATAATCTAGCTGATCAAAAATGATTGGCTTTAGTGACCAGTGGCCAGACTCCTGAGGGATAGGCTTGAATGTGCGGGCCTTTATGGGTGCCTCATGCCTTGTTATGTGAAGCGAGTTCACTGTCTTGACTTCTTGCGGGAAGTTCTTTTGCTTCCTGGTGTTCTGCTTTTGGGGTTCGTCCTCTTCCTCACTTGGTGTGTCGAGCCCCTTGTGTTCGGCGTTAAGCCTTCCGGATTGTATGAAAACCCAACAGTCTCTGTGGGTATGATTAGCAGGCTTTCCAGGAGTACTGTTAATCTGACATATCCTGTCCATGATTCTCTTTAGACTGGACGGATCTTCCCTATTATCCTGAGGGGGTGATTTTGTCTGATTTTGCCGTGAGCCTTTGAATCCGGCATTGACTGTCGTGCTCTTCGGACTTTTTCTTTTGATTCGGCGAAGGTCTTCGTTTCGCCGTGGTTTCCCGTTTCCATCCCTGATTTCTGATGTACTTGGGTCGCTGGGGCTGCATCGTGCCAACCAGCTGTCCTCTCCTGCGCAAAAGCGGGTCATGAGGCTTGTGAGTGCGGCCATTGTTCTTGGCTTTTCCTGGCCGAGGTGTCTGGCGAGCCATTCGTCTCGGACATTGTGCCTGAAAGCCGCTAGGGCTTTGGCGTCCGGAAAATCCACTATTTGATTCTTTTTAGTGAGGAATCTGTTCTAGAACTGCCGAGCTGATTCTCTGGATTGCTGAGTTATGTGACTGAGGTCGTCCGCGTCCGGGGGACAGACGTAGGTCCCTTGAAAATTTGCTCGGAAAGCGTCCTCGAGCTATTCCCAACTTCCAATTGTGTTTTCGGGAAGGCTTTTAAGCCAGTGCCGGGCTGGCCCTTTAAGCTTAAGGGGTAAATATTTTATGGCGTGGAGATCATCTCCTCTAGCCATATGTATGTGGAGGATATAATCCTCGATCCAGACTCGCGGGTCTGTTGTTCCATCGTACGCCTCTATGTTAACGGGTTTAAATCCCTCTGGGAATTCATATTCCAGGACCTCATCGGTGAAACATAGAGGGTGTGCGGCACCCCTATATTTGGGTGTGCCGGATTCTGATGGTGGATTTTTTGCATTGCTTGCGAGAGCTTGCTTTCTTGGCCCGTAAATGGACCTGGCTGGGCCATGATGCGAGTCTTTGATTGTGTCGCATGCCGCATTGAGTGCGGCGCCGTTTGCCGTATTGTAGTGGCCGAGAGGTCGTTTATTCGACCGTGTAGCCTTTTTTTTCGAGTTTGGGGGCTCTAGGGCCTCCTGGTCGAATTCGGGCAGTAGCTTTCTCTTCGGATAGCTTTTGGTGCGGCGGCTGCCGCCGTATTTGTCTGCGGTCTTGATTACTTTGCTCCATCTTGTTTTGAGTGCATCTTCCGCCGTCTTTAGCTTTTGCTTCTGCTTCTTCAGGCTTCGTGCTGTGGCGACGAGCCTTTCTTGGAGATTCTTCTACTCCATGATTTTATTCGGCGTGGTATCGTCCGGAGTTCTGTTATGACCGGGGGAGGACTGTTCGTCCTCTCTGCCCGTGTTACCCTGTTCGGACAGCTGTTCTGGGATGCGTTCGTCTTCTGCCGGCTCGTCATGCTCTATGGCTGGGTCTTGATCGAGGCGGGGCTTCGCTCGGCGTTTACGTTGCCGCTTTGAGTGCTTTCTGGAGGGTTTACCCTTCTTTTCATCCCCTTCTTCCTTATTGTGAGTTTTTTCAGGTGTATCCACCATGAATACGTCATTAAGTGGGGTGGAGTTCCAGTGCCCTATGGGCGCTGGTTCCCGTTCGTCTCCGTCTTCGTCGTCCATACCGTCGAAGTCTTCGGAGCCGAAGTCGAGCATGTCGGTTAAAACGTCGATAGTGGCTATTAAGTGGGTGGTGGGTGGGCTTTGAATTTCTTCGTCATCTGAATCCCAACCTCGCAGGCCACAGTTCGGCCTGGGCTCTCCTGAAAAAGAGAGAGACTTGAGAGATTTCAGAATATCACCAAAAGGCGAATACTGAAAGATGTCCGCGGCGGTGAACTCCATTACCGGCGCCCAATCTGATTCGATTGGCAGGGGCGCGGGAGGTTCGGGGTTCGGAGAAGAATCCGGCTCCTTGGAGTCATGTGCCATGCGGAGTGCGGGGCTTGCGTTTGGCTCAATGGCTTTTAAGATCGCAGCCCCCGAGGTGACGTCCAACTGTTCATCCTCAAAGAACGCAGCGGGCTCCGGATCGAGGATCGGGGCCGGAGCGTATGCGGCCTCCAGGACACTGTTCGGAGGCAGAGCTATATCATGCCCCTCGAGATAGTGCGGCGCGCTTGGCTGTGGCTTGAATCCGTCGAAGATCAGGTCTCCGAGGGTATCTGCCGTGTAGTTTAAGCTTCCCCACCTGGCTCGATGGCCAGGGGCGTGGCTTTCGATCTGCTCCAGATGGCCAAGCGAGTTGGCCCGCAGAGCGAAGCCGCCGAAGATGAAGATCTGTCCGGGGAGAAAAGTCTCACCCTGGACCTCATCGTTGTTGATGATCAAAGGAGCCATCGGGCCTAAAGGCGACGACACAAAGGAACTCTCAATGAAAGCACCAATGTCGGTGTCAAAACTGGCGGATCTCGGGTAGGGGGTCCCGATCTGTGCGTCAAGGTCGGATGGTAACAAGAGACAAGGGACACTTTATTTTACCCAGGTTCGGGCCCTCTCGATGGAGGTAAAACCCTACTCCTGCTAGATTAATATTGATGATATGGGTAGTACAAGAGTAGATCTACCATGAGATCAAGGAGGCTAAACCCTAGAAGCTAGCCTATGGGTATGATGATGGTTATGATGTGTTCGTCCTACGGACTACAACCCTCCGGTTTATACAGGCACCGGATAGGGTTAGGGTTACACAGAGTCGGTTACATTGGTAGGAGATCTTGAATATCCGCACGCCTAGCTTGCCTTCCACGCCAAGGAAAGAACCTTCCGGACACGGGACGAAGTCTTCAATCTTGTATCTTCATAGTCCTGGAGTCCGGCTGAAGATATAGTTCGGCTATCCGAACACCCCCTAATCCGGGACTCCCTCAACCGCCAAAGTAGGTATGGACTCGATCACAGTGCTATCCCCGTCTGATTCCTAGCACATTGTGTTCATTATGATTCTTGCTATAATTGAAACACTTCTATCCAGTCAAAACAATCCTTAGAATAGATGCGATTTGAAAATTTAGGTTTACGTTTCCGCCAAAACCATCTCGGACCCACCGGGTTGCGGAACTCGGTTCCACCGATTCGGCCACGGCCATTGCACATGTGGTTCTCGGTCTGACCGAGAATTGCAAATCGGTGTGACCGAGTTCTGGACTTTGTGATACCCTAGCAGTCTTGGTGCCACCGAACTTTGACTCGGTCTGACCGAGTTCACTAGTTTTGGTTCCAAAAGCTGCTTCGGTATCATCGAGTTTGCAAATCGATTGATCCGAAATGCTTTCTGTGGAAAACTAAAACTAAGTTTTTGACTCATTCTTTTGCAAAAATCTCTGCATTTTGTGATGCTCAACCACTCTATCTCATCTACAATCTATTCACAGGGTCGGCAGTCAGTATTTGTGCCGGGGATTTCTAGCTCCTCGAGCACCTATGGGGACGGAGCCCCTTCTCGGTTCGGCGGGGGGCGAAGGTCGCGCGAAGAGCGGATCGAGGCGAGGCACACGAGGGGTTTTTACCCAGCTTCGGAGCTCTCCAGAGAGATAACACTCCTACTGCTGCTTTGTCGTTTGTATTGAGTTCTTGCTCGGGAGCGCTGAGTGCTACAGTACACTTGAGCAGCTAACGAGACCGAGCGTTCTTCTGTTCGTCCTTTGGAGCGATCTCCGGGGCGAGATCCCCCTCTACGTTGTGCATGGGCCTCCTTTTATATGTTCAAGGGGTCTCCAACAGGTGGCAACGTAGGTAAGGGCAAAAATGGAAAGATGCTGTGGTAGGTACAGCTACCTACACAGTGTATCATACCTAACCCTGACGGCAGGGGACAAAGGCATTAAATGCCTATCTACGTCGCCCAGACGATGCAGAAAAGGGACCGTCAGGGGCGCCACCACTCGCCACGATGACGACCTTGTCAGCGCCGCATGCCACAGTGTACCCCTGGCTGCGCAGCCTCCCGCCACGTATGCCAAGAAGGGTCCCAGAGCGACACGTAGGTTGGTGTGCTGGAGCACAGGTACAGAGTGGTGGCTTGCCGCGGCAAGCGCCTTGCCGCGGTAGTTGTCTTGTCGCATCCAGAAGCTTGTCGCTCGTCGGGTCCTGCCGGGACGCGTGGCGAGTCGCGGCAAGTTCCTTGAGATGCCTTGGTTGGCCTTCCCAGCAAGCTCCTCTTGCCGGGGTCTTGTGCCTTGAGTGGCCTTCCCGGCAAGCCCCTCTTGATGGGGACTTGTCTCCTTGGCTCAAATACTTTGTTCTTGAATGTCTTTAGAGGATCCACGGAGGACCTTGGCGATCACCCGACAAGTCTTGCCGCGGGACGTTGCGACTGCCCGTGCACAAGTTCGGGATACTAGGGTACCCCTACTCTAGTACACCGACAGGAGCCCCCGGGCCTGGGCCATACACGGTGCCGAGCGCTGTTGGGCCAGGCCCAGAACAGGGCATGGGCACACGCGGCCTGGGTCACGTCGCACCTTACTCCGCATCCACCGCGCCCTCCCCGAACGCCACGCGTCGATTGCGGCGTCGTGGGAGAGGTCGTGGGTGGTTCCTTTATTCGGAAAGGCGAAACGCCCGCCTCCTGGCGGTTCGCACCTTCCCCACGAACAGAGGGAGGCGTGGAGGCGTGGTTTTTGAGGCGTCCACTCCCCACGATCACGGGGTGGGGTGAGATCGCCTCATCCGTCGGCTCAGTTCTGCACGCCTGCCACGCGGCCTCCATGCGCTTGGAGTGGCGAACGGTGGAGGCGGGAAACTGGGTCGTCACGGGTCGTGGCAGCGGGTCGGGCCTAGTTCCCTGCTCCTTCCGTGTTTTGACTGGCTGAGCGGGGCGGCCGAGCCCCCACCCCGCTCCTTTATAAGGAGTGGGAGGGGGGACGGAAAACCGCATTCTTTCATCTCTTCTTTCCTTCAGCTTCTGCTCCCCTTTCTCCCATTCGCCATGGAGAAAGGGAACCCTGGTCCTTCGACAGTGGCGACGAGGGTCGCCGCTAGGCAACGCGTCCCTCCTTCCCCCGCACCCGTGGTGGCAGAGCCAGCCGCAAGGGGAAGAGGGAGGGGACGAGGCCGCGGGCGAGGCCGAGGTGGTTGGGGAAGAGGTGGGCGAGGCAGCCCGCCGGCCTCGCCTCCGCCGGCAGATCCTCTCCCTGTGGCGGACCATATCGGGGACGACCCTTGCGAGTTCTTCGTCAGCCTGCGTCGGCCGCCTCGTCGTCGCCTTCGTCTCCCAGCTCCATTTGCGAGCGAGATGGAGTTGGATCCGCCCGAGACACTGAGGTTGCACATGAGGGGCTGTGGAATCAGCGGTACGCGAGTCCGCATTGATTTCCCGGCCCCTAATGTGATGTATCTTGGTCGAGGGTGGAAGACGTTCACCCGCATCCACAGCTTGACGGCGGGGCTCACCCTCCACTTCAAGCTGATGGAGGGCGGTCTCCTCTCCGTCAAGGTCTTCGGGTGCTTCGGGACTCGGGCACGGTGCTGCGTGGAGAGCTCCTCCGATAGCGAAGGCTCCTCCTTGGGCGGGAGTGACGAGGAGGACAGCGATGACGAGGGTAGCGGGTGGCGGGATGACGGGTCCGACTAGGTGTCGGGCGCCGCTTCATGTGGCACCGGCGACCCCATCGTCCGTGTCGCCGGCTCCTTGAGCTTCTCGGGGTCGTCTCCTTGGGCGGCTGGCGTAGGGAGGCTGTTGAAGAGGAAGAGGGCAGGCGGCAAGGCCGTCAACTCGGAGTACGAGGGCACTGCGCCCTCGACAGCGTGCTGATGTCCTGCCGCCTCGTCTTTGAGCTCTGCCTCCGGCGCCGCCATCACCATGCAGCCTTTGGACGGCCGCCGAGATGTTCTCTTGGTGTCTTCTGCCACCCATAGCTCGTCTAGGCGCCCCTTTTGCCCTTTTCGCCTCCTTGACCTGCCTTCTGGAGAGAGGGACAAGAGAGGGATTACGGGCACCTTATCTCTTTTTAATTTGTATGCCCTCGGGCCTTAGTTGCATTTAAAGCTTGTAATCCCATCATTCATGTTTTTCATTCTCCATGAACTGTACCTG
The DNA here is from genome assembly GCA_032464435.1 of Aegilops umbellulata. Lineage (NCBI taxonomy): Eukaryota > Viridiplantae > Streptophyta > Magnoliopsida > Poales > Poaceae > Aegilops > Aegilops umbellulata. The sequence continues at coordinate 105,754,654 of CP136055.1, forward strand.
AGTGGAATGCTTTTTTATGAAAAGGGGATGCTTCCCGGGTCACTTGTCTCGTGGGTGGAACCCACACCAAGGAGCGAATCCTTTGTATCTTTAAGATAGACTCTTTTTTCCCGGCAGCAGGCCCTGCCGTCTTCCCATGTCGCTCGACCTTTCTCACGCTTTTGGCGGAGGCAGGGAGGAGGCGGGTTCAGGCTCCTCGTTTCGTCCCTTTGCTGCCGCGACTACGACCTAACCTGGCCCCGGGAACGAGCCCTAGGGCCTAGAGTTTAAGGGAGCATGGTAGCTTTTAGGAAGAAACGAGGTTTCGCATACCTCAGTCCATAAGAGAATGCATGATAAGGGATGAAAAACTTATCTGAGATTGCAGCCCCCGGCAACTCTGGTTCGCCGTGGGTTAATCTTTGTACTTGCAGCCCCCGGCAACACTGGCTTGCCGACAACACTGGCTTGCCGGGATCCAGGTGTTGGTCCGTCCGTCTTCCTCTTTTCGTCCTTAAGTGGTCTGGTTAGGGTGCGCGAGTCCTGCGAACCAAGGGAAACGAAAGAACGACAAAAGACCCACACTCGACCTCTAAGTTAGGGGTTAGCCGCTAGTAAGCACTGTTAACCCTAACCAAGGACGAGACTCGACTCAGCATGCATGCTAAAACTTAGGGCGCCAGCGCTTCACTTATGCTCAGGGTCTGCGCCTGGCTTTGTACAAAGGATTACATGCAATAGCGGCAAGACTTGTACAAAAAGGTGGTTGCCGGACAGGGTCCGACAACCGCGCCTTACGGGTAAAACTTACGAAGATGCTCGATGTTCCAGGAGTTGCTCACCGGAAAGCCATCTTCGGTCTCAAGGCGGACAGCGCCAGGCCTAGTGACTCGTTTCACCCGGTAAGGGCCTTCCCACTTTGGCGTCAACTTGTTGGAATTCTTGGCGGAATGAATGCGCCGAAGAACAAGGTCGCCTTCCTCGAGACTTCTAGCATTAACCTTGCGGCGGTAGTGGCGCAAAGCTTGCTGGTAGCGAGCAGCTCGTACAGCAGCCTGAAGACGGTCTTCCTCAAGGAGCAGCGCATCATCTTGTTGCAGCTGCTCTTTCTCAAGCTCATCATAAGCGAGCACTCGAGGTGACCCGTATACGAGTTCCGTGGGGATAACTGCCTCTGCTCCATAGACTAGAGCGAAAGGTGTCTGGCCAGTGGCTCGATTTGGCGTCGTCCTGATCGACCAAAGAACCACCGGCAGCTCCTCGATCTAGTTTCTTCCGCACTTGTGCAGCCTGTCGAAAGTCCTGGTCTTGAGTCCATGCAGCACTTCAGCATTTGCCCTCTCTGCTTGACCGTTGCTCCTGGGGTGAGTAACAGAAGCGAAGCAGACCTTGGCGCCAAGGTCTTGGACGTACTGCATGAAGGTGCGACTCGTGAATTGTGTACCGTTGTCGGTGATGATCCTGTTAGGGATCTCAAAGCGGCAAACAATCGACCTGAAGAACTTGACTGCTGACTATGCTGTCACCTTCTTCACTGGTTCCACTTCCGGCCACTTTGTGAACTTGTCGATTGCAACGTACAAGTACTCAAAGCCCCGACTGCTCGGGGGAAGGGGCCGAGGATGTCGAGCCCCCACACCGAAAATGGCCAGGATAAAGGGATCGTCTGGAGAGCTTGAGCTGGCTGATGTATCTGCTTGGAATGGAACTGGCACGCTTCACACTTGGTTACTTGTGCAGTTGCATCCTGGAGGGCTGTCGGCCAAAAGAAACCTTGCCGGAATGCTTTGCCGGCAAGCGCTCTTGCGCCAATGTGGTGACCACAAATGCCTCCATGTATCTCTGCCAACAGCTTCTGTCCATCTTCCCGGGGAATACACTTCAATTTCACTCCGTTGAGTCTTCTTCTATACAGTGTGTTGTCAACGAACTGGTACATACTAGACTACCGGGCTACTCTTTCCGCTTCTTTTTGCTCTTCAGGAAGTTCTCCTGTCTGGAGGAAACGGACAATCTGCTGCGCCCAAGCTGGAGCTTGCGGCTCGACAACAAGGACTAAAGGCATATCTGCTGCTGCGGGAACATCCGCTTCTACGGCGAGAACCTGCGGCTCAGCCGGAGCTTGACGTTCCCCGACAAGCTTGCCGGAGCAAAACTTGTCGGGAGCGTCTGCTTCAACGAAACAAACCCTGGGGCTTGTCGGAGCAGACTGCTCCTCAGAACTCTTGGCGTTGATCTTGGGGACCATCTTGGCGGCGGCTTCGGGAAGCTCTGCCGGAAGATAGTTACCAGAAATCAACTTCCACTTCTTGCTCTGTCCAGTTGATGGCGTCACGGATGGTTGAGTCAGCTTGAGCACAAAGATCCCTGGTTCCACAGGTAACTTAAGTGCCGCACACTTTGACAGGCCGTCAGCGATGTCGTTCTGAGCTCTTGGAACATGTTTCATCTGTAGGCCGACAAAGCGCTCTTCCAGCTTCCTCACTTCATCAACGTAAGCTTCCATCAACGGACTCTGATAATTCTTGTTCACTTGGCGGACGACAAGCTGCGGGTCACCCCTGACAATGAGTTGCTTGATCCCAAGGTCTGCCGCGATCCTGAGACCGGCAAGCAATCCTTCATACTCTGCGGTATTGTTTGTTGCTTGCTCCTTGGGAAAGTGCATCTGGACTACGTACTTGAGGTGCTCTCCGGTGGGTGCGACAAGCAGCACGCCAGCACCGGCGCCTTGCAGCGAGAAGGCACCATCAAAGTACATCAGCCACTCTTTGTTTGCTTCCTTGACGGGGATGCTCGTCTCTGGAATTTCTTCATCTGGTGTTGGCGTCCACTCTGCTATGAATTCTGCCAATGCTCTGCTTTGGATAGTTGAAGTGCTCTCAAACTTGAGGCCAAAGCTTGACAGTTCCAGTGTACACTCAACAATCCTGCCTGTTGCTTCAGGATTCTGCAGTATCCTCTTCAGCGGAAAGCGAGTGACAACTATGATCTCATGTGCTTGGAAGTAATGGTGCAGCTTTCTCGAGGCCATGAGAAGGCCGAAAAGCAGTTTCTGCACACGAGAGTACCTTGACCTAGCCCCCTGCAGAAGGGAACTGACAAAGTAAACTGGGCGCTGCACCATTTTCTTCTACTGTATCTCTTTGCACATCTGCGCAGATCCATCTTTGTCGGGACCAGAGCTTGTCGGGGAAGCTCCTTGCTTGTCGCTGGATGTGCTTGCCGTGGTTGCTGGCTCATCATCTGCCTCCCTCTCTGCTACTAACGCAGCACTAACCACTTGATTGGTTGCCGCCAGATATAGCAGCAACTTCTCTTGTGGCTTAGGTGCGACAAGTATTGGAGTGGAGGACAGGTATCTCTTCAAGTCCAGCAGCGCATCCTTTGCTTCCGGAGTCCATTTCATTGGACCCGCCTTTTTCAAAATTTTGAAAAACGGTAGGGCGCGCTCAGCTGACTTAGAGATAAACTTGATGAGAGCCGCCACGCAGCCGGCAAGTCTGCGTACGTCCTTCGCGCGCTTCGGTGCTTCGATCTGCTCAATGGCCTTGATCTTGTCGGGATTGGCTTCAATCCCCCGCCGAGACACGAAGAACCCGAGAAGCTTGCCGGAAGGGACTCCAAACACGCACTTCTCGGGGTTGAGCTTGAGGCTGATCTTGCGCAGATTTGCAAAAGCCTCTTCTAGGTCTTGAATCAGAGTTGACTTGTCCCTGCTCTTGACCACTATATCATCCATGTAGGCTTCCACATTTCTGTGTATTTGCGGCTCAAAAGCAGTATGGACGACCCTTGCAAATGTTGAACCAGCATTCTTCAAACCGAAAGGCATCCGTACGAAACAGTATGTGCCACATGGTGTGATGAACGCGGTTTTCTCTTCATCCTCTTCTGCCATGAAGATCTGATGATATCCTGAGTAGGCGTCAAGAAATGAAAGCAAATCACATCCGGCCGTGGAGTCAACAATCTGGTCAATGCGCGGCAAGGGAAATGGGTCTTTGGGACAAGCTTTATTGACATCGGTGAAGTCGATGCAAAGCCTTCATTTCCCGTTGCCTTGCGCACGACTACAGGATTGGCCAACCACGTGGGATGGAGCACTCCTCTGACGAGGCCTGCTGCTTCCAACTTCTTGATCTCTTCTGCGATGAACTCTTGGCGCTCCACTGCTTGCTTCCTGACTTTCTGCTTGACGGGTCGCGCATGAGGACAGACGGCGAGGTGGTGCTCAATTACTTTCCTGGGAACACCGGGGATGTCAGACGGTTGCCATGCAAACACATCGACATTCGCCCGCAGGAAAGCAACGAGCGCGCTTTCCTATTTAGGGTCGAGAGTGGCACTGATGGTGAAAGTACCACCAGTGTCGTCCTCCTTGGCGGACACCATCTTGGTCGCTGGCGGAGCTGCCATCGTCTTCTTACACTTGCCGGTGGAGCTCGATGGTGTGTCCTCGATGGTAGCGCAGCACTCCGAAGAGGTGCGCTTACTGGAGTGGGCATCAGAGCTCTTGCCGGACTTGGTCTTCTTCTTCCCCCGGGAGCTTCAGCGGCAAGTTTCTCGCGATCCGTTGCGGCTGCTGCTTCCCGGTAGATCTTGTCGGCACAGATAAGAGCATCTTTTTTGTCGCCAGGGACAGTGATGACACTTACCGGGCCTGGCATCTTCAGCAAGTTGTATGCATAGTGAGAGGCTACCATGAACTTGGTGAGCGCTGGACGGCCGAGAATTCCATTGTAAGGCAATGGAAAATCGGCAATGTCGAAAGTGATCCTCTCAGTCCTGAAGTTCAGCTCGCTGCCAAATGTCACCGGTAGTGTGATCTTCCCCTTCGGCTTGCTCCTTCCCGGGTTGATTCCTTGGAACGTGCCGGTCTCTTCGAGCTCGCCGTCAGGGACTTGGAGTCTCCAGAGCACAGCGGAGGAGATCAGGTTCAAGCCGGCCCCGCCGTCAACTAGCATCTTAGTGACCTTGAGGTTGCGGATAGTTGGTGAGACCAACATCGGCAAACACCCGACAGCGGTTGTGCGGTCAGGGTGGTCCTCAATATCAAAGACGATAGGCGTGCTGGACCATTTCAGAAGCTTGCGTGATTCAACGGGTGGTTCTGCTGCATTGAGTTCCCGCACCCACTGCTTGAGTTGGCGGTGTGAAGTATGCAGAGAAGCACCCCCGTCAACGCACAAAACTTCTGTGGCTTTCTGGAACTCCTGCTCGCTGGTCTCGGCGTCATCCATGTCTTCGTCGTCGTCGTCATCTTCATCCTTGTCGCGGCCGCGGGGAGGTCTGTCGCCTTGCCGCTGCTTGGCGTTGCCGCGGCGTCCCCCCCGGCCGGTGCGCTTCGTACCGGATCCTCCAGCACCTCCTTGGGCCTTCTCCTTGTCGCGTCGCTCATACTCAGCCTTTTGCAGCTCGACGAGCTGCTCGACCTTCTTGCAGCTCTGGAGGTCATGGCCCTTGGTGCGGTGAATCTTGCAGTACTGCTTGTTGGTGCCGTCCTGTTTGTCGGCGGCCGCCACAGCCTGGCAGTTGGCGCATGCGGCAACCTCCTTGCCGAAGCTACCAGTATTGGCTGTCTTGGTGCCACCTTCGTTGCCGGACTGCTCGACAACTAGCACATCTTTGCCTTTCCTCTTCCTGTTGTTCCGCCGCCGGTTTTTGTTTGCCGGGGCGGCATCATCGCTGTCAGATCCTCCTGTTCCTGTATTCTCTCCGGGGAGTTTCCTCCCTTCCTCAGCATGTGCACATCTGTCGGCCAGGGCATACAGCTCACTGACGTCTCTGATCTTGCACATCGCCATCTCCTCCCGCATCCTGCGGTTACGCACGTTCTGGTGGAACGCACTGATGACCGTGGCAGGGTGGACGTCTGGGATGTTGCGTTGCACTTGGCTGAATCTTTGGATGTACTTGCGCAGGGGCTCTCCTTCCTTCTGGGCAAGCAGGTGAAGATCACTCTCCTGGCCATGAGGTTTGTGGCCGCCTGTAAAGGCGCCGACAAACTGATGGCATAGGTCTGCCCAGGAAGATATGGAGTTTTCCGGCAAGTGCATGAGCCAGGACCTGACGTTGGGCTTGAGCACCAGCGGGAAGTAGTTGGCAAGGATCTTGTCGTCGCGCCCCCCAGCAGCTGGCACCGCAATGGTGTAGATGATGAGGAACTCCGACGGATGCAACTTGCCGTCGTACTTCTTGGGTACGTCGGGCTTGAAGTTCTTCATGCTAGGCCACTGGACTTGCCGCAGCTCACGGGTGAATGCAGGGCAACCTACCGCGTACGGCAGGTCATCTGGTTCTCCTGGCGCATGCATGTCGACAGTGGGCCCAGCGCACTTGTCTGACTGACGCCGCGCTTCTCTTCGGCGCTCGATGCGGGTACGAGCGTCTTACTGCTGTCGTTCGTGAAGAACTTGGCGCTGATCATGGCGGGCTCGCGGATCTGATGAAGCGGTGGAGTCGCTGTCGTGGCAGACCCGGTGAGTCGGCGATCTTGGCCTTCGGGGCGGAGAGTGCACGGTGGTTGCACCCCCACCGGTTTTGTCGCCATCGGCTCGCACCTGGCTGGCCTACCGCGGCTGCGATGTGGTCGCCTGCCGTGGAGTGTCGCCGTTGGCGAAGCCGATGAGACTCTGAATGGTGGCCCTCCAGTCGTCGATCTTGTCTGGCGTTGGAGGGAAGTCTAGGAGCAGTTGAGCTCGTGCCAAAGCTTCTGCTGGAGTGGCGAGAAGCGGCGGCGAGCGATGCGAGGAGCGGGATATGATAGGACTTCCAACGATGTTAGAAGGAGCAGTATTCCGTCCAGGCGACCGTGCCTCGCTCGTGCCAGCACGTTGGCGAGCATGTTGGCCTTGAGCATCCCGAGATCCGCCAGCTCGATTTGGGTCCAGCGAGCATATGGTACTATGAGTACCACGACGCTGCCGGTCCTGCGCCTCCTGAGATGGGCGCGGTGCGTCTACGGACGCCCGGTCGTCGTGGGAGCCGGCTACGCCACCGACGGGCAGCGCAGTCTTGTCCTTGGACCTGGCGGCACTGTGGGCTCCCTCGTCGAGGCCCGTTCTTCCGTCGGCGTCTTCCCCACCGGCCGTTTGCTCCGGCGGCGGTGGATTCGACGCGGACGGAGCAGCCGCCTCCGAAGCCTTCTTCTTCGGCGGCATGTCGATGAAGTCGATGAAGATGTATCTCGCGTGAACGCCGGATCAGGTTCACACAACCTTGACGCCCCCTACCTGGCGCGCCAAAGATGCCGGGGATTTCTGGCTCCTCGAGCACCTATGGGGACGGAGCCCCTTCTTGGTTCGGCGGGGGGGCGGAGGTCGCGCGAAGAGCGGATCGAGGCGAGGCACACGAGGGGTTTTTACCCAGCTTCGGAGCTCTCCGGAGAGATAACACTCCTACTGCTGCTTTGTGGTTTGTATTGAGTTCTTGCTCGGGAGCGCTGAGTGCTACAGTACACTTGAGCAGCTAACAAGAGCGAGCGTTCTTCTGTTCGTCCTCTGGAGCGATCTTCGGGGCGAGATCCCCCTCTACGTTGTGCATGGGCCTCCTTTTATATGTTCAAGGGGTCTCCAACAGGTGGCAACGTAGGTAAGGGCAAAAATGGAAAGATGTTGTGGTAGGTACAGCTACCTACACAGTGTATCATACCTAACCCTGACGGCAGGGGACAAAGGCATTAAATGCCTATCTACGTCGCCCAGACGGTGCAGAAAAGGGACCGTCAGGGGCGCCACCGCTCGCCACGATGGCGACCTTGTCAGCGCCGCATGCCACAGTGTACCCCTGGCTGCACAGCCTCCCGCCACGTACGCCAGGAAGGGTCCCAGAGCGACACGTAGGTGGGTGTGCTGGAGCGCAGGTACAGAGTGGTGGCTTGCCGCGGCAAGCGCCTTGCCGCGGTAGTTGTCTTGTCGCATCCGGAAGCTTGTCGCTCGCCGGGTCCTGCCGAGACGCGTGGCGCGTCGCGGCAAGTTCCTTGAGATTCCTTGGTTGGCCTTCCCAGCAAGCTCCTCTTGCCGGGGTCTTGTGCCTTGAGTGGCCTTCCCGGCAAGCCCCTCTTGCCAGGGACTTGTCTCCTTGGCTCAAATACTTTGTTCTTGAATGTCTTCAGAGGATCCACGGAGGACCTTGGCGGTCACCCGGCAAGTCTGCCGCGGGACATTGTGACTGCCCGTGCACAAGTTCGAGATACTAGGGTACCCCTTCTCTAGTACACGGACAATTTGCAACATGTCTGATCAAAGTGACAGCCAGAACTAATCAGAGGAGCAGGTTCACATGAGTGAGGGCACTAGTCCGTCTAGTAGCTCTGATGAGGGTAGCAAAAGCTCCCCAAGCAACTTGCCCAAGGCTGCCACTAGAGCAAGCAAGAAAAGAACTTCTGAATCTGAGGATGAAGATTATGTGGTAGAAGAGGAAGCCACTTCTAAGAAGAAGGTGCTCAAGAAAGAATATGGCTCAGCTGCAGCCACATAACCAGGTATGCATAAGAAGGCACCTGCAAGGAGAGTTCCTACTTCCAAGCCTAGGAAGGTTGCCACTGGAGAAACCTTGAAATTTACCATGGAGTCTGAAGAAGAAGCAGGTGGCCAAGACAAGAAGAAAAAGAGAGTCAGAACCACTATTGCTAGAGTTCTTGGAAAACCCTCCATGAGGAGAGACTCTGAGGGAGAAGAAGAGGTTGTTGCACCAGCACCCTAGGCACAGAAGCTTATGGGTGATGCCATAAGGTCAGGGGCTGCATCATCAAAGCCCAAAGAAGCACCCAAAGCTGCCTCCAAGCCCAAGAGTGCACCTAAGAGGAACACTAGGAACATATCTGCTGCTCAGAAGAACAAGGCCCAGTGCCTGATGTTGCTGCTGAAGAAGAAGAAGGACAAGTTCTCAGGAAGCTCAAGCCCAAGATTCCAGACCACAACGATGCTCATCCTGTGGCTAAGGACATGAAAATCAGGAGAGATTCAGGGCTGAGGAAATGGAGAGAGGCAGATCCATATGCTTCAAGGAGAAGAACTTCTGTTGATTACAGATTCCAGACAAAGGAACAACAAGACTTCTATGAGACAGTGCTGCTGGACAAGAAACCCATAGTGTGTGACATGAGATGGGTTGATTGGGAGTATATCAAGGAGAATGAAGAACACTATCCTGGAGTGCTTGACAGCTTCAAAGCTTGTGGAGTTGTAGACTTTGTTGGGCAGAAGCTTACAAAGTGGAATGAGGAGCTCATAATGCAATTCTACTCCACAGCACATTTCTATCCAGATGGCAGGATAGTATGGATGACTGAAGGCACAAGATACCAATCTACTGTTGCAGAATGGGCTCAGTTGATCAATGCCCCAGAAGAGCTAGAAGATGACTTGGATGTCTATGCCAAGAAGAAGATGGATCACAATTCCATGTCAAACATGTACAAGGAGATCCCAGACAAAGCTCTTGAGACTTTCAAGTTTGGGTTAGTTCACTTCCTTCTGTCAGGGCTGCCTACAATCAACTGGATTCTAAGGCACCTCTCTTGCCCAAGTCAGGTGATCACAAAATGATAAGAGGCCATGCAATAAACTTCCTTCACATATTTGATGTGCCACAGAAGTTCAAGGTAATGAGCCTCATAGTTGAGACCATCAAGAGGACAGCAGCTGATCAGAAGAGGAGTTGTGGATATGCTCCACAAATTCAGGAGTTGATTAACTCGAAGATGGGCACGGGCACATATTTGTTGGATAAGGAACACCTGCCCATCCATCCAGATTTTGAGGACAATCAAGTTGTGATGAATGAGAATGAACCATCGTCTGCACAAGCTCAAGCAAAGAAGGAGAAGGCAAAGATGGAAAAAGCTGCCAGGATGCCAACTCAAGAGGAGGCATCTGAGTACTTTTTGAAGAACAAGCAGGAGCAGCTCGGTTACCTGATAGCATCAACTCTGAGAATTGAGAAAGGACTGGCCACCCTGACTCAAAACCAAGAGAGCCTGGAAAGAATCATGGAACAAAAGTTCTATGACCTAGATGTGAAAGTAATTGAGATTCAGTCTGCTGTGGAGCAACTACAGGATGATATGCAGGAGAGGAAGGGCAAGACCACAACTGATGCATTTGCTAGAGTGCCTAGAGCTCAGAGATCATCTGCAGTGCCAGTTCCTGACACCAGAGCCACTACTTCTGCACCAGCTACAGCCTCAGTCCCACCAGCTCCAGATCCTACCCCAGCAGCTCCAACTACTTCTACTGAAGCCTTCGTCCTTGGCGTCATCCGGACTCCACCACCTGAAGACCAAGCCTGAGAGTCGTTTTAGTGCTATGCATTTTCCATGAACTTTTTGGTAACTTGTTGCCAAAGGGGGAGAAAATGTATAGATCATAGGCTTCGAGAGAGAGAGTTTGCATTTGTTCTCTCTTGTCTTCTTGGTTGAACTTTATTTCCCTTTGAGTGCTTGAGATACCATGCTTTTATCTGTGAGACATTGATGATCATGTGGTTGATCATAAGCTACAATTAATGCTTGTTGGATGTTACTATCAGTTTATCCTTATTTTGATCTTTCACTTTGCTTGGTGATGAGTGCATGTATTTAATTCTTATCATTTTGAGCGCTCCACCAAGATGGATGTGACATGGAAGAGTAACCCATGATCCTAACTCATTGTGCATTTGCAGTCCAAAGCAAATCTTAAAATATGCACAAATTTAGGGGGACCTCTTGCTTATCACATACTTCTCAAAGCGACGATATCTTTCACTATTATTATCATTTGTCGAAGCTTTGATCTATATGTTGTCATCAATTACCAAAAAGGGGGAGATTGAAAGTGCAACTATCCCTGGGTGGTTTTGGTAATTCCTAACAACATATAGCTCATTGAGCTAACATTATTCCAAGATTAATATTTCAGGAAAAGCTCAATGAATGGCATGGCATGGATGAGGAAAGTGGATCCCTCAAAATTATAAGGACAAAAGATTGGCTCAAGCTTCAAGATCAAGACTCTACATTTTATATTTGAGTGATCCAAGATCACATTGAGTCTATAGGAAAAGCCAATACTATCAAAGAGGGATGAGGTGTTGTTTAATGAGCCTCTTGCTTCATGTGCTTAGTGATATGCTCCAAAACCCTCAACTATCTTCCCACATCCACATATGACCTAAACCAAAAGTCAAACTCAGCACCACCGATTCTTTCTATCCGGCGCCACCGAGTTTCACATGTCATAGCCACTGCCACAAACCCTAGCAATTCGGTTTCACCGTTAGGGATCTCGATCTCACCGAGATGGGATTGCAATTTCTCTGTTTCCCTTCGTAACGTTTCGGTCTAACCGAAGTGAGCGATCGGTCCCACCGAGATTGCAATGTAAACTCTTTGTTTCCCTTTCGTAACATTTCGGTCTCACCGAAAAGAGCGAACCGGTCCCACCGAGTTTACCTGACCAACTCTCTGGTTAGCTTATTACCAAAATCGGTCCCGTCGAGTTTGTGTAATCGGTCACATTGAGATTAAGTTATGCCCTAACCCTAACCATATCGGTCCTACCGAGTTGCATCTCAGTCCCACCGAAAAATCCTAACGGTCACTAGGTTTGCTAAATCGGTCCAACCGAGTTTAACCATTCGGTCCCACCGAGTTTGGCAGATTGTGTGTAACGGTTAGATTTTGTGTGGAGGCTATATATACCCATCCACCCACTCTTCATTCGTGGAGAAAGCCATCAGAACACATCTACACTTCCAATACACATGTTCTGAAAGAGAACCACCTACACTTTTGTTGAGGTCAAGATATTCCATTCCAACCATATGTGTCGGTGTACTAAAATAGGGGTACCTTAGTACCCCGAACTTGTGCACAGGATGTCGTAGCAACCCGCGGCAAGGCTTGCCAGGCGATCGCCAAGACTCTCCATGGTCCCTTTTTGGGCCATCCAAGAACAAAGTATTTGAGCCAAGGCCCCGGCAGGAGGAGCCTGCCGGGAAGGCCACCCGAAGAGAGCGAGGCCCCGTCAAGAGGAGCTTGCCGGGACGACCGCTCAAAGCACAAGGCCCCGGCAAGAGGAGCTTGCCAGGAAGACCGACCAAGGCACGATAAGAGACTTGCTGCGACGCGCTCCGCATCCCGGCAAGGACCGGTGAGCGACAAGCTCCCGGGCGCGACAAGGCATCAACCGCGGCAAGGCGCTTGCCACGGCAAGTCACCATCCCGCGCCTGCGCTCCAGCTCATCCACCCACGCGTCGCTCTGGGGCCATTCCCGGCGTACGTGGCGAGAGGCTGCGCAGCCAGGGGCATGCGGTGGCGAAGCAACGCTGACAGAGTAGCCGTCGTGGCAAACGGTGGCGCTCCTGACGGTCCCTTTCCTGCACCGTCTGGGCGATGCGGACGGGCATTTAATGCCCTTGTCCCCTGCCGTCAGAGTTAGGTATGTTAGCACTGTGCAAACAGCTGTACCCAACACAGCGTTTTCCAGTTTTGCCCCCGCCTACGTTGCCACCTGTGGGTAACCCCTTGCACATATAAAAGGAGGCCCCATGCGCAACGGGGGGAGGGGGGAGAGAGGAAAGAGGCCACTCACGCTCGGTCTCGCCAGCAGCTCGCGTGTACTGTAGCACCACACGCTCCCGAGCAAGAACACAATACAAAACCACAAAGCAGCAGTAGGGTTTTACGCATCCTTGCGGCCCGAAGCTGGGTAAATCCCTTGTGTGCATCGCCTCGATCCGCTCTTCGCGCGACCTCCGCCCCCCGCCGAACCAAGAAAGGGGCTCGGTCCCCATAGGTGTTCGTGGAGGCAGATTTCCCCCGACATCTTTGGCGCGCCAGGTAGGGGGCGTCGAGGTTGTGTGAACCTGATCCGGCGTCTGCATAGGCTAGATCTCCATCATCTTCATCGACATGCCATCGAAGAAGAAAGCTCCGGAGGTAGCCGGTCCGTCCGCGTCGAACCCACCGCCCTTGGAGCAAATGGGTGGTGGGGACGGCACCGGCGGCGGAACGAGCGTTGTCGAGACAGCTCATGGCGCCACGGCATCCGAACATGCACCGCGCCCATCTCAGGAGGCACGGGACCAGCAGCGTCTCGACACCCACGGTAACATACGCTCGCTGGACCCCGATCGAGCCGGCGGATCCCAGGGCGCTCAAGGCCAGCACTCACACCAACGTGCTGGCGCGAGCGTGGTGCGACTGCCTGGTCCAGGTGTTGCTCCTTCTAACGTAGTTAGAAGTTCGAGCACATCCCGCTCCACGCGCCGTTCGCCACCACTGCCCGCCACTCCAGCAGAAGCTCTGGCGCGAGCTCAACTGCTCCTAGACTACCCTCCAACGGCGGACAAGCTCGACGACTGGAGGGCCATGATACAGAGCCTCATCGGTTTCGCTAACGGCGACACCCCGCGGCAGCACAGCGCGTCGCAGCCGCGGCAGGTCGGCCAGGCGAGAACCGATGGCGCCAAGACCGGTGGGGGCGCGATCACCGTGCACTCCCCTCCCCAAAGGCCAAGATCGCCGACTCGCCGGAACCATCACGACAACGACTCCACCGCGTCGTCGAATCCGCGAACTCGTCGCGATCAACGCCAAGTTCTTCACGAGCGAGAGCTAGAGGACGCTCGTACTCGCATCGAGCGTCGGAGAGAAGCGCGGCGTCAATCAGACCAGCGCGCTGGGCCCTCTGTCGACATGCATGCACCGGGGGAACTAGGCGACCTACCATACATGGTGGGCTGCCCTGCGTTCACCCGTGAGCTGCGGCAAGTCCAGTGGCCCAACACGAAGAATTTCAAGCCAGACGTACCAGAGAAGTACGACGGCAAGTCGCATCCGTCGGAGTTCCTAAGCATCTACACCATCGCGGTGCAGGCTGCTGGAGGGCGAGACGACAAGATCCTTGCCAACTACTTCCCGCTGGTACTCAAATCCAACGTCAGATCCCTCATGCACTTGCCGGACAACTCCATAACCTCCTAGACAGACTTGTGCCATCAGTTTGTCGGCGCCTTTACGGGCGACCACAAACCCCATGGCCAAGCGAGCGACCTTCATCTGCTCGTCCAGAAGGAAGGGGAACCCTTGAGCAAGTTCATCCAGAGATCCAACCGTGTACACTACAACATCCCAGACGTCCACCCCGCCGCGGTCATCAGTGCATTCCATCAGAACGTGCGTAACCGCAGGATGCGGGAGGAAATGGCGATGTGCAAGATCAAAGACGTCAGCGAGCTATATGCCCTGGCCGACAAGTGTGCCCATGCTGAGGAAGGGAGGAAACTCCCCGGAGAGAACACTGGAGCAGGAGAATCTGAAAGTGAGGATACCGCCCCGGCAAGGAAGAGCCGGCGGCGGAGCAACAGGAAGAAGAAGAGCCAAGAAGTACTGGTTGTTGAGCAGTCCGGCGACGAAGGCGCCGCCAAGAAGGCCCAGGCTGGTAGCTCCGGCAAGGAGGTTGCCGGATGCGCCAACTGCCAGGCTGTGGCGGTCGCCGACAAGCGGGACGGCACCAACAAACAGTACTGCAAGATCCACCGCACCAAGGGCCATGACCTCCAGAGCTGCAAGCAGGTCGAGCGGCTCGTCGAGCTGCAAAAGGCTGAGTACGAGCTGCGCGACAAGGAGAGAGCCCGGGGAGGTGGCGGAGGATCAGGCACGAAGCGCCCCGGCCAGGAAGGACGCCGCGACAAGGACAAGCAGCGGCAAGCGGACAGACCTCCCTGCGGCCGCGACAAGAACGAAGACGACGACGAAGACGAAGACATAGATGACGTCGAGACCAGTGAGCAGGAGTTTCAGAAAGCCACAGAGGTCTTGTGCGTAGACGGCGGTGCTTCCCTGCATACTTCTCACCGCCAGCTCAAGCAGTGGGCGCGGGAAGTCAATGCGGCGGAACCACCCGTCGAGTCGCGCAAGCCTCTGAAATGGTCCAGCACGCCTATCATCTTTGATATTGAGGACCACCCTGATCGCACAACTGCGATCGGGTGCTTGCCGATGTTGGTCTCACCAACAGTCCGCAACCTCAAGGTCACTAAGATGCTAGTTGACGGCGGGGCCGGCTTGAACCTGATCTCCTCCGCTGTGCTCCGGAAACTCCAAGTCCCCGACAGCGAGCTCGAAGAGACCGGCACGTTCCAAGGAATCAACCCGGGAAGGAGCAAGCCGAAGGGGAAGATAACGTTGCCAGTGACATTTGGCAGCGAGCTGAACTTCAGGATAGAGAGGATCACTTTTGACGTTGCCGATTTTCCATTGCCCTACAATGGAATTCTCGGCCGTCCAGCGCTCGCCAAGTTCATGGCGGCCTCTCACTACGCATACAACATGCTCAAGACGCCAGGCCCGATAAGCGTCATCTCTGTCCCCGGCGACAAGAAGGATGCCCTTATCTGTGCCGACAAGATCTACCGGGAAGCAGCAGCCGCAGCGGATCACAAGCCACTTGCCGCCGAAGCTCCCGGAGGGAAGAAGAGGACCAATCCCGGCAAGTGCTCTGGTGCCCACTCCGGCAAGCGCACCTCTTCGGAGTGCTGCGCTACCGTCGAGGACGCTCCATCGAGCTCCACCGGCAAGAGTAAGAAGACAATGGCAGCTCCGCCAACGACTAAGAAGGTGCCCGCCAAGGAGGACGGCACTGGTGTTTCCTTCACCATCAGTGCCACTCTCGACCCCAAATAGGAAAGCGCGCTCGTTGCTTTCCTGCGGGCGAATGTTGATGTATTTGCCTAGCAACCATCTGACATCCCCGGCGCTCCCAGGAAAGTGATTGAGCACCACCTCGCCGTCTGCCCTCACGCGCGGCCCGTCAAGCAGAGAGTTAGGAAACAAGCAGTGGAGCGGCAAGAGTTCATTGCAGAAGAGATCAAGAAGTTGGAAGCAGCAGGCCTTGTCAGAGGTGTGCTCCATCCGACGTGGTTGGCCAATCCTGTTGTCGTGCGCAAAGCAAATGGGAAATGGAGGCTTTGCATCGACTTCACTGATGTTAACAAAGCTTGTCCCAAAGATCCCTTTCCCTTGCTGCGCATTGACCAGATTGTTGACTCCACGGCCGGATGTGACCTGCTTTCATTTCTTGACGCCTACTCAGGATACCATCAGATCTTCATGGCTGAAGAAGATGAGGAAAAGACCGCGTTCATCACTCCATGTGGCACGTACTATTTCGTACGGATGCCTTTCGGACTGAAGAATGCTGATTCAACATTTGCAAGGGTTGTCCACACCGCTTTTGAGCCACAAATCCACAGAAATGTGGAGGCCTACATGGATGACATAGTGGTCAAGAGCAGAGACAGGGCAACCCTGATTCAAGACTTAGAAGAGACCTTTGCGAACCTGCGCAGGATCAGCCTCAAGCTCAACCCCGAGAAGTGCGTGTTCGGGGTCCCTTCCGGCAAGCTTCTCGGGTTCTTCGTGTCTCAGCGGGGAATCGAAGCCAATCCAGACAAAATCAAGGCCATCGAGCAGATCGAAGCACCAACAAGCGTCAAGGATGTACGAAGGCTCGCCGGCTGCGTCGCGGCTCTCAGCAGGTTCATTTCCAAGTCTGCGGAACGCGCCCTGCCGTTTTTCAAAGTTTTGAAAAAGGCGGGTCTAGTAAAATGGACTCCAGAAGCGGAGGCTGCGCTGCAGGACTTGAAGAAATACCTGTCCTCCGCTCCAATACTTGTCGCGCCTAAACCACAAGAAAAGTTGCTGCTATACCTGGAGGCAACCAATCAAGTGGTTAGTGCTGCATTAGTAGCGGAGAGGGAGGCAGATGATGAGCCAGCAACCGCGGCAAGCACGTCCAACGACAAGCAGGGGGCTTCCCCGACAAGCTCTGGCCCCGACAAGGATGAATCTGCGCAGGAGCAAGTGGAGGTGCAGAAGAAGAAAATGGTGCAGCGCCCAGTTTACTTTGTCAGCTCCCTTTTGCAGGGAGCTAGGTCGAGGTACTCTGGTGTGCAGAAATTGCTTTTCGGCCTTCTCATGGCCTCGAGAAAGCTGCGCCATTACTTCCAAGCACATGAAATTACGGTTGTCACCCGCTTTCCGCTGAAGAGGATACTGCAGAATCCAGAAGCAACAGGCAGGATTGTCGAGTGGGCACTAGAACTTTCGAGCTTCGGTCTCAAGTTCGAGAGCACCTCGACTATCCAAAGCAGAGCATTGGCGGAGTTCATAGCAGAGTGGACACCGACACCAGACGAAGATATCCCAGAGACGAGCATCCCCGCCAAAGAAGCAAGCAAAGAGTGGCTGATGTATTTTGATGGTGCCTTTTCGCTGCAAGGCGCCGGTGCTGGCGCGTTGCTTATCGCGCCCATCGGAGAGCACCTAAAGTATGTAGTCCAGATGCACTTCCCCAAGGAACAAGCAACCAACAATACTGCAGAGTATGAAGGTTTGCTTGCCGGTCTCAGGATCGCGGCAGAACTTGGGATCAAGAAGCTCATTGTCAGGGGTGACTCGCAGCTTGTCGTCCGCCAAGTGAACAAGGATTACCAGAGTCCGTTGATGGAAGCATACGTTGATGAAGTGAGGAAGCTAGAAGAGCACTTTGATGGCCTGCAGATGGAACACATTCCAAGAGCTGAGAACGACATCGCTGATGGCCTGTCAAAGTGCACAACATTTAAGTTACCCGTGGAACCAGGAACCTTTGTGCTCAAGCTGACTCAGCCATCCGTAACACCATCACGGACAGAGCAAGAAGAGGAAGTTGGTCTCCGGCGACTATCTTCCGGCAGAGCTCCCCGGAGCCGCCGCCAAGAAGGTCCCCAAGATCGACGCCAAGAGCACTGAGGAGTCGTCTGCTCCGGAAAACCCCAGGGTTTGTTCCGTAGAAGCAGGCGCTCCCGACAAGTTTTGCTCCGGCAAGCTTGCCGGGGAACGTCAAGCTCTGGCTGAGCCCCATATCCTCGCCGTAGAAGCGGACGTTCCCGCAGCAGCAGATGTGCCTTCAGTCCTTGTTGTCGAGCCACAGGCTCCAGCATGGGCGCAGCAGACTGTCCATTTCCTCCAAAACGGAGAACTTCCCGAAGAGCAAGAAGAAGCGGAAAGAGTAGCCCGGCGCTCGAGTATGTACCAGTTCGTCGACAACACACTGTACAGAAGAGGGCGCAACGGTGTGAAATTGAAGTGTATTTTTCGGGAAGACGGACAGAAGCTGTTGGCAGAGATACATGGAGGCATATGTGGTCACCACATTGGCGCAAGAGCACTTGCCGGCAAAGCGTTCCGGCAAGGTTTCTTCTGGCCGACAGCCCTCCAGGATGCAACTGCACAAGTAACCAAGTGTGAAGCGTGCCAGTTCCATTCCAAGCAGATACACCAGCCAGCTCAAGCTCTCCAGACGATCCCTTTATCCTGGCCATTTTCGGTCTGGGGGCTCGACATCCTCGGCCCCTTCCCCCGAGCTGTCGGGGGCTTTGAGTACTTGTACGTCGCAATCGACAAGTTCACAAAGTGGCCGGAAGTGGAACCAGTGAGGAAGGTGACAACACAGTCAGCAGTCAAGTTCTTCAGGTCGATTGTTTGCTGCTTCGGGATCCCCAACAGGATCATCACCGACAATGGTACGCAATTCACGAGCCGCGCCTTCATGCAATACGTCCAAGATCTCGGCGCCAAGGTCTGCTTCGCTTCTGTTGCTCATCCCAGGAGCAACGGTCAAGCTGAAAGGGCCAATGCCAAAGTGCTGCGCGGGCTCAAGACCAGAACTTTCGACAGGCTGCACAAGTGCGGAAGAAACTAGATCGAGGAGCTGCCGGTGGTTCTTTGGTCGATCAGAGCGGCTGCGTGGAGATGACGCGCTGCTCCTTGAGGAAGATCGTCTTCAGGCTGCTGTGCGAGCCTCTCGCTACCAGCAAGCTTTGCGTCGCTACCATAGCCGCAAAGTTAAAGCCAGAAGCTTCGAGGAAGGCGACCTTGTTCTTCGGCGCGCTCCGTCCGCCAAGAATCATAACAAGTTGACGCCGAAGTGGGAAGGCCCTTACCGGGTGAGACGAGTCACGAGGCCCAGCGCTGTCCGCCTCGAGACCGAAGATGGCACTCCGATGAGCAACTCCTGGAATATTGAGCATCTTCGTAAGTTTTACCTGTAAGGCGCGGTTGTCGGGCCCCGCCCGGCAACCAACCTTTTGTACAAGTCTTGCCGCTGTTGCATGTAATCCTTTGTACAAAGCCAGGCGCAGACCCTGAGCAGCAGTAAATGAAGCGCTGGCGCCCTAAGTTTTAGCATGCACGCTAAGTCGAGTCTCGTCCTTGGTTAGGGTTGATAGTGCCTAACAGCTGCTAACCCCTAGCTTAGAGGTCGAGTCCGCGTCCTTTTTCCTGTTCCTTCGTTTCCTTTGGTTCGCAGGGTTTTGCATATCCTGGCCAGACCGCTTAAGGACGAAGGAGAGAAGAAGGGCGGTCCAACATCTGGTCCCCGGCAAACCAGTGTTGCCAGGGGCTGCAAGTACGAAGATTCGCCCGCAGCAAGCCAAAGTTGCCGGGGGCTGCAATCCCAGATAAGTTTTTGCATCCCTTGTCATGCATTCTCTTATGAACTGTGGAATACGAAAACCTTGTTTCCTCCTAAAAGCTACCGTGCTCCCTTAACGACAGGCCCCAGAGCGCGTTCCTGTGGCCTGTTTTGGTAGTAGTCGCGGCGGCAAAGGGGCGGAACGAAGAGCCCGAACCCGCCTCATCCCTTCCTCCGCCAAAGGCGTGAGAGAGGTCGAGTGGCGCGGGAAGACGGCAGGGCCTGTTGCCGGGCAAAGAAGTGTCTGTCTTAACGATATAAAGGATTCGCTCCTTGGCGTGGGTTTTACCCACGGGACAAATGGCCCGGCAAACATCCCCTTTTCATTAAAAACATTCCGCTCAGGTACAATTCAGAGAGAATGAAAAACATGAAAGATGGGATTACAAGTTTTAAACACAGCTAAGGCCCGAGGGCTTACAGATTGAAAAAAGATAAGATGCCCGTAATCCCTTTCTTGTCTCTCTCCTCAGGAGGTAGGACAAGGAGGCGAAAAGGGCAAAAGGGGCGCCTAGGCGAGCTACGGGTGGCAGAAGAGACCAAAAGAATGCCCCGGGGGCCGGCTGAAAGCTGGACGGTGATGGCGGCGCCGGAAGAAGGGCTCGACGAGGCGGCAGGGCGTCAGCACGCTGTCGAGGGCGCCGTGCCCTCATACTCCGAGTTGACGGCCTTGCCGCCAGCCCTCTTCCTCTTCCGCAGCCTCGCCACGCCAGCCGCCAAGGAGGCGAGCCCGGGAAGCTCAAGGAGCCGGCGACACGGATGATGGGGTCGCCGGTGCCACGCGGAGCCGCGACCGGCGCCTAGTCGGACCCGTCATCCCGACGACCGCTGCCCTCGTCGTCGCTGTCGCTCCCCTCCTCATCACTCTCGCTCGAGGAGGAGCCTTCGCTGTCGGAGGAGCTATCCACGCAGCACCACGCCCGGGTCCCGAAGTCCCCGAAGGCCTTGACGGAGAGGAGATCGCCCTCCATCAACATAAAATGGAGGGTGAACCCCTCCATCAAGCTGTGGATACGGGCAAATGTCTTCCACCCTCGGCCAAGATACACCACACCGGGGGCTGGGGACTCGACGTGGACCCGCGTGCCGCTGATCCCGCAGCCCTTCATGCGCAGCCTTAGCGTCTCGGGTTGCTCCATCTCCATCACGCTTGCGAAGGGAGCCGGGAGGCGGAGGCGGCGGCGAGGCACCCGGCGCAGCCTGACGAAGAACTCGCAAGGATCGTCCCCGATGTGGACCGCCGTGGGAAGAAGAGCCGCTGGCGGAGGCGAGGCTGGCGCGTCGCCCCGCCCGCCTTTTCCTTGAACGCCTCAGCCTCGTCCACGACCTCGTCCACGACCTCGCCCCCTCCCCCTTCCCCTTACGGTTGGCTCCGCCACCGTGGGTGCAAGGGGAGGAGGGGCGCGTTGCCTAGCGGCAACCCTCGCCGCCACCGATGAAGGACCAGGGTTCCCTTTCTCCATGGAGAATGGAGGGAGGGGATCAGAAGCCGAAGGGAAGGAAAGATGAAGGAGTGCAGATTTCCGTCGCCCCCTCTTGCTCTTTATAAAGTAGCAGGGTGGGGGCTCGGCCGCCCCGCTCAGCCAATCAAGACGCAGGAAGGCCAGGCGACTGGGGCCGACCTGCTGCCCCGACCCGCGACGGCCCGGTTTCCTTCCTCCACCGTCCGCAACCCCGGGTGCATGGAAGCCGCATGGCTGGCGTGCAGGACCGAGGCGACGGATGAGGTGACCTCTCCCCACCCCGTGATCGTGGGGAGCGGGCGCCTCGGAAACCGTGCCTCGGCCCCGTCCAGCGAACGAGCCACGCCTCCACACCTCCTTCCACTTATGGACCTAGCACGAACCGTCCCCCTTTATTGCGACGTGACGCATGCCTGCGGGGTTCAGCCCCACGGACGCCGCCCATGTCACGCCCGCCTCTCCCCACGATGCCGTGTTCGACGCGTGCCGTTCGGGGAGGACATGGTGGACGCAGAAGCAGATGCAGCGTGACCCAGGCCGCGCGTGCCGTGCACTATTTTGGGCCTGGCCCAACAGCGCTCGGCACCGTGTATGGCCCAGGCCCGGGGGCTCCTCTCGGTGTACTAAAATAGGGGTATCTTAGTACCCCGAACTTGTGCACGGGCAGTCGTAGCACCCTGCGGCAAGGCTTGCCAGGTGATCGCCAAGACTCTCCATGGTCCCTTTTTGGGCCATCCAAGAACAAAGTATTTGAACCAAGGCCCCGGCAGGAGGAGCCTGCCGGGAAGGCCACCCGAAGAGAGCAAGGCCCCGACAAGAGGAGCTTGCCGGGACGACCACTCAAAGCACAAGGCCACGGCAAGAGGAGCTTGCCGGGAAGGCCGACCAAGGCACGACAAGAGACTTGCTGCGACGCGCTCCGCGTCCCGGCAATGACCGGTGAGCGACAAGCTCCCGGGCGCGACAAGGCATCAACCGCGGCAAGGCGCTTGCCGCGGCAAGTCACCACCCGACGCCTGCGCTCCAGCTCATCCACCCACGCGTCGCTCTGGGGCCATTCCAGGCGTACGTGGCGAGAGGCTGCGCAGCCAGGGGCATGCAGTGGCGAAGCAACGCTGACAGAGTAGCCGCCGTGGCAAATGGTGGCGCTCCTGACGGTCCCTTTCCTGCACCGTCTGGGCGATGCGGACGGGCATTTAATGCCCTTGTCCCCTGCCGTCAGAGTTAGGTATGTTAGCACTGTGCAAACAGCTGTACCTAACACAACGTTTTCCAGTTTTGCCCCCGCCTATGTTGCCACCTGTGGGTAACCCCTTGCACATATAAAAGGAGGCCCCATGCGCAACGGGGGGAGGGGGGAGAGAGGAAAGAGGCCACTCACGCTCGGTCTCGCCAGCAGCTCGCGTGTACTGTAGCACCACACGCTCCCGAGCAAGAACACAATACAAAACCACAAAGCAGCAGTAGGGTTTTACGCATCCTTGCGGCCCGAAGCTGGGTAAATCCCTTGTGTGCATCGCCTCGATCCGCTCTTCGCGCGACCTCCGCCCCCCGCCGAACCAAGAAAGGGGCTCGGTCCCCATAGGTGTTCGTGGAGGCAGATTTCCCCCGACAATATGAATCTTGATCTCTAGCCTTCCCCAAGTTGCTTTGCACTCAAATCTTCTTTCCACCAAATCCAAATCCTGTGTGAGAGAGAGAGAGTTGAGTGTTGGGGAGACTATCATTTGAAGCACAAGAGCAAGGAGTTCATCATCAACACACCATTTGTTACTTCTTGGAGAGTGGTGTCTCCTACATTGGCTAGGTGTCACTTGGGAGCCTCCGACAAGATTGTGGAGTTGAACCAAGGAGTTCGTAAGGGCAAGGAGATCACCTACTTCGTGAAGATCTACCGCTAGTGAGGCAAGTCCTTCGTGGGCGACGGCCATGGTGGAATAGACAAGGTTGCTTCTTTGTGGACCCTTCGTGGGTGGAGCCCTCCGTGGACTCGCGCAACCGTTACCCTCCGTGGGTTGAAGTCTCCATCAACGTGGATGTACGATAGCACCACCTATCGAAACCACGCCAAAAACATCCGTGTCTCCAATTGCGTTTGAATCCTCCAAACCCTTCCCTTTACATTCTTGCAAGTTGCATGCTTTACTTTCCGCTGCTCATATACTCTTTTGCATGCTTGCTTGAATTGTGTGGAGATTGCTTGACTTGTGCTAAGATAGATAAAATCTGCCAAGAACTAAAATTGGGAAAAGGCTAGATTTTTATTTGGTCAAGTAGTCTAATCACCCCCATCTAGACATACTTCCGATCCTACACAGGGACAAGTGGTAGTACAAAATAAGTATGGGGGTTACCGGAACAAGACTCGATCTATGGTCGACTCAGGAGGTTTAAGTATTTTCCTGCATGGTTAGCATAACAAATATGTTTCAACCAACAGACAAAGTCACCACTCATCATGCCTCACTTTGCCGTACCGGACACAACTGTCTCAACGAAGACCGGAGACAAGCTCGTGTCTACCCAAGACAGAGGCTCTCCCGACTTCCTCCCGGTAGGCATGAAAGGTATACGAGGGTGCCTACTATCACAATATATCGAATGCCAACATCACATAATCATCAATATGCACTTATGAGTATGATCATATCATCACATGAAGTAATGGAAACTTCGTGTTGAGGTGGTGTTGCGATCGTATCAAACAACACACAATAATATTATGCCAGGGTTCAAAAATGCTTGCCTTCAAGGTGTGGAGAGGTGAGGTGCACTACAATACTTTTTTGAAAGCTTTCTTCTCTCTCTTTTTCCTATTTGAAAAATATTCAGATAACACATACTTTAAAAACAGTACAAAAAGTTGTCCTAAATATTTCTGAAATAAATCTTAAAATAAACAAGGTGAAATTTGAGAGAGGTAGGAAAAATAATCAATTCATTTGGAGTTTTATTTAAAAAGATATAGCCAGTCAAAGTTTCAGTCACAATCTGTTTTTAAAATAAAACAGAAAAAGAAAACGTTTCGATGACAATACGTTTTCGGGGCAGCGAAGACGTACTCTGGTTTTTACGTCTTCACTCGCGACGGCGTGGGGTCGCAGACAGGGGGGGCCCGCGCTGTTAGGTTCATCCCCCTCCCTCCCGCTTTCCTGGCCAGGGAGCAGAGGCGAGCTCCGGAGATGCCAGTCGGTGGAAGGATACTCCCCGCGGGGTACTAGGCACGGGGGTAGGTTCCCCATGAGCTAGCGGTCCTCTCGATGGTCACCACTGCCGGAGTGGTGGACAGGGTCGCCGGCGGCGAGCTCCGAGGTGGATGGAGGTTTCGGGTTGGTTTGGGGATTCGGTCTACGGTGGCTCTCGATTGGAATTAAGGGCTGAGACGGCTCCGCTGGGTCAAGGAAAGACTAGAGGCGGTGAGTATGGGGTCGGAGGGGCTCTGGCTGCGAACTAACCAACCGGAGTGCGGCGGCGGCTCCACTTGCCGGAGGCGAGGATGACGACCTCACTACAAAAAAAATACACTTCCGTGATGGTACGTGTTTGTCACAGTAGGTCGCTTTTTTGTCATGCATGTACATCCATGACAAATTTATGACAGAATCAAGATAGTCATACCTATGCTGTCGTAGAAGTGTTCCATGACATTACCAAAATTATCATCACGGAAGTGTCCACTTCCATAACGATAAATCGCGCGTCACAGAAGTGCTTTCGTCAAGGGTGACCGACTCGTGGCATCCGCCGTAACGGAACGCTGTTAAGCTACCGGGTCGGGTTTTGGATCCGATAACCCGTTAACAACCCCGACCAATGGGAAATTTTCATGTGTAAAATTCTTATTGGCCGGACAAAACACGTGTCAGCTCGTCAGTGGGTCAGATAGGCGCCTATGATATGTCGACATGTGGCACGGCCCAACAGTGGCCCATTTAGCTTACAAAGTTGACCCGTTGGACTTGGTCAAAAGTAAACGGGTTGGCCCATGAAAAGCCTGTTAACGGTCTCTTCGCAAGTAGGCCATTTTACAGCCCATTAGGCCGTAAAGGAAATCGGCCCAACAACGTCATGTGGGCCGTCGAATATAATACCAGCCCATTTCACTTTCGGCCCATGTATGGCCCACGATGTCTTTCGGCCCATATGTGGCCTTCGTATCTTTCGGCCCATTACAGGCCCACGATGAGTCTAGCCCATAATGAACAATAATTTTCTTTATACCCATTAAAGGCCCGTGATTTACATGGGCCGTTTCCAGCCCGTGTTAGCTTTCGGCCTATTGACGGCCCATACATTCTTGGTCTCCTTTTCGGCCCTCGATTACTTCCGGACCGTTACTGGCATGTTCCCCTAATGGGCCAAATTCGGCCCATGGCAAGAGTCGGCCCGTTACTGGCCTGTTACACTAATGGGCCAAATTCGGCCCATGGCAAGAGTAGGCCCATTACAGGCCTGTTACCCTAATGGGACAAAATGGGCCCATGGCAAGAGTTGGCCCGTTTCTGGCCTGTTAACCCGTTGCCCCGTTTCCATCCCGTCCTATATTCTGGCCCATTAACGACCCGTTATGCCTGTGACAGAATTAAGCCTTTGCTGTCCTATGGCCTGTTAACGGCCTGTTACTGTGCTGGGCCGATACCAATTACGCCCGATTATAGCCCATGTAGACACATTTATCCGATGGCCCGAGGCCCACCGATTACAGGCCCATTTATCGACGGCCCGTAGGAGACCCATGGATCCTACGGCCCGTATATGGCCCATGTAGTTGCGGCCACTAGCAAACCAGGGAAAAAGAAGACTAGGAAATAAATAAGGCCGAAACTAACGCTAGTCTATTAAGGCGATTGCACAGATTACATCCACTCGACATCAAAGATCGCCACCAGCACAAA
Organism: Aegilops umbellulata; assembly: GCA_032464435.1. Lineage (NCBI taxonomy): Eukaryota > Viridiplantae > Streptophyta > Magnoliopsida > Poales > Poaceae > Aegilops > Aegilops umbellulata. The sequence goes on from CP136055.1 coordinate 105,780,497, forward strand.
TATAGGGAACACCCTACACTATACAAAAATGGCTTGCTGTTTTCTTCAGGCGGTGGCTGCACGTTAAGAATACATTTTGTATCGCACCAAAACAAATTACAACTATATAACAAAATGAAGGTTGGCATAAAAATTAACAGTCTAGCAGATAAATGCACCACTAGAAGTTCAGAAGCTCAGTTCATTTGACCTGACTGTTACGTTTTCATGTTGTATTGTCCGATGGAGCACCATAACCCTCACCCTCATTTCCCCTAGGCTCCTGAACAACATAGCAAATGTCTGATAGTCTGGTTTCAAAACCATGCACATCTTGACGACATTGAGCAATGTTTCTCCTCGTTTCACAAATGGTCTCTGTTAGGGAATGGACTTGTGTCTAGAGCGCAGATACAACATTGCTTTGAGCTTGCATATCTTGACCATGAGGCAGTTTGGACGATATTGCCTTAACAACCAACCCAGTATTATGCAGGAACGTGCTTTTGGCACTGTTAGTGGACAGGTATTGACCCACTGCAGCAAGAGCTGACATTGCGGTTATAGTTGCCTCGCCACCTTCAGGTGGCGGTTCCACCATTTTTTCCATAGCTCGCTGAAAAGTTGAGGTTTTACATTAGTAGTACCAGAACAGAAGATATTAAGGAGGCAGCAAAACCAAACAAAATAGCTTTGGTCTATATACAAAACTTATTCTGGTAAACCCATGTAAAATATTAGTTGTATTTTATTGCAAAGTACATAATAAAACCAGGTTCCAAACATATGACCATGTACCATCGCTAATGTATTGTCTATTTCTTCACATTATATTGAGGGCTAAGGATGAAGAGACGAAGTTTATAATACGGTAAGCATAGTATGACGTATTCATATCACAAAACAACTGAGAACACACAAACAGGCAATTGTAACGTTGTGTGGGCAAGTCCAGCACGGAACTAGATTATGGGTCAAGATCAAAGGAACATCACTCATCTCTTTTAAACCTTGTAAGGTGCAATGATACGCTAAGACAATTGTGTATAAAATTGAAAAGAGTAATAGACATTGGCTGCAAACCATGTAGTTCAAGGCACAAGTTAGAGTAAGTAGTAGTTAAAAGGCACGAGGATTAAGGACTTACAACAGCGGTTTTGACTGGTGTAGTCATGCCCTTCTTCTTGCTGGTGTGACAGTTCTTGAAGATTTCCACAGCATTTGGTTCAGGTACTTTTTGGTCCTTGCGGGCTTTCCTCTGCATTTGGAACAAGTCAATATAGATCTGATAATATGGTACAGCGAAAAGAGTGAAACAACAGCTAATTACAAGAGCCTGACAGTGTGCAATATAGCAATGAGATCCTGTCGTCTGTTGGAATTTCACTTTCGTACAGTTGGCCTTGTTCTTTGAACAGTTCACCTACAAGAAGATAGATTTGTATGGCACATGCGTAAATAGGACTTCAACATGTGATCTGATGACATATATATATATATAATGTACCTGATATTTCGGATCGGACCAGTGTTTAACGAGGCCTCTCCAGTCTTCATCAGATATATTTTCCACTGGAGATGTTTGGGCAAGTTCATTGTTAGCCTTGCCTTCAAAGTGAGTTTTCCTCAAGTTATACCGATACTGTCGCAGAGCAGACTTGAAAACATGGGTGCAAGCTTGTCTGGTTGCATCATCTTGGCTATCCAACTTGAACCTCATATGTTGAAAATTATGGGAGTTTCATTATCAGCAACCTAGAAAGTATTGGACAGAGTAAGACGATATTATTAGCTTCCATACATAACCATACTTGCAGATAAATGGTCGAGGAAGGTGTTGAACTGGGTTTCGTCTTTGTCATTCCTGTACTGAATCCATGTTGGGAGGATACGTACATGACACCTAACAGCAACCGCCGCCTCTGATACTAACTTGGCTGACTCTGTAGCATCACGTGGCCGTTTTAAACCTGCCTCAAAACGGATCTCCATTCTTCCTCCTCTAGATTTAGTTAACCTATCGAGCATTATCCCTGATGTTTGTTTCCTCTTGCGCCTAGGTGCTAGTCCAACAACAAACATAGGAAGTGTTAGTGTACATCAAACGGTGAGACTACATATAAAGAAGCATGCAACTGTAACTTGACTCCAGCAACTACCTTCTTGTTGTTGAAGCTCACAAGGTTCATCTGATATTGCCAACTCGTCTTGTGTCAAGAGTGCTTGGGAAGTAGTGTCAGGTGGCAAGGGAGCTTGGGAACGTGCTGCTAGCTCAGTTGACGCACGAGTACGTCGTGCATCTGGTAGTACTGTGGTAGGTGTTGCAAGAACTAGGGTTGTCTCTGCTTGTTTGGTGGCAGCTATTTGTTTCTGTTTGTCTTTTTTTGCAACTCGTGTAGCATGGGATGCTGTGATTGTAGAATTTTCTGCTGGACTTTGACCTTCTATTGCACCATCAGTACCAGCAGAATCTGCAGGATTCATCCGCTTCTCATTCCCTGCCATTCTGTGTTTCTTCCTCTTTATCTGTGCCATGTTAAGTCAAGCCGACAAGGAAAAGGAATAACAATTTAGTTCTTCGGAACAAATTGATGCGTGATGCAGACGAACTGAACTTTGATGTTAGACAACCACATGATAGGAGGATGTAATATGTATGAAAAACAGGACGGAAGAGATAACCAGAACTATGATGTGTAAACTAAGAAGAAGACATTTCACCAAATTAGAAGCAATGCAATGGAAGGTAGACACCATATGAAAGATGCTACAAATATCGCTTTGCCAAGTTAACAGTGTCTCATAAATGGCGTTTAAACAAATGTGAAGCAGTACAAGAAATAAATCATATGCAAGATGCAAACAACATCACACTACCATGTTAGAGGTCTCTCGTCATTAGTGCCATTGCATATTCACAGCTTATGATGTGTAAACTAAGGAGAAGGCATTTCAACAAATTAGAAGCAATGAAAGCTAGACACCATATGAAAGATGCAACGAATATCACTATACCAAGTTAGAACTGTCTCGTGATAAGTGTCATTTCAAAAAATTAGTAGTACAAGCTAGAAAAGAATGTGAGATGTAACCTATATCACACTCCGAAGTCAAACGTGTCTTATGATAAGTGATTGTTGCAGGTTACACAACAATAGTAATATGATGTAAGAACATGGTGTGATAGACAGATATTGTATGTTCTAGAAACAGGAACACGTGTCTTACTCAAGTATAATGTATAAAGTAAGCAGATGGAATTCAACAAAATTAGAAGCAATACAAGCTAGACATCACACATAACATGCAACCACATATAACAGTGCCAAGTTAGAGGGAGCACCGGTGATGCTGCACTAGGGGAGACGTGCTCATCATAAACACAGCTTTGTTGAGTGTCTATGCATGTGTTGTCTTGGAAACCATCTTGGGGGTGTGGAGGAGTAGAAACTGTAGAGGCCCTCCGTTCGGAAGGAGCACCTTTATCCGCTGCCTTGCTAACTTCCTTCCGCTTTATTGATTTTGAATTGTCAAGTAAAACCGACAAGAAAAAGCAATAAAATTGTCTCTTCAGAACTCATTCATGCATGATACTGACAATCACTACTTTGATGTAAGGCAAACACATGATACCAGGATGGAATATGTACGAAAAACAGGATGGCATGGCATGTTCACAACTGTTTGTGTAAACTAAGCAAAAACCATTCCAGCAAATAAGAAGCAATGCAAGCTAGACTCCACATGAAAGATGCAACCAATATGACTCTGCCAAGTTAAAAGCGTCCCATCATAAATGGAATTTCAACAAATTAGAAGCAGCGCATGCTATAAATCATATGAAAGATGCAACTAATATCGCACTGCATATACTAAAGGTGTCTCGTCATGTTGATTGATGCGGGATACAAAAAAACAATAGTTTTATGTAAGGACATGCTTAATAGAGAGATGTACTATGTACTAAATACAGGAAGGCATGTCACATTAACAGGTATAATGTATAAGCTAAGCAGACTAGCACATGCAGTTTAACCAGATTGGAAGAATTACAATCCAGACACCATATGCAACATGCAACCACATATCACGCTGCCAAGTTAGAGCAAGCACCTGCGATGCTAGTGTAGGGGAAATGCTGTAATCAACTACAGAGCTACGTTCACTATCTTCATGTAGCATTTCTGTTTCTTGAGAATCATGTCGGGAGGCTGACGCTGCATTCTTTAAATGAGGAGTAGTCCCCTTGCCTGCCTGCCTCGTCATAAGTGATTGATGAGGGATACACAAGAACATTAGTTTGATGTAAGAACATGGTTAATACACAGATGTACTAGTATGTACCAAAAACAGAAAGGCATGTCATATTCAAAGGTATAATGTGTAAGCTAAGAAGACGCAATTTAACCAAATTGGAAGCAATACAAGCCAGACATCCGGCTGGAGTGGTGAGCATGATCATCTAGGACCTGAGAGCCTGGTGGGTGGCGGGCTGCTTCGCCACCATCGCAGCTTTTTAGTTGGCTTCCAGGTGATGCCTATCTTTGCTGGGCTTGTCACTGGCTCGGCCAGTGCCCTGACTAGCTATTTGTCTTCTGGTGCTCACGGGATGGTGGTTCATGTAAAAATATCTTTCCTTATCTTACCGACTTCGGCCTTTCGAATACAAGCTAGACACCATATGGAACATGCAACCACATATGACACCGTGGAGTTAAAGCAAGCACCTGGGATGGTGGTTCATTGCGAGTGAGGTCATCAACTCCAGAGCTACGTTTACCGTCTCCATCTGCTGACACTGCACCCTGTAAAGCCTTGAAATGTTTTTGGCCTAGCCGCGTACCAAGCTGGAGCGACTTCTCTCTATTCTTTTCTGCTTCTGTCAAGACAGGGTCTGAAATACCCTTGCCTAAAAACACAACAGTGAGATTAAGGGTGAAGTGTGTGCAGAACTAGTTGACTGTAAAAGTAGCAGATAGCAGGTGGCTGAAAAATAAATGACAGGAGACATATGATAGCTCTACAACATTGCATGGCAAACAAAATTAGATACTACTCCGTATGATTTTGTAATATATGAGCACAGGAAATGCAGGTACTCCTCCAGCACACCACCACATGTGGTCATATCTAAGATAACAGTAGACTGAAAATAAATAGGTTAGTCGATTTTTTTAATGAATCGTCCGATCTATAAGGAACGGGCAGATGGCCTTCGTCTACCTCCCGCCAGTCACTGTTGACGATCTTTCTCGAACCACCGGCGACCACCGGCCCAGACCCCTGCCTCCGCCGCCCCGCCCCCTCATCGACCTCACACCACCGCCGTTCTTGGCAGCGCCCCCAGGCCATCCCTTTAATCCCGTCCGACCTCCAGATCGGGTGCCAGTAGCTCTAGGCCGCACACGCCCCTAAGATAACCACGAAGGCGCTGCTTCCCTGGCGTAATAGGCGTACTAGCGCCTGTTATGCCGGGGAATGCTTCCGTTAATTGGGAATCAACTGGCCAGAAATTGAAATTCAGGGGGCGATGGACCTCTAGCAAAGGTGAAATAGTATATGAGGAGAAACCTTGTGCATCGTGAGTTACTAGGAACATCTAGTATCAAGAAGAAGCGGTCAACTAGTGTCTTCTATGGGATGAATACCGTGCAAGCAGAGACGTAAGATTTGCACGAATAAGGGAAGAGGAGTACCTTTTTCGGTTGCCGGTGTGGTCGCCCCCACATGTCGCGCCGATCTTCTTGTTTTTACCGGGGAAACCGATGTTCTGGAGGGTGCATGCTTGGATGAACCCTTGGCCAAATTGTTGACTGTGTTGCCGTGGCTGTATGTCAGTGGAGGGGAAGCAGATCCGAGGCGGCGAAGGACGGCGTAGCAGGAACAGCTCCGGTGCCGTGGAGGGTGGCGAAGTTTGAGCGGCAGCGGTGAGGCGCAGGACGGCGTGGTTGAACTGGCTCGGGTACGGACGGCTCGGCCTCGGCTTCAACTACTAGCCGTGGAGGGCGTTGCGGTGGACGACGACGTCAGGGTATCGGCTCCGGCGTGATGGAGGAGGGTGGCGGCTGATGGGTGGGATGGGGTGGCGGACGGAGGACGCCGTGGTTTCGCGGCTGGTGGAGAGGTAGTTTTGGCGCCCACGGAGTACGAATGGGGAATTGGACGGGTGGGGGGAACCATGTGTCGGTCTGGGACGCGCTTGTTTTTGGCTTTTTTGAACAGAAGATGGGACGCACATGTTTGAAATTTGGGGAAAGTACAAACTTTGCCCCCCTCTTAAATTTGGGACCTACATTGGGTCGGGGGTAGGATGGTAATCCCAAGTGTCCCAAACAGTGGGCGGGAGCGATTTCGGCCACGCGCATGTGTGCTTAGGCGCCATTGTGTAGGAATATTTTTCGGATGCGGTTGCATGGCGTCTAGATGAAGCTACAAACCTACCCCCGGTTTAGACCTTTGGACGTCGGGCCGGTAGGTTTCACGGGTCAGAGTTATTAGAAAAGTAATTTCCTTGTACTACCAAACATTGGTCTCATGCGGTTTCGGGCGAGTAGAGGCTCTTTTGGTGCTTCGTTCGAAATTTTGAAACACAAGCATTCACGTTTAGAGTACTCTTGAACTATGAGGATTGACCTAAATATACAACGTTATATTTGACCTTGTATGTTTGAAAACCTCATTAAATTATCCGCTTCTTTTTGAAATTTTGACACTTGAAAATCCTATAACTACGATTAATTTGGAATGGAGGAGCTAAATTTGAATCTATTTTGTACACGACTGCATATGCTATTATGTACAAAATCAGAGCAAAGATTGGTGCCCCATAATTTAGGTATGGTTTACAAATGCCATGATATCAAATTCAAATAATTGAATGGACTTCATGTTGAATTCGATTTTTTTAAACCACCTTAAGATGAATTCAAATGTCTGCTAGTTCATAGGTAGTAGCTATTTATAATGTCCATTGTGTAACTTTCGTATGTATAATGTGCTTTACACACACAACATGAACTATACTCACGTTTATATTTGATTGCTAAAGCGATGCATTGTCTGGAGTTCAAAATTCTAACTATGTGGATCAATTGTGTCGAATAATAACATAGACATGCTCAAATTCGATAGAATCTAGATGTCTGATGGATCAATGACCGCTCCTTACGCAAATTGCAAATATCATGATCCCATCCTAATATTTGGATACAATTTATATCTTTAATCAATGTGTAGAGCAGTCTTTTATGTGTAGTTTCACTCTCCATCGGTGGTCTCTCACACATGCTCACACACTCTCTCCCGAGGTGTCTTTCTCGCACACATGCTCTAGATATAACCCTCCCTCCCTCTCATAACCATTTACAACTATTTTCACTAACCTTTATCACAAGCACTCTTCCTCTCGCAAACATACACACGCACAATCCTCATCGACCCTTTCTATATACATGGACCTGCCTACGTGTCTCATGTGCGCACATTATCTTTACGCCTGTCTCTCACGCATTGTCTCACACCTCTCTTCCTAATCGACGAGTATGATTCTAGCAGAGCATTCTGTAGGATGCCCCTTAAAGTTAGGTTGGATGAATAGTAATATCAGAGATAAAGGGGTTACCTTAGTCCGAGAACCTAGGGTTACAAATCCTAGCAGGCTTTGTCAGTGGACACATAGTACTTCACAATTCTGCTATCTTTGTCGTGTACGACTAGTCATCCATGGGTCTTCCTAAATGCGTCACGGGCCGACCAATGTGGCGCAGGACGGAACAGAACGAAGGGCCTCACCTCGACCCACCGGACCTCACGCGGTGACACACCCTCTGCCCCCACGTCTCATTATCTTCTCACACCCACACATACCAACACAAACACCACACACACAAAAAAATTCTCTTGGTGCCTCTATTCCCTCCCCCCTTGCATATACACACTCAACGGAATGGAATCTCTTGTCGTGACGTCATATTCGTCTCTCTCTCTAGACCACTCTCATTTCTCGTGCTATCTCTCCCACGCCCCCCCCCCCCCGTCGGCCCCTCTATCCATGCCTCTCTCGAATACGTAATACACACACATACCTCTCTAGGCCCCGCCAAATGCATCAACTACACATTCACACATGTTACATCACGTACCCCATTGATCTAAAAAGCCCTGTCTTCACGTTTATTTCGCATATAACATTCCTTTTGAATAAAGTGTGGCCAAAAAAATATTTTAGAGTTTCTACATATATACAACGTTACAAAGTTATATGGAGGAGTAGGAACGCTAATTTGCATTGCATGGTGCCCACAATGATATTTATTCCGCACCGTGAATTTGTATATTTTTATACTATATACAAAGTTAGTCATAATAAAGAGAAACGAAGAGCATCTCTCTCCCCATCGCATACCCCCTGTATGCCCTTTCACGTATGCATACAAAACTATCTCCATGTCCTCTAAAAGTAAGCCCCCCCAGAAAATTCCGGCATGTTTCATCTTTCTCTCGCGATATATGCAATGATGATCATTGTATTTGAAGCGAAAGCAAGATACGTACATTGGACTTCAGAATCCACTCATTACGGTCACCATTTATGTTTAGTGGTTATTATGCAGTCACGGGCTCACCGTACAACTCTGTATTTGCTCATGACATGACTAGTTGACCAGTTAAACGCTCCACGTAGCACCTCTAGTGTTGCATCACATTATCTCACTACCATCGTGCCCACCTGTCGACTTGTATCTACTCTACATCTACACTCTTATAAAATACATAAAATACACTCTTATAAAAAACAGAGTTGGTGATGATGGTGTGCCAGCCATCCTGCAATATAGGCCATCCGATTTATATCTGACGGATAGGAAAGAAACTATGGCAATTTTGCAAAAAGGTACCCACACACCTCTCCACATTTGCAAATAAGGCCATCCCTCGTTCATCCTTTTCTCTCACAAGATAAACAAGTCATACAAATGCATCTTGATGTTACGTGCAACGCACGCGCATCTTGCTAGTAAGCATGAAAACAAACGACAAAAAAATATTTGGACGGTGGTTCGAAGTCATGACCGCGGGCACAGCGGACAAGGTGGCCTTGTATTGGTATGCTGAGCCATCTGTTTTAACACACATGAACTGGTGTGGTGATTATACACACACACGCATGCATACGAACTGCATCCACGCAACACTCACACAAACACATGCACCCACGCACGCACGCAACACTCACACGTACACACGCAGCCACGCACGCACGCAACACTCACACGCACACACGCACGCATGCATGCACACACCAGTACACCACACGACCAACACACACTCTCACGCTCAAGTGCTCAACCTACACGTGCATGCGCACACATCAGGCCCTGACAGACACATACACAACCAGGTGATTCCCGCGCTCGGGTTGGAGCCTTGTCGCGCCTGCGTAAATTTGTGTTTATCTAACCTTTTGCCTATGCGAACTGACAGGTGGGACCCAAACGAACGTGGTCAATTTAACTAGTCAACATGGCGCCACGCAGAATATTTGTCCGGTCAATAGAGTGCAATCCGATGCTGAGCTGTGAGCAAGTGACCGTATAATCACTTCAAAACGTATATAGTGACCGTAATCAGCTTATTCTAAAGTTCGGTGACCATATTACGCTTTTCTCTCTGTAGGCCCTCCAAAACTACATCTCTACACGTTCTCGCATGTTACATCTAACAACTATGCAATACAGCACTACTACTACACTCTAACACAATAAATCATATGTGTTTTTAGTTTTACTAGATATCATATTGTTACTTATAATTATTCAGTTTGCATACATTAAAATTGCCTTTGAAATGTATGGCCAGTATCATCTACCGCGCGGGAAAAATCCCGCCCTTTCCTGTTTAATCGGGTTTGTATTGATGGATTGTGCGAAACAACAAAACTATACTAGTACTACTATACAGTACAAGTGACATTTCACTTGGCCGTCGTGTCGTCTACTCCTCCGTCGTAAGAGTGGAGCGCTCGCTTTAATAAATCTTCTAGTCCCTTTCGTCGACATGTGGGACATCAAGCTACCGGGTCCACGTGCCATACCGGAATACAGTGCAGAGCAGCCGGGGTGAAGCACCCCAGTCATGGCACTGGCGTAGTAATGAGCAATGAGGCGTCAAATCACAAAGCTGCACCTTTCCCATAGCTAAGTTGGAGGGACGAAGCAACCATCATTTCACTCGTTGCTGCATCCGCTTCTCCCTCATCTTCTTCAACTTAACCACGTGTTGCTTCTGCCGTTGTTCTGCCTCATGTGGGACGCGGATCGGCTTGGTAAAGCACTGACACGTGGGACCGCATGTTAGCAAACCGCCAGGACAACGTCCCCCGAAAATAAGAAGCCTAATCCTAGACTTACAAAGGGCCACGTAGCTGCTACACATACTTTCCATCTAATCTATATATGCCCCCTGATTTTCAGGTGGGGTGGGCCTAATCCTCTCCTTTAATCCAATCAAATAGTCCCACATCACATCAGTTCATAACTTTACGTAAACCATTACGTGGATGTAGCATTGCTCAAATAAGAAACCTCCCCCGCCATCCGCACGGCAAAATCACCTCCTTTTTACTAATCTCGATTCTATAATTTTTTAGATCAATATAATTGATATTTGTATAGATAGCACACAGGAGCAAAACCAAGTGGTACGGTTAAGGGCATCCACAATGTGTAGCCAAATGTGAAAATAGCTTTTGGCATCGTGGGAACCATTGTGGACGGTGTTGCCAAAGCAAAAAAGATGGAACCGAAGCTCCGTGATTGATTGATTGAAGGAATAGAAAAATGCAACGTCTCTCCTCTTTCTCCCATGCTTGGACGCATGTAGTACTACAGTATAGAGCATAGAGTCTACTCCCCTGTCCCTTCTATCACAAATCACAAAGCAGTGAGGCGTCAAATCACAAAAGCACGGATGAAGCAACCATCATTTCACTCTTCGCTGACTCGGCTTCTCCATCATCTTCTTCGAGAAGCCATCTCATCGCATTAGTTACTCCTAGTAGTACTAGTAAAGGAGTTCCTGGATGCTAATGGTGCTCTCCGTCGAACGCACTTCGCCAAACCACCACCAAAAAAATATCATCGACGTCACCGCAATGGGGAAGGAATTCAAATATAGTTACTACCTCCATTTTTTGTACACAAGGCCAGTATATCAAAATTACAATTTGTAAAGGGCCACTAACACTAATCAAGGCAAAATTGATGGTGTTAGCAACCAAGAACATTAATATCCCCTGCATGCATGCGGAAGTGAGAAGGTTGGTTTGCATGGCGCTGCATTAATCAAGCAATGAGGAGTGAGATGGTTAGCTCTTTGGTCTTTGGAGAAGAAAATACGCATTAATTGACACGTGAAACGAGGATTTGTATCGATTAAATCCCGCGAAGGAAAACCCAGCCTTTCTTTTTTAACACTAGTACTCCTAGTACGTACATACTTATCCTGTTTGGGTCTAGGCCTTGCATTGCCAAACTTCGCCACACATTTTTGCCAAGCTTGCCTAAAGTTTTCAAAATGAGAAGGAGGTACACTTGCGCACGGCTATCGCGGTCGCACCGCACCCTCACACGGTCGCTCCTGCACGCCGCGGTCGCACCGCACCCTCACACGGTCGCTCCTGCACGCCGCAAACCCAACCAAGGGAACGCACCCTCACTGACACGTGTTGTCGCATGTGAACACACCAAACTCAGCCATCCTATCGCCGACACATAATTTTCGTTCATAGAGTATGTTTATCCAACCGCATGTTGGGGAGTATCCGTACGGCCCGTGCAGTGGTATGTTGGGGAAGAAGAAGAGGTGAGGAAGAAGGAAAGAAGGGTTAGGAGACGTAGGATATTCATCCAACCGCCTGAAATGGTAGACTGACCCAAGTCAGGCGACTTGCATAACAAATATATGTTTTTACACAGCAAAAGATCCATGAAAATAACAACATAAAGAAAAACTATCACTGCTCGCGAAAAGAGACGGCCTCGTCGTCTTTGGCTACTGGCGCGAACCAGCCGTCGCTGCCGCCGTGTGTCTCCGCACCATGGTTGTCCTCGGCCTCCAGCTACTCGTTCAAGCGGAGCGTGCGGGCGCTCTGCACGGACGATACCACAGCCTGGTTCAAGTCAACGACGTCCGGTTCCGCCTGCAGGAGGGCCTCGATGGCAGCGGCATCCGCGCGCTCTGCATCGAGTCGAACCTCCGCCGCCCGGTTCAAGTCCAGGACGTCCGGTTCCGCCTGCAGGAGGGCCTCGATGGCAGCGGCATCCGCGCGCTCTGCGTCGAGTTGAGCCTCTGCCGCCCGGTTCAAGTCCAGGACGTATGGTTCCTCCTGCAGGAGGGCCTTGATGGCAGCGACAACCGCGCGCTCCGCCTCAAGTTGAGCCTCCGCAACCCGGTTCACATCCACGACATCCGGTTCCGCCTGCAGGAGAGCCTCGATGGCAGCGGCATGTGCGCGCTCCGCGTCGAGTTGAGCCTCTGCCTCCCGGTCCTCCTTTAGTATCGCCATGTTGAACCGCTGGTCCGCCTACACCATGCGGGACTCGGACGCCGGCACGAAGTCGACGTCCATCGTCTCATACCCATCAAGGGCCTTCTGCGCCGCGACCTCCGCCATGAACATTGGATCGGCTTCCTCCTCCTCGTAGCTTGGATCCAGAGAACTCGGGGATTGGCTCGCTGCAAAGCGAGCTTGGGAACGGAGGTCTGTGGCACCGACCGCCACCACGATTTCTGCGCAGCGCTCCGGCGTCAGCATCTTGTTGTAAGTGATCTTGTGGCGCACCATGGCTTTCCAGCGAACTAGGTTATGCTTGATGCGGGCTAGGGGATCGAAAGGTGGGGGAATGGGCTGGAGATTTGGTGTGGTTTTAGGGCAGTGGCTGGCGTAGGCCGAGCAGCGAAGGTTCTGGTGTGAATAGTGGTTCCGGTGACGACCGGTCAATCGGTTTTGACTGTACATCGCTCTTGTCGCGTTCGCGTTGCAGCCCGGCACGCTGGACCCTCCATGTCGCCCACCGAATGGAACGCGCTTCGTCTTGCGTTTTAGCTCGCTTGTGGGATCGCAGTTGAGAGCAAACCGACGTCCCTCCCCCTCCCCCGCCTGCGTCATTTATTATACCACCACTCCCTCCGTTTTATGCGGAGTAAATAAAAACAGAGGGAGTATTACTACGAATGAGGATCCCCTAACGTGGCCGAACCCATTGAGTAACTGACATGCGGGGCCTAGCAAGCATGGGGTCTGCTAGTAAGTGACCGAAAGGGAGGGTAAGGCAGGGATACCTATGTCAGAGGATCCACTTACACAAATGTTAGAGTAATAATATATGACATGCAACTTACACAAAGCATACAGGGTCTAATGCGTTTTTCGAGGCTAACTTTGACCAAATGTTAGAGTAATAATATATAACATGCAACTTATACAAAGCATACGGTCAAATTCGTATGTGAAAGGAGTTACCAATGATATAATTTTCACAATATACATCTCATGTACTATTAATCTTGTCAATAGTCAAATTGGAAACCATCTCGAGTACAAATCTAGGAGTACGTACGAATCTAACAATATTGATTGGGCGTTGTCGAATGTTGATACCTTTTTTATCAAAGTAGATATACTCTGACTACACATAAAATTTATATGTAAACTAGAAAGGATAGGAGGGAGTATATTGTACGTTCAAAAACGAAACGAGCATTGAATACTCTTTATATATTATTTGCGGACACTAAGATCACCGGTTCAAAATTTTGAATCCACCTTAGGTATCACGTGCCCCCACTCGTTCCCTCTTGATTTCATCTCGGGGTCCGGAGATCTATTGAAAGAGGACTAGGGTGGGTACATGCGAATGATACTCGGCGGAATGTTCAAATGAGGCATGTGGGAGGATGGACTCGACTGGAGGGCGACATGATCGATGGAGAAGAGAGTTGGAGAGGAATGAGAAGTAAGCAAGCGCCACATGATTATACTTGAACGGCTCAAATAAAGAATAAGTTGTCTCGCTTGGCCTACATAGTGAAAGGCCCAATGCGCAACGCGGAGCACTGACGCTCGAATATGGCCGGGAAAACAGGGAAACAGACATGTGGGGCACACCCGTCGGGACGACGTAGCGCAGACTAGTCCAATGGAGGAGCTGGCCCACGACCTCCTCGCCACCGACAACCATTCATGTGGGTCGTTGGGGCCAACAACGGGGCGCAGCTCCAGCACCGCCTCTGGAAACGGCGACCGCGGTGAGCGACACGCTCATATCGTCGCTAGACACGGTCGGTTTCAGTTTGCCGAGGGTGGCGTTAGTGCTGTGGCACGACCAACGGTATGTTTGGTTTGTGCCCAAGGTTGCCCCATCAAAGCATTGTGTAACGCCCTCGATGCGGCTATATCTCCCACGTGTCGAAGCACGACTTAGAGGCATAACCGCATTGAAAGCAATGTCGCAAGTGAGGTAATCTTCACACAACCCATGTAATACATAAGGGAAAGAGATACATAGTTGGCTTACAGTCGCCACTTCACACAATACATAAATAAACATTGATCATCCAGATTACACTCAAGGTCCGACTACGGAACCAAAATGAAAGAAGACTACCCCAAATGCTACACAGATCCCCGAATCACCCCAACTGGGCTCCACTACTGATCATCAGGAAGAGACACATAGTAACGACCATGTTCCTCGTCGAACTCCCACTTGAGCTCGGTTGCGTCATCTGCACTGGCATCGTTGGTACCTGCAACTGTTTTGGTAGAATCTGTGAGTCACGGGGACTCAGCAATCTCACACCCGCGAGATCAAGACTATTTAAGCTTAAAGGTAGGATAGGGTTGTGAGGTGGAGCTGCAGCAAGCGACTAGCATGTATGGTGGCTAACAACGCAAAAGAGAGCGAGAAGAGAAGCAAAACACGGTTGTGAAGCTAGAAGTGATCAAGAAGTGATCCTAGAACAACCTACGTCAAACATAACTCCAACACCGTGTTCACTTCCCGGACTCCGCCGAGAAGAGACCATCACGGTTACACACGCGGTTGATGTGTTTTAATTAAGGTCAACTTCGGGTTTTCTACAACCGGACATTAACAAATTCCCATCTGCCTCAAAACCGCGGGCACGGCTTTCGAAAGATATTACCCTGCAGGGGTGTCCCAACTTAGCCCATTATAAGCTCTCACGGTCAACGAAGGATATTCCTTCTACCGGGAAGACCCGATCAGTCTCGGAATCCCGGACTACAAGACATTTCGACAGTAATAAAATAAGACCAGCAAAGCCGCCCGATTGTGCCGACAAATCCTGATAGGAGCTGCACATATCTCGGTCTAAGGGCACATCCGGATAAGTCAAGCTATGAGTAAAACCAGGCCTCGAGTTTCCCCGCGGTGGCCCCACAGGCTGCTCGGTTCGGACCAACGCTCGAAGGAGCACTGGCCCGGGGGGGGGGGGTTAAAATAAAGATGACCCTCGGGCTCGCGAAAACCCGGGGGAAAAAGGCTTAGGTGGAAAATGGTAAATCCAAAGTTGGGCCTTGCTGGAGGAGTCTTATTCAAAGCGAACTGTCAAGGGGGTCCCATAAATCACCCAACCGTGTAAGGAACGCAAAATCAAGGAACATAACACCGGTATGACGGAAACTAGGGTGGCAAGAGTGGAACAAAACACCAGGCATAAGGCCGAGCCTTCCACCCTTTACCAAGTATATGGATGCATTAATAAAAATAAGAGATATTATGATATCCCAACATATCCATGTTCCAAAATGGAACAAACTTCATCTTCACCTGCAACTAGCAACGCTATAAGAGGGGCTGAGCAAAGCGGTAACATAGCCAATCAACGGTTTGCTAGGAAAGGATGGTTAGAGGTTTGGCATGGCAATATGGGTGGCATGATATAGCAAGTGTAGGTATCGCAGCATAGGCATAGCAAAAGAGCGAGCATCTAGCAAGCAAAGATAGAAGTGATTTCGAGGGTATGGTCATCTTGCGTGCAAGGTTCTCAGGGTTATCGAAAGCTTGATCCTCGTAAGCGTTCTCAACAGGTTCCTCGTTCGCGTACTCGCCTCCCGGCTCTACCCAAAGCAAGAACACAAGCAAATGAACAACTATCAACCACGATGCAATGCGCAATCAACATGATGCAAAACATGGCATGATATGCGAGATGTGATATGCAATGCATATGCGTGCTCCGGAAGGACAAGGATGAACAAGGCATAATCTTGGAAAACCAAGTATGCCACTGGAAAGGTGAGGTGATTTCGGTAGAAATCGATATAAAGATCACCGGAATCGGATGCACGGTTTGCAAAAGACAAGCAAAACAAGAATGACAAGATTCTGCCATTAACAGCATGATGCCACATAGCATGCAACAAGAAATTAAGCTACTGCACCCAAACGTACCAGCAAAGCATATGACAGTAATCTACTCAAGATGCTTGACAAAAGATGAACACTGAGCTATGGCTAAATCACTCCATAACAGGTTCAAACAAGCATGGCAAAAGTGCAAAAGATAACAGGTTCACAGACTTAGTGAAATCAACATGCCAGAAATTAAAATCAGGATGACATGTTTAGAGCAAGCAACCCACATGCTACAGGAACAGGACATAGCAAAATATGGTATGGCATGAATCTACTCGAAGCATAGAACAAAAGTCCCTTACTTACCATAAGCCAAAAAGGACCAGAAAATATAATAACACCCATGTCAAATAAGCAAGTTTCGTTACAGGTTTCAGACTTAGCAGAAAACTGGACATGTCGAAAACAGATAACAAGTAGGCATGTTTACGAGCTCGATGCACTCACTACAGAGCATTTCATGATAAACTAAGCATACATCCATCAAGAAGACATGGCATAGAAGCTATAAATGGCAAGAACAACATGATAGCATGCAAGGATCAACTACACCAAGCTTGGCAAAATCGAATAACATGTAAACAATCTTCCAGTAATATTTTATAGCAAAAGTAGAGCTCGATTTACTCAAGCTATTGCACTCCATAATTACAAACAAAGGCATGGATGGATAGAGAAAATCCATATGTTCAAAAGACCCATAATGATAATGCTCAAAAGAGGCATAGATCTCTCTGAAACAACATGAACACATGGCATAAAAATAACAGCAGAACATGACTTAATGAAAATACAAAGTCTCTGAAATCAGCAACATTATGTACCCTAGTTTGCATGCTTGTGCTAGTCACCACAAAGATCACAAAAAATACATGGCATACACCCCTGGAAATATAGCATGGCATATTACAAAACACATGTAGGACTCAAGTTCATAGGGTGCACACATCAATCATGGCAAAAATGACAAAAGTGCATCTACTGAAACAGATCTGAAACTAACATCACATAGCCCTCTTCCAACAGCATTTCGGGCATCAAGATGAGCTCAAATGAAAATGATGCACTAAAATGAAATGATGTACTCATCGAGGCGAACAATTTGACATGCTATACGCCCAAAACGGAGCCATGAGTGCAGAATTATGATGCAATGAACATGCAACAAAATATCATCAGAAAAAGACTTAGAGGAATAACGACCTAGGGTTGCACTGGCGCGCGAACCGAGGTGGAGGTCGAAGCGGGGGACGGCGGATCCGACCGGATCCGGTCCTCCCGCGGCCGGATCTGGCCGGTGCGGAGGAGAGGAGGCGCGGCGTGGGGCGCGCGACGGCGGTGGTCGGCGGGGCGCCTCGGGTGGCGGACAGCGCCGGGCGGCGGCGGGCGGCGGCGGCCGGAGTGGCGCGGAAGGCGGAGGGCGCTGGGGAGGCGCGCGCGGGGGATGGGCCGCGGGGGCCTGGCGGGGCATGGCGGCGGACGCGTCCGGCGCGGACCGGACGTGTCCGGCGCGCGGATGGAGCGGGGAGCTAGGGTTTCGTCCCTGAAAATGGACGGGGAGGGCACATATTTATAGGTAGAAGGGGCTGGGAGGCTCCAAATTGAGCACGGTTTTCGCCCACACGATCGTGATCGAACGACGATGGACATTGGGGTGACTTAGATGGGTTATTGGGCTGTTTTGAAGGGGTTTTGGGCTGCAACCCAAAAGAGGTTTTCACGGTTACCCGGTTAACCGTTGGAGTATCAAACGACCTCCGAATGACCCGAAACTTGACAGGCGGTCTACCGGTGCTTTACCAAGGCCGCTTGACAAATCTCAGTCCATTCCGAGAAGGTTTAATACCCGCTCACGGAAAAAGGTAAAAGAGGACGCCAGGGAACATAGGAGCGCCGGATTGCAAAACGGACAATGGGGAAAATGCTCAGATTCATGAGACGAACACGTATGCAAATGCGATGCACATGATGACATGATATGAAATGCATGAACCCAACCACGGAGGGAATATCATATCACATAGCCGAAAATGGTAAGAGTTGGAGTTACAAATATGGCAAGTTACATCCGGGGTGTTACAACACTCCACCACTACGAGAGGATCTCGTCCTGAGATCTAGGACTGAAAGAACTCCGGATATTCGGAACGGAGGTGGTCCTCGCGCTCCCAGGTGGCTTCTCGATCTGAATGGTGAGACCATTTCACTTTCAGGAATTTGATTGACTTGTTGCGAGTCTTGCGCTCAGTTTCTTTGAGAATAGCAACGGGATGCTCATGATAGGACAAATCTTCTTGAAGATCAATCTCTTCGAAGTTGATGGTGCGCTCAGGCATCTTGAAGCACTTGCGAAGCTGTGACACGTGGAACACATCGTGCACATTTGCAAAGTTGGAGGGAAGCTCAAGTTGATAGGCGAGATCGCCTCTTTTGCCGGTGATCTTGAAAGGACCGACGTATCTAGGGGCAAGTTTCCCTTTGATACCGAAGCGACGAGTGCCTTTCATTGGAGAGACGCGGAGGTAGACATGGTCTCCGATCTCGAAAGCCAAATCACGGTGTTTGCTATCGTAATAGCTCTTCTGGCGCGATTGAGCGGCTTTGAGATTCTCACGAATGACTTAACACATATCTTCAGCCTCTGTGATCAAATCGTTGCCAAGCAGTTGGCGTTCGCCCGTCTCAGACCAATTGAGAGGAGTACGACACTTTCTGCCATAGAGAATCTCGAATGGGGCTTTGCCCGAGCTGGCTTGAAAGCTGTTGTTGTAAGAGAACTCAGCATATGGAAGACAATCCTCCCACTTCATGCCGAAAGAAATAACACAAGCCCTGAGCATATCTTCAAGAATTTGGTTGACACGCTCGACTTGTCCACTAGTTTGAGGATGGAAAGCTGTGCTGAAGCGAATATTTGTGCCCATGGCCTTCTGAAAAGAATCCCAAAACTTGGAGGTAAAGATGCTGCCACGGTTTGAAGAAATCAATTGTGGAATGTCGTGCAAGGAGACAATTCTGGAGGTGTAGAGCTCTGCCAGCTGCGTTGCTGTGATAGACTCTTTGATAGGAAGAAAATGAGCCACTTTAGTGAGCTTGTCGATGACGACGAAGATAGCATCATTTCCACGCTTGGACTTAGGAAATCCAGTCACGAAGTCCATTTCAATATGATCAAACTTCCATTCTGGAATAGCAAGAGGTTCGAGTAAACCAGCTGGTCGTTGGTGTTCTGCTTTCACTCTTCGACAGACATCACATTCATTCACGAATTGAGCAATTTCTCGCTTCATTCGAGTCCACCAATACGACTGCTTGAGGTCATGGTACATCTTTGTACTTCCAGGATGAATTGACAAAAGATAATTGTGCGCCTCGTTCATAATGACTTTACGTAGATCACCCTTTGGAACCACAATCCGGTCCTCGAAGAAAAGAGTATCTCTGTCATCAACGCGATAGCACTTGTATTTGGAAATGCCCTTGTCAATACCACATTTCACCTTCTTCACCATGGTATCCATCAGTTGTGCCTCCCGAATTTGATCTTCCAAAGTAGGAGAGACGATGAGGTTGGCAAGAAAACCTTGAGGAACAACTTGAATATTCAACTTGCGGAAAGCTTCACAAAGATCCGGTTGAAAGGGTTTGAGGATTAAGCTGTTGCAATAAGCCTTCCTGCTCAAAGCGTCTGCAATCACATTAGCCTTGCCTGGAGTATACTCAATACTTGGATTATACTCTTGAATCATTTCGACCCATCGAGTTTGCCTGAGGTTGAGGTTGGGCTGAGTGAAGATGTACTTGAGACTCTTGTGATCGGTGAATATGTCCACTTTCCTTCCCAACAAGAGATGTCTCCATGTTATCAATGCATGGACAACTGCCGCCAACTCAAGATCGTGAGTGGGGAAGTTCTTTTCGTTGGGCTTCAACTGACGAGAGGTATAGGCCACAACCTTCTTCTCTTGCATTAAGACAGCACCGAGGCCTTGAAGAGAAGCATCACAGAAAACTTCATAAGGTTTGGATTCGTCAGGAGGAGTCAAAACTGGAGCAGTGACGAGTTTCTGTTTGATAGTGTTGAAAGCAACGTCACACTCAGGAGACCAGACATACTTCACATGCTTCTGGAGGAGGTTGGAAAGAGGCTTTGCAATCTTTGAGAAATTCTCAACGAATCTTCGGCAATAGCTTAGTAGTCCAAGAAAACTGCGAATCTGCTTGACATTTTGAGGAGGTTCCCAATTCAAAACTGCAGACACTCTCTCAGAATTGATAGCAATGCCCTTGGCAGAGATGATATGCCCAAGGTAAAGAACTTCATCAAGCCAGAATTCACATTTGGAGAACTTCGCATAGAATTTATACTCTCTGAGCTTGTCGAGCACCAATCGCAAATGTTTGGCATGATCCTTCTTATTCTTGGAGAAGACCAATATATCATCGAGATAGACCAAGACGAATTCATTGGTGTAGGGGTTGAAGATGAAGTTCATCATTCGAGAGAAAGTTGGAGGAGCATTGGCAAGACCGAAAGACATGACAGTATATTCATAAGAACCAAAGCTTGTTCTGAATGTTGTCTTGGGAATATCTTCTTCACGAATGCGGATCTGATGATAACCCATACGAAGATCAAGCTTGGAGAACACTTTAGCACCTTTAAGTTGCTCGAATAGCTCATTGATGTTGGGAAGTGGGTACTTATTCTTGATAGTCTTCTTGTTCAATGGACGGTAATCAACGCAAAGTCGGTCCGTGCCATCCTTCTTCTGGACAAAAAGAACACCACAACCCCAAGGAGAAGAACTCGGTCTGATCAGACCCAGACGCTCTTGTCATCGAGTTGTTTCTTCAATTCCTTCAACTCTTTTGGCCCAAGTTTGTATGGACGCTTGCAAACGGGTTCCATGCCAGGCTCAAGATCAATAACGAATTCAACTAGCCAGTGAGGAGGCATACCCGGAAGCTCTTCTGGAAACACATCTTGGTACTCACAAACGACTGGAATCTGAGAGATAGCATCCAATTCGCCCTTCTCATTGAGAGAAAACAATCGAATGGTTTCGTCACGAGCGGCATAGATGATCACATCGTCAGAAGAGTGAGTCAATTTGAATTTCCCTGCCAGCACAATCAAGCTGAGCCTTGTACTTAGAAAGCCAGTCCATCCCGAGAATAAGATCAATATCAGAGTCACCAAGAACCATTGGTTTAGACAAGAATCTATAGTCTCCCATCTTGATGGAAACATCCGGAACCACCAAACTTGAGCTCAAACGCTTGCCCGGAGAAACGATATCCATGGGTTTACCCAAATTTGAAGAAGCGAACTCATGCTTGGCAAAAAATGGTCTTGACATGAAACAATGCGAAGCACCAGTATCAAATAAGACTTTTGCAGGAATATCATTAACAGGAAGGTTACCCATGATCACTTCTGAAGAATCCTCTGCCTGAGCCGCGTTCATCATGTTCACCTTTGCAGACTTAGGATTATGCTTGACCACTGCATTGCTGGAAGATTTCATAGGAGGAGGAGGCGGTAGGTGCCTTTGGTTGAAGCACTTGTTCGCATAGTGACCCTTTTGCTGACATTTGTTACAAGTCACCTCTGAGAGCGGACGATGATAAGGAGCATTTGGTCTTGGAGCTTGGTTCTGAGACTTGTTCTGATAGCCAGCGTTGGGTGGGTGGGAAGATCCACGACCACCTGAGTTCTTCTGCTGGTAAGGCTGACGAAACGGAGGAGGAGGAGGCAACCAGAACTTCTGTTGCTTAGCTGCCACAAGTGAGGAAGAAGAAGACTGAACTGCGTCTCTGACTCTGTTCTTAGATGCCTCAGACTTGAGCTGAGCAGCTTCTTGTTTCAGCGCCATGTTGTAGAATTCATCATACTTTAATGGCTCAAAAAGCACGAGAGCTAGTTGCAAATCTTCTCTGAGACCACGCCTGAATTAGTAAATCATACTCTTTTCATCAGGGATGTCCTGCTTAGCAAAGCGAGAGAGCTTCTGGAACTGAGTGTTGTATTGATACACAGACATGGTGCATTGCTTGAGATTGCGGAATTCCTCACGCTTACTCTCAACAACACTTTCTGGAATGTGATGAGCTTTGAAGTCACGGCGGAAATCATCCCAGGTAATCACACGACCTCCTCTGGAATCTTTGTATTGTTGGAACCACTCAGCAGCTTGATCTTTGAGTTGAAAAGAGGCAAACTTGACAAAGTCCTCAGGTCTGACATTGCTGCACTCGAAATGCTTGTTGATGTCCACGAGCCAATCATCGGCGTCTGTGGCCTCGACACAGTAGCTGAAGGTCTTTGGCTGATTTGCAAGGAACTGATTGAGGGTAGCAAAATGCGGCTGATTGTTGCCTTAGCCTTGATTTCCCTGATTACCTTGCCCTTGGTTGCGATCTTGCAAGAGCTGAATCAGAATCTGGGCGTTGGCATTGGTGGCTGTCATCAAGGCTTGCCATGCCTCCGGAGGCGGAGGTGGTGGCGGAGGGTTAGCCTGACTTCCTTCATTGCGTTCCGGATTCTGACGCGTTGGCGGTGCCATCCTGAAGAGGGTGACATCCATTAGCATCTTGAAAGATATATATTCAAGCTGAATCAAAGGATCGAAATTGCAACATATAGTCTTCACAATAAACATTCGAACGAGAATGAACGAATGAATTCCAAAGTAAATCATCACACTTCCATAAGTTGAGAAGCCACTTAGAAAAAGGTATGGAATAAAATCAACAAGGTACGGATGTGAACAAATACTTGGTAAGGATTACCCAATCACGAACCAAATATCTGCGGGAAGAAATACTAGAGATACATGAATTCCCACTTATAAACTCCCGAAACTTTCTGGTTATGCAATCAGGTGTTGGGGATATAGGGGACACAAAATATATCACCCAAACTAACAATACCTAGATCCAGCTGTATCCATCCTTCAACACATAACCAAGAAACCTTCGGAAATCATCTACCTCAACCTTCGAAAAGCATCCGTTATACGAGTTATGGCAATTCTCCCGCACTCGCCTCAGTACTGGGCTATCAGGGTTATCTCACCAACAACTGTACAAAAGAGATTTTCGATGTCGGCGTACTAAACTCAGGTATTCCAGAACTGCAACGATAAAATTATGACGACAACACCTCGGAGCTCAACTCCCCGGGACACCTCCACTAAACCCCTGCTGACAGGAGGCACCAAGACAATGTTGTCATCATAAAACCATCGAAACGATTCTAATATACTCGCGTGATCCTAAATTTTTTTTTAGTGAAATTTGAGAAGAGAAGAGTCAAAACTCTACGTCAGGATGCCTTACCAGAGCGATGAGGAGACTGGGAAGTAAAAAGAATTCCTAAACTCTCCGATATATAATCTCAAAACATTTTTCTAGACACAACTCGGCCGCTAAAAATGATCAATCAGTGGGGGCTCCTAAGGTCGGGGAAGGCTCTGATTACCAACTTGTAACGCCCTTGATGCGGCTATCTCTCCCACGTGTCGAAGCACGACTTAGAGGCATAACCGCATTGAAAGCAATGTCGCAAGTGAGGTAATCTTCACACAACCCATGTAATACATAAGGGAAAGAGATACATAGTTGGCTTACAGTCGCCACTTCAAACAATACATAAATAAACATTCATCATCCAGATTACACTCAAGGTCCGACTACGGAACCAAAATGAAAGAAGACTACCCCAAATGCTACACAGATCCCCGAATCACCCCAACTGGGCTCCACTACTGATCATCAGGAAAAGATACATAGTAACGACCACGTTCCTCGTCGAACTCCCACTTGAGCTCGGCCGCGTCATCTGCACTGGCATCGTTGGTACCTGCAACTGTTTTGGTAGAATCTGTGAGTCACGGGGACTCAGCAATCTCACACCCGCGAGATCAAGACTATTTAAGCTTAAAGGTAGGATAGGGTTGTGAGGTGGAGCTGCAGCAAGCGACTAGCATGTATGGTGGCTAACAACGCAAAAGAGAGCGAGAAGAGAAGCAAAACACGGTCGTGAAGCTAGAAGTGATCAAGAAGTGATCCTAGAACAACCTACGTCAAACATAACTCCAACACCGTGTTCACTTCCCGGACTCCGCCGAGAAGAGACCATCACGGTTACACACGCGGTTGATGTGTTTTAATTAAGGTCAACTTCGGGTTTTCTACAACCGGACATTAACAAATTCCCGTCTGCCTCAAAACCGCGGGCACGGCTTTCGAAAGATATTACCCTGCAGGGGTGTCCCAACTTAGCCCATTATAAGCTCTCACGGTCAACGAAGAATATTCCTTCTACCGAGAAGACCCGATCAGTCTCGAAATCCCGGACTACAAGACATTTCGACAGTAATAAAACAAGACCAGCAAAGCCGCCTGATTGTGCCGACAAATCCTGATAGGAGCTTCACATATCTCGGTCTCAGGGCACATCCGGATAAGTCAAGCTACGAGTAAAACCAGGCCTCGAGTTTCCCCGCGGTGGCCCCGCGGGCTGCTCGGTTCGGACCAACGCTCGAAGGAGCACTGGCCCGGGGGGGGGGGCTTAAAATAAAGATGACCCTCGGGCTCGCGAAAACCCGGGGGAAAAAGGCTTCGGTGGCAAATGGTAAAACCAAAGTTGGGCCTTGCTAGAGGAGTCTTATTCAAAGCGAACTGTCAAGGGGGTCCCATAAATCACCCAACCGTGTAAGGAACGCAAAATCAAGGAACATAACACCGGTATGACGGAAACTAGGGTGGCAAGAGTGGAACAAAACACCAGGCATAAGGCCGAGCCTTCCACCCTTTACCAAGTATATGGATGCATTAATAAAAATAAGAGATATTATTATATCCCAACATATCCATGTTCCAAAATGGAACAAACTTCATCTTCACCTGCAACTAGCAACGCTATAAGAGGGGCTGAGCAAAGCGGTAACATAGCCAATCAACGGTTTGCTAGGAAAGGATGGTTAGAGGTTTGGCATGGCAATATGGGTGGCATGATATAGCAAGTGGTAGGTATCGCAGCATAGGCATAGAAAAAGAGCGAGCATCTAGCAAGCAAAGATAGAAGTGATTTCGAGGGTATGGTCATCTTGCCTGCAAGGTTCTCAGGGTTGTCGAAAGCTTGATCCTCGTAAGCGTTCTCAACAGGTTCCTCGTTCGCGTACTCGTCTCCCGGCTCTACCCAAAGCAAGAACACAAGCAAAGGAACAACTATCAACCACGATGCAATGCGCAATCAACATGATGCAAAACATGGCATGATATGCGAGATGTGATATGCAATGCATATGCGTGCTCCGGAATGACAAGGATGAACAAGGCATAATCTTGGCAAACCAAGTATGCCACTAGAAAGGTGAGGTGATTTCGGTAGAAAGCGATATAAAGATCACCGGAATCGGATGCACGGTTTGCAAAAGACAAGCAAAACAAGAATGACAAGATTCTGCCATTAACAGCATGATGCCACTTAGCATGCAACAAGAATTTAAGCTACTGCACCCAAACGTACCAGCAAAGCATATGACAGTAATCTACTCAAGATGCTTGACAAAAGATGAACACTGAGATACGGCTAAATCACTCCATAACAGGTTCAAACAAGCATGGCAAAAGTGCAAAAGGTAACAGGTTCACAGACTTAGTGAAATCAACAACACGCCAGAAAATTAACATCAGGATGACATGTTTAGAGCAAGCAACCCACATGCTACAGGAACAGGACATAGCAAAATATGGTATGGCATGAATCTACTCGAAGCATAGAACAAAAGTCCCTTACTTACCATAAGCCAAAAAGGACCAGAAAATATAATAACACCCATGTCAAATAAGCAAGTTTCATTACAGGTTTCAGACTTAGCAGAAAACTGGACATGTCGAAAACAGATAACAAGTAGGCTTGTTTACGAGCTCGATGCACTCACTACAGAGCATTTAATGATAAACTAAGCATACATCCATCAAGAAGACATGGCATAGAAGCTATAAATGGCAAGAACAACATGATAGCATGCAAGGATCAACTACACCAAGCTTGGCAAAATCGAATAACATGTAAACAATCTTCCAGTAATATTTTATAGCAAAAGTAGAGCTCGATTGACTCAAGCTATTGCACTCCATAATTACAAACAAAGGCATGGATGGATAGAGAAAATCCATATGTTCAAAATACCCTTAATGATAATGCTCAAAAGAGGCATAGATCTCTCTGAAACAACATGAACACATGGCATAAAAATAACAGCAGAACATGACTTAATGAAAATACAAAGTCTCTGAAATCAGCAACATTATGTACCCTAGTTTGCATGCTTGTGCTAGTCACCACAAAGATCACAAAAATACATGGCATACACCCCTGGAAATATAGCATGGCATATTACAAAACACATGTAGGACTCAAGTTCATAGGGTGCACACATCAATCATGGCAAAAATGACAAAAGTGCATCTACTGAAACAGATCTAAAACTAACATCACATAGCCCTCTTCCAACAGCATTTCGGGCATCAAGATGAGCTCAAATGAAAATGATGCAATAAAATGAAATGATGTACTCATCAAGGCGAACAATTTGACATGATATACGCCCAAAACGGAGCCACGGGTGCGGAGTTATGATGCGATGAACATGCAACAAAATATCATCAGAAAAAGACTTGGAGGAATAACGACCTAGGGTTGCACTGGCGTGCGAACCGAGGTGGAGCTCGGAGCTCGCCGGAGTTGGTCGCCGGAGTCGCGGGGGAGGGGCGAGGGACGGCGGATCCGACCGGATCCGGTCCTCCCCCGGCCGGATCTGGCCGGTGCGGAGGAGAGGAGGCGCGGCGTGGGGCGCGCGACGGCGGTGGTCGGCGGGGCGCCTCGGGTGGCGGACAGCGCCGGGCGGCGGCGGGCGGCGGCGGCCGGAGTGGCGCGGAAGGCGGAGGGCACTGGGGAGGCGCGCGCGGGGGATGGGCCGCGGGGGCCTGGCGGCGGACGCGTCCGGCGTGGACCGGACGTGTCCGGCGCGCGGATGGAGCGGGGAGCTAGGGTTTCGTCCCTGAAAATGGACGGGGAGGGCACATATTTATAGGTAGAAGGGGCTGGGAGGCTCCAAATTGAGCACGGTTTTCGCCCGCACGATCATGATCGAACGACGATGGACATGGGGGTGACTTAGATGGGTTATTGGGCTGTTTTGAAGGGGTTTTGGGCTGCAACCCAAAAGAGGTTTTCACGGTTACCCGGTTAACCGTTGGAGTATCAAACGACCTCCGAATGACCCGAAACTTGACAGGCGGTCTACCGGTGCTTTACCAAGGCCGCTTGACAAATCTCGGTCCATTCCGAGAAGGTTTAATACCCGCTCACGGAAAAAGGTAAAAGAGGACGCCGGGGAACATAGGAGCGCCGGATTGCAAAACGGACAATGGGGAAAATGCTCGGATTCATGAGACGAACACGTATGCAAATGCGATGCACATGATGACATGATATGAAATGCATGACATAAACAAAATGCAAAATGAAGGAAAACCCAACCACGGAGGGAATATCATATCACATAGCCGAAAATGGTAAGAGTTGGAGTTACAAATATGGCAAGTTACATCCGGGGTGTTACAACACTCCACCACTACGAGAGGATCTCGTCCCGAGATCTAGGACTGAAAGAACACCGGATATTCGGAACGGAGGTGGTCCTCGCGCTCCCAGGTGGCTTCTCGATCTGAATGGTGAGACCATTTCACTTTCAGGAATTTGATTGACTTGTTGCGAGTCTTGCGCTTAGTTTCTTTGAGAATAGCAACGGGATGCTCATGATAGGACAAATCTTCTTGAAGATCAATCTCTTCGAAGTTGATGGTGCGCTCAGGCATCTTGAAGCACTTGCGAAGCTGTGACACGTGGAACACATCGTGCACATTTGCAAAGTTGGAGGGAAGCTCAAGTTGATAGGCGAGATCGCCTCTTTTGCCGGTGATCTTGAAAGGACCGACGTATCTAGGGGCAAGTTTCCCTTTGATACCGAAGCGACGAGTGCCTTTCATTGGAGAGACGCGGAGGTAGACATGGTCTCCGATCTCGAAACCCAAATCACGGTGTTTGCTATCGTAATAGCTCTTCTGGCGCGATTGAGCGGCTTTGAGATTCTCACGAATGACTTTACACATATCTTCAGCCTCTGTATCAAATCGTTGCCAAGCAGTTGGCGTTCGCCCGTCTCAGACCAATTGAGAGGAGTACGACACTTTCTGCCATAGAGAATCTCGAATGGGGCTTTGCCCGAGCTGGCTTGAAAGCTGTTGTTGTAAGAGAACTCAGCATATGGAAGACAATCCTCCCACTTCATGCCGAAAGAAATAACACAAGCCCTGAGCATATCTTCAAGAATTTGGTTGACACGCTCGACTTGTCCACTAGTTTGAGGATGGAAAGCTGTGCTGAAGCGAATATTTGTGCCCATGGCCTTCTGAAAAGAATCCCAAAACTTGGAGGTAAAGATGCTGCCACGGTTTGAAGAAATCAATTGTGGAATGTCGTGCAAGGAGACAATTCTGGAGGTGTAGAGCTCTGCCAGCTGCGCTGCTGTGATAGACTCTTTGATAGGAAGAAAATGAGCCACTTTAGTGAGCTTGTCGATGACGACGAATATAGCATCATTTCCACGCTTGGACTTAGGAAATCCAGTCACGAAGTCCATTTCAATATGATCAAACTTCCATTCTGGAATAGCAAGAGGTTCGAGTAAACCAGCTGGTCGTTGGTGTTCTGCTTTCACTCTTCGACAGACATCACATTCATTCACGAATTGAGCAATTTCTCGCTTCATTCGAGTCCACCAATACGACTGCTTGAGGTCATGGTACATCTTTGTACTTCCAGGATGAATTGACAAAAGATAATTGTGCGCCTCGTTCATAATGACTTTACGTAGATCACCCTTTGGAACCACAATCCGGTCCTCGAAGAAAAGAGTATCTCTGTCATCAACGCGATAGCACTTGTATTTGGAAATGCCCTTGTCAATACCACGTTTCACCTTCTTCACCATGGTATCCATCAGTTGTGCCTCCCGAATTTGATCTTCCAAAGTAGGAGAGACGATGAGGTTGGAAAGAAAACCTTGAGGAACAACTTGAATATTCAACTTGCGGAAAGCTTCACAAAGATCTGGTTGAAAGGGTTTGAGGATTAAGCTGTTGCAATAAGCCTTCCTGCTCAAAGCGTCTGCAATCACATTAGCCTTGCCTGGAGTATACTCAATACTTGGATTATACTCTTGAATCATTTCGACCCATCGAGTTTGCCTGAGGTTGAGGTTGGGCTGAGTGAAGATGTACTTGGGACTCTTGTGATCGGTGAATATGTCCACTTTCCTTCCCAACAAGAGATGTCTCCATGTTATCAATGCATGGACAACTGCCGCCAACTCAAGATCGTGAGTGGGGAAGTTCTTTTCGTTGGGCTTAAACTGACGAGAGGTATAGGCCACAACCTTCTTCTCTTGCATTAAGACAGCACCGAGGCCTTGAAGAGAAGCATCACAGAAAACTTCATAAGGTTTGGATTCGTCAGGAGGAGTCAAAACTGGAGCAGTGACGAGTTTCTGTTTGATAGTGTTGAAAGCAACGTCACACTCAGGAGACCAGACATACTTCACATGCTTCTGGAGGAGGTTGGAAAGAGGCTTTGCGATCTTTGAGAAATTCTCAATGAATCTTCGGCAATAGCTTAGTAGTCCGAGAAAACTGCGAAGCTGCTTGACATTTTGAGGAGGTTCCCAATTCAAAACTGCAGACACTCTCTCAGGATTGATAGCAATGCCCTTGGCAGAGATGATATGCCCAAGGTAAAGAACTTCATCAAGCCAGAATTCACATTTGGAGAAGTTCGCATAGAATTTATACTCTCTGAGCTTGTCGAGCACCAATCGCAAATGTTTGGCATGATCCTTCTTATTCTTGGAGAAGACCAATATATCATCGAGATAGACCAAGACGAATTCATTGGTGTAGGGGTTGAAGATGAAGTTCATCATTCGAGAGAAAGTTGGAGGAGCATTGGCAAGACCGAAAGACATGACAGTATATTCATAAGAACCAAAGCTTGTTCTGAATGTTGTCTTGGGAATATCTTCTTCACGAATGCGGATCTGATGATAACCCATACGAAGATCAAGCTTGGAGAACACTTTAGCACCTTTAAGTTGCTCGAATAGCTCATTGATGTTGGGAAGTGGGTACTTATTCTTGATAGTCTTCTTGTTCAATGGACGGTAATCAACGCAAAGTCGGTCCGTGCCATCCTTCTTCTGGACAAAAAGAACACCACAACCCCAAGGAGAAGAACTCGGTCTGATCAGACCCAGACGCTCTTGTTCATCGAGTTGTTTCTTCAATTCCTTCAACTCTTTTGGCCCAAGTTTGTATGGACGCTTGCAAACGGGTTCCGTGCCAGGCTCAAGATCAATAACGAATTCAACTAGCCGGTGAGGAGGCATACCCGGAAGCTCTTCTGGAAACACATCTTGGTACTCACAAACGATTGGAATCTGAGAGATAGCATCCAATTCGCCCTTCTCATTGAGAGAAAACAATCGAATGGTTTCGTCACGAGCGGCATAGATGATCACATCGTCAGAAGAGTGAGTCAATTTGAATTTCCCTGCCAGCACAATCAAGCTGAGCCTTGTACTTAGAAAGCCAGTCCATCCCGAGAATAAGATCAATATCAGAGTCACCAAGAACCATTGGTTTAGACAAGAATCTATAGTCTCCCATCTTGATGGAAACATCCGGAACCACCAAACTTGAGCTCAAACGCTTGCCCGGAGAAACGATATCCATGGGTTTACCCAAATTTGAAGAAGTGAACTCATGCTTGGCAAAAAATGGTCTTGACATGAAACAATGTGAAGCACTAGTATCAAATAAGACTTTTGCAGGAATATCATTAACAGGAAGGTTACCCATGATCACTTCTGAAGAATCCTCTGCCTGAGCCGCGTTCATCATGTTCACCTTTGCAGACTTAGGATTATGCTTGACCACTGCATTGCTGGAAGATTTCACAGGAGGAGGAGGCGGTAGGTGCCTTTGGTTGAAGCACTTGTTCGCATAGTGACCCTTTTGCTGACATTTGTTACAAGTCACCTCTGAGAGCGGACGATGATAAGGAGCATTTGATCTTGGAGCTTGGTTCTGAGACTTGTTCTGATAGCCAGCGTTGGGTGGGTGGGAAGATCCACGACCACCTGAGTTCTTCTGCTGGTAAGGCTGACGAAACGGAGGAGGAGGAGGCAACCAGAACTTCTGTTGCTTAGCTGCCACAAGTGAGGAAGAAGAAGACTGAACTGCGTCTCTGACTCTCTTCTTAGATGCCTCACACTTGAGCTGAGCAGCTTCTTGTTTCAGCGCCATGTTGTAGAATTCATCATACTTTAATGGCTCAAAAAGCACGAGAGCTAGTTGCAAATCTTCTCTGAGACTACGCCTGAATTAGTAAATCATACTCTTTTCATCAGGGATGTCCTGCTTAGCAAAGCGAGAGAGCTTCTGGAACTGAGTGTTGTATTGATACACAGACATGGTGCATTGCTTGAGATTGCGGAATTCCTCACGCTTACTCTCAACAACACTTTCTGGAATGTGATGAGCTTTGAAGTCACGGCGGAAATCATCCCAGGTAATCACACGACCTCCTCTGGAATCTTTGTATTGTTGGAACCACTCAGCAGCTTGATCTTTGAGTTGAAAAGAGGCAAACTTGACAAAGTCCTCAGGTCTGACATTGCTGCACTCGAAATGCTTGCTGATGTCCACGAGCCAATCATCGGCGTCTGTGGCCTCGACACAGTAGCTGAAGGTCTTTGGCTGATTTGCAAGGAACTGATTGAGGGTAGCAAAATGCGGCTGATTGTTGCCTTAGCCTTGATTTCCCTGATTACCTTGCCCTTGGTTGCGATCTTGCAAGAGCTGAATCAGAATCTGGGCGTTGGCATTGGTGGCTGTCATCAAGGCTTGCCATGCCTCCGGAGGCGGAGGTGGTGGCGGAGGGTTAGCCTGACTTCCTTCATTGCGTTCCGGATTCTGACGCGTTGGCGGTGCCATCCTGAAGAGGGTGACATCCATTAGCATCTTGAAAGATATATATTCAAGCTGAATCAAAGGATCGAAATTGCAACATATAGTCTTCACAATAAACATTCGAACGAGAATGAACGAATGAATTCCAAAGTAAATCATCACACTTCCATAAGTTGAGAAGCCACTTAGAAAAAGGTATGGAATAAAATCAACAAGGTACGGATGTGAACAAATACTTGGTAAGGATTACCCAATCACGAACCAAATATCTGCGGGAAGAAATACTAGAGATACATGAATTCCCACTTATAAACTCCCGAAACTTTCTGGTTATGCAATCAGGTGTTGGGGATATAGGGGACACAAAATATATCACCCAAACTAACAATACCTAGATCCAGCTGTATCCATCCTTCAACACATAACCAAGAAACCTTCGGAAATCATCTACCTCAACCTTCGAAAAGCATCCGTTATACGAGTTATGGCAATTCTCCCGCACTCGCCTCAGTACTGGGCTATCAGGGTTATCTCACCAACAACTGTACAAAAGAGATTTTCGATGTCGGCGTACTAAACTCAGGTATTCCAGAACTGCAACGATAAAATTATGACGACAACACCTCGGAGCTCAACTCCCCGGGACACCTCCACTAAACCCCTGCTGACAGGAGGCACCAAGACAATGTTGTCATCATAAAACCATCGAAACGATTCTAAGATACTCGCGTGATCCTAAAATTTTTTTTAGTGAAATTTGAGAAGAGAAGAGTCAAAACTCTACGTCAGGATGCCTTACCAGAGCGATGAGGAGACTGGGAAGTAAAAAGAATTCCTAAACTCTCCGATATATAATCTCAAAACATTTTTCTAGACACAACTCGGCCGCTAAAAACGATCAATCAGTGGGGGCTCCTAAGGTCGGGGAAGGCTCTGATTACCAACTTGTAACGCCCTTGATGCGGCTATCTCTCCCACGTGTCGAAGCACGACTTAGAGGCATAACCGCATTGAAAGCAATGTCGCAAGTGAGGTAATCTTCACACAACCCATGTAATACATAAGGGAAAGAGATACATAGTTGGCTTACAGTCGCCACTTCAAACAATACATAAATAAACATTCATCATCCAGATTACACTCAAGGTCCGACTACGGAACCAAAATGAAAGAAGACTACCCCAAATGCTACACAGATCCCCGAATCACCCCAACTGGGCTCCACTACTGATCATCAGGAAAAGATACATAGTAACGACCACGTTCCTCGTCGAACTCCCACTTGAGCTCGGCCGCGTCATCTGCACTGGCATCGTTGGTACCTGCAACTGTTTTGGTAGAATCTGTGAGTCACGGGGACTCAGCAATCTCACACCCGCGAGATCAAGACTATTTAAGCTTAAAGGTAGGACAGGGTAGTGAGGTGGAGCTGCAGCAAGCGACTAGCATATCTGGTGTCTAACATACGCAAATGAGAGCGAGAAGAGAAGCAAAACACGGTCGTGAAGCTAGAAGTGATCAAGAAGTGATCCTAGAACAACCTACGTCAAACATAACTCCAACACCGTGTTCACTTCCCGGACTCCGCCGAGAAGAGACCATCACGGTTACACACGCGGTTGATGTGTTTTAATTAAGGTCAACTTCGGGTTTTCTACAACCGGACATTAACAAATTCCCGTCTGCCTCAAAACCGCAGGCACGGCTTTCGAAAGATATTACCCTGCAGGGGTGTCCCAACTTAGCCCATTATAATCTCTCACGGTCAACGAAGAATATTCCTTCTACCGGGAAGACCCGATCAGTCTCGAAATCCCGGACTACAAGACATTTCGACAGTAATAAAACAAGACCAGCAAAGCCGCCTGATTGTGCCGACAAATCCTGATAGGAGCTTCACATATCTCGGTCTCAGGGCACATCCGGATAAGTCAAGCTACGAGTAAAACCAGGCCTCGAGTTTCCCCGCGGTGGCCCCGCGGGCTGCTCGGTTCGGACCAACGCTCGAAGGAGCACTGGCCCGGGGGGGGGCTTAAAATAAAGATGACCCTCGGGCTCGCGAAAACCCGGGGGAAAAAGGCTTCGGTGGCAAATGGTAAAACCAAAGTTGGGCCTTGCTAGAGGAGTCTTATTCAAAGCAAACTGTCAAGGGGGTCCCATAAATCACCCAACCGTGTAAGGAACGCAAAATCAAGGAACATAACACCGGTATGACGGAAACTAGGGTGGCAAGAGTGGAACAAAACACCAGGCATAAGGCCGAGCCTTCCACCCTTTACCAAGTATATGGATGCATTAATAAAAATAAGAGATATTATTATATCCCAACATATCCATGTTCCAAAATGGAACAAACTTCATCTTCACCTGCAACTAGCAACGCTATAAGAGGGGCTGAGCAAAGCGGTAACATAGCCAATCAACGGTTTGCTAGGAAAGGATGGTTAGAGGTTTGGCATGGCAATATGGGTGGCATGATATAGCAAGTGGTAGGTATCGCAGCATAGGCATAGAAAAAGAGCGAGCATCTAGCAAGCAAAGATAGAAGTGATTTCGAGGGTATGGTCATCTTGCCTGCAAGGTTCTCAGGGTTGTCGAAAGCTTGATCCTCGTAAGCGTTCTCAACAGGTTCCTCGTTCGCGTACTCGTCTCCCGGCTCTACCCAAAGCAAGAACACAAGCAAAGGAACAACTATCAACCACGATGCAATGCGCAATCAACATGATGCAAAACATGGCATGATATGCGAGATGTGATATGCAATGCATATGCGTGCTCCGGAATGACAAGGATGAACAAGGCATAATCTTGGCAAACCAAGTATGCCACTGGAAAGGTGAGGTGATTTCGGTAGAAAGCGATATAAAGATCACCGGAATCGGATGCACGGTTTGCAAAAGACAAGCAAAACAAGAATGACAAGATTCTGCCATTAACAGCATGATGCCACTTAGCATGCAACAAGAATTTAAGCTACTGCACCCAAACGTACCAGCAAAGCATATGACAGTAATCTACTCAAGATGCTTGACAAAAGATGAACACTGAGATACGGCTAAATCACTCCATAACAGGTTCAAACAAGCATGGCAAAAGTGCAAAAGGTAACAGGTTCACAGACTTAGTGAAATCAACAACATGCCAGAAAATTAACATCAGGATGACATGTTTAGAGCAAGCAACCCACATGCTACAGGAACAGGACATAGCAAAATATGGTATGGCATGAATCTACTCGAAGCATAGAACAAAAGTCCCTTACTTACCATAAGCCAAAAAGGACCAGAAAATATAATAACACCCATGTCAAATAAGCAAGTTTCATTACAGGTTTCAGACTTAGCAGAAAACTGGACATGTCGAAAACAGATAACAAGTAGGCTTGTTTACGAGCTCGATGCACTCACTACAGAGCATTTAATGATAAACTAAGCATACATCCATCAAGAAGACATGGCATAGAAGCTATAAATGGCAAGAACAACATGATAGCATGCAAGGATCAACTACACCAAGCTTGGCAAAATCGAATAACATGTAAACAATCTTCCAGTAATATTTTATAGCAAAAGTAGAGCTCGATTGACTCAAGCTATTGCACTCCATAATTACAAACAAAGGCATGGATGGATAGAGAAAATCCATATGTTCAAAATACCCTTAATGATAATGCTCAAAAGAGGCATAGATCTCTCTGAAACAACATGAACACATGGCATAAAAATAACAGCAGAACATGACTTAATGAAAATAC
This sequence comes from Aegilops umbellulata, assembly GCA_032464435.1. Taxonomy (NCBI): domain Eukaryota; kingdom Viridiplantae; phylum Streptophyta; class Magnoliopsida; order Poales; family Poaceae; genus Aegilops; species Aegilops umbellulata. The sequence goes on from CP136055.1 coordinate 105,816,776, forward strand.
AAAGTCTCTGAAATCAGCAACATTATGTACCCTAGTTTGCATGCTTGTGCTAGTCACCACAAAGATCACAAAAATACATGGCATACACCCCTGGAAATATAGCATGGCATATTACAAAACACATGTAGGACTCAAGTTCATAGAGTGCACACATCAATCATGGCAAAAATGACAAAAGTGCATCTACTGAAACAGATCTAAAACTAACATCACATAGCCCTCTTCCAACAGCATTTCGGGCATCAAGATGAGCTCAAATGAAAATGATGCAATAAAATGAAATGATGTACTCATCAAGGCGAACAATTTGACATGATATACGCCCAAAACGGAGCCACGGGTGCGGAGTTATGATGCGATGAACATGCAACAAAATATCATCAGAAAAAGACTTGGAGGAATAACGACCTAGGGTTGCACTGGCGTGCGAACCGAGGTGGAGGTCGGAGCTCGCCGGAGTTGGTCGCCGGAGTCGCCGGGGAGGGGCGAGGGACAGCGGATCCGGCCGGATCCGGTCCTCCCGCGGCCGGATCTGGCCGGTGCGGAGGAGAGGAGGCGCGGCGTGGGGCGCGCGACGGCGGGGGTCGGCGGGGCGCCTCGGGCGGCGGACAGCGCCGGGCGGCGGCGGGCGGCGGCGGCCGGAGCGGCGCGGAAGGCGGCGGGCGCTGGGGAGGCGCGCGCGTGGGATGGGCCACGGGGGCCTGGCGCGGGCCTCGCGGGCTGGCGGAGGTGGGCGGCGGCGGCGGGACACGTGGCGCGCGGCGGTTGGACGGGGCGTGGCGGCGGACGCGTCCGGCGCGGACCGGACGTGTCCGGCGCGCGGATGGAGCGGGGAGCTAGGGTTTCGTCCGCGAAAATGGACGGGGAGGGCACATATTCATAGGTAGAAGGGGCTAGGAGGCTCCAAATTGAGGACGGTTTTCGCCCACACGATCGTGATCGAACGGCGATGGACACGGGGGTGACTTAGATGGGTTATTGGGCTGTTTTGAAGGGGTTTTGGGCTGCAACCCAAAAGAGGTTTTCACGGTTACCCGGTTAACCGTTGGAGTATCAAACGACCTCCGAATGACCCGAAACTTGACAGGTGGTCTACTGGTGCTATACCAAGGCCGCTTGACAAATCTCGGTCCATTCTGAGAAGGTTTAATACCCGCTCACGGAAAAAGGTAAAAGAGGACGCCGAGGAACATAGGAGCGCCGGATTGCAAAACGGACAACGGGGAAAATGCTCGGATTCATGAGACGAACACGTATGCAAATGCGATGCACGTGATGACATGATATGAAATGCATGACATAAACAAAATGCAAAATGAAGGAAAACCCAACCACGGAGGGAATATCATATCACATAGCCAAAAATGGTAAGAGTTGGAGTTACAAATATGGCAAGTTACATCCAGGGTGTTACACATTGGGTAGCCAAAATTTTGGTTGAGGTATTGGTTGCCCATGATTTGCCCGACATTGGCAAGAAAAATGAACTTGAGGTTGCTAAAGTTCATTGGCATGCCAAAGAAATGGCAACCATCCAAACAAAGACCAATCTTTGGGTCATGACCAAAATTTTGGTTGAGGTATTGGTTGGCCATGATTTGGCCGACATTGGCAAGAAAAATGAACTAGAGTTGGCTAGAGTTCATTGGCATGCCAAAAAAATGGCAACCATGCAAACAAAGACCAATCTTTTGGTCATGACCAAAATTTTGGCAAGGTGCACTTTGGCCACAATCCAAACACACCCCAACACCCGGCTCGTCGAGGATGCACGGGGCGTCGCGACGCGTCCGCGGAGTGGTGTAGCATGTCCAACTGCATCCTCTGGACCTGAGACCATGCCGGGTCGTCTTGCTTTTTCAATGACATGCGGGGATCGCATGTGAGCAAAGGGCATCTCCAACGTTGCCACGACCGCAGCTGACTACCCTGGCACACCAAAACCCTCGTCCCTCGCGTCGTCGCGCGGTGCGTTCCCAGCCGGCGCCAGCTGCCCGCATTCATGTCGTTTGTTCATATGTCGTCATTAAGAGGCTCGGTGCCCGAGGAACAACTCCGGTCACTTAATGACGCACCCGGACGCTTGGCCTCACCGGAATGTGCTACTTAAAGCGGCAACGCCCAACTAACCTCCACACCATAGCGCATCGTCCTCCTACCTGGAACTACATCCTCCATGACCGCAAGCGTGAACACTCTGCGGGAGAGCTTGTCTTCAGGGATGGAGATCGAGGTCGCCGCCCTCGCTGAAGTCGCCGCACAAGCGGTGGCCACGCTGGCAGCTGAGGAGAGGAGCACCGTCAGCCAAGCGTCCTACTTGCCGCCGTCCAACGTCCGGCACCGCAGAGGTCGGGGACTCCTCCGAGGATGAGTAGGGCATGGGAGGCGGCATGGCATGGTGTGCCAACTGGCCGGTCCGTCTCCCGTGTTCTACTTTTCCTCGCCGAAGACCGCACCTTCACTTCACGGGTCTTGAACCCCGCCCCCGTACATGGAGATCACAGATGGAGGACGTCGGTCGCCGCCGTAGAATAGGTTTAGGGTCGGGTTTCTTTTATTTTTTTGACCTATAAAAGTTTGAAATGTAATGAAAATCTGCCGTGTTTGCATTAACCTCGGCCGGTGTATATGAACTTTCAAAATAATATACATATTGTAGGAGTACTAGCAAGATGCCCATGCATTGCATGGAAGATCAAGATCTTGTGGGAGAAAAGGATGAACGAGGGAAAGCCTTATCTGCAAATGTGGAGAGGAGTGCGGGTAAATTGTCATAGTTTCGTTCCTATCCGTTAGATATAGATCGGACGGCCTATATTGCAGGATCGGACACATCTTTCTACATCTACGGGAACCTACGAAAGGGTTACGTAAATTGCCTCTCTCTCTCCTCCTATGATTTTCACGGTGGTGGGCCCCTCCCTCCCCCCAATCTACAATCAACAGCTCACACGTTTCACATTACGTTAATTACATAACTGGGATTACGTAGGTGTAGCATTACTCGTCCTAAAAAACCCAACTAAGCCAACCTCCCAGCATATCGCGCGGGAAAAGACCCGGCCGCGCCGTTTTAGTCGGGATTACCGGATTACTAGTAGTAGTATCGATGGATCGCGCGAAGCAGCATATTTGTTTTGTGGGGGCGAAGCACCTAGTTTAAAAGGAAAAAATGCGGTACACTCACAGCACTGCTGTCGCGGTCGCATTGCACCCCACACACGTTCGGTCCTGCACAAGGCTCATGCAAACGGAACGCGCTTCGGCTTGCCTCTTCACTGACACGTGGGACTGCACTTGGAGAAACCGACCATGCGCCAAACTCCCCCCGCCCACCGCGCGAAAATCCTCCCCCCCCCCACACCCAAAAATTCCCCCCAAATCCGATTCAACCGCCCTTCGGCCAACTAGCCAATAATATTCCCCAAACCCCCATCCCCCCTGTCCCCCTCCACTCCATTCGCTCCGCCAAAGCCGCCCTCCCCGCCGCGCCGATACGTCGGCGCCGCGGTTCGGCGATCCTCTCGCTCCCAAAGTACGCTCTCGTAGACTGCCGTCCTCTAGCCGCGCCGCCACCTCTGGCTACGTTCTTGTGAGGCGCACGGTGGTCAGTGCCTGTAACGCCCTTGATGCGGCTATATCTCCCACGTGTCGAAGCACGACTTAGAGGCATAACCGCATTGAAAGCAATGTCGCAAGTAAGGTAATCTTCACACAACCCATCTAATACATAAGGGAAAGGGATACATAGTTGGCTTACAATCGCCACTTCACACAATACATGAGTAAAGCATTACATCATACAGATACAATCAAGGTCCGACTACGGAACCAAAATAAAAGAAGACTACCCCAAATGCTACACAGATCCCCGATCGACCCCAACTGGGCTCCACTACTGATCAACTGGAACGAAACAGCACAATGAACAAGATCTTCATCGAGCTCCCCCTTGAGCTCGGGTGCATCACCTGCACGGTTTCATCGGCACCTGCAAACTGGTTTTGGAAGTATCTGTGAGTCACGGGGACTCAGCAATCTCACACCCGCGAGATCAAGACTATTTAAGCTTAAAGGTAGGACAGGGTAGTGAGGTGGAGCTGCAGCAAGCGACTAGCATATCTGGTGTCTAACATACGCAAATGAGAGCGAGAAGAGAAGGCAAAAGCACGGTCGAACAACTATGATCAAGAAGTGATCCTAGAACAACCTACGTCAAGCATAACTCCAACACCGTGTTCACTTCCCGGACTCCGCCGAGAAGAGACCATCACGGTTACACACGCGGTTGATGTATTTTAATTAAGGTCAACTTCGGGTTTTCTACAACCGGACATCAACAAATTCCCATCTGCCTCATAACCGCGGGCACGGCTTTCGAAAGATAATACCCTGCAGAGGTGTCCCAACTTAGCCCATGATAAGCTCTCGCGATCAACGAAGGATATTCCTTCTCCCCGGGAAGACCCGATCAGTCTCGGAATCCCGGCTACAAGACATTTCGACAGTAATAAAACAAGACCAGCAAGACCGCCCGATGCGCCGACAATCCCGATAGGAGCTGCACATATCTCGTTCTCAGGACAACACCGGATGAGACATCCTACGAGTAAAACCAGTCCTCAAGTTTCCCCAAGGTGGCCCCGCAGTCTACTCGTTTCGGGCCAACACTTAGACAAGCATTGGCCCGGGGGGCTAAAATAAGATGACCCTCGGGCTGGCTGACCCAAGGGAAAGGGATAGGTGGTAGGCAAATGGTAAAACCAATGTTGGGCCTTGCTGGAGGAGTCTTACTCAAAGCGAACTGTCAAGGGGGTCCCATAAATCACCCGACCGCGTTAGGGATGCAAAATCCGGGAACATAATACCGATATGACGGAAACTAGGGCGGTAAGAGTGGAACAAAACACCAGGCATAAGGCCGAGCCTTCCACCCTTTACCAAGTATATAGATGCATTAATTAAATAAGATATATTGTGATATCCCAACAAGTAAACATGTTCCAACAAGGAACAACATCTCCATGTTCCAACAAGGAACAAAGTTCATCTTCACCTGCAACTAACAACGCTATAAGAGGGGCTGAGCAAAGCGGTAACATAGCCAAACAACGGTTTGCTAGGACAAGGTGGGTTAGAGGCTTGGTTTAACAATATGGGATGCATGATAAGCAAGTGGTAGGTATCGCAACATAGGCATAGCAAAAGAGCGAGCAACTAGCAAGCAAAGATAGAAGTGATTTCGAGGGTATGGTCATCTTGCGTGAAATTCCGCAAGGAAGAAGAACGAGTCCATGAAGAAGACAAATGGACGTAGTCGAACGGATCCTCACAAACGCGATGTTATCGGAACTAACCCGAAGGAGCAACACCAGAAAGAAGTAAACAACATAGTAAACAACCAACACATAAACATGGCATGATGCGCAATCGAGTATGATGCATGTCCGGTTTAAATATGCATGGCATGGCAAAGTGCAACAAACAACACTACAAATTAAGCGGAGCTCAATATGCAACGAGTTGCATATTGACGAAACACCACCTCAATTATTTGGTTTACTCTCGTTTATGTACAGATCAATATTAAATGTTTCTTAACATGGCAAGAGGTGAAACATAATAAAAGCACCTATTTAGGCAATTTAAATGAGGCCGGAGATAACAAACAACAAATCCGGAATATCCTCATATGCATATTTTGAATTTGGTATTGTTCTGTCCTAAAGCATATTTTGATGTTGTTAAACAGCAAAAATAAAGTGCAACATGTTAATATATGCATTTTCCTACCCCATTTACATATATAATTTATTAAACTCTGAGTTACGGTTAATTAGTTATGAAATAAATCATTTTAGCATGGCATATGAGTAAATTTAATCAAACAACATTTTAAACATTTTAAACATGGATGAGAGTTGCATATTATGAAACAACACAAAATTCTAAGCAACTTACATGTATAAGTTATTTACAAAAGATGCACGGTTGTGGAGTTATTGAATGCATGAAGTGCAAGGGGTTTTCTGTAAAACAGTAAATCACTCGGAAAAAACCTAAAATCGCACAGACTGGAAAAAAACACTACTGGGCTGAAACCGGCTAGCCCAACAGTGCACAGGGGGCTCGGGTGTTCGCTCACCCATGGGCTGAGGCCTGACTAGAAGCAGAGGAGGCCGCTGGCTGGGCCAGATCTGGAGTCCAGCAGGCGACTCACGCACGAGGCGGGCGCAGTCAACGCGCGGTCGAGCGTTGTGGCGCGCTGCTCGACCTGAAGCAGGGGATGTAGGGCGGCGATGGTGCTGGCGGCGGAGCGGTGCTGGGTGGCTTGGCGCACACAAGATGCGGCGGAGACGAGTGGATCCGGGCACGTGACGGCGTTCTCCGGCGAGGTGGCGGTGAGCGGGAAGCAGAGGAAGGTCAACGCAGTCATCGCTGCTGCAGCCTCCTCCTCACAAACAGAGGCAGGAGCGGGACTTGGCGGGACAGCGAAGAAGCTCCAGGGCGGCTTGGCTCCAAGACGGACTTGGCGCGGGGTCGGGGAGGTCGCGTGGTTGCCGTAGACGGTGGGGAAACGGCCGAGGGCGGCGACGATGGGTGGAGGAGCGAGCTGCAGGCGCTCGCGGACGTTCTCTTCGAGCGGGAGCTGCGGGCTCCTGCAGAAGAACATGGAGGTCGGTGTGCGAGACAGAATCAGAGAGAGAAAGAGAGAAGGAGGAGAGCAGGGGCACGACCTGGTGCACCTGCTGGTCTTGGTCGTCGGCGGGGATGAGGCTTCGTGCACGAGGAGATCGGCCAGTGGCGCTGGTTCAGTCGTCGGTGGAACGCGCTGCTTGTGATCCTCTCGGAATCGAGCAGAGGAGGCTCTGATTGGCTCACGCGATGAGCAGAGGCACGGGAGGCGAGGGAGACCAGGTGCTGCTGGCCGGTGGATGGATGGATGGACTGGTAGGTAGAGGTGGAGAGGATCTTGGAGAGAGGTGGCGGCGCCTTCGGGATTGGGTGGAGGAGGAAAACAAGGAGAAAGGGGATTTGGGAGGATCCCGAGGTGGGATTTGAGTGTGGCGGCGGCGGCTGAGGAATTTTAGGGAGTTGGTCTAGGGTTTGTCCAAATAGGCATGTGGGTTGACTATATATAGGGAAGGAGGAAAAGTTTGGACCTTCGGATCGAAAATCGATGGACAAGAAGAAATAGGCTAGGGAGTCCAATAAAGAAAATGGAGATGTTTTATAGATGTTTGGGGATGATCCGGACCCAATGGTAACGAAAGTCTGGTTCGGGTTCGGGGAAGTTTCGGACACGAGCGAGGGGTCGATGCACTATGCAAAGAGACTCCGGTTTAGGCAAGAGGGAAAACGAAGAACAATGTTAGTCTTGGAACGGTCAACGAAAACAAGGGGGGACGCGACAACTATGAGGGGATGCAAATTTTAAAAAACGATGACGGCAATGAGTGCCGATGCAATGCAAATGATGACATGATGAATGCAACAAACAAACGAAACACATGACAACAACGAAAAACATGGAAGCCATCTGGAGCGTCGGTCTCGGGGCGTTACAACACTCCACCACTACGAGAGGATCTCGTCCCGAGATCTAGGATGGCACCGGAGGGGAAAACGGAAGAGAAAGAGAAGAGGTAAAACTAAGTTGCTTCTTTGACAAAAGAGTGAAACCAAAGAACCTTGAGAGGTCGCAAAGCTTGAAGAAAAGACACGACTGATGTGAGCAAAATTTAAAACAGTCCGTTCAGCAAGAGGAACAAGGAACATCATGAGAACCTTGTAGGTTGAAAGACATGGAAAAAGAGCTTCGCGAACGAAAAGAATATGACCACCTCGGTATAATGAGATAGTCAAGGAAGAAGAATGACAGAATTTGGGCAGCACTCTGATAGAAAAGAGAAGGAAAACTTGATAAGATGGAAAGAACTTGAAAAGAGAACACCACACTCCGGTTGGAAATGGAAGGGATAGAATATGAACTTGGTAAAATGAAAGCACTTGGATGAGACTCCGGTTAAAAGAGGAATGATAGTCACCACACTTCGGTTAAATGGATAGCCAAGGAAAAGAACATGATCTTGGCAAGACGAGACTATTGGACGAAGGGAGCAAGTTCACAATGCCTCCGGGACGGATGAATAGAAGATAGATCATCGGAATAAGAGAACGGAGAAGGAAATGATAACTCTCACAAATAAAATTGAAAGAGAAAGCTTACGAAGAAAAGGTTGAATGGATTTGTTGGATTATCAACAACGAGAGCTTAAACTTGATGTGGACTTATGGAAGACATCCCAAAATTATGAGGTGACAACCTGCCACTCACGGAAGAGGTTGGGTTGATAAAAACAAGGAGACTAGAAACTATTTCACCGGGAGGATAAAAGAAGAACTTGGGTTATTGATAAGCATCACAATAAAAACATTCCTTAGGGAAGGCTTTAGGTGAAATATGACACAAGATAACTCCAACGAAGAGATTGGTGGATTTAAAATATCTCATTCTTGACAACATGTGAATCATGAAGCATGAATGAAACTGTCAAAATGACATAACACCACCTCAAAAGATAAGGTAGAAATAATTGCACTTCGAAATGCAAGATGAAGAATACTTGAACTCCTCAAAACAAAACATGTGTTGGAACACCATGTTTATTTTAGAGTATAGCCTGGCGGATCTTAACTCCGAGAAAATCTTGAAGAACAAATGAAGAATGAAAAGGGACCTTGATAAACCATCATGTGAACCTTCCATGAAGAACTCCGGTAAAATAAGGATGATAGAAAGAGAGAGAAGTTGAAAACACAAGGTGGAGCCTTGCAATGATGAGATGAAGCTTTGAAATGATGTAATTGAAATAACTTGAAGCTCGGGGAAGAAAAAATGAACAAATGAGATCAAGAATTTTGATGAATCTCCGGAATAAGGAATTGAATTTACTCCATGAAACAAGAATAAGAATTACACCATGCTCATCCTTCACCAATTAAATTGATGACAAGCAATGGATTTGACATACCACTTATTCTCGTAGAAAGGATTAAGAGAGATATAGCACAAACTTGAGAAGGACTTCAACGAACCACCGGTAACAACGGAAGAGAACTTGGAAAGAACGAATGAATTGATACGATAATAACGGAAGAGAATTCTTGAATGAACCACCGTAAGAATTGATAATAAAAGTCGCAAAGGCACAATTCACCGGGAAGACTTGGAAAATGAATGAAGATACTTGAGATATATGAGAACGAAGAGATCATGAACTGATTAGAGAATATTGAATGATGCACCGGTAAGATTTGGAAAACAAGAGCTGAAAGCTGAGAATGAGGAATTATGAAATGATGGCCTTCGGGGAAAAGAAATGGAAACAACTCATGAAATGCTCCGGATGGGTGAAAAGAGTTCTCGCAATCAAAAACAATTATGAGAGGATGGCATGAAGCTAGAACCCTGAATCTTGAAAGGAACGGACAAAATTTAGAGGAAGCACTTCTTCGGTCTTCAAAATCTGAGAATGACGACGAGAAACACCACCATAATATGTTGAGGCACTCCGGAACAATGAAGAATAGAAAAGGTTGAACCAACTATGAAAAGAATTTGGAGCGATTCTGGAGAAAGACATATGACTGATGGAATACATTCTTACGTCAAGCTTCGATAAGAATTTGAGAATAACTTCGGGATAATTAGAAGAGTCAGGTAAGATCCTGGGAAAAGACCTGTGGGTTAGGGCCCACTCAAAAGAAACACTGTTGAACGATTACTTGAAAGGGAGATTGCATCGGTTGATTTAAATGGCTAGAATGAGATAACAACCTCGAAATAGGTTGAACTGGTCTTGAAAGACAAGACAAGCCTTCTGAGATATCTTCAGCACTCCCGAACAAATGAATAGCGAGAAGTGAATTATTATGAGGTGCACCGGTATGAGAAGGTATTGAAACGAGGAAAAGATGTGATCACCATCGAAAGATTGCATTGAACACACCGGGGAAAATAAAAGAACAAATAATTATAAACTTGAGGCTCTGTTAGCATCTTCATGAGAAACACCGGGTAAGAACATGAAGGAGAAGAATGGAGAGGCTTCTCACAAATAAAAGAATACTTGATCGAGAAATATGAGTCTCAAAAGGGTGGGAGGGCGGGAAAACAAAGACAACTTAGGACGGATGAAACGAACAACATTGGGAAAAAAACCAAGAGGTGATCTTGCGAATGTTGAAATGGTCGGATCCACTTGAAGAGAAGCACACTGGTTGGAAAGAATTGAAAAGACAGCCTCAGTGATCAAGAAGGATTAGTATTCACATAGCAATATGAGAACACCGCTTAGGAAAGGTATGGAATCAACACTTGACATTGAAGCAACTCGAATACCACAAGACAAAACAAAAACAAAGGATTTGGCTTGCAGAATAAGCCGGAAACAAACATGTGATAGATCCCATATCGTATCATGTGTCTGTTGGAAAGATATTCTACGAGATACTTGAATTCCCACCTATAAACTCCCGAAACTTTCTGGTTATGCAATCTGGTGTTGGGGATACAGGGGACACAAAATATATCACCCAAACTAAAAATACCTAGATCCAGCTATATCCATCCTTCAACACATAACCAAGAAACCTTCGGAAATCGTTTACCTCAACCTTCGAAAAGCATCCGTTATACGAGTTATGGCAATACTCCCGCACTCGCCTCAGTACTGGGCTATCAGGGTTATCTCACCAACAACTGTACAAAAGAGATTTTCGATGTCGGCGTACTAAACTCAGGTATTCCAGAACTGCAACGATAAAATTATGAAGACAACACCTCAGAGCTCAACTCCCCGGGACACTTCCACTAAACCCCAGCTGACAGGAGGCACCAAGACAATGTTGTCATCACAAAACCATCGGAACGATTCTAAGATACCCGCGTGACCCTAAATTTTTTTAGTGAAATTTGAGAAGAGAAGAGTCAAAACTCTATGTCAGGATGCCTTACCAGAGCGGTGAGGAGACTTGGAAGTAAAAAGAATTCCTAAACTCTCCGATACATAATTCCTAAATGACTCAAAACATTTTTCTAGACACAACTCGGCCGCTAAAAACGATCAATCAGTGGGGGCTCCTAAGGTCGGGGAAGGCTCTGATACCAACTTGTAACGCCCTCGATGCGGCTATATCTCCCACGTGTCGAAGCACGACTTAGAGGCATAACCGCATTGAAAGCAATGTCGCAAGTGAGGTAATCTTCACACAACCCATGTAATACATAAGGGAAAGGGATACATAGTTGGCTTACAATCGCCACTTCACACAATACATGAGTAAAGCATTACATCCTACAGATACAATCAAGGTCCGACTACGGAACCAAAATAAAAGAAGACTACCCCAAATGCTACACAGATCCCCGATCGACCCCAACTGGGCTCCACTATTGATCAACTGGAACGAAACAACACAATGAACAAGATCTTCATCGAGCTCCCCCTTGAGCTCGGATGCATCACCTGCACGGTTTCATCGGCACCTGCAAATTGGTTTTGGAAGTATCTATGAGTCACGGGGACTCAGCAATCTCACACCCGCGAGATCAAGACTATTTAAGCTTAAAGGTAGGACAGGGTAGTGAGGTGGAGCTGCAGCAAGCGACTAGCATATCTGGTGTCTAACATACGCAAATGAGAGCGAGAAGAGAAGGCAAAAGCACGGTTGAACAACTATGATCAAGAAGTGATCCTAGAACAACCTACGTCAAGCATAACTCCAACACCGTGTTCACTTCCCGGACTCCGCCGAGAAGAGACCATCACGGTTACACACGCGGTTGATGTATTTTAATTAAGGTCAACTTCGGGTTTTCTACAACCGGACATTAACAAATTCCCATCTGCCTCATAACCGCGGGCACGGCTTTCAAAAGATAATACCCTGCAGGGATGTCCCAACTTAGCCCATGATAAGCTCTCGCGATCAACGAAGGATATTCCTTCTCCCTGGGAAGATCCGATCAGTCTCGGAATCCCGGCTACAAGACATTTCGACAGTAATAAAACAAGACCAGCAAGACCGCCCGATGCGCCGACAATCCCGATAGGAGCTGCACATATCTCGTTCTCAGGGCAACACCGGATGAGACATCCTACGAGTAAAACCAGGCCTCAAGTTTCCCCAAGGTGGCCCTGCAGTCTACTCGTTTCGGGCCAACACTTAGACAAGCATTGGCCCGGGGGGGCTAAAATAAGATGACCCTCGGGCTGGCCAACCCAAGGGAAAGGGATAGGTGGTAGGCAAATGGTAAAACCAATGTTGGGCCTTGCTGGAGGAGTCTTACTCAAAGCGAACTGTCAAGGGGGTCCCATAAATCACCCGACCGCGTTAGGGACGCAAAATCCGGGAACATAATACCGATATGACGGAAACTAGGGCGGCAAGAGTGGAACAAAACACCAGGCATAAGGCCGAGCCTTCCACCCTTTACCAAGTATATAGATGCATTAATTAAATAAGATATATTGTGATATCCCAACAAGTAAACATGTTCCAACAAGGAACAACATCTCCATGTTCCAACAAGGAACAAAGTTCATCTTCACCTGCAACTAACAACGCTATAAGAGGGGCTGAGCAAAGCGATAACATAGCCAAACAACGGTTTGCTAGGACAAGGTGGGTTAGAGGCTTGGTTTAACATTATGGGAGGCATGATAAGCAAGTGGTAGGTATCGCAGCATAGGCATAGCAAAAGAGCGAGCAACTAGCAAGCAAAGATAGAAGTGATTTCGAGGGTATGGTCATCTTGCCTGAAATTCCGCAAGGAAGAAGAACGAGTCCATGAAGAAGACAAACGGATGTAGTCGAACGGATCCTCACAAACGCGACGTTATCGGAACTAACCCAAAGGAGCAACACTGGAAAGAAGTAAACAACATAGTAAAAAACCAACACATAAACATGGCATGATGCGCAATCGAGTATGATGCATGTCCGGTTTAAATATGCATGGCATGGCAAAGTGCAACAAACAACACTACAAATTAAGCGGAGCTCAATATGCAACGAGTTGCATATTGACGAAACACCACCTCAATTATTTAGTTTACTCCCGTTTATGTACACATCAATATTAAATGTTGCTTAACATGGCAAGAGGTGAAACATAATAAAACTACCTATTTAGGCAATTTAAATGAGGCAGGAGATAACAAACAACAAATCCGGAATATCCTCATATGCATATTTTCAATTTGGTACTGTTCTGTCCTAAAGCATATTTTAATGTTGTTAAACAGCAAAAATAAAGTGCAACATGTTAATATATGCATTTTCCTACCCCATTTACATATATAATTTATTAAATTCTGAGTTACGGTTAATTAGTTATGAAATAAATCATTTTAGCACGGCATATGAGTAAATTTAATCAAAAAACATTTTAAACATTTTAAACATGGATGAGAGTTTCATATTATGAAACTACACAAAATTCTAAGCAACTTACATGTATAAGTTATTTACAAAAGATGCACGGTTGTGGAGTTATTGAATGCATGAAATGCAAGGGGTTTTCTGTAAAACAGTAAATCACTGGAAAAAAACCTAAAATCGCACAGACTGGAAAAAACACTACTGGGCTGAAACCGGCTAGCCCAACAGTGCACAGGGGGCTCGGGTGTTCGCTCACCCATGGGCTGAGGCCCGACTGGAAGCAGAGGAGGCCGCTGGTTGGGCCAGATCTGGAGTCCAGCAGGCGACTCACGTGCGAGGCGGGCGCAGTCAACGCGTGGTCGAGCGTTGTGGCGCGCCGCTCGACCTGAAGTAGGGGATGCAGGGCGGCGATGGTGCTGGCGGCGGAGCGACGCTGGGTGGCTCGGCGCACACAAGACGAGTGGATCCGGGCACGTGACGGCGTTCTCCGGCGAGGTGGCGGTGAGCGGGAAGCAGAGGAAGGTCAACGCGGTCGTCGCTGCTGCAGCCTCCTCCTCACGAACAGAGGCAGGAGCGGGACTTGGCAGGACAGCGAAGAAGCTCCAGGGCGGCTTGGCTCTAAGACGGACTTGGCGAGGGGTCGGGGAGGTCGCGTGGTTGCCCGAGACGGTGGGGAAACGGCCGAGGGCGGCGACGATGGGTGGAGGAGCGAGCTGCAGGCGCTCGCGGACGTTCTCTTCGAGCGGGACCTGCGGGCTCCTGCAGAAGAACAGGGAGGTCGGTGTGCGAGACAGAATCAGAGAGAGAAAGAGAGAAGGAGGAGAGCAGGGGCACGGCCTGGTGCAGCTGCTGGTCTTGGTTGTCGGCGGGGATGAGGCCTCGGGCACGAGGAGATCGGCCAGCGGCGCTGGTTCAGTTGTCGGTGGAACGCGCTGCTTGTGATCCCCTCGGAATCGAGCAGAGGAGGCTCTAATTGGCTCACGCGATGAGCAGAGGCACGGGAGGCGAGGGAGACCAGGTGCTGCTGGCCGGTGGATGGATGGATGGGCTAGTAGGTAGAGGTGGAGAGGATCTTGGAGAGAGGTGGCGGCGCCTTAGGGATTGGGTGGAGGAGGAAAACAAGGAGAAAGGGGATTTGGGAGGATCCCGAGGTGGGATTTGAGTGTGGCGGCGGCGGCCGAGGAATTTTAGGGAGTTGGTCTAGGGTTTGTCCAAATAGGCATGTGGGTTGACTATATATAGGGAAGGAGGAAAAGTTTGGACCTTCGGATCAAAAATCGATGGACAAGAAGAAATAGGCTAGGGAGTCCAATAAAGAAAATGGAGATGTTTTATAGATGTTTGGGGATGATCCGGACCCAATGGTAACGAAAGTCTGGTTCGGGTTCAGGGAAGTTTCGGACACGAGCGAGGGGTCGATGCACTGTGCAAAGAGACTCCGGTTTAGGCAAGAGGGAAAACGAAGAACAATGTTAGTCTTGGAACGGTCAACGAAAACAAGGGGGGACGCGACAACTACGAGGGGATGCAAATTTTAAAAAACGATGACGGCAATGAGTGCCGATGCAATGCAAATGATGACATGATGAATGCAACAAACAAACGAAACACATGACAACAACGAAAAACATGGAAGCCATCTGGAGCGTCGGTCTCGGGAGGATCTCGTCCCGAGATCTAGGATGGCACCGGAGGGGAAAACGGAAGAGAAAGAGAAGAGGTAAAACTAAGTTGCTTCTTTGACAAAAGAGTGAAACCAAAGAACCTTGAGAGGTTGCAAAGCTTGAAGAAAAGACACGACTGATGTGAACAAAATTTAAAACAGTCCCTTCAGCAAGAGGAACAAGGAACATCATGAGAACCTTGTAGGTTGAAAGACATGGAAAAAGAGCTTCGCGAACGAAAAGAATATGACCACCTCGGTATAATGAGATAGTCAAGGAAGAAGAATGACAGAATTTGGGCAGCACTCCGGTAGAAAAGAGAAGGAAAACTTGATAAGATGGAAAGAACTTGAAAAGAGAACACCACACTCCGGTTGGAAATGGAAGGGATAGAATACGAACTTGGTAAAATGAAAGCACTTGGATGAGACTCCGGTTAAAAGAGGAATGATAGTCACAACACTTCGGTTAAATGGATAGCCAAGGAAAAGAACATGATCTTGGCAAGACGAGACTATTGGACGAAGGGAGCAAGTTCACAATGCCTCCGGGACGGATGAATAGAAGATAGATCATCGGAATAAGAGAACGGAGAAGGAAATGATAACTCTCACAAATAAAATTGAAAGAGAAAGCTTACGAAGAAAAGGTTGAATGGAGTTGTTGCATTATCAACAACGAAAGCTTAAACTTGATGTGGACTTATGGAAGACATCCCAAAATTATGAGGTGACAACCTGCCACTCACGGAAGAGGTTGGGTTGATAAAAACAAGGAGACTAGAAACTATTTCACCGGGAGGATAAAAGAAGAACTTGGGTTATTGATAAGCATCACAATAACAACATTCCTTAGGGAAGGCTTTAGGTGAAATATGACACAAGATAACTCCAACGAAGAGATTGGTGGATTTAAAATATCTCATTCTTGACAACATGTGAATCATGAAGCATGAATGAAACTGTCAAAATGACATAACACCACCTCAAAAGATAAGGTAGAAATAATTGCACTTCGAAATGCAAGATGAAGAATACTTGAACTCCTCAAAACAAAGCATGTGTTGGAACACCATGTTTATTTTAGAGTATAGCCTGGCGGATCTTAACTCCGTGAAAATCTTGAAGAACAAATGAAGAATGAAAAGGGACCTTGATAAACCATCATGTGAACCTTCCATGAAGAGCGTCGGTCTCGGGGCGTTACAGTGCCGCCACCACTGGCGACGTTCATGTGGAGACGCACGGCGGCCAGCTTCTCCCACGGTACGCGCATTCTAGACTGAGGCCCCATTCATGTCGGTGTAGCGCTGAATGTTAGCTGATAGACGTTGTTAATCTCACTGTTTGCCGAAGTAGTTTACTGTCAATATGCTCTGCTTAAGAAGCTTCCTTGCCCTGTTCTGCACTCAATCTGCTTAGCTGAGATGGAATGCCAAGGCCGATTAGTTGCTAAAATATCCTGCCATATATTTATTGTGACGTAGATTGCCATGGTCTTGTAGCCAATCTGTTAGGTGAAATAGCTCTACACTGTTTTATACTCGATCTTTGTTCCTGCAATGGCCTTCGATAGTTCGATGGTTGTGTGCTCGGCCTCATTGACTGCTGAAACAACCTGCCATAATTTGGCACTCAAATCTATTTGCTGAATTAGCTTTACATATATTTCGTTACTTAGATCTGCTCGTCCAAATATCTTGCCATAGCTTTAGACATTGACCTAGGTATTTTTTTTCTGGATTTTATAAAAAAGCATATATGATTTTCCTGTAATATCTAGTAGAAGAACTAATTTGTATGTCTAACAGATGGACATGACTTGGATAACTTCTGCTCGAAGATTCTCCGCTGCATATGTCGAGGGGGTTGAAAACTTCATGAACTTTATCAGAGCTGAGTACGGTGGTCCGAAATCAGATGTGCTCTCCCCATGTAGCAGTTGTATGAATTCAGTTAAAAGACCCCAGTCAACTGTGCAAAATCATCTACACTTTTATGGGATGTCGGTCACATATACTAGGTGGGTTCATCATGGTGAAGCTGTGAACGTCAATGTTATTGACTACGTGGAAGCAGCAGATCACCATCTTGATCTGCCTGATGCTCAGGTGGAAGAGGAGGAGGAGGTGGTGGTGGCAGAGCCAGTGAGTTTGACCAACATTGAAACAATGCTACGAAATGCTCGTGCATTCTGTGAACTTTCACCTGCAGAAGAAAAACGGTGGGCCCGCATGTTGGAACAATGCAACGTTGATGTCACCCCAGGAAATAAGCTGTCAGTATTCTCAGCTATGGTCACCTTTCTTCAGGTGAAGACATCTGAGCGGATGACCAACAAATCATTCGATGCGATGTTGGCTGCTTTCCGCGAATCTTTCCCAGATGCATCTGAGCTGCCACACACCTACAGTAAAATGAAGAATTTCCTTCATGCAGTTGGAATTGGATATGATATGATCCATGTTTGTAAGAATAATTGTGTTCTGTTCTAGAAGGATTATGCCAACTTAAGTGAATTCCCGAAATGCAAATCATCAAGATGGAAAGATGGCGATGCTGTGAAGAGGATTCCTCATAATGTTCTGAGATATTTTCCAATTACACCAAGATTGCAGAGGTTGTTTCATGATGCTGAAACAAGAGAGGATGTACTGCGGCATTCTGGGAACCGGGAGTACAGAGATCAGAATGTAATGAGCCGTCCATCTCATGGTAGTGAGTGGAAAAGCTTCAATGATAAACAAAAAGAGTTTGCTGCTGACCCGAGAAACATTAGACTTGGCTTAGCTTCAGATGGATTTAACCCATTTGGCCACCAGAGCGCCACATATAGCATGTGGCCAGTGCTTGTTATCCCTTACAACTTGCCTCCAAATGTCTGCACCAATGAATCAAACTACATGATGGCCTGGCTCATCCCAGGTCCAAAAAGTCCTGGAAAGGATTTTGATTTGTTCATGGAGCCTCTTGTGGAGGAACTTCAACAGCTATGGAAGGATGTTCTCACTCGAGACCTATATAGCAGCCCACCAGCTGATTTCTTTCTGCATGCTATTATAATTTGGTGCATCCATGATTATCCGGCTTTGGGCACTATGTCAGGGCGAACGACACATGGTTACAATGCATGTGCTCGCTGTGACAGGAATCCGCTGTCATACGGAATACTTGGCAAGATCTGTTACATTGGACACCGCCGTTTCTTTGCCAAGGACAAGCCACTTCGTAGAAAATACCGAAGACATGTGTTCAATCCAAAGCATGAAAACCGTGATGCGCCAAAGAGGCTCACCGCCGATGAGTTGCAAGTGGAATTAGAGAAGGTCAGGCATATTACACCAGGAAACCATCCTGATAATGGTAGCGGGAAAAGGAAGCATGGCAGGGCAGAAGAGAGATTATTGTTTACCCGCAGGTCCACTTTGTGGGACTTGGAGTATTGGAAAGATTTTGGATTTGTGGCATAATCTTGATGTGATGCACATCGAGAAAAATATATGTGATAGCATTATCGGCACACTTCTTAATATTGAAGGCAAGACGAAAGATACCTTAAAATCTAGGATTGATTTGACACACCTGGGTATCAGACAGGATTTGCAGGTGGAAGATGAAGGTAAACCACGGGATATGGCACCAGTTGTGTACGTCTTGGACAAGGTAAAAAGAAAAGAATTCTGCGAGGTCCTGTCACGTGTGAGATTCCCACATGGATTTTCTTCCAACCCTGAAAGGAGAGTCAGTGCAGATGGAAACAAGGTACAAGGGTTGAAAACTCATGACTGCCACGTCTTACTTCAAAGGGTTTTACCTGTTATCCTTAGAGGATTGGGATGCCCTGACTTATACAGAGCAGTTGCAGAGTTGGGACAATTCTTCAGGGAACTCTGCAGTAGGAATATCAGGATAGATGCTTTGGAGCGTCTTAGAGACAAGATACCAACTATCCTATGCGACCTTGAGAAGATATATCCTCCAGCATTCTTTGATGTGATGGTGCATTTGGCTGAGGCACTACTTAGAGGTCCAGTACAGTATGGCTGGATGTACCCTATTGAAAGGCGGCTAGGCACTTTCAAGGGATATGTTAGGAACAGAGCTAGACCCGAGGGTTCCATTGCAGAGGCCTACATTGCTACAGAAGCATTGATAATCTGCTCAAAATACATTGAAACATGTCGGAGTAATGGGCCACGGGTAGGCTAACCCGGGACCCAGAACCTTTCAAGACATCGGGGTAGGCTTAGCCCCTCAAAGAATCCCAAGACGATCGGCCGACTCTGGGAGTCGGCTGCAGCATCACTGAGACCCATTCACGGCCGAATCCCAGAGACGGCTGCGACTCCCAATCGGCGACTCCAGGGAGGCCGACTATGGGGAGTCGGCCCGCGACTTCACCACTCTCTGCCTTCAAGAAGAAGGACGAGACCGGGGATGGCCGGAATACGGCCCTCCCCTACATTGATTACCAAGGGCAGGTATGGCTACAGTACGTCGTACCGGAGGAGATCTCCGTCCGGCGCGGCACTGTTGCCATACTGGCCCTGACGTCCGCCCTGGCGGCGGAACACTGTTCCCACGCTGGCCCGCATGTATGGCCTGGAGACGGCGGACCCCGCTAGTCAGCGGGGGGGGGGGGGGGACGAAGACGGCGAGAGCACCCGAAGACGGACCCCGTGGGAGTCGGCCTCCGAGAGTCGGCCTATTCCTCCCACGGGCCCCACATGCCATTAACCAGATAAGACGGGGAGTGGCGACAGTGATCGCCCACCAGGCGGCAGCACTGTTGCCACGCCCCCACGACCAAACCCATGTCATCAAAGGCGCGGCTACAATGATCAGGTCAGTCAGCGGGGCCCACCAGCGGCGGGCCCCAGGAGTCGGCGGAGATGGCGGCTACCTAAGAGACAGACGGCTGGGACCCTCTCCCAGCCAGATTACCATTGTACCCCCGGGGGGTAGGCCTATATAAACCCCCCGGGGCACCCATGCAAAGGGTTCGATCCTTTTACCACTAGATCAGAAGCATAGAAGGGAGAGAGCTAGCCTTGCCCTCTCCTACCTCCAAAACACAGCTCGAGGAGCAACTCTGTACACATATCACCATAGTGATCATGCGGAGACCCCGCAGAGCAGCATTAGGGGTATTATCTCCTCGGAGAGCCCTGAAGCTGGGTAAGATTCGCCGGCGTGCATGTCTACGCCTCATCCTGCTTCCAGGCACCGGCGATGTTCTACTTGCCCCCACCATGATAAGCCATCCTTTGGCATATGTCGCATCCAACCCCCGACATTTGGCGCCCACCATGGGGCGAGGTGCACCGTCGTCCCGAGATCTGTTCTGGACGGGAACCCTTTTCCTCCCTGGCGAGCGCAGCCAGCCCGGCACGCCAGAGGGAGTTTGCGCCGACGCACTGCACGACGCTGAGACCGCTTGCGCGGCCGGCTGCCTCGCCGATCTTGTTGGCGAGGTTAGCCTCTCCGACGAGCCTGCATCCGACGCAGGCACCGGCGGCCCCGAGAGCCTTCTCGCCGGCCTCCTCCACGAACTCCATGTTGTTGGCGAGCCTGCCGCTGACCTGGAGTCCGTAGGCTCCACCGACCCGATGCTGGTCGACTCCGACACCGCGTTGCTCGACGCCTTCCCCACCAACATGGTGGTCTACGACGAGCCGCTCCCTCGCGCGGAGGGCAGCGGGAGCACCGTCACAGAAGTGCTCGTCATCGGCCATGGCAAGCGCTTTGACGGAGGAGCTCGCGACCTGCTTGATGCGGCACTGCCAGACCTGGATGCGCCCATTCCAGAGGACGCCGACGCCGAGACGCTAGAGGCACGCCGCCTCCAGCTCGTCGAAGGCGCAAAGAAGCTGGCAAGCATGAGACGCTTGTCAGAGGCCTACCAGCATGAGATGGATCGCGCTGTGGGTGGCTCGCCGGCTCCGACGGGGCCGAGCCGCCTAGGCGCGGTCCGGCAACGCGGTGCAGACATCGCCAGCATGTTCGGGGCCAATCACCCCGTATACGCTACGCCCACCGAGAATATTCGAGCTGCCCACGCGGCAGCAAATGAGTTGGACAACCTCGAGGGCGAAGAGCACCGACTGATGACGGAGCGAGTCCAGCGACTCCTTGATGCGGCTGGAACGCAGAATGCGGCCGGCTGCCGAACCGAGGGGCAGCAGCAGCAGAACCACGACCTGCAACCCCGCCGAGATCAAGGCGCGACGTCTCGGACGCCGACTAGCGGCGTCCGCGGAAGGAAAGACAAGGAGCCGGCTGCGAGCCGCAGTCAGACTCACATCACCATCGAGCGCGATCAAGACGGCCGCCCGAGAGCAGTGGAGCGGCGGGACGACTATGTGCGTCCTCCACCCCGTAGAGAAAGGCGAGTCTCCCCGCCGCCCGTTGAGCATCCGACTCTTGGAGGCCGCCTCGGCCGCCGAAAGGGATTCGGAGAGCATGATGCCCGCCACCGGATCGACCGACTCCACCGATCCCTGGCGCTGGAAGAAGAAGACGAGCTGGGACCGCCGTGTTTCGGCCCCCGCATCCGAGATGAGCCCTTTCCCAAAGGGTTCACTCTCCCTAGAGACACTCCCAAGTACACCGGCTCCGTGAAGCCGGAGGACTGGCTGGTTGACTACTCCACAGCCGCCAGCATAGCAAACGGCAACAAGCGTGTTGCCATGAAGTATGTTCCGCTCATGCTCCAGGGCATGGCCCGGACATGGCTGAACAGCCTAAAACCCCACAGCATCAACGGCTGGCCCGACTTCACCGAGGCTTTCATCCGCAACTTCACGAGCACGTACAAGCGACCTCCCAAGCCTCGCCAGCTCTCCTTGTGCGTGCAAGGCCCCAACGAATCGACTCGCGACTACCTCACGCGTTGGGCCGAGCTCCGAAACTCCTGCGAGGGCGTGCACGAGGTGTAGGCCATCGAGTACTTCACCGCCGGGTGCAGAGAAGGCACCCTCCTCAAGCATAAGCTCCTATGCGACGAGCCAGAGACCCTGGATGAGCTGCTGATCATAGCAGACAAGTACGCCACAGCCGACTCTTCTATGAAGAAGGAGATCCAAGTCAGCACAACCAGCAAAGTGGCCCCTCAGGCTCCCAGAACTCCGGCTGGAGATGCCAGTCGGCGGCAACAGCAGAAGGATCACAAGCGCAAGGCCCCGCAGCCGGCTTCCAGTAGCCGGCAGGTCGCAACAGTCGAAGATCAACAGCCGGAGGGACAGCCTCCACCCAAGCGGCCGAAGGGCGGCAAGTCCAACTGGTTGCCGGCTTTCTCTTACGAGCAGACTCTAGATGGTCCCTGCAAGTTCCACAGCGGCGCGAAGCCGTCGAACCACACCACCAGAAAGTGCCACTGGCTTACCCGGATTGCCAAGGGAGACGGCCTGGCACCTCCTCCGCCTGCTGGGCAGCCGCCTCCGCCTCCACCCCAGCAGCCGGCTGCCAGGCCAGTCGGCGCAGTACAAGACGAGTACCCGAAAGAGCATGGAGCCTACGTGGTGTTCACCAGTATGGCAGATGACAGGCGCAGCAGGCGGCTGCAGCAGCAAGAAGTTAACGCAGTAGCATCAGATACTCCAGAGTTCATGCACTGGTCCGAGAAGCCTATTAGCTGGAGCAGAGCCGATCACCCAGAGGTGATGCCGAATCCAGTTTCCTATGCCCTGGTCCTGGAGGCCACCTTTGCCACTGATAGGCGGGTAGCTCGTTTCTCGCGAGTTTTGATAGATGGAGGTAGCAGTATCAACATCCTGTATAAGGATACAATGGAGAAGCTGGGAATCAAGCAAAGACATCTCCAGAGCAGCCGGACCGTGTTCCATGGGATTGTCCCTGGCTTTTCCTGCTCCCCAATCGGCAAGATTCTGATAGACGTCCTTTTCGGAGATAAGGAACATTTCCACCGAGAGCCAGTCTGGTTTGAAGTGGTGGACCTCAGAAGCCCGTACCATGCGCTGCTTGGCCGACCTGCTTTGGCCAAGTTCATGGCGGTCCCCCACTACACCTACCTCAAGATGAAGATGCCGAGTTCCAAGGGAATTCTGACTGTGGCCGGCGACTACAGGAAGTCGTCCGCTTGCGCGGCCGAGAGCAGTCGGCTGGACGAGTCCCTGGTTATTGCAGCAGAGAAGCGGCTTCTTGATCGGGTTGTGGCGATGGCCGGCAAGCAGCCTGAGATGTCACCCAACCCCAAGGAGTCAGAAGCTGAGGGCTAGTTCAAGCCAGCAAAGGAAACAAAGAAGATACCCTTGGACCCAGAGCACCCGGAGAGGTACGCTGTCGTAGGTGCAAACCTTGACAGCAAATAGGAAGGCAAGCTCGTGAATTTCCTCCGTGAGAATCGGGACATCTTCGCATGGTCCCCCAAAGACATGCTGGGTGTACCGACGGAATTCGCCGAGCACAAGTTACATGTCCGGTCCGATGTGAAGCCCGTCAGGTAGCCCTTGCGCCGCCTGTCAGAAGAGAAAAGAAGAGTTGTTGGTGAAGAGATAGCCTGGCTCCTTGCAGCCGGCTTTATCATGGAAGTATTTTTCCCAGAGTGGTTAGCAAACCCAGTTTTAGTACTGAAGAAGAACAAGCAGTGGCGAATGTGTATTGACTACACAAGCCTCAACAAAGCCTGCCCCAAGGACCCGTTTGCCTTGCCGAGAATCGATCAGGTGATAGACTCCACAGCCGGATGCAAGCTGTTGAGCTTCTTAGATGCCTATTCAGGATATCACCAGATCAAGCTGAACCCGGCAGACTGATTAAAGACCGTCTTCATCACGCCGTTTGGGGCCTTCTGTTACCTGACCATGACGTTCGGCTTGAGGAACGCCGGCGCCACCTTTCAGCGTTGCATGCAGAAGTGCCTCCTCAAGCAACTCGGTCGGAATGCCCACGTTTACGTGGACGACGTGGTGGTGAAGACGGAAAAGCGCGGAACTCTGCTGGAAGACCTCAAGGAGACCTTTGAGAACCTGCGCCGATTCCAGATCAAGCTTAACCCCGAGAAGTGCGTTTTCGGAGTACCAGCCGGCCAGCTACTCGGCTTCCTGGTCTATGAGCGTGACATAGAGTGAAACCCTGTGAAGATCAAGGCCATCGAGAGGATGGAGGTACCCAGCCGACTGTTGCATGTGCAGAAGTTCACTGGCTGCCTGGCATCCATCAGCCGTTTCATCAGTCGGCTGGGCGAGAAAGCTCTCCCGTTGTACCAACTCATGAAGAAGACCAATTTTTTCGAGTGGAACCACAAGGCGGATGAGGCCTTTCTGCAGCTGAAGAAGATGTTGGTTACTCCCCCTGTGTTGGCGGCTCCGACTCCCAAGGATCCCATGCTCATGTACATCGCCGCCACCAGCCGAGTAGTCAGCACAGTCATTGTAGTAGAGCGCAAGGAGGAAGGCAAGGCACTACTAGTCCAGAGACCGGTATATTACCTGAGTGAAGTACTGTCGGCCTCCAAGCAGAACTACCCCCACTACCAGAAGATGTGTTACGGCGTGCATTTCGCCGCCAAGAAGTTGAAGCCTTACTTCCAAGAACATCCAATCACCGTGGTCTGCACAGCCCCATTACCCAAGATCATTGGAAGCCGAGATGCGTCCGGCCGAGTGGCCAAGTGGGCCATAGAGTTGGCGCCCTACACGATCTACTATCAACCCCGCACCGTCATCAAGTCACAAGCACTGGCCGACTTCCTCGTCGACTAGGTCGAGACCCAGTACCTGCCGCCAGCGCCCGACTCCACCCATTGGCGGATGCATTTCGACGGCTCCAAGATGCGCACCGGCTTGGGAGCCGGCGTTGTCCTCGCCTCCCCTAAAGGTGACAAGCTCCAGTACGCGCTGCAGATCCATTTCGCCGCCTCCAACAACGTCGCTGAATACGAGGCGCTCATTCATGGGCTCCGGCTTGCCAAAGAACTTGGCATTCGCCGGATCCTGTGTTATGGCGACTCCGACTTGGTGGTCCAGCAATCATCTGGCGACTGGGACGCCAAGGACGCAAACATGGCAAGCTACCGCTTCCTCGTGCAGCAACTCAGCAGATATTTCGAGGGGTGCGAGTTCCTCCACGTGCCAAGAAACGACAACAACCTAGCAGATACTTTGGCACGAACCGGCTCCACTCGCCAAGCAATACCATCTGGCGTCGCTCTTCAGCGCCTCCTCAAGCCATCCATCAAGCCTTCACCAGAGTCAGACTCCATTTTTGTGCCGGCTCCTCCAGAGATGTCGGATCCGACTCTAAAGCCCAAGCAGACGGCGCAAAAAACCTCGCAGATGACTCCAAGAACGCCGCAGTCAAAGCCGGCCCGGGGACTTCAGAACTCAGCGTGGGGACTGCGGCGACCAGAGAAAAGACTCCAGAACTCGGCCCGGGGACTGCACCAGTCGGCCCGGGGACTTCACTGATCCAGCAAGCGGCCGCGGACTCCAGCCCGCCGCCTCCCAGCCCGGCCGCCCTCGTCCAAGTCGCGGTTCTGGCAGTTGAAGAGATAGCAGCACCCTCATGGGCCCAGCCCATCCTCAAATTCTTGGTGAACAAGGAGCTACCAACTGATGAAACCTTGGCTCGGCAAATACAACGCCGAGCGGCAGCATACACCATAATCAACAGAGAGCTGGTCAGGCGCAGCGTCACTGGTGTCTACCAATGCTGCGTCGAGCCAGAGCAAGGCCAAGCAATTCTCAGAGACATCCATCAAGGCGAGTGCGGCCACCATGCGGCCTCAAGAGCGCTCGTCGCTAAAGCTTTTCGACACAGTTTCTTCTGGCCGACTGCCCTCGAAGAGGCCAAAGAGTTGGTCTAGAAATGCAAGGGGTGCCAGAAGTTCCGATCCAAGCCGCATCAGCCGGCTTCAGCACTCAAGACTATCCCCATCGCCTGGCCCTTTGCAGTTTGGGGCCTGGATATGGTGGGACCCTTCAAGACTGCACGAGGCGGCCTAACTCATCTGCTTGTGGCAGTGGACAAGTTCACCAAGTGGATAGAAGTGAAGCCCATCAAGAAGCTGAATGGCCCGACTGCCGTAACTTTCATCTCAGACATCACATTCCGGTATGGCATACCGCACAGCATCATCACCGACAACGGCACCAACTTTGCCAAGGGCGCCTTGGCCCGTTTCTGCGCGACGCAGGGAATCCGACTGGACTTAGCATCCGTCGCCCATCCGCAGTCAAACGGGCAGGTGGAGCGGGCGAATGGCCTCATCCTGTCCGGCATCAAGTCTCGGTTGGTCGAACCACTGGAGCGTTCGGCCGGCTGCTGGCTTGACGAGTTGCCAGCCGTCCTCTGGAGTCTGCGCACGACTCCAAACAAGTCGACCGGCTTCACACCCTTCTTCCTCGTCTACGGTGCTGAAGCCGTCATCCCAACGGATATAGAGTTCGACTCCCCGCGAGTCACGATGTACACTATGGAGGAAGCAGAAGAAGCACGACAAGACGGCGTCGATCTGCTGGAAGAGGGCCAGCTGTTGGCACTCAACCGGTCCAGCATCTACCAGCAGAGCCTGCGTCACTACTACAACAGGAAGGTCAGGCCGAGATCCTTCCAAGAGGGCGACCTTGTGCTCCGGCTGATCCAGCAAACAGCCGGCCAGCACAAGTTGTCGGCACCTTGGGAAGGCCCCTTCATCATCTGCAAGGCGCTAGGCAACGACTCCTACTACCTGATCGATGCTCAGAAGCCCCGAGCACGGAAGAGGGACGACTCCGGCAAAGAGACGGAGCGACCATGGAACGCGAATCTTCTTCGAAGATTTTACAGCTGATGCAGTATGTACCACGCTACCCTTTTGTATTGAAGTACCAAGACTCTGGGCCCCCCGAGACGGACTCGGGGACTGCCCCTTTTGTTATGTGTATAATAAGTATTATGCTTCCGAGTATGCTACTCTTTGTTATGCCGCTTGGCACCGGGCTCGACTAGTCGGCCCGGGGACTCGCCGTCTCGCGCTATGAAAACGCTTCCTGCAGTCGGACAAGTAGTGTGTGGTGCTTAAGCCGTCTGCTGTTAGAAGCCGCAGCTTGCAGAGCGACTGCCCGGCGGGCAGGAGTAAGGAAGAATGGGTGCCCACACGAAAAATGGCTAAGGACTCAAAGCACAAACATAGCTCGAGCCGTCTTTCCAGTAGTTCCTCGCAAAACCGACACCGAGTAGTCGGCTTACTGTTTTCTATCCGACTTGCTAACAAAACTCTAGAATGGCTGAGTACTTGCCTTCCCCAAAGTAGCCAAGTATTTGATCCAGCGGCAGTCCGCGGAGCGGCTGCCCGACTGGCAAAGACGGCATCTAGGGGAAGGCGGCAAAGGGAAAAAGCCAAAAGAGCAATAAGCAAGAAATGATAGAACCCAGATAAATATTTACATCACAAAGGCCATTGGCTGAATCCTCGAACAGAAGTTCAAAATACACCCCGCGGGTGGAATTGTGCGAATTAACAAAGTTCTTCGAGAAACTACTAAGCAGACAAACAAGACAAGGCGGCGGCCTATGAAGCAGCATACGGGTTTGGGGGCTCGGAGGAGATGGCGGTGTCAGACGTTGGGGCGGCCGGCTGGAAAGACTCGGCTTGATCACCTCCAGCGACAGTCGGCGCAGTTGGGCGCGGCTCGTTGTTGGAGGCGCGGTCGACCTGAGGCTGATCGCCCGCTCCGGCTTCTGGCGCCTCCATCTCGTCTCCGACCTCCACCTCGCCTCCCTCCTCGACACTGGAGCCGATCACCTCCGCCGAGTCCTCGCCGTAGTTCGGGTTCATCCCGAACCACTCCGGCGGCGCCTCCTCGCCGTTGTCAGCTCGCTCAGGAACAAAGACATTGGGGTCGACGTACTCGGCGAGTGCCGCGGCGCGCTTGACAAAGTCATCCTTCATGGCTGCCAGCTCCGGCTGGGCCTCAGCCCGGAGCGTGGCCAGCTGGTCCAGGCTCAGGTCCGGATACCATGCCTTGACGAACTCCAAGGCACAACGCGCTCCGGCACGTGCCGAGGAGCCTTTCCAAGCCTACAGGCGGCCCGCTGCGACCTCCAGCCAGTCGGCAGTCCGGCTGGGAGTGCGCAGAATCGGCATCTCCGGCCACAAGGCAGCAATCGCCTGGGCGCCGGCACGTTGAAGCCGGCGCAGCATCCGGTGAGCCAGCCGCAGGCGAGCCTCGATGCTCAGAAGCTATTCATCAAGAGTCCGGGGGGCGTTGGCAGCAACCTCCTCGCCTGCCGCCCTCCGCGCCTCATGATCGGCCTTGATGGCTTGAACGGCAGTTTGCGCATGGCCTGGGAAGAAGTCTACCAAGACGAAAAAAGAAGCAAGTCAGAAAAAGCAAGATTCGGCCCGACCCACAGTCGGCTGCTCAAAGAAAGCGAGTAAAGAAAAGTTACCATCAATGATATCTTCAATCTCATGGAAGCCGGAGGTCAGCATCGCCTCCTTGTCGGTCCAGGAGGAGTGTTCGGCTTCGAACTCGGCTTGGAGTCCAGTCTCTCTCTCCTTCGCCTCCTCCTGCGCCTTCTTGAGCAGCTCCTTCTGCTCCACCAGCTGCGCAGCCAACAGGTCGCGCTCCATCATGAGCTTGCCGCACTCCACCTCCTTGGTGCGCAAGGCGGTGTTGGCTTCGCCCAGCAGCTGCTGAAGAACAGCGTTGGCCTCTGAAGAAAGAAGAAAAAGGACACAAGTCATCAGAAAAGGTCGCCAAGAAGATCCGGCCCGACTGCGCAGCAGTCGGCCCGAATCTCGGGGACTACAGCCCGCGGGTGCGCCAGCGCGCCCCCGCGAAGAAGGAAACTCACTCCGGCTCTCTGACAAGTCAGCAGTCCGACTCGGAGGTTGTGGTAATCCTATGATAAGCATTTCAAAAAGAATAAGCATTTGGAACTCGCCAATAGAGTTCCAACCCGCCTGCTCAGTAGCCGGCTCGGAACTCGGGGACCACACCCAGTGGGTGCGCTGGCGCGCCCCCACAGAGAAGAGCAAGAAAAACAAAGTCAGAAGAAACATACCCGGACGGCCGCACGCGACGCCAGATGCGCCTTGGTGCAGTTCTGGAGGGCGTCGCTGTCGGCTCGCAGCTTCGCCTGGACGTCCAGGAGCGCCTGGTTCAGCGGGCCAGTGCCGCCTGCTCGCACCCACCCGACAGGCGCGGCGCTCATCACCTCGACCTCTGGGACGGCCGAGCTGGCTGCTCCGGTCTCCAGAGGGCGCGGCGCTGAAGTCGGCTTCTCCAGACGGCGGCGCGTCGGCGAGGCGACTTGGAGAAGCAAATTCGCAATGGCCTCGTCCGTGGTCGGCGGCACCGGCGGGTCCGCCGGCTGTTTATCCCTCGCGCTTCCCGATGGCAGTGGGGGCGATGGTGGCGGCACCACCGTGTCCGGCCCGGGGATCTCACCGCCCTCCCACTACACGACGGGGTGTTCCCCGCCGACTTCCCCAGACTGCTCCATATAGTCCAGAGGTGGCGCCGAGCTCAATGGGACAACTAGCAGCGCCGACTGGCGGCGCGCGGCTTCTTCGACCCACTCTTTGGCCGCGGCGGTGGCTTCTGCTCCCTCCAGCCCCTCCTGGGTGGAGGCGGCCGCCTTCTCGACCTCCGCCTTCTCCCGGCGGGCGGCTTCGTCCTCGTCGCGCTTTTCCTGCGCATTCCGCTCCATCGCTTCCCGGAGGTCGGCAGCGGGGTCGATACGCCGAGTCGTGGCGGACGACTCCACCGACCCCCTGATGGAGGCGGCGGCGACTCTCCCAAGGGTGAGAGGAGCGCTAGAATAGGGAAGACACGTAAGGACCCAGACAAAATCCACCAGGAAATAAAGCAAGACAAAGAAGTAGAAACACGTACCCAGAGGATAGCGGCGGCTTCTTCACTTCCTTACGAAAGCGATGGGCCCTGGCAACCGCCTCTTCCCGTTTGGTCGCAGCGGCCGCCCCCTTAAACTTCTTTTCCCGGCCTCCAAGGGAACTCGGCCCGGCCCGGCGCTTCCTCGCGCCGTCTTGCCTCGGTTGATGGCGCGGGGCGACTCCTCCATCTTCGCCGGCGGGCCAGCCGGCGAAGGTGGCCGAGGGCCTGAGGCCGCCTTCCTCTCCTTCGCCGCTTCCTTCGGCGTCGGCCTCCATCGCCGCCGCCCCCAGGTCGGGGTCGTCGATGTCGCTCTCCGCTCGATCGGGGGCGAACTGGCGGGGCGGCCCCGCGGTGCCGGCCGCGGGCTGGAGGAGAGGGTTCTGGTTCAAGAGATAAGAATAATAGAGATCAGGAGTCGGATTCGGCTGAAGAAGAAGAAGAAGAATCACTTACCACCGGCGGGGGGTTGGCGCGCGAGTACGGCTCCATGCCGAACTGCCAATCCTTCGAGAGGCCGCAGTTCGCGATGTAGTTCACCGTGTCGGCTACCTCTGCATGAGGCATGTCCTTGGTGCACATCCGACTGGGGTCCCGGTGGCCGCTCATCTGACAGATCAGATGAGGCCGGCTTTGGAGCGGGAGGACTCGGCGCGCAACGAAGGCGGCCAGTAAGTCGGGCCCAATCAGACCGGCCGACTGCGTCAGCACTCGGAGTCGCGCCACGGCGGCGGCGCCAGCCGGAGTCAGTGTCCTGGCGCGGTATGACCAGTTGGGCTGCCTCCCAGCTGGCGCGCCGGCTACGTAGGCCGGCAGATTAACCCAGTCGCCGTCTGGGGCGGCATTCTTCACATAGAAGTAAGAGCGCTGCCACATCTTCACCGATTTGATTAGCTGGATGGCAGGGAACGGATTGTCGGGCGTCGTCCTCCGCATCACGATGAAGGCGCCGCACTGAGCTGACACGCCGGCGACATGCGTGTCGAGCTTGGATTGAAAGAACTCTCCCCACAGCTCGATGGTGGGGAGAACGCCGAGGAAGCCCTCGCATAACGCAGTGAAGGCCGCCAGCAGCACCACCGTGTTTGGAGTGAGGTGGTGCGGCTTGAGGCCATGAAAGTCCAGGAACGAGCGGAAGAACCCGCTCGCCGGCAGCCCCAGGCCGCGCATGAGGTGGGAGCGGAACACGAGCCACTCGCGCTCCTTCGGCGCCGGCGTCACCTCCGTCAGCGCCGGAGCGCGGGCCTGCACGAGGTGCGCGCCGGGGAGGCGGCGCGTCTTGCGGAGGAAGTCGATCATGTCGTCGTCGATCTCGGAATCATCCCATATGCCGGAGCGCACGGCGGCGGGCGCGGCGGCGGAGGTAGAGCTCATCGCTGCAAGCAGGGCGCAGTTCGGCGCAGCAGCGGTGGGAG
Organism: Aegilops umbellulata; assembly: GCA_032464435.1. Lineage (NCBI taxonomy): Eukaryota > Viridiplantae > Streptophyta > Magnoliopsida > Poales > Poaceae > Aegilops > Aegilops umbellulata. Next base: position 105,848,143 of record CP136055.1, read on the forward strand.
AAAGGAGGAAGAAGAAAGAAGCAAGGGAAGCAGAGGGGAGCGGGCGCGCGTGCTTCGCCGCCCCGCTCCCTCCGCCTACTTATAGGCCTGCGGGCTGATCAACCGAGGGGGCGTCGTGGGATTAACTGCGCCCACGCCCCCACGACCCCCACGATTTACCGCGGAAGTTACCACGCGCATTTACTGCTCTGAGAAGCTCAACCGCCCGCACGGCCGCAACAGATCTGTTTGAGGGCCGAGGCGCGGTAATGGCGGGCCCCACCCATGGGCCTAACCCGTCGCGCGCGTGGGCTGGCAGACTAGCTCGGCCACGTGGTGTCCCTGGGCGGGTCCGCGGCGGGCGGCGGCCGTGTAGCTTGTCAAGCACGCCGTCTGAATCCCGCCACGACTTTCAAACCCTTTGAAGAGCAAGACGACCTTCGACGAGTTCGGCTTCCCATAGTCGGCTTGTCGGAGACGGCCTGAATAAGATCACCTCCCCACTATCCACTCGGAGAAAGAAACTGTCGAGGCTCCTCGACATGTCTCCCTCGGCGCCTCACCAGCTTCGGGGACTACTGTCGGAGTAATGGGCCACGGGTAGGCTAACCCGGGACCCAGAACCTTTCAAGACATCGGGGCAGGCTTAGCCCCTCAGAGAATCCCAAGACGATCGGCCGACTCTGGGAGCCGGCTGCAGCATCACCGAGACCCATTCACGGCCGAATCCCAGAGACAGCTACGACTCCCAATCGGCGACTCTAAGGAGGCCGACTATGGGGAGTCGGACCGCGACTTCACCACTCTCTGCCTTCGAGAAGAAGGACAAGACCGGGGATGGCCAGAATATGGCCCTCCCCTACATAGATTACCAAGGGCAGGTATGGCTATAGTACGTCGTACCGGAGGAGAACTCCGTCCGGCGCGGCACTGTTGCCATACTGGCCCTGACGTCCGCCCTGGTGGCGGAACACTGTTCCCACGTTGGCCCGCATGTACGGCCTGGAGACGGCGGACCCCGCTAGTCAGCGGGGGGACGAAGACGGCAAGGGCACCCGAAGATGGACCCCATGGGAGTCGACCTCCGAGAGTCGGCCTGTTCCTCCCACGGGCCCCACACGCCATTAACCAGATAAGACGGGGAGTGGCGATAGTGATCGCCCATCAGGCGGCGGCACTATTGCCACGCCCCCACGACCAAACCCACGTCATCAGAGGCGCGGCTACAGTGGCCAGGTCAGTCGGCGGGGCCCACCAGCGGCGGGCCCCAGGAGTCGGCGGAGACGGCGGCTACCTAAGAGACAGACGGCTGGGACCCGCTCCCAGCCAGATTACCATTGTACCCCGGGGGGGTAGGCCTATATAAACCACCCGGGGCATCCATGCAAAGGGTTCGATCCTTTTACCACTAGATCAGAAGCATAGAAGGGAGAGAGCTAGCCTTGCCCTCTCCTACCTCCAGAACACAGCTCGAGGAGCAACTTTGTACACATATCACCATAGTGATCATGCGGAGACCCCGCAGAGCAGCAGTAGGGGTATTATCTCCTCGGAGAGCCCTGAAGCTGGGTAAGATTCACCGGCGTGCATGTCTACGCCTCATCCCGCTTCCAGGCACCGGCGACATTCTACTCGCCCCCACCATGATAAGCCATCCTTTGGCATATGTCGCATCCAACCCCCGACAAAACAACTGATCAGCTTAGCAAAGAGGTGGATGAAGACAATCCCGGGCACAATGTTTTCAATTATTCTGTTCGAGTTACAGGGAAGAGTCGACAAGAGGACAAACCTAAAGATTTGGACAAAATGGTTTGGTATGTGTTGAACAACTGTCCTGAGATACTACCTTATATCTAGTAAGTGCAGTACTGCAGCTTATACATCGTAATCTACCAAACTTGCAGCACATTCTTATATATTTAGATGTTTGATGCGATCACTATGTTGTGCATCATCTACAAAGAGGAGTTACTGCCGCAAAATCCAAGAAACATTGACAAACTGGTTATGGCAGGATCTGCGAAATGGTTCAAGAACCATGTAAGCTTTTGAAGTGCACTGTCAGTTTTTTTAATATATTGAGTACATAAGATGATCAGCTTGTCTATTTTCTAACCATAGGTTAAGAAGATGCGGGAGGATGGGCATGCAGTTGATGATGCCCTTTACTCACTAGCAATGGGTCCTGATACTCGGGTAAGACATTATGAATCTTGCGTTGTTGGAGATATGCGCTACAACACCCTTGCACGAGACGAAGGCAGGAAGACACAAAACAGTGCCATCATGAGCAGGGATACGTATGACAACGAGATAACTGAAATGTATGCTAACATAACAGACATTGTTCAGTTGCAGAATATCTCAAGTTTCGAGGATCATCGGTGTGTGGTTCTGTTATGCTGTTGTTGGTATAACCTATTTTCCAGGATCGCAAAACCCAGAGCTGATGATTATTTCAAATCCATCAATGTCAAGGCGGCGTACCAGACCAACGAGCCTTTTATTTTGATAAATCAAGCAACACATATATTTTTCTTGGAAGACACATTTGCACGTAGCGATGACTGGAGAGTATTGCAAAGGTTTGAGCAGAGGAATTCATTTAATGAAGTTGCACAACAAGATGATGCTTACACTGCTCCTGATGTACAAGATAACACAGATGTTCCTAATATCTTTGAGAACCATCACGTCAATGACGCCGGCGAAAAGATTGTCTGTCGTGCTGTGGACATACAAGAGTTGATCAAGAAGAGACAACGTTCGAGGACGTTGAGGACGAAGAAGAAGATGACACCATGGGGAATTACGATTCAGACTGATACACATGGCGAAGATGTTGACGCTGCTGCTGCGGATGATGATTACATTGCTTTTGTCGTATTTGCCTGTCAGAAGACGTTTTTTTATCTACTATGTGAAATTGTGTTTGCTATGACAACTGAAACCTGATGAACATGTTGTTTAGTATTTTGCTGTGAGAACATCACTTGTTATGTATGCTGATTTGTGTTTGGTGATTGTATGACAACTAAAACATGATGACATTGTTGTTTAGTTGTACTCATATTTGGCTGTGAAACTTGAATTTGATGATATAGTTTGTTGTTGGACTGCAATTTTCTCGACGTCTTCGAATGAGAACAAAGCTGACCCGACAGGGCCTCTGCTATCTAATTATTTATATGAGCAAAAGGGGATACCCCCTGATTTCCGTTAATAGAAATCATTAGATGTTCAAAACACTACGCCCAGCCTGCTACACAGGTTTCATTCATTACTAGTTTCAGCAAAGTGCTCATGTCGTAGCCACTGAATACATCACGAGTGCTACATACACTGCAAATAAAGAGACAATCATCCTACAGAGCACATCGATTTTGCCCATTATCTTCACAAGCTCTTTCATCTCCTCATTGTTGTCAAGGCCGTTCAGCAGCTATTGCTTGGCCATGATCAGAGGAACTTCATCTTTAACCTTCTGCTCTACATCTTCCTCTTTTGCCGTTCCTTCAGTTACTTGTCCAACACCCCAACCTGCTGGTATTGGGATTCCTCGACTAACAAAATAATCAACGTAGTTGCATTCCCCCACATCAGCAACTTCCCAGAAATACAAATCACATGAATCCTCCCTTTTCTGCACGAATCAAATTGGTAGATTCACAACCAAACTATTAAAAATCAGCAACTGAAAGCAGCAAAACAACACTTAAACATATTATTACCCCATGTTTCGGACATTTGTAGAAGACTCGGCCAGGGTTGCAGATTGTGGTTGAGACGCGACGGATGACACTGCGTGATTTGCAGCAGTGGCACCACACCAACGGCAGCGGGTGGTGATGAGCAATCGGCTGCGGTGCGCGTGCCGGCGAGGGTGTGATGAGACCCACAGGCGATGGTACGGGTTGCGACTTGGCGCATATCTGGTTGTTGCCTGCTGAAGAGCAGGTGGACGAGCAGCCAGCGGACATGGTTGCTGCGGCTAGAGCTTTTGATGCTAGGCAGAGTAAGTAGAGAAGAGGAGAAGCGAACGTTGGATATGTCAGTTTCATTACTTGCATAGTAGCATAGCACCATATATATTCATAGTCTAGGTTTGGATTCGAACCAGCTACAGGAGCACGTCTTTCTTTTTTCTAAAACTCGGCAACGTCTCTTTACTGGTACACTAGCTTGTTCTATACGCCTTCCCAAGTCTTTGATTTTCTTTCCCTTTTTTTGCGAGGACCTGACAGCTGGGATCCACCGGAAGGGCCTTTGTATTTCACGAAAAAAACGTTCCCCCGTTGACATGTCGGACCCACCAGCTATATCTTCGCACGCAACGAAGTGCCTCCTTATTACGCACAAAAAAAATGAATACCCCCCTGCTAGCTCGGACCCACCATAGTGGGAGGATGACTTGTGGGACAACAAAGTTGACGGGGGTGGAGGGCTTTGTCAACTTAGTCAATATGAACGATTCTAGCTCCAGTGACCGTACAATGTCCATCCAACGGGCGTAGTGCTTCTTAAACCTCTGGTCTTCTTGCTCCAGCCGCCCAAAGCAGCGTCGGTCATGCCGCATGCTCCTACCTCCCGTGGCCGGCTGTGCTGCCGCGGAGGCCTCACCGCCCCCTACTATTCCCACCGCTGGCCAGGCCCTGCGGTGACGGTAGCCTCACACTGCAGCCGAACCAGTGAACCCTCGTACTCCTCTCCGCGCGGGCTTCCACTGCCGCATCTTCCCCGGCTCCACGTCTTCCCCTTCCTAGGCCTCGCCGTCGTCCACCGCCGTGGTGCTCTCCACACGGCGTGGTCAACGTGGTTAAGGAACGACTTCCATCGGAAGAGTACTGTACGTGGAGAGGCTGACAGCTGGGTCCATGGCCACAACCCAGTTTTTTTGTGATTTGCCAAGTAAGTCGCTTTGTCAGGCCTGTTGGGCTGCAAATCTTTCAAGACGAGGAGAGCTTTCATTCGTCTGGTCGAGAAAATGGCCCATCAGTAATGAGAAATGGGTTGTACATTTTTAAAACACATCAAACCGGCAATTAGTTTCAAATATCTTTTTTTTATTTCAAGATTTTAAATTACATTAATTTTTATGCGTGGAGAATTTGTTGGATTTTATATAGATATACATTTATTATTAAAATCAGTTTGAATGTGAGTCGAAATTTCGGGATTAAACATAGTTCGGACCGCACCGAAATATGCAAAAATTCGTATAATTTTTTAACCGTGGACACAATTTGGGCTGTAATGCTAACAAAAAGAATATGGGCTCCAAAAAAATCTTAAGAATTAGAAAATGGGCTGAAAATTATTAGAAATAATGGCAGATGGGATGTATGTTGTTTTCCATAGATTTGAGGCTTTCCTAAAAAAAGGTTGACGCAGAAGCAGTGACTATTCGATGTCCATCCAACGGCCGTCGTGCTTCTTCAATCTCCGCTCTTCCTGCTCCAGCCGCTCAAACAGGCGCCGGCGGGACTGCCTGCTCCCTCCTCCCCACGGCCGGCTCTGCTGCCGCGCAGGCCTCACCGCCCCACCGTACTCCCATCGCTGGCCTAGCCATCCCTCTACTCACCCACACCTGCTGTTATTCTCTGGCAACGGCAGACGAACCAGTAAACCCTCGTACAGTCGTACTCCCCTCCGCGTGGGAAACAACTGCCGAGTCTTCCCTGCCTCTGTGTCGTTCCCTTCGTAGGCCTCGCCGTCGTCCACCGCCCTGGTGCTCTCGGCGTGGCCTGGTCAACGTGGGCAACGACCGACATGCATCTGAAGTGGACTGTACGTGGAGAGGCCAACAGCTGGGTCCACGACCGCACACAAGGAAATGCCTCCTTATTACATGCAAATAATGATTCCTCCACCTGACATCAGGGACCCATCGAAAGGGCCTCTGTATTTCACGAAAAAATGTTACCGCCGTTGACAGCTCGGACCCACTAGCTATATCTTCGCACGCAAGGAAGTGCCTCCTTATTACACACAAAAAAAATGAATACTCCCCCTGTTAGCTGGGACCCAGTATAGTGGCAGGCTGACTTGTGGGGCCTACTAAGTTGACAGGGACAGAGGGCTTTGTAAACTTAGTCAATAATGCATGATTCTAGCTCCAGTGACCGTACGATGTCCATCCAACGGCCGTAGTGCTTCTTCAACCTCTGGTCTTCTTGCTCCAGCCGCCCAAACCAGCGCCGGTCGTGCCTCATGCTCTTGCCTCCCGTGGCCGGCTGCGATGCGGCGGAGGCCTCACCGCCCCCTACTACTCCCACCGCTGGCCAGGCCATCCCTCTACTCACCCACACCCCCTGTTACTCTGCGGCGACGGCAACCTCACACCGCAGCGAACCAGTGCCTTTGTACTCCTCTACGCATGGGCATCCACTGCCGCGTCTCCCCGGCTCCGCTTCGTCCTCTTCCTAGGCCTCGCCGTCGTCCACTACCCTGGTGCGCTCGGCACGGCATGGTCAACGTGGTCAAGGAACGGCTTCCATCGGACGTGGACTGTACGTGGAGAGGCTGACAGCTGGGTCCACAGCCGCAGCAAGGAAGTGCCTCCTTATTACGTGCAAAATAATTATTCCTCCACCTGACAGCAGGGACCCATCGGACGGGCCACCAGTATTTTGCGAAAAAAATTATTTCCCCCTGACTGCTGGGACCCACCAGACGGGCCGCCGTATTTCGCGAAAAAAACGTTCCCCCCACTGTCAGCTTGGACCCACCGGAAGTGCCTCCTCATTACGCACAAAAAATGAATACTCCCCCTGCTAGCTGGGACCCACCTTGGTGGGAGGCTGACTTGTGGGCCTACTAAGTTGACGGGGACGAAGGGATTTGTCAACTTAGTCAATATGAACGATTCTAGCTCTAGTGACCGTACGATGTCCATCCAACGGGTGTAGTGCTTCTTCAACCTCTGGTCTTCTTGCTCCAGCCGCCCAAAGCAGTGTCGGTCGTGCCGCATGCTCCTGCCTCCCATGGCCGGCTGTGCTACCGCGGAGGCCTCAACGCCCCCTACTATTCCCACCGCTGGCCAGGCCCTGCGGCGGCGGCAGCCTCACACCGCAGCTGAACTAGTGAACCCTCGTACTCCTCTCCGCGCGCGCGGGCTTCCACTGTCGCGTCTTCCCCGGCTCCCCATCGTCCCCTTCCTAGGCCTCGCCGTCGTCCACCGCCCTGGTGCTCTCGGCGCGGCATGGTCAACGTGGTCAAGGAACAACTTCCATCGGACGTGGACTGTACGTGGAGAGGCTGACAGCTGGGTCCATGATGGCAGCAAGGAAGTGCCTCCTTATTACATGCAAAATAATTATTCCTCTACCTGACAGCGAGGACCCACCGGACAGGCCACCGTATTTCGCCCCCTGACTGCTGGGACCCACCAGCTACATCTTCGTAGGAAAGGAAGTGCCTGACAGTCAGGACCCACCTGGTCGAAGCGTACGTAGCGTTGTCATTCTGGTCGCGAACGTGTACGTACATACTGGTTGATGTAGAGGCGCGCCCGTGTCGTAGTAGAGGCGCGCACGTAGCATGTACACGTACGTACAGCGGCCAGGGTGCAAGAAAGAAAATACTTCCACTTATGTGTACATACGGGCGGGGTCTCGAACGCCTACTCGCGCATACGTACGGCGAGGGCTCGTGTACATGGCTGGGTCGGAACGGAGAAACAGCGTCATCGTCGTGTTCATGGGGAGGCAACGGAATGCGTGGTCGTGTTCATCGGGAGGCAACGTGGCTAGGTCGGAACGGAATGCGTGGTCGTGTTCATCGGGAGGGCTTGGACGGAAGAGGCGATGGAAACGAGGCCTGGCGTACCGCACAACGGAGGAAACGGACCTCCTACGGTCGAAACGGGGGTCCTGTTGATCGGGAGGGGTGTGGCCTACCGCAAAATGGAGGAAACGAACCTCCTACGGTCGAAACGGGGGTCCTGTTGATCGGGAGGGGTGTGGCGTACCGCAAAACGGAGGAAACGGACTTGTGTTGGAGTGCTAAGGTCGAAACGGGGGTCCTGTTCATTGGGAGGGGTGTGGCGTATCGTAAAACAGGACTCCACGGGATACTGTTCATCTCCACCGTCGACCCCCTCCAGCCTCCACGAGCTACTGTTCATCCACCGTCGACCTCCTCCAACCTCCACCGGCTCCTGTTCATCCAGCCTCCATCGCGCACTACTCCACCGGCTACTGTTCAACCACCCCTCCACCGTCTACTGTTCATCCAGCGCTCCACACCACGGGGTCCTGTTCAACCACCCCTCCACGGGCACCCCTCCACCGTCTGCTATTCATCCTGCCCTCCACACCACGGGGTCGTGTTCATCCACCCCTCCACGGGCACCCCTCCACCGTCTACTATTCATCCAGCCCTCCACCACACCACGGGGTCCTGTTCATCCAGAGGCAACGCCACCGCTCACTGTTCATCCCCCCCCCCCCCCGCAACGCTCACTGTTCATCCCATCGATCGGCTTCAGTTAGCAGCAGTAGCCAAGGAATCGCTCGATCGGGTTCAGTTAACAGCCATCAATCGATCACTCGGGTTCAGCAACGCGTAGCCTGCAGTGCAATCACTCGGGTTCAGTTAGAGCCCAACACCTCGCTCGGGTTCAGTTAGAGCCAACGCCTCACACACACGCGCGTACGTGTATGAAAGAAACGCGCATCGCTCGGCCCCCGACCTCCCACCGTAATCGGGAACTCCCCGAAATTTTCCTCCCCCTCGCTTCTACCACGGTTTTTCCGTCATGGACGGCCCAAAGAATGTCATGCAGCTGCGTCTCCGGCCCGCCCAGGACGAAAAGCCCATTTTCTGTCATGATTTTTTGTCATAGAAGTAGGAGCCCACCACATCTATGATGATACCGGGTTTTGTCACAATTATCATCATAGAAGTGTCATATGTATGACAGGAAAAAAATTGTTCGGCCCAAAATGTCATGGATGTGTCTTTTTTTTGTAGTGCCTCCTCTGGTCAAACTGCTGCGAGGGGAGCTGGCTACGGTTGACTTGAGGCTATTGTTGAGTGCAAGGGAGGCCGGGGGCGCTATTTATAGCAGGGCAGCGTCGGTTCCTGACGGTAGCCGTGGATAAGCTCGACGGTGCGCTTGCTACTGTCGCCGGAGGCAACGTGGCGATGGCCGGATGGCTTCAGGGGCTAACGACGAACTCTCCACTATCCAAGGAAGCGAGCTGGCGCGCTGCGGTGGTTTGGGCGGTGCCGACCTGAGCAGGGGCGGGCTGCCGACGCCTGCGTGCCGCAAAAAGGCTCGCTGTGGCGGCGCTGCGAGGAGCCAGGGGTGGCAGCATGTCACGGGCGAACGGACAAGATCGTGGCTTGGTCCCTCGGGAAAGAAAAGACCAGGAGGTACGAAGTAAGCGCAACGCGGCGGCTCGGGCGCGTGGCTGCAGTTGGCGCACTCTGGGCGCGCCCAGTGCACGCCCACCAACCGCTCGGCGAAATGCCATGGCTCCCCAGAGGGCTTGGATGATACTGCAAGTTACCAGACCGGTTAGGGTGGTTACTAAATCTCTAGTGGACAAGCTGGCTAGGCAAATAAAGCAACTCTATAATGCTAACTAAAATCTATGCCAAAACGGTTCATGCACTCCAATTGTTCGACGAAATGCTAGGGGCATCCAGATGGTTTTGCAAGTGACCAAAATTTCCCGATCAGAGTCTCTTTAGGTACTAGAAAACATGGCATGGTTGGTTTGGGAAAAATCAAAACTTGATAGTGCAAGTTTTTGAGAAAGCCAAATCTGGACAGAAAAGAAAGGCTGTTATTGCATGGACCAAAAATACTCCAATGGGTCCACTCTCCTGGACTTAAGGGTTCTATAGGGTGGTCTATAACCAGGAAAAAGAATCATGGGTAAAAGGGCAAGTTAAAACATGGTTGCAGTAGAAATCACCAAGCTGGACCAGAATGAAGATGAGGATGATTTACTCAATTTTTTCAAAGAACATCAGTGGATTTTTGCATAAAGTTGAATTATATACTACCACTGACATCCCATAATTTTGGTGGAGGCTTTAAAGAAATATTTAAATAGGTTGTAGTGCAAAATTGCTAACTGGACCAGATTTGAAAATTTGGTGTAGAGCTCAAAATCTCCAGTGAATAGAAGATATTTTTGCATAAAAGTGATTTAAAAACATAACATGACATCCCCAAATTTTGGTTGGAATATTAAATAAATCTATCAAAGGGTTGTAGTTCAAATAGAGCTCCAAAACCAATAAAAATTCATTTTAAGGAAAGAAGTTCAGAAAAAAATAATTATGTAATTAAATCCACTGATAACAGAAATGTTTTTCTTGAGAGGATAAACAAGTCCAATAATATATTTGGAAAGTTTCACTTGGGGTAAAAAAACTCCATAATAACAAAGAAAAGAACGGTTCAGAAATTAAAAGAAAATCTAGAAAATTAAAGTTTAAGTTTCCTGGCAAAATTTTAATTAACAAAACAAGGTCAATTTTTTTGGGGTGTCACAATTACTCATATAAATAGAACCACCATTATTCTATGATTTAAATGAATAACCATCTCGTATCAAACAAGATCCAGATATAATGTTCATGCTCAACGCTGGCACCAAATAACAATTATTTAGGTCTAATACTAATCCCGAAGGTAGATGTAGAGGTAGCGTGCGGACCGCGATCACATCGACTTTGGAACCATTTCCCACGCGCATCGTCACCTCGTCCTTCGCCAGTGTTCGCTTAATCTGTAGTCCCTATTTCGTGTTGCAAATATTAGCAACAGAACCAGTATCAAATACCCAGGTGCTACTGCGAGCTCTAGTAAGGTACACATCAATAACATGTATATCCATATACCTTTGTTCACCTTGCCATCCTTCCTATCCGCCAAATACTTGGGGCAGTTCCGCTTCCAGTGACCAGTCTGCTTGTAGTAGAAGCACTCAGTTTCAGGCTTAGGTCCAGATTTGGGTTTCTTCTCCTGAGCAGCAACTTGCTTGCTGTTATTCTTGAAGTTCCCCTTCTTCTTCCCTTTGCCCTTTTTCTTGAAACTAGTGGTCTTGTTGACCATCAACACTTGATGCTCCTTCTTGATTTCTACCTCCGCAGCCTTTAGCATTGCGAAGAGCTCAGGAATTGTTTTGTCCATCCCTTGCATTTTATAGTTCATCATGAAGCTCTTGTAGCTTGGTGGCAGTGATTGGAGAATTCTGTCAATGACGCAATCATCCGGAAGATTAACTCCCAGTTGAATCAAGTGATTATTATACCCAGACATTTTGAGTATATGCTCAATGACAGAACTGTTCTCCTCCATCTTGCAGCTATAGAACTTATTGGATACTTCATATCTCTCAATCCGGGCATTTGCTTGAAATATTAACTTCAACTCCTGGAACATCTCATATGCTCCATGATGTTCAAAACATCGTTGAAGACCCAGTTCTAAGCCGTAAAGCATGGCACATTTAACTATCAAGTAGTCATCAGCTTTGCTCTGCCAGACGTTCTTAACATCGTCAGTTGCATTAGCAGCAGGCCTGGCACCCAGCGGTGCTTCCAGGACGTAATTCTTCTGTGCAGCAATGATGATAATCCTCAAGTTACGGACCCAGTCCGTGTAATTGCTACCATCATCTTTCAACTTTGCTTTCTCAAGGAACGCATTAAAATTCAACGGAACAACAGCACGGGCCATCTATCTACAATCAAACATAAACAAGCAAGATACTATCAGGTACTAAGTTCATGATAAATTTAAGTTCAATTAATCATATTACTTAAGAACTCCCAATAGAAAGACATCTCTCTAATCTTTTAAGTGATCACGTGATCCAAATCAACTAAACCATAACCGATCATCACGTGAAATGGAGTAGTTTTCAATGGTGAACATCACTATGTTGATCATATCTACTATATGATTCACGCTCGACCTTTCGGTCTCAGTGTTCCAAGGCCATATCTGCATATGCTAGGCTCGTCAAGTTTAACATGAGTATTCTGCGTGTGCAAAACTGGTTTGCACCCGTTGTAGATGGACGTAGAGCTTATCACACCCGATCATCACGTGGTGTCTGGGCACGACGAACTTTGGCAATGGTGCATACTCAGGGAGAACACTTTTATCTTGAAATTTAGTGAGAGATCATCTTATAATGCTACCGTCAATCAAATCAAGATAAGATGCATAAAAGCTAAACATCACATGCAATCAATATAAGTGATATGATATGGCCATCATCATCTTGTGCTTGTGATCTCCATCTCCGAAGCAACATCATGATCACCATCGTCATCGACGCGACACCTTGATCTCCATCATAGCATCGTTGTCGTCTCGTCAATCTTATGCTTCTACGACTATCGCTACCGCTTAGTGATAAAGTAAAGCATTACAGGGCGATTGCATTGCATACAATAAAGCGACAACCATATGGCTCCTGCCAGTTGCCGATAACTCAGTTACAAAACATGATCATCTCATACAATAAAATTTAGCATCATGTCTTGACCATATCACATCACAACATGCCCTGCAAAAACAAGTTAGACGTCCTCTACTTTGTTGTTGCAAGATTTACATGGCTGCTACTGGGCTTTAGCAAGAACCATTCTTACCTACGCATCAAAAACCACAACGATAGCTTGTCAAGTTGGTGTTGTTTTAACGTTCGCAAGGACCGGGCGTAGCCACACTCGGTTCAACTAAAGTTGGAGAAACTGACACCCGCCAGCCACCTGTGTGCAAAGCACGTTCGCAGAACCAGTCTCACGTAAGCGTACGCGTAATGTCGGTCCGGGCCGCTTCATCCAACAATACCGCCGAACCAAAGTATGACATGTTGGTAAGCAGTATGACTTATATCGCCCACAACTCACTTGCGTTCTACTCGTGCATATAACATCAACGCATAAAACCTGGCTCGGATGCCATTGTTGGGGAACGTAGTAATTTCAAAATTTTCCTACGCACATGCAAGATCATGGTGATGCATAGCAACGAGAGGGGAGAGTGATGTCCACGTACCCTCGTAGACCGAAAGAGGAAGCGTTATAACAACGTGGTTGATGTAGTCGTACGTCTTCATGGCCCGACCGATCAAGCACCGAAACTACAGCACCTCCGAGTTCTAGCACATGTTCAGCTCGATGACGATCCCCGGACTCCGATCCAGCAGAATGTCGGGGAAGAGTTTCGTCAGCACGACGGCGTGGTGACGATCTTGATGTTCTACCGTCGCAGGGCTTCACCTAAGCACCGCTACAATATTATCGAGGATTATGGTGGAGGGGGGCACCGCACACTGCTAAGAGATCAATGATCAATTGTTGTCTCTCTAGGGTGCCCCCCTGCCCGCGTATATAAAGGAGCAAGGGGGAGGCCGGCCGGCCCTCTATCGCGTGTCCCCAAGAGGGGAATCCTACTAGGACTTCATGTCCTAGTAGATTTCCACCTAAAGGGAGAGAGGGGAAAGGAAGGAGAGGAAGAGGGAGAAAGAAAGGGGGGCGCCACCCCCCCTCTCCTAGTCTAATTTGGACCAGAGGCGGAGGGGGCGCGCGACCAGCCCTGGCCGCCCCTCTCTCTCTCCACGAAGGCCCAACAAGGCCCATTAGTTCCCTCGGGGCTACCGATAACCCTCCGGCACTCCAGTTTAATCCGATACTTCTCAAGAACACTTCTGGTGTCCGAATATAGTCGTCCAATATATCAATCTTGATGTCTCGACCATTTCGAGACTCCTCGTCATGTCCGTGATCACATCCGGGACTCCGAACAACCTTCGGTACATCAAAACATATAAACTCATAATGAAACTGTCATCGTAACGTTAAGTGTGCGGACCCTACGGGTTCGAGAACAATGTAGACATGACCGAGACACGTCTTCGGTCAATAACCAATAGCGGAACCTGGATGCTCATATTGGCTCCTACATATTCTATGAAGATCTTTATCGGTCAGACGGCATAACAACATAAGTTGTTCCCTTTGTCATCGGTATGTTACTTGCCCGAGATTCGATCGTCGATATCTTAATACCTAGTTCAATCTCGTTACCGGCAAGTCTCTTTACACGTTCCGTAATACATCTTCTCACAACTAACTCATTAGTTGCAATGCTTGCAAGGCTTATGTGATGTGCATTACCAAGAGGGCCCAGAGATACCTCTCCGACAATCGGAGTGACAAATCCTAACCTCGAAATACGCCAACCCAACATGTACCTTAGGAGACACCCGTAGAGCTCCTTTATAATCACCCAGTTATGTTGTGACGTTTGGTAGCACACAAAGTGTTCTTCCGGCAAACGGGAGTTGCATAATCTCATAGTCATAGGAACATGTATAAGTCATGAAGAAAGCAATAGCAACATACTAAACGATCGGGTGCTAAGCTAATGGAATGGGTCATGTCAATCACATCATTCTCCTAATGATGTGATCCCGTTAATCAAATGGCAACACATGTTTATGGTTAGGAAACATAACCATCTTTGATCAACGAGCTAGTCAAGTAGAGGCATACTAGTGACACTCTGTTTGTCTATGTATTCACACAAGTATTATGTTTCCGGTTAATACAATTCTAGCATGAATAATAAACATTTATCATGATTTAAGGAAATAAATAATAACTTTATTATTGCCTCTAGGGCATATTTCCTTCACATTTTTCGATCCTTTTGGTCATTCGATGACAAAGGGGGATAAATTTGAGTTAGTCTTCAAGCGGGTCTACCTATATGGGATTTTTTTGCTAAGTTAAAACTCTCGTTCTTTTGAAGACTTTGCTGGATTGAGTTGTAAACTTAAACCCGATGGTGGTCTGATACTTTTGTTGTGTTCTTCTGCATTCTTATTCCTCATATATGTTAATGCACACATGTTGAATTACATCAGTCACCATATTTCATCATGCATTTCAAATTCTTCATATTATATGTTAAATGCGTGTATGAATTACAAGATATAGGGGGAGATCTCCATGATTCTACTCTTCAAGTGTGCACTGCTTAAAAAGCAAATTCCTCACTATGCACAACTTCAGGGGGAGTTCTTCTATATCTTGCAATAAAATTCCTCAATATCAGTATTTACACTTCATATGTTTATCCCCATTGAAAACTTAACCTATATTGTCATCAATCACCAAAAAGGGGGAGATTGTAAGTGCATCTAGTGCCCCTTAGTGATTTTGGTGTATTGAAGACTTATAGGTTAAGGGACTGATGCGTTTGTGAGTGTACACGGGTCTATAAGTCTATGAGGAGTTTGATATTTACAAAGAAAGTCGACCCCTAAAAATGAAGTTCTTCGATTGAAGACTTTGGATTTCTGATGACTTTGAAAGTGAAGAAATTGATGTGATCGTGAAGACTTGGTATTCATACGAGGAACATGAAGCATGAAGATTTTTGTTTTCGTAGTTTCAATTTGTCTTTCTTGAGTCATAGGAAACACCGTACTACTAAAGGGGGTCGAGGAAATACTAAGGAAAAGTTTCCAAGTGATGCTCAACTCAAAATCCTACACCTACCAATCCCTTCGAGTGAAGCCATTGGAAATATCATACAGTTCAGTGAATTTCTTCAGTAACAGAGATGAAGTTCTTCTGGTCTGTGAGGAATTTGTTCTGACTGAGGAGTTAGGAATTCGCCAGTGCAGATTGCCTACAAGTGAGGAACATGATAGCCCTGAGGAATTTGATAGTCAAATTTCTGACCGTTGTTGTGCTACACGCCAGCTGTCCCAAAATATCTTCCCACCTAACGGTCATATCATTGAAGGGCATTTATGTCTTATCATGTCGTGTTGCTCCATAGGCTATAAATAGCCGCCCCCTACAACCACTAGCTAGTTGGCCGCTCCGAGAGAAACTAACACTTGTCAATCGAGAGCATCCCATCCTCCTAGGACTTTGAGCGAAAAACATCAAGTGAGGAAAACCCAAACCCAAACACCTGCAAACCCAAAGTGATTGAGCATCACTAAAGAGATTGATCCTGCGTGGATCCGACACTTGTTACCTTTTAAGATTGTGCATCTTCCATATGGTTAGGCGTCATGGTCTAGAGCATCCAAGAGGAAATTGTGGATCGCCGAGTGACCGAGTTTGTGAAGGTTTGGAAGTTACCTGAAGACTTACCACAAGTGATTGGGCGAGGTCTGTGTGACCTTAGCTCAAGGATAATACGGTGAGGACTGTGTGTCCTCAGGTTTAAATACCTAGCCACTCCAACCAGACGTACAACTGTCACAGTAGTTGGAACTGGTCTACCAAATCATTGTCTTCACCAAGCCTAGTGGTTCTATTTCCTCAACTCTTTCATTTCCTCATTACTGTGTTGTGTGCTTGTTCATATCTGTTTGAAGAGTTTGACTGAAGACTTTCTCAATTTCCTCAGTTTAATTTCTTCAGTCTGTTTGTCTTCATCCTGTTTTATCCTGTGCTTACGCTTTCTGTACTTTGTGTTTGTTTTCATTTCATCATGATGACTGTGCTTATGTTATGTTATGTATGCATCTGAGTACTTATTCCGATGCATGTAGTTCTTTGCTAATGAATTCCCTCACCCTGAAATTCCTCAGTGAAGAATTCATAAAAATCGCCTATTCACCCCCCTCTAGTCGACTTAACGCACTATCAGCGGGCGCTACAGCAGAGTGTGCGGCAGGTGACCATGGCGCAGGGCAGTGGGCGGCACCAGTGGTCAACGGCTGTCGGGGGAAACGACACCTATGGGATCACCAGGAATCCCTTTTGCTACGGTTGGCGGGCGCGGGGCTATGGAAAGAGCAGGATTGAGAGATCAACGCGAGGGGATTATCCAGGTTCGGGCCGCAAGTGATGCATAATACCCTACTCCTGCTGGTTTTTGTTTATCTGGTGTTCTTGGACTAGCTACAAGGCGCGCAGGGTCCAAAAAGTCTGAATCCCCTCCCAGTATGCCGCGGGCCTCCCTTTATAGACAAAGGGGCTCCCACAGTGGCACATAGGAGGTGGAAAGCTATATAGTGGTCGAGTCTATCCTCTGGCAAGGAAGCTCGTCCCAGCTGTCGCCGCCTCACCTAGCTTCGACGCGCGTCCGAGTTGACGAGGTGGGTAGTACCACGCTGGCATGCTGGCTGCTGAGTTGGTGCGGTGGCAGAGCCTTCACGAAGATCTGCAGGCCACCACACAGGTGCTTGTTGAGTTGGCCTAGAGGCCGCACAACGCCACGCAGGTGTTCGCCTAGTTGGTGGGCTGGCAGCTGCATGGGAACAACGGCGGAGTTTTGGGAGATGTGGGCCTGGCTGCGGCCCCGCGGATGTCTTCGGCAACAGTCTTGTCGGGGCCCCGGCAAGGGTCTTGCCATGGCGTCGTGGTCGTCCCCGGCAAGGGACTTCTTAGGGGTCTCGTGGGCATCCTTGGCAAGGATCTTGCCGAGGATCTTCGTCTTCTAGTTATTTATATCTAGTCTTGTATGCTTCTGGTCTTCACAAAGATCTATGTGCCACCACGAAGGCGCCTCCCGAGCTTTGGTTCCAGTGTGGTTGAGGGCGTCAGAACTCTCAGGCTCAAGGGTGGCAGCCCTGCTTGTGTTGGGCGAGTTTCCCCGGCAAGGTCCTTGCCGGGGTTGTGGAGGTCGCCCCGGCAAGACCTTGTCGGGGGTGTCCATCTGGCCCTTCCGCTCTTCGTGTTTCCGGCTTGGCATTGGTCTAGCCGTCTTGTGCCTTTACTTCCTCTGGCCCGCCAAGCGTGGCTAGGGGTGTGGGGCTGCGACTGCCCACGCACAAGTAAAGGGGTTCAAAAAGGGACCCCTACTTTTGTACACCGATAGGAGCCCCCGGGCCTGGGCCACATATAAGCGCGGGGCGTTATTGGGCAAGGCATAGAACGATGCGCGGGGCGTTATTGGGCCAGGCATAGAACGGTCCGCGGGCGCGCGTGTGGTGGAGTTTTTACCGCAGTAACTCCCTCGCCTGATGTGCTTCCCCACGACCCGCGTTGAATGTGCGACGCAGGGGTCGTGTGTGACGTGGGGGTCATTCGTGGGGCGGTTGCTGCCCTCATGTGTCACGTCGTAGTAAAGAGGCAGCTCGCGCCTTCCCCATAAAAAGAGGAAAATGTAGGGGCGCGGCTCATTTACTAAGTGGACTTGAGTCATGGCCTTCATGGTGCCCGTGCCCCACGATCATGGGGTGGAAAACGGTCGCTTCACTCGTCTCCTCGATTTCGGCTTGCTTGCCACGTGTCCCCCATGCCTCGAAGATGGTAGGCGGTGGACGCGGGGGCAACGGGCCGTAAATGACGAGCAGGGAATCGGGTCGTTGCTGATTGGAGCAGCGGGTCAGTCTTGATTCCCTGTGCCCCTGGTAGCCGGATTGGTTAAGTGGGGCGGCCGAGCCCCAGCCCCGCCCCTTTACAAGAAGGGGACAGGATGGCACCCCTCAATCTTTCATCATTCATCTCCTTCCACCTTGGCTCCTTCCTTTCTTCTGCTATGGGGAGAGGGCGCCGGCACTCCGATGGCAGCGACAAGGGTCTCTGCTCGACAGCGCGCCCCTCCTTCCCAAGAGCTCGTGGTGGCGGAGCCGACCGTGAGAGGAAGGGGTAGGGGCGGGGGTGAGGCTGAGGCTGCCGTGGCGCTCGGGGAAGAGGAGGACGGGGCAGCGCACTGGCCTCGCCTCCGCCAGCGGCCCCTCCCCCAATGGAGGGCCACGTCGGAGACAAGCCCCGTGAGTTCATCATCACGCTGCACCAGCCAGTGTGCCGTCGTCTTCGTCTCCCTACTCCGTTCACTCGGGAGATGGAGCTCGACCCGCCACAGGCTCTGATGTTGCATATGAGGGGCTGGGGGAATGGCAACATGTGGGTCGACGTCGACTTCCCCACCCCTCACGTCATGTATCTTCGTCGTGGATGGAAGACCTTCGCTCGTGCCCACAGCCTATCGGAGGGGCTCGTTCTCCACTTCCAATTAATGGAGAACGTCCTGCTCTCCGTCAAGGTCTTTGGGCACTTGGGAACTCGCCTAAGGTGTTGTGTGGAGAGATCCTCTGATGATGAACACTCCTCCTCAAGCGGGAGTGACGAGGAGGACAGCGACAACGACGACGAGGGTGTCAAGCGGGAGGACGCCGACTCCGACTCTGACTGACCGCGTCGCCCTCTGATACGTCTCCGTCGTATCTACTTTTCCAAACACTTTTGCCCTTCTTTTGGAGTCTAACTTGTATGATTTGAATGGAACTAACCCGGACTGACGTTGTTTTGTAGCGACCCGACCCGAATGGATCAAGTCTCTGTGCTTAAGTGTCATCCCTGGATCGATATGCTGACACACACAGTACTCGAGGATTTATAACAGAGGTAAATCACAACTATAAAATAACGTAAATACTATTACCTGAATCCAAAATAGCGGAAGTAACAAGGTTGTGGATTCCCATCAACACCAACGGCAAAGTTGAGTGTAGAAATCGTAACCCTAACGTATCACTTACTCGTCGTAAGAAGTCCTGCAACATGAGATATTGCAGCCACAAAGGTTCAGTACATTGAATGTACTGGCAAATTCACACCATAGAGAATGATGAACAATGACTATCACTACATGCATATATGGCTGGTGGAAAAGCTCTATGGTTATAAGGTTTTTGCGAAAAGCCAATTATTCCCTACTACAAAGGAATAAATTTTATTTAACTATCATGGTGGTTATTAAACATTGAGAATGGTTGACAGCATTCTCAATCCGAATTAAGTATCATCATTAGAACGCAACAATATTAATTAAAGTAACGTGATGAGATCAACATGATAATCCAAGAACTAGATACTCAAGACGTCCATAACCGGGGACACGGCTAATCATGATTAGTTTGTACACTCTGCAGAGGTTTGCGCACTTTTACCCACAACACTCGATCGCCTCCGTTGGATTTCTCGCACTACATGGTGTTTGAGAAATGGATGACCGAGAGATAGTCTTTCAGAAGCGCTAGCACCTTACGATGGATAGACCGGTACACCTACTTTCCCCTACATCTGCTAGTCTACCCTGTAAGAGTTCGCACGACTTAATCAACTATGCCAGAGCCCATAATGGCTTGTGGCTGCACACAGAAGTTTCTAGTATGAATAATCTCATGATCCCTTTGAGCCTGGGTGGCGGTCCATAAAAGAAACAGGCAATCCTGGTCTACCCAGGTGCCTAGACACGCAATCCTGGAATAACTAGGTACCTCAATCCACCCAGATGTGTGTTTAAGTTGCCACCTTAAGTAAACCGTTAATTAACAATCTCACATCTATCACGGATACTCTCAAAAACCCAATCCACGTCTACGAGCATAGCATGGCAATATAAGCATAACGTAATAGTAACTCCCATGGGTTGAATGCAGGGAATAGGTTCCTACCTCATCAACTACTTCCCAATACCCACATTTTATCAAATCCTACTCATGCAATGTTTGAGGGTTGAAACTAATGCATAAAACTGGGTATGAAAAGGGATATGATCAAAGTGTGAACTTGCCTGCATTGTTGATGAAGATGATTCACATTCAAAACTCTTGATAGTTCTACTCGTCACACTCCGGTCAATCTATCATAAGCAAGCAATAGTAACCACACATAAGCAATCACTCAAAAGATCGGAAAGATCGAAGAAGTCGATTCGGAAAACATCAAAACCAAGAAAATAGCTCTTTCTACATAAAACAATTTCTAACAGTACCAAAATTATGTGAATTTGGCCTTATCAGGAAGTTTAGGTCAAGAGCTTTAATCTGCAAAAAGAATCAACCAAAACGGAGTTATGAAACTCAAAGAAGTTTGAATCTAAATCTGATCTAATTCAAAATTTGAAATTTCAAAAACATGTTTGAGTTGGTTTACTGGATAGAGGGGTTCGTAAATAAAAAGTGGGTGTTGGTTTCGTTGAATTTGGACAAACGAGCAAAAGGTTATAGTCGTTTGAAAACAAGGGGCTGATCTGCAAAGAAAATATTCACGGATGGGTTCCTGGCCGAAATTAAAAGAAAAAGAAAAATCCTATCGAATGAACGTTCGCTACCGAACGCTAACGAACGAACTTGTTCACTGCAGAAGCTACCATAGTGAACGTTTGCTAATTGAAGAAAAACGTTTTTTTAAAGAGAATCGATCTGGTCCATTGGATCCAGATCTGACGGCGAGGGAGGAGCGGGGAATTACCGCGGCGGCGGCGGCGGTCAACGGCGAGCCGGGACGGCGGAGGGGGCTCGGGTCCGGCCTGGGCGGTGGCTCCGGTCGTCCAGGAGGGCGGTGAAGGGGCCGGGGAGGGGCAGCGCGGCGAGGCGAGGAGGAT
Source organism: Aegilops umbellulata (assembly GCA_032464435.1). Taxonomy (NCBI): domain Eukaryota; kingdom Viridiplantae; phylum Streptophyta; class Magnoliopsida; order Poales; family Poaceae; genus Aegilops; species Aegilops umbellulata. The sequence continues at coordinate 105,869,468 of CP136055.1, forward strand.
GGCGGCGTCGGCGGTGGTTCGCGGGGACGGGACGGAGCGGGGCTGCGGCGGTGGATCTAGCCGGCGGCGGCGGCTTTCGGCGGATGTGGCATGTCGGCTGAGGGAGAGAGAGGCCGGGGTTTCACCTTTTAAAGGCGAAGGGTAGGAGCGCGGCTTGGAGGAGGGGCCAGGCGGACGCGGAGTCCGGTCGAGATACGACCGTCGAGGCGGCGGCGGTCGCGGCAGCGTGCCCGAGCAGGATTCCCGCTCGGGGAAGGAGACGGCGGCGGTGGGCGCTGGGCTGGGCCTTGGCCTGGCAGGAGCTTGGCCGGCCCAGTTCGCGGAAGAAAGTTTTTTTTGACAAATTTTTCAGAAAATAAAATAAAACCAAAAACAAATAAAAATATACTACAGGCATATTATATATCAAAATTTTTAGAAAAAGATTTTCTACAGCATGGACATTTTTATAATGCCAAATAAAATCCACACAATTTCAAATAAAGCAAAGAGTGCTACTGCCCTACTAAAATCCAATAAAAATCATTTTAAAAATACCAAAATTAATTCAAATTTATTTCTCTCAAATTTTCTGATGTAGGGAATCATGTTACCCTATTTTCCATATATTTTATTTTTGGAGAAATATAATTTGAATAAAATCCAAATAACTCCAAATTGAAAAATAATTCCAAAAGGACTTTAAATTTGATCCTTTTAACTCCCAACTCATATTTCATATAGTTTGAAGAAGCCATTTTATCTTCTCTCATGAAAATCATTGAGTTGCTTGAAGTTTCTGAATTGGAAATATTCTCAAATGAAATTCAAATATTTTCAACACCCCTTGTCATTTAAATAAATGGAAGAAGTCATGTCATCTTCTCTCCAGGGTTTTGTGATGAAAAGAATTTGAATTTACGGAGATCAGAAAGCAAAGACGAAAGTTTGGGAAAGTCCTTTTATTCCCTCTCATTTAACTTTGAAAAGTTTCAAATTCACTCACTTTCAGTCAATCAATCACACAACAATCAAACAATCTATCTATTTATTATAACATTCCAAAATTTAGAATTTTGGGATGTTACAAACCTACCACCTTAAAATGAATCTCGTCCTCAAGATTAGGAGAGGCTAGCAAGAAATAGGTTAGGGTTTGGGGTCTTCTCAAAATCCATCAATCGTCTCCGGGGTCTCGGGTGCTGCCACCCTTAAAAACATTGTTACGGTCCCATCAATACTCATATACTCCATCCTTATTCTTGACAGGGCCGGTCTTCTCAGATCTTCAGTATAATTCCTTTCTATGGGCTCTTCCGGTAACAGCATAACCTTTTCCTCAATTCTTTTGTCCTTTTATATTGGTAGGAGGGCGGCGAAGGGGCCGGGGAGGGGCGGCGTGGCGAGGCGAGGAGGATGGCAGCGTCGGCGGTCGTCCGCGGGGACGGGACGGAGCGGGGCGGCGGCGGTGGATCTAGCCGGCGGCGGCGGCTTTCGGCGGATGCGGCGCGTCGGCTGAGGGAGAGAGAGGCCGGGGTTTCGCCTTTTAAAGGCGAAGGGGAGGAGCGCGGCTTGGAGGAGGGGCCAGGCAGACGCGGAGTCCGGTCGGGACGCGACCGTCGAGGCGGCGGCGGCAGCGTGCCCAAGAAGGATTCCCGCTCGGGGAAGGAGACGGCGGCGGTGGGCGCGGGGCTGGGCCGGCCCAGTTCGGCGGAAGAAAGTTTTTTTAACAAATTTTTCAGAAAATAAAATAAAACCAAAAACAAATAAAAATATACTATAGGCATATTATATATCAAAATTTTCAGAAAAAGATTTTCTACAACATGGACATTTTTATAATGCCAAATAAAATCCACACAAATTCAAATAAAGCAAAGAGTGCTACTGCCCTACTAAAATCCAATAAAAATCATTTTAAAAATACCAAATTAATTCAAATTTATTTCTCTCAAATTTTCTGATGTAGGGAATCATGTTACCCTATTTTCCATATATTTTATTTTTGGAGAAAAATAATTTGAATAAAATCCAAATAACTCCAAATTGAAAAATAATTCCAAAAGGACTTTAAATTCGATCCTTTTAACTCCCAACTCATATTTCATATAGTTTGAAGAAGTCATTTTATCTTCTCTCATGAAAATCATTGAGTTGCTTGAAGTTTCTGAATTGGAAATATTCTCAAATGAAATTCAAATATTTTCAACACCCCTTGTCATCTAAATAAATGGAAGAAGTCTGGTCATCTTCTCTCCAGGGTTTTGTGATGAAAAGAATTTGAATTTACGGAGATCAGAAAGCAAAGACGAAAGTTTGGGAAAGTCCTTTTATTCCCTCTCATTTAACTTTGAAAAGTTTCAAATTCACTCACTTTCAGTCAATCAATCACACAACAATCAAACAATCTATCTATTTATTATAACATTCCAAAATTTAGAATTTTGGGATGTTACAAACCTACCACCCTTAAAATGAATCTCGTCCTCGAGATTCGGAGAGGCTAGCAAGAAATAGGTTTGGGTTTGGGGTCTTCTCAAAATCCATCAATCGTCTCCGGGGTCTCGGATGCTGCCACCCTTAAAAACATTGTTACGGTCCCATCAATACTAATATACTCCATCCTTATTCTTGACAGGGCCGGTCTTCTCAGATCTTCAGTATAATTCCTTTCTATGGGCTCTTCCGGTAACAGCATAACCTTTTCCTCAATTCTTTTGTCCTTTTATATTGGTAGGAGGGCGGCGAAGGGGCCGGGGAGGGGCGGCGTGGCGAGGCGAGGAGGATGGCGGCGTCGGCGGTCGTCCGCGGGGACGGGACGGAGCGGGGCGGCGGCGGTGGATCTAGCCGGCGGCGGCGGCTTTCGGCGGATGCGGCGCGTCGGCTGAGGGAGAGAGAATGACCTGAAACTCCACGAGATGTCTTATAAAAAATAAAAAAAATCCTCGCCAAAGATGAAGACCAGGGGGCCCACACCCTGTCCACGAGGGTGGTGGCGCGCCCCCTACCTCATGGGCCCCCTGGACACCCTCCGACGCCAACTCCAACTCTATATATTGGCTTTCGGGGAGAAAAAAATAAGAGAGAAGAAATCACCACGTTTTACGATACGGAGCCACCGCCAAGCCCTAAAACCTCTGGGGAGGGCTGATCTGGAGTTCGTTCGGGGCTTCGGAGAGGGGGATTCGTCGCCGTCGTCATCATCAACCATCCTCCATCACCAATTTCATGATGCTCACCGCCGTGCGTGAGTAATTCCATCGTAGGCTTGCTGGACGGTGATGGGTTGGATGAGATTTATCATGTAATTGAGTTAGTTTTGTTAGGGTTTGATCCCTAGTATCCACTATGTTCTGAGATTGATGTTGCTATGACTTCGCTATGCTTAATGCTTGTCACTAGGGCCCGAGTGCCATGATTCTGAACCTATTATGTTTTCATGAATATATGCGAGTTCTTGATCCTATCTTGCAATTCCATAGTCACCTACTATGTGTTATGATTCGGCAACCCCGAAGTGACAATAATCGGGACCACTCTCGGTGATGACCATAGTTTGAGGAGTTCATGTATTCACTATGTGCTAGTGCTTTGTTCCGGTTCTCTATTAAAAGGAGGCCTTAATATCCCTTAGTTTTCAATAGGACCCAGCTGCCACGGGACGGTAGGACAAAAGATGGCATGCAAGTTCTTTTCCATAAGCACGTATGACTATATACGGAATACATGCCTACATTATATTGATGAATTGGAGCTAGTTCTGTGCCACCCTATGTTATGACTGTTACATGATGAACCGCATCCGGCATAATTATCCATCACTGATCCGGTGCCTACGAGCTTTCCATATACTGGTTCTCGCTTATTTACTTTCTCGCTGCTACTGTTACAATCACTACAAAATACCAAAAACATTACTTTTGATGTCCTTACTTTCATTACCGTTACCACCACTATCATATTACTTTGCTACTAAACACTTTGCTGCAGATACTAAGTTTCCAGGTGTGGTTGAATTGACAACTCAGCTGCTAATACTTCAGAATATTCTTTGGCTCCCCATGTGTCGAATCAAAAAATTTGGGTTGAATACTCTATCTTCGAAAACTGTTGCAATCCCCTATACTTGTGGGTTATCAAGACCTTTTTCTGGCGCCGTTGCCGGGGAGCATAGATCTATTCTTTGAGTCACTTGGTATTTATATCTGCTGGACACTATGAAGAACTTGAAAGACGCTAAGACAAAAATTTATCCCTCAACTACGAGGGGAGGTAAGGAACTCCCATCTAGCTCTGCACTTGATTCACCTTCTGTTATGAGTAAGCTTGCGACACCTAAACCTGCTTCTGCTATTCGTTCCGATATGTTGCATGTTATTGATGATGCCACTTCTGTTATGCATGATACTTATGATGAAACTGCCTCTATGCCTGATACTACTGTGCCCCTTAGTGAATTTCTTGATGAACAAATTGCTAGGGCTAGAGAAAAAGAAATTATTGAATCTGAATATAATGATGAAAGTGATGATGAAAATATGCCTGTTATTCCCGAGGGTTATGTTTTTTATATGGGATCTTCTGCCGCTATTTTAGCTTGCAAAGATAGATATGAACTCAATAGGTTATTAGCTAAATGGAACAAAGAGTCACTTAGAGATAAAATGAAACCTGGCCCTGCTTTTGCTACTTCACCTATCTGTGTTCCTGATAAGGATTATGAATTCTCTATTGATCCTGATATAATTACTTTGGTTGAATCTGATCCTTTTATGGCTATGAATCTGAAACTATTGTGGCACATCTTACTAAATTAAATGATATAGCCACCCTGTTTACTAATGATGAGAGATCACGTTACTTTTATATACTCAAGATATTTCCGTTCTCATTAAAGGGTGATGCTAAGATATGGTTTAATTCTCTTGATCCTGGTTGTGTGCGTAGTCCCCAGGATATGATTTATTACTTCTCTGCTAAATATTTCCCTGCTCATAAGAAACAAGCTGCTTTAAAGGAAATATACAACTTTGTGCAAATTAAAGAAGAGAGTCTCCCACAAGCTTGGGGGAGGCTTCTCAAGTTACTTAATGCTTTGCCTGATCATCCTCTTAAGAAACCTGGAATACTTGATATCTTTTATAATGGACTAACTGATGCTTCTAGAGATTACTTGGATAGTTGTGCTGGTTCTCTTTTCAGGGAAAGAACACAGGATGAAGCTGAAATTCTATTGAATAATATGTTGACAAATGAAAATAATTGGGCACCTCCTGAGCCAGCTCCTGCTCCAATTAATGATCCTATTCCTAAACCAACTCCGAAGAAGAGAGGTGTTCTATTTCTCATTCCCGAAGATATGCAGGAGGCAAAGAAAACTATGAAAGAAAAAGGTATTAAAGTTGAAGACGTTAAGAATTTACCTCCTATTGAAGAAATACATGGTCTTAATTCACCGCCTGTTGAAGAAATATATGATCTCAATCCTTTATTTATTGAAGAACCTCCTAATCCCGATATCCCGACACAGGTAGTAAAGGTAAATTCTCTCTATCGATATGATAAAGTTGAAGTCCATCCTACTAAAATTGCTAGTCAGTGCTTGGATGAGTTTGATAACTTTATGTTTAAGCAAGACGACTTCAATGCTTATTTTCGTAGACAATTAAAACAAAATGCTTATATGATTAAACGCTTGGGTGATTATATGCCTAATATTAGAGGTGAACTTAAACTTGTTAGCAAACATGCTTCTATGGTTACCACTCAAGCAGAACAAGTACTTAAAGCTCAAAAAGAAGTGCTTGATGAAATGAATAGTAAGAAAAATGATTATGCTGTTAAAGTGGCTACTAGAACTTGTAGAATGACTCAGGAACCTTCGTATCCTGAAGGCCACCCTAAGAGAATCGAGCAAGATTCTCAGAGAAATAATATTGATGCACCTAGTTCTTCTAAAAAGAAGAAAAAAAATGATAGAACTGTGCAAACTTCTAGTGAACCTGTTGGTGAACCACCTGATAATCCAAATGATATCTCTGTGTCCGATGCTGAAACACAATCTGGTAATGAACATGAACCTAATGAAAATGTTAATGATGATGTTCATGATGATGCTCAACCTAGTAATGATAATGATGTAGAAGTTGAACCTGCAGTTGATCTTGATAACCCACAATCAAAGAATCAACATTATGATAAGAGACACTTTGTTGCTAGGAAACATGGTAAAGAAAGAGAACCTTGGGTTCAGAAACCCATGCCTTTTCCTCCCAAACCATCCAAGAAAAAGGATGATGAGGATTTTGAGCGCTTTGCTGAAATGATTAGACCTATCTTTTTGCGTATGCGATTGACTGATGTGCTCAAAACAAATCCTTATGCTAAATATATGAAAGATATCATTACTAATAAAAGAAAGATACCGGAAGCTAAAATTTCCACCATGCTTGCTAATTATACTTTTAAGGGTGGAATACCAAAGAAACTTGGAGATCCCGGAGTACCTACTATACCTTGCTCCATTAAAAGAAATTATATTAAAACTGCTTTATGTGATCTTGGAGCTAGTGTTAGTGTTATGCCTCTCTCTTTATATCGTAGACTTGACTTGAATAAGTTGACACCTACTGAAATATCTTTGCAAATGGCTGATAAATCAACTGTTATACCTGTCGGTATTTGTGAGGATGTGCGTGTTGTGGTTGCAAACATTACTATTTTAACGGACTTTGTTATTCTTGATATTCCCGAGGATGATAGTATGTCTATTATTCTTGGAAGACCATTTCTTAATACTGCAGGGGCTGTTATTGACTGCAACAAAGGCAATGTCACTTTTCATGTTAATGGTAATGAGCATACGGTACACTTTTCGAGGAAACAACCTCAAGTTCATAGCATCAACTCCATAGGAAAAATTCCATCGATTATATTTGGAGGTTTTGAATTTCCTCTTCCTACTTTCAAGAAGAAATATGATATACTTATTATATGGGATGTGCATATCCCCGTTGAGGTAACTTAGTGTTATTCGAAATTTCTCCGGTTTCATGATTATCAGAATGAGTTTGTTATCAAGACTTGATCAACCTTGTTAGTGGATTCTTTTTGATGAGCATGAGATGGATGAAACTAGAAGCACAACCTTATGTACCTTCTCTATACTTTCTGTTATTTAGTAGAAATAAAGTAAAAATAGTGTTTTTTCTGTCTGTTCCTGATTTATCCGTGCAATATAAAAATATCCCGAAAATAAAAGTCTTCAGAATGACATGCCAATTTAATATGATTTTTCGGGAATATTTGAGGATTTACTGTGCAAAAATTATCACGGGGGGAGCTGCCACCTGGTCACGAGGGTGGAGGGCGCGCCCCCTACCTCATGGGCCCATGGTGGGCCTCCTCCACTTATCCCTGCACTCATCTTCTTCCTCTGCCTCACACAAACACGAAAAACCAACTCAAGCACGAGTTCTAGCCACTTTTGCTGTGAATTTCGATCTCCTTGCTCAAAGCACCTCTCGCAAAACTGCTTGGGGAGATTGTTCCTTGGTATGTGACTCCTCCATTGGTCCAATTAGTTTTTGTTCTAGTGCTTTATTCTTTGCAAATTTGTGCTGCATAGGTGACCATGTTCTTGAGCTTGCATGTCAAATTTATATGGTTCCAAGTAGTTCTAATGCTTGATATAGGCTCTAGGCACTTGTAGGAGTAGTTGCTATCAGTTTTATTGAAGTTGGTTCACTTTTTTTTGAAGTTACTAAAAATTTCAGATTATTTCAGAAAAAATGAAGAGACTTTTGAGGGGTTCATCCAGCCGAAGCTCAAAGGAGAAACAAAATGAAGAAGTTCAGAGGCCCAAATATAGTTTGCCTCGTAGCACGGAAATCCGGCCGTGTGAATGGCCTTCTGATAATTTCTTGAGAGAGGCTGGGATTTATGAGGATTTCTATTCATTGATTGAGAATGCTGGCCTCACCGACTTCGTCCGCGACCAACGTCCACTGTATCTCTTACTCACAAATACTTTTGTGCAAAATTTCTACTTTTACCCTAAAGAATCACCTCCTTCAGTAGAGTTTCATTTATATGACATTCTGAAGAAAATGCCATTGTCTGAATTTTGCACAGTCTGCAACATACCCCCTGAGGGTATCTTATAGGAACCACCTCGTAAAGTGTTGGAACCATTTATTAACCTTATCTCTGTGGGAGAAACTAGGAAGGTCTCTGATGCAAGAATCACTAGCATACATTTTCCTGTGTTACACTATTTTACTTTATTTGCTAGTCGATGCTTGATTGGTCGTCGGAACTGTGGGAACCTTAGTATTCCTGATATTATTATTCTGTTCCATGGTTTATACCGCGACAACACTGTTAGTGTGGGCGGAATTGTTGCTAGACGGTAAAGTCTGAACCGTACTAAGGGTCCCATCTTTGGAGGCATTTATGCTTCACGCCTCGCTGCACACTTTAACATAGCTATTAGGCATTATGAGAAAGAAGAAAAATTGTTGCCTAGTGCTTATTTAGATTATAAGAGCATGATAGCCCATGATTTTCTTGTTAAGGGCACGGATGGAGAGCTTAAATATAAGTTATACTTTGATAAACATCATCCTGAAACTATTACGTTGCTTGCTCCTTCTTTGTTTAATTTCGTAGGACCCTATCTCGTTACATGGGCTGCCGTCCAAGCTTACAAAAACCCTGCACTAGCCCCAGAACCGGAACCGCAAGATGAGCCTCCATGACAATCTGTTTATTCTTGGGATCCAGAGATGACTGTCAGCCAGTGGCAGTCAGAGTCTTCTTCATCACAGTATGATCCCAGTTATTCCTCGTCCCAGTACGACCCCATCTACACCTACGGGTATCCGCCAAGCTATCCCTGGCAATAGACCAACTTAGGCCAAAAGCCTAAGCTTGGGGGAGTACGTATTTCTCACCGATATTACATTTATGTTCACACACACTCATTGCTAGATGTCGGTGCTCATACTATTTCATTGTAATATCCATGCTAGTTTATTTTCTTTTTCCTGCTTTCTTCGTGTGTGTTTGTTAAACCTTAAGAAAAACAAAAAATTAGTAGTAGTTTACTTTTCTGCTGTAGTAGTAGTAAGTAAAAAAAGAAAACTCAAAAATATTTCCCGTTCTTCTTTTGCTTGTTGGGAGCTTTCCCGTGTAAATAGTTTTAATTTATTTTCTTTTCTTTGGGGGTCAGTAGGAGAAGACCATGATTAAATTCTTGAAGTGGCTCTTATATGCTTTATTGTTGATTTAACCAAGAGTCCATATTGCCTTGTCTTCTCCTGTTTATTAAATGCTCGCAGATTCCAGCTTAGTCCAATGCACGTACACTCTTATTATTATTCACACCGTTCGGTCGTGCAAGTGAAAGGCAATTATGATGATATATGATGGACTGACTGAGATGAGAAAAGCTGGTATGAACTCGACCTCTTTTGTCTTTGTAAATATGATGAGTTCATCGTTCTAGATTCAGCTTATTATGAATAAACATTTTTGCAATGACAATTAGAGATCATAGCTGCTTGTCCCATGCTTGATTAGCTATGAGTTATAATGATTTACCTTGCGTGCCAACATGCTATTGAGATGAATATGATGTGGTATGATGGGGTGGTATCCTCCTTTGAATGATTTAAGTGACTTGACTTGGCACATGTTCACGCATGTAGTTGAAACAAATCAACATAGCCTTCACGATATTTATGTTCATGGTGGATTATATCCTACTCATGCTTGCATCCAATGTTTATTAATTTTAATGCATGTACATGGCTGTTGTCGCTCTCTAGTTGGTCGCTTTCCCAGTCTTTTGCTAGCCTTCACCTGTACTAAGCGCGAATACTGCTTGTGCATCCAATCCCTTAAACCGTAAAGTTATTCCAGATGAGTCCACTATACCTTCCTATATGCGGTATCTACCTGCCATTCCAAGTAAATTTGTATGTGCCGAACTCTAAACCTTCAAATAAACATTCTGTTTTGTATGCTCGAATAGCTCATGTATCAACCAAGGCTGCCCTTATCTTCCATCTTAGGCGGGTTAGTCTCAAGAGAAGTGGACTCCGCTCCTCACTCACGAGAAAATGGCTGGTCACCGGGATGCCCAGTCCCATGCTTTATGCAAACTAAATCAAAATTTAACTGCAAACAGAACTACCCCTAGGACCTGATGTATGTTGGAGGCACTCATTGTTTGGAGCAAGCCATGGATTGATGCTTGTTGGTGGAGGGGGAGTATAAACTTTACCATTCTGTTTGGGAACCGCCTATAATGTGTGTGACATGGCAGATATTGCAATCTCTTAGTTGTTACGTTGACAATGAAAGTATACCGCTCAAAATACAATTTATTCCTATTTCAAAACCGAGCCCTGGCACCTCTACAAATTCCTGCTTCCCTCTGCGAAGGGCCTATCAATTTACTTTTATGTTGAGTCATCACCCTCTTATTAAAGAGCACTAGCTGGAGAGCACAGCTGTTACTTGCATTCATCACTATTAATCTATGTTGGGTATGACTATGATTGGATCTCTTTTACCATGAATTACAATGTCTAGTCAGTCCTTGATCTTTAAAGGTGCTTTGCATTTATGTTTTGCGGTCTCAGAAAGGGCTAGCGAGATACCATCTTGTTATATCATATTATGATTGTTTTGAGGAAGTGTTGTCATCCGAGATTTATTATTATGGCTTGCTAGTTGATTATGCTATTGATATGAGTAATTATGAGACCTAAGAATTATTGCAAATATGGTTAGTTATGATCTTTGCTGAAAACTTGAATGCTGGCTTGCCATAGTTACAACAACAAGAGCAAACAGAGTTTGTAAAAGTTTTTCCTTTTCTCTTTCAGTTTGTCAACTGAATTGCTTGAGGACAAGCAAGGGTTTAAGCTTGGGGGAGTTGATACGTCTCCGTCGTATCTACTTTTCCAAACACTTTTGCCCTTGTTTTGAACTCTAACTTGGATGGTTTGAACGGAACTAACCCGAACTGGCGGTGTTTTCAGCAGAATTGCCATGATGTTGTTTTATGTGCAGAAAACAAAAGTTCTCGGAATGACTTGAAACTCCACGGGATGTCTTATAAAAAATAATAAAAAATCCTCGCCAAAGATGAAGACCAGGGGGCCCACACCTTGTCCACGAGGGTGGGGGCGCGCCCCCTCCTAGGGTGCGCCCCTACCTCGTGGGTCCCCTGGACACCCTCCGACGCCAACTCCAACTCTATATATTGGCTTTTGGGGAGAAAAAAATAACAGAGAAGAAATCATCGGGTTTTACGATACGGAGCCGCCGCCAGACCCTAAAACTTCTGGGGAGGGCTGATCTGCAGTCCGTTCGGGGCTCCGGAGAGGGGGATTCGTCGCCATCGTCATCATCAACCATCCTCCATCACCAATTTCATGACGCTCACCGCCGTGCGTGAGTAATTCCATCATAGGCTTGCTGGACGGTGATGGGTTGGATGAGATTTATCATGTAATCGAGTTAGTTTTGTTAGGGTTTGATCCCTAGTATCCACTATGTTCTGAGATTGATGTTGCTATGACTTTGCTATGCTTAATGCTTATCACTAGGGCCCGAGTGCCATGATTTCAGATCTGAACCTATTATGTTTTCATGAATATATGTGAGTTCTTGATCCTATCTTGCAATTCTATAGCCACCTACTATGTGTTATGATCCGGCAACCCCGAAGTGACAATAATCAGGACCACTCCCGGTGAAGACCATAGTTTGAGGAGTTCATGTATTCACTATGTGCTAATGCTTTGTTCCGGTTCTCTATTAAAAGGAGGCCTTAATATCCCTTAGTTTTCAATAGGACCCCGCTGCCACGGGAGGGTAGGACAAAAGATGCCATGCAAGTTCTTTTCCATAAGCACGTATGACTATATACGGAATACATGCCTACATTATATTAATGAATTGGAGCTAGTTCTGTGTCACCCTATGTTATGACTGTTACATGATGAACCACATCCCGCATAATTATCCATCACTGATCCGGTGCCTACGAGCTTTCTGTCGTGGGTTTGTCACGGCAGATGTCCTAGCGAAAGGACTTAGTCGTGGAGCCATCGCAACGGGTTAACTCGAAGGGGTTAAAGCAGGCGCAGGGACACAAAGGGTTTATACTAGTTCGGCCCCTTCGATGAAGGTAAAAGCCTACGTCTAGTTTGTGATGGAATTGATGGGGTTTCGATGACTAGGGAGCAAACAAGCTTCGCCTAGGTCTCGAGTTGTAGTTTTTCTGTCCCTGAACCGACATCGGGTCATCCCCTTATATACACGGGTGACGCCCGTCGGTTCGCCGAGTCCCAATCTCTGGTTCATACTCGTACCCGGGTTGGCCTCTTCCTATTCCTAACTTACAATACAAGTTCATATATACATCGGTTTACGGCTACTTCGGTTGAACCGACTATGGCCTTGGGCCTTTATTTAGCTTCTGGGCTTTAACACCTTTGGACTACTGATGAAGTTAACCCGGCCCAGGTAGGCCGGTTTACGCCCAGTAGTAATATCCCCAACATTAGGCCCCAGATTGATTTGAATGGGTTCATGTCAATCCTTAGCAGAAATCTTCACTTTCAACATCTTCTCATAATTGTTGAACCGTCGTGTCCTCATCTTCTCATAATTGTTGAACCGTCATGTCATCATCTTCTCTGGTCGCTATAAACCGGAATGACGTCATCCGCCATTATGAAGTGATACTTTCTCATTTAATAGATCGGCAACAATCGAGGCGTCAGCTCCGCTTCGTGGCTCCTTGATTCTCGCGCCTGACACATATCCCTTTTTCCTTATAAATAGGACCGAGAGGTCATTTCCTTTTTCCCCTGTGCGCCCTTCTGCTTCGTCTTCCTCAATCCATCCCGCTCCGGAGCTCCGCCGCCGTCGTCAACATCTGCATCGACCTAGGCCGCTGCGTCATCCTGAAAGTACCAGAGCACCGCGACGATCCCCCGCATTTCCATAGCTTCGGTAAGTCCTCTGATATCTTCAGCTCAGATATGTTCTTAGGGTTTCCTGTTCTTCTAGTGTTCTTCATCTGCTTCGAGCTCAAACGAGATAGATCTTCAGATGAATCTATGAACCTTTGCCCCATACCGCGGTAGTTTTTAGCATCCGCCTTTACCGTAATATCTTTGGACCGTAGATCCAATCCATGACTGCACAACTCTTTCTAGGTCTTGAATATTTATCCCTTTTACGAGCACGCGCCAGATCCAATGCTATAATAGAATTTCGTGAAATCTGTTTCTGCACACTTGTTCATCCGCAATCCCAACTGCTTCATTGTTTAGATCCAGTGGTTTAACTTTGTAGAATAGAAATACCAAACTGGTATACACCATTAGTCCCCTTGTTGAACCGTCAGGATTCCTTATCCAATTACGCTGCTTTGCAAACTCCGATTTATAATTAGCTTCCTCCGGTTTAACATTAAGCATATAACCTGTACTCAACACAATCTTGAACCGGGATCGCTTTGTTCTGTAGACTCCGTCATGTCTAAACAAGTGTACGAGTGCAACTGGGCTCCTTCTCGGGTTACAGAAACGCAGCTGAACAACTTGGTCTTGACCGGCGCTTTAAGTAGTAAAAACACCATCCACTGGAGGGTCCCAGGCAAAGAGTGTCCTCCCACACCTCGAGAGGGAGAGGTTGTAGTCTTTGCGGACCACCTTGCCCGGGGTTTTAATCCAGCTAGTTCAAAATTCTATCGGGATGTCTTAGCCAACTTCCAGCTTCATCCACAAGATATTGGCCCCAATTCTGTCACCAATATATGCCATTTTCAAGTGCTCTGCGAGGTGTTCTTTCAAGAGGAACCTACAGTGGAGCTATTCCGAGATTGTTTCCATCTGAACCGCCGTACAGAATTTCCTGACGGCTCCAATATGGAGCTGGGTGGCGTGACGATTCAAAAAAGGAAAGAGGTCACTTATCCTCATGCAAAACTGCACAGTCATCCTCAGGAGTGGAATAACACCTGGTTCTATTACAAAGACACATCCCCTGCTGCTGAGAATCCCTTGCCTGGTTTCCGCCCGGAACGACTTAGCAACACACACCCCTTTCCTCAGAGGCTGACTGGCAAAGAGAGGATGAAGTACGCCCCCCAACTGTCCAAGCTCAGAGCCTTTATGGCCAACGGTTTAACAGGAGTTGATCTTGCCCGTTGCTGGATATCCTGGAGTATACTGCCCCTCAGCCAACGCTCCGGTTTGATGTGTGAATATACGGGCAGTGTTGACGATCCGCTGCGGCATGTAAACATCCAGCTTACTGATGAAGAAGTCACAGAAGCTGTGAAGAAAATTTTGAACGAACCGGAGCACGTCTGCGCCCGTACCGGCCTGCTTCCTTTCTGCGCCATCAATAAACCGCCAGCTTTAAGTCTGAATTTTCTCTTTCACTAGCTCTGATACTATTGTACTTGCTTATTACTGATACCAATATCGGTTTGACACAGGGCAATGATCCATTTTGGAGCAAGAAGCTTCTACCAGAGAAGGCAGAAAAACCAACCCGACCTAAGACAAAGGTCGTTAAGAAATCTGCCCACAAAAGGAAGACCACCGCATCTTCTGATCCGCCTGCTGATGATGATGTGGGTAATCCGGACCTTGAGGCAGAACTTGATTCCCTCGGTTTACTTTTTATGCACCTTATTGATAATAATGTTTGTTAGGACGATGCCGAAGCTAGTCATGCTGATGATGCAGAGGTAATTATTCTTTCTTCCGATTCAAGTCCTCTGCCTTCACAAAAAATCCGTCAGGAAAACCGAAAAGTTAAATTTTCTCATCCTCTTGCTTACTTGGATCCCAACTTTCTTATGAAGACCCGACAGCATGAGGTGCGCCACACAACTCGGCATAGTGGCCAGGTAGTTACCTCCAACGGTTTACCGAACAATCCGGTTCGGAGACGTCGCTCAAAGGTCTCTGATTTTCTTGTCAGTATTTGTCCTAAAGCGGGCTGTTTTCGTCAAGCGCTTAACCCATCTGACTCCGATTATCCGGTTACCTCCCACTCATCCTCTGGCGAGTCAACTGGCACCCAGCTGCCTCCACTAAAAACCGTGCTTGGGTAAACTTGCACTTATCAAAAGGTTCCTGGTTTTTTATCTTGCAACATAAATCATTTTTAACTTTGCACATCCTTTCAAGGCTAAACAGAGGCCGAGCAAAAAAGCCCGCCTGGATAAAGCGGCTGGAGAAGAGACTGCTCCTGAACCGAGCACCACCCTAAATGATGAAGCGGTCATCCAGGAAGATGTGGCCAATGACCCGCTAGTACAGGATGAAGTTGTTACTGCTGAAGTAGATTTCGTTAACGCCTCCGGTCCTGCTGACCAGCCTACCAGCCCCGTCCGGATTGAGAGATCCACCAGTCCCGCCAAACCCGCCGATAAATCGACCGCGCCCGTGCAAACCGGCGAATCTAAGGATGATGAAGTCATAATCACCGGCGTTGGTCGTTCTGAGCCAGGGAATCCCGTCGCTTTAGCCAAGCATACTGCCAAAGAAGAATTTTCTGCCATGAGCAAAGGCAAATGGGATGTTGATCTGGCGACGTACGCTGCTCTGAACGCCCAAGATCTTCACTCTGGTTATTTGAACCGGTTATATACTAGCCGTGATTATGAGGCTGGTCTGGTAAAGATTATGAAGGAAAAACTTGAGGTAATTTCCATGTGCTTGTTCCGGTGTATTGCCAATATAGCCCCCAAGGGCCGGTTCAACTTATTATAATTGAATCGGGTCTTGATATGAAACTTCAACGTTTCAAAGTTCACTGATGTAGCCCCCAAGGGTCGGTTCAACTTAATATAGTTGAACCGAGACTTTTAATCTTCATATAATATCATCAGAAAGAATATTGAACAAATAGCCATTAGCCCCCAAGTGCCAAGTTGAATATTTGTATTGAGCTTGGGACTTTGCAATCAGGTGACAGCTGTAGATCAAATAGGCATTAGCCCCCAATGTAGGATCTAGAAGTGTATGTGTATAGAGGGGGTGATTAGACGCTTAGTGCTAAAGAAGCAGTTTTTAAGCCTTTTTGGTTTGAGTGATGTTTTAGGCACAATTTCAACATACACAATACATATCAAGCAGGCATGCAAGGAGTATATAGGCAGCAGAAAGTAAAGCATGCAACTTGCAAGAATGTAAAGGGAAGGGTTTGGAGAATTCAAACGCCATTGGAGACACGGATGTTTTTCCCGTGGTTCGGATAGGTGGTGCTATCCTACATCCACGTTAGTGGAGACTTCAACCCACGAAGGGTAACGGTTGCGCGAGTCCACGGAGGGCTCCACCCACGAAGGGTCAACGAAGTAGCAACCTTGTCTATCCCACCATGGCCATCGCCCATGAAGGACTTGCCTCACTAGCGGTAGATCTTCACGAAGTAGGCGATCTCCTTGCCCTTACAAACTCCTTGGTTCAACTCCACAATCTTGTCGGAGGCTCCCAAGTGACACCTAGCCAATCTAGGAGACACCACTCTCCAAGAAGTAACAAATGGTGTGTTGATGATGAACTCCTTGCTCTTGTGCTTCAAATGATAGTCTCCCCAACACTCAACTCTCTCTCACAGGATTTGGATTTGGTGGAAAGAAGATTTGAGTGGAAAGCAACTTGGGGAAGGCTAGAGATCAAGATTCATATGGTAGGAAAGGAATATCTTGGTCTCAACACATGAGTAGGTGGTTCTCTCTCAGAACATATGAATTGGAAGTGTAGGTGTGTTCTGATGGCTCTCTCCACGAATGAAGAGGAGGTGGAGGGGTATATATAGCCTCCACTTAAAATCCAACCGTTACACACAATCTACCAATCTCGGTGGGACCGAATCAATAAACTCGGTCGGACCGAAATGGTAAACCTAGTGACCGTTAGAGATTTTCGGTGGGACTGACATGCATCTCGGTAGGACCGATGTGGTTAGGGTTTGTGCATAACGTAATCTCGGTGAGACCGATTACACAAACTCGGTGAGACCGATTTGGTAATTAGCTAACCAGAGAGTTGGTTAGGCAAACTCGGTGTGACCGATTACTAAACTCGGTTGGACCGATTTTGTTAATGAGTTATCCAGAGAGTTTGCATTGTAATCTTGGTAATGCCGATTGCCTAAACTCGGTGAGACCGATTTCGACAATGGACATACACAGTGAGATTGCAATCCCATCTCGGTGAGACCGAGATCCCTATCGGTAGAACCGATTTGCTAGGGTTTGGCAGTGGCTTATGACATATGAGAAACTCGGTGGCGCCGGATAGAAAGAATCGGTATGACCGAGTTTGGCTTGGGGTTTAGGTCATATGCGGAAGTGGGAAAGTAGTTGAGGATTCTGGAGCATATCATTAAGCACATAGAGCAAAAGGCTCATTAAGCAACACCTCATCCCTTCTTAATAGTATTGGCTTTTCCTATAGACTCAATGTGATCTTGAATCACTAAAAGTGTAAAATGAAGAGTCTTGAGCTTGAAGCTTTGGCCAATCCTTTGTCCTTAGTATCTTGAAGGAGTTCCCACAACCTTTAGTCCATGACACTCCATTGTTGAACTTATCTGAAATATACTAGATAAAAGTGTTAGTCCAACAAGAGATATGTTGACATTAATTACCAAAACCACCTGAGGAGCACTTGTGCTTTCAATGTCCCCCTTTTTGGTAATTGATGGCAACATACATCAAAGCTTTAGATAAATATACAAAGAATAGCAAGTAAAGCTTTGGAAGAACATGTAAATATAAGATATAGAGGCATGTGAGAGCATAACCATGACAGAGAAGGCAATGTGTTACATGTATCTTGGCCATATGCATCAGAGCAAAAGATTATTATTAAGAGAAATACCTTCATGCTTATGAGTCCTTCTTGCAAACAGTATGTACAAAAGCAAGAATTCCTCATACTCATGATTCTGATGCATATACTTACCTTGTAGTCTTAAGTTGGCTTATGATGGAATGAACCTTCACAAACAAGGTTAGATAACACAGATACATCCACTAGCCAGAGCAAACAAAAGAAACCACAAGAGTACCAAGACTGGGATGACATGTAGAGAGTGAGTACAGAGTACATATTGAATTAGACATGTCCAAAAGAGTAAAGATATGCAATGAATTTGAATGATTTCTTTCCCTTAGGTGTATTGCTCCCCCTGAATCTGACATGGGATATTGGGAGAAGATAGGGAACAGAAAATCAGAGCTGAAAGATATGAATAGAACTTAATTAAAATGAGTACATATGAACATGTCTTTTCCCCAAAAAGACATGTGGCATCTCTCCTCTTAATCATCAAGCATCTGGGATCCTTGAGTATTCTCTCCCCCTGGAGATCTCTTTCTCCCCTTTAATATTTGGGATCCTTGAGTATTCTCTCCCCCTTAGTACTTTCTCTCTTTCTCCCTGATGATAAGCTTTGATGTGATCTCTCTCTCCCCCTTTGACATCAATTTCCAAGAAGGTCTTACTGGAATCTGTCGAAAAGGTTTGGTCCTTGAGATTCAGCATAAAGCAATGGTAAAACTGTGATGCTTGTAGAGGATAAGATTCGTCGAGTGGAGCTGGATCAGAAGAAATATAGAATAAGTGGCAAACTGTTTTTCCTGCTACAAAATCGGTGGCACCGAGCGTCAAGTTTCGGTGGTACCGAAAGAATTCGGTTGGTCCGAAAATTTCAGTTTGCTGGAACCGAGTTTACTTCAGAGAAAACACTTGTCACCTCAGCTCACTAGTCAAATAAGATCTCACAAAGATTTGCAATGAATTAACTGAAAGATTTGCAAGGAATTTGATGCAGAAATATGCAGAACAAGAATCAAAAAGAAGGAAAGTTTCTAGATGAAGTTTTTTTTGTTTGTTTTGTTTTTAAAAAGAGGGAAACAAAATATGCAAGGGACAAATACAATAACACAGAAAAGAACACAAGAGAACTTCACCTAGAATTGGGCGGTGACATAGTCACCTATGTTAGAGTATATTGACTTAGGAGTCAAGTGAGAACACTTGATCATAGGTCATACTCATCGTTTAAGCTCAAAATGGGGTTACCATTTTTCGTTTAAGCATCTTGATGTATTCTCAACTTGTTGAGTTGCTTTGACTCATGTCATGGAGTAAAGCTTCTCTAAGATGGAATAACATACCTTGGGTGGTGGTGTGGATCTTGCTCATGTAGTTGAACTTGTGTGGGTGCTCGAGGTTGATGTAGCTCATCAAGAGTTGAGAGCACCACTTAGAGTTTGAGTTCATCTACCTACATGGGTTAGTTCTTGCAAGGAAAAGCACTTGTATATCCAAAAATGATAATCATGAAGCTCAATCATAGAATTAGTCAAGGATATGTTTGAGTGGTTTCGTGCTTCCTTGTCGTCAACCACCGTTGTGTAGAGACTTGGTGGTGTAGAGATTGCTCAAGATGTGAGTGAGTTGCAATCTCATAGAATTTGATTCAACCAAGTACCTACATGGGTTAGATAACATGCAAGATGCAAATATATCCAAGACATTGGATAGTCATCATAATAGATATATCAAGGATTAGTCATAAGCTCATGTCTTGCATGTATCCAATGGAGTTTCTACTCCAAGTTCGAAGCATCAATGATGTTCAATTCTCCTCTTAACCTGCAAAACACTTTCTCATCAAGTGGTTTAGTGAATATATCCGCTAATTGCTTATCGGTGCGAACATGCTTAAGATCAATGTCACCCTTAGCAACATGATCTCGAATGAAATGATGATGAACTTCAATATGCTTAGTTCGAGAATGTTGCACATGATTATGACCAATTTTGATAGCACTTTCATTGTCACAAAGCAATGGAACATGTTTCACATAGACCCCATAATCTTTAAGAGTTTGGGTCATCCAAAGTAATTGAGCACAACATGAACCAGCAGCAATGTATTCCGCTTCGGCGGTGGATAGGGATACCGAGTTTTGTTTCTTGGAGGACCAAGACACAAGAGATCTACCAAGAAATTGACATGTACCCGAAGTGGACTTTCTATCAACCTTGTCTCCGGCATAATCCGAGTCGGAATACCCAACAAGATCGAAAGAGGACCTCTTAGGATACCAAATGCCAAAATTTGGTGTATGGATTAAGTATCTCACTATCCTTTTCACGGCCTTATGATGACATTCTTTAGGAGTAGCTTGATATCGTGCACACATGCACACACTTAGCATAATGTCGGGACGAGAGGCACATAGGTATAACAATGAACCAATCATAGAGCGATAAACCTTTTGATCAACCGGTTCACCATCTTTGGTCAAATCATTATGTCCACTAGTAGGCATGGGTGTAGACATACCTTTGCATTCTTGCATATTGAACGTCTTGAATAGGTCTTTGGTGTACTTCGTTTGAGAGATAAATGTACCTTCCTTAGTTTGCTTGATTTGCAAACCGAGAAAGAATTTGAGTTCACTCATCATAGACATCTCAAACTTCTTTGACATAAGCTTTCCAAACTTTTCACTAAAAAGAGGGTTAGTAGAACCAAATATGATATCATCAACATAAATTTGGCATACAAATAATTCTCCATTAACTCTTTTAGTAAAAAGGGTAGAATCAATTTTTCCATTTTCAAAACCACTTGCAATAAGGAACTTAGTCAAGCATTTATACCATGCTCTAGGAGCTTGTTTAAGACCGTAAAGTGCTTTGTGAAGTTTGTAAACATGATTAGGTTTCTTAGGATTGACAAAGCCGGGAGGTTGTTTGACATAAACTTCCTCCTCTATTTCACCATTTAGAAAAGCACTTTTAATATCCATTTGGTACAAGGTGATATTGTGGTGATTAGCAAAGGCAAGTAAGATGCGAATGGACTCAAGTCTAGCAACGGGAGCATATGTCTCACCATAGTCCATACCTTCGACTTGTGTATATCCTTGGGCAATGAGACGTGCTTTGTTGCGAACAACTTGTCCATCTTCATCTTGCTTGTTGCGAAACACCCATTTGGTACCGATGATGTTGTGGTTGTTGTCGGGCTTCTCAACCAATGTCCAAACTTGGTTTCTCTCAAAGTTGTGTAGCTCTTCGTGCATAACATTTATCCCATCCGGATCCTCCAATGCTTCTTCGACCTTCATAGGTTCAATGCTAGAGATGAATGAATAGTTTTCACAAAAGTTAGCTAGACGAGTTTTTGAGCGAGTAATTCTCCCGGTTTGGATATCATTGTAGATCTGCTCGACGGGATGATCTTTGGCAATTCTTGCTCGAACTCGTGAAAGCTTTTGCTTGGGCCTTTGTTGAACTTCCTCTTCATCTTGTTCTTCTTCATGATCTTCTCCATTGTTGACGTTGTTGTTCTCTTGTCGTGGTGGAGAAGGAGGTTGTTGATGTTCGTCTTGACGTATTTCCTCGTTTTCTTGATCTTGGTGTGTCCCACTTTTGGATGCTTCCGTGTCAACTCTTGGTTCACCTTGTCGTGAAGTAGAAGCTTCCACTTGGACGGACGAGGTATTCTCCTTTACCTCCGTTGGGCGAATTTTGCCAATCGACAAGTCTTGAATTGCTTCCAAAGGGTCTTTGTCTCCTACATCAATTGGCAATTGCTCTACTTGCGAGCCATTAGATTCATCAAACTTCACATCTACCGTTTCTTCAACCTTTCAAGTGAAATTGTTGTAGACACGGTAAGTGTGAGAGTTTGAGCCATAACCAAGTAGGAAACCTTCATGAGACTTAGGAGCAAACTTTGAATGACGATGCTTATCTAGAATGTAGCACTTTGAGCCGAATACTCGAAAGTATCCAACTTGGGGTTTGTTACCGGTGAGGAGCTCGTATGCCGTCTTGCCGAGTAGCTTGTGAAGATACAAGCGATTTGTTGCATGACAAGCCGTCTCAACCGCTTCTGCCCAGAAGTGCTTCGGTGTCTTGTACTCATCAAGCATCGTTCTCGCCATTTCGATGAGCGTCCGGTTCTTCCTCTCAACAACTCCATTTTGTTGAGGTGTGTACGTAGCCGAGAACTCATGTGAAATCCCTTATTCATCAAGAAAGGTATCCACATTTGCGTTCTTGAACTCCGTTCCGTTGTCGCTTCAAACCTTCTTGATTTTCACGTCAAACTGATTTTGGGCCTTTCTAGCGAAGTTTTTGAAGATCTTTTGGACCTGCGATTTGTCATCAAGAAAGAACACCCACGTAAATCTTGAAAAATCATCAACTATAACTAGACCAAAGGAATTTCCACCGAGACTCTTGTAGGCATTGGGACCAAAGAGATCCATATGAAGTAGCTCAAGTGGCCTCCTTGTGGTCATGATGTTCTTCACGGGATGCCTTCCTCCAACCTGTTTACCTGCTTGACAAGCACTACAAAGTCTATCCTTATCAAATATGACATCGTTAACTCCAAGGATATGATTTCCTTTAATAAGCTTGTCAAGGTTTCTCATGCCAACATAACCTAGTCGTCTATGCCACAACCAACCTTTTGAGGATTTAGCAATAAAGCAAGTTTTAGGTTGTGCCCTTTTTGAGAAATCGACAATATAAAGGTCACCTCTACGTATACCGGTAAAGACCATTTAATGATTGTCTCATCGAAACACTTGGCAATCTACCTCAGTAAATAGGACATTCAAACCGAAATCAGCAAGTCTAGATACTGAAAGTAAGTTGTAGCCAAGGGATTCAACAAGCATGACATTTTGAATGGAGCTATCGTGTGAGATGGCTACCTTACCAAGGCCAACCACCTTACCCTTTGAATTATCACCAAAGGTGACATATTTTCGAGGGCCGTCATTTTCAGCAAGCTCACGGAACATCTCTTCATCTCCGGTCATATGATCGGTACATCCACTATCGAGAACCCATTCCTTTCCTCCTGACACATATCCTCGAAGATTAGCCATAAGACCAAAGTGTCTCATTGCATCATCAAGATCGAAGTCACTATCATCATCTTCATCATAGTATCCACGTTCAACATCATCTTGTGATTGATCATATCCTAGAGAGGGTAATTCATTAGATAAATGATCATCAAAGTGGTCACTTTTATGAATTCTTATGGATTCGGTTATGATATTACCAATGATTCCAATATTTCCTTTAGCACGCATGAGATTGGTAAGCTCAAATAGACAGTTACCAAAACTAGGATCACTAGAGTTCATTTTACTCAAGGCAATAGATTTATGGAGAATTTCATCCAAATTTTTCAAGGAATAATTGGGGAATCGTTCCTCAAGAAATTTCCATATAGTATAGGCACAATTAAGAGTAGGTAGACTAGCAATCAAGTTTATGGGCAATCCTCTAATGATGAGCTCAATGGTTCTAAGATTGCGAATCATGCCAATATCTTCATCTAGTGTGGGGTGCATAGGATCAACATGAGGAGCACAAGGACTAGCAATATACTTATTCAAATGATATTGATTGAAAATCACAAGCATCTCATTTTTCCATTCATGAAAATAATCTCCATCAAGAATAGGCACTCTATGTCTAAGACTCCCTAAAGTAGACACATCCATCTTCCTCCAAAGGTGATTAAACCAAGGCAATGGAGACCAAAGCTCTGATACCACTTGTAGGATCTAGAAGTGTATGTGTCTAGAGGGGGGGTGATTAGACACTTAGTGCTAAAGTATCAATTTTTAAGCCTTTTTGGTTTGAGTGATGTTTTAGGCACAATTTCAATATACACAATACATATCAAGCAGGCATGCAAGGAGTATATAGGCAGCGGAAAGTAAAGCATGCAACTTGCAAGAATGTAAAGGGAAGGGTTTGGAGAATCAAATGCTATTGGAGACACGGATGTTTTTCCCGTGGTTCGGATAGGTGGTGCTATCCTACATCCACGTTAATGGAGACTTCAACCCACGAAGGGTAACGATTGCGCGAGTCCACGGAGGGCTCCACCCACGAAGGGTCCACGAAGTAGCAACCTTGTCTATCCCACCATGGCCATCGCCCACGAAGGACTTGCCTCACTAGCGGTAGATCTTCACGAAGTAGGCGATCTCCTTGCCCTTACAAACTCCTTGGTTCAACTGCACAATCTTGTCGGAGGCTCCCAAGTGACACCTAGCCAATCTAGGAGACACCACTCTCCAAGAAGTAACAAATGGTGTGTTGATGATGAACTCCTTGCTCTTGTGCTTCAAATGATAGTCTCCCCAACACTCAACTCTCTCTCACAGGATTTGGATTTGGTGGAAAGAAGATTTGAGTGGAAAGCAACTTGGGGAAGGCTAGAGATCAAGATTCATATGGTAGGAATGGAATATCTTGGTCTCAACACATGAGTAGGTGGTTCTCTCTCAGAACATATGAATTGGAAGTCTAGGTGTGTTCTGATGGCTCTCTCCACGAATGAAGAGGAGGTGGAGGGGTATATATAGCCTCCACTTAAAACCCAACCGTTACACACAATCTACCAATCTCGATGGGACCGAATCAATAAACTCGGTCGGACCGAAATGGTAAACCTAGTGACCGTTAGAGATTTTTGGTGGGACTGACATGCATCTCGGTAGGACCGATGTGGTTAGGGTTTGGGCATAACGTAATCTCGGTGAGACCGATTACACAAACTCGGTGAGACCGATTTGGTAATTAGCTAACCAGAGAGTTGGTCAGGCAAACTCGGTGGGACCGATTACTAAACTCGGTTGGACCGATTTTGGTAATGAGTTATCCAGAGAGTTTGCATTGTAATCTCGGTAGTACCGATTGCCTAAACTCGGTGAGACCGATTTCGATAATGGACATACACAGTGAGATTGCAATCCCATCTCGGTGAGACCGAGATCCCTATCGGTAGAACCGATTTGCTAGGGTTTGGCAGTGGCTTATGACATATGAGAAACTCGGTGGCGCCAGATAGAAAGAATCGTATGACCGAGTTTGGCTTGGGGTTTAGGTCATATGTGGAAGTCGGAAAGTAGTTGAGGATTTTGGAGCATATCATTAAGCACATAGAGCAAAAGGCTCATTAAGCAACACCTCATCCCTTCTTGATAGTATTGGCTTTTCCTATAGACTCAATGTGATCTTGAATCTCTAAAAGTGTAAAATGAAGAGTCTTGAGCTTGAAGCTTTGGCCAATCCTTTGTCCTTAGCATCTTGAAGGAGTTCCCAGAACCTTTAGTCCATGCCACGCCATTGTTGAACTTATCTGAAATATACTAGATAAAAGTGTTAGTCCAACAAGAGATATGTTGACATTAATTACCAAAACCACCTGAGGAGCACTTGTGCTTTCACCCAAGTACAAAGTGCATAACTTGTTATGTGGTTGGTACTTCATTTTCTGCATTATTTGTTAAACCGTATAACTGTCTGAATGCAGGTTGAACTAAAGGCCAAAGAAAACCAAGTTGCCGACCTTCAGGAGAACTTGAAAACCCAACAGGCTGAAACCTCCAAGGAAAAGGAGGAGTTAACCAGCGCTTTAAGCACCATGGAACAGCTGAAGGAGGGTTTCAAGAAGGAACGGGCTGATTGGGCCACAGAAAAGGCCACTTTAACCAAGAAGATTGAAGACGCCGAGGCTGCTGTTAAACCGGTAACAGACGAATTGACCAGCGTGAAGCGACAAGTGCATGCAATGACTGCCGCCATTTTTGGTAAATATCCTGTGACTTCTATGATAATCTTGATCCTCTTATAATAGGTCCGGTTGTGAACCGCTCTATCATGTTGCAGGCACCCGCATTAGCCACTTGGGGTCGGATGTGCGAATGAAGCTGAAAGCTGCCTACACTTTAACCGAGCAGCTGTACACTGGGGCGTAGCGGATTATCTCAACTGCGTCACATAATAATCCAGCACCCTCATTGATTCAAGATACGCTGAAGAGATTGTCAATGCTTCCTGCTTGGATTGAGGAGCTAAAAAAGTCTGCTGCTCGAACCGGAGCCATCAATGCCTTAATCCGGGCCAAAGCATGGGTGCCTGATTTTGATCCTGTTGAGGCAGCTCAAGGCTATCCCAGCTTGAAAGAAGATGGCTCAGAATTCAATGAAGAGGATCTAAGAGCGATAAACCGGGCAGTGCGCCCTCTGGCCTGCCAATTGGCAGAAGAAGCTGATTTGTCGCATTATCAAGCTTAGTATAATAATCAGAACAAACGAGTGGCTGCACCAATCCCTAAAGCGGAGAACCTGATTCCTCCAATCCGTAAGCATACTTACGCTCCTGATATTGAACCGTCTTCACTTATCCATGAGGAGGCTGTCTTTCAAGCATTAATGGGAATCGACTGGACCACTGTTGACTTCCAGCCATTGGGTAGGGATGAGGAAGCTGAAGCGGCGCAGGATGACCCTCAACAGTCAAACCGGGGCGGCGAGCAGATGTGAACCGGAAACAGGCTTATCCAGTTGCCTTATTATATTCTTCCGAGGAAACAATGATCTTATTTGGGCACCATGCTGCCTTGTAATAGGATAGACAATACATTTACTTCTTGAGATGCCTTCGTGCATCTGTGCTGATACTTTTATTTTGAAGATCGATATTGCCAATTTGTATCTCCTGACATTATTGGTCATGAAGTAGCTGTTAGCCAATCTTGAAACGGAGGATTAATAACCCTAGACCGTCATGGGAGAAAACAGCTCCTGCATACATAACACTGGTTTACTGTGTAAACCGTTCTTTAAAACATTTTGTTACTGCAAAAAAGGATGTTAACAGGAAAAACCAAACCATGTAAATAACCTCCGGTTTAAAAATGGACCGTGTTCCGCCAATTTTGCTGCTTGAACCGGTGTAAAACGATGTCGGTTTAAAAGCGCAACCAAAAACAAAACATCAATTTTTATCAAGAAAAGATATGCGAAGCAAAAGGCAATGACAGAACCGTTTGCAAAAGAAAGAGGCTTTACTGAGCCGATCAGATGGTGTTACCGTGGTCGGACACGACCAAGCTCCCAATAGGCGTAGCTGTGGTTCAAGTCAGCCAGGTCCCCAAATGAAACCGTGGCATTTACGCCGATCACGTGGCATGGCAATTGTTCGGGTTCGACCAAGCCCCCAAGTGACTCTAAGGCCTTTAGGCCGATCAAGAGGCGTGAGCGTTCAGAGTTGACTGTGTCCCCAAGTGATCTGGTGGCTTTCGCCGATCAAAAGGTGTTGCATCGGTTCGGACACGACTGAGCCCCCAAGTGATCTGGTGGCTTTCGCCTATCAAAAGGTATTGCATCGGTTCAGACATGACCGAGCCCCCAGGTGATATTTTTAATTTTTGCAAGGGGTAAACCGGAGGTCGCTTTAAAACAGAACAACTCCATGTAACCACACATGATATAAACGAACAGATACCCCGCTTTAGCTGAGGATCCATTTTATTGTATTTATAATATATATACACTGTTATAATATGTACATAAGCAGAGCCAATTGCTCAAGTATAGTAAGGCCGAAGATGACCTATGTTCCACGGCCTGTTGGTCTCCTCCTCTGACTTACGTGAGTCCTTACGCTCTCGAATATCAATCAGATAGTATGACCTGTTGTGCAGATTTTTGCTGACCACGAAAGGTCCCTCCCAAGGTGGAGACAATTTATGCATATCGGTTTGATCTTGAATGAGTCGAAGCACCAAATCTCCTTCTTGAAAGGTCCTGGTCCTAACCCGACGACTGTGATAACGACGAAGATCTTGTTGGTAAATCGCCGAGCGGGCAGCTGCTATGTCTCGCTCTGAAGAAAATATGCCCTAGAGGCAATAATAAAGTTATTATTTATTTCCTTATATCATGATAAAGGTTTATTATTCATGCTAGAATTGTATTAACCGGAAACATAATACATGTGTGAATACATAGACAAACAGAGTGTCACTAGTATGCCTCTACTAGACTAGCTCATTAATCAAAGATGGTTATGTTTCCTAACCATGAACAAAGAGTTGTTATTTGATTAACGAGGTCACATCATTAGTTGAATGATCTGATTGACATGACCCATTATATTAGCTTAGCACCCGATCGTTTAGTATGTTGCTATCGCTTTATCCATGACTTATACATGTTCCTATGACTATGAGATTATGCAACTCCCGTTTGCCAGAGGAACACTTTGGGTACTACCAAACGTGACAACGTAACTGGGTGATTATAAAGGAGTACTACAGGTGTCTCCAATGGTATATGTTGGGTTGGCGTATTTCGAGATTAGGATTTGTCACTCCGATAGTCGGAGAGGTATCTCTGGGCCCTCTCGGTAATGCACATCACTTAAGCCTTGCAAGCATTGCAACTAATGAGTTAGTTGCGGGATGATGTATTACGGAACGAGTAAAGAGACTTGCCGGTAACGAGATTGAACTAAGTATTGGATACTGACGATCGAATCTCGGACAAGTAACATACCGATGACAAAGGGAACAACGTATGTTGTTATGCGGTCTGACCGATAAAGATCTTCGTAGAATATGTAGGAGCCAATATGGGCATCCAGGTCCCGCTATTGGTTATTGACCGGAGACATGTCTCGGTCATGTCTACATTGTTCTCGAACCGTAGGGTCCGCACGCTTAACGTTACGATGACAGTTATTATGAGTTTATGCATTTTGATGTACCGAAGGTTGTTCGGAGTCCCGGATGTGATCACAGACATGACGAGGAGTCTCGAAATGGTCGAGACATAAAGATTGATATATTGGAAGCCTATGTTTGGACATCGGAAGTGTTCCAGGTGAAATCAGGATTTTACCGGAATACCGGGTGTGTTACCGGAACCCCCCGGGAGCTAAATGGGCCATAGTGGGCCTTAGTGGAAAGGAGAAAGGGGCTGCCCTAGGTGGCCGCGCGCTTCCCCCCTTCCCTAGTCCTATTAGGACTAGGAGAAGGTGGCCGGCCCCCTCTCTCTCTTTTCCCCCTTGAGGAATCCTATTCCAACTAGGATTGGGGGGGGGGGAATCCTACTCCCGGAGGGAGTAGGACTCCCTGGCGCGCCACCCCTTGGCCGGCCAGCCCCTCCCCCTTGGCTCCTTTATATACGGGGGCAGGGGAGCACCCTAGGACACACAAGTTGATCTACGGATCGTTCCTTAGCCGTGTGCGGTGCCCCCTTCCACCAAATTCCACCTCGGTCATATCGTTGCAGTGCTTAGGCGAAGCCGTGCGCCGGCAACACATCAAGATCGTCACCACGCTGTCGTGCTGACGGAACTCTTCCCCGACGCTTTGCTGGATCGGAGCCCGGGGATCGTCATCGAGCTGAACGTGTGGTAAGAACTCGGAGGTGCCGGAGTAACGGTGCTGTGATCGGTCGGATCGCGAGGAGAACGTACGACTACTTCCTCTACGTTGAATCAACTCTTCCGCTTCAGTCTACAAGGGTATGTAGACAACACTCTCCCCTCTTGTTGCTATGCATCACCATGATCTTGCGTGTGCGTAGGAATTTTTTTGAAATTACTACGTTCCCCAACAGTGGTATCAGAGCCTAGGTTTTTATGGTTTGATGTTATTTGCACGAGTAGAACACAAGTAAGTTGTGGACGATACAAGTCATACTGCCTACCAGCATGTCATACTTTGGTTCAGCGGTATTGTTGGACGAGACGATCCGGACCAACCTTACGCGTACGCTTACGCGAGACCGGTTCCCTCGACGTGCTTTGCACATAGATGGCTTGCGGAAGACTGTCTCTCCAACTTTAGTTGAACCGAGTGTGGCTACGCCCGGTCCTTGAGAAGGTTAAAATGGAGTCTATTTGACAAACTATCGTTGTGGTTTTGATGCGTAGGTAAGATGAGTTCTTGCTTAAGCCCGTAGCAGCCACGTAAAGCTTGCAACAACAAAGTAGAGGACGTCTAACTTGTTTTTGCAGGGCATGTTGTGATGTGATATGGTCAAGACATGATGCTAAATTTTATTGTATGAGATGATCATGTTTTGTAACCGAGTTATCGGCAACTGGCAGGAGCCATATGGTTGTCGCTTTATTATATGCAATGCAATCGCGATGTAATGCTTTACTTTATTACTAAGCGGTAGTGATAGTCGTGGAAGCATAAGATTGGCGAGACGACAACGATGCTACGATGGAGATCAAGGTGTCGCGCCGGTGACGATGGTGATCATGACGGTGCTTCGGAGATGGATATCACAAGCACAAGATGATGATGACCATATCATATCACTTATATTGATTGCATGTGATCTTTATATTTTTATGCATCTTATCTTGCTTTGATTGACGGTAGCATTATAAGATGATCTCTCACTAAATTATCAAGAAGTGTTCTCCCTGAGTATGCACCGTTGCAAAAGTTCTTCGTGCTGAGACACCACGTGATGATCGGGTGTGATAGGCTCTACATTCAAATACAACGGGTGCAAAACAGTTGCACACGCGGAATACTCAGGTTATACTTGACGAGCTATGCATATAAGATATGACCTCGGAAACACAGAGACCGAAAGGTCGAGCGTGAATCATATAGTAGATATGATCAACATAACGATGTTCACCATTGAAAACTACTCCATATCACGTGGTGATCGGTTATGGTTTAGTTGATTTGGATCACGTGATCACTTAGAGGATTAGAGGGATGTCTATCTAAGTGGGAGTTCTTAATTAATTTGATTAACTGAACTTAAACTTATCATGAACTTAGTATCTGATAGTATCTTGCTTGTTTATGTTGATTGTAGATAGATGGCTCGTGCTGTTGTTCCGTTAAATTTTAATGCGTTCCTTGAGAAAGCAAAGTTGAAAGATGATGGTAGCAATTACACGGACTGGGTCCGTAACTTGAGGATTATCCTCATTGCTGCACAGAAGAATTACGTCCTGGAAGCACCGCTAGGTGCCAGGCCTGCTGCTAGAGCAACACCAGAAGTTATGAACGTCTGGCAGAGCAAAGCTGATGACTACTCGATAGTTCAGTGTGCCATGCTTTACGGCTTAGAACCGGGACTTCAACGACGTTTTGAACGTCATGGAGCATATGAGATGTTCCAGGAGTTGAAGTTAATATTTCAAGCAAATGCCCGGATTGAGAGATATGAAGTCTCCAATAAGTTCTATAGCTACAAAATGGAGGAGAACAGTTCTGTCAGTGAGCATATACTCAAAATGTCTGGGTATAATAATCACTTGATTCAATTGGGAGTTACTCTTCCAGATGATTGCGTCATTGACAGAATTCTCCAATCACTGCCACCAAGCTACAAGAGCTTCGTGATGAACTATAATATGCAAGGGATGACCAAGACTATTCCCGAGCTCTTCGCAATGCTAAAAGCTGCGGAGGTAGAAATCAAGAAGGAGCATCAAGTGTTGATGGTTAACAAAACCACTAGTTTCAAGAAAAAGGGCAAAGGGAAGAAAAAGGGGAACTTCAAGAAGAACGGCAAGCGAGTTGCTGCTCAAGAGAAGAAACCCAAGTCTGGACCTAAGCCTGAAACTGAGTGCTTCTACTGCAAGCAGACTGGTCACTGGAAGCGGAACTGCCCCAAGTATTTGGAGGATAAGAAGGATGGCAAGGTGAACAAAGGTATATGTGATATACATGTTATTGATGTGTACCTTACTAATGTTCGCAGTAGCACCTGGGTATTTGATACTGGTTCTGTTGCTAATATTTGCAACTCAAAACAGGGACTACAGAATAAGCGGACACTAGCAAAGGATGAGGTGACGATGCGCGTGGGAAATGGTTCCAAAGTCGATGTGATCGCAGTCGGCACGCTACCTCTACATCTACCTTCGGGATTAGTATTAGACCTAAATAATTGTTATTTGGTGCCAGCGTTGAGCATGAACATTATATCTGGATCTTGTTTGATGCGAGACGGTTATTCATTTAAATCAGAGAATAATGGTTGTTCTATTTATATGAGTAATATCTTTTATGGTCATGCACACTTGAAGAGTGGTCTATTTTTGATGAATCTCGATACTAGTGATACACATATTCATAATGTTGAAGCCAAAAGATGCAGAGTTGATAATGATAGTGCAACCTATTTGTGGCACTGCCGTTTAGGTCATATCGGTATAAAGCGCATGAAGAAACTCCATACTGATGGACTTTTGGAGTCACTTGATTATGAATCACTTGGCACTTGCGAACCGTGCCTCATGGGCAAGATGACTAAAACACCATTCTCCGGAACTATGGAGAGAGCAACAGATTTGTTGGAAATCATACATACGGATGTATGTGGTCCGATGAATGTTGAGGCTCGTGGCGGATATCATTATTTTCTCACCTTCACAGATGATTTGAGCAGATATGGGTATATCTACTTAATGAAACACAAGTCTGAAACATTTGAAAAGTTCAAAGAATTTCAGAGTGAAGTTGAAAATCATCGTAATAAGAAAATAAAGTTTCTACGATCTGATCGTGGAGGAGAATATTTGAGTTACGAGTTTGGTGTACATTTGAAGAATTGTGGAATAGTTTCGCAACTCACGCCACCCGGAACACCACAGCGTAATGGTGTGTCCGAACGTCGTAATCGTACTTTACTAGATATGGTACGATCTATGATGTCTCTTACTGATTTACCGCTATCGTTTTGGGGATACGCTCTAGAGACAGCCGCATTCACGTTAAATAGGGCACCATCTAAATCCGTTGAGACGACGCCTTATGAACTATGGTTTGGCAAGAAACCAAAGTTGTCGTTTCTTAAAGTTTGGGGCTGCGATGCTTATGTGAAAAAGCTTCAACCTGATAAGCTCGAACCCAAATCGGAGAAATGTGTCTTCATAGGATATCCAAAGGAAACTGTTGGATACACCTTCTATCACAGATCCAAAGGCAAGACTTTTGTTGCTAAGTTCGGAAACTTTCTAGAGAAAGAGTTTCTTTCGAAAGAAGTGAGTGGGAGGAAAGTATAACTTGACGAGGTAACTGTACCTACTCCTTTATTGAGAAGTAGTACATCACAGAAAACTGTTTCTGCGACACCTACACCAATAAATGAGGAAGCTAATGATGATGATCATGAAACTTTAGATCAAGATACTACTGAACCTCGTAGATCAACCAGAGTGAGATCCGCACCAGAGTGGTACGGTAATCCTATTCTGGAAGTCATGTTACTAGACCATGATGAACCTACGAACTATGAAGAAGCAATGGTGAGCCCAGATTCCGCAAAGTGGCTTGAAGCCATGAAATCTGAGATGGGATCCATGTATGAGAACAAAGTATGGACTTTGGTTGACTTGCCTGATGATCGGCAAGCAATTGAGAACAAATGGATCTTTAAGAAGAAGACTGACGCTGATGGTAATGTTACTGTCTACAAAGCTCGACTTGTCGCAAAAGGTTTTCGACAAGTTCAAGGGATTGAATACGATGAGACTTTCTCACCCGTAGCGATGCTTAAGTCTATCCGAATCATGTTAGCAATTGCCGCATTTTATGATTATGAAATTTGGCAGATGGATGTCAAAACTGCATTCCTGAATGGATTTCTGGAAGAAGAGTTGTATATGATGCAACCGGAAGGTTTTGTCGATCCAAAGGGAGCTAACAAAGTGGGCAAGCTCCAGCGATCCATTTATGGACTGGTGCAAGCCTCTCGGAGTTGGAATAAACGCTTTGATAGTGTGATCAAAGCATTTGGTTTTATACAGACTTCCGGTGAAGCCTGTATTTACAAGAAAGTGAGTGGGAGCTCTGTAGCATTTCTAATATTATATGTGGATGACATATTACTGATTGGAAATGATATAGAATTTCTGGATAGCATAAAGGGATACTTGAATAAAAGTTTTTCAATGAAAGACCTCGGAGAAGCTGCTTACATATTAGGCATAAAGATCTATAGAGATAGATCAAGACGCTTAATTGGACTTTCACAAAGCACATACCTTGACAAGATTTTGAAGAAGTTCAAAATGGATCAAGCAAAGAAAGGGTTCTTGCCTGTGTTACAAGGTGTGAGATTGAGTAAGACTCAAAGCCCGACCACTGCAGAAGATAGAGAGAAAATGAAAGATGTTCCCTATGCTTCAGCCATAGGCTCTATCATGTATGCAATGTTGTGTACCAGACCTGATGTATGCCTTGCTATAAGTTTAGCAGGGAGGTACCAAAGTAATCTAGGAGTGGATCACTGGACAGCGGTCAAGAACATCCTGAAATATCTGAAAAGGACTAAGGATATGTTTCTCATATATGGAGGTGACAAAGAGCTCACCGTAAGAGGTTAGGTTGATGCAAGCTTTGACACTGATCCAGACGATTCTAAATCGCAAACCGGATACGTGTTTACATTAAACGGTGGAGCTGTCAGTTGGTGCAGTTCTAAACAAAGCGTCGTAGCGGGATCTACATGTGAAGCGGAGTACATAGCTGCTTCGGAAGCAGCAAACAAAGGAGTCTGGATGAAGGAGTTCATATCCGATCTAGGTGTCATACCTAGTGCATCGGGTCCAATGAAAATCTTTTGTGACAATACTGGTGCAATTGCCTTGGCAAAGGAATCCAGATTTCACAAAAGGACCAAACACATCAAGAGACGCTTCAACTCCATCCGGGATCTAGTCCAGGTGGGAGACATAGAGATTTGCAAGATACATACGGATCTGAATGTTGCAGACCCGTTGACTAAGCCTCTTCCACGAGCAAAACATGATCAGCACCAAGACTCCATGGGTGTTAGGATCATTACAGTGTAATCTAGATTATTGACTCTAGTGCAAGTGGGATACTGAAGTAAATATGCCCTAGAGGCAATAATAAAGTTATTATTTATTTCCTTATATCATGATAAAGGTTTATTATTCATGCTAGAATTGTATTAACCGGAAACATAATACATGTGTGAATACATAGACAAACAGTGTCACTAGTATGCCTCTACTAGACTAGCTCGTTAATCAAAGATGGTTATGTTTCCTAACCATGAACAAAGAGTTGTTATTTGATTAACGAGGTCACATCATTAGTTGAATGATCTGATTGACATGACCCATTATATTAGCTTAGCACCCGATCGTTTAGTATGTTGCTATCGCTTTATCCATGACTTATACATGTTGCTATGACTATGAGATTATGCAACTCCCGTTTGCCAGAGGAACACTTTGGGTACTACCAAACGTCACAACGTAACTGGGTGATTATAAAGGAGTACTACAGGTGTCTCCAATGGTATATGTTGGGTTGGCGTATTTCGAGATTAGGATTTGTCACTCCGATAGTCGGAGAGGTATCTCTGGGCCCTCTCGGTAATGCACATCACTTAAGCCTTGCAAGCATTGCAACTAATGAGTT
This sequence comes from Aegilops umbellulata, assembly GCA_032464435.1. Lineage (NCBI taxonomy): Eukaryota > Viridiplantae > Streptophyta > Magnoliopsida > Poales > Poaceae > Aegilops > Aegilops umbellulata. The sequence goes on from CP136055.1 coordinate 105,904,793, forward strand.
AGTTGCGGGATGATGTATTACGGAACGAGTAAAGAGACTTGCCGGTAACGAGATTGAACTAAGTATTGGATACTGACGATCGAATCTCGGACAAGTAACATACCGATGACAAAGGGAACAACGTATGTTGTTATGCGGTCTGACCGATAAAGATCTTCGTAGAATATGTAGGAGCCAATATGGGCATCCAGGTCCCGCTATTGGTTATTGACCGGAGACGTGTCTCGGTCATGTCTACATTGTTCTCGAACCGTAGGGTCCGCACGCTTAACGTTACGATGACAGTTATTATGAGTTTATGCATTTTGATGTACCGAAGGTTGTTCGGAGTCCCGGATGTGATCACAGACATGACGAGGAGTCTCGAAATGGTCGAGACATAAAGATTGATATATTGGAAGCCTATGTTTGGACATCGGAAGTGTTCCAGGTGAAATCAGGATTTTACCGGAATACCGGGTGGGTTACCGGAACCCCCCGGGAGCTAAATGGGCCATAGTGGGCCTTAGTGGAAAGGAGAAAGGGGCTGCCCTAGGTGGCCGCGCACCTCCCCCCTTCCCTAGTCCTATTAGGAATAGGAGAAGGTGGCCGGCCCCCTCTCTCTCTTTTCCCCCTTGAGGAATCCTATTCCAACTTGGATTGGGGGGGGGGGAATCCTACTCCCGGAGGGAGTAGGACTCCCTGGCGCGCCACCCCTTGGCCGGACAGCCCCTCCCCCTTGGCTCCTTTATATACGGGGGCAGGGGATCACCCTAGGACACACAAGTTGATCTACGGATCGTTCCTTAGCCGTGTGCGGTGCCCCCTTCCACCAAATTCCACCTCGGTCATATCGTTGCCGTGCTTAGGCGAAGCCCTGCGCCGGCAACACATCAAGATCGTCACCACGCCGTCGTGATGACGGAACTCTTCCCCGACGCTTTGCTGGATCGGAGCCCGGGGATCGTCATCGAGCTGAACGTGTGCTAAGAACTCGGAGGTGCCGGAGTAACGGTGTTGTGATCGGTCGGATCGCGAGGAGAACGTACGACTACTTCCTCTACGTTGAATCAACGCTTCCGCTTCAGTCTACAAGGGTATGTAGACAACACTCTCCCCTCTCGTTGCTATGCATCACCATGATCTTGCGTGTGCGTAGGAATTTTTTTGAAATTACTACGTTCCCCAACACGCTCTTCATCCAACCTGTCCAAAGCGTCTTGTCGAGCCGTCTCGTTGTCCGCTTCAACATAAGCCGCAACACGAGGTGAATCGTGACGGATATCACTAGGGAGAACCGCCTCTGCTCCGTAAACCATTAAGAACGGTGTGTATCCTGTCGATCTGTTGGGTGTAGTATTAATACTCCATAACACGGATGGTAGCTCTTCAACCCAACAACCCGGCGTCCTCTGCAAAGGAACCATAAGCCGGGGCTTGATGCCTCTCAAGATCTCCTGATTAGCTCTTTCTGCTTGACCATTGGACTGTGGGTGCGCCACTGATGACACGTCAAGGTGGATGTGCTCTCGTTCGCAGAACTCTTTCATGGCACCCTTGGACAAATTGGTACCATTGTCTGTGATGATACTGTGTGGAAAGCCAAACCGGAAAATCACCTTTTTAATGAACTGAACCGCGGTGGCTGCGTCACACTTACTAACAGGTCCTGCCTCCACCCACTTTGTAAATTTATCAACCGCCACCAGGAGGTGGGTCTTCTTGTCCTTGGACCTTTTGAAAGGCCCAACCATATCCAGCCCCCAGGTTGCAAACGGCCAAGTGATTGGAATCATCCTCAGTTCTTGAGCCGGAACATGAGCCGGACCAGATCTTCCGCATCAGCATGGGTAGTTAACCAATAGAAACCGTGGTGGAACGCTTTAGCCACCAAAGATTTTGAACCGGCGTGGTGAACACAATCCCCTTCATGGATCTCACGCAAAATTTCACAGCCTTCCTCAGGAGATACACAGCGTTGAAAAGCTCTTGATACACTGCAATGATGCAACTCGCCATTGACGATTGTCATGGACTTGGACCGTCGTATTATCTGTCTGGCCTGAGTCTCATCCTCTGGTAATTCGCCCCGGTTCATGTACGCCAGGTAGGGAAGTGTCCAATCCGGAATAACGTGGAGTGCTACCACCAACTGAGCCTCCGGATCAGGAACAGCCAAATCTGCTTCCCCAGGTAGTTGGACCGATGGGTTGTGCAGTATATCGAGAAAAACATTGGGCGGAACCGGTTTACGCTGTGAGCCTAGCCGGCTCAGAGCGTCCGCTGCTTCGTTCTTCCGACGGTCCACGTGGTCGACCTGATAACCCTTGAAGTGACCTGCAACAGTATCAACCTCACGACGATATGCAGCCATGAGTGGGTATTTAGAATCCCAAGTACCAGACACCTGTTGAGCCACCAGGTCCGAGTCACCGAAGCACTTAACCCGACTTAAATTCATCTCTTTAGCCATCCGGAGACCATGGAGCAAGGCTTCGTACTCAGCTGCATTGTTAGTACAAGGGAACATTAAGTGGAGAACATAACAAAACTTGTCACCTCGTGGGGAAGTTAATACGACTCCAGCCCCCGAGCCCTCCAACTACCGTGATCCGTCAAAATGGATGGTCCAATATGTGTGATCCGGCTTCTCTTCAGGGCCTGCAGCTTCGTCCAGTCATTGATGAAATCAACAAGTGCTTGGGATTTCACCGCCGTTCGAGGCACGTATTTCAAACTGTGCGGCCCAAGCTCTATAGCCCATTTGGCAATCCGGCCCGTTGCTTCCCGGTTCTGGATGATATCACCCAAGGGGGCAGAGCTGACCACTGTGATGGGATGCCCTTGGAAATACTGCTTCAGCTTCCGGCCTGCCATAAAAACTCCATACACCAGCTTCTACCAATGTGGATACCTTTGTTTGGACTCAATTAGCACCTCGCTGATATAATAAACCGGACGCTGAATCGGGTACTCTTTGCCTGCCTCCTTCCGCTCTACCACAATAGCTACACTGACCGCGCGAGCATTGGCAGCAACATACAGCAACACCAGTTCCTTGTCAATGGGAGCGGCGAGCACGGGCGGATTGGCCAATTGCCGCTTTAAGTCCTCCAACGCCTGATCAGTGGCAGAACTCGAGACGAACTGATCCGTCTTCTTCAACATCTGATACAACGGGATCGCTTTCTCACCAAGGCGGCTGATAAACCGGCTTAACGCGGCAATCCGGCCGGCCAAACATTGAACATCATTAATACACTTTGGTTTAGCTAGAGAAGTGATAGCCGTGATCTTCTCCGGATTAGCCTCAATCCCCCTGTTGGACACCAGAAAACCCAATAACTTGCCAGCCGGTACACCAAAAACACACTTGGCCTGATTGAGCATCATCTTGTACGTCCTCAGGTTATCAAATTTTCCTTCAAATCATCGACCAAAGTCTCCTTCTTCCTTGACTTAACCACAATATCATCCACATAAGCATGCACATTACGGCCAATCTGTTTGTGGAGACAATTTTGCACACATCGTTGATAAGTTGCCTGGGCGCTTTTGAGCCCAAAAGGCATAGATACATAGCAGAAGGCTCCAAAGGGAGTTATGAACGTTGTCTTCTCCTGGTCCTTAACTGCCATTTTGATCTGATGATAGCCGGAATACGCATCCAGGAAACATGAACGCTCGCACCCTGCCGTAGCATCAATAATCTGATCAATACGGGGGAGGGCGAAAGGATCCGCAGGACATGCCTTATTAAGATCAGTATAATCCACACACATGCGCCAGGTGCCGTTTTTCTTAAGGACCAGCACCGGATTAGCAAGCCACTCAGGGTGGAAAACTTCAACAATGAAGCCAGCTGCTAAGAGCCTGGCCACTTCTTCTCCAATAGCTTTTCGCCTTTCTTCATTGAACCGGCGTAGGAACTGTTTCACCGGTTTGTATTTAGGATCCACATTAAGAGTGTGCTCAGCGAGTTGCCTCGGTACACCTGGCATGTCAGAAGGCTTCCATGCAAAGATGTCCCGATTCTCACGGATGAACTCGATGAGCGCGCTTTCCTATTTCGGATCCAAATTGGCACTGATGCTGAACTGCTTGGATGAATCGCCAGGTACGAAGTCGACAAGTTTAGTCTCAGCGGCTGATGTGAACTTCAGGGCCGGATCATGCTCCGTAGTTGGCTTTTTTAAAGGAGTCATATCCGCCGGATCAACATTGTCCTTATAATACTTGAGTTCCTCGGTGGCACAAACCGATTCTGTGTAAGCCGCATCTCCTTCTTCACATTCCAAAGCGACCTTGCGGCATCCGTGAACCGTGATGGTCCCCTTGTGACCTGGCATCTTGAACTGCAGATACACATAGCAGGGCCGTGCCATGAATTTGGCATAGGCCGGCCGACCGAACAGGGCGTGATACGAGCTCTGGATTCTCACCACCTCGAACGTCAGTGTCTCTAATCGGGAATCGTGATCATCTCCAAAGGCCACTTCCAATGCTATCTTCCCAACGGGGTATGCTGACTTGCTAGGTACCACACCATGAAAAACCGTATTCGAAGGTCGGAGATCTTTATCTGTCAGCCCCATTCGACGGAAGGTCTCATAGTATAAGATCTTAATGCTGCTACCTCCATCCATGAGTACCTTGGTGAACTTATAACCTCCCACCTGAGGCGCCACCACTAAAGCCAACTGACCCGGATTGTCAACCCGGGGAGGGTGATCCTCCCTACTCCATACGATTGGCTGCTCTGACCAGCGCAGATACCGGGGTACGGCCGGTTCAACAGAATTAACTGCCCGCTTCTGGACCTTCCGGTCCCGCTTGTCCAAGCTAGTGGTGAACACATGATATTGCCCACTATTTAGTTGCTTTGGATTGCTCTGGTAACCCGACTGCTGCTGTTGCTGATTATGACCACCCTGGTTATTCTGATTATGCTGATTGTTATGTCCGCCCGGATTACCATTAAATCCTGAACCGGAATTTCCTCCACCGTGACCTGGCCCAGATCCAGAACCATCACCAGAACTGGGGTCATACCGGAAAGCATTGGAGCTCTTGAACTCCTGTATAATATAACAATCCTTCCAAAGGTGGTTTGCTGGTTCCTCCCTTGTTCCATGCTTTGGACAGGGCTGGTTCAACAGATAGTTTAAGCGTTCCGGATTAGGACTAGGCGCTCCACTGTGGTTTTTGCCCTTACGTCGCTGGCCCCGGTTCTGCACGTTGGTATTAGCCACAAAATCCATGTTTCCATCCGCTTTACGCTTTCCTCCACCACCGTTTCCTGCTGAGTGATGCTGCTGACCTTTGAAGTTGCTGTTCCTCTTTCCCTTCCCTGTCATTCCATCGTCAGACTCGGGATCCTTGGTACTATCAGAATCAGCATACTTTACCAAAGCGGCCATGAGAGTTCCCATGTCAGTACAATGGCGCTTCATCCGTCCTAATTTCAGCTTCAAGGGTCCAAACCGACAACTGCCCTCCAAGGTTATAACTGCAGTGTCCGCATTGATGCGGTCTGATGAATGCAGAACCCGTGAGACCCTGCACACGCAATGAGTCGTTGATTCTCCTTCCTCTTGGACACAGGCAGCTAAATCCACTATCGACATGGGCTGCTTACACGTGTCTTTGAAATTATTGATGAACCGGGCTCGCAGGCTCTTTAACCAAGTACGGGCTGTCCCTTCAAGCATCATGGTGAAATATTTTGCACACGCCGCCTCATCCACGTCAAGCATCTCCATGGCCATCTCATAACTCTCCACCCATGTCTCCGGGGGTTGATCCGCCGTATAGTTCGGCACCTTGCGCGGGCCCTTAAAATCCTTAGGCAGGCGCACATTGCGTAAAGCGGGAACAAGGCAAGGCACTCCCAAAGCGCTAGAAGTGAGTCCCGGTTCAACCGAAGTGGTGGGACGAACCGGTGTAAGCTGACGAGTCTGATGCTGTGCTGCTAACTCGGCTTCCCTGCGCGCTCGGGACCGGTCTACCACCTCCTGGGCATCGGGAGCCGGATTGTTGCCACGGGGTGCTCCATGCCGTGCATTACTTGACTCCGCTTGCTCCTCCACATGTCTGCTATAACTCCGGCTTGGACGTGGGGTAGAATGAATCCGCTCACGGCTGTATGAATACGCTTCCTGTTGGACCAACGCCGTCCTGAGGAGCTCCTTGACCCGGCGTGTCTCTATCGCCTGCAATGAATCCCCCTCGACCGGAATGGCCTCCACCCGTGCCGCCGCTGCAACAAGGTTATCCATCGGATTGGGATAGTGATCCGGAGGTGTGGGCACAACCTGCGGTACTCCAGTGTTATGACGGGGTAGACTTATTACACGGGGCTGAACCGGTGCGCCCGTCCCAGGTACCTCCGTCCGGTTTACCACTCGTTGATTACTGGTCCCTGCTCCAGGGGTGTTGAAAAGGTCCCTTCCTTCAAAAACGGAGGGCAAACGAGATCGGTACTTCCTCCTCATGACTTCCTGTGAGGCGTTCTGGTCCAGCATAAGTTTATAGGCTTGCGCGTCCAAAGCGGCCCGCTCTGCAGTCATCCTGACCTCTTCGGCCGCTAGATCCGCTTTGGCCTGGATAATCTGCTCTCTCACCTTTGCGATCTCTGCATTATGAGCATCCTGATCCACCGGATTAGCCTCCGCCATGAGTGCAGCCAATGCGTCGAATAGATCGGATAACACTTGAGCTGGCGGGCACACATAGCCTCCTGCTCCGGCAGCCGGTTCCGCTGCTAAACCGGAAATCATTGTCGCGTCCGTCGACGAGTGAGGCGCTGCTTGTGTACCGGCCATGAATATTCCAACCCGGTTGGGCAGATCGGAGGGGTCCGGAATACTGTCGCCATCGGAACAGCCCCCAATCCGGCCATCTTGTAGTTGATATAACGACTCAGTTTCTCCGGTCGATGACTCGTCGCCAGAGTAAACGACAGTTTCATCACCATATCCTGATCCGTCCTCATAGCTTCCTCCATGGATGACTCCCACAAAGGCATGTTCCACAGCCGGTTTAGCCCGGGCAGGTCGCGCACGCTGAGCTGTCTCGACGAGGTCGGTGCAGGTGTCCAGCTCAGGGCCCGGTTCACCGATCTTGCCAATGAAGACGTGTATGCCACCAAAGGGGACCCGGTACCCGTACTCAATCGAGCCGGCCTCGGGGCCCCAGCCTGCATCGTCAATGTAGATCTTGCCGCGACGACTCTTGGTCATCCGGCCCACGGCGTATCCCTCGAGTCCTTCAAAGCGGCCCTCCAAGAACTTGAAACCATCGTGCGATAGCCCCACGGTGGGCGCCAACTGTCGTGGGTTTGTCACGGCAGATGTCCTAGCGAAAGGACTTAGTCGTGGAGCCATCGCAATGGGTTAACTCGAACGGGTTAAAGCGGACACAGGGACACAGAGGGTTTATACTAGTTCGGCCCCTTCGATGAAGTTAAAAGCCTACGTCTAGTTTGTGATGGAATTGATGGGGTTTCGATGACTAGGGAGCAAACAAGCTTCGTCTAGGTCTCGAGTTGTAGTTTTTCTGTCCCTGAACCACCATCGGGTCGTCCCCTTATATACACGAGTGACGCCCGTCGGTTCGCAGAGTCCCAATCTCCGGTTCATACTCGTACCCGGGTTGGCCTCTTCCTATTCCTAACTTACAATACAAGTTCATATATACATCGGTTTACGGCTACTTCGGTTGAACCGACTATGGCCTTGGGCCTTTATTTAGCTTCTGGGCTTTAACACCTTTGGACTACTGATGAAGTTAACCCGGCCCAGGTAGGCCGGTTTACGCCCAGTAGTAATATCCCCAACCTTTCCATATACTGGTGCTCGCTTATTTACTTTCCCGCTGCTACTGTTACAATCACTACAAAATACCAAAAACATTACTTTTGCTGTCTTTACTTTCGTTACCGTTACCACCACTATCATATTACTTTGCTACTAAACACTTTGCTGCAGATACTAAGTTTCCAGGTGTGGTTGAATTGACAACTCAGCTGCTAATACTTGAGAATATTCTTTGGCTCCCCTTGTGTCGAATCAATAAATTTGGGTTGAATACTCTACCCTCAAAAACTATTGTGATCCCCTATACTTGTGGGTTATCACCCTCCCCATCGACCATGCACCCTTTCGAGGTCCTTCCTCATCAAGCTCTCCATCGGTGCGTTCCTCGTCGCCTCCTTTTTGCCTTCACCTACTGCACCTGGGAGGAAAGGGGCAAGAACAGGGATCATGGGGCACTTATCTTTTTTAGTTTTTAAGCCTGCGGGCACTTGTTAGATTTAAATCTTGTAATCCCCTTGCTCATGTTTGCATTCCGTACTAACTGTACCTGTTCGGAACGTATTAATGAAAAAGGGTGTTTGTCGGGTTCTTTGTGCGTGAGCGAGGACCATGCCAAAGAACGAATCCTTGTTATTTTTAAGATAAACATTGTCGCCCGACAACAGGCCTTGTCGTCCCCTCACTTCATTCACGACCATACTCACGCCCTCGGCGGAGGCAGGGGCGAAGTAGGGTTAGGCCCTTCGTTTGCTTCCTTGTCACCGCGACTACAACCAAGTTCTGACCCAAGGAATAGTTCTTGGGCACAGGAAAGGGGGAGCATGGTGGCCCAAGAATAAACGAGGCTTCATACGTCCCAATTCCACACGGAAATGCATAACAGTGGATAAAGGACTTATCTGGATCTGCAGCCCCCGGTAACCTTGGCTTGCCATGGTCGGGTGCTTGAATCTGCAGCCCCCCGGCAATGGCTTGTCGGTGTCGGGGATGTCGATCCGCCTCCCTGCCCTTAAATGGCTTAGCAGAAATGCATGTGCAGCCTGCGAACTAAAGAAAAGACTGGAAAGGACGGAAAGACACACACCCGACCTCTATGCTAAGGGTTAGTTGTTGTCGGGCACTATCAACCCTACCAAAGAGAGACTTAACCTAGCATGCATGCTAAAACTTTGGGCACCAACACTTCATTTATTTATGCTCAGGGTCTGCGCCTGGCTTTGCACAAAGGGTTACATGCCTTGTTGGCAAGGCTTGTACAAAAGCTGGCTTGCCGGGAGGCCTGACAACCGCGCCTCATGGGTAAAACTTATGAAGATGTTCGATATTCCAGGAGTTTCTCACTGGGACACCATCTTTGGTCTCCAGGCGGACTGCGCCAGGCCTGGTGAATCGTATTACCCGATAAGGGCCTTCCCACTTCGGCATCAACTTGTTGGAATTCTTGGCCAACTGAATGCGCCGAAGAACAAGGTCGCCTTCCTCAATACTTCGGGCATGAACCTTGCGGCTATGGTAGCGGCGCAAGGCCTGCTGGTAGCGTGCAGCTCGCACAGCCGCCCGAAGACGATCTTCCTCAAGGAGTGTCGTGTCATCTTATCGTAACTGCTCTTGCTCAAGCTCGTCATAAGCGAGCACTCGAGGTGACCCGTATATGAGTTCCGTGGGAAGAACTGCTTCTGCCCCTATACTAGGGCAAAGGGTGTCTGGCCGGTGGCTGGATTTGGCATCGTTCTGATCGTCCAAGGAACCGTCGGCAACTCATCAATCTAGTGCCTTCCACACTTGTGCAGCCTGTCAAAAGTCTTTGTCCTCAGGCCTCGCAGCACTTCATCATTTGCCCTCTCCGCCTGGCTGTTGCTCCATGGGTGTGCCACCGAAGCGAAACAGACCTTACTACCGAGGTCCTGGATGCATTGCATGAAGGTGCGGCTTGTGAACTGCGTACCATTGTCGGTGATGATCCTGTTCTGTACACCAAACGACAAACTAGCCCCTTGAAGAACTTGACGGCTGAGTGTGTTGTCACCTTCCTCACTACCTCCACTTCGGTCCACTTTGTGAACTTGTCGATTGCGACATACAAGTACTCAAAGCCCCCGACAACATGGGGGAAGGGGCCCAGTATGTCGAGCCCACAGACCGAAAATGGCCAGGCGAGAGGGATTGTTTGAAGGGCTTGAGCTGGTTCATGAAGCTTCTTCGAATGGAACTGACATGCTTCACACTTGGTTACTAGCGCAGCTGCATCCTGGAGGGCAGTGGGCCAGAAGAAACCTTGCTGAAATGCCTTACTGGCAAGGGCCCTCGACCCTATTTGGGAGCCACACATACCTCCATGTATCTCTGCCAACAGCTCTAGTCCGTCCTCCCAAGGAATGTACTTCAGCCTGACTCTGTTTGGCCTCCTTCTGTACAGGGTATCATCCACAAACTGGTACATGTTGGACCGATGGGCTACTTTCTCTGCTTCTTCCTGCTCCTCGGTGGGTTCTCCTGTTTGGAGGAAACGGAAGGTGGGCTGCACCCATGCCAGAGCCTGGGGTTCGACGGCAAGTACCAAAGGCACATCTTCGGCCACAGGGGCAGCTGCCTCTACGGTCAGGGCCTGGGGCCCGGCCTGTCGGAAGTAGTTGCCCCTCGACAAGCTTGGGGTACCCGGCAACCTCCTTGCCGGCAGCTCCTGGGAGCTCAGCGGGAAGGTACTTGTCGGGGCTTGTCTTCCTTCGCTTGTTCTGCCCTGCTGATGGCTCTAAAGATGGTTGTATTAACTGAAGTACAAAGGTACCTGGTTCCACAGGCAACCTGAGGGCAGCGCATTTTGACAGGTCATCGGCAATGCTGTTCTCCGCTCGGGGAACATGTTCTGCCTGTAGGCCGTCGAAAGGTTCTTCCAACTTCCTCACTTCATTCACGTAGGCCTCCATCAACGGGCTCTGGTAATCCTTGTTGACTTGGTTGACAACGAGCTGCGAATCACCCCTGATGATGAGCTTCTTGATTCCGAGGTCTGTCGCGATCCTGAGACCGGCAAGCAACCCCTCGTACTCCGCCGTATTGTTCGTTGATTTTTCCCGGGGGAAGTGCATCTGGATTACGTACTTGAGGTGCTCTCCGGTGAGTGCGGCGAGTAGCATGCCAGCACCAACACCTTGGAGTGAGAAAGCTCCATCAAAATACATAATCCACTCACTTCTCGTTTCCTTGCCGGGAAGGGCGGTCTCTTGAATCTCCTCGCCGGGCGTTGCGGTCCACTCTTCTATGAACTCTACCAAAGCTCGGCTCTTGATCGTTGAAGTACTTTCAAACCTGAGGCCAAAACTCAATAGCTCCAACGCCCACTCCATAATCCTCCCTGTCGCATCTGGGTTGTGCAAAATCCATTGCAAGGGAGGCAGGTGACAACGGTGATCTCGTGCACTTGGAAATAGTGGCGGAGCTTTCTCGAGGCCATGAGAAGGCCGAGAAGCAGCTTCTGCATTCCCGAATATCTAGACCTAGCTTTCTAGAACACCGGGTGCCGCACCATCTTCTTCTTTTGTCCCACTTCGCCCGTCTGCTCAAGCTCTGCCTCGCCGGGTTCGGGCCTTGCCGGGGGTTCTGGTTTGCCTGCATCGGGCTCTGCCGGGGAAGACCCCGGCCCGCCATCCGACGGCTCTACTGCAAGTGCTGCTTCTCCCTTAGGTTCCCTCTACGCCACCAGCACAACACTGACCACTTGATTCGTTGCTGCTAAGTACAGCAGCAGAGACTCTCGTGGTTTAGGCGCGACTAGTATTGGCGTGGACGAGAGGTACCTCTTCAAATCTTTCAGTGCTGCCTCTGCCTCCGGAGTCCATTTTACTGGACCCTCCTTTTTCAAAACTTTGAAAAAGGTGAGGGTGCGCTCAGCAGATTTGGAGATGAACCTACTCAGGGAAGCAACGCAGCCGGCGAGCCTACGGACGTCTTTGACCCGTTTCGGCGCCTCAATATGCTCAATTGCTTTGATCTTGTCGGGATTTCCTTTGATTCCGTGTTGAGACACAAAGAACCCGAGAAGTTTGCCGGAGGGGACACCGAACATGCACTTCTCTGGGTTGATCTTGAGGTTGATCTTGCGCAGGTTTCCAAATGTTCCTTCTAAATATTGCACGAGCGTGGCCCTGTCCTTGGTTTTGACCACTATGTCATCCATATGAGCTTCCATATTTCTATGTAGCTGGGGCTCAAAACCAATTTGGACTGCTCGGGCAAACGTCGAACCAACGCTCTTTAACCCAAAAGGCATGCTTACAAAATAGTACGTACCACATGGGGTGATGAACGCGGTATTCTCTTCATCTTCCTTCATCATGAAGATCTTGTGCCCTGAATAAGCATCGAGGAATGACAGCAGGTCACACCTGGCAGTGGATTCTACAATCTGGTCGATGCGTGGCAGAGGGAAAGGATCCTTTGGACATGCTTTATTGATGTCTGTGTAGTCAATACACAGCCTCCACTTCCCATTTGCCTTACGCACCACCACTGGATTGGCCAACCACGTGGGGCGGAGTACTCCTCTTACCAGGCCTGCTGCCTCCAACTTCCTGGTCTCTTCAATGCTGAACTCTTGCCGCTCCAAAGCTTGCTTCCTGAGCTTCTGCTTGACGGGCCGCGCGTGAGGACGGACCGCAAGATGGTGCTCAGTCACCTCCTTGGGAACGCCGGGGATGTCAGATGCTTGCCATGCAAATACATCGACATTCGCCCGTAAGAAGGCGACGAGCGTGCTTTCCTATTTACTGTCGAGGGTGGAGCTTATAGTGAAAGCCCTGCCCGGGTCGTCCTCCTTGACGGACACCTTCTTGGTTTCAGGTGGTGCAGCCTTGGACTTTTTCCTCTTGCCGGTGGAGGTCTCTGGCACGTCCTCAACGGGAGGACAACACTCCGAAGAGGTGCGCTTGCCGGAGTGGGTGCGAGAGGTCTTGCCGGAAGGAGTCTTGCCGGCCTTCTTCCTCCCTGTAGCTTCAGTAGTAGGAGCCTTGGTGGCAGTTGCTGCAATTGCCTCTCGGTAGAGTTGGTCGGCGCAGATGAGTGTGTCTTTCTTGTCAGAGGGGACGGTGATGATGGTCAGCAGCCCCGGCATCTTCAACGTGTTGTACGTGTAGTAGGACGCCGCCATGAACTTGGCCAGCGCTGCGCAGCCAAGGATCCCATTGTATGGCAAGGGGATCTCAGCAACATCGAAGACGATCTTCCCCGTCCTATAGTTCAGCTCGCCCCCAAACGTAACGGGCAGCGTGATTTTACCTTTAGGCTGGCTCCTTCCCATGTTGACCCCTTGAAACGTGCCCGTCTCTTCGAGGTCTCCATCAGGAATCTGTAGCTTCTTGATCACAGCGGGCGAGATCAAATTCAGACTGGCCCCACCGTCAACCAGCACTTTGGTCACCGAGTAGTGAATGCGGTCTTAGGAATATCTTCCTTTTTAATCTTGAGCTGATGATATCCGGTCCGTAAATCGATCTTAGAGAATACTTTAGCCCACTGAGCTGATCAAACAGGTCATCAATCCATGGCAGCGGATATTTATTTTTGATGGTGACCTCATTCAGCTGGCGGTAATCTACGCACATGCGGAGACTGCCATCCTTTTTGTCGACGAAAATAGCAGGTGATCCCCATGGTGAAGAGCTGGGACGAATATATCCTTTCTGGAGCAACTCATCAAGTTGTTTCTTTAGCTCCACTAATTCTGATGAGCGCATCTGGTAATACTTCTTGTGTAACGGTGCAGTTCCGGGCCCAAGATCTATTGCAAATTCTAGCTCCCGATCTGGTGGCATGCCTGGCAGTTCTTCTGGAAATACATCAGGGTACTCGCTGACCACAAGAATTAATTCCAACTCAGCCACAGTAGTGCAAACCAATTCTTGCTTGGGTATATTCTTGCGAGCATAGAATTTGGTAGTCTGCCCATTCAGACTGGTCAAAGTGACTTCTCTTGTTGCGCAGTTTAGGGAAACTTAATATTTGGTTAACCAATTCATACCCAATATAATATCCAACTTTTCAGACTCAATGAGTATCAGAGAGGTTGGAAAGTAGACTCCGTTGGTATTGATTTCCAGATCATGGCAGACCAGATTGCTCTTGATTATAGATCCCGTGGTTTGTACCAGCATATTTTTGCCCAAAAGCGTACAAGGAAATTGGTTTTGGGCAGCAAAACTTCGAGAAATAAAAGAATGAGAAGCCCCAAAGTCAAATAAAATTATGGTAGGTATGTCATTAACAGAAAACATACCAATGACGACTTCTGGCTTCTCGTGGGCTTCATCGGCGGAGATATGATGCACGTGCCCAGTGAAGTTTTGATGGGTCGGGTATGACTCCATAAAGTTGACTTGTGGCCTGATTAGGGCATTCGCCTTGTTGTTCTTGGGGCACTGTCTGGCATAATGTCCGTTCTGCCCACAACTGAAGCAAGAATTATTGCGCTGACGCTCCTCATGCATTGGGTTGGTCACGACATTCTTGACTTGAGTGGAGGTCTTGTTAACATTCTGTTGCCAATTTGGCTTGTATTCCTCCTGACCCTACTGCCAGGTACGAGCCTTTTGCACTGGTTTCCCATCCTTCTTTGGCTCAAACTTACGCTTGTTGTCATTGTTAACAGGCCTATTATCTGATATAAGCTTGTGCTCCCGTTCAGCAATGAAAGCCTTGTTCACTAGAGTTTGGAAATCCGAGAAATCAAGCATACTGAGAGCACACCGGAGTTGTGGATTTAAGCCTCCAAGAAATCTGTCAATCTCCCTTTCTTCGGTGGCCACGTCACAAAGAGAGTAACGGGCCAGATGATTGAATTTTTGCAAATATTCACCCACAGACTGATTTCCTTGGACGAGTACGAGAAATTCACGCTGCTTGGTCTTCATAACTTTACTAGGGATATGATATTTCCGGAACTGATCCTTAAACTTTTCCCAAGTGATTTCTTCATCAACAGGCCACATGGATTTTGCATTTTCCCACCATATGGCAGCTGCGCCTTCAAGGTAATGAGTTGCAAATGGAACTTTATCTTTCTTCAGTACGAGCAATCTCAAGCTTTTTCTCAATAGTATGCAACAAATCATCTGCATCCAATGGGTCAACAATCTGACTGAAACTGGGTGGCTTGGTCCTTTGAAAATGTGACAGCTTTGAGTGATGACTGTTCTGATTTCCATTCTGTCCAACCATAGCTTGCACTCTTCTTAATATTTCGATTAGATCATTGTTCCTTCTTTCCTCAAACATACGCAGAGTTTGCTCGGTGGAGGGCGGATTTGGCGGTGGAGGCGGTGGCGGAACGTACGGCTCGGGAGAATGTCCTGCCTGTCGTGCGGAACGACGAACAGGAGTTCCCTCATGAACGTTGCTACTGCTGCCTCCCCGCGGCATCCTATTGTGGATTTTTCCCAAGACAACACAATCGAGATGAGAAACATCCCAGAATAAATTTGGGGGAAAGCCAACAACAAATCCTAGAAGAAAACAAAAGAGCGAAGAAAATACGGCGAATAAAGTCCCAACATAATTGTACATAGACTCATACATGAAAGATAAACAACACGCCAGGTTCAACTACTCTCATACATGCAACAAAACATCATGACTCGTACCACTACATCCGTACATCATCCGGACTACTGCGAATACTCAAAGATACTACTGCTCTGCTGGTGCTGCGGTGTCCTCCACTGAAGTAGTCTTGGATCCTGAACTGACGTGATTAACGGAAACCTCCGGGTTAAAGGTAACACGACGGCGCTGCCTCGAGGGCTCTCCCTCAGGGGCTGGGATAGGATGAAGCATCGGGGCTACAGGAGTAGTGAGAAGTGAAACCCACTCGGCAGGAGTACTGAGAGGGTTACGGCCGAGACGCCCATGCTACTCGGAGGAGTAACCAGTGAAATAGGGGAACTAGAACTGACTGTAATATAAGGGGTAAATCCCAGAGAAGATGGAGTAGTGGCAGATCTAGTAGTGACTAAAGCAGCGGCTAAAGCAGTACAGGCACGAGTCAGCTCTCGAGCCAGCTCGTGGATCATTAGATAGCTAGCAGTGACATAACGAGCAAGGTGGCTAGCAACACTATCAGACTCCGGATCAATGATAGGGAAACGGACACGACCATTGTCGTGCAGAGAAGGGTAGTAATAGAAACCTGGGTGGTTCTGCATTCGGACCTCGTTGTAGCGAAGTTCGACAAGGACCTTGAATGCAGCAAACTGGACAGCCTGAGAAGCGGTGGAGGCGTAACCGCTCCGAGAAGTACGAGTGTAAGGGCTGGAATCGGAACTAGTGCGCAAAGTGACCACTGCATGATACTCATACACTGAATCAGCTAGACGCTCCCGGTACACACGATAGACTGGGTCATCTCCGAGAGGATACAACCGACGCCACACGTTGCAAAGGAGGTGCGGTGACGTGTACGGCATCAGCTGCAACTGGCACAGATACGGCACCGGAGCCATGTACACCCACAACCATTAGGAGGTTAGCATAAAAATATAAACCAAATGCATGCAATGCAACAACCAACTACAATTGCTACCGGCACTCAACTTTAACTTGTATCTAACGTCCAGTTAACACGTCGTAGTCTAGCATGGCCTACAGTCAGCGCGGCTCTGATACCAAGCGTTGTGGCACCCCGGCTCAGAGCGACCGGTTTACCATGCATTGCTAGCCCAGAGACCATGTCTTCTGGCCACACACAACATCTTGGTACCGAAAACAACCGCTTTATTGATGCTAGCGGACCAGAGTTTATATTACAACAGTTGCCGAGGCCAAGCGGCACCCTTGGTGTGGCTGAACAATATGTACATTATTTAGTGAACATAAAGGGGCCTCGATCATAACAACTACGCGGCAGCGGAACAACGTCGTAGCGGAAACTCCATATCACAGGGACACCGATGTGGACACGATCTAGACTCGAGCAGCGCTCCTCTCCAACGAGACTTTCCTGAAATCTGGGATGACACGCCAGGTCAGTACATTCAATGTACTTGCAAGCTCACAACAGGCACAATCATAATGGCAAACAATATCATGATAATTAACCAATTATTAATAATGCAACACTATATGTCCAACATGTTGTGATCATGCTTGAACGTCCCTCGGGACGAACTTACCAACCGTGATCATTCTGGGATCACAAACAAACCACCATCATGGTCTTGACAAGAGTAACTCGTGATCCTTACGGCAATCACAACCACGACCAATATTTGGTCCCGAACATCTCGATGGCCTTTCCGCCATCATTAACAGTGCAAAGTTCATAGCTTAGTGTACAAGTTTTATTAAATGTTGACTCATGGTGGGACCTACTACGAGGTGTCCGTGACCGTGGACTCGGCTATCGATATATTATACACTCTATAGAGGTAGCACACTGTACCCACACCACGAAACCATGGAAATGGAAGGGTCACCGGTGTCATAGCATGCCATGAAATGCAGAACTACACATGCATCACTTATTAACGAAACTGACCGATGTCAACCATATTCACACTAAGCATAAACATCAACAACTTATTTCACTATGCTGGTCAGAGTAACTCACATTTTAACCAAAATATTTTGCAGCAAGTTTTATTATTTTCTCATGCAAGAAAGTAACTCCTATTAATTTCTCACATGCATAGCAAAGATTATACCACAACCAAATCCTAATTTCTTTACCATCCAAGTTAGGTTCAAACATTCTGTGAGTCAAGTAACATGGCTAAACAAGTACTTAACACAATATTTTCTAGCAATTTTTTACCATTTTATTTAAGACAAGAGAATAACTTTAAATAATTACTAACATGCATAACAAAATCATTTCTATCATCACCACAAATTGATCTTAACTTTGCTCTACCAACTAAGTTAGTTTCAACATTCTGTAAATCAAGCATAATAACTAACAAACATTTAACAGAATATAAATAACACAATAGTTATTTAAATGCATGAATTAATCATCTCATTCAAATAAGAAAATCACAAATATTGAAATGACACCATGAAAATGTTGCTGTGGCTTGCCTTAGTGCAGATGAGGTTCACAAGCCTTCTGGTGATCCTCAAGACAAGCCTCACCCTCTGAAAATAATTTTAAACACAAAAAGAAAATATCAAGAACACTTCTGAAAATCACCAGAAATTCTAAGCAGCTCAGAAAAATCTCATCTTTGGTGAGCCGCTAGATTTCTTTGCAAAGAACAAAATGCAAAAAGAATCAATTCATTTGGATTTATGGTTGAAGAGTTATGGCTGTTCGAAGTGTTCTGTAAATTCAAATGAATTTGAATAAAAATAAACAGACTGGGGGGGTGACGTCGAAGGCGTAAAGCCCAGGGGCGCCACCACTTGTACCGCTTCGTGCGCATACAGATTGGCTGACTAGCAGGCCCCTCTAGTCAGGTGAGGAGGAGGGGGAGAAAGAAACAGAGGGAGTCGCGGCTTTGCCGGAGCTCTCGCCGGCGATGAGGGCTCCTTGGCCAAAACGAAAGGGGGGATGGAGAGAGGGGACAGAGGCGCACCTGCCCGTACCCGTAGCGTAGCTAGGGGTGGTCGGACGGCGTCGGAATCAACCTCGCAAGTGGAGGCAGAACGCGGTAGTCGCCGGAGATGAGGAAGAAGGCTAGCAGAGGCAACTCTAGGGGCTCCAGAGGGACGGGAAAGCTTCACCGGAGAGAGGCGGAGGCCCTGGATGTGTTGCCCTAGCCTGGGGGGGGGGGATGGAGCTACCGCGGCGACTAGAGGGAATCGCCGGCGAGCTCGAGCTCGAGGACGGCGGCCCGCGGCCTGCCCGGCCGGGCTACGGTTTCCTACGTGCTTGTGGGGTCTGTGGGAGTGATGGATGGTGCTCGAGGAGGCCGGGGGCGGCTCCATTTATAGGCGAGCGGAGAGGGGGGGTTCGGGCTTCGCCGGTGGACACCTGTCCACGGCGCCCGGCGACGAGCGGCGTTAGTGAGAGGGGGAGAAGGCGACGCAGCTTATGCAGCAACTGTTGGCGAAAGGGGACGAGCACGGGAACGAGGAGAAGGCGACGAGCACAGTGCGCACCACACTGTTTGGGTTGGCTGGACCGTGCCCATGCTCGCTGTGGCGAGCTCCAGCGTCGACGAGCTCCAGAGGGGAGTTAATGGCGTTGAGACGAAGATGGTGGCGAGGTTTGGGATGCTCGGGCAGACGAGGGAAGCGAGCACGCGTGAACAGAGCGCTAGGCGGCACTCAAAGCTCGTCGACACGCAGGCATGACATGCTGGACACGCGTGGTCACCACGCGAACTCCTCCCTCAGGCCAGCCTACGTCCAAAAATCATGTCTGGCATGTTGTTCGTGGTGGTTTTGAAGTTTACCACGCTTTGGTTTGGATCCAGGTGCAGTAGAGAAGTTTTTACATGCCAGGTAAGTTTCTGGTCAGTAACTTTGAGCAGTTACTGTGTTCAAATGGCTGGGAGTTGGAGGCTGTGCTTTGGAGGTTAGCCATGATCTACTAAGGTGAAAATGCACAAGAAAAACCAGGCACAATGGAGCAAGTAAAATGGTAGTTGCTGTAGAAATAACCATTTCTGTCCAGAACAGAAAATATTTTCTGTAGCAAAAATATTCCAAAAAGTGATGAAATACTTTTGCTCAGGAAGGTTCCCTAGGTTTCAAAGAATATTTGTGAATTTTCTCAGATCTTTCTGGGCCATAAAAATTGGGGTTGCTTTGAAGCATATTGATCTAGCTAGGGTTTTTGGAAGATTATTTTGGGGTGGATCAGAAGGGAAATGATGATTAGGGAGGGAAATGGAGCACTTGGGTGAAATCCAAGGTTACCCAAGTGTTTAAGTCCATATGAAAAGATTCAAAAATTCCAAATTTCAAATTGACTCCAAATGAAAATCAAGCAAATGAGAGAGGGCAAAAACTAGGCTGTCACATGTGAGGTGTGCAATGAAGCGCCACCGTCGATGCACATAGCCTCTGTAGCCTTCTAGAACTCGTCCTCGCCGGACTCATCGTCCTCGTCGTGATCATCATCCTCCTCTTTCTTGTCGCGGCCCTGAGCGGGCCTCTTTTGTTGGTTATCTTTGCCGCGGCGACCCCCTTGGCCGCCACGCTTCTTGCCGGATCCCTCGGCACCATCCTGACCCTTCTCCTTGTCTCGCCTTTCATATTCAGCCTTCTACTTTTCTGCAAGCAGCTCAACTGTCGGCATTTCTAGAGGTCATGGCCCTTGGTGCGGTGGATCTCGCAGTACTGCTTGTCAGAGCGTCCTGGCTTGCCAGCGGCCGCCAGGGCCAAGCAGGCGGCACACCTGGCAACCTCCTTCCGGGGTCGTCAGCCTTGGCCTTTTTGGCGGCGCCGAGCTCGTCGGATCCCTCAATGTCAAGCAGAGTCTTGCCCTTGCACTTCCTGTTGCGGCGCCGACCTTTATTTGTTGGGGCGGCGGTGTCTTCGTCTGTGAAGTCGGTTTCCGCACCGGCGTCCTCGTCGGGGTAGTTCCTCCCTTCTTTAGCTCGAGCACATCTATTGGCCAGAACATAAAGTTCGGCCACATCTTTAACCTTGTTCATCCCCAACTCTTCACGCATCTTGCGGTTGCGCACATTCTGATGGAATGCTCTGATAACAGCACCGAGATGAACATCTGGGATGTTGTACTGCACCCGGCTGAACCTCTGTATGTACTTGCGCATGTTTTCACCTTCTTTCTGGGGGATGATATGCAAATCGCTTGCCTGGCCATGAGCTTGGTGGCCTCCAGTGAAGGCGCCAACAAACCCATGACACAAATCCGACCAAGAAGAAATGGAATCCACTGGCAAGTGCATCAACCATGACATGACGTTGGGTTTGAGTGCCAAAAGTAATTGGCAAGCACCTTGTCGTCGCGAGCTCCAGCAGATTGCATCGCGATGGTGTAGATGCTGAGGAACTCCGACGGGTGGGTCTTGCCATTGTACTTCTCGCCAACATCGGGCTTGAACGTGCGGTGGGAGGGCCACTGGAACTGCCGCAGATCTCGGGTAAAGGCGGGACAACCCACCTCGTAAGGCAGGTCGCCGCCCCCCCCCCCCCCCGGCGCCGGGTGGTCCATAGTAGGCCCCGCACGCCAATCTGACTGATGGTGCGTCTCCCATCGTCGTTCGATGGTAGTTCGAGCGTCTTCCTGGTCCCGTTCCAGAAGGACATGACGTTGGTCGTGGCGTGTTCATGGGTCAGACGACGCTATGGAAACGTTGTCACCGACATCGGGTCGACGGGCTGGTGGTTTTTGTCCCGGCCACGGGTGGGGGGAGAGTGCACTGTGGTTGTAGCATCTCTGGTCCCCCCACCGCCGGCATGCACCGGCTCGTCAGGACGCCAGTGCGAGGGTCCCGTCGGGAGCGGCTCGTCTTTGTTGGCGAAGCTGACAAGGCTTTGGATGGTGGCTCTCCACTCGTCGAGCTTCTCCGCAGCAGGGGGAAAGTCGAGGAGCAGCTGCACGCGCACCAGCGCTTCTGCTGGCGTAGGAGGCGGCGAGATCTGCGTAGACCGTGACGCGCTCCGACTTCTAACCTTGTTAGAAGGGGCTCTATCGCGGTCTTGCGGTTGCACGCTGCCTGCACCAGCGTCTGAGCATGCACGCCGGCCTGGTTCGTCCTATGAGTGGCGCACAGGGCTCTTTCCGTGGCGGTGCCCAGGGGCTCCGGCATCACGGTGTTGCTCATCACGCGCGGCCTGGGAAGGGCGTGGCACGGGCGCCGGCTAGGGTGCCGTAGAGGCAGCTGCGCCGCCTGCGGGCAGCGCAGCCCCGCCCTCGGACCCAGTGGCGTGTGGCTCGTCGTCTCGAATTCGGACGAGGCCGCTCGCCTGGCTCCGATCGCCAGAATATCGTGGATGCTCAGGGGCCACGTCCCCGGCCCCATCCGTGGGCACCCGGCCGCCTGCTCGTGCTGGCGCGGACGGGCCGGCCCCGGACGAGCCGATCACTATGATCCCCTTCTTCTTGGGGGCCATGGTGATGATGAAGTTGGTGTGCTAACCTTCAAACCGGATTTTCAAAGCTTGCGCCCCCTACCTGGCGCGCCAAAGATGTCGGGGGAAACGACACCTATGGGATCACGAGGAATCCCTTTTGCTACGGTTGGCGGGCGCGGGGCTGTGGAAAGAGCGGGATTGAGAGATCAACGCGGGGGGATTATCCAGGTTCGGGCCGCAAGTGATCCGTAATACCCTACTCCTGTTGGTTTCTATTTATCTGGTGTTCTTGGACTAGCTACAAGGCGTGCAGGGTCCAAAAAGTCCGAACCCCCTCGCAGTACGCTGCGGGCCTCCTTTTATAGACAAAGGGGCTGGCAGAGTGGCACACAGGAGGTGGAAAGCTATACAGTGATCGAGTCTATCCTATGGCACCGTAGGACAAACGCATTTAATGCACTACCGACGTGCCCTTCTTGCCTTATCGGGGACAACAAGGAAGCTCGTCCCAGCTGTCGGCGCCTCTCTTGGCTTCGACGCACGCCCGACCTGACGAGGCGGGTAGTGCCACGCTGGCTGGCTGGCTGCTGAGTTGGCGCGGTGTTAGAGCCTTCACGAAGATCTGCATGCCACCACGCAGGTGCTTGCTGAGTTGGCCTAGAGGCCGCACATCGCCACGCAGGTGTTCACCTAGTTGCTGGGCTGGCAGCTGCATGGGAACGACGGTGTAGTTTTGGCTGATGTGGGCCTGGCTGTGGCCCCGAGGATGCCTTCGGCAAGAGTCTTGTCGGGGCGCCGGCAAGGGTTTTTCCCGTAGCGTCGTGGTCGTCCCTGGCAAGGGGCTTGCCGGGGGTCTGTTGGGTATCCTTGGCAAGGATCTTGCCGAGGATCTTCATCTTCTGGTTATTTATCTAGTCTTGTATGCTTCTGGTCTTCACAAAGATCTGCATGACACCACGGAGGTGCCTCCCGAGCTTTGGTTCCAGTGTGGTTGAGGGCGTCGGAACTCTCAGGCTCAAGGGTGGTAGCCCTGCTGGCGTTGGGCGAGTTGCCCGGGCAAGGTCCTTGCCGGGGCTGTGGAGGCCGCCCCGGCAAGGGCCTTGCAGGGGGAGTCCATCTCGCCCTTCTGCTCTTCGTGTTTCCGGCTTGGCGTTGGTCTGGCCGTCTTGTGCCTTTGCTTCCTCTGCCCCGCCAAGCATGGCTAGGTGTGTGGGGCTGCGACTGCTCGCGCACATGTAAAGGGGTGCAAAAAGGTACCCCTACTTTTGTACACCGACAACGGTGGCCGTATACGGCCGGAGGTGGCAAAAGTAAGGGACTAGGGACGTGGCCGGCCAAAGCGGCAGTAGCTAGCAGAGGCGAGCGGGAGGAGAGGCCGAGCGGGTGCGACTAACGTGGCGGCACAGGCGCAGTTGGCACGGGCGCTTGGGGCTGATGTCTACTACACAACCTTCTTCTTGTAGACGTTGTTGGGCCTCCAAGTGCAGAGATTTGTAGGACAGTAGCAAATTTCCCTCAAGTGGATGACCTAAGGTTTATCAATCCGTGAGAGGCGTAGGATGAAGATGGTCTCTCTCAAGCAACCCTGCAACCAAATAACAAAGAGTCTCTTGTGTCCCCAACACACCTAATATAATGGTAAATTGTATAGGTGCACTAGTTCGGCGAAGAGATGGTGATACAAGTGCAATATGGATAGTAGATATAGGTTTTTGTAAACTGAAAATATAAAAATAGCAAAGGTAAAACGCGATAAAAGTGAGCGTAAACGGTATTGCAATTCTAGGAAACAAGGCCTAGGGTTCATACTTTCACTAGTGCAAGTTCGCACAACAATAGTAACATAATTGGATCATATAACTATCCCTCAACATGCAACAAAGAGTCGCTCCAAAGTCACCAATAGCGGAGAACAAACGAAGAGATTATGGTAGGGTACAAAACCACCTCAATGTTATTCTTTCCAATCAATCCGTTGGGCTATTCCTATAAGTGTCACAAATAGCCCTAGAGTTCGTACTAGAATAACACCTTAAGACACAAATCAACCAAAACCCTAATGTCACCTAGATACTCCAATGTCACCTCAAGTATCCGTGGGTATGATTATACGATATGCATCACACAATCTTAGATTTATCTACTCAACCAACACATAGAACCTCAAAGAGTGCCCCAAAGTTTCTACCGGAGAATCAAGACGAAAACGTGTGCCAACCCCTATGCATAGGTTCATGGGCAGAACCTGCAAGTTGATCACCAAAACATACATCAAGTGAATCACGTGATATCCCATTGTCGCCACAGATACGCACGGCAAGACATACATCAAGTGTTCTCAAATCTTTAAAGACTCAATCCGATAAGATTACTTCAAAGGGAAAACTCAATCCATTACAAGAGAGCAGAGGGGGAGAAGAAACATAAGATCCAACTATAATAGCAAAGCTCGCGATACATCAAGATTGTGCCAAATCAAGAACATGAGAGAGAGAGATGGAGAGATCAAACACATAGCTACTGGTACATACCCTCAGCCCCGAGGGTGAACTACTCCCTCCTCGTCATGGAGAGCGCCGGGATGATGAAGATGGCCACCGGTGAGGGTTCCCCCTTCGGCAGGGTGCTGAAACAGGGTCCCGAGAGGTTTCTGGTGGCTACAGAGGCTTGCGGCGGCGGAACTCCAGATCTAATCTCTGTTCTGGAAGTTTTAGGGTACGTGAGTATATATGGGTGCAGGAAGTACGTCGGTGGAGCTTCGGGGGCCCCACGAGGCAGGGGGCGCGCCCTAGGGGGGTGGGTGCGCCCCCACCCTCGTGAGCACCTCCCTTAGCTCCTGACGTGGGGTCCAAGTCCATTCGGTAGCTTTCCTTCCAAAAATAACTTCTCCAGTTGATTTCATTCTGTTTCGACTCCGTTTGATATTCCTTTTCTTCGAAACACTGAAATAGGCAAAAAAACAGCAAATCTGGGCTGGGCCTCCGGTTAAAAGGTTAGTCCCAAAAATAATATAAAAGTGGATAATAAAGCCCAATATTGCCCAAAACAGTAGATAACATAGCATGGAGCAATCAATAGATACGTTGGAGACGTATCAGCGGCCAGGGTGGGGACCAAGCGCAGGAGCTAGCGCGGCTAGGCAGGCACAGAGGCAGAGGGAATGGGCGCAGGGCGGGGCCGGCGGTGCGTGATAGAGCGGGGCAGGCGGAGCATAGCCATGGGCGTGGGCACAGGGGAAAGGAGGGAAAGAAGGTCGGGGCTCACCGAGCCTTGTAGTTGAGTGAGGCGGGTTCGGAGAGGAGTTGAGGTCGGCGTGGTGAGGTCCACCGCGATGCAGCGGCGATGATGACGGTGACAGGCGGTGGGAGAGTAGTGTGGATCTGGGAGGCAAGGAGGGCCGAGTCGGGAGGGGGCGAGGCGTCGGGGCAAGGCGGCAACCTTATCCCTTCGCCCAGGCATCGCTGGTGAGGCAGTTCGGCGTGGACCGCATGGCTTGGTCGGGTGAACAGGCAGGAGGCAGACGACCGGGGGAGGTGGGCTGCTAGGTTGGCGTGACTGGGATAACTAGGCCTACCTGGCGGCTAAGGCCCAGACAAAGTGAGGGTTTGTTTTATTTTGCCTTTTATTTTTCTTTTTCATTTTAATTATTTTTCTTTACTGTTTTATTTTAATGTTAAATTTATTTTAGTTTAAATAAAATACAAAGCAAACTCCTGAATTAGCGTTATCACCTAGCCCACTGCCACAAAAGGTTTGACTCCCAAATAAATTAGTTTAATATTTGATAAATTATGAAAGGTGTTTAATTAATTGTTTAAGCCATTGTTTTATTTTTTAGTGCATTTAAATCTTTTATAAAAATGTGGTTTCTCCACCAATATTTTCTATGGGTTATTTGCAACATTATGAGCATTTTAGTTTTGACATTTTGGAAACTTTAATTTTTAACTTTAATTTAAATTTGAATTTGAACCGGATGGAATCAAAGGGGGATCTAGCAACAGTGAAGACGATGACATGGCACCATTAACATGGGATTACTGTAGCTTGATTATCCAGGCGTTACACCTTGGCCGACTTAGGGAGGAGGTCTCCCCCCTTGGTGCGCCAACCAAGGAGGAGGTGTCCTCCAACTGGTTCGCCCCGCCCATAGGGGGCAACACCTTTATATGGGCCTTAGGACCCATTATCTCTCCACTACTAGGCCTTTTTATTTTCCTTTAGCCTACTAACTCTAAATAAATCTCAAGGGATTCTATATTAGGCCCCCAAAAATATTTTTCGCTTATATATCAATTTCTGGTATTACCCGAAACACTATTTCCTTTATTCCAGAAACTATTCTGGTAATACTTTCTTATATTCCTCACTTGACTAGTACCAAAAAAATACATAATTCACTTAAGTGGATGACACTACTGCAGGATGCTGCTAACACAACACTACAATCAGAGACCCTTCGACGAAACTGTGTGCGATGCATTAATTGCAAACGGTGAAGTAAAAAACCGTCAAAAAGATGCAAAACGTTTGCGATGACAAATATATCAAACACGGTTCAGATTTTAGTTGCATATGTGATGCGGACCATACTATTCAGTTCAATGACCTATTTGCGATCAGGAAGAAGAACAGAAACGGGCAGCCAAATGAAGGCCTGTGCAATATACGGCATGCAGTTCAGCCGGATTAACTATTTGTGATGAGGTGGAACAACAGAAATGGGCAGCCAGATGAAGGTGTGTGCGATTGAGGGCATACACTTCGGACGGGTGAACTGTTTGCGATTAGGCAACACAACACAACGTGTCTGCGATTAACGGCATACACTTCACACGGATGAACTGTTTGCGATGAGCCACAACAAACAGAAACAGTTAGACAGATCGACGTGGATGGGCACACATTCTAATTAAAAGAAGCATGCATCATGGTATTAACGAGCGCACACGGTTGTTGGAACAAGATGTGTGCTGACATCGCCTATTGCTCTGCACCCTATGGTGCAAACACCACGTACGCGGCCGAGAAAGCGTGCCCACGTTACGCCGTCCGGGAATGGTTCCGCACTTAGAAATTATAGAACCATCAATAAATTTTGAGCCTACGTCCCATCACATTCCAAATTACTACCATGTTATATTTAATTGCAAACCTGTTCACACCAATCAAGATCTAAACGGTTTCCCACTTAGGAGCGTATTACTACTCGGTTATAAGTACTAATACTCAAGATGGCTGCACATTCCTCCTCAACTCCTCATCCACAAAAACAAACAAGTCATTCATCGTTGTTCCCTTGCGTCTGCCATGGCTCACGTGAGTTCTGGGTCGAGATTACTACCAGGGAGAGGCGAACATGGAAGCGGAAGCACGAGAGATGTCCCGCCTCACCGTGAAAGTAGCCGACATGTCCCGCCGTGCGGTCGTAGCAGCATAGAGGTCCCCCCGCGCCGCCGAAGTAGCACAGAGGTCCCGCCGCACGATCGATGTAGCAGACTGGTCCGACCACGCCGCGGAAGCAGCATAGATGCCCCGCCGCATCGTGAATGCAGCAGAGTTGTCCTCCCGTGCCGCGGCGGCCTGGGAAAATGTCTCGCGGGCAGGCGAGGACTCTCACAGGTGCATGCACGCTATGCTCGATGACCTGATGGGTTGGATCTCCGACTGGAGGAAGCAGCAGGACGAGATGAATGCCTCATTTGAAAATGCTACCCGTGTCATCCCGGGACTACCGGAGGACATGGCGAAGCTATGCACCAAGCGTGACCTCCAACGTATCTATAATTTTTTATTGTTCCATGCTATTATATTATCTGTTTTGGATGTTCTATATGCACTAATATGCTATTTCATATTATTTTTGGGACCAACCTATTAACCTAGAACCCAATGCCAGTTTCTGTTTTTCCTTGTTTTTGAGCTTCGCAGAAAAGGAATACCAAATGGAGTCCAACTGGAATAAAACTTCACGATGATATTTCTTGGACCAGAAGACACCCAGGGGACTTGGAGTCCAAGTGAGAAGAGCCATGAGGTGGCGGCAAGGGTGGAGGGCGCGCCCTAGGGGGGCTCCCCCTACCTTGCCACCTCCTCAAGACTCCTCCGACCTAGCCATTTTCCCTATATATTCACATATATTCCATAAACACCAGAGGCATCCATGAAAACACTTTTCCACCACTGCAACCTTCTGTTCCTGTGAGATCCATCTTGGGGCCTTTTTCGGCATCCTGCCGGAGGGGGATTCAATCACGGAGGGCATCTATATCAACTCTATTGCCCTTCCGATGAAGCGTGAGTAGTTTACCTTAGACCTATGGGTCCATAGCTAGTAGCTAGATGGCTTCTTCTCTCTCTTTGATTCTCAATACCATGTTCTCCCTGATGTTCTTGAAGATCTATCCGATGTAATCTTCTTTTGTGGTGTGTTTGTCGAGATCCGATGAATTGTGGATTTATGATCATCTTATCTATGAATATTATTTCAATCTTCTCTGAATTCTTATATGCATGATTTTATATCTTTGTATTTCTCTTCGAATTATCGGTTTGGTTTGGCCAACTAGATTAGTTTTTCTTGCAATAGGGAGGTGCTTAGCTTTGGGTTCAATGTTGCGTGATTTCACCTAGTGACAAAGTAGGGGTAGCGACACACGTATTGAATTGTTGCCATCGAGGATAAAAAGATGGGGTTTATATCATATTGCATGATTTTATTCCTCTACATCATGTCATCTTACTTACGGTGTTACACCGTTCTTTATGAACTTAATACTCTAGATGCATGATGGATAGCGGTTGATGTGTGGAGTAATAGTAGTAGACGCAGGCAGGAGTCAGTCAACTTGACACAGACGTGATGCCTATATTTCATAATAATTGCCTTGGATATCTTCATAGCTTTGTGCTTTTTTATCAATTGCCCGACAGTAATTTGTTCACCCACCGTATTGTTTGCCTTCATGAGAGAAGCCTCTAGTGAAACATGTGGCCCCCTAATCTATTTTCCATCATATTAGTTTCCAATCTACTATTTTGCAATATTTTACTTTCAGATCTATAAACCAAAAAACCCAAAAATATTTTGTCTTTTATTTATCTATCTTTATCAGATCTCACTTTTGCAAATGAACATGAACGGATTGACAACCCCTTTATCATGTTGGGTGCAAGTGTTTGATTATTTGTGCAGGTATTGGTGATTTGCGTGTTCTTCTCCTACTGGATTGATACCTTGGTTCTTATCTAAGGGAAATACTTATCTCTACTTTGTTGCACCACCCTTTTCTCTTCAAGGGAAAAACCAACGCAAGCTCAAGAAGTAGCAGCAAGAATATCTGGCGCTGTTGTCGGGGAGATCTATGCCAAGTGAAGATTATTCTCGTGTCAAGTTGCCAATTTTTGGTCACGTTGCCGAGGAGATCTACATCAAGCCTACCAAGTACCCATCATAAAAATCTCATCTCTTGCATTACATTATTCGCCATTTGCCTCTCGTTTTCCTCTCCCCCACTTATAAAACGATTTTTGAAAAGATTTGCCTTTTTATTCGCCCTTCTTTCGTTCATGTTTTCGTTTGCCCTTATGTCTTACTTGGTTTGTTTGCTCGTTTTCTTGGTATGATTGTGTGTTTATTGAAAATCAAACGCAAAGAGTTTATAGATCCTAATACACTTATGATGAACCAATTGCTAGTGAGTTGTGTGCACTAGATTATCTTTCTGAGGTTTTGCTTGAAATTCGTGAATCTAAAAAGTGTGATGAATGTTGAAAGAAGAAATTTATGAAGTGATTCACGATAGCTCCTTGAATGAAAAGGATGATTGCAATGATATTATTATAAATTCTATTTATGTTAATTGTGTTAATGATATGCATAACAATAAGCTTGGGGATGCTAATTTTGCTATATCCGCTACTTATTGCAATGATCATGATTGGGGTGATAATGCTTCTTATCATCTTGAAAATTTATTTAAGCCTCATGACGAATATGTTTGCTATAATATTGAAAGTGGGTTTGGAAGAGTGTCAACTTTAGGAAATAATTATCCCACAACTTTGGATATTAATAAGTCTTATGAAATTTTTTATAAGAGTCGGTTCGGTGATGTCATGACTTTATTTTATGATAATCCCACTATTTCGGAAGAGTGTCAAATTTGCATCCATGTGGAACATGAAGAGAAAATTTTATGTGATAGTTATATTGTTGAATTTTATTATTATCCTACATGTAATTATTATGAGAGAGGAAAATATGGTTGTAGAAATTTCCATGTTACAAAATTACCTCTCGTTATGTTGAGATTGCAATTGTTTCTTTCTTCTTCCTTGCATATGGTGGTTTTTGCTTGTCTTGATAAATTTTTTGCTTATAGACTCCCTATGCATAGGAAGCATGTTAGACTTAAACTTGTTTTTCACATGTTTTATGATGCTCTGTTTGTGTTCAATAGATATCTTTAATCTAAGCATGTCGGTGTACTAAAGTAGGGGTACCTTAGTACCCCGAACTTGTGCATGGGCAGTAGTAGCGTCCCGCGTCAAGGCTTGCCAGGGGAGCGACAGGAGTCTCCACGGCCCTTTCTGGGCCGGACGAAGGCCAAGTGATCGAGCCGAGAAGACCAAGCCCCGGCAAGAGGAGCTTGCCGGGCCAAGAAGGCGAGGTCCGGCAAGAGGAGCTTGCCGGGCCAAGGCGACAAGGCCCCGGCAAGAGGAGCTTGCTGGGACGACTAAGCCGAAGCACCAAGGCCCCGGCGGGAGGAGCTCGCCGGGACGGCCAAGCCAAGGCACACCAAGAGAAGCCCGTCGCGGCGCGCCGCGCGCCCCGGCAAGGCCTGACGAGAGGCAAGCTCTCAGGTGCGGCAGGACAACCACCGCGGCAAGCCACTTGCCGCGGCAGACCACCACCTCAGGCATGCGCTCCAGCTCACCTGCCCACGCGCCACTCTGGGGCTTCCCCAAAGGCACGTGGCGAGGCGCCGCGCAACCTGGGGCGCGCGCGTGGCATGCGACGTTGGCGGAGTCGCCCCCGTGGCAAGCGGAGGCGCCCCTAACGGTCCGCCTCGGCACTGTTCAGGCGATCCAGACGGGCATTTAATGCCTTTGTCCCCCGCCGTCAGAGTTAGGTGCGATAGCACTGTGCGGCCACTGTTCACACAGTTCCTTGCCATTTTTGCCCCCACCTGCGTCGCTACCTGTGGGGAACCCCTTAGCATATAAAAGGAGGCCCATGCGCACGTAGAGGGGGAGGAACCCTAGAGAGATCGAACCCTAGGAGACTGGAAGAAGGGCACCCAGTAGACCCTCGCCTACGTCCAGCTCCAACTTACTGTAGCTTCTTGCGCTCCAGAGCAAGAACTCGAATCAACCAGACAAGCAGCAGTAGGGTTTTACGCATCCATGCGGCCCGAAGCTGGGTAAAATCGTTGTGTGTGTGTGTGTCGCCTCGATCTGCTCTTTGTGCAATCTCCTCCCCCCGCCGAACCGACAAGGGGCTCTGTCCCCATAGGTGCTCGTGGAGGCCGATATCCCCCGACAAAGCATCATTAAAATTACCAATGCCTAGCTAAAAGGCTTTAAGAAAAGCGCTTGTTGGGAGACAACCCAATATTTTTATTTTATGTTTTTGAATAAATAATTCATCTATCCTATGGGTAGATGTCTTTTTGTGTTTTAAACTAAGACCTTTGTGATGGCTTACGATGATAGTTCATTTGATCTTGCTGAAAAACAGAAAATTTTGCGCCCAGTAAAATAATTCTCATTTTTAACAGAAGCATGATAAAATACTGATTCGTTTTGTAGAAGGTTAAGA
Source organism: Aegilops umbellulata (assembly GCA_032464435.1). NCBI lineage: Eukaryota > Viridiplantae > Streptophyta > Magnoliopsida > Poales > Poaceae > Aegilops > Aegilops umbellulata. The sequence goes on from CP136055.1 coordinate 105,936,389, forward strand.
TACAAATTGAATATGTTGTCCTAATATTTCAGAATTTTTGAGTTACAAAAGTATTCAAAGTATTCAGATTGCTATAGACTGTTCTGTTTTTGACAGATTCTGTTTTCTATGTGTTGTTTGCTTATTTTGATGAATCTATGGGTAGTATCGGGGGGTATGAACCATGGAAAAGTTGGAATACAATAGATATTATACCAATATAAATAAATAATGAGTTCACAATAGTACCAAAAGTGGTGATTTATTTTCTTATACTGACAGATCTCATGAGATTTTCTGTTGAGTTTTGTGTTGTGAAGTTTTCAAGTTTTGGGTAAAGATTTGATGGACTATAGAATAAGGAGTGGCAAGAGCCTAAGCTTGGGGATGCCCAAGGCACCCCAAGGTAATATTGAAGGACAACAAAGAACCTAAGCTTGGGGATGCCCCAGATGGCATCCCCTCTTTCGTCTTCGTCTATCGGTAACTTTATTTGAGGCTATATTTTTATTCACCACATGGTATGTGTTTTGCTTGGAGCATCTTCTATGATTTGAGTCTTTACTTTTTAGTTTTCCAAATCATCCTTTCTGTACACACCTTTTTGAGAGGGACACAGATGAATTGTGATTTATTAGAATACTCAATGTACTTCACTTATATCTTTTGAGCTATGTAATTTTGCTCTAGTGCTTCCCTTATACCTTTTTAGAGCACAGTGGTGGCTTTATTTTGTAGAAATTATTGAACTCTCATGCTTCACTTATATTATTTTGAGAGTCTCTCTAAACAGCGTGGTAATTTGCTTTGGTTATGAATTTAGTCCTAATATGAAAGACATCCAAGAGGGATATAATGAAAACTTTCATATAAAGTGCATTGAATACTATGAGAAGTTTGATTCCTTATGATTGTTTTGGGATATGAGGATGGTGATATTAGAGTCATGCTAGTGAGTAAATGTGGATAGTAGAAATACTTGTGTTAAAGTTTGTGATTCCCGTAGCATGCACGTATGGTGAACCGTTATGTGATGAAGTCGGAGCATGATTTATTTATTGATTGTCTTCCTTATGAGTGGCGGTCAGGGACGAGCGATGATCTTTTCTTACCAATCTATCACCATAGGAACATGCGCGTAGTACATTGTTTTGATGACTAATAGATTTTTGTAATAAGTATGTGAGTTCTTTCTGACTAATGTTGAGTCCATGTATTATACGCGCTCTCACCCTTCCACCATTGCTAGCCTCTCTAGTACCGCAGAACTTTCGCTGGTGCCATACACCCACCTTATACCTTCCTCAAGACAGCCACCGTACCTACTGATGGTAGCTGCAACTACGTCGGTATTTCCTCGGAGAGGGAGGGATTATGTAGCACAGCGACGGTACGTATTTCCCTCAGTTATGAAACCAAGGTATTGAGCTAGTAGGAGGACCAAGCAACACAACGTAAACAACACCTGCACACAAACAACAACACCTCGCAACCCGACGAGCGAAAGGGGTTGTCAATCCCTTCCGGGGTACGGCGCCTCAATATAGGCAAGCAGACGAGAGGTAAATTGTAGTAGATTGATAGATCGAACGCCAAATAAAATAAATAAAGATAAAACACAGCAAGGTATTTTTTTATTTTTTGGTTTAATAGACCTGAATAAAAATCCAAGGGAAAAGTAGATCACAAGGCAAATACTTGAGAAAGAAGACTCGGGGGCCGTAGGTTTCACTAGTGGCTTCTATCGAGAAAAATAGCAAATGGTGGGTAAACAAATTACTGTTGAGCAATTGATAGAACTTCAAATAATTATGACGATATCCAGGCAATGATCATTACATAGGCATCACGTCCAAGATTAGTAGACCGACTCCTGCCTGCATCTACTACTATTACTCCACACATCGACCGCTATCCAGCATGCATCTAGTGTATTAAGTTCATAGAAAAAACAGAATAATGCAATAAGAAGGATGACATGATGTAGACAAGATCCGTTTATCTTTATGGCGGTAGATATAGATCTCGTCTTTTTATCCTTAGTAGAAACGATACATACGTGTCAGTTCCCTTTCTATCACTGGGATTGAGCACCATAAGATCGAACCCACTACCGGGCACCTCTTCCCATTGCAAGATAAATAGATCAAGTTGGCCAAACAAAACCCAAGTATCGAAGAAGAAATACGAGGCTATAAGAGATCATGCATATAAGAGATCAAAGAAACTCAAATAACTTTCCTGGATATAAAAAGATATGACTAATCATAAACTCGAAGTTCATCAGATCCCAACAAACACACGCAGAAGAGTTACATCATATGGATCTCCAAGAGACCATTATATTGACAATTCAGTGAGAGAGAGAAAGCCATCCAACTACTAACTATGGCCCCAAAGGTCTACAAAGAACTACTCACGCATCACCGGAGAGGCACCAGTGGAAGTGGTGAACCCCTCCGTGATGGTGTCTAGATTGGATCTGGTGGTTCTGGACTCTGCGGCGGCTCGATGAATATTTCGTCGACCGTTCTAGGGTTTCTGGAGTATTGGGGTATTTATAGAGCAAAAAGGTGGTCCGGGGGGCACCCGAGGTGTGCACAACCCATGAGGGCGCGCCTGGGCCTCCTAGAGCGCCCTGGTTGGTTTTGCCCCCTCAGGGCACCCCCTAGGTGCAACCAGGGCCCATTGCCTTTCTTCTGGCTCATAAAAAATCATCATGAAGTTTGGTGGCATTTGGACTCTGTTTGGTATTGATTTCCTGCGATGTAAAAAACATGGAAAAAACAGCAACTGGCACTTGGCACTATGTTAATAGGTTAGTACCAAAAAATGATATAAAATGACTATAAAATGATTATAAAACATCCAAGATTGATAATAAAACAGCATGTAACATTCAAAAATTATAGATACATTGGAGACGTATCAGCATCCCCAAGATTAACTCCTGCTCGTCCTTGAGTAGGTAAGTGATAAAAAACAAAATTTTTGATGTGGAGTGTTGTTCATCAAGTCATATCCTATTCTTTTCCTTATAGCATGGACATTTGGACTTTTATGTAATTCAAAGCAATAGTCTAGTTTTGACATAATAATTTAGATACTCAGCATATCAACAAGCAATCATGTCTTTCAAAATGTCAATGCTAAAACAAGTTATCCCTAGACCATCATGCTCAAACATTGATCCATTCATGAAACACACTCGAATATTAACTACACCCAATACTTGAGCACAATTATATTGCCTCCTAGTTGGTGATTTTTATGAGAGAAGATGGAGACTCAAATTTCAAAATAAAAATTGCATAAAGTAAAAGAAAGGCCCTTCGCAGAGGGAAGTAGGGATTTGTATAAGTGCCAGAGCTCAAAGCAAAAAAATAGAGATAAAAACATTTTGGGAGGTGTATCCATCCCACCAACGAAAACGACTCAGAGTTTCGAACACTTTCCATGCTAGATATGCCATAGGTGGTTCCCAAACAGAAAATAAAGTTTATTCCTTATTCCACGGTTCTTTCACTTTCCATGTCTAGCCGTATCCACGGTTCCCCTCCATACCAATACTTTCCAAGGAATTTATTATTTGACAACATAAAGTAAATATTTTTTTGCATTTCGGGACTGGGCAACCCTAAGACCTTTGCCTTACTACCGTGCAATGAAAAATGAATAAACACTCATCTTGAGAATAACACATCTAGCATGGAAAATATTAGCCACCCATTACCGTTCAGCGAGCGAAACAAACACAGAAAAGAGGAGTTTATTTCGAAAATTAGAGATGGCACATGCAAATTTGCTTATAACGGCAAAAGAATACCGCATATATGTAGATATAGCGGACTCATGTGGCAAAACTGGTTTAAAAGATTTTGGATGCACAAGTAGAGGTCATACTTAGTGCAAAATGAAGGCTAGCAAAAGATTGGGAAGCGACCCACCAAGAAACGAATAATCTCATAAGCAAGCATTAAGCCTAATTAACACCGAATAATGCACCACAAGTAGGATATAATTTTCATTGCATGATTATTGGCTTTCGTGCATGCATAGGGAATCACAAACCTTAACACCAATATTCTTACTAGAGCACAATTAGTCATCAAAATAACTCACATATCACATCATCATGTCTCAAAACTATTACTAAGAATCAAGTTTATTTTGTCCAATGGTCTTCATGACTTTTTTTTACTTTATCCTTCTTGGATATCTATCACTTTGGGACAAACTTTTATGTGTTGCTTTTCATAAGCGCAAACAAATATAAGTGAAGATCGTGAGCATAACAATTTTTTTCTCTCAAAATAATTTAAGTGAAGCAAGAGAGAACTCCTTCAAAATTTTACTAACTCTCAAATAAATCTAAGTGAAGCAAGAGAGCATTTCTCCAAAAATAACAAAGCACACCATGCTAAAAAATATATAAGTGAAGCACTAGAGCAAGACCTAGCTCATAAAAGATTTAAGTGAAGCATAGAGAGCAATTCTAACAAGTCATGATATAATTTTGGCTCTCTCAAAAAGGTGTGTCCAGCAAGGATTTATGACTTAAAACACAAAATAAAACAAGCAAAGACACATATCATATAAGACGCTCCAAGTAAAACACATATCATGTGACGAATAAAAATATAGCCTCGAGTAAAATACTGATAGTTGTTGGAAGAAAACGGGGATGCCACTCGGGGGCATCCCCAAGCTTAGTTGGTTGCTCATTCTTGGATAATAGCTTGGGATGCCGAGGCATCCCCAAGATTAGGCTCTTACATCCTTCCTTCATCAATCGTAAGATAACCCAAAACTTCAAAATTTCAATCACACAAAACTCAACAAAACTTTCGTGAGATCTGTTAGTGTAAGAAAAATAAACTACTACTATAAGTGTTGTATCAAACCAATTCTTATTTTTTTGTATTATATCTACTGTATTCCAACTTTTCTATGGCAAAAACTCGTCAAATAAAACCATAGAGCCATCAAAATAAGCACACAACACAAAGAAAACAGAATTTGTCAAAACAGAATAGTCTATAGCAATCTGACTTAAACGAATACTTCTGGACCTCCAAAAATTCTGAAAGAAGAGGATGGCTTGAGAAATTTGTATATTAATCTTCTGCAAAAATAATCATGGCAAAAGCTCTTTGTGAGTAAAAATGAGTATTAATTTCATGAGCGTAAAGTTTCTGTCTTTTTCAGCAAGATCAAACAACTATCACCCAAGAAGATCCTACCGGTTCTACTTGGAACAAACACTAATTAAAACACAAAAAAACATAATCATAACAGTAGCATAATTGTGTTAACACTCAATAACAGAAAGCCAAAAGAAAAAATAAATTTTATTCATTGGGTTGCCTCCCAACAAGCGCTATAGTTTTGAAATTAATAGAACTTATAGTAAAATCATTGCAATCATGCTTTTCATTCAAGGAGCTATCATGAATCACTTCATAAATTTCTTCATCACAATTATCAGATTCACGAATCTCAAGCAAAACTTCATAAAGATAATCTAGTGAACTCAATTCACTAGCAATGGATTCATCATAATTGGATCTCTTGAAAAGATTAGCAAGTGGATGAGGATCCTTATTAATTGATTTTTAGCAAGCGAAGATGCAAGCAAATAGAAGACACTTGGCAACACAAGAAAACATGAGATCTGATGAGAAAACGGCGAACGAAAAAGAGGGCGAATAAAAACGGATTTTTTTTGTGAAGTGAGGGAGAGGAAAATGAGAGGCAAATGGCAAACAATGTAAATTGCGAGGAGATGAGATTTTTGATTAGGAACCTGGTTATGTTGAAGATCCTCCCCAGGAACGGCGCCAGAAATTCTCCTTGATGGTAGCTGCAAATACGTCGGTATTTCCCCAGAGAGGGAGGGATGATGTAGTACAGTGACGGTAGGTATTTCCCTCAGTTATGAAACCAAGGTATCGAACCAGTAGGAGGACCAAGCAACACAATGTAAACATTACATGCACACAAACAACAACCACTCGCAACCCGACGAGTTAAAGGGGTTGTCAATCCCTTCCACGGTACGACACCTCAAGATAGGCAAGCAGACGTGAGGTAAATTGTAGTAGATTGATAGATCAAACGCCAAATAAAATAAATAAAGATAAAACGCAGCAAGGTATTTTTGTATTTTTGGTTTAATAGATCTGAATATAAATGCAAAGGAAAAGTAGATCACAAGGCAAATATATGAGAAAGAAGACCCAGGGGCCGTAGGTTTCACTAGTGGCTTCTCTCGAGAAAAATAGGAAACAGTGGGGAAAGAAATTACTGTTGGGCAATTGATAGAACTTCAAATAATTATGACGATATCCAGGCAATGATCATTGCATAGGCATCACGTCCTAGATTAGTAGACCGACTCCTGCCTGCATCTACTACTATTACTCCACACATCGACCGTTATCCAGCATGCATCTAGTGTATTAAGTTCATGGAAAAACGGAGTAATGCAATAAGAATGATGACATGATGTAGACAAGATCGTTTATCTATATGGCGGTAGATATAGATCTCGTCTTTTTATCCTTAGTAGCAACGATACATAGGTGTCGATTCCGTTTCTATCCCTGGGATCGAGCACCGCAAGATCAAACCCACTACCGGGAACCTCTTCCCATTGCAAGATAAATAGATCAAGTTGGCCAAACAAAACTGAAATATCGGAGAAGAAATACGAGGCTATAATAGATCATGCATATAAGAGATCAAAGAAACTAAAATAACTTTCATGGATATAAAAAGATATGAGTGACCATAAACTCAAAGTTCATCATATCCCAACAAACACGCCACAAAAGAGTTACATCATATGGATCTCCAAGAGACCATTGTATTGAGAATTCAGCGAGCGAGAGAAAGCCATCTAGCTACTAACTATGGATCCGAAGGTCTACAAATAACTACTCACGCATCATCGGGGAGGCACCAATGGAAGTCGTGAACCCCTCCGTGATGGTGTCTAGATTGGATTTGGTGGTTCTGGACTCTGCGGCGGCTAGATGAATATTTCGTCGACCGTTCTAGGATTACTGGAATATTGGGGTATTTATAGAGCAAAGAGGTGGTCTGGGGGGTACCCGAGGTGGGCAGAACCCACCAGAGTGCGCCTGGGCCTCATGTCACGCCCTGGTGGGTTGTGCCCCCCTCGGGGCACCCCCTAGGTGCAACCAGGGCCCATTGCCTTCCTTCTGGCCCATAAAAAATCATCAAGAAGTTTCGTGGCATTTCGACTCCGTTTGATATTGATTTCATGTGGTGTAAAAACATGGAAAAAAACAACAACTAACACTTGGCACTATGTTAATAGGTTAGTACCAAAAAATGATATGAAATGACTTTGAAATGATAAGAAATCATCCAAGATTTATAATAAAATAGCATGGAAGAATAAAAAAAATTATAGATACGTTTGACACATATCACCTACCTATTATGGCATTTCCATAGCCATTATGAGATATATTACCATGCAACTTCCACTGTTCCATTTATTATGACACGCTCCATCATTGTCATATTGCTTTGCAAGATCATGTAGTTGAAATAGTATTTGTGGCAAAGCCACCGTTCATAATTTTTATACATGTCACTCTTGAGTCATTGCACATCCCGGTACACTGCTGGAGGCATTCATGTAGTCATATTTTATTCTAAGTATCAAGTTATAATTCTTGAGTTATACGTAAATAAAAGTGTGATGATCATCATTATAGCATTGTCCCATGTGAGGAAAGGATGATGGAAGCTATGATTCCCTCAAAATTTGGTATGAGTCTCCGGACTTTACAAAAAAAAGAGTCCAAGAAGCCCACCAACAAAAAAATGGGAGAAAAGAGAGAAGGGGCAATGTAACTATCCTTTTTCCACACTTATGCTTCAAAGTAGCACCCTGATCTTCATGATAGAGAGTCTCCTATGTTGTCACTTTCTTATACTAGTGGTAATTTTTCATTATAGAACTTGGCTTGTATATTCCAATGATGGGCTTCCTCAATTTGCCCTAGGTCTTCGTGAGCAAGTGAGTTGGATGCACACCCACTTAGTTTTCTTTTGAGATTTCGTAAACTTATAGCTCTAAGTGCATCCGTTGCATGGCAATCCCTACTCAATCATATTGATATCTATAGATGGGCATCTCCATAGCCCGTTGATACACCTAGTCGATGTGAGACCATCTCCTTCTTTTTGTCTTCTCCACAACCAACATATTCTATTCCACCTATAGTGTTATGTCCATGGCTCACGCTCATGTATTGCGTGAAAGTTGAAAAAGTTTGAGAACATCAAAAGTATGAAACAATTGCTTGGCTTGTCATCGGGGTTGTGCATGATTTCAATACTTTGTGTGATGAAGATGGAGCATAGCCGGACTATATGATTTTGTAGGGATAGCTTTCTTTGGCCATCTTATTTTGAGAAGACATAATTGCTTTGTTAGTATGGTTGAAGTATTATCGTTTTTATGTCAAAATTAAACTTTTGTTTTGAATCTTATGGATCTGAACATTCATGCCACGATAAAGAAAACTACATGGATAAATATGTTAGGTAGCATTCCACATCAAAAATTGAGTTTTTATCATTTACCTACTCGAGGACGAGCAGGAATTAAGCTTGGGGATGCTTGATACATCTCTAACGTATGTGTAATATTTGATTGTTCCATGATATTATGTTATCTGTTTTGGATGGCCAATTTTTTTACCACATCATCTTGGTGGCATGGCATTACATCAAGCAAGGTTTCATGTTTTTTGATCATTTTTTAATTTTTTGGAATTAAAATGCCATGGCACTCCATGCATGTGTCCATGCTGTCAGACCAATATGTTTGAAAATTCCTTCTACTTTACTGCACATGGAATTAGGTCGCACACAAGTACACATATATGATTTTTCGAACCGTTATGGTTAGCTGTTGCATGTACATGTAGTTCAAATTTGAATTACGGTCATTAAATGTCTAGAGAATCACTTAAATGTCTTTAAAAGGTCAAATGATCCCTGCAATTTTCCAAATTTTCGCATGACAGTTGTATTAGTGCACGTTAAATGTAGAAAAAATTGAAGGCCGTAAGGGGAAGCTATCTCCCGTTCGTCACCAAACATGCATTGTTCCCTCTCGGAACCACGAGCCTTCTAGTGAGTTGCTTCGGTTTGTGAGGGGTGTGTGTCCAAACTTTCGCCAAACATGCCAAATTTTTTACCACATCATGTTGGTGGCATGACATTATATTAAGCAAGGTTTCATGTGTTTGTGATATTTTTTTAATTTTTTGGAATTTAAATGCCATGGCACTCCATGCTTAATTTGTGTCATAGTCGTTAGACCAATATGTGTAAAAATTCCATCCAATTTACTACACATGGAATTAAATCGCACACAAGTACACAAAATATGAATTTTCAATAAAAAATTACTCAAATGTCTTCAAAGGTCAAATGACCCCTAAAATTTTCCAAAATTTGATATGACAGTTGTATTAGTACTACAAATTTTCTCGTACATTTAAAATACCATCCGTTGCCACTTTACTCCAAATTCGTCTTTCACAGCTAATAAAAAATATCCACAACATCACACACAGTTTTGTGTAGGAACTGTTTGCGATGAAAATTTCTAGGTCTATTTAAGTCTTCCTCCTTAAGCTTCGCTAGCTCGTCTGCTCCAGTGCCGGCAACCCCCAAATCCACGAATCCTGATTGTTATTCCCGAACCCCCTTCTTGTAAAGATGACGTCGTGGAAACGCTTTGTGAAGGCCCGTACGATGGCCGCGTCCTCCCCGAGCGCCGCCGCCTGTAACGAGAGTGCGGCCGCCTACGCCGAGAGTGGCACCGCATCCGCATTAAGCGCGGACGCATCCGCCGAGAGGGCGTCTGCGGCAGCCGGCAGGGCAGCTGCTGCAGGAGAGACAGCTGCAACTACTTCTGCAACTGCGGCTGCAAACGACGAGAGCGCTCGAGCTATCGTCCGTGCCGCCGATGTCGCCCTGGCCCGGGTCGAGTCCATCCACGCCAAGATCGAGGACGCACACGCAAAGATATTCCAGGACACCTCGGAATCCAGCATGCAACCCACGTCTGAAAAGGCGGCGGTGGCCATGGAGCACCTCCTTCCTCATGAGATCACCGAGCGGGAGCTGGAGATGCAGGAGGCAGTGGAGAACAAGGAGTGTCCAGAGGAGGAGTTGCGCGTGGCCGAGGTCGAGGTAGAGAAGAGTTTCTCCATTGAGGAATCGGCGGTGGAGTACCAACGCGAGCTCTAGCGCAACCACTACTACGAGTACTACAACCTTGAGGGCGACACCGAGGATGAGGACGAGGACGCGGTCGACTTCAGCAGGGGGGATGCGGAGTCCACCAACGGCGGCATGTCGCCAAGACAAGTCATCAACATCTCATCTCACACTAGCGATGCATAGGCCAGCGCGGTGGTGGATTTGTTAAAATTGTGCATACTTAGGCTTTGTTTTTAATGATGGTATTTTGTTAGAGAAATGTTTAGGTCAACTGGCTCTATTTAATTACTAAAATTGTTTGATTCAGCAAGTGTTGTCTGTGTGCTGTACGCTCTTTTGTGTGCCCAAATTAGCAAGCGATGTGAAATTATACAATGACGTACCAGGGGAAATTTCCACCAAAATTTGAATTATCAAACTCATCCCATGCGTGTAAAGCAGAAGAATCGTTTGCGATGCACACAATTGTTCAAAGTGAATGGTGTTCGGCGGCACCGCGCGCAAAGTTTCCCTCCACATTTCAAAATTTTTGGCCTGCCGCTGAAATATCTACCCCCTCCTTCCACACCCACTTTTCTCCCTGACCACAAGTCACATTTCCCCTGTTTCCTCCTTCCTTCCTTCCTTCCTAAGCTATAGTCGCTTCCTCGCTTGCTTCCTCGCTCTCGCCTTCTCGCATCCTACCGCCAGGGTCGCCATGGTCTTCTTCAAAGACCTCTCCAGCGGTTCCTCCGACGATGACGACTCCTTCACCACCCAGGTATGCCTCTCTTCTCCCTCTCGGGCTATGACTTGGAATGAAGGATTTTTACCCGGCAGTCGATTTGAGTCATTTCTTCCTCTTGTAGCTCCCTAGGACCATCGGTTGCAACGAATGGAGCGGGGTGGCTGAAGATCTGTCTGCTCGTTGTCACCATCAATCTCCATGCGTGAAGCTAGTTGTGTTTGAATTTGTGGACAGTAGGAGGAAGTTTCTGGCATGTGTAGTGAAGGTTATACCCTCTTTCGTTGTTACAAATCATTTGTTAGATGTGATTCAGACACTGTCATGGTCCCAACCCATTCATACCACACCTTCAACCAAATGCATCCTAAGACAGTGTCACAGTTTGTACCTAGTATCTAAAAATGTTTCCATCTCATCAGCGGTGCCATAAGAAAATTATTTGGCACCGCTTCAACAGTTTGTGCAGCCAACCTTGTTCCACACATCTGAGCAGCCAAGCAGTAAAATACTAAATCTTTATGGCACGAAGGAACTGGGCATCGGAGCAACTAGGTGCTCCAGAGTCCGGGTCCCTGATTTTTTTCTGCTGCATCGGCTCGCCAGTGCAGGCACCAGTGCGAGATGTAGCAACTGTTGTCTTTACACCGGTTTTGGCATACATAGTGGACGACCTTAGAGCTATTAGTTCTATGTTACTAAATTTGTGCATGTACACACTTGTTAGTATCAATTTGTTGTCATCCAAAAAATGTCGCTACGCTGTTGCAGATATATTTACCTTCCTCATAAAATGTTCAATTTATTATTTATAGTACATGAGTAAAAACTTGTAGCGTTGTTGCAGTTAATTGTAACTTTTGATGTTTCAGAATTTGGTTTTTTTCTCAGTAGCAATTAATTCATTTGCACATTGATCTTTTTGAGAACATATGTCATAATTAACCTGTTTTTCAGTTTTTCAAAATAAGTATTGGTGATTTTCTATGTTGCTATAAACCCATTTCCCCTACAATTGCTACTGATCTAGTTTTAAAGATTATAGGATGAATGGAAGTGTTCTTACTTGAAGTGGGTTGATCAAGAGTTGCCACAGCCTTTGAAGATGTGCCTAGCAAAGCCCTGGAGCATGTATGACGAAGAGAACTGAGGTAGGCTTAGAGAAAGTGTTGTCAACACTGAAGAATATTTGAACATGCGGGATAAAAAGAGGAAGGTGGAGAATGATCTTAGATTTTTTAAATCAGACTTTGCTAAGATGGTGTTGGCGAAGGAGGAGGCACTCTCCCAGTTGGCAGTGCAAAACAGGTTCTTACTGAACTAAAAATAGAGGTGGATAAGACGAGCCTCGATGATCTTGATTAGTGAAATGGATATATTGTTCTAATATTGTTCTTATGAACTTGAACTAGTTATATGATGTATTGTGTTGTTTTCAGGTAGCTATCGTAGTGTGATGTTAAAATATATTTATGTGCCTGATATGAAATTGGCAAACAGTTGTTCGATATGAAATGTGCATTTGCGTAATACTGGAATTATTAATTGTAAACTAATAAACCTGCTAAATGTTTCATGGAACTTTGCAAACGGTTCTAGCAGTAAAAGCGATTGTGATGGATAGCCCAATGCCATATAGTTTTCTTCATCAAATCGTGTGTGATGTAGTCGATAAAAGCAATCGGTTAACCAAGGCAGAGTGTGTGTGCTAGTTATACCTATCACACACGAGCCTATACATAAACCTGTGCGGGATGTACATACGAACGGAAACGTTTTCCCTGGATTGACTGTGTGGTATGTACATACGAACGAAAATGTTTTCCTTGGATTTACTATGTGGCATGTACATACGAATGAAAACGTTTTCCCTAGATTGACTGTGTGGGATGTACATACGAACGGAAACGTTTTCCCTAGATTGACCGTGTGGGATGTACATAAGAACGGAAATGTTTTTTTGGGATTCACCGTGTGGGATGTACATACGAAGGAAAATGATTGGGTTTCGATGCCTCGCCCAATCGCACACGAGCTCATTTTGCCCTAGCCTGTGTGCCAGGAAGGCCTATCCCCGACGGTTTCTGGGTCATTTGGGAAGGACCCTCCTATCACCCACACTCACTTGGCGATGGTTCCAAATGCCGTCACGGAAAGGGGTTAAAAACTGTTGGTATAACACTGACGCGTACCAGTGCTTTTCTCTCTTATTTTACAAGGTTTACATGAAGAGGGAGAATGCCGCCAGCTCGAATTCCGGAATGGAAAAGGAGCAAATATTAGAGACCTATTCTGCACAACTCCAAAAGTCCTGAAACTTCACGGAGAATTATTTTGGAATATATAAAAAATATTGGGCGAAGAAAGCACCAGAGGGGGGCCACTTGCCATCCACAAGGGTGGAGGGCGCGCCCTACCCCCCTGGGCACGCCCCCTACCTTGTGGGCCACCTGGTAGGCCCCCAATGCCCATATTTTGCAATATGGTGTATTTTGACCTGGAAAAATCAGAAGGAAGTTTTCGGGACGAAGCGTCGCCGTATCGAGGCGGAACTTGGGCAGAACCATCTAGGGCTCCGGCGGAGCTGTTCTGCCGGGAAACATCCCTCCGGGAGGGGGAAATCGAAGCCATCGTCATCACCAATGATCCTCTCATTGAGAGGGGTCAATCTCCATCAGCATCTTCACCGGCGCCATCTCCTCTCAAACCCCAGTTCATCTCTTGTATCCGATCTTTGTCTGAAAACCTCAGATTGGTACTTGTGGGTTGCTAGTAGTTTTGATTACTCCTTGTAGTTGATGCTAGTTGGTTTATTTGGTGGAAGATCATATGTGCAGATCCTTAATGATAAGGACGTTTGTTCATGAGGACATGGGAGAAGTCTTGTTATAAGTAATCATGTGAATTTGGTATTCGTTTGATATTTTGATGAGATGTATGTTGTCTCTCCTCTAGTGGTGTTATGTGGACATCGACTACATGACACTTCACCATGATTTGGGCCTAGGGGAAGGCATTGAGAAGTAATAAGTAGATGATGGGTTTCTAGAGTGACAGAAGCTTAAACCCTAGTTTATGCGTTGCTTCGTAAGGGGCTGATTTGGAACCATATGTTTCATGCTATGGTTAGATTTATCTTAATTCTTCTTTCGTAGTTGTGGATTCTTGCGAGAGGGGTTAATCATAAGTGGGAGGGTTGTCCAAGTAAGGGCAGCACCCAAGCACCGGTCCACCCACATATCAAATTATCAAAGTAATGAACATGAATCAAATGAGCATGATGAAAACTAACTTGACAGCAATTCCCATGTGTCCTTGGGGGCGCTTTGCTTTATATAAGAGTTCATCCAGGTTTGTCCTTTGCTACAAAAAGGATTGGGCCACCTTGCTGCACCTTGTTTACTTTTTTTACTTGTTACCCGTTATGAATTATCTCATCATGCAACTATCTGTCACCGATAATTCAGTGCTTGCAGAGAATACCTTGCTGAAAACCGCTTGTCATTTCCTTCTGCTCCTCGTTAGGTTCAACACTCTTACTTATAAAAAGGACTACGATAGATCCCCTATACTTGTGGGTCATCAAGACTCTTTTATGGCGTCGTTGCTGGGGAAGGAATTGCCTTTGGTAAATGGATTTTGGTAAGGAAACATTTATATAGTGTGCTGAAATTTACTGTCACTTGTTACTATGGAAAATAATCCTTTGACGGGCTTGTTCGGGGTATCTTCACCTCAAACGAAGGAGAAAAGAGTTGCTCCTCAACCTACTGCCCCTACTGAAAATATTTATTATGAAATTCCTTCGGGTATGGTAGACAAACTGCTGGCTAATCCTTATGTAGGAGATGGAACATTACATCCTGATATGCACCTAATCTATGTGGATGAAGTTTTTGTGGTTATTTAAGCTTGCAGGTTTGCCCGAGGATGTTGTCAAGAAGAAGGTCTTCCCTTTATCTTTGAAGGGAAATACATTGACATGGTGTCGTGGTTTTGTCACGGCAGATGTCCTCTTGAAAGGACTTAGTCGTAGAGCCATCGCTACGGGTTAACTTGAAGGGGTTAAAGCAGACAAGGGACGCAAGAGAGTTTATACTAGTTCGGCCCCTTTGATGAAGGTAAAAGCCTACGTGTAGTTGCGATGGAATTGATGAGGTTTCGATGACCAGGGAGCAAATAAGCTTCGCCTAAGTCTCGAGTTGTTGTCTGTTGTCCTGAACCGCCGCCGGGTCGTCCCCTTATATACATGAGTGACGCCCGTCGGTTTACAGAGTCCCGAGACTGGCTCATAAACGTGTCCGACTCGGTCTCTGTTCTTTCTACCTTATATTGCAAGTTACATATTAATGCTGGTTTACAGCTACATGCCTTAAACCAGTTCTGGGCCTTGGGCCTCTACATAGTGTCACTGTCTGTCTTCTTGGGCTTCAAGTATAACAATTACTGATGAAGTTAACCCGTCCTCTCCTGGCCGGTTTACGCCCAGTAGTAATATCCCCAACATTAGGCCCCAGATTGATTTGAACAGGTTCATGTCAATCCTTAGCAAAAACTTCGTCTCCAACATCTTCTCATAATTTGATAAACCGTTGTGACGTCATCCTCTCAGATCATGGTGAACCAGCGCGACGTCATCTGTTAAAAAACTATGTATGACACATCTTAATTAATGGGTCCCCGACAATCGAGGCGACAACTGCGCCTCACTTCGAAATTTGCGGCCCGTTGATTTTCGCGCCTGACACTTATCTCCTGCCTTTATAAACAGGATCGAAGGGTCATTTTCTTTTTCCCCCTCATGCCTTCATCGTGTCGTCTTCCTTGCGCCGCCCAGCTTCTGGAGCTCCGCCGCCACCATTGACCGTCGTCCCTACACCGACCTTGGCCGTTGCATCACCCTGAACACACCACAACACTGCGGCGCTCTTCCACTTCTTCCTCGGCTCCGGTAAGTTCTCTGCCCTTTCCACCATAGATCTGTTCTAGGGTTCCCAGGTTCTTCGGTGTTCATCATTCGTTCTTTGTTCATATGATGATTCTGATAAACTCCTGAATATCCGCTCTGTATAGTGGTAGCCTTTAACCTCTGTTTCCATTTATGCATGTCAAAATAGTAGATCTTATTCGAACCTTCACCCATTGATCCGGTACTGCTTCTTAGGCTTTGAATATATTTCCTTTTTCTGACATGCCTTAGATCCAAAACTAAAACATAATCTTGTGAAACCTGTTTTCATTCACTTATTCATCTGCAGTCTTGACTCTTCAATGCTTAGAATAGGCGGTTTAACTTTGTAGAAAAAATGACAATCCGGTATATACCATTAGTCCCCTTGTTGAACCGCCAAATCCTTTACCAGGGCACTGTTACACTGTTGAACTCCGGTTTATAGGTAACTGACCCCGATTTAGCAAATATGCATCATTATATAACTGTCCAACGTATTCATGAACCAGCAATTACTGTATTGTAGTCTTGCCGTGGCCAAACAAGTGTATGAGTGCAACGAGGTCCCTTCTCGAGTGACTGAAGGTCAGCTAAACAATCTGGTCAAAACAGGCGCTTTAAGTAAGAAAGACGCCATTCACTGGAGGGTCCCTGGCCCGGAATGTCCTCCTACACCCAAAGACGAAGAAGTTATTGTTTTTGCTGATCATTTAAGCCGGGGCTTCAACCCTCCCGGTTCAAAAAATTTCTGGGATGTCCTAGCCAACTTCCAACTGTTTCCACAAGATATCGGTCCCAACTCCGTAACCAATATTTGTCACTTTCAAGTGTTTTGTGAGGTGTACCTTCAGGAGGAACCTACAGTAGAGCTATTCCAGGATTGCTTTCACCTGAACCGTCGTACTGAATTCACAGACGGGCCTAACACAGAACTGGGTGGTATGGCGATTCAGAAAAGGAAAGAAGTCACCTTCCCTCATGCCAAACTTCACAGCCACCCCAAAGAATGGAATCAGACATGGTTTTACTGCAAGGACACCTCTCCTCCCGAGGAAAATCCCCTGCCGGGTTACCGTCCGGAACGTTTGAGCAACACACACCATTTTCCTCAGAGGCTAACTGCTAAAGAGAGAATCAAATATTCACCAAAACTATCCAAGCTTAGGGCCTTCATGGCAAACGGGTTGACAGGGATTGACTTTGCTCGTTGCTGGATATCTTGGAGCGTACTGCCCTTAAGCCAGCGCCCCGGTTTGATGTGCGAGTATACAGGAGATGTAAAAGATGCTCAGCGGCATATTGACATCTAGCTTACAGACGATGAAGTTACTGAGGCTGGGAAAAAGATGTTGAATAAACCGGAGGACGTATGTGCTCAAACCTGCCTACTCCCCTTTTATGTCATCAACAAACCGTCAGCGGTAAGAATCATACCGTCTGCATAGCTGAAATTGCTTCTGTCCAAATATTATCTGAAAATGTTATTATTTTTGACAGGGCGATGATCCGTTCTGGAGCAAGAAACCTCCACAATATAAACCGACAAAGCCAACCCGGCAAAAGACCAAAGCTGTGAAGAAGCCTGCTAACAGGAAGAGAACTACTGCATCCTCCGATCCACCGGCTGATGATGACGTGGGCAATCCGGATCTTGAGGTAGAACTTGACTCACTTGGTTTATTTTTCATACGCCTTGTTGATGATGATCATTACCAGGACGACGCTGAAGTCAGTCACGCTGATGCTGTAGAGGTAATCGTCCTTTCCTCCGATTCACATCTTTTGCCTTCACTAAAAACCCGCCGGGGAAACCGAAAAGTTAATTTTTCTCATCCTCTTGCTTATTTGGACCCAAACTTTCTTGTGAAGACACAACAGCACGAGGCTCGCCGCACAACCCGGCACAGCGGCCAGGTAGTTACCTCCGCCGGTTTACCGAACAGTCCGGTTCAGAAACGCCGTTCAGAGGTCTCTAACTCTCTTGTCATTGCATGCCCTAAAGCGGGTTGTTTTCGTCAACCTCTTAATTCGTCTGATTTCAATTATCAGGGCACTTCTCATTCATCCTCTGGCGAGTCATCAGCCACAAAGCTTCCACCGCTTAAAACGGTGCTTGGGTAAGTTGTTCACGTGCCTTATCTTTGACATATTATAATAACATATGCTGTGTTGATCCTTCTTAATTTTTCTCAGAGCCAAGCCCAGACCAAGCAAGAAAGCTCGCCTGAACAAAACAGCAGAGGAAAATACAGCTACTGAACCGGAGGGAATACCAAACCCTGAAGAAGCCAACCTTGATGACGTGCTGAATGACCCACCACCACAAGACCATGACCTTGTTGCTGAACAGGCAGAAGTTGACACCACAGGTCCTGTTGATCAACCGACCAGCTCTATAGCGACTGATAAACCGTCAAGCCCAGCAAAAAATACTGACAAACCGGCGACCCCAATACGCGCCGCTGAAGAAAAAGATGATGATGTGCTTATTACTGGCTTTGGTCGTACTGAACTGAGTAATCCTGTTGCTTTGTCAAAACATACTGCAAAACAGGAATTCTCTAGGGTTGGCAAAGGCAAATGGTGTGCCGATTTGTCAACATACACCGCTCTGAATGCTGAAGATCTCCATTCCGTCTATCTGAACCAGATGTACACCAGCCGCGACTATGAAGCCGGTCTAGTCAATATGATGAAGGAGAAATATGAGGTAACTTCCTATATGCTTCCCTTCTTGTATTATTTGGTAGCTTTATCAACTCCAATAGCCCCCAAGTGACGGTTTAAGATATCAACTTAAGCCAGGACTTGATTAAGTATTCAATGTGAATCTCAATTCATCTGAACTTTGCTGACGTAGCCCCCAAGGGTCGGTTCAACTTTACGAAGTTAAACCGGGACTTTATAGAAGAAAAATTCCTGTATCAGTAGTCTTTGAATAAATAGCCATTAGCCCCCAAGTGCCGAGTTGAATACATGTATTGAGCTTGGGACTTTGTAGAAAATATACTAGGAAGAGCAAATACACATTAGCCCCCAAGTACCAAGGACATAACGTGTTATGTGGTTGGTACTTCAAATATGTACCGTCCTTTCATCATATAACTGTCTCTGTGTAGGCTGAGCTGAGCAAGAGAGAAAATCAAACCGCCGACTTGCATGAGAACCTTAAGTCACAACAGGCAGAAACTTCCAAGGCAAAGGAGGAATTGACCAGCGCCTTGAACGCTATGGAAAAACTAAAAGAGGGCTTCAACAAAGAACGGGCGGATTGGGCAACTGAGAAGTCCGCTTTAACGCAAAGGGCTGAAAATGCAGAAGCCGCTCTTAAACCGGTGGTTGATGAATTGACCAGCGTGAAGCGACAGGTTCATGCCATGACTGCAGCTGTATTTGGTAAGTGTCCTTGTTTTTTGAATTGAGCAGACCTTTTCATGTAGCTGCCGGTTTACTAACTCTTGCAATGATACAAGAACTCGTATCGGCCACTTGGGATCGGATGTGCGGAAGAAGTTAAAAGCTGCCTACACTCTGATAGAGCAACTGTACGCTTGTGCACAAAGGATAATCTACACCGCTTCCCACAACAATCCGCCGCCCACCTTGCTCAAGGATACCCTTGAAAGGTTATCTATGCTCCCTGCCCGGGTTGAAGAGCTGAAGAAATCTGCTGCTAGAACGGGTGCTTTGAACGCCCTAATCCGGGAAAAAGCGTGGGTGCCTGACTTTGATCCTGCTGAAGCGGCCCAAGGCTATCCCAGCTTGAAGGAAGACGGGACAGAGTTTGATGAAGAGGATCTCCGAGCCATAAACCGGGAAGTGCGCCCTCTGGCTTGTCAACTAATTGAAGAGGCGGATCTGTCCCACTATCAAGCCAACTATGATGATCAAAACAAGCGGGTTGCTGCACCAATTCCTGAAGCGGAGAATCTTATCCCGCCAATCCGTAAGCATACCTACGCTCCTGACAATGAACCATCCCTGTTGATAAGTGATGAAGCTGTATTTCAAGCCTTAACTAGGATCGACTGGGCAACTGTTGATTTCCAGCCACTGGGTAGGGAGGAAGAAGCTGAACTGGCGCGAGATGATCCGCAACCGTCAGGTCAAGCCGGTGACCAAGCGTGAACCGGAGGCCGGTTTAAACTATTGCATGCTGTGACATGTATTTGATAAAAACAATGAATGTTTTGGGCACTGGAACGCCTTGTAATAGGCTAGTTCATACACTTGGTCTGGTATGCCTTCGTGCATATTTATCTTCAACCGATGCTTGTTTGATTCATACTTATCCAAACTATTTCTGCAGTCAAGAAGCTTAAAACGCCCTGGCGGTTTACCATCAGGCGAGTCATGATACCCATATATATAAAACCAAAGATGATAACTTAGGTTATAATATATAACCAAATATGAAATATATGATACCTGCCACCGTTGGGCATGATGTTGGCTGACCAACCTTGTATTGGGGTTGACAACCCAAACCTTGGAGGAGAAAGCAGCTCCTGTTAATATAAGGCCGGTTTACAATGTAAACCGCTCCGGGTTATAATAAACACCGGTTTGCTCCATAATAAGATGATAATAGAAACTCAGGCCGGGCAGATAGTCTCCGGATTAAGATTTGACCATGTTCCGTCAATTTATAATTGACAGTGGAACCGGATTAACAATGTCGGTTTGAAAACACAACAAAAGGAAAGTTTATCAAAAAAGAAAACAGAATTCAAGCAAAGGCAGAGATAAAACCATTGCAAATGAGGCTTTGAGCCGATCAAGAGGCATTACCATGGTCGAAGACGACCAAGCCCCCAAAAGGCGTAGCTATGGTTCGAGTCAGCTAGGTCCCCAAATGATGTGTTGGCATTATGCCGATCAAGAGGTGTAGCTATGGTTCAGGTTCGACCAAGCCACCAAGTGATGTTGTGGCATTGCGCCGATCAAGAGGCGTCGCTGTGGTTCGGATACGACCAAGCTCCCAAGTGATGTTGTGGCTTTGCGCCTATCAAAAGGTGTTGCTATGGTTCGGACACGACCAAGCCCCCAAGTGATATAATATAGAGCTTTTGAAAAGCTAAATCAAGGGGTAAACCGGACGCCGATGTAAGAACAGAAGCTCCATGTAACCAAACATGATGTAAAAATAACAGAGACCCCGCTTTAGCTGAGGTTCCGGTTTATAGTATTGATCATAATATATACATTGTCATAATATGTACATAAGTAGAGCCTATAGCTTAAGTATAGTAAGGCCAAAGATGAGCAATATTCCACGACCGGTTGGTCTCCTCCTCCGATTTACGTGAGTCTTTGCGCTCTCGGACATCGATTAGGTAGTATGACCCGTTGTGTAAATTCTTGCTGACCACAAAGGGTCCTTCCCAAGGTGGGGATAACTTATGCATATCCGTCTGATCCTGGATGAGCCGAAGCACCAAATCTCCTTCTTGAAAGGTTTTGGTTCTAACCCGGCGGCTGTGATAGCGACGTAGATCTTGCTGATAAATCGCCGAACGGGCAGCCGCTATGTCACGCTCCTCGTCCAACAAGTCAAGAGCTTCTTGCCGTGCCTTCTCGTTGTCCGCTTCAACATATGCCGCTACAAGGGGTGAATCATGACGGATGTCACTAGGAAGAACCGCCTCCGCTCCATAAACCATGAAAAACGGCATGTATCCTGTCGATCTGTTGGGTGTGCTGTTGATGCTCCATAACACAGAAGGTAGCTCCTCAACCCAACAACCCGGCGTCCACTATAAAGGAACCATAAGCCAGGGTTTGATGCCTCGTAAGATCTCTTGATTGGCCCTCTCTGCTTGACCATTAGACTGTGGGTGAGCCACTGATGATACATCAAGCCGGATGTGCTCACGTTGACAGAACTCCTTCATAGCACCCTTGGACAGATTGGTACCATTATCAGTGATAATGCTATGTGGAAAGACAAACCGGAAAATCACCTTTTTGATGAATTGAACCGCCGTGGCCGCATCACATTTGCTAACTGGTTCTACCTCTACCCACTTTGTGAACTTTTCAACCGCCACCAAGAGGTGGGTCTTATTGTCCTTGGACCTTTTGAAAGGCCCAACCATATCCAGCCCCCAAGTCACAAACGGCCAAGTAATTGGAATCATCCTCAATTCTTGAGCCGGTAGATGAGCGCACCTTGAGAATTTCTGATAGCCATCACATCGTCTGACCAAATCCTCCACATCAGCATGAGCAGTGAGCCAATAAAAACCGTGAAGAAACGCCTTGGCCACCAAAGACTTTGAACCAGCGTGGTGACCACAATCTCCTTCGTGGATTTCACGCAAGATTTCATAGCCTTCCTCACGAGACACACAATGTTGAAACACCCCTGACACACTACAGTGATGCAATTCTCCATTGATGATAGTCATGGACTTGGACCGCCGGATTATCTACCTGGCCAGAGTCTCATCCTCTGGTAACTCACCCCGGTTCATATACGCCAGGTAAGGAACCGTCCAATCCGAGATAACATGAAGAGCCGCCACCAGTTGAGCTTTTGGATTAGGAATAGCCAAATCCTCTTCACCAGGGAGCTTGACGGACGGATTATGCAGAACATCCAAGAAGACATTAGGCGGGACCGGTTTATGTTGAGAACCCAATCGGCTCAAAGCGTCCGCCGCTTCGTTCTTCCGTCGGTCCACGTGATCCACCTGATAACCTTTAAAGTGTCCTGCAACAATATCCACCTCACGACGATATGCTGCCATGAGCGGATCCTTGGAGTCCCAAGTGCCAGACACTTGTTGAGCCACCAGGTCCGAGTCACCGAAGCACTTAACTCGGCTTAGATTCATCTCCTTAGCCATCCAAAGACCATGGAGTAAGGCTTCGTACTCAGCTGCATTGTTAGTACAAGGGAACATTAAGCGGACAACATAACAGAACTTGTCACCTCGTGGGGAAGTTAATACGACTCCAACCCTGAGCCCTCCAATTGTCTGGACCCATCAAAATGAATAGTCCAATAAGTGTGATCCGGCTTCTCTTCAGGTGCTTGCAGTTCTGTCCAATCATTGATGAAATCCACAAGTGCCTGAGATTTGATCACCGTTCAAGGTATGTACTTCAACCCATGAGGCCCAAGCTCTATAGCCCACTTGGCAATCCGACCAGTTGCTTCCCTGTTCTAGATTATATCTCCCAAAGGAGTAGAGCTGACCACTGTGATGGGATGACCTAAGAAGTATTGCTTAAGCTTCCGACTTGCCATGAAAACTCCATACACCAACTTCTGCCAATGTGGGTACCTTTGCTTCGACTCAATAAGTACCTCACTGATATAGTAAACCGGACGTTGAACCGGATATTCCTTGCCTGCCTCCTTGCGTTCCACCACAATAGCCACACTGACTGCTCGAGCATTAGCTGCCACGTATAACAGCAATGGTTCCTTGTCAACCGGAGCAGCAAGAACGGGCGGATTAGCCAGCTGCCGCTTTAAGTCCTCAAACGCCTCATCAGCGCCAGAACTCCAAATGAAGTTATCCGTTTTCTTCAGCATCTGATACAAAGGAATCGCCTTCTCACCGAGGCGGCTGATAAACCGGCTCAACACGGCAATCCGACCTGCCAAGCGTTGAACGTCATTGATACACTTCGGTTTAGCCAAGGAGGTGATGTATGTGATCTTTTCCGGATTAGCTTCAATGCTCCTGTTAGATACCAGAAAGCCCAATAACTTGCCTGCCGGTACACCAAAAACGCACTTGGCTGGATTGAGCATCATCTTGTAAGTCCGTAGGTTATCAAAGGTTTCCTTCAAATCGTCAACCAGAGTCTCCTTCTTCCTTGACTTGACCACAATATCATCCACATAGGCATGAACATTACGACCGATTTGCTTATGAAGATAATTCTGCACACACCGTTGATAAGTCGCCTGTGCACTCTTGAGCCCAAAGGGCATAGACACATAGCAGAAGGCTCCAAAGGGAGTTATGAAGGCCGTCTTCTCCGGGTCCTTAACTACCATTTTGATCCGATGATAACCAGAATATGCATCCAAAAAACTCAAACGCTCACAACCCGCTGTAGCATCAATAATTTGATCAATACGGGGGGGGGGCAAATGGATCTGCTGGACAAGCTTTTTTGAGATCTGTGTGATCCACACACATACGCGATGTGCCATTCTTCTTAAGGACCAACACCGGATTAGCTAACCATTCGGGATGGAAAACTTCAACGATAAATCCAGCCGCTAAGAGCCTGTCCACTTCCTCTCCAATAGCCTTGCGCCTTTCTTCGTTGAAACGGCGGAGAAACTGCTTCACCGGTTTATACTTAGGATCAACGTTAAGAGTGTGCTCAGCGAGTTCTCTCGGTACACCTGGCATGTCAGAAGGCTTCCACGCAAAGATGTCCCGATTCTCACGGATGAACTCGATGAGCGTGCTTTCCTATTTCGGATCCAAGTTTGCACTGATGCTGAACTGCTTGGACGAATTGCCAGGCACGAAATCAACAAGCTTAGTCTCAGCAGCCGATTTAAACTTCAGGGTCGGATCATGCTCTATAGTTGGCTTCTTCAATGAAGTCATATCTGCCGGATCAACATTATCCTTGTAAAATTTCAACTCTTCTGTGGCACAAACCGACTCAGCATAGGCCGCATCACCTTCACACTCTAGAGCGATCTTGCGGCTTCCATGGACAGTTATGGTTCCTTTGTGACCCGGCATCTTGAGCTGCAGATAAACGTAACAGGGCCGTGCCATAAATTTAGCATAAGTCGGCCGTCCAAACAGGGCGTGATACGGACTTTTGATTTTCACCACTTCAAAGGTCAATATTTCTGATCTGGAATCGTGGTCATCTCCAAAATCCACCTCCAGAGCTATATTACCAACAGGATACACCGATTTAGCAGGTACTACACCATGGAACACCGTATTGGACGGTTTAAGATTCTTATCGTTTAACCCTATGCGACAGAAGGTTTCATAATAAAGGATATTGATACTGCTTCGTCCATCCATGAGCACCTTGGTGAACTTATAACCTCGCACCTAAGGTGCCACCACCAATGCCAGTTGACCCGGATTGTCAACCCGGGGTGGATGATCCTCTCTACTCCATACAATTGGCTGCTCGGACCAGGGCAAGTAACGGGGCACTGCCGGTTCAACGGAATTCACGGCCCTCTTATGAAGTTTTTGGTCACGCTTGTCCAAACTAGTGGTGAAGACATGTTATTGCCCACTGTTTAACTGCTTCGGGTTGCTCTGATAACATGATTGCTACTGCTGCTGCTAATTGTAGCCACCCTGGCTGCCCTGATTACCCTGATTACTGTGTCCTCCCTGATTACCATTGAAACCTGAACCGGAATTTCCTCCACCATAACCTGGCCCATGAGATCCGGAGCCTGAACTGCCACCTGGTCCGTGATCATACCGGAACGCGTTAGAATTTTTGTACTCCTACATGATGTAGCAGTCCTTCCAGAGGTGTGTGGCCGGCATCTCCTTCGTCCCATGTTTTGGGCAGGGTTGGTTCAACAGGTAAGATAGGCGGTCCGGGTTAGGATTAGGCACTCCGCTGCGGTTCGGTAGTTTACCCTTTCGTCGCTGGCCCTTGTCCTGTGTGCTGGTATTAGCTACAAAATCCATGCTATTATCCGCTTTACGCTTGCTGCCGTTTCCATGACCCGCCGTGTTGTAATGCTGCGCTTTGGCGTTGCCGCTCTTTTTTCCCTTCCCTGCCTTATCATCATCAGACTCGGGATCCTTGGTACTATCAGAATCAGCATACTTCACTAACGTAGCCATGAGGGTTCCCATATCGTTGCAATGGCGCTTTAGTCGTCCCAATTTCAACTTCAGAGGTTCAAACCGGCAGTTGCCTTCCAAGGTTATAACCGCAGTATCGGCATTGATGCGGTCTAACGAATGCAAAATTTTCGAGACCCGGCGCACCCAACGGGTTGTCGACTCTCCTTCCTCCTGGACACAGGCAGCTAAGTCTACTATCGACATAGGCTTCTTTCATGTCTTCTTAAAATTCTGGATAAATCGGGCTCTCAACTCGGGCCATGAACTGATAGAGTTGGCCGGTAGACTTTTTAACCAAGTACGAGCTGTCCCTTCTAGCATCATGGTGAAATATTTCGCACACGCCGCATCATCCACATCAAGCATCTCCGTGGCCATCTCATAGCTCTCCACCCATGTTTCGGGAGATAAATCGGCAGTGTAATTTGGCACCTTGCACGGGCCCTTGAAATCCTTGGGCAGGCGCACATTGCGTAACGCTGGGACGAGGCACGACACTCCCAAAGAACTAGTGGTAACTCCTGGCTCGACTGATGTGGTCGGACAAACCGGAGTAAGCTGATGAGCTTCATACTGCGCCGCTAACTCGGCCTTCCTGCGCGCTCGGGCCCGATCTACCAACTCCTGAGCATCACCAGTGCCCCGTGCCGGGTTGTTGCCACGGGGCGGTTCACGGTTCCGTGCCTTACTTGACACGGCCGGTTCATCCATCCGCCTGCTGCAACTCCGGCTTGGACGAGGGGTAGAATGAATTCGATCACGGCTGTATGAATATGCTTCGTGTTGATCCAAGGCTGTCCGAAGAAGCTCCTTAACCCGACGGGTCTCCACCACCGCCAGAGAATCACCTTCAATTGGGATGGCCTCCAGTCGTGAAGCGGCCGCAACGAGATTGTCCACCAGAGTGGAATAATGACCCGGCGGCGTCAGGACGGGCTGAGGCACAATGTTGTTCTGCCGAGGCGGATCCATCAAACGTGGCTGAATCAGCGCTCCTGCTCCAGGTGCCTCCGCCCAGTTTGTTATCGGCGGATTACTGGTCCCCGCTCCTGGGGTGTTAAAGAGGTTCCTAGCATCGTAAACCGGAGGTAGGCGAGACCGGTGCCTCCTCTTTAGGACTTCATATGATGCATTTTGATCCAGCATAAACCGATTAGCCTGTGTGTCCAAAGCGGCCCGCTCCACGGTCATCCTGGCATCCTCAGCTGCCAAATCGGCCTTGGCCTGGGTAATCTGATCATTTATCTTTGCAATTTCCACGTTGTGGGCATCCTGATCCATCGGATTAGCTTCCGCCATGAGCGTTGCCAACGCGTCAAATAGATCAGATAAAACTTGAGCCGGCGGCCGCACGGGGCCTCCTGCCCCGGCTGCCGTCGCCGTTGCTGATCCGTAGATCATTGCTGCTGCGGCCGAAGAGTGGATCGCCGCCTGTGTACCGGCCATGAATATTCCAACCCGGTTTGGCGGATCAGAGGGGTCCAGAATACTGTCGCCATCGGAACAGCCCCCAATTTGGCCATGTTGTAACTGATATAATGACTCGGTCTCTCCGGTCAATGACTCGTCACCGGAATAAACGACGGTCTCACCACCAGATTCCGATCTATCCTCGTATTCCCCATGGATGACTCCCACAAAGGCACGCTTCATGGCCGGTTTGACACGGGCAGATCATGCACACTGAGCCGTTTCGACGAGGTCGGTGCAGATGTCCGGCTCAGGGCCCGGTTCACCGATCTTGCCGATGAAGACGTGTATGCCACCAAAGGGGACCCGGTGCCCGTACTCAATTGAGCCGGCCTCGCGGCCCCATCCTGCATCGTTGATGTAGAGCTTGCCGTGACGACTCTTGGTCATCCGTCCCATGGCGTAACCTTTGAGTCCTTTGAAGCTGCCCTCCAAGAACTTGAAACCATCGTGCGATAGCCCCACGCTAGGCGCCAACTGTCGTGGTTTTTTCACGGCAGATGTCCTCTTGAAAGGACTTAGTCGTGGAGCCATCGCTACGGGTTAACTTGAAGGGGTTAAAGCGGACAAGGGATGCAAGAGAGTTTATACTAGTTCGTCCCCTTCGATGAAGGTAAAAGCCTATGTCTAGTTGTGATGGAATTGATGGGGTTTTGATGACCAGGGAGCAAATGAGCTTCACCTAAGTCTCAAGTTGTTGTCTGTTGTCCTGAACCGCCGCCGGGTCGTCCCCTTGTATACATGAGTGACGCCCATCGGTTTACAGAGTCCCGAGACCGGTCATAAATGTGTCCGGCTCGGTCTCTGTTCTTTCTACCTTATATTGCAAGTTACATATTAATGCCGGTTTACAGCTATAGGCCTTAAACCGGTTCTGGGACTTGGGCCTCTACACAGAGTCACTGTTTGTCTTCTTGGGCTTCAAGTATAACAATTACTGATGAAGTTAACCTGGCCTCTCCTGGCCGGTTTACGCCCAGTAGTAATATCCCCAACACATGGTTTAGGCTATGTGATGATATTGGATCATGGAACTACAACCGATTGGAATTGGAATTTCATCAGAAGTTTTATCCTATGCATTTGGTTCATCGTGATCGGAATTATATATATAATTTTTGGCCTCATGAAGGAGAAAGTATCGCTCAAGATTGGGGGAGGCTTAAGTCAATGTTATATTCATGCCCCAATCATGAGCTCTCAAGAGAAATTAGTATTCATAATTTTTATGCTCGTCTTTCACATAATGATCGATCCATGCTCGATACTTCTTGTACTGGTTCTTTTATGAAGAAGGATATTGAATTCAAATGGGATTTATTGGAAAAATTAAACGCAACTCTGAAGATTGGGAACTCGACGAAGGTAAGGAGTCAGGTATAAACCATAAGTTTGATTGTGTTAAATCTTTTATGGATACCGATGCTTTTCGTGAATTTAGCACTAAATATGGACTTCACTCTGAGATAGTAGCTTCTTTTGTGAATCTTTTGCTACTCATGTTGATCTCCCCAAGGATAAGTGGTTTAAATTTCATCCTCCCATTAAAGTGAAAGTAGTTGAACCTATTAAAGTTGAAGAATAAACTATTACTTATAATGTTGATCCTATTGAGTAACCACCTTTTTCCTATTAGAATAAAGGGTCATACTAAAGCTTCAACTGTGGTTCCTAAGAGTTATACTAGAACACCTACACCCCGTGATCAAATTAAATTTGAACCTAGTATTGCTATGGTTAAAGACCTCTTGGTCAATAATATTGATGGGCATGTTATCTATTTTTGTGATGAAGCTGCTAGAATTGCAAAACTTGATATTAAAGACAAACATAGACCTGTTGTTGGCATGCCTGTTGTTTTAGTTAAAATAGGAGATCATTGTTACCATGGCTTATGTGATGTGGGTGCTAGTGTGATTGCAATTCTTTATACCTTGTACCAAGAAATTATGAATGATATTGCACCACCTGAGATAGTAGATATTGATGTTACTATTAAGCTTTCCAATAGAGATACTATATCACCAATTGGAATTGTTAGAGATGTTGAACTCTTGTGTGGGAAAATAAAATACCCTACTGATTTTCTTGTTCTTGCTTCCCCACAAGATGATTTTTGTATCATTATATTTGGTAGACCTTTCTTGAATATTGTTAATGGTAAGATAGATTGCGAGAAAGATATTGTTACTGTTGGTTTAGCGGATTTTCTCATGATTTTAATTTCTCTAAATTTCATAGACAACCCCATGATGAAGAATTGCCTAGTAAGGATGTAATTATTGGTCTTTCTTCTATTGCCGTGCCTCCTACTGATCCTTTAGAATAATATTTGCTAGACCATGAAAGTGATATGTTTATGAATGAAAGAAGGGAAATAGATGAAATATTCTTTAATCGAGGGAATGTTTTTAAATCCTTGGGGATCCTCCTCCACCCAAGGGTGATCACGTGTTTGAGCTTAAACAATTAGCTGATACTTTGAAATATGCTTATCTTGATGAAAAGAAGATATATCCTGTTATTATTAGTGCTAACCTTTCAGCACATGAAGAAAAGAAATGATTGAAAACTCTCAGGAAGCACCGTGCCGCTATTGGATATACTCTTGATGATCTTAAGGGCATTAGTCCCACACTATGTCAGCACAAAATTAATTTGGAGCCTGATGCTAAACCAATTGTTGATCATCAATGACAGTTAAACCCTAAGGTGAAAGAGGTGGTAAGAAATGAAATACTAAAGCTTCTGGAGGCAGGTATACTTTATCCTATTGCTGATAGTAGATGGGTAAGTCATGTTCATTGTGTCCCCAAGAAGGGAGGTATTACTGTTGGTCCTAATGATAAGAATGAATTGATCCCACAAAGAATTGTTACAGGTTATAGAATGGTAATTGATTTCCGCAAATTAAACAAAGCTACTAGAAAAGATCATTACCCTCTACCTTTTATTGATTAAATGCTAGAAAGACTATCCAAACATACACATTTTTGCTTTGTAGATGGTTATTCTGGTTTCTCTCAAATACCTGTGTCAAAAGATGATTAGGAAAAGACCCCTTTTACATGCCCTTTCGATACCTTTGCTTATAGATGTATGCCTTTTGGTTTATGCAATGCACCTGCTACCTTTCAAAGATGTATGACTGCTATATTCTCTGATTCTTGTGAAAAGATTATGGACGTTTTCATGGATGATTTCTCCATTTACGGAACTTCTTTTGATGATTGCTTAAGCAACCTTGATCGAGTTTTGGAGAGATGTGAAGAATCTAATCTTTTCTTGAACTGAGAAGTCCCACTTTATTATTATTGAAGGTATTGTCTTGGGGCATAAAATTTCTGAAAGAGGTACTGAAGTTGATAAAGCTAAAGTAGATGCTATTGAAAAGATGTCGTGTCCTAAAGATATCAAAGGTATAAGAAGTTTCCTTGGTCATGCAGTTTTCTATAGGAGGTTTATAAAAGACTTCTCTAAAATTTCTAGGCCTCTCACTAATCTCTTGCAAAAAGATGTTCCTTTCGTTTTTGATGATGATTGTGTAGAAGCATTTGAAATACTTAAGAAAGACTTGATTTCTGCACCTATTGTTCAACCACCAGATCAGAATTTACCCTTTGAAATTATGTGTGATGCTAGTGATTATGTTGTTGGTATTGTTCTAGGACAAAGAGTTGATAAAAAATTTAATGTTATTCATTATGCTAGTAAAACTCTAGACAATGCCCAGAGAAACTATGCTACTACTGAAAAATAATTTCTAGCAGTTGTTTTTGCTTGTGATAAGTTCAGATCTTATACTGTTGATTACAAAGTAATTGTTCACACTAATTATGCTGCTATTAAATATCTTATGGAAAAGAAAGATGCTAAACCTAGACTTATCACATGGGTTCTCTTGTTACAAGAATTTGATTTGCATATTATTGATATAAAGGGAGCTGAGAACCCCGTTGCACACAACTTGTCTAGGTTAGAAAATGTTCTTGATGACCCACTCCTATTGATGGTAGCTTTCCTAATGAGAAATTAGCTGTCATAAATGCTTCTCATAATACTCCATGGTATCATGATTATGCTAATTACATTGTTGCTAAATTTACACCACCTAGTTTCACATACCAGCAAAACAAAAAGTTTTTCTATGATTTAAGATATTACTTTTGGGATGACCCACACCTTTATAAAGGACGAGTAGATGGTGTTATTAGACATTGTGTACCTGAGCATGAACAGGAACAAATCCACGCGAGTGCCACCCCGAGTCCTACAGAGGGCACCATGCTGGAGATAGAACTGCACACAAGGTATTGCAATCCGATTTTTATTGGCCTACTCTCTTCAAGGATGCTCGTAAGTTTGTATTGTCTTGTGATGAATGCCAGAGAATTTGCAATATTTGTAGATGTTAGGAAATGCCTATGAATTATTTACTTGTTATTGAACCATTTGATGTTTGGGGCTTTGATTATATGGGACCTTTTCCTTCCTCTAATGGGTATACACATATTTTAGTTGCTGCTGATTACGTTACTAAGTGGGTAGAAGTGATGTGTACTACGCAAATTTATTCTTGTAGACACGTGTTGGGCCTCCAAGCGCAAAGTTTTGTACGATAGTAGCAATTTTAGCTCAAGTGGATGACCTAAGGTTTATCAATCCGTGGGAGGTGTAGGATGAAGATGGTCTATCTCAAACGACCCTGCAATCAAATACAAGAAATCCCTTGTGTCCCCAACATGCCCAATACAATGGAAATTTGTATAGGTGCACTAATTCGGCAAAGAGATGGTGATTCAAGTGTAATATGGATGGTAGAAATATATTTTCATAATCTGAATAAATAAAAAACAGCAAGGTAGCAAATAGTAAACAGGCACAAAAACGGTATTGTCATGCTTGAAAATAAGGCCTAGGGTCCGTACTTTCACTAGTGCAATCTCTCAGCAATGCGAATGTAATTGGATCATATAACCACCCCTTAAAGTGCGATGAATAATTACTGCAAAGTTCCTATCGGAGAACATAAGAAGAAATTATTTGTAAGGTACGAAACCACCTTGAAGTTATTCTTTCCGATCGATCTATCCAAGAGTTCGTACTAAAATAACACCAAATAATTTCACATTCATAATACTCAATCCAACAAAAAGAGCCTCAAAGAGTGCCCCAAGATTT
Source organism: Aegilops umbellulata (assembly GCA_032464435.1). Classification (NCBI taxonomy): domain Eukaryota; kingdom Viridiplantae; phylum Streptophyta; class Magnoliopsida; order Poales; family Poaceae; genus Aegilops; species Aegilops umbellulata. The sequence goes on from CP136055.1 coordinate 105,968,790, forward strand.
CTACCGGAGAAACAAAGACAAGAACGTGCATCAACCCCTATGCGTAGATTACCCCAATGTCACCTCGGGATTCCGCGAGTTGAGTGCCAAATCATATATCAAGTGAATCAATATGATACCCCATTGTCACCAAGAGTATATCAAGTGCTCTCAAATCCATAAAAGTATTCAATCCGATAAAACGAAATCTCAAAGGGAAAACTCAATTCACAACAAGGTGGAGAGGGGAAAACACCATATGATCCGACTATATTAACAAAGCCCGCGATACATCAAGATCGTGACATATCATGAACACGAGAGAGACAGAGAGGGAGAGAGATAAACACATAGCTACCGGTACAAACCCTCAGCCCCAAGGGTGGACTACTCCCTCCTCATCGTGGTGGCCGCCGGGATGATGAAGATGGCCACTAGAGATGATTCCCCTCTTCGGCAGGGTGTCGGAACGGGGTCTAGATTGGTCTTCGGTGGCTACAGAGCCTTGCGGCGGCGGAACTTCTGATCTAGGTTAACCCCGAGGGTTTTTGGAATATTTGGGATTTTATAGGGCAAAGAGGGGGTGTGGGAGGCCATCGAGGTGGGCACAACCCACCTGGGCGCGTTTGGGCCTCCAGGCACGCCCTGGTGGGTTGTGCCCCCCTCGGGGCACCCCCAGGTGTTGCTCTGGCCCATCGGGAGTCTTCTGGTCCATAAAACATCCGCAAAAAGTTTCACGGTGTTTGGACTCCATTTGATATTGATTTCCTGCGATGTAAAAAGCAAGCAAAAAACAACAACTGGCACTGGGCATTGGGTCAATATGTTAGTCCCAAAAAATGAAACAAAGTTGCTATAAAATGATTGTAAACATCTAAGAATGATAATAAAACATCATGAAACAATCAAAAATTATAGATACGTTGAAGACGTATCAAGAAGCTATTCCCACTAGTAGTGCTGATCATAACACCTCTATTAAGATGCTTAAAGAAGTTAGTTTTCTGAGGTTTGGAGTCCCTAGATATTTAATTACTGATGGTGGTTCACATTTCATTCATGGTGCTTTCCGTAAAATGCTTGCTAAGTATGATGTTAACCATAGAATTGCATCTCCATGTCATCCTCAGTCTAGTGATCAAGTAGAATTGAGCAATAGAGAGACTAAATTGATTTTGCAAAAGATTGTTAATAGATCTAGAAAGAATTGGTCTAAGAAACTTGATGATGCATTATGGGCTAATAGAACTGCGTATAAGAATCCTATGGGTATGTCTCCGTATAAAATGGTTTATGGAAAAGCATGTCACTTACCTCTTGGACTAGAACATAAAGCTTATTTGGGCTATTAAAGAGCTGAACTATGATTTCAAACTTGCGGGCGAGAAGAGGTTATTTGACATTAGCTCACACTTGATGAATGGGGAACCCAAGCCTATGAGAATGCCAAGTTGTTTAAAGAAACGGTTAAAACATGGCATGACTGAGGGAGTCCTGGATTAGGGGGTCCTCGGGTGTCCAGTCTATTCGATATGGGCCAGACTGATGGGCCGTGAAGACAAAGCAGATGACTATCCCCCGTGTCTAGGTAGGACTCCTATGTGCGCGGACGGCAAGTTTGGTTTCCTGGTGTACTATTTCCTTCTTCTACAAACCGAGTCTGTACAACCCTAGGCCCCTCCGGTGTGTATATAAACTGGAGGGTTAGGTCCATAGAAGGGGGAAGATTCATATGCTAGACAACTGGGGTTTAGCCATTATGATCTCGAGGTAGATCACCACTTGTAACCCTTATACACACACCGAATATAATCAAGCAGGACGTAGGGTTTTACCTCCTTTAAGAGGGCCCAAACCTGGCTAAACATCATGTCCCTATTGTCCCTTGTTACCATCTATCCTCAGACACACAACTTGGGACCCCCTACCCAAGATCTGCCAGTTTTAAGACCGCCATTGGTGCTTTCGTTGAGAGTTCTGTTGTGTTATCGATAGAAGAATCGATGGCTCGCTTCATCATCAACGATGACGCTGTTTATAGGGAGACTTTTTCCCCTGGTCATTTGTTTGTGTTTGGTAGCTTCGTGCTATGTGCCAACTAAACTGGTCACCTTGAGCAGGTCAACAACTACGCCCCTGGTCACCAGATCAGGTCAGGAAGTTTGAACTACATTGCCGATATCCGAGGACACCTGATCTTCGAGGGGTTCACGGCCTTGGCCGCAACTCCCCACCCACGCGAAGGAGGACCTTCGGATATACTATCCGATCCCGTCCAGGGGTCGATGCTCATGTCCGCCCCGGCCTTAGATCCGGGGCTGACCACTTCATCTGAAGACGGGAGGATGGACCCCGCTGGACTTTCTCCCATCACTGAGCTTCTAGCTGGAGACCTAGATGCGACCACGTCGTCGGTGGACCTGGAGTCAAACCAGACTCTCCCCATCATCGGGAAGCCAGACTCGCCTATAGACGCTAACTCCGAACTCTCGAGGTATGCGTCCATCAGGCTCAGCCAAGTGGTTATCACCGAGCCTAGCTCCGCAGATCCTCAGACGTCTGTCCAGCTTTCACTCTTAAACAAAACGCTGGACTTAATACAATCTCTCACCATCACGGAAGTGTCACCTCCGAACTAAGCCCATCTTGAACTGGGGGCTGAGAGTAGGGAATTTTACGTCCCACCCACCACCCACTTAATAGCTACTGTCGAGGATTTAACCGACATGCTAGACTACGCCTCCGAAGACATCGATGGCATGGACGACGGTGTCGAAGCCGAGCCAGGTCAAAACCCGCCCATTACCGGGCGTTGGACGCTCACTTCTACGTATTATGTATACATGGTGGACATGCCTGAGAAGAAGGACGACGATGGCACTCAAGATCAAGACGAGGACAAGCCCGTCGATGAACCACCAAAACACCAGTGTCAGCGGTGCTGCTCACGACCGCGTCGGGGAAGGGAAAGCAATACCAGCACCGGATATAATGACACTCCGGATAACACCAAAGACCACCCCGTTGAGCCTGCGTTCAAGCAGGACGAAAGAGAAGAGGGTCAATACAACCCAGAAGAACTCGCCGATCACGAGGACTCGGAAGATAGTAACCACTTACCTATCTCCGAAGTGGATGTTAGCCTCGGTAACGAAGATTTCATTGTCCTAGAGGAACCCCTCGAACAATAACGCTTCAAGCGACGGCTCATCGCCACCGCACGAAGTGTGAAAAAGAAACAACAGCAGATTCTAGTAGAACAGGATACGCTCAATGATAGATGGACCAAGGTCCTATCTGCCGAAGAAGGATATGGCTTTGAGCGCCAAACAAAAAGTTTTCCCAAACGCAGGCTACTGCCACAATTTGATGATGAGGCCCTTGAGCCAATACCGTCAAAATAAAATCATGTTGATCAACCGGACTGACCACCACGTGGACGGGACAAAACAACTAATTACGCCGAACACCAGCTCGCGCCCCCTCATCATAGAAGCAAGGAGACGGCGGCTCCGGGCTACACGTACGACCTACATCAGGACCTGACCAATAGAGCCAACCAGACCAGATCAATATCTATGGATCAAGAGGACGTGCCCCAGCACGAGATGACAACCATCAAGCCTGGCACGACAGACATAACCTAGTCTGGTGTCAGCACCGAACATAGATGTCATACGAACTCTGTCGCGATGTCACCCGGTACAGAGGTGCCGCACACCCCATGTGCTTTACCGATGAGGTAATGGAACACCTACTTCCGGAAGGGTTCAAACCCGTGAAAATCGAGCAATACGATGGAACGACGGATCCCGCTGTATGAATTGAAGATTTTCTTCTCCACATTCACATGGCTCGCGGAGATGATCTCCATGCTATTAAATACCTCCCTCTAAAGTTCAAAGGACGAGCATGACACAAGTTGAACAGCCTCCCAGAGAACTCCATTGGAAGTTGGGAAGACTTAGATGATTCTTTTCGGGCCAACTTTCAGGGCACTTATGTCCGGCCACCAGATGCTGAGGACCTGAGTCACATAATCCAGCAACCTGGAGAGTCAGCTCGCAAACTTTGGAATCGATTCTTAATCAAAAAGAACCAAATCATGGACTGTCCGGAGGCTAAAGCCTTTGCGGCATTTAAGCACAACGTCTGTGACAAATGGCTCACCCGACACCTCGGTCAGGAAAAGCCAAAGACTATGGCAGCTCTTACTGCACTTATGACCCGCTTCTGTGGGGGTGAAGATAGCTGGTTGGCTCGTAGAAGCAACAGTTCCAGCGACCCTGGCACTTCGGAGGCTAGGGATGGCAATGTCAGGCCACGACGCAGCAAAAACAAGCGTCGGAACAATAACGAAGAAACAGAGGATATGGCAGTAAACGCCGGATTCAGTGGCTCCGAACCCGGTCAGCGGAAGAAGCCATTCAAGGGTAATAGGGACGGTCGATCCAACCTGGAAAAAATACTAGAGAGACCTTGCCAGATTCATGGCACCCCTGACAAGCTTGCCAACCACACCAACAGAAACTGCTGGGTTTTTAAACAGATCAGTAAAGTAAATGTCGAACATAAAGGGAAAGGACCTCAAAGCAAGGACAATGATGAGCCTTTCCTGCCGCACACCGGGGGACAAAAACAGTTTCCCCTCGAGGTGAAAACAATGAACATGATCTATGTCACCCACATCCCCAAGAGGGAGCGCAAAGGCGCATTAAGGGACATCTACGCCGTAGAGCCTGTCGCCCCAAAATTCAACCCATTGTCGGCTTGTCCGATCACCTTTGATCGCAGGGACCACCCAACCAGTATCCATCATGGAGGTTCGGCGACCCTTGTACTCGATCCTATCATCAATGGATACCATCTTACTAGAGTCCTTATGGACGGCGGCAACAGCCTCAACTTGATCAACAAGGATACTGTCCGTAAGATGGGTATCGACCCATCAAGAATCAAACCTAGCAAGACTACTACCTTTAAAGGAGTGATACCAGACGTGGAGGCCCGCTGCATGGGCTCCTTAACACTGGAAGTAGTATTCGGCTCTCCAGACAACTTCCAAAGCAAAGAATTGATCTTCGACATTATCCCTTTTTCACAGTGGTTATCATGCACTGCTTGGATTAACTACTTTCGCCCGCTTTAATGCAGTCATGCACTATGGTTATCTGAAGCTCAAAATGCCTGGAGCTCGTGGCGTCATCACAGTAAATGGGAATATGGAGCGCTCTCTCTGTACTGTGGAGCATATCGTGGCCCTAGCAGTCGAAGTACATGGTGGCCTCATCAAGCCAAACAACTAATTGGTCATCAAGACACATGACACCGCTAAACGAGTCAGACCCGCATTACAATGTGGTAACTCAGTGGAACCAGAGCGTGAATAACAGTTTAGCCTCCGTCGATCGCACCATAAGGTTGAGGCATACGTACCGCGTGTACATAACTACGCACTTAAAATACCTTAGGCAGCGCCGGAGGCACACTGCAAAAAAGGTCCATAGTACGACTTGACCCTATTCGGACCTCAAATATTTTTTCCACTATAGGTTCGTTAACAAACCTACCTAATCTACGGTCGTACAGGGGCTCCTTTCCAGGTCCCTCTTTGTAGCTGATGACCATCTTACTCCCCCTCTACAAGGATATCTCACCAAGGAGAAACAGCGCAGACATGCAGCACGGCATCATTGGGATCTTCAAACCATTACTTTTAGGCCCTGTGTAAACCTTTCCCTTGTGTAAACTTTTGGCATGTAAAATGGCCTCGATATTCATGGCATTATCTGTAACAACACGGCTCGACGTATTAATCAGGGTATAAAGGAAGCAGTCGATCCCCACTTTGTTTGGCAATCACTTTATTTTATATTATCATCTGTATTCCCTCCCTACTTCAGACTGCCACACGTGCTTTAGTCTGGCCTTAACACCGGGGGTTGTGTTCGGCCCTACACATTTCACGTCCGAACACCTATAGGGAACTCTTCAACGTCCCGGATATTGCATTATATGCATCAACTCCGAATCATGTCTTTGGTCTATTGTTGGGTTACCCGGCTCCTGTGCTTACCACCTAACGTTCCGCTCGTTCGGCTAAGGTAGTAAAGGGAGAACTACTATGATTGTATTTCTGGTTCCTCCGGTCAAGTACCTTAGTAGAGAAAGCTGAAAACTGACTGTCATGATAGGCGAGAGCTGGTCGACGATTTGGCAACTTAGTATTATACTACAAATCGTTAGCGATTCACCCCGTGTTATACGAGGGGCTGGTCTTCGTCCAGCCGTGTGGAAAATGCACCATAGTCCGGATAGCCGCTCACGCACAAGGGGCTAGTACCTAGATCCACAATCAAAATCCTATGGCTAAGTGAAAGTAATAAAGCCGCATAGTCCAATTGCCTGGTTCACCTCGCGGACACCTCCTTTATGGACCAAGACATTGGATAAAGTGTGGTCACGCATTATGTCGAACACCCCTTAAGCATCTAAATGGGGGCTGAAGCCGGAAACTGGCAACTTTCAGAAATATAACAATAAACCGCCGCACAGGAGAAAAAATCGCTTGAAACAAAAGGCGCAAACATAGGTATACACCAGCATGGGTTCACAACATAGTTTGTACAACCTGAACACATCTAATCAAATATTATGTCCTTCGAACGTTGGCCCTCTATCTCTCGGGCTCCTGCTAGGACGTCGTTAAAGTACCTCTCCAGCTTCCCATGATCTTTGCCCTCGGGTGGGCTCGCTGTTGCCACTTCGGTGGCCTTCATCTTCGCCCATTGCATTTTGACACGGGCGAAGGCCATCCGGGCACCCTCTATGCAGGCCGAGCGCTTCACAACATCAATCTGCGGCCGAGCGTCGACAAGCCACGCCACCAAACCAAAGTAGCTGCTAGGGATCGGCTCGGCCGGTCATAGTTGGACTATTAGGTCCTTCATGGCCAAACCTGCCACCCTATGCAGCTCTACCAGCTGCTTCAGTTGGTCGTTCAGCAGCATCAGTTGTCCCGGCGCCAGAAATTGCGACCAGAACAACTTCTCAGTCGAGTTCCCCACCTGGGCTTAGAAGAACTGTGTGGCATCAGCAGCACTCTTTGGAAGATCCGTAAACGCGCCTAGAGAACTCCACACTCGTCAGAGAAAAGCCTACCTGACATCCAAAGATACCCTGCAAAAGAAAGGCCTTACCAGCCGCTACCTGCCTCGCCTGGTGGAGCTCTTCGCGAGCGCTCCAGTACTCGCTTCGTGCATCTTTGGCATCCTAGAGAGCCTTGGCAAGCTTAAAGGACTGGGCCGAAGTCTTCTGCTCCAATGTTTCGCATTTGCTGATGGCGTCCTTCAGCTCCTGCTCGACTTCAGCGACCCGAGCTTCGTTTTGGCGGCGGGCAACTTGTTCGGCCTCTAGTTTAGTAGCCGCTTTATCAGCGGCTGCCTTGTTCGCCTCTGCTTCTTTCTTGGCCTGGGCGAGGGCGCCTTTGAGGTTCTTGACCTTGGCTGCACCAACTACGATCATAATCAAAGTATTCTATGAGTTAACCCCTCGATATACATATCACTTCTAACATATAATTAATTTTTTATGCATCACACGCATACCTTGCGTCTCGTCGAACCGATTACTAATGTGGTCGAGCTCCTCATCTACCAACTGAAGCTTCCGATTGAGTTCGGAAACTTCTGCGGCCTGGGCAGTTGCTGCCAACATGGACGCCTATTACAATAACAACACAGTATGTTACTCTCCCAAATACTATGTCTATCCTCTGTTTGGTTTCTTTTAAACTAGACAGAGCCTTAGGGGCTACTTTCTGTACACAGGTTTATTCTTATATATGGAAAGTTTTTAGAACATTACGTCGCATACCTCAAAGCCTATCGGTACGATGCTGAAGGCTTTGTTCAGTCCGCTTTTAGCAGACTGAATCTTATTCATCACCACACCCACCAGTGTGCGGTGCTCCACCATGACGGAAGCACTCTGCAGTGCTTCCTCTAAAGCGTTGGGCGCCTCTCGATTACTGGAGGCCGCCGATGGATCCGATGCTCCTCCCCCCTCTTTCGAAGGGGGCTGTCTATCCGATACCGGAGCCATGCTGGCCTCCGGAACAGTGTTCGGTGGAGCCCGGATTGCTAGGGCTCCCCACCATCGGTTGTCATAGGGGTCGCCTCCCTTAGGTCTTCGGCGACCGAGGTATTAACCTCGGGCGCCCTCTTGACAGCTTCACTTGCCCCATCTCGTCCAGGAGAGGTCCTTCGGGACGACACTTTGGTGTCATCCATGGCGATAGGAGACGGGGCTCGCGGCAGCGTGTCACTCTGCGCCATTTCGGGCGACATAGAATTCCCCTCCGATAATGGAGTATGTGGGAACACGCGGGGAGGACTGAAAGGCAATTAATAGAATAACTTACATGATGAAAGAAGGTAGACCGAAGATAAAAAGTAAGTTTTCTGAATACTTACGATTCGGCCAGGGGCTTCACCCTGGGAGGTTTCTTGGCGACAAGTTCGGACTCTGAGTCTGAATTGTCCAGGAGGGTCAGCTTTCCTTTCTTCGGCGCCTCCCCCTCTGGGTCTTCGGAGGCTGCCCTCTTCTTCTTCCTCCCCTTATGGGGGGAGTCGCTTTCCACCTCCTCCTCCTCTTCTTCCTCGTCTCCCTCGTGGGAAGAGAGGGCTTCAGTCTCTCCGGACACTGTTTCTGAAGGACCCTTGAGGCAGGGGCCGCCCTTGGCCTCCTTGCCTTTCTTCTTCTTGGTTTTCTTCTCCAGCGCCTAATAGGGCGTCGGGACCAGCATCTCTGTCAGCTGGGATGTGGTCGGGTCCTCAGGCATCAGTGTCGAATAGTTGATCTGCTCCGCCTTTGCCATCCAGACCTGTAAGGAAAGTAGACAAAATAATTTATATTATATCTGAAATATTGACCGGATAGGTCTTCGGAAAGATTATGCTTACTGTCGTGGTCGGGTTCTCGATGTATAGTCTGATGTCCTCGGTCTTCTTCGGCCACTTTTTCTGGGGCTTGAAGAGCTGCTTCCATATATCTTCATGTGTGGTGCCGAAGAAGCGCTTCAGGGTCCGTGGTTCCTCCGGATTGAACTCCCACATGGGGGAGGCCCGGAGCTGGCAAGGAAGGATGCAGCGGAAGAGCATCACTTGAATCACGTCTATGGGACTGGTGTTCTCACCCAACATGTCGGAGATGCACTTCTGGAGCATCTTCACCTCCGATTTGGACCCGCAATCAAGGCCCTTGGCGGTCCATGAGGTGAGTCTCACGGGGGGTCTGGATCTGAAATCAGGCGTGGCCGCCCAAGTGGTTTCGCGGGATTAGGTGATATAGAACCATTCCTGCTGCCATACCTTGAAAGTTTCTATGAATGCCCCTTTGGTCCAGATGGTGTTTGGGAGCTTGCTTACCATAGCTCCGCCGCAATCTGCATGCTGTCTGTCGACCACCTTCGGCTTCATATTGAAGACCTTGAGCCACAGGCCGAAGTGTGGGGGGATGCGGAGGAGGGCCTCACATACGATGATAAACACCGATATGTGGATGAAGGAATTTGGGGCTAGATCATGGAAATCGAGCCCATAGAAAAACATAAGACCCCGGACGAAGGGGTGGAGGGGAAATCCTAGCCCTCAGAGGAAATGGGGGATGAAGACACCCCTCTCACCAGGCCCGGGAGTAGGAACGACCTGGTCCCTGTTTGGAATCCTATGCGCGACGTCCGCGGACAGACAGCCCGCGCTCCGGAGATCCTTGAAGTCCTTTTCGGTGATGGTGGAGGCCTCCCACTTGCCCTTGGAGCCGGACCCGGCCATTGCTGGGAAGGGTGGCGGCGGTGGAGGAGGTCGGAGTTCTAGGCGCTGGAGCTTGGAGATTGGGAGACAGAAAATAGAGGAAGGCGTGAAGAGAAAGGAGGGGTCTTTACTCTTTTATGGATGGTGAAAATGCCAAGCGTCCCCCTCTTAAGCAATAAAACTCGCCTGCTCCCGACAAGATCGTGTGTAAGGTGCGGTTAGATTACCCAAACCATATTGGTGAGAATCCCGTAATGGGCGGGCATGATCTCTGTCTTGACAAGACGTGCCAATGGAGGCTAAACCTCGAAACACGAAGCGAGGATCATGAAAACGGTTCGAAGTGTTGAAAAGTCAAGTGTGACACTTCATTAGAAGAGTTGACAGTAAAGGCACTGTTTCTATTTGGAGGCCTTGCCTTTGTGGCTAAGGTTGTATTAATTATGCAGAACCAGACACAATCCCTTTATGCAGGAGGCCTAACTAAAATATTCAGAAGGACGAAGCCGCCTTGCAATCCCGAAGACAACCCGAGTGCCGAACACGTCATCATTGAAGACTAGTACTGGGGCTACTGAGGGAGCCCTGGATTATGGGGTCCTCGGTGTCTGGTCTATTCAATATGGGCCGGACTGATGGCCCTTGAAGACAAAGCAGATGACTATCCCCTGTGTCCGGGTAGGACTCCTATGTGCGTGGACGGCAAGTTTGGTGTCCGGGTGTACTATTTCCTTCTTCTGCAAACCAACTCTATACAACCCTAGCCCCTCCGGAGTGTATATAAACCGGAGGCTAGGTCCATAGAAGGGGGAAGATTCATAGGCTAGACAACTAGGGTTTAGCCATTACGATCTCGAGGTACATCAACTCTTGTAACCCTTATACACACACCGAATATAATCAAGCAGTATGTAGGGTTTTACCTCCTTTAAGAGAGCCCGAACCTAGGTAAACATCATGTCCCTATTGTCCCTTGTTACCGTCGATGCTCAGACACACAACTTGGTACCCCCTACCCAATATCTGCCGGTTTTGACACCGACAATGACAAAAGGATACAAAAGCGTGAGTTTAATGTAGGTGATCATGTTTTGCTATACAACTCTCATTTAAGATTTTTTGCAGGAAACTTATCTCTAAACGGGAAGTTCATTACATTATCGAGGAGGTCTATCATTCCAGTGCCATAAAAATCAAAAACACCGAAGGCACAAATCCGAAGGTGGTAAACGGTCAAAGAATCAAACATTATATCTCAGGTAATCCCATAAATGTTGAGACCAATATAATTGACACCATAACACCGGAGGAGTACATAAGGGACGCGTTCCAGAACGTTTCATACCCCAAAAAGGAATAGGTATGTGGTACGGTAATTAAACCGACTCCAAAACGTTTCCAATAGCAATTTTTCTCTGTTTTGGAATATTTGAAAAATTAGGAAAACTAAAAGTAGTCTGAAAGAGACACGAGGAGACCACAAGGGTTGAGAGCGCGGCCTATCCCCTGGGCGCCCCCCCTGCCTTGTGGCCACCTCGTCTGCCCTCCGGACTCCGTTTTCTTGCACAATACTTCTTTTGGTCAATAAAAATTCATTATATAATCTCCCAAAGGTTTTGACCACCGTACCACGACAATATCTTCTGTCCTTATTTCGAGCTATTTTTTTGACAGATCTAGACCACCATAACGTCTCCAAGCGCCCCCAAGGACAAGTTTTTTGAGAAGGTCATCAACCCCTACCTTGCGGAGGTGTTGCAACACCATCAAACCATTGAGATGCGTGAGGGGGTGCTGCACATCCGCGATGTTGAGGGGCCGAAGAAGACCGGAAGCGTGGAGACAAGACTAGAAGCAATGGAGTGTAACGTCCAAAAATTCTAAATTTTGGAATGGCATATTAAATAATTAGTTATGATTGTTTGTTTGATTGTTTGGGTGATTGATGGAGTGAAATTGATTGAAATTTGAAACTTTTTGAAAGTGGAATGAGAGGGAATGAAATGACTTTCCCGAACTTTCACTTTGCATTTTGATCTCCAAGAATTCAAATTATTTTCATCACAAGACCCTGGAGTGAAGATGATACGATTTCTTCCATTTGAAATGAAAAAGGATGTTTGAAAAGATTTGAATTCCATTTGAAAATATTTCATATTCAGAACTTCATGCAACTCAATGATTTTCATGAGAGAGAACAAAATGACTTCTTCAAATTATATGAAATATGAGTTGGAAGTTAAAAGAACCAAATTGAAAGTACCTTTGAAGGTATTTCTGAAATCCAGTTTCAATTTGGAGTTGTTTGGTTTTTATTCAAATTATTCTTCTCCAAAAATAAAATATATGGAAAATAGGGTAAAATGATTCCCTATAGTAGAAAAATGGGGAAAATGAGTTTGAAATAATTTTGCTATTATAAAATGTTTTTATTTGGTTTTTAAATGAACCTGTAGCACTGGTTGCCCTATATGAAGTTTTGTAGATTTTAGTTGCCTCTGAAAATATGTTCATGTTTTAGGAATTTTTACTGAAATTTTTGATATATAATATGCCTATATAACATTTTTTCTCCTTTTGCTTTTCTGTTAAAAAAGAAACATTTTTTAGGAGAGCCCAGCGCTAGGCCAGGCACTATCCTCCAGCCAAGTTGGAGAAGCAGCCCGTGGCCTGCCCGCTCGCGAAACCCTTCACGTCGGCCACCCGCCCCTGCTCCCTATCTCCCGCACCCACTGACGGGTGGACCTCGCGTCATCTTGTTCCTCCGCAAGACTCGCCCAAGTCCAGAGCGCGCCGGCCACGCCGCCGAACTTTCATGATCCTCGGGATCACGCATATCCCGTGCCCAACCCCTCTTCCAAGGTGCTCCCCCTGTATATACCCTGCTCCCTCGAGTCCTTCCCCCTTCTTGCCCTCGATTAGATCCACTGCTGCCTCCCCGATCTGTCACCGGAGCAGAGCACCGCCGCCGCGCCATTAAAACCCTACCGCACCACCCCGACCTCCTAGCCGCCACCTGAGATCACCACCGCAACCCCCTCTCCCGCTCACACCTCCCCGTGCCCTCGCCCGACTCCCTCAACCACCGGAGTGCCATCGCCATCATCTCCCGAAGCTCACTGGTGCACAGAAACTCCGCCACCTCACCCTGCTCGACTCCGTCATCCCCGAGCCTTGCCGTCACCATAATCATCATCATCGTCGTTGACTACGCCACCCCGACGCCTTCCCCGACTCCGAGGACCCCTAGAGCCATCGCCCCATTCCTCACCGAAGACGCCGCCGCCGTCGACCGCCCCCAGAGTTCCACCACCGTCGCTGTAAGCTCTCCCTCTCTCCTCATTGTCCGATCTGTTTCCAACGGCATAGATTAGATCCTAGAGTAACGGTTCGGTAGAAGTGGTTTATTTTAAGTGAACCGTTGGTTTTTCCATTTTATTTAGTTGACCGATGTGGTTCTGCTAGCTATAGGTCGTCCGCCCATTTGCACGTTTCGACCACTGCTCTGGGCCAGTCACGAAGCACCACGTGGCCTCTGTCCGTTAGATATTTTGATTTTATTTTCTGTTTTATTCTGTTTAAAGAAATAGTTCTATTTTAGAAATTTGATTCTTTTATGTTTTAGATCCAAATTGAGTGATTCTTTTTGCATTAGATTCAAAACTGCTTGAAGTTTATGTTAGTGCTAGTGGATTTCAAATTTGAGTAGTTTAAATTTGAATTTGATAAAATTGGTTCAAATCACTAATTTGGTCATATTTTGAGTTTTACAAAGTATTTTTGATTGATTCTTGTTGCTACGGTTTTATTATTGTTTTCTCTATCCAGTGGCATATAGTGATTTACTTTTAGTTTATTTTAAATTAGTGTTTTAGGCAAAACAGTATTGTTTTAGTTCTAGTTTTTTTAGTCTTTTCTTTATAGTTTTACTTGTTTTTAATTTATTTCTTTTTGTCACTTTTAAAAAATTTACTTTTATTCTGTTATTAAACAGTAGACAATTTTACTTTATTTTATTTAAAAATTTTATTTTCTTTAGTTTTTTAGGAAAACTTGTATTGGTCATATTTAGAGTTTTATAGTAGCTTTTTATGAAAAATACTTTATGTTTACTTAGTTGTCTTACTATTTCTTTTCTGTTAATTTACTAGTTTATAATTTTATTTTGCTATTAAGTTTTATGTAGGAGAAAAAACTATTTTTATTGTCTGTAGTCAAAGTCTTAGACTTTTCCTTAGTAGTTTTTCTCGTAGTTCTCAAGTTCTTTGAATTTTTATTTGGAATTCGTTTGAGTTTTGTTATTGAGTTTTATTTTTTGTTTTAATTGTGATTTTGAGTGCTAGAATTGTTTTCTAGGATGCTTGCTTATATGAATGCTATGTTTGACTTAATAGATTTTCAACGGAGTGACGAATAGTTCTACCAAGTCATTATCCTGAGAGCGTTATAATCTTCACCGACTTACCAGGCAAGTTCACTTTGACCATGTTATTCATACCCATGTTTTTATTGCATTTAGTGTTTCCATTCATGATCCATCTAGTAGTGTTATTGACTTCTTGTAGTTAAGTAGAATGCATGAGGTAGGAACCCATCTCCCTGTTATCCAGCCCGGGACGTTATGTAGTTTAAATGTTGCGCTATAGTAGACGGGGTTGGTTTGAGTGCTCGTGAGTGCTGTGAGTATGAAGGACACCCTACGTCAATGGCGACAACTTCATGATGGCATCGGCAAGGACTACATCTTCAGGACTTCAAGACCTCAAGATTTCGAGACTCGAGAGAAGAATTCAATACACAGTACTAGGTGAAGGATGGAATTGATGGGCACCCTAGAGCAACCATTGGATGGCTGGGATGCATGGAGAAGCGCCATGACATCTTGCGGAAAGCTTCGCCCAGGCTCAAAGAGAAGGAAGAATACTTCATACCCAGAAGCTTACCTATGCAACCGCAAGTCATTATGGGCTATGGCTTGGTTGACCTTAGTTGCGACTCTGGCTGGGACGGTGCTAGCAGTTGTAGAACTACGGTAGGATTGGATGAGCATCGGACAGTGGTCAGAGGAACTCTTCGGAAGACCATGTTTCGGTCATCATGTTCTCAAACACCCTGAAGTGCGAGAACGTAAAAAGAGGGATCGAATCTCGCGGGTAAAGTGTACAAACCTCTGCAGAGGGTTAAAACCTAATCGATTAGTCATATCCCCGATTACGAAAAAAATTGAGCCTCTGGACTTGAATCTATCTCTGAACTCTCAACACCAGACAGATAACTTAATTGTGGGCAACACAAGATTTTTTTGGGCTATGATACATCGGTTAGCGGAACCATGTTGTCGTGGTTTTGTCACGGCAGATGTCCTAGTGTCAGGACTTAGTCGTGGAGCCATCGCGACGGGTTAGCTTGAAGGGGTTAAAGCGGACGCAGGGACGCAAGAGAGTTTATACTAGTTCGGCCCCTTCGATGAAGGTAAAAGCCTACATCTAGTTGTGATGGAATTGATGGGGTTTCGAGGGCTTAGGGAGCAAACAAGCTTCGCCTAAGTCTCGAGTTGTTGTCTGTTGTCCTTGAACCGCCGCCGGGTCGTCCCCTTATATATACGGGTGACGCCCGTCGGTTCATAGAGTCCCAACACCGGTTCATATTCGTATCCGGGTTCGTCTCTCCTTATTCCTAACTTACAATACAAGTTTATATACACATGCCGGTTTATGGCTACAAGTCTTAAACCGACTATGGGCCCTAAGCCCTCATCTGCCTTCTTGGGCTTTAACACACTTAACTACTGAAGAAGTTATCCCGGCCCACCCGGACGGTTTACGCCCAGTAGTAATATCCCCAAAATTAGGCCCCAGATTGATTTGAACGGGTTCATGTCAATCCTTAGCAAAAAATCTTTATCTTCAACATCTTCTTGTAGTTTGTTGAACCGCCGTGATGTCATCTTCCCTGGTCGTTGCAAACTGGCATGACGTCATCTGTCATAAAGAAAATTTATCTATAACCCCTTTTTGTTAATAAATCTGTGACAATCGAGGCGACAACTCTGTTTCGTGGCCCCTTGATTCTCGCGCCTGACACATGTCCCTTTCCTTATAAATAGGACTGAGGAGTCATTTCTTTTCTCCCCTTCGTGTCCTTCTTCTTCGTCTTCCTCGCGTCGCCAGCCTCGGAGCTCGCCGCCGCCGTCAGCCTCCGCACCGACCTTGGCCGCTGCATCAACCTGAGCGCACCAGAGCATCACGGCGATCTTCCGTGTCTTCCTCGACCCTGGTGAGTCTTCTGCCCTTCTCAACACAGATCTGTTCTAGGGTTTCGTGTTCTTGCAGCGTTTGTCACCTGTTCTTGTACATATACTAGCCTCTGGATGCATCTGTGAACCCCCGCTCTGTGTAGTGGTAGCTTTTAGTATCCGCCTTTAGGTTCATGCCCAAGACCATAAATCTCTCATATATTTCTGCTCATTAAGTCAGTACTGTTCTGCTTCGATCTTTTGAACATTTTTCTTCTTTTCTGAACTTGCTTTAGATCCAACGCTGTAGAAAAATCTTGCAAAATTTGTTTTTGCATACTTATCCATCCGCAGTCTCAGCTGTCTCAATGTTTAGATTAGGCGGTTTAACTTGGTTTAGAAAAATTAACAAACCGGTATACACCATTAGTCCCCTTGTTGAACTGCCAGAACTCGTTAGCCAGATGTTGTTGCTTCATAAAACTCCAGTTTAGATATAGTTGTCTCCGGTTTAACATTGTTCATGCCAGTGTATATTTAACCAACACATTCTTGAACCAGAATTACTTATTTTGTAGATTTCACCATGGCCAAACAAGTATATGAGTGCAACTGGGTTCCTTCCCGCGTCACAGAAACTCAACTGAATAATTTAGTCTTAACCGGCGCTTTTAGCAGCAAAGACACTATCCATTGGAGGGTCCCCGGTACAGAATGTCCTCCCGCACCTCAAGAGGGAGCGATCGTTGTTTTCGCAGATCACTTAGCCCGGGGCTTTAATCCGCCCGGTTCAAAATTCTATCGGGATGTCTTAGCCAATTTTCAACTCCGTCCGCAAGACACTGGCCCCAATTCTGTTACCAACATATGCCACTTCCAAGTGCTCTATGAGGTGTTCTTTCAAGAGGAACCCACAGTTGCGTTGTTCAGAGACTGCTTTCATCTAAACCGCCGCACAGAGTTTACTGATGGTTCCAATACAGAATTGGGTGGTGTGGCGATTCAGAAAAGAAAAGAGGTCACTTACCCTCACGCTAAACTGCACAGCCATCCCAAAGAGTGGAATCAATTAAGAAAAGGGTTCTATTGCAAAGACACCTCCCCTCCTAATGAAAATTCTTTGCCTGGCTTTCGTCCGGAGCGACTAAGCAATACCCATCCCTTTCCACAAAGGTTAACTGCCAAGGAGAGAAGTAAATACGCTCCTCAACTTTCCAAACTCGGGGCCTTCATGGCTAACGGTTTAACAGGAGTTGATCTTGCTCACTGTTGGATATCGTGGAGCATATTGCCCCTCAGCCAGCGCTCCGGTTTGATGTGTGAATATACTGGCAGTGTCGATGACCCACTGCGACATGTTAACATCCAGCTCACCGATGATGAAGTCATAGAAGCTGTGAAGAAAATTTTGAACGAACCGGAACACATCTATGCTCGAACCGGCCTGCTTCCCTTCCGTGCCATCAACAAACCGCCAGCTGCAAGATTTAATTTTACCTTTTACTGAGCCTGTCATTGCTATATCTGCCCATTATTTAACACCAATATCTGTTGAAACAGGGCGATGATCCGTTTTGGAGCAAGATGCTTCCACAGGAGAAACCAGAAAAACCAGACAAACCAAAAAGACCAATCCTTCCAAAGACTAGAGTCGTGAGGAAAACCGCCCACAGGAAGAAAACCACTGCATCTTCAGATCCAGCAGCTGATGATGATGTGGGTAATTCGGACCTTGAGGTAGAGCTTGATTCACTAGGCTTACTTTTCACACGCCTTATTGATGATGATATTTGTCAAGATGATGCTGAAGCCAGCTACGCTAATGATGCAGAGGTAATTATTCCCTCTTCCAATTCAGACCCTTTGCCTTTGCTAAAAGTCCGCCAGGCAAACCGGAAGGTTAAATTTTCTCATCCTCTTGCTTACTTGGATCCCAACTTTCTTATGAAGACCCAACAGCACGAAGCTCGCCGCACAACCCGGCATAGCGGCCAGGTAGTTACCTCCACCGGTTTACCGAACCGTCCGGTTCGGAAACGCCGTTCAGAGGTCTCTAATTTGCTTGTCAGTGCTTGTCATAAAGCAGGCTGTTTTCGTCAACCCCTTAATCCATCTGACTCCGATTATCAGGTTACTTCCCATTCATACTTTGGCGAGTCATCGGCTACTCAGTTGCCACCGCTCAAAATGGTGCTTAGGTAAACTGCACTTATCATAATGTTTCTGGTGTACTACTTTGTAACATATACTGTATTGACCTTGGTCATTCATTTCAGGGCCAAGCCTAGGCCAAGCAAAAAGGCTCGCCTAGATAAAGCGGCTGAAGAAGATGTTGTTCCTGAACCGGCGAGAGAACCTGGTTCTGAAACGGCTATCCGTGAAGATGCGCCAAATGACCCGCCACCACAAGATGATGACTGTATTGCTGAAGAGAGACATGTTGATACCTCTAGTCCTGTTGACCAGCCCAGAAGCCCCATCTGGATTGAGAAATCCACCAGTCCATCCAAGTCCACTGATAAACCGACGGCCCCAATGCAAACCGATGATGAAGTTGTTATTACTGGTGTTGGCCATACAGAGCCAAACAATCCTGTCGCTTTGTCTAAACATACTGCCAAGGAAGAATTTGCTGCAATTGGCAAGGGCAAATGGAATGCCGACTTGTCAACTTATGCTGCTTTGTCTCCTCAAGACCTTCATTCTGGCTATCTAAACCGGTTATACACCAACCGTTATTATGAAGCCAGCCTAGTTAACATGATGAAGGATAAATATGAGGTAATTTCCATATGCTCCTGCTTGTAATTCATTAACTCCAATAGCCCCCAAGTGCCGGTTTAAGATATCTTTTTAAACCGGGACTTGTCATTTAGACTTCAATATGCCTGAATTTTGCTGATGTAGCCCCCAAGGGCCGGTTCAACTAAGTATAGTTAAACCGGGACTTTAGGTAATAAAGATTGTAGCCTCAGTATTTAATTGAACAAATAGCCATTAGGCCCCAAGTGCCAAGTTGAATACTTGTATTGAGCTTGGGACTTTCACAAAAATTGTAAGATAAAGATCAAATAAGCATTAGCCCCCAAGTACCAAGGGCGTAACTTGTTGTGTGATTGGTACTTCACTGCTGTACCCTTATCTGTATCATATCATGGTCTGCATGTAGGCTGAGACGAGCAAAAGAGAACACCAAATCGCTGATTTGCAGGAAAATCTTAAGTCTCAACAAGCTGAAACCTCCAAAGCCAAAGATGAATTGACCAGCGCTTCAGGTGCAATGGAACAGCTGAAGGAGGGCTTCCAGAAGGAGCGGGCAGATTGGGCCACAGAAAAGTCCGCTTTAATCAAGCGAGCAGATGATGCCGAGGCCGCGCTCAAACCGGTGGTGGACGAACTGACCGGCATAAAGCGGCAAGTGCACTCCATGACTGCTGCTATCTTTGGTAAGCCGATTTAACTTCTGGAGTTACTCAGCCTTCTTATGCAGCTTTCAGTTTGCTGACTCTTTGTAACATTTCAGGAACACACATTGGTCACTTGGGGTCAGATGTACGGATGAAATTGAAAGCCACCTACACATTGATCGAGCAGCTGTATACTGCAGCACAACGGATCATCTCTACTGCATCGCATAACAATCCGGCGCCCACTTTAATTCAAGATACTCTTAAGAGGCTGTCGATGCTTCCTGCCCGGGTTGAAGAGCTAAAGAGATCTGCCGCTCGAACCGGTGCCATCAATGCCTTAATCCAGGCAAAAGCATGGGTGCCGGATTTTGATCCTGTTGAGGCAGCTCAGGGCTATCCTAGCTTGAAGGAAGACGGGTCAGCATTTAGTGAAGCGGATCTGCGAGCAATAAACCGGGAGGTGCGTCCTCTAACTTGCCAATTGGCTGGAGAAGCAGACTTGTCGCATTATCAAGCACAGTACAATGACCAAAACAAGCGAGTAGCCGCACCGATTCCAGAAGCGGAAAATCTTATCCCTCCAATCCGTAAGCACACTTATGCTCCTGATATTGAACCATCACTGCCGATCCATGATGAAGCTGTCTTTCAAGCATTAATGGGAATCGACTGGACAACTGTTGATTTCCAGCCGCTGGGTTGAGAAGCAGAAGTGGAAGCGGCGCGGGATGACCCACAACCATCAAGCCATGCTGGTGACCAAGCTTGAACCGAAAATCGGTTTAAAACTGCTCCTCCTTCGAAAAACAATTATCTTATTTGGGCACCGTGTTGCCTTGTAATAGGCTAGCCGATACTCTTGATTTTGTTATGCCTTCGTGCATAAATACTGCAACCTGTGCTTCCTCTGGGTGATAAAATTTCCAAAGTACTTTCTGCAATCAAGAAATCTTAAAATACCGTCGTGGTTGTACCGTCAAGCGGATTGTTATGAAATCAAAATATCTAAAATTTGAAGTATATGATCTAATCTTTGTGATACATAATACCTGCCATCATTGGGCATGAAGCTGGCTTAGCCAATCTTGAAGCGGAGGTTTTATAAACCCACACTATTGGAGGAAATAACCGCTCCTGTATATATATAATGCCGGTTTACCTTGTAAAACCGTGCCGGGTGTTATGATAAACACCATGTTACTCCTTAATAGGATGTTTTAACAAAGAAAATCAAACCGGGCAAATAAACTCCGGATTAAAAATGGACTGTGTTCCGGCAATTGACAGTTTGAACCGGTTTAAAAAACTTTTGTCGGTTTAAAAACGCAACAAGAATAAAGAGATATTTATTAAAGAATTTTTTTAAGCAAAGGTAATGATAAAAACCGTTTGCAAAAAGAGGCTTTATTGAGCCGATCAGATGGCGTTACCATGGTCGGACACGACCAAGCCCCCGATAGGCGTAGGTATGGTTCAAGTCAGCCAGGTCCCCAAATGAAACAGTGGCATTATGCCGATCAAGAGGCGTGGCAATGGTTCGGGTTCGACCAAGCCCCGAAGTGATTATGTGGCCTTAGGCCGATCAAGAGGCGTGACTGGTTCAGACTTGACCATGTCCCCAAGTGATCTAGTGGCTTTCGCTTATCAAAAGGTGTTGCATTGGTTCGGATACGACCAAGCCCCCAAGTGATGTCATAAAGCTTTTGAAAAGCAAATTCAACGGGTAAACCGGAGGCCGCTTTAAGACAGAACAACTCCGTGTAACCACTCATGATGTAAAAAGAACAGAGACCCCGCTTTAGCTGAGGCTCCGGTTTATTGTATTAATCATAACATATACAGTGTCATAATATGTACATAGGTAGAGCCGATGGCTCAGGTATAATAAGGCCGAAGATGAGCTATGTGCCACGGCCTGTTGGTCTCCTCCTCTGATGTACGTGAGTCCTTGTGCTCTCGAATATCGATCAGATAGTATGACCCATTGTGTAGATTCTTGCTGACCACAAAAGGTCCCTCCCAAGGTGGGGATAACTTATGCATATCCGTCTGATCTTGAATGAGCCGAAGCACCAAATCTCCCTCTTGAAAGGTTCTGGTTCTGACTCGGCGACTGTGATAACGACAAAGATCCTGTTGGTAAATCACCGAGCGGGCAGCAACTATGTCACACTCTTCATCCAACGGGTCCAAAGCATCTTGTCATGCTGTCTCGTTGTCTGCTTCAACATAAGCCGCCACACGAGGTGAATCATGACGGATATCACTGGGGAGAACCGCCTCCGCTCCATAAACCATGAAGAACGGTGTGTATCCTGTTGATCTATTGGGTGTAGTATTGATGCTCCATAACACAGATGGTAACTCTTCTACCCAACAACCGGGTGTTCTCTGCAAAGGAACCATAAGCCGGGGTTTGATGCCTCTCAAGATCTCTTGATTAGCACGCTCTGCTTGACCATTGGACTGTGGGTGAGCTACTGATGAAACATCAAGACGGATGTGCTCACGTTCGCAGAACTCCTTCATGGCACCCTTGGATAAATTAGTACTGTTATCTGTGATAATACTGTGTGGAAAGCCAAACCAGAAAATCACTTTTTTGATGAACTGAACCGTCGTGGCTGCATCACACTTGTTAACGGGCTCTTCCTCTACTCACTTTGTAAATTTATCAACCGCCACCAGAAGGTGGGTCTTCTAACGATCACGAAGATCAACTTGTGTCTCTAGAGGTGCCCCCTGCCCCCCGTATATAAAGGAGCAAGGGGGGAGGCCGGCCGGCCCTAGCAGGGCGCGCCAGGAGGAGTCCTCCTCCTAGTAGGAGTAGGACTCCCCTCTTTCCTACTCCTACTAGGAGGGGGAAAGGAAGGGGGAGAGGGAGAAGGAAAGGGGGGCGCCCCCCCTCTCCTAGTCCAATTCGGACCAGAGGGCGAGGGAGCGCGCGGCCCACCCTGGCCGCCCCTCTCTCTCTCCACTAATGCCCATTAGGCCCATACTTCTTCCGGGGGGTTCCGGTAACCCTCCGGCACTCCGGTTTTCTCCGAAATCACCTGGAACACTTCCGGTGTCCGAATATAGTCGTCCAATATATCAATCTTTATGTATCGACCATTTCGAGACTCCTCGTCATGTCCGTGATCACATCCGGGACTTCGAACAACATTTGGTACATCAAAATACATAAAGTCATAAAGAAACTGTCATCGTAACATTAAGCGTGCGGACCCTACGGTTCGAGAACAATGTAGACATGACCGAGGCATGCCTGTGGTCAATAACCAATAGCGGAACCTGGATGCTCATATTGGCTCCTACATATTATACAAAGATCTTTATCGGTCAGACCGCATAACAACATATGTTGTTCCCTTTGTCATCGGTACGTTACTTGCCCGAGATTCGAGCGTCGGTATCTCAATACCTAGTTCAATCTCGTTACCAGCAAGTCTCTTTACTCGTTCCGTAATACATCATCTCGCAACTGACTCATTAGTTGCAATGCTTGCAAGGCTTATGTGATGTGCATTACCGAGAGGGCCTAG
The DNA here is from genome assembly GCA_032464435.1 of Aegilops umbellulata. Lineage (NCBI taxonomy): Eukaryota > Viridiplantae > Streptophyta > Magnoliopsida > Poales > Poaceae > Aegilops > Aegilops umbellulata. The sequence goes on from CP136055.1 coordinate 105,991,771, forward strand.
TGTCGGGGGGAATCGGCTTCCTCGAACACCTATGGGGACCGAGCCCCTTACTGGTTCGGCGGGGGGCGGAGGTTGCACAAAGAGCAGATCGAGGCGGTGCACACAAGGGATTTTACCCAGCTTCGGGCCGCAAGGATGCGTAAAACCCTACTGCTGCTTTGTGGATTGTATTGTGTTCTTGCTCGGAGGCGCGTGGTGCTATAGTACACACGAGCCGCTGGCGAGACCGAGCATGAAAATGGGTGTCCTCTCCCCTCTACGTGCGCATGGGGCCTCCTTTTAGATGCTCAAGGGGTTACCCACAGGTGGCAGCGTAGGTGAGGGCAAAATTGGTAGAATGCTGTAGTGGGTACAGCTGCCTGCACAGTGGTTGTACAGTGCTATCATACCTAACTCTGACGGCGGGGGACAAGGGCATTAAATGCCCGTCCGTGTCGCCCAGACGGTACAGGAACAGGACCGTCAGGAGCGCCACCGTTTGCCACGATGGCTACTCTGTCAGCTTCGCTTCGCCACCGCATGCCCCTGGCTGCACAACCTCCCGCCACGTGCGCCTGGAATGCCCCCAGAGCGACACGTTGGTGGGTGAGCTGGAGCGCAGGCACGGGGTGGTAACTTGCCGCGGTGGATGTCTTGTCGCGCCCGGGAGCTTGTCGCTCACCGGGCCTTGCCGGAGCGCGGGACGCGCCGTGGCGAGGTCCTTGTCGTGCCGTGATTGGCCTTCCCGGCAAGCTCCTCTTGACGGGGTCTTGTGCTTCGAGCGGCAGTCCCGGCAAGCTCCTCTTGCCAGGGCCTCGCTCTCTTCGGGTGGCCTTCCCAGCAGGCTCCTCCTGCCGGGGCCTTGGCTCAAATACTTTGTTCTTGAATGGCCCAAAAGGGGACCATGGAGGGTCTTGGCGAACACCTGGCAAGCCTTGCCGCGGGGGGGCTGCGACTGCCCGTGCACAAGTTCAGGGTACTAAGGTACCCCTACTTTAGTACACCGACAGGAGCCCCCGGGCCTGGGCCATACACGGTGCCGAGTGCTGTTGGGCCAGGCCCAAAACAGTGCACGGGCACGCGCGGCCTGGGTCACGCTGCATCTTAACTCCGCATCCATCGCGCCTTCCCCAAATGGCACGCGTCGAACGCGGTGTCGTGGGGAGAGGCGTGCGTGACGTGGGTGGCGTGCGCGGGGCCGAGCCCTGCAGGCATGCGTCACGTCGCAATAAATGGGGACGGTTCGTGCCATCTTCATAAGTGGAGGGAGACATGGAGGCGTGGCACCTTCGCTGGACGGGGTCGAGGCATGGTCTCCGAGGCGTCCGCTCCCCACGATCACGGGGCGGGGGGAGGTCGCCTCACCCGTCGCCTCGGTCCTGCACGTCAGCCACGCGACCTCCATGCACCTGGAGTTGCGGACGGTGGAGGCAGGAAACCGGGCCGTCGCGGGTCGAGGCAGCAGGCCGGTCCCGGTCGCCTGGCCTCCCTGCGCCTTGATTGGCTGAGCGGGGCGGTCGAGTACCCACCCTGCTCCTTTATAAGGAGCAAGAGGGGGGCGACGGGAACCCACACTCCTCCATCTCTTCCTCTCTTCATCTTCTGATCCCCTCTCTCCATCCGCCATGGAGAAAGGGAATCCTAGTCCTTCATCGGTGGCGGCGAGGGTTGCCGCCAGGCAACGCGCCCCTCCTCCCCTTGCACCCGCGGTGGCGGAGCCAGCCGCAAGGGGAAGGGGGAGGGGGCGAGGTCGTGGACGAGGCCGTGGATGAGGCCGAGGCGCTCAGGGGCGAGGCGGACGGGGCGACGCGCCGGCCTCGCCTCCGCCAGCGGCTCCTCTCCTCACGGCGGTCCACATCAGGGACGACCCCTGCGAGTTCTTTGTCAAGCTGCGCCGGGCGCCTCGCCGCCGCCTCCGCCTCCCGGCTCCCTTCGCGAGCGTGATGGAGATGGAGCAACCCGAGACGCTAAGGCTTCGCATGAAGGGCTGCGGGATCAGCGGCACGCGGGTCCACGTCGAGTTCCCAGCCCCCGGCGTAGTGTATCTTGGCCGAGGGTTGAAGACATTCGCCCGTATCCACACCTTGACGGAGGGGTTCACCCTCCATTTCAAGTTGATGGAGGGCGATCTCCTCTCCGTCAAGGCCTTCGGGGACTTCGGGACCCGGGCCCGGTGCTGCGTGGATAGCTCCTCCGACAGCGAAAGCTCCTCCTCGAGCAAGAGTGACGAGGAGGGGAGCGACAGCGACGACGAGGGCAGCGGTCATCAGGATGACGGGTCCGACTAGGCGCCGGTCGCAGCTCCATGTGGCACCGGCGACCCCATCATCCGAGTCGCCGGCTCCTTGAGCTTCTCGGGGTCGTCTTCCCGGGCGGCTGGAGTGGCGAGGCTGCGGAAGAGGAGGGGGACTGGCAGCAAGGCCGTCAACTCGGATTACGAGGGCTAGGTGCCCCCGACAGCGTGTTGACGTCCCGCTGCCTCATCTTCGAGCTCCATCTCCGGCGCCACCGCCACCATCCAGCCTCCGGAGCCCCCGGGGCGTTCTGTTGGTGTCTTCTGCCACCCGTAGCTCGCCTAGGCGCCCCTTTTGCCCTTTTCGCCTCCTTGCCCTACCTCCTGAGGAGAGAGACAAGAAAGGGATTACGGGCATCTTATCTTTTTTCAATCTGTAAGCCCTCGGGCCTTAGTTGCATTTAAAACTTGCAATCCCATCTTTCATGTTTTTCATTCTCTCTGAACTATACCTGAGCGGAATGTGTTTAATGAAAAGGGGATGTTTGCCGGGCCACTTGTCTCGTGGGTAAAAACCCACGCCAAGGAACGAATCCTTTATATCGTTAAGATAGACACTCCTTTGCCCGGCAACAGGCCCTGCCGTCTTCCCGCGCCACTCGACCTCTCTCACGCCTTTGGCGGAGGAAGCGATGAAGCAAGTTCGGGCCCCTCGTTCTGCCCCTTTGCCGCCGCGACTACTACCAAAACGGGCCCCAGGAACGCGCTCTAGGGCCTGCCGTTAAGGGAGCACGGTAGCTTTTAGGAGGGAACAAGGTTTTCGTATTCCACAGTCCATAAGAGAATGCATGACAAGGGATGCGAAAACTTATCTGGGATTGCAGCCCCCGGCAACTTTGGCTTGCCGCGGGCGAATCTTCGTACTTGCAGCCCCCGGCAATACTAGCTTGCCGGGGACCAGATGTTGGCCCGCCATTCTTCTCTTCTTCGTCCTTTAGCGGTCCGGCCAGGATATACAAAACCCTGCGAACCAAAGGAAACGAAAGGACAGGAAAAAGGGACGCAGACTCGACCTCTAAGCTAGGGGTTAGCGACTGTTAGGCACTATCAACCCTAACCAAGGACGAGACTCGACTCAGCATGCATGCTAAAACTTAGGGCGCCAGCGCTTCATTTACTGCTGCTCAGGGTCTGCTCCTGGCTTTGTACAAAGGATTACATGCAACTGCGGCAAGACTTGTACAAAAGGTTGGTTGACGAACAGGGTCCGACAACCGCGCCTTACGGGTAAAACTTACAAAGAGGCTCAATATTCCAGGAGTTGCTCACCGGAGTGCCATCTTCGGTCTTGAGGCGGACAGCGCCGGGCCTCGTGACTCGTCTCACCCGGTAAGGGCCTTCCCACTTCGGCATCAACTTGTTGTGTCTCTTGGCGGACGGAGCACGCCGAAGAACAAGGTCGCCTTCCTTGAAGCTTCTGGCTCTAACTTTGCGGCTATGGTAGCGACGCAAAGCTTGCTGGTAGCGAGAGGCTCGCACAGCAGCCTGAAGACGATCTTCCTCGAGGATCAGCGCGTTATCTTCACGCAGCCGCTCTTGCTCAAGCTCATCATAAGCGAGCACTCGAGGTGACCCGTATACGAGTTCCGTGGGGGTAACTGCTTCTGCTCCATAGACTAGAGCAAATGGTGTCTGGCCGGTGGCTCGATTTGGCGTCGTTCTGATCGACCAAAGAGCCGCCGGCAGCTCCTCGATCCAGTTCCGTCCGCACTTGTGCAGCCTGTCAAAGGTTCTGGTCTTGAGCCCGCGCAGTACCTCAGCATTGGCCCTTTCCGCTTGACCGTTGCTCCTGGGATGAGCAACAGAAGCGAAGCAGACCTTGGCGCCGAGGTCTTGGACGTACTGCATGAAGGCGCGGCTCGTGAACTGCGTGCCGTTGTCGGTGATGATCCTGTTGGGGATCCCGAAGCGGCAAACAATCGACCTGAAGAACTTGACCGTGGACTGAGCTATCACCTTCCTCACTAGTTCCACTTCCGACCACTTTGTGAACTTGTCGATTGCGACGTACAAGTACTCAAAGCCCCCGACAGCTCAGGGGAAGGGGCCGAGGATGTCGAGCTCCCAGACCGAAAATGGCCAGGATAAAGGGATCGTCTAGAGAGCTTGAGCTGGCTGGTGTATCTGCTTGGAATGGAACTGGCACGCTTCACACTTGGTTACTTGTGCAGTCACATCCTGGAGGGCTGTCGGCCAGAAGAACCCTTGCCGGAATGCTTTGCCGGCAAGTGCTCTAGCGCCAATGTGGTGGCCACATATGCCTCCATGTATCTCTGCCAACAGCTCTTGTCCGTCTTCCCGGGGGATACACTTCAATTTCACCCTGTTGCGTCCTCTTTTGTACAGTGTGCCGTCGACAAACTAGTACATACTTGACTGCCGGGCTACTCTTTCTGCTTCTTCTTGTTCATCGGGAAGTTCTCCTGTCTGGACAAAATGGACGATCTGCTGTGCCCATGCCGGAGCCTGTGGCTCGACGACAAGGACTAAAGGCGTGTCTGCTGCTGCGAGAACACCTGCTTCCACGGCGAGGATCTGGGGCTCGGCCGGAGCTTGATGTTCCCCGACAAGCTTGCCGGAGCGAAACTTGTCGGGAGCGCCTGCTTCTACGGAACAAACCCTGAGGTTTGCCGAAGCGGGCGGCTCCTCAGCATTCTTGGCGTCGATCATGGGGACCTTCTTGGCGGCGGCTCCGGGGAGCTCTGCCAGAAGATAGTCGCCGGAGACCAATCTCCTCTTCTTGCTCTGTCCGGTTGACGGTGTTACGGATGGCTGAGTCAGCTTGAGCACAAAAGTCCCTGGTTCCACAGGTAACTTAAGTGATGCGCACTTTGACAGGCCGTCGGCAATGTCGTTCTCAGTTCTCGGAACGTGTTCCATTTGCAGGCCGTCAAAGCGCTCCTCTAGCTTCCTCACTTCATCAACGTAAGCTTCCATCAACGGACTCTGATAATCTTTGTTCACTTGGCGGACGACAAGCTGCGAGTCTCCCCTGACAATAAGCTTCTTGATCCCAAGTTCTGCCGCGATCCTGAGACCGGCAAGCAGACCTTCATACTCTGTTGTATTGTTGGTTGGTTGCTCCTTGGGAAAGTGCATTTGGACGATGTACTTGAGGTGCTCTCCGGTGGGCGCGACAAGCAGTACGCCGGCGCCGGCGCCTTGCAGCGAGAAGGCCCCATCAAAGTACATCAGCCACTCTTTGCTGGCTTCCTTGTTGGGGATGCTCGTCTCTGGAATTTCTTCATCCGGTGTCGATGTCCACTCCGCTATGAACTCCGCCAATGCTCTGCTTTGGATAGTCGAGGTGCTCTCGAACTGGAGACCGAAGCTCGATAGTTCTAGTGCCCACTCGACAATCCTGCCTGTTGCTTCTGGATTATGCAGTATCCTCTTCAGCGGAAAGCGGGTGACAACCGTAATCTCGTGTGCTTGGAAGTAATGGCGCAGCTTTCTTGAGGCCATGAGGAGGCCGAAAAGCAATTTCTGCACACCAGAGTACCTTGACCTAGCCCCCTGCAAAAGGGAGCTGACAAAGTAAACTAGGCGCTGCACCATTTTCTTCTTCCGCACCTCCACTTGCTCCTGCGCAGATTCATCCTTGTCGGGGCCTGAGCTTGTCGGGGAAGCCCCCTGCTTGTCACTGGACGTGCTTGCCGCGGTCGCTGGCTCATCATCTGCCTCCCTCTCCGCTACTAACGCAGCACTAACCACTTGATTGGTTGCCGCCAGGTATAGCAGCAACTTCTCTTATGGTTTAGGCGCGACAAGTATTGGAGAGGAGGATAGGTACTTCTTCAGGTCCTGCAGCGCAGCCTCCGCTTCCGGAGTCCATTTTACTGGACCCGCCTTTTTCAAAATTTTGAAAAATGGCAGGGCGCATTCTGCAGACTTGGAAATAAACCTGCTGAGAGTCGCGACGCAGCCGGCAAGCCTTCGTACATCCTTGACACGGGTTGGTGCTTCAATCTGCTCGATGGCCTTGATCTTGTCTGGGTTGGCTTTTATTCCTCGCTGAGACACGAAGAACCCGAGAAGCTTGCCGGAAGGGACTCCGAACACGCACTTCTCGGGGTTGAGCTTGAGGCTGATCATGCGCAGGTTCGCAAAGGTCTCTTCTAAGTCTTGAATCAGGGTTGCCCTGTCTCTGCTCTTGACCACTATGTCATCCATGTAGGCCTCCACATTCCTGTGGATTTGTGGCTCAAAAGCAGTGTGGACAACCCTCGCAAATGTCGAACCGGCGTTCTTTAGTCCGAAAGGCATCCGTACGAAACAGTACGTGCCACATGGAGTAATGAACGCGGTCTTCTCTTCATCTTCTTTAGCCATGAAGATCTGATGATATCCAGAGTAGGCGTCAAGAAATGAAAGCAGGTCACATCCGGCCGTGGAGTCAACAATCTGGTCAATGCGCGGCAAGGGAAAGGGATCTTTGGGACAAGCTTTGTTAACATCAGTGAAGTCGATGCAAAGCCTCCATTTCCCATTTGCTTTGCGCACGACAACAGGATTGGCCAACCACGTCGGATGGAGCACACCTCTGACGAGGCCAGCCGCTTCCAACTTCTTGATCTCTTCTGCGATGAACTCTTGGCGCTCCACTGCTTGCTTCCTGACTCTCTGCTTGACGGGCCGCGCGTGAGGACATACGGCGAGGTGGTGCTCAATCACTTTCCTGGGAACGCCGGGGATGTCAGATGGTTGCCAGGCAAACACATCGACATTCGCCCGCAGGAAAGTAACGAGCGCACTTTCCTATTTGGGGTCGAGCGTGGCACTGATGGTGAAGGTACCACCAGTGCCGTCCTCCTTGGCGGGCACCTTCTTGGTCGTTGGCGGAGCCGCCATTGTCTTCTTACTCTTGCCGGTGGAGCTCGATGGCGCGTTCTCGACGGTAGCGCAGCACTCCGAAGAGGTGCGCTTGCCGGAGTGGGCGCCAGAGTACTTGCCGGGCTTGGTCCTCTTCTTTCCTCCGGGAGCTTCAGCGGCAAGCGGCTTGTGATCCGCTGCGGCTGCTGCTTCCCGGTAGATCTTGTCGGCACAGATAAGGGCATCCTTCTTGTCGCCGGGGACAATGATGACGCTTATCGGGCCTGGCATCTTGAGCATGTTGTAGGTGTAGTGAGAGGCCGCCATGAACTTGGCGAGCGCTGGACGGCCGAGAATACCATTGTAGGGCAATGGAAAATCGGCAACGTCAAAAGTGATCCTCTCTGTCCTGAAGTTCAGCTCGCTGCCAAATGTTACTGGCAACGTTATCTTCCCCTTCGGCTTGCTCCTTCCCGGGTTGATTCCTTGGAACGTGCCGGTCTCTTCGAGATCGCTGTCGGGGACTTGGAGTTTCCGGAGCACAGCAGAGGAGATCAGGTTCAAGCCGGCCCCGCCGTCAACTAGCATCTTAGTGACCTTGAGGTTGCGGACTGTTGGTGAGACCAACATCGGCAAGCACCCGATCGCAGTTGTGCGATCAGGGTGGTCCTCAATATCAAAGATGATAGGCGTGCCGGACCATTTCAGAGGCTTGCGCGACTCGACGGGTGGTTCCGCTGCATTGACTTCCCGCGCCCACTACTTGAGCTGGCGGTGAGAAGTATGCAGGGAGGCGCCGCCGTCTACGCACAAGACCTCTGTGGCTTTCTGAAACTCCTGCTCACTAGTCTCGACGTCATCCATGTCTTCGTCTTCGTCGTCGTCTTCATTCTTGTCGCGGCCGCGGGGAGGTCGGTCCGCTTGCCGCTGCTTGTCCTTGTCGCGGCGTCTTCCCTGGCCGGGGCGCTTCGTGCCTGATCCTCCGCCACCTCCCCGGGCTCTCTCCTTGTCGCGCTGCTCGTACTCGGCCTTTTGCAGCTCGACGAGCCGCTCAACCTACTTGCAGCTCTGGAGGTCATGGCCCTTGGTGTGGTGGATCTTGCAGTACTGTTTGCTGGTGCCGTCCCGCTTGTCGGCGGCTGCCACGGCCTGGCAGTGGACGCATCCGGCAATCTCCTTGCCAGATACTAGCCTGGGCCTTCTTGGCGGCGCCTTCGTCGCCGCACTGCTCAACAACCAGTACTTCTTGGCTCTTCTTCTTCCTGCTGCTCCGCCGCCGGTTCTTCCTTGTCGGGGCGGTATCCTCACTGTCAGATTCTGCTGCTCCAATGTTCTCTCCGGGGAGTTTCCTCCCTTCCTCAGCACGTGCACACTTGTCGGCCAGGGCATATAGCTCGCTGACGTCTTTGATCTTGCACATCGCCATCTCCTCCCTCATCGTGTGGTTGCGCACGTTCTGATGGAACGCGCTGATGACCGCGGCAGGGTGGACATCGGGGATGTTGTAGTGCACGCGGCTGAATCTCTGAATGAACTTGCGCAGAGGTTCTCCCTCCTTCTGGACGAGCAGATGAAGGTCGCTCGCTTGGCCATGGGGTTTGTGGCCGCCTGTAAAGGCGCCAACAAACTGATGGCACAAGTCTGTCCAGGAGGTTATGGAGTTGTCCGGCAAGTGCATGAGCCAGGATCTGACGTTGGACTTGAGCACCAGCGGGAAGTAGTTGGCAAGGATCTTGTCGTCTCGCCCCCCGGCAGCCTGCACCGCAATGGTGTAGATGTTGAGGAACTCCGACGGATGCGACTTGCCGTCGTACTTCTCTGGTACGTCTGGCTTGAAATTCTTCGTGCTGGGCCACTGGACTTGCCGCAGCTCACGGGTGAACGCAGGGCAACCTCCCGCGTACGGCAGGTCGCCTGGTCCTCCCGGTGCATGCATGTCGACAGAGGGCCCAGCGCGCTCGTCTGACTGACGCCGCATTTCTCTCCGACGCTCGATGCGAGTGCGAGCGTCCTCTTGCTTCCGTTCGTGAAGAACTTGGCGTTGATCGCGACGAGTTCGCGGATTCGACAACGCGGTGGAGTCGTTGTCGTGATGGCTCCGGCGAGTCGGCGATCTCGGCCTCTGGGGCGGGGAATGCACGGTGGTTGCACCCCCACCGGTCTTGGCGCCATCGGTTCACGCCTGGCCGACCTGCCGCGGCTGCGACGCACTGTGCTGCCGCGGGGTGTCGCCGTTAGCGAAGCCGATGAGACTCTGTATCGTGGCCCTCCAGTCGTCGAGCTTGTCCGCCGTTGGAGGGTAATCTAGAAGCAGCTGAGCTCGTGCTAGAGCTTCTGCTGGATTGGCGGGCAGCGGCGGCGAATGGCGCGTGGAGCGGGATGTGCTCAAACTTCTAACTATGTTAGAAGGAGCAGCACCCGGTCCAGGCAGTCGCGCTATGCTCGCACCAACACGCTGGTGTGCTTGTTGGCCTTGAACGCCCTGGGATCCGCCAGCTCGATCTGGGTCCAGCGAGCGTATGGTACCGTGGGTACGAAGACGCGGCTGGTCCCGCGCCTCCTGAGAGGGGCGTGGTGCATGCTCGGACGCCGTGGCGCCATGAACTGGCTCGACGACGTCCTTCCCGCAGCCGGTGCCGTCCCCACCGCCCGTTTGCTCCAGGGGCGGTGGGTTCGACGCGGACGGACCAGCCACCTCTGGAGCTTTCTTCTTCGGCGGCATGTCGACGAAGATGATGGAGATCTAGCCTGCGCGGACGCCAAATCAGGTTCACACAACCTCGATGCCCCCTACCTGGCGCGCCAAAGATGTCGGGGGGAATCGGCTTCCTTGAACACCTATGGGGACCGAGCCCCTTACTGGTTCGGCGGGGGGCGGAGGTTGCACAAAGAGCAGATCGAGGCGGTGCACACAAGGGATTTTACCCAGCTTCGGGCCGCAAGGATGCGTAAAACCCTACTGTTGCTTTGTGGATTGTATTGTGTTCTTGCTTGGAGGCGCGTGGTGTTATAGTACACACGAGCCGCTGGCGAGACCAAGCGTGAAAATGGGTGTCCTCTCCCCTCTACGTGCGCATGGGGCCTCCTTTTATATGCTCAAGGGGTTACCCACAGGTGGCAGCGTAGGTTAGCGCAAAAATGGTAGAATGTTGTAGTGGGTACAGCTGCCTGCACAGTGGCTGTACAGTGCTATCATACCTAACTCTGACGGCGGGGGACAAGGGCATGAAATGCCCGTCTGCGTCGCCCAGACGGTGCAGGAACAGGACCGTTAGGAGCGCCACCGTTTGCCACGATGGCTACTCTGTCAGCTTTGCTTCGCCACCGCATGCCCCTGGCTGCACAGCCTCCGGCCACGTGCGCCTGGAACGCCCCCAGAGCGACACGTTGGTGCGTGAGCTGGAGCGCAGGCACGGGGTGGTAACTTGCCGCGGCAAGCGCCCTGCCGCGATGGATGTCTTGTCGCGCCCGGGAGCTTGTCGCTCACCGGGCCTTGCCGGAGCGCGGGACGTGCCGTGGCAAGGTCCTTATCGTGCCATGATTGGCCTTCCCGGCAAGCTCCTCTTGCCGGGGTCTTGTGCTTCGAGCGGCAGTCCCGGCAAGCTCCTCTTGCCAGGGCCTCGCTCTCTTCGGGTGGCCTTCCCGGCAGGCTCCTCCTGCCGGGGCCTTGGCTCAAATACTTTGTTCTTGAATGGCCCAAAAGGGGACCATGGAGGGTCTTGGCGATCACCTGGCAAGCCTTGCTGCGGGGGGGCTGCGACTGCCCTTGCACAAGTTCGGGGTACTAAGGTACCCCTACTTTAGTACACCGACACCCAGAGATACTTCTCCGACAATCGGAGTGACAAATCCTAATCTCGAAATACGCCAACCCAACATGTACCTTTGGAGACACCTGTAGAGCACCTTTATAATCACCCAGTTACGTTGTGACGTTTGGTAGCACACAAAGTGTTGCTCTGGTAAACGGGAGTTGCATAATCTCATAGTCATAGGAACATTTATAAGTCATAAAGAAAGCAACAACAACATACTAAACGATCGGGTACTAAGCTAACGAAATGGGTCATGTCAATCACATCATTCTCCTAATGATGTGATCCCGTTTAATCAAATGACAACACATGTCTATGGTTAGGAAACATAACCATCTTTGATTAACGAGCTAGTCAAGTAGAGGCATACTAGTGACGTTTAGTTTGTCTATGTATTCACACATGTATTATGTTTCCGGTTAATACAATTCTAGCATGAATAATAAACATTTATCATGATATAAGGAAATAAATAATAACTTTATTATTGCCTCTAGGGCATATTTCCTTCAGTCTCCCACTTGCACTAGAGTCAATAATCTAGATTACACACTAATGATTCTAACACCCATGGAGCTTTGGTGCTGATCATGTTTTGCTCGTGGAAGAGGCTTAGTCAACGGGTCTGCTACATTCAGATCCGTATGTATCTTGCAAATCTCTATGTCTACCACCTGGACTAGATCTCGGATGGAATTGAAGCGTCTCTTGATGTGCTTGGTTCTCTTGTGAAATCTGGATTCCTTTGCCAAGGCAATTGCACTAGTATTGTCATAAAAGATTTTCATTGGACCCGATGCACTAGGTATGACACCTAGATCGGATATGAACTCCTTCATCCAGACTCCTTTGTTTGCTGCTTCTGAAGCAGCTATGTACTCTGCTTCACATGTAGATCCCGCCACAACGCTTTGCTTAGAACTACACCAACTGACAGCTCCACCGTTTAATGTAAACACATATCCGGTTTGCGATTTAGAATCTTCCGGATCAGTGTCAAAGCTTGCATCAATGTAACCATTTACGATGAGCTCTTTGTCACCTCCATATACGAGAAACATATCCTTAGTCCTTTTCAGGTATTTCAGGATGTTCTTGACCGCTGTCCAGTGATCCACTCCTGGATTACTTTGGTACCTCCCTGCTAGACTTATAGCAAGACACACATTAGGTCTGGTACACAGCATTGCATACATGATAGAGCCTATGGATGAAGCATAGGGAACATCTTTCATTTTCTCTCTATCTTCTGCAGTGGTCGGGCATTGAGTCTTACTCAATTTCACACCTTGTAACACAGACAAGAATCCTTTCTTAGCCTGATCCATTTTGAACTTCTTCAAAACTTTGTCAAGGTATGTGCTTTGTGAAAGTCCAATTAAGCGTCTTGATCTATCTCTATAGATCTTAATGCCCAATATGTAAGCAGCTTCACAGAGGTGTTTCATTGAAAAACTCTTATTCAAGTATCCCTTTATGCTATCCAGAAATTCTATATCATTTCCGATTAGTAATATGTCATCCACATATAATATCAGAAATGCTACAGAGCTCCCACTCACTTTCTTGTAAATACAGGCTTCTCCAAAAGTCTGTACAAACCCAAATGCTTTGATCACACTGTCAAAGCATTTATTCCAACTCCGAGAGGCTTGCACCAGTCCATAAATGGATCGCTGGAGCTTGCACACTTTGTTAGCTCCCTTTGGATCAACAAAACCTTCTGGTTGCATCATATACAACTCTTCTTCCAGAAATCCATTCAGGAATGCAGTTTTGACATCCATCTACCATATTTCATAATCATAAAATGCGGCAATTGCTAACATGATTCGGACAGACTTAAGCATCGCTACGGGTGAGAAGGTCTCAACGTAGTCAATCCCTTGAACTTGTCGAAAACCTTTTGCAACAAGTCGAGCTTTGTAGACAGTAACATTACCGTCAGCGTTAGTCTTCTTGTCAAAGATCCATTTATTCTCAATTGCTTGCTGATCATTGGGCAAGTCAACCAAAGTCCATACTTTGTTCTCATACATGGATCCCATCTCAGATTTCATGGCTTCAAGCCATTTTGCGGAATCTGGGCTCACCATCGCTTCTTCATAGTTCGTAGGTTCATCATGATCTAGTAGCATGACTTCCAGAACAGGATTACCGTACCACTCTGGTGCGGATCTTACTCTGTTTGATCTACGAGGTTCAGTAGTAACTTGTTCTGAAGCTTCATGATCATTATCATTAGCTTCCTCACTAATTGGTGTAGATGTCACAGAAACCGGTTTCTGTGATGTACTACTTTCCAATAAGGGAGCAGGTACAGTTACCTCATCAAGTTCTACTTTCCTCCCACTCACTTCTTTTGAGAGAAACTCCTTCTCTAGAAAGGATCCATTCTTGGCGACAAATGTCTTGCCTTCGGATCTGTGATAGAAGGTGTACCCAACAGTCTCCTTTGGGTATCCTATGAAGACACATTTCTCCGATTTGGGTTCGATCTTATCGGGTTGAAGTTTTTTCACACAAGCATCGCAGCCCCAAACTTTCAGAAATGACAACTTTGGTTTCTTGCCAAACCACAGTTCATAAGGCGTCGTCTCAACGGATTTTGATGGTGCCCTATTTAACGTGAATGCGGCCGTCTCTAAAGTATAACCCCAAAGCGATAGCGGTAAATCTGTAAGAGACATCATAGATCGCACCATATCACGTAAAGTACGATTACGACGTTCGGACACACCATTACGTTGTTGTTTTTCCGGGTGGCGTGAGTTGCGAAACTATTCTGCATTGTTTCAAATGTAGACCAAACTCGTAACTCAAATATTCTCCTCCACGATCAGATCGTAGAAAACTTTATTTTCTTGTTACGATGATTTTCAACTTCACTCTGAAATTCTTTGAACTTTTCAAATGTTTCAGACTTATGTTTCATTAAGTAGATATACCCATATCTGCTTAACTCATCTGTGAAAGTGAGAAAATAACGATATCCTCCACGAGCTTCAACATTCATTGGACCACATACATCTGTATGTATGATTTCCAACAAATCTGTTGCTCTCTCCATAGTACCGGAGAACGGCGTTTTAGTCATCTTGCCCATGAGGCATGGTTCGCAAGTACCAAGTGATTCATAATCAAGTAGTTCCAAAACTCCATCAGTATGGAGTTTCTTCATGCGTTTTACACCAATATGACCCAAACGGGCAGTGCCACAAATAAGTTGCACTATCGTTATCAACTCTGCATCTTTTGGCTTCAACATTATGAATATGTGTACCACTACTATCGAGATTCATCAAAAATAGACCACTCTTCAAGGGTGCATGACCATAAAAGATATTACTCATCTAAATAGAACAACCATTATTCTCTGATTTAAATGAATAACCGTCTCGCATCAAACAAGATCCAGATATAATGTTCATGCTTAATGCTGGCACCAAATAAAAATTATTTAGGTCTAATACTAATCCCGATGGTAGATTTAGAGGTAGCATGCCGACCGCGATCACATCGACTTTGGAACCATTTCCCACGCGCATCGTCACCTCGTCCTTCGCCAGTGTTCGCTTAATCCATAGTCCCTGTTTCGAGTTAAAAATATTAGCAACAGAACCAGTATCAAATACCCAGGTGCTACTGTGAGCTCTAGTAAGGTACACATCAATAACATGTATATCACATATACCTTTGTTCACCTTGCCATCCTTCTTATCCCCCAAATATTTCGGGCAGTTCCGCTTCCAGTGACCAGTCTGCTTGCAGTAGAAGCACTAAGTTTCAGGCTTAGGTCCAGATTTGGGATTCTTCTCCTGAGCAGCAACTTGCTTGCTGTTCTTCTTGAAGTTCCCCTTCTTCTTCCCTTTGCCCCTTTTCTTGAAACCAGTGGTCTTGTTGACCATCAACACTTGATGCTCCTTGATTTCTACCTCCGCAGCTTTTAGCATTGCGAAGAGCTTGGGAATTGTCTTATCCATCCCTTGCATATTATAGTTCATCACGAAGCTCTTGTAGCTAGGTGGAAGTGATTAGAGAATTCTGTCAATGACGCAATCATACGGAAGATTAACTCCCAGTTGAATCAAGTGATTATTATACCCAGACATTTTGAGTATATGCTCAGTGACATAACTGTTCTCCTCCATCTTGCAGCTATAGAACTTATTGGAGACTTCATATCTCTCAATTCAGGCATTTGCTTGAAATATTAACTTCAACTCCTGGAACATCTCATATGCTCCATGACGTTCAAAACATCGTTGAAGACCCGATTCTAAGCCATAAAGCATGGCACATTGAACTATCGAGTAGTCATCAGCTTTGCTCTGCCAGACGTTCTTAACGTCGTCAGTTGCATCAGCAGCAGGCCTGGCACCTAGCGGTGCTTCCAGGACGTAACTCTTCTGTGCAGCAATGAGGATAATCCTCAAGTTATGGACCCAGTCCGTGTAATTGCTACCATCATCTTTCAACTTTGCTTTCTCAAGGAACGCATTAAAGTTCAACGGAACAACAACACGGGCCATCTATCTACAATCAAACATAAACAAGCAAGATACTATCAGGTACTAAGTTCATGATAAACTTAAGTTCAATTAATCATATTAATTAAGAACTCCCACTTAGAAAGACATCCCTCTAATCTTCTAAGTGATCACGTGATCCAAATCAACTAACCCATAACCGATCATCACATGAAATGGAGTAGTTTTCAATGGTGAACATTGCTATGTTGATCATATCTACTATATGATTCACGCTCGACCTTTCGGCCTCACTATTCCGAGGCCATATCTGCATATGCTAGGCTCGTCAAGTTTAACCTGAGTATTCTGCGTGTGCAAAACTGGCTTGCACCCGTTGTAGATGGACGTAGAGCTTATCACACCCGATCATCACGTGGTGTCTGGGCACGACGAACTTTGGCAATGGTGCATACTCAGGGAGAACACTTTTATCTTGAAATTTAGTGAGAGATCATCTTATAATGCTACCGTCAATCAAAGCAAGATAAGATGCATAAAAGATAAACATCACATGCAATCAATATAAGTGATATGATATGGCCATCATCATCTTGTGCTTGTGATCTCCATCTCCGAAGCATCGTCATAATCACCATCGTCACCGGCGCGACACCTTGATCTCCATCGTAGCATCGTTGTCGTCTCGTCAATCTTATGCTTCTACGACTATCGCTACCAGTTAGTGATAAAGTAAAGCATTACAGGGTGATTGCATTGCATGCAATAAAGCGACAACCATATGGCTCCTGCCAGTTGCCGATAATCTCGGTTACAAAACATGATCATCTCATACAATAAAATTTAGCATCATGTCTTGACCATATCACATCATAACATACCCTGCAAAAACAAGTTAGACGTCCTCTACTTTGTTTGTTGCAAGTTTTACGTGGCTGCTACGGGCTTAAGCAAGAACCAATCTTACCTACGCATCAAAACCACAATGATAGTTTGTCAAGTTGGTGCTGTTTTAACCTTCGCAAGGACCGGGCGTAGCCACACTCGGTTCAACTAAAGTTGGAGAAACTGACACCCGCCAGCCACCTGTGTGCAAAGCACGTCGGTAGAACCAGTCTCGCGTAAGCGTACGCGTAATGTCGGTCCGGGCGGCTTCATCCAACAATACCGCCGAACCAAAGTATGACATGCTGGTAAGCAGTATGACTTATATTGCCCACAACTCACTTGTGTTCTACTCGTGCATATAACATCAAACCATGAAAACCTAGGTTCAGATGCCACTGTTGGGAGACGTAGTAATTTCAATAAAAAATCTACGCACACGCAAGGTCATGATGATGCATAGCAACGAAAGGGTAGAGTGTTGTCTACGTACCCTCGTAGACCGATAGCGGAAGCGTTATGACAACACGGTTGATGTAGTCGTACGTCTTCACGATCCGACCGATCCAAGCACCGAAACTACGGCACCTCCGAGTTCTTGGCACATGTTCAGTTCGACGACGATCTCCGGGCTCCGATCCAGCAAAGCGTCAGGGAAGAGTTCCGTCAGCACGACGGCGTGGTGACAATCTTGATGTTCTACCATCGCAGGGCTTCGCCTAAGCACCGCTACAATATTATCGAGGATTATGGTGGAGGGGGGCACCGCACACGGCTAAGAGAACGATCACGAAGATCAACTTGTGTCTCTAGAGGTGCCCCCCCCCGCCCCCCGTATATAAAGGAGCAAGGGGGGAGGCCGGCCGGCCCTAGCAGGGCGCGCCAGGAGGAGTCCTCCTCCTAGTAGGAGTAGGAAAGCCCTCTTTCCTACTCCTACTAGGAGGGGGAAAGGAAGGGGGAGAGGGAGAAGGAAAGGGGGGAGACGGCCCCCTCTCCTAGTCCAATTCGGACCAGAGGGGGAGGGGGCGTGCGGCCCACCCTGGCCGCCCCTCTCTCTCTCCACTAAGGCACATTAGGCCCATACTTCTCCCGGGGGGTTCTGGTAACCCTCCGGCACTCCGGTTTTCTCCGAAATCACCTGGAACACTTCCGGTGTCCGAATATAGTCGTCCAATATATCAATCTTTATGCCTCGACCATTTCAAGACTCCTCGTCATGTCCGTGATCACATCCGGGACTCCGAACAACATTCGGTACATCAAAATACATAAACTCATAATGAAACGGTCATCGTAATGTTAAGCGTGCGGACCCTACGGTTCGAGAACAATGTAGACATGACCGAGACATGTCTCCGGTCAATAACCAATAGCGGAACCTGCATGCTCATATTGGCTCCTACATATTCTACGAAGATCTTTATCGGTCAGACCGCATAACAACATACGTTGTTCCCTTTGTCATCGGTACGTTACTTGCCCGAGATTCGATCGTCGGTATCTCAATACCTAGTTCAATCTCGTTACCGGCAAGTCTCTTTACTCGTTCCGTAATACATCATCTCGCAACTGACTCATTAGTTGCAATGCTTGCAAGGCTTATGTGATGTGCATTACTGAGAGGGCCCAGAGATACTTCTCCGACAATCGGAGTGACAAATTCTAATCTCGAAATACGCCAACCCAACATGTACCTTTGGAGACACCTGTAGAGCACCTTTATAATCACCCAGTTACGTTGTGACGTTTGGTAGCACACAAAGTGTTCCTCCGGTAAACGGGAGTTGCATAATCTCATAGTCATAGGAACATGTATAAGTCATGAAGAAAGCAACAACAACATACTAAACGATCGGGTGCTAAGCTAATAAAATGAGTCATGTCAATCACATCATTCTCCTAAAGATGTGATCCCGTTTAATCAAATGACAGCACATATCTATGGTTAGGAAACATAAGCATCTTTGATTAACGAGCTAGTCAAGTAGAGGCATACTAGTGACGTTTAGTTTGTCTATGTATTCACACATGTATTATGTTTCCGATTAATACAATTCTAGCATGAATAATAAAAATTTATCATGATATAAGGAAATAAATAATAACTTTATTATTGCCTCTAGGGCATATTTCCTTCACCGGCCGCCCAAACAGGGCATCATACGGGCTCTTGATTTTCACCACCTCAAATGTCAATGTTTCTGATCCTGAATCATGCTCATCACCAAAAGCAACCTCCAGAGCTATCTTACCAACAGGATATGCCGATTTACCAGGCACTACACCATGGAAGACCATATTGGATGGCTTAAGATTTTTATCTATTAACCCCAGGCGACGGAAGGTTTCATAATAAAGGATATTGATACTACTCCCCCATCCATGAGTACCTTAGTGAACTTGTAACCTCCAACCTGAGGCGCCACCACTAATGCCAGATGACCCGGATTGTCAACCCGAGGTGGATGATCCTCTCAACTCCATACAATAGGCTGTTCAGACCAGCGTAAGTAACGGGGCACCGCCGGTTCAACGGAATTCACTGCCCTTTTGTGCAGCTTCCGATCGCGCTTGCATAGACTAGTGGTGAAGACATGATACTGCCCGCTATTCAACTTCTTTGGGTTGCTCTGGTAGCCCGATTGCTGTTGTTGCTGCTGTTGCTGCTGATTGCCCTGGTGATTATAACCACCTTGGTTGCCCTGATTTCCTTGATTTCCATGTCTGCTCTGATTACCGTGAAAACCTGAACCAGAACTGGCTCCGCCGTAACCCGACCCACGAGATCCAGGGCCTGAACCGCCACCTGGTCCTTGATCATACCGAAAAAGTCGGAATTTTTGAACTCCTGGATGATATAACAATCTTTTCAGAGGTGCGTGGATGGTTTGTCCTGCATCCCGTGCTTTGGGCAAGGCTGGTTTAACAAATAAGACAGTCACTCTGGATTAGGACTTGGCCCTCCACCACACTGGGGTGGTTTACCCTTACGCCGCTAGCCTTTGTCCTGCGTGTTGGTATTAGCCACAAAATCTAATTTGTTATCTGCTTTACGCTTACTGCTGTTTCCATGACCCGCCGGGTTATGCTGCTGCCCCTTGGTGTTGCCACTCTTCTTTCCCTTCCATGTCTTGTCATCGTCAGACTCGGGGTCCTTGGTACTTTCAGAGTCGACATACTTTACCAGAGCTTCCATAAGTGTTCCCATGTCATTACAATGACGTTTGAGCCATCCCAACTTGAACTTCAGAGGTGCAAACCGGTAATTGCCTTCCAATGTTAAAACTATTGTATCAGCGTTGATGCGGTCCGAATCTCTGAAACCCGGCGCACCCAACGGGTTGTTGATTCTCCTTCCTCCTGGACACAGGCCGCTAAGTCCACGATTGACATGGGTTGCTTACATGTATCCTTGAAATTCTGGATAAACCGGGCCCTTAATTCAGCCCATGACACAATGGAGTTAGCCGACAAGTTCTTTAGCCAAGTGCGGGCTGTCCCCTCCAGCATCATGGTGAAGTATTTAGCACACGCCGCATCGTCCACATCCAGCATCTCCATTGCCATCTCATAGATTTCAACCCAACACTCAGGGGATAAATCGGCGGTGTAATTCGGCACTTTATGTGGGCCCTTGAAATCCTTGGGCAGGCGCACATTGCGCAGCGCTGGGATGAGACACGGCACTCCCAAAGAGCTAGAGTTAACCCATGGTTCCACCGATGTGGTTGGAAGAAACGGAGTAAGTTGGCGGGTTTCATGCTGCGCCGCTAACTCGGCCTCTAGACGTGCCCTAGCACGATCCACCACATCCTAAGCATCACCACCGCCACCCGCCGGGTTATGGCCACGGGGTGGATTACGGTTTCACGCGCTGCTTGACACGGTCGGTTCATCGACATGCCTGCTGTAACTCCGGCTTGGACGTGACTATATGAATAAGCCTGCTTGTCGGTGTCAAAACCGGCGGATCTCGGGTAGGGGGTCCCGAACTGTGCGTCTAAGGCGGATGGTAACAAGAGGTGGGGGACACAATGTTTACCCAGGTTCGGACCCTCTCGATGGAGGTAATACCCTACTTCATGCTTGATTGATCCTAATGATATGAGTATTACAAGAGTTGATCTACCACGAGATCGTAGAGGCTAAAACCTAGAAGCTAGCCTATGGTATGATTGTTGTTGTCCTACGGACTAATCCCTCTGGTTTATACACTACAAAAAAATACACTTCCGTGATGATACATGTTTGTCACAGTAGGTCACGATTTTTGTCATGCATGTACATCCATGACAAATTTATGACAGAATCAAGATAGTCATACATGTGTTGTCGTAGAAGTGTTCCATGACATTACCAAAATTATCATCACGGAAGTGTCCACTTCCATGACGATAAATCACGCGTCACAGAAGTGCTTTCGTCAAGGGTGACCGACACGTGGCATCCACCGTAATGGAACATCGTTAAGCTATCGGGTCGGGTTTTGGATCCAATAACTCGTTAACAGCCCCGACCAATGGGGATTTTCCACGTGTAAAATCATCATTGGCTGGAGGAAACACGTGTCGGCTCATCGTTGGGACAGATGTCATCCACTCATTGGACAGAAGGCACCTATGATACGTCGACACGTGGCACAGCCCAACAGAGGCCCATCCCTGTGAAAAGGCCAGCCGTTTGACTTGGTCAAAAGGTGGCCGGCCGGCCCATGGAAAGCCTGTTAACAGCATGTTCACATATAGCCCATTTACAGCCCGCTAATCCAAGGCCCGTTACGCCCTATCTGAATTAGTCCCAGTAGCGTCATCTGTGCCATCCAATATGATTCCAGCCCGTTTTCACTTCTGGCCCATGTATGGCCCATGACGTCTTTCGGCCCATATGAGGCCCTATGTAACTCTTGGCCTATTAACAGCCCATGGTGAACTGGCCCGTAATGAACAGTGTATCACTTTACACCGATTAACGGCCCGTGGTGAAACTGGCTCGTAATGAACAGTGTATCACTTTATACCCATTAACGGCCCGTTACTCCGTTGGGCCGTTTCCAGCCCATGTTATCTTTCGGCCTACTCAGAGCCCACTTATTCTTGGGATCATTTCCAGCATTCGTTTACTTACGGCCCGTTACTGTCATTTTCTGCTTGTGGGCCAAATTAAGCATGTGGTTACAGTCGGCCCATTTGTGGTCCGTTAATACGTTGGGCCATTTTCATAGCGTCATCAAATACGGCCTATTAACGATGGCCCTTTATGGTCGGCCCATGAACGGACGTTTCCAACTCTAGCCAGTTTACGGCCATAATGCGGTCTGTTTGGCCCATGTTTGGCCAATCGATCATACGGCCCGTATAAGGCCCATTGATGATACGACCCGCAGAAGGCCCATTGTTTCTACGGCCCGTAGAAGGACCACTGTTTCTACGGCCAGTAGGAGGCCCAGTGTCACTACAGTAAATATTAGCCCATGGTTATTGTGGTCTAGTTTTAAAAAATAGGTTATTGCAGCCACTACTAACCGCGGAAAAAGAACTGCAATGACTAGAAGCAAACAAATAAACAAGACAACAAGGAAATAAATAAGCAAGAAACTAACGCTAGGCTATCACAGCTATTACATATATTACATCCACTGGGCATCAAAGTTTTCCACCATAGCAAATATAGGGAACACAGCAGCATATAAATGCCACAGCAAAACAAGTCCAGAACTGAAACCACTTCAGAAGAGCTCAAGAAACAATATCCTTGGTACCCATAATGCTGGCACGATGCTTAGCAAGCTTATTAACTTTCTCTTGTTTGGCGCTTAAGTCCTCCAGCGCTTGTTGTTGCACCAGAAAGTATGCATCTGAATTCTGCAGGGACTTCCTCAGTCCTTCGACTTCCTGTCGCATAACATCTGATCGATGTCTTTCAACTTGAAGTTGAGACTCAAGAAGCCGAACTGATTCAGGCAACGAGTTCGAAGAGCTAGTGCTAGCAGTGGTAGCCAGTAGTAACTCGAACACTACATCAAGAAAGGACTTTGGGGTTGTGAGGAAGTCCTGGATTAGGGGGTGTTCGGATAGCCGGACAATACCTTCAGCCGGACTCCTGGACTATGAAGATACAAGATTGAAGACTTCGTCCCGTGTCCGGATGGGACTTTCCTTGGCGTGGAAGGCAAGCTTGGCGATGCGGATATTCAAGATCTCCTACCATTGTAACCGACTTTGTGTAACCCTAACCCTATCCGGTGTCTATATAAACCGGAGGGTTTTAGTCCGTAGGACAACTTCATCATACAACAATCATACCATAGGCTAGCTTCTAGGGTTTAGCCTCCTTGATCTCGTGGTAGATCTACTCTTGTACTACCCATATCATCAATATTAATCAGGCAGGAGTAGGGTTTTACCTCCATCGAGAGGGCCCGAACCTGGGTAAACTTCGTGTCCCTTGTCTCCTGTTACCATCCGGCCTAGACGCACAGTTCGGGACCCCCTACCCGAGATCCGCCGGTTTTGACACCGACATTGGTGCTTTCATTGAGAGTTCCACTGTGCCGTCGCAATTAGGAAGGATGGCTCCTCCTATATTTAAAGACGGCGCCGTCACTAAGGGAGCCTTGGCTGTCGGCCAAACTCTCTGGCTAGGTGGTTTCCTCATGACCGCCTGTTCGGCCGTTGCGCCGACGGTGACCTCTCGGGTCATCAAAAGCAACCTTCACGTCAGCTCAGAACTTGTCTAGCAGCTAGATCCGATGGAGCTCTCTTCCGTAAACGAGCTCTTGGATCACATCGCCGCCCTGGGGGTCGCCACGGATTACGACCAGGTTGGGCTTAAACCCGATCTAAGAGAAATTAAATCTCCCCAGGTCACCCACCACGTCGCTGTGGTAGAGGCGCAGTGCGGTGACCCTTCATCTATTTTAAGGACTAGCTACGTCCGAATTCCCGACCCTTCCAAACCGGATACCCGCGGAGGGGAGGATGTAACTCAAGACCTGGGCATAAAATCAGGCAACGGGCTAGACTCATTGGACAACATCCAAGAATCCGAACTTCAGAGTTCGGAAGCTCTTCGACCTCTGAATCTTATATTGTGTGAGGTTTCAGATTCAACGCCACCCACCCACACGAACATAAGCGATCTCTCCCAAATCAGGCAACAGCCCGAGGAAACAGTACATCATTACTGGGCCAGATTCCTCCTGGTTATGAACAGGATAAAGGACTGTCGTGAGGGAGACGCCATCTCAATCTTCTGCAGTAATTGCACGAACGAGGGAATCCTTAACACCATAAGTCGTCGTGATATTACACGCTTCGCTGACTTGGCGTCCATAGTACAAAAGTACTGTGCGGTGGAAAGCGTCTGGAGAACCGAAATAAGATTTTGGGATAATCCGGCCCTAAGCAGCAGTCTCGTCCGAAATAAGAGGGTGCATCATCGTAAGACACCCGGGTCAAACACCAAAAAACCAAAATCCTCTACAGAGCATGGAACCGTACTGGAAAGATGGCTTGATGGACCCTGTAAGATCCATAGTACAGAGGACGCCACACCAACTCGCAGCCTTAGAGCATGTTGGATACTCCGGCAGGTGGCCAAAATTGGCGAGGACCTCTAATTTTGGAGGCCGCAGAAAGCCATCCTGGGGACACTAGTACCGTTCTCACAGTCTTCGAGACTTTCGCATCAAACAATATGCGAAAAAGAACACTCAACAGCCTTCCCGAAGTCTATCAGATAGCAACAATAAACCCATGGAGCGACACAGCTATTACCTTCAACGCAAGCGCTGAACCTAAATTCCGAACAGCCCGAGCACCAGCCGCGTTGGTCCTTAGTCCAATAGTGGACGACTTTCGCCTCACAAAGGTACTCATGGATGGAGGCAGCGGACTGAACCTCATTTACGAGGAAACCCTTAAAAAAAATGGAATTAGACTGGAACCGCATCGAGCGAAGCAGCACAACCTTTAGAGGAATAATCCCCAGTCGGGAAGCGCGCCGCACAGGAAAAATCACACTAGATGTGGTGTTCGGCTCGCCGGATAATTACAGGTCCGAAGAGGTCACACTTCAGGTGGCCCCGTTCAGTAGCGGGTATCACGCCCTACTAGGGCGGGAAGCATTTACAATCTTCCAAGCAATACCCCATTACGGGTACATGAAGCTCAAGATGCCCGGGCCGAACAGAATTATCACTCTCGCTAGTGATCCGGACATAGAGCTCCACGCCGAAAACAAGATAGCCGCATTGGCCCTCGAGGCACTATCCGAAGCCTTAGCGGCTGAGGAACTGACTGCGCTGCGCTCCACGGTTAACAGGGATGATGTGATACTCGACAAGAGATCCAAGTCCACATCCTTCAAGCCAGCGGACGAAATTGTCAAATTCCAGGTCCATTCAACAGACCCCAATAAAACAGCTTCCATCGGGGCACGATTAAACCCTGATGTGGACGCCGCACTGCGAGAATTTCTATGCGAAAGTTGGGACATCTTCGCCTGGCACCCTTCAGACATGCCAGGAATCCCATGCAGGCTGGCCAAACACAGCTTAAATATCCTAAAAGGATTCAAACCTGTCAAACAAGCCCTTCGGCATTTTTCCGAACCCAAAAGACAGGCCATGGGAGAGGAGCTAGCCAAGCTATTGGAGGCCGGATTCATTAGAGACATAAAACATCCGGACTAGCTAGCAAACCTGGTGATGGTACCGAAAAAGGACAAATCCTGGCGCTTGTGTGTTGATTTTAAGGACCTTAACAAGGCTTGCCCCAAGGATCCCTTCCCCCTCCCCCGTATCGATCAAATTATCGATGCCACCGCAGGACACGATTCGTTGTGTTTCCTCGACGCATACTCCGGTTACCATCAAATAAAGATGGCGGAATCAGACCAAGCCGCAACGGCATTCATCACACCATACGGCCCATTCTGCTTCAACACAATGCCCTTCGGGCTGAAAAACACCGGCGAACCAATGCTATTGTACATTGCAGCAACTCATCAAGTTGTCAGCGCAGTGCTTGTCGTCGAGCGGGAAACGGACGGACACAAACTCCCCCTTCAAAGGCCGGTCTACTACGTGTCCACTGTCCTCACTCCATGCAAATCACGGTACCCGCATTATCAAAAGATTGCATACGCGGTATTCATGGCATCCCGGAAGCTACGGCACTACTTTCAAGAGTGTTCCATAACAGCAGCCTCTGAGGTACCACTCAACGATATTATCAAAAACCGCGATCCAACGGGCCGGATCGCAAAATGGGCCATCGAGCTGCTCCCGTTCGATATAACCTATAAGCCACGGCGAGCTATTAAATCACAAGTTTTGGCCGACTTCGTCGCGGAATGGACGGAGGCCGAGCTCCCTAAAGAGTACGACACATATTCAAACTAGATCATGCATTTCGACGGCTCCAAAATGTTGGCTGGACTAGGGGCTGGCGTCGTCTTGACGTCCCCCACAGGAGACACAGTTCAATATGTGCTCCAGATCATGTACACGGACTCCAATAATGCAGCCGAATATGAGGCCCTCCTACATGGTCTCCGGATGGCAGTATCCATGGGCATTCAACGCCTAGAGGTACCCGGGGACTCGAACCTCGCGATATCCCAAATAAACGGAGACTTCAACGCCAAAGATCCAAAAATGGCAGCTTACCTCAACGCCGTCCTAAAAATGTCAGCTCGGTTCGAAGGTTTGGAGTTTCATCATATAGCCCGAGAAAACAATCAGGCAGCGGATGTCCTGGCACGCATTGGAGCAAAACGTGATGCAGTCCCCCCCCCAACATCTTTTTAGAAAGACTGTTCAAGCCATCCGCAGCATGGGAGGGGGAACCCGCAGATAACAACCCGGACCTAACCGCACCACTCGACGCCGAACAATCTGACATAATTGGAGGCTCTGCCACCGAAATTACACCTTCAGCCCACGTAATAATGGCAGTCATCGCCCCGTGGACAAAACCATTCCTAGCCTACCTTACTAGGCAGGAACTCCTAGAGGACCAAAACGAGGCACGTTGCATAGTGCGGCGATCTAAAGCCTGTAAAGTCCACGAGGGAGAGCTTTATAAGAAAAGCACTACCGGAGTCCTTAAAAGGTGCATCTCCGAAGAGGAAGGGCGGAACCTGTTGGCTGAAATTCATGCCGGACTCGGCGGCCACCACGCTGCAGCTCGGTCCCTTGTAAGCAAGGCTTTCCGTACGGGCTTTTACTGGCCGGCGGCCCAAGCAGACGCTCAGGACTTGGTCCAACGATGCGTCGGTTGCCAGCTTTTTTCAAACCAAAGCCATATGCCACCCACTGCCCTCCGAACTATCCCCATCACTTGGCCTTTTGCGGTCTGGGGGCTTGACAAGGTCGGACCCCTTAAAGGCGGAACTCACAAGCAAAAATACTTACTGGTCATGGTGGATAAGTTCACCAAATGGATAGAAGCCAAGCCTATTAAGACGGCCGAATCCGGACCTGTGATAGACTTCATATCCAGGGTTGTACACTGTTACGGCGTCCCCCACAGCATCATCATTGATAACGGCACAAACTTCACCGCCGACGAGGTAAAACTCTGGTGCAAAAACATGGGCATCAAGCTCGACTATGCTTCCGTCTGTCACCCACAAACTAACGGCCAGGTCGAACGTGCAAATGGTCTTATCATGAGCGGTATTAAACCCAGACTGGTGCGGTCCCTCAAGGAATCTAACACGCACTGGGTAGAGGAGCTCAATTCCGTACTCTGGGCACTGCGGACCACGCCGAATCGTACCACTGGATACACACCATTCTTTATGGTGTACGGCGCAGAGGCAGTTCTGCCTTGCGACATAATTCATGACTCACCTCGAGTGCGCATGTACGAAGAAAGAGAAGCCGAGCTCGATCGGCAGGACAACTTGGATGCCTTGGAGGAGGAGCGTAACGTGGCAACAGCCCGTTCCGCATTTTATCAACAGCAGGCTCGAAGATATCAAAGCAGAGAAGTACAGGTCAAAAATTACAATGTTGGCGAACAAGTTCTATGCCTGCCGGATAAGAAAAAGGACAAACTCAAGCCCAAGTGGGAAGGTCCCTTCATAATTGACCAAGTCCTGACCGGTGGAGCGTATCGCCTGCGAGATGCGTCGGATAACCGACTCGAGCCGAACCCATGGAACGCCGCCCGTCTCCGAAGATTCTATGCCTAGCGCTGAACTCTGTGTTTGTCTCCTTCCTCTGTCCATTCTTTACATTTTCTGTCCTACATTTCTTTTCTTCCCCTCTTTCCTCTTATAGCCCTTAAAGGCCCATTAAGTGATACGCTACCGCGTTCGTAAAACCTGGGGGCTTCTTTAACAGAAGCTTATCTATATGGGCTTCACGCCCAACACATGCGTCAAACTTACGCATGTACCTTTTCTTCACCATTATATGCATCGATATGACTTAAGTTTTGGCCAAGCTGGGTTGCCTGGCTCCTGTGCTTACCCCTATGTTCCCGATTGTTCGGCTAGGCGGTAAAGGGAGCACCTCTGTGATTGTTACTGCCGGATCAGCCGGATGTGTATCTCAGACTGGGTGAAGCCGAAAGCTAGCGTTCTTAAGGGAATATTCGGTCAGTGAACTAAAAGACGACCTTTTTCAATTATTTATATACATGCCCCCAGATGATTTTCCTGTATTTGCAGTCCGGACATGCACTTTAGGGCATGCCTCCAGAGAAAGGAACCCTTAACGGAACTATTCTCTCTGGAAGATGTTTGTTACTAACCATGTAATATAACATAACTAGTTGGGCACTTGTCTGATGAAGCACTAATGACCCCTACGCCTGGTCTCCATGCATACCCCGGTTCATACATAACCGGTAGGGTATTCGGACACACTCCGGACCGTCAGGTCCCGAGGTCGAAGCGAAAAGGTCGACAATGACAAACGATCTACAATCCGGCTAGAAGGCATTACACATGTCAATTAAAATTTACATAGTCAATCTGACTGATTGTATTCCTCTTCTATACCATCTAACAGGCTGTCTAATTTATAGTCCTGCTGGGAATACTTTGCGGCCAATTCTACTTGGCCGTATACTAAGCTTACAGGGATCTCCTTCCCATCAGGCCCCACAGGTCCGACCTCGGCCATGTGGTTTGGGTCAGACTTCGTAAACCGGGTCTTCACCATGGCCCAGGCCTCCCTAGCGCCTTGTCGGCAGGCCGATATCTTCCACAACCGGAAGCGCCGCCGAGCTCCCTTAAGCTTCTCCGCAAGCTCTCCAAGGCCCTCGGGCATGGAGTGAGAAGACCATAAGGCTTGGGCAACGCCCCGCATCGCCTGCCGAACTCGCTCGTGTAGTTGTGAGAGCTCGGGAAGAAGGTCACCCGTAGAACCGGGCATCTCCTCTGCAGGACGACCTGTTAGCATTCCTACAGACATTACTCTGTTAGTCGACTACCTCGCCGAACTCCTTTTTTAAAGTTCATTTAAGCACTTACTAAATATGCCGCGTCAAAGCCGCTGATTCTCCTTAGTGGAGTCTGACAGCTAGCCACGAACATCTTTAAGTTCAACGTCCAGCTTGGTGTTGGCATCCTGCAGATCATTCTTCTCCTGCATCACCCTTGTCAGCATACTCTCACCGGCCTTTAGCCGGCGGAAGAGTTGTTGCCTCTCCGGATCAATTCCAGCGCCATCTGCAATATGATTTGTCAGATTTACACCCACGCCGCACTTTGCAACATATTTATCTTTCGAAGCATGGATTACCAGAGGGGGTCTCTTTGGGCTCCCCTGCCGCGGCTCGTGCTGCCTCAAGTTGGGCTTTGCACTCTTCCAGCTCCTGGGACAGTAGGGTATTCTTTTCTGTAAGAACCCGCATAACAAATGATCCTTAAATCAGTTGTTCTAACTGTTTCAAGTCTCGGGGGCTACTGGTATATACATATATTTACCAAAATTTTCTTACCCGTAGGTCTTTTATATATTGCTCCGTGGCTCTGGCTAAACCATTTTGAGCGGCACGGAGGTACGCATCTCACGAATTAAAGGCATTCAATGCCTCTTGGGAGAAACAAGCGTCGCGAAGAACTGTCCGGCGATGCCTGTGGTTCATGGAACTCTCCACTTCGGAATTGGTGGCAGACAGCCTGTCCGCATCCTCTGTCGGAGGAGCGTCGGTGTGCGCCTTGTGTTCGCCGCCGCTTCCGGACCAGGCGTTAGAGCCTGGCTAGTGGAGGCGCGATTGGCAACCTCCCCGGATATAGTCCGGCGAGGTCTCTTCGTCCTAAAGAGAGCACAAGCGTTAGTATGCCCTGAAGGGATAACACCAGAGATATAGATGGTGCGCTATACCTTTGCGCCGACGTCTCAGTCCGGACTACATTTCTTTTTACCCCACGGGGCCCCGCGGCCCCTCGTTGGCTATCCGCCGCAGGTTCGGCCTCTCACCTCGGAAACCTTCCCTGAAAAACATGGTTATCATCAGAAAAACTGAAATGCGTGAGAATGGAATCCTTCTCAAGGGAATGAGGCTTCGGTCTTTGTCACCTGGGAGGCCGGGATTAAACCTGGGTAGTCAAGGTATTATCCTTGCTTAGCTGATGAAACACCCCGTCAATTAGCTCCACCGATATGTCCGGATCCACTTCAGAGTCCGGATCGAGGGATCGTTCTGGATCCTCGGGCTGTGGAGGGCGGCTGCTTATATCCTTTACTTCCTGACGCAGTTCCTGCACCAAAGTCGTTAGACTACATATTTAATCATGGGAGAGTATAAAGCGGATGGGTGAGCAGAATCGTCCACTTACCCAACTCGGAGGGTTATACATAGTAAATCCTCCCAGCGGGTCGACACGGAGGAATTCCTCCTCTTCTCCCTTGTACAAAGAGGATAAGATCTTCACTAGGGCGGTAGCCAAGGCTGGTCCCTTACGTCCGTAATGGGTGGCTTCATCCTCCCCGTTAAAATCCCACATGGGGTGGCTTCTATATTGAAGCGGCTGCACCCCCCGCATAATGCATGCGACCATGACTCCAATCATGGTTAGTCCGGAATGAGCAAATAGTCTTATCCGGCCTATCAGGTAAAGGACGTCCCTGTCGCTTTCCCTTTGAGAGCTCCGCGGACGCCAGCTTAGGCGTTTCTTTAATGGGGCACTGTTGAACTCGGGGAGACCGACCCGGACAGGGTCTGGTAGCGGGACATCATCTATATAAAACCATTCCGAAGGCCAGTCCTCAGACGCCTTCTTCGGGGTTCCGGATAGGTATCCGGTCCAGGCGATGCGCCACACTTCGGCTCCGCCCACTTGATATATAGACCCCTCTTGAGAGCGGGTGTCACATCCTAGCTAGACCATGCATTAGAGTGTTGCATCATGTCTTCATTCAACAGGAACTTGAAATGGGGAAGGCAGAACCCCCAGCACCCCCCCTGAAATCAACTAGGGTTTACTAAAAATATTTTCAATGAACCTGAAATGCCCTTCTAAAATTTTCACCCTCTTTGTCTTGGGTTAGAACCCTTGGCAAAATTGGTGCACAATTTTCTAGGTCATGAGAAGGTCACTGAATTAAATCATATGTATGTTGCCTTTGGACATTTAAATACTAATAAATATTTTAAATGTTCAAACAATTCTCGATTTAAGTGAGGGCTGTTAGGAATAATCCCAACAGAGCCCACAATTATTTTTAGGATTTTAGAAAGTGCCTAAGTGTTTTTAATAAAGCCCTAAACCTACAGAAAAAAATAGAAAAAGAAAACAGAAAGGGAAAACTTACCTGGCGCCACCCACCAGGCCCACCTGCCGGCCCAGCCCAGCCACCGCGCCAGCGAGCAACTTGGCTTGGCCAGGCAGGCAGCCAGGTGCTCGACGGCGAGCACCGCATGCGCGCCACGCAGCTTCCGGCGCCTCGCCGCTCCCCTCGTCGCGCTGTCGACGTGCGACGAACTCCCTCTCTCTCCCCGACCTCGCAGACACCGCACTTTCCCCCTGGCTCCTCTCCCTCGCACTCCCTCGCCATGGCCGATGCAGCCGGCGCCGTTCCGCCACCATAGTCGCGTCCAACGCCGTCCCCGTGCTGCACCACCGTGTCCACTCGCTCCGCCGTCGTCGACTGCTTCGAACAGGCCGCGCCCCAAGCACTCACACACTCTGCAACACCTCCATCGACCTCGCCTTCGTCAGCCACTGTCGGAGATCCCTTTCGACGTCGCCGCCGCCTCAGCTCGTCCCCGACCGCGCCGTCTGGCTCTACGTGACCACCGTGAGCTGCTGCACCTCCCCATCCTCTCCGTTTGCCTCCTCATGCACCATAGCAACTGCACGAAGCTCACCCGCACGCACCGCCGCGGTGCTCGTCGCCGACGTGACTCCGGTCAACCACCGGCCACGCCACCCTTTCTAACAACCTTACCGCATCCCCAGGAGCTCAACGACCCACTCAACGCACCTCGCCGTGCCCCGTAGCCTTGGGCTCACTTCCACCCGACTCCGGCGACCGCAAAGCTCGTCGCCGGCGACGTTTCCGGCCGCCCCGAGTCCAACCACTGCCACCAAACGCCGCGGCTTGCTCTCAGCTACGCGTAGATGCTCTCCGCCGCTCGTTTGGTTGCCGGAATGCACAAATGCACTCTCACCGCCGCGTCTAGCCTCGCCGGCGGCTAAACACCGGTGAGTTGACCGTTGACGTTGACTGGGTGGGCCCAGGTTGACTCCCCTGAGTCAATGACAAGTGCCCCCCTACTAATTATCCAGATTAGTTTCTAACCAAAAACAATTAGTTAAATTAACTACTGACACGCGGGACCCACTGGTCAGTTTGACCTGGACGACCCCGTTGACCCTGACGTCACTCTGACGCAATGCTGACGCAGTAATTAAATTACTGGAATTATTTCTACACAGGAAATTCCAGAAATTAGTCCGAACTTCAAAAATTCATATAAATTAATCTGTAACTCCAAATGCAAAGATTTATATATGAAATTTGATCGTAAAAATTCAATCTATCCATTGGAACTGGTTTCATGCATGTCAGAACAAGTTAACCTTGCTGTTTAAGCAATACAAGATGATGCACTTAAATGACTATGTTAAATGATCTAACACTTGAACCTTTGGTTCAAATAAGCACTTTCCTTTCTGTTTTAGCTTGCATTAGGCCAAGACACATTCATATTGCCATGTCATAGCATGCATCATATTGTTGCATATCGTCATGTGTTGATTGTGTTCAGATGTGTTCTTCGTGGTAGGTTCTGCCTCCGAGGATATTCACGAGTATCCAACTGAAGGGCAGTATCCCGCTACTACTCCATCAGGCAAGCAACCCATTGATCATTCCGATACAAACCCATGTTCTCGCTTCTGCTCTCGTTTACTGCATTAAGACAACGTGATTCAAACTGCTGTGTGTTGCGGTAGTTGAACCCACTTCCTTTGCATGACCTGTCATTGCCACAGTAACTAGATGAAACCCACTAGCATGTGTAGGAGTTGATTGAGCCATATGTGTGTGTTTCCTACCATGCTATGCTTGCTATGCTTAGAGTTGTGTCAGGTCTGGCTCATCGGGATGATGAACTAGACTGAAAGGTTGTGTCGTTGCCGAGAGTGTGAAAGTGTTGAATACGATTGGGTAAAGGAATCGATGAGAGGCCATGAAGGAGTACATGGTGGGTTGTTTCATTGAGGCCGTCCCTAAGAACTGAGATCTGTGTGTGTGATTTAAGATTCAGCTACTACCACACATTGGGATCCTTAATTGACTCTCTCGACTTATTAACCACTCTTGTCTTCCAGGAGTCGCAAAGTAGTTTCTGGTGTTTGTAGTATGCTGGGGGCCGCACGCAGCGCTGACCATAGGGGTGGGCTATGTTGCGGTAGGCACGTGGCACGGTGTACCGATTCACCCATTTGGTGTCTCGGGAACCCTGCACACATCGTTTGGGGCTGTTAGTGGAAACCTCGGCCGGACTCCCTGCGGATGGAACCCGAATAGGCGATAAACCTGGACTAAGGACTCGTGTGTTTAGTCAGGTCGTGGCCGACACCCTCGCTGGGCTTCCGCTTGAAGGTTGCCGAGTACATGTCGTGTAAACGGCTATAAGTGGTGAGAGCATGTGTGAAGAAGTACACCCCTGCAGGGTATAAAACTATTCGAATAGTCGCGTCCGCGGTAAAGGACTACTTGGTCACCTATGTAGTTCATAGATAAGTAAATGGATACTACTAAAAGCCTCAAGATAAGTGTGAGTACCGCGGATGGCCCTCTCGTGGGTTGGCGAGAGAGGATCCACGGTGGAGTATTGTGTTGGTGCTAGTGGACTCGTGTGCGAAAAATGTTTTACAAGTTGTGTCTATCGCAGGATAGTTTAGCCAAGGGTCAAAGCTGGCTTGCTGCAATAACTCCACTACCTTCTTGAGAATGTGCATGTATTGTAGGATTCTGTTGTAAGACTTGTTGAGTACCTTCGTACTCTTGTTGCTTTAATCAATGTTTTCAGACGACAACACCAACCCCTCCGATGGGTTCTATGTAGACCTCGACGTTGACGAGTGACTTATCACCCAGGTGGTGATCCAAGACTTGTGAAGGGTCGATGTAGATAGACAGGCTTCGTCAAGCCTTCTTTCTTTCTAGTGTCTGTACTCAGACTACTTTGCTTCCGCATGTGCTTGTATGTTTGTATGACTTGAGTGTCGGGTCATGTGACCCCTACCTGTATGGATGATATGTATGGCTCTTCAGAGCCCCTTAAATAATGTACTTGAGTTGTAGAGTTTTGTTGTGATGCCATGTTGTATTTACTCATATCGGGCATATTGTGTGTATGATTGAAATGCTTGGTATGAGTGGGATCCGACTATCTAGTTGTCTATCCTTGGCAGCCTATCATATGGGGAAATGTAGTCTAGTGCTTCTGAGCAATAGTAGTCCGCTGCAGCCCGGTTCACCGGAGTCCTGCTAGCCCAGCACTACTGCTTGGAACACTTGACTGGTCGGCATGTGATTCACTTGTTCCTATGTCTGTCCCTTCGGGGAAATGTCACGCGGTGACTTCCGGAGTCCTGCCTAGCCTGCTACAGCCCGGGTTACCAGAGTCCTGTTAGCCCAGCGCTACAGCCCGGAATCACACGTTGTTGACCGACATGCTCGATGTGATTCATGTATGCCTGTCCTCATAGGTTAGCGCCGCTTTGGGTTCAAGACTAGCCATGTCGGCCCGGGTTCTCTGTCATATGGATGCTAGCGACACTATCATATACGTGAGCCAAAAGGCGCAAACGGTCCCGGGCCAGGTAAGGTGGCACCCGTGGGAATACCGTGCGTGAGGCCGCAAAGTGATATGATGTGTTACATGCTAGATCGATGTGACTTAGGATCGGGGTCCTGACAGCGTTGGCAGCAGAGCCGGACTGCCTGTTGGTTCGCTAAGCCAAACTGGTCGATGTCGAGTCTAGAAATGCTTTAGTTATATGCAGGGGAATTGATTGTGGGAGGGAACGTAAGGCTCTTTTTACTCCTTTACCTTATGCCCTCTGTCTTGAGTCATTCTCTTCTCATTCTACGTGGGTTAAGGACTAGGCTCTCTTCTATCTATCAGGTTCACGTGTTACTAATCCGTAGTAACTTATAGGATTGTTGGTTACAACCCAGTTCAGTTTCTACTAAAATTTAGTATGTTTCCAGTTGAACCGGAACCTTGATATGATGGTTGTTGAGTGGTTTTGCAACTGTTGTGGATGTCTCATCTCCTTTTCTGAGCATTTACAGCCGTTATGCTGTCCAAATTCTCCTAGAAAATTCTAATGCCTTTGCATTTTTTTTGTGCTTCCAGATGGCCACTCGTTCCTAGAACCAAGTGGTTCGTCTGACCCGTTGCATTGATGTTTGTGGTCACACAGCCATGTTGGTTCGAGTGATGGTCGAGACAGGTTACCGATGGTATCCTGAATATACCGTCGAGGAGCAGTTTAGAGACTTTAATCAGAGCCAGTATCTGTGCATGGTCAGGATATATCCATCTTATCCCGGAGCTACTGAACCGCTCCACTGTTCGTATGGACTTGGGATTACTATTGGGATGTTCGTGCAGGATGCAGCCTACTCGATGATGACTATCATTCGAGCCAGGACTGCCTTGCTGAGCAACACCGATTTCCGCTACATGCCAACATCCCTCCCTGGGGCGCATGGTTACCTTCAGGGTATGTACAGCGATGCATCCCATGAGGACTCACTCCTCCGCACCACTACTGAGATGTTGGAAGACAAGGACCATGAAAATCAGGCCTTGCGTATGGATCTCTTTAATGCTCGTTCTGATCACTGGGCCACTTTGACTCGGTTTGCCCCTACAGTGCAAGCCGGATACATGGACATGAGGGACTTGTATCCTGTGCGGGCTGGTCTGCCAGATTTCATGGAGTGGCGTGAGGTGGGAGGCATCACCCCTCCTCGTGGACCTCGTGTGCTGCCGTTTGTTGGACCAAGGCCAGACCCAAGTCCCTATGGTCCACAGGCTCCACAGGACCGTCTGTTCCCAGATGATCATGTTCCGCTTCCAGGCCTGGGTGGTGACTTCTATGAGGATTACTATGGAGCTGTCTGAGCTAGTAGTAGTTTCGCTAGTATTTTAATAGGTGTATGTCCACTGTCCTGCGTGACTCGTGGAATATGACTTAGTGTATATCCATTCCGGAGGTGTAGAAAAATAATGTATAGGAGCTTGGAATGCCTCCGATGAGATGTAACGTCTTTCATCATAGTTGTACTTTAGCCTGGGCTTGTACTAAACTATGTATGGTGTGTATGACTGTTGGTTAATATATGGCAGTTTCTATATTACCATGTCATACGGATGATCATCTCTGCATTCTTTGTCATCCATTACATTCTGCACTTCTTTGCCCAGATTTTGCCATCCTTGTCTAAACCATTGTCTTGTTTTCATAGGATGGTCAACACCCGCAGCAACCCTGCTGCTCCGGAGCAGGGTGAAGCTAGCGCAGCTAGGGATGAAAATCTGCCTCAACCGCCTTCTCTGGCCGAAGTGATGCTGGAGGTAGAACGAAACAAGCGTGAGACTAACCGCTTGCTGGAGCGGATTGAGCAGAATACTGCACGCCAGCCAAGAGACAACCCGGTGTCCATCAATGACTTTGTCAAGCTGTATCCACCGAAGTTTAACCATTCCGTCGAGCCTCTCGACGCGGATGACTGGCTTCGCAGCATCGCCCACAAGCTACGTTCTGCCAACGTAGCCGAAGATGATAAAGTTACCTTTGCTGCTTATCACCTCGAAGGCCCTGCTAGCCTTTGGTAGGAAAATTATGAAGCTATGTGCCCGGTCGGCCAAATCACTACTTGGGCTGAGTTCAGTGCTGCTTTTCGTGAGCATCACATCCCGGAAGGTCTCATGGATAGCAAAAGGGAGGAGTTCTGCAACTTCACCCAGGGTAGACTGACTGTGGATGCATACAGTCGCGAGTTTGGGAATCTAGCACGTTATGCTCCCGAAGAGGTATCCACTGACGCCAAGAAGCAGGCAAGGTTCCGCAAGGGACTTAGCCCCGAGCTTCGCCGTGATCTTCGTCTGCACGATTTCACCTCCTTTCCGAAGTTAGTCAACAAGGCCATCAGTGCTGAGACAGGGCAGACTG
Organism: Aegilops umbellulata; assembly: GCA_032464435.1. NCBI lineage: Eukaryota > Viridiplantae > Streptophyta > Magnoliopsida > Poales > Poaceae > Aegilops > Aegilops umbellulata. Next base: position 106,028,709 of record CP136055.1, read on the forward strand.
ACTTTGAAGCTTCACGCAAACACTCCCGTGACTTTGGATCTTCATATGGCTCTGGATCTCAGAAGCGCCGGGTCTGGATCCCAAACACCGCGGTGCCATCCAGTTTCACTCTGAGGCCATCCTTTGAGGCGCCTCGCCCCAACCAGCAGTTTGTACCGCCCAAGACTTATGGTGGCCCCGCTGCTAATGCTGCTCCACGCCCCAATATGATAACTTGCTTCAAGTGTGGAGAGACGGGTCACTACATCCGCGAGTGTCCCAGAACAACCCCAACCAGTTCGGAAAGTCTGTTGGCCGTGGCAAGCCAGCAGGAAAGGTGCTCTACACCAAGCCGGCCACCACTGCTCGTGGCCATGTCAACTACGTCTCAGCTGAGGAGACTCAGGAAGACCCCAACGTTGTTCTCGGTACACTCCTTGTTAATTGCCATCCGGCAACTGTTCTCTTTGATACTGGAGCATCTCATTCATTTATTTCCGAGAGCTATGCTCGATTGCACAACACCACATTTTGTGACATGCCCACCTCCATGGTAATTCAAACCCCCGGTTCTAAGTGGCAAACCTCTAGAATCAGCCATGGAAATGAAATTCTTGTCGACAGATTGGTCTTCCTTGCATCTTTAATAGCTCTCAAGTCCTCAGACATAAACATCATCTTGGGTATGGACTGGATGTCAGCCCATTACGCTAAGATTGATTGCTCTACTAGAACTGTTCAACTCACCCATCCATCGGGCAAGACAGTCAATGTTTTGACCCGAGTGTCTGAGCGACAGCTCTACTCTCTAAGTGCCAACCCCCTTCCAGACCTTGAAGATATTCCGGTAGTCCGTGACTTCCCGGATGTTTTTCTAGAGGAGCTGCCAGGTGTTCCACCTGACAGAGATGTCGAGTTCGTGATAGATCTTGTTCCAGGAACCGTCCCAATCTCTAGAAGACCTTATAAGATGGCACCCCTAGAACTAGCCGAGCTTAAGAAACAACTCGATGAGTCCTTGCAAAAGGGTTTCATCCGTCCTAGTTCCTCTCCATGGTCTTGCCCCATCCTTTTCGTCAAGAAGAAGGATGGAACGGATCGGATGGTTGTAGATTACCGACCTGTCAATCTGGTCACTATCAAGAACAAGTATCCGCTCCCCAGGATCAACGATCTGTATGATCAGCTCGCTGGATCCTCAGTCTTTTCCAAGATGGATTTGAGGTTGGTTACCATCAAATCAAAATCAAGAACGGGGACATTCCTAAAACGGCCTTTGTTACTCGTTATGGCCAATACGAGTACACCGTCATGTCCTTCGGTTTAACCAATGCTCCATCCACCTTCTCTCGGTTAATGAACTCGATCTTCATGGAGTATTTGGATAAATTCGTCGTGGTATACCTCGATGATATACTCATCTACTCCAAGAATGAGGAAGAACATGCCGAACATCTAAGGCTAGTATTGATGAAACTTCGAGAGCATTGCCTTTATGCCAAATTCTCCAAGTGTGAATTTTGGTTGCCAGAAGTGACCTATCTCGGCCATGTAATCTCTGGTAAGGGCATTGCTGTCAATCCCAAGCGAGTTAAAGCCGTCCTTGACTGGACTCCACCTGAAACGGTCAAGCAAGTTCGGAGTTTTCTTGGTTTAGCGAGCTATTGTCGCCACTTCGTCAAGAATTTCTCCAAAGTTACTAAGCCTCTAACTGAACTCCTCAAGAAAGATAAAAAGTTTGAGTGGACCCCACAGTGCGAGTTCAGCTTTCAGGAACTGAAAAGACGCCTAACATCTGCTCCCGTACTGGTACCACCAGATTTTTCTAAGGACTTTGTTATCTATTGCGACGCCTCGCGACAAGGACTAGGTTGCATACTCATGCAAGATCGTCATGTGATTACTTACGCCTCTCGACAGTTGCGACCACATGAGGATAACTATCCCACACATGATCTAGAGCTTGCAGCTGTAGTCCATGCACTCAAAACCTGGCGACATTACCTTCTGGTAATCGTTGCGAAATCTACACTGATCACCAAAGTTTGAAATACATCTTCACCCAACCGGATTTGAATCTCAGGCAAAGACGTTGGGTCGAGTTGATCTCGGATTACGACTTAGGAATAACTTACACCCCAGGCAAAGCCAATGTCATGGCTGATGCGCTAAGTCGTAAATCTTATTGTAACAATCTGATGTTACAACAAAGCCAACCACTTCTCCACGAGGAATTTCGTAAGCTTAACCTTCACATTGTTCCTCGAGGATTCCTTTCCACTCTGGTGGCGAAACCCAACCTTACGGATCAAATCATAACCGCTCAGCGGTATGATAGAGGAATATCTCGGATCAAGGAGAACATTGCTAGCGGAGCTGCTAAGTGTTTCTCCATAGATCAGCGAGGTGTTGTTTTCTTTGAGAACCATTTGGTGGTTCCCAAGAAACAACAGCTACGACAATTGATCCTTAAGGAATCTCATGAGTCCCCTCTCACCATTCATCCAGGTAGTACTAAAATGTATCAAGACCTACGCCAGAGGTTTTGGTGGACTAGTATGAAGAGAGAAATCGCTCAATACATTGCTAATTGCGACGTCTATCGTCGCGTTAAAGCAGAGCATCAACGGCCTGCTGGCACCCTGCAACCTTTGGAAATTCTTGAATGGAAATGGGATAAAATCGGTATGGATTTCATTACCGGGTTTCCCAGGACCAAAAGAGGGAATAATGCTATTTTCGTTGTTGTCGATCGTCTTTCCAAAGTAGCCCACTTCTTACCTGTTCGCGAGAGTATAACCGCTAGCCAGCTAGCTGATTTGTACATCTCCCGAATAGTGTCCCTTCATGGTGTTCCTTTGGAAATTAATTCAGACCGTGGAAGTATTTTCACCTCTCGAATTTGGGAAAGTTTCAAAATGCTATGGGAACTCGTCTCTCCTTTAGCACCGCCTTCCATCCCCAATCAAGTGGTCAAGTAGAGCGAGTCAATCAAATTTTGGAGGATACGCTCCAAGCTTCTGTCATCTCTTTCGGTATGAATTGGGAGAAGTGCCTTCCATTCGTCGAGTTTGCTTATAACAATAGTTATCAAGCTAGCTTGGGCAAAGCCCCTTTCGAAGTTCTCTATGGACGAAAATGTCGAACGCCTCTCAACTGGTCAGAAACCAGGGAAAGACAATTCTTTGGCCCGGATATGATCCAGGAAGCAGAAGAGCAGGTTCGCGTTATTCGTGAGAAGTTGAAAACAGCCCAATCTCGACAAAAGAGTCAGTATGACCGCAAGCATAAGCCTATGGCTTATGAAGTTGGCGAGATGGCTTACCTTCGGGTTACACCTTTAAAGGGAACCCATCGATTCGGTATCAAAGGCAAGTTGGCCCCTCGTTACATTGGACCCTTTCGCATTCTCGCCAAACGAGGGGAAGTTGCCTACCAATTGGAACTACCTCCGCATCTCTCCAGAGTTCATGATGTCTTCCACGTTTCTCAACTCAGGCGTTGCTTCTCGGATCCTATCCGTGGAGTGGACCATGAAATGCTGGATCTCCAAGATAACCTCACATATTGAGAGTATCCCGTTCGGATCCTTGATCAAGCTGAGCGTACCACTCGACGCCAGAACATCAAGTTTCTCAAAGTTCAATGGTCGCACCATTCCGAGCAAGAAGCTACTTGGGATAGGGAGGATCGTCTTCGACTCGAGTACCCCACCTTCTTTCCGATGGATCCTAAATCTCGGGACGAGATTCTTTCGAGTGGGGGTGAGTTGTCACATCCTAGCTAGACCATGCATTAGAGTGTTGCATCATGTCTTCATTGAACAGGAACTTGAAATGGGGAAGGCAGAACCCCCAGCACCCCCCCTGAAATCAACTAGGGTTTACTAAAAATATTTTCAATGAACCTGAAATGCCCTTCTAAAATGTTCACCCTCTTTGTCTTGGGTTAGAACCCTTGGCAAAATTGGTGCACAATTTTCTAGGTCATGAGAAGGTCACTGAATTAAATCATATGTATGTTGCCTTTGGATATTTAAATACTAATAAATATTTTAAATGTTCAAACAATTCTAGATTTAAGTGAGTGTTGTTAGGAATAATCCCAACAGAGCCCACAATTATTTTCAGGATTTTGGAAAGTGCCTAAGTATTTTTAATAAAGCCCTAAACCTACAGAAAAAAATAGAAAAAGAAAACAGAAAGGGAAAACTTACCTGGCGCCACCCACCAGGCCCACCTGCCGGCCTAGCCCAGCCACCGCGCCAGCGAGCAGCTTGGCTTGGCCAGGCAGGCAGCCAGGTGCTCGACGGCGAGCACCGCATGCGCGCCATGCAGCTGCCGCCGCCTCGCCGCTCCCCTCCTCGCGCTGTCGACGTGGGACGAACTCCCTCTCTCTCCCCGACCTCGCAGACACCGCACTTTCCCCCTGGCTCCTCTCCCTCGCACTCCCTCGCAATGGCCGACGCTGCCGTCGCCGTTCCGCCACCGTAGTCGCGTCCAACGCTGTCCCCGTGCTGCACCACCGTGTCCACTCGCTCCGCCGTTGTCGACTGCTTCGAACAGGCCGAGCCCTGAGCGCTCACACGCTCTGCAACACCTCCATCGACCTCGCCTTCGTCAGCCACCGCCGGAGATCCCTTTCGACGTCGCCGCCGCCTCAGCTCGTCCCCGACCGCGCCGTCTGGCTCTACGTGACCGCCGTGAGCTGCTGCACCTCCCCATCCTCTCCGTTTGCCTCCTCGTGCACCATACCAACTGCACGAAGCTCACCCGCACGCACCGCCGCGGAGCTCGTCGCCGACGTGACTCCGGCCAACCACCGGCCACGCCACCCTGTCTAACAGCCTTACCGCATCCCCAGGAGCTCAACGCCCCACTCCACGCACCTCGCCGTGTCCCGTAGCCTCGGGATCACTTCCACCCGACTCCGGCGACCGCAAAGCTCGTCGCCGACGACGTTTCCGGCCGCCCCGAGTCCAACCACTGCCGCCAAACGCCGCGGCTTGCTCTCAGCTACGCGTAGATGCTCTCCGCTGCTCGTTTGGTCGCCGGAATGCACAAATGCACTCTCACTGCGACATCTGGCCTCGCCGGCGGCTAAACGCCGGCGAGTTGACCATTGACGTTGACTGGGTGGGCCCAGGTTGACTCCCCTGAGTCAATGACAAGTGGGCCCCCCCGCTAATTATCCAGATTAGTTTCTAACCAAAAACAATTAGTTAAATTAACTACTGACACGCGGGACCCACTGGTCAGTTTGACCTGGACGACCCCGTTGACCCTGACGTCACTCTGACGCAATGCTGACGCAGTAATTAAATTACTGGAATTATTTCTATACAGGAAATTCCAGAAATTAGTCCAAACTTCAAAAATTCATAGAAATTAATCTGTAACTCCAAATGCAAAGATTTATATATGAAATTTGATTAGAAAAATTCAATCTATCCATTGGAACAGGTTTCATGCATGTCAGAGCAAGTTCACCTTGCTGTTTAAGCAATACAAGATGATGCACTTAAATGACTATGTTAAATGATCTAACACTTGAACCTTTGGTTCAAATAAGCACTTTCCTTTCTGTTTTAGCTTGCATTAGGCCAAGACACATTCATATTGCCATGTCATAGCATGCATCATATTGTTGCATATCGTCATGTGTTGATTGTGTTCCGATGTGTTCTTCATGGTAGGTTCTGCCTCCGAGGATATTCACGAGTATCCAACTGAAGGGCAGTATCCCGCTACCACTCCATCAGGCAAGCAACACATTGATCATTCCGATACAAACCCATGTTCTCGCTTCTGCTCTCGTTTACTGCATTAAGACAACGCGATTCAAACTGCTGTGTGTTGCGGTAGTTGAACCCACTTCCTTTGCATGACCTGTCATTGCCACAGTAACTAGATGAAACCCACTAGCATGTGTAGGAGTTGATTGAGCCATATGTGTGTGTTTCCTACCATGCTATGCTTGCTATGCTTAGAGTTGTGTCAGGTCTGGCTCATCGGGATGATGAACTAGAGTGAAAGGTTGTGTCGTTGCCGAGAGTGTGAAAGTGTTGAATACGATTTGGTAAAGGAATCGATGAGAGGCCATGTAGGAGTACATGGTGGGTTGTTTCATTGAGGCCGTCCCTAAGAACTGAGATCTGTGTGTGTGATTTAAGATTCAGCTACTACCACACATTGGGATCCTTAATTGTCTCTCTCGACTTATTAACCACTCTTGTCCTCTGTCCGGGAGTCGCAAAGTAGTTTCTGGTGTTTGTAGTATGCTGGGGGCCGCACGCAGCGCTGACCATAGGGGTGGGCTGTGTTGCGGTAGGCACGTGGCTCGGTGTACCGATTCGCCCGTTTGGTGTCTCGGGAACCCTGCACACATTGTTCGGGGCCGTTAGTGGAAACCTCGGCCGGACTCCCTGCGGATGGAACCCGAATAGGCGATAAACCTGGACTAGGGACTCGTGTGTTTAGTCAGGTCGTGGCCGACACCCTCGCTGGGCTTCCGCTTGAAGGTTGCCGAGTACATGTCGTGTAAACGACGATAAGTGGTGAGAGCGTGTGTGAAGAAGTACACCCCTGCAGGGTATAAAACTATTCGAATAGCCGCGTCCGCGGTAAAGGACTACTTGGTCACCTATGTAGTTCATAGATAAGTAAATGGATACTACTAAAAGCCTCAAGGTAAGTGTGAGTACCGCGGATGGCCCTCTCGTGGGTTGGCGAGAGAGGATCCACGGTGGAGTATTGTGTTGGTGCTAGTGGACTCGTGTGCGAAAAATGTTTTACAAGTTGTGTCTATCGCAGGATAGTTTAGCCAAGGGTCAAAGCTGGCTTGCTGCAATAACTCCACTACCTTCTTGAGAATGTGCATGTATTGTAGGATTCTGTTGTAAGACTTGTTGAGTACCTTCGTACTCTTGTTGCTTTAATCAATGTTTTCAGACGACAACACCAACCCCTCCGATGGGTTCTATGTAGACCTCGACGTTGACGAGTGACTTATCACCCAGGTGGTGAACCAAGACTTGTGAAGGGTCGATGTAGATAGACAGGCTTCGTCAAGCCTTCTTTCTTTCTAGTGTCTGTACTCAGACTACTTTGCTTCCGCATGTGCTTGTATGTTTGTATGACCTGAGTGTCGGGTCATGTGACCCCTACCTGTATGGATGATATGTATGGCTCTTCAGAGCCCCTTAAATAAAGTAGTTGAGTTGTAGAGTTTTGTTGTGATGCCATGTTGTATTTACTCATATCGGGCATATTGTGTGTATGATTGAAATGCTTGGTATGAGTGGGATCCGACTATGTAGTTGTCTATCCTTGGCAGCCTATCATATGGGGAAATGTAGTCTAGTGCTTCTGAGCAATAGTAGTCCGCTGCAACCCGGTTCACCAGAGTCCTGCTAGCCCAGCACTACTGCTTGGAACACTTGACTGGCCGGCATGTGATTCACTTGTTCCTATGTCCGTCCCTTCGGGGAAATGTCACGCGGTGACTTCCGGAGTCCTGCCTAGCCTGCTACAGCCCGAGTTACCAGAGTCCTGTTAGCCCAGCGCTACAGCCTGGAATCACACGTTGTTGACCGACATGCTCGATGTGATTCATGTATGCCTGTCCTCATAGGTTAGCGCCGCTTTGGGTTCACGACTAGCCATGTAGGCCCGGGTTCTCTGTCATATGGATGCTAGCGACACTATCATATACGTGAGCCAAAAGGCGCAAACGGTCCCGGGCCAGGTAAGGTGGCACCCGTGGGAATACCGTGCGTGAGGCCGCAAAGTGATATGATGTGTTACATGCTAGATCGATGTGACTTAGGATCGGGGTCCTGACAGCGTGGCACCAGGCAGAATATCCTCTTCCATAGCGCGAAATGAGCCTCAACACCCAAAAATAACTCGCAAAGGGCGACGAAGCCCGCAATATGCATTATAGATGCAGGCGTGAGATTGTGCAGTTGGAGGCCATAGAACTCCGGAAGCCCACGGAGAAATGGATGAATTGGAAATCCCAGTCCCCTTATTAGATAAGGGACAAGGCACACACGCTCTCCTTTGGATGGATTGGGGGTGCCCTCCGCTTGTTTTCCGCCATTATAGGTGGCAAGTCCGGCTCGGACCGGGACCATATAGGCCTGAGCGAGAAATCCCTTGGCCTGAAGCGACACTAACACGCTGTGCAGGATGGAGCAACTCTCCCAGTCTCAAGGTTTAGGACTGGAAGGGCGAGAGGAGGAGCTGCGACGGCTAGCCATGTTGGAATGGACCTTTGCTGGAGGCGCTTTGATGATTACTCGCGGAGAGGAGAAGGTGTGGTTTGGATCTTAATCCCCATCCCATTAAATAGGCGGCTCGTTTATGTGGCTAGGGGTGTGGATGTAAAAACGCCCCAGCTTTTCGCAATCGTTTGACACGTGGAAGACGACCATTATTGGGCGTGGAAGCCAAGGAGCGCTACATTAAAAAAATCGGACATTATTCCTATAGGTACACAAAATTTGGAGAAGAACCCGCCTTGCAATGCCGAAGACAATCTGCGCGCCGGACTCGTCGTCATTGAAGCCTGGTTCGGGGGCTACTGAGGGAGTCCTGGATTAGGGAGTGTTCGGATAGCCGGACAATACCTTCAGCCGGACTCCTGGACTATGAAGATACAAGATTGAAGACTTCGTCCCGTGTCCGGATGGGACTTTCCTTGGCGTGGAAGGCAAGCTTGGCGATGCGGATATTCAAGATCTCCTACCATTGTAACCGACTTTGTGTAACCCTAACCCTATCCGGTGTCTATATAAACCGGAGGGTTTTAGTCCGTAGGACAACTTCATCATACAACAATCATACCATAGGCTAGCTTCTAGGGTTTGGCCTCCTTGATCTCGTGGTAGATCTACTCTTGTACTACCCATATCATCAATATTAATCAAGCAGGAGTAGGGTTTTACCTCCATCGAGAGGGCCCGAACCTGGGTAAACTTCGTGTCCCTTGTCTCCTGTTACCATCCGGCCTAGACGCACAGTTCGGGACCCCCTACCCGAGATCCGCCGGTTTTGACACCGACAGGTTGTCTCAGTGTCTTCAGTATAGTTTTTATCAGCTTTCTTGGAGACCAACAGGGATGTCTCACTATCTTGAACCTTATCTACATTACTTCCTTCTCCATTGCATAACAGGGTACTCTTCTCCAATATTTTATCCGCTTTCTAAAAGAGAAACAAACAAACACATCTCAGGTTTACAATGTAGTATATGAAACTCATTTTGGTAAACCAGTTCAGTAGTAAGGTGGACAGGATAACACCATGAAACAAACATATATCTATGTAGTATGGTCACTGTATGGTCTATATCATTTGAGTTTATGTTGTCAAATCAAGATAGATACAGTTTGAATCATATCTATTTAAGACAAAGCAGCATAGACAGAATATAAGTGTGGGAAACTACACAACAATAACAACACTTGTAATGTGCATGGCATGAGAACATAATTGTTTATTCAATTGAAACTAAAATCAACATAGAGCAAGTTACAACAGCAAACAGCCAAACACATTGAAGAAACAGGTTTAAAACATACCTGTTGCGCCATTGGAGTTTCAGTTGCATCCTTCAAATTTGAAATTAGTTGGTATCAGTAAATACAGTGATGCAAGAGCAAAGTTGTATGAACCATAGCTACGGAACCTGACCTGAGAACAATTCTTCTTCTACTTTAAGCGTTGACTTCGGGTTCGGAGTGGTGGTCCTCGTGATTTGGGCACTGTAGTTGCCTTACTATCTGCTCGTGTTTGGGTGCTCTTTGGTGGAGACGGTGCTGTGTCAACGAGAACTGGGTGTCTATCTGCTGTGGTTGGGGTTATAAGGGGTGTAGCTCGTTCTCTGTCCAACCGGGTAGAGGTACAATCTGCATGAGTGTGGGTTATTGTGTTGGGGTTGGTTCTTGGGCAAGTACAACCATGGTTCTATCTGCATCGACAGGTAGCACGATCTTTTCTAAAGACCGTGTTTCTACTCCCACGGATACTGCCATCACTCCCTCCAATTGAAATGGCTTATAAACAACAAAAGTAATTGAATGTACAGACATTGTAAGATAGACAGGTGCAATGGATAGTAGGGAAGAAAATAGGTCATGAAATAATTCACATTTATGTTGTCTAAGCAAACAGAATAGCAGGACAAAATTTCACATATATGATGGCTAATTAAACAGGATATCATGACACAATTTCACATGTATGATGGCTAACTAAACAGGATAGAATGACATACTTCAAAATATGATGACTATGTAAATAGGATGACATGATATAACTATACGATGTGTCTATTAAAGTGGTTGGCATGCCATAAATCCCAAACATGCCGTCGGTGGAAACATGATGGCATGATATAATTCACGAATAGAATGACATAATTTAAAATATGATGACTATGTAAACAGGATGAGATGATATAACTATATTATGTCTTTAGAAAATGGGTTGGCATGCCATAATTCAGATACATGCTATCTATGTAAACATCATGGCATGACATAATTCAAATATATGATTTATATACTAAGGAAGTGAGAAGAGGGCAATCGCATATATGATGTGTCAACTAAGGATATGGCATTCAATATTGTGTATATGATGTAAGAACAAAGCATTGCAATACAACATATGCATTATATGAGTAATATAACCCTGCCAAGTTTGAGCATACACCTCAGGGGGATAATAGGACTGGTCATCTGCCTATGAATCCTCCTCTGAAGAGCTATCTGTAACCAGCAAGCTATCTGCTTTAGCAGGTAGCATTTCTGCTCTGAAGACCTTGTTTTCACTCCAGATTTCTCCATCACCAATTCAAATGGCCGATGCACAAGAAGAGCAGTTGAATATACAAACATTGTCGACAAAAGCAATGAGAAATACAAAAAAAAGACGGCATGATATAATTCACATATATGACGCTTGCCTAAACAGCATGGCATTGCATAATTCACATACATAATGCCTTGTAACAAGATAACATTGCATAATTCACATATATAATGTCTTGCAACAAGATGGCATTGCATAATTCACATATATGGTAATTAGACACTAAACAGGTGGCATTCACACAAAGCATGTCTAAACTAAGCAAATGACATAGCAATGCAAGATACCATACGCACGATATGAGCAACATAACCCTGCCAAGTTAGGGCATGCACCTCGGGGGGGGGGGGAATATGACTGGTCATCTGTCTCTGAATCCTCCTCTGAGGAGCTATCGGTAACCAACAAGACACGCGCTTTGTCAGATAGCATTGTCTACTCTGAAGACCTTGTTTCCATTCCAGAGTATTCCATGACCGTGCCGAATGGCTGACGCACAGGAAGAGTAATTGAATGTACTAAAATTGTTGACAAATTTAACACGTAATAAAAAAATGATGGCATGATATAATTCACATATAAGATGACTGGCTAACGAGGGTGGCATTGCAAAATTCACATATATGATGCCTGGCTAGACAAGATGGCATTGCATGATTCACATATACGATAAAGAAACTAAACAGATGGCATTGACACAAAGCATGTCTAAACTAAGCAGATGACATCTTTAATGTATACAGTAAGCAATGCAAGGCACCATATGCATGATATTACCAACATCAGCATGCCAAGTTAGAGCGAAGACCTCATGGGGTAAATAGGAGTGGTTTTCTCCTTCTGAATCCCCCTCAGAACAGTTATCTTCCTCTTGATTATGATCCAAAATGGGTGGAGGGGGGCTGCCTTTGCGCCCACCATGGAACGACGTCTGCATGAAATTTTATTGCCACGCAAGGCTCGTCTCTTTTGCTCTACATGATCAGTTCATTGTGTACAATAACTGGCATGCATAGGAATAAAACATAGTGAGATTATGTAATGAGTGCATGCACAAATCCAGAGTGATGGTAGCAAACTATGGATAGACCCAAAACCAATGATAACAGGTAGATAATAGCTTTAGTTAAAAAATACAGATAATAGCTCCTTTAATGTTTGTTTGCACCCAACATGAAACTCATAGTAGACATCGGAGATTAACCAGATAGTAGACAGATAGTACTGATTGCTGCCCCAATATGTACCCCACAACCATTTAAAAACTCAAGTTTCAGCATTAGTTTGGACCTGACTCGGAGTCTAATAGGTGAACACGACGATAATGTAGCATGTCATCATATTAAGCGACGCATAACGTATGCAGACACATAAGAGTGTGACCTCTCTTGCGGACCCGTGTAGTCCTCAAGGTCATCTACTCAGTTGATGATGGTAATGCAGTTGCCGTGGCTGCCGGCGACGGGGAAGAAGATCTGAGGTGGCAAAAGACAGTCAGGAGAGCAGATCCCTGCTGTGGTGAACCCTTCCGTCGTTGGAGCAGCTGAGCTGGGGTGGAACACAGCGCCGCAGGAGCAGCACAAACCACACAAGGTTTTCTTTGACACATATCTGTAACCGAAGTAATTGAGTAAGGGCTTGTTTGAATTTGAGGATTCTAACAATGCAGGGATAGGAAATAGACAGGAATAGGATAGGAATGCACGTGCAAAACAGAGAATTTAAAACACAGGATTTCTGCCAATCTGGGTGTTTGATTCACAACAATTGGAAGATCACAAGATGCAAAAAAGCATGGTGAGATTAAGTCAAACCACAAGAAAATGTACGGTTATAATGGTATTATGCTACTTTCTCTTAGTCTTGTGCTTGATGAATAGGAATATGAAAAGGAGGAGAAGTGGAAATTAGAATTCCTATGGTTTTTCATTCAAGGAGACACTAAAGGAACAAATCCTACAGTTTTCCTTTGCTCCATTCCTTTGCACCAAATCCATAAAAAGTAGTACCATAGGAAACTTTCCAATTCCGATGTTTTTCATTCACTTTTCCTTTCAAGCACTGGCGATTCTAGTAGGCAGGCTTGAGCAAGGAAAATCCTACACTAAAAAATGTTTTTGTGCTACTTCTATTACTTTGGACCCAGGCCACTGCCATACGAGCTCAACTCCCAGGCCCATCGACAAATGCACAGCTCAAACGCGCAGAGATAAATAATGATGGTGTTCAAGAGAGTCCATCACGGATAGCAAAGTTGCCTCGTACCTCACTGATTGTCATATAGAGTATTTCCCATTACTACGAGTGCTTAGTGGACAATATATACAACATGTAGAGTAAAAAAGAGATGCAACAAGTGTACAACCTCTTTGGCGAAGCCATGTCGATCTCAGCGTGATTGGGTTGGCCGGTGAGGATGCTCCGGCTGACTTGGCTGTCGGAGGAGGGGAAGAAGATCTTAGGTGTCTGGAGATGGAGCCCGAGGTACTGCTTCGCTGTGATGGAGGGTTTCGTCGTTGGAGCAGCTCCAGTGAGTTGTACGACGCCGAGGCTGAAGCAGGACAAGTGAGACAACGGACAACGTTAACCTAAGTGGAATTCTAATAGCATCTCCAATACATGACGTAAAATACATAACCACAAAGTGCTAGATGTAAAATACATCAGCCGCTCATCTCTGAACTTAATTGTCGAAATTGAACTTAACTGTCGAAACTGAACTTAACTGTCGAAACTGAACTTAACTGTCGAAACTGAATTTTGCTATCGAAACTGAATTTCGCTGTCGAAACTGAAGGCACTAGCAAGGTGAGGCTACACGTTGGTCGACTGACTTTTTCATCTCTGGTTAGTCGATTTTGCAGCCGTTGGATACGAAATCAAGGGTCTGCCGTTCATCTTCAACCTCCACCCCCCTGAGTCGCCAGCCACCACCGGCCAAACAGCAGCCCCCCGCCGCCTGCGACCGACGGTGCGCCGCCCCACCCGCCCAGAAAACACTCCCCACCGCCAGTCCACCGCCGCCCCGGCCATCCCTCTAGGCCCCCCGTGCCTAGCTTTTTCTTCGGCGATCCCTACGCCACCGCTCCGCCAATGCCCCGCCACCGCCAGCGACCACCGCCCCCATCCTGAACCCAAAGATAGATAATGGGTACCTCTTCGGCGAGCCGCCTCCCCACTGCGGCTGGTTCTTCCTTCACCCTGGCGAGCCCCCCCACCCCATGAAAATCGACTGACCGAAAAGTCGATTCAGTTGACTGAAGTGTAGCTAAATCGGAGCAGCATCGCAAGAAAGAGCAAGAGCAAGAGCAGCAGCGCGAGCAAGAGCAATAGCAAGAGCAGACCAGGTAGGGGACCGAGAGCAAGAGCAGAGCAGCAGCGCGAGCGAGAGCTAAAGCAGCAGCAGCTCCTACTTATGTGGACGTCGCCACCGAGGGAGCGACGTCGTGGAAGAAGTGGCCGACGACGCCGCCGTGGATGGAGCCACGCTGTGTCGGCTTGGGACCAAGTGCCGGCAGCACCGTGAGGTCGAATTAAGAAGAAAATGCGGCGATTAGTGTACAACCTCTTTGGTGGCGCCGATTAGGCCGCAGCTTCATCTGAGGAAACGGTGATGATGATGCTCTTCCGGGGGTGCAGGTGAAGACGGCGGTGTGGGAATGGAGGTGGCGCGAAAGACGAGGGGAACGTCGGGGCAGCTCCTTGGAGGCGGAGGACCGGGTGGCTAAAACGGTGGGACGATGAGATCGACGACGGATCCTCATCCGGTACGGTGGATGAAGAACGTCGAGGTGTTGCTGTGGACGACGTCGTCGGGGAAGAGGCTCCGGCTGGGTGGCGGACGGAGCAGGGTGTGGGGTTTCATTATGGGTTTTCATGGCCTCGGTGTACGAATGGGTGGGCGGATGGGATGGCAGTGGGGAACCATGGCTTAGAGACGCGCTTGTCCGAAATGTGGGGTAAGTTACGGAAGTACCCCCACCGATTTGAGGCGGTTCTTTCGGTTCAGGGGTACCACGGGCATTTTGCGTGTCGGGATTTCACAGGAGGTGGGAGTTTTCGCGCGCGTTGTAATTTCAGAAAAGCAAGGCGCGGGTTGAGATGGAGGGAGTTGCCGGAGCACAACGAGACAAAGATATATCTTAAATATTTCGGTCTAACGTGGCGCGGGTTGAAGAGGCGGGAGTTTCGCAGCACGATAGACAGAGACGCTAGCTTGAATTTTCGGCATAACAAGGCGCGGCTTGAAATTTTGGAAGAACAAGCTTAACGTGTACCCAAAAAAAGACAATTTGCACCTCAGCACGCACAACACACACACAAACACCATTTAGACTAGAGTAAGGTACACGTGCATTGCATGCATGAGATCTGGCAACCAAAATATGAATAAATACCACATTATAGCATGCAAGCTTTGAGTCATATATGCATGATGTAGATGTTCGTTTAATTCTTATAGTTCATTTCATTCAAAATCATCTAGTTTTTATAAGAAAGCTAATCTATTTTAAGATTCATGGAATTGTGTGTTGTAAGACATAAAGTAAAAACAAATAATGGCAAATCATGTAGAAAAACATTTGGGCAATTCTGATACGGAAGATTCTAGAACAAATAAGAAGTGCTTGTGTTTTGATTTTTGTGCATTATGCTTAAGTTCAACCATGGAGTCTTCTAGATTATACATGTGGCAAAATCTGGGGGAATCTAGATGATATCCAACGGCCAGCAGTGCTCAAATTTGCCATCCTTGGACCATCGGATTCTCCTCATGCAACGACCATCTTTCAAAATTAAAGTTACCCGCACACAACATAAAAAATATAAAATATAATATATATAGGGGTATAGATATAGATATGTGATGCGAAAGCGCCCATCATTTCCAATTAGAATAGTGTGTCCATGCACGGATGCGACGTGGCCAAATGATGTCTGCCATCGGTATCTCAAATTCAAATCAGTCTGACCTTGTTATATGTGTATACATTACAACATGCTCATTTGCAAAACCACACCGCGCAGATCTCCGTTATATTCATGCATGCATGGGTTTCAAACATCAGGATCTCTTATTCAAATATTTGAATTCAACTTTACATTGATTATGACCTCACCTATTCTTTTACACCCACACAGTAGTCTTCTCTTTATAAATGTACCACTAACTTTCTCTCGTGCATGCATGCACACACACTACCAGTCGGCATTATCCATTGCACGCATGCAATCTTTTTCTTCAGGTCGGTCTCCCATGAAGGCACACACCCACACACATCCCCCTCTCCATCATATCGGGCATTCTTTATCTCTCACGCGTGCATGCGCAACGATCGATGTTCCTCTATGTATGTGTGTATATAGCTAGGTCTTTCATAGTTTTCCACACAAACCGATCAACCGATATATCCAGTGAGGTCTCACCCTCTTTCCCACATCCACATCGATCAATCTATACCTCTCTATATAGGATTAACATATATAGCTAATACAGCCACATTAATTATATAGCCAACATCCCCCTCTCATGATCCATGTCTTCCGCTTCATCTCTCAGACGCGTGCACAATGGCGAAGACAGGGGGCAGTAAGGGCCCTGCCCCCCTCCCCCCTAACATCAGTATATATCGAGGCTAATATGAATGTGATCATTAGACAATTGCTGCTAAAAATGGTTTAAGTTCATGAATAGACCCTCCTCGTAAAGGATTAACAATTCTTGGCCCCCTAGCTCATTTATTTTTCATGGCTCAGCCACTGCGCGCAACAGCGCACGTGTTCACCCCCTCTCTCTAAATATCGATCTCGCACTTGTGCATTCCTTCATAGTCTCCCTCCACTCGGCCCCTCGCACCATCTTCTTGCCCCCCACTGGATTTTGCCACATGTACAATCTAGCAGACTCCATGGTTGAACTTAAGCATGATGCACAAACCTCAAAACAACAGTGGTTCTCTTTTGTTCTAGAATCTTCCATATCATAACTGCCCAAACTTTTTTTCTAGTTGAATTGCCATTATTTGTTTTTACATTATGCCTTACAACGCACAATTCCATGAATCATAAAATAGATTAAGGGCTTATTTGATCCAAAGGATTCTCAAAGGAATTTTGGAGGATTCTAATCATTAGGAATTTTTCCTATCTTGGTTGTTTGATTCGTAGGATTGTAAACCATAGGAATTTTTCCATATGATTCATTTGTACTAGATTTCATAGGAAACATCCCATCCACTCAAACCTCTTTGAAAGAATTCTGCGTTTTTTCTATGCACAACCAAACACTCGTACAATCCTGAAGAATTTAAGACGACATTCCACTATAATCCCATGTTTTTCCTATTCCCGCATTCTTAGCTTTCTTATAAAAAACTAATTGATTTTGAATGAGATGAACTATAAGAACTAAACGAAGGGCTACATCGGGCATATATGACTCAGAGCTTACATGCTATAGTGTGGTATTTATTCATAATTTGGTTGCAAAATCTGATGCGTGCAATGCACGTGTACCTTACTAGTACTTCGAGTATGTGCAAAACACATAAATTAGAATACCAATGGCACACTTCACCGTGTCTCTCTTATAGTTCATGAAGCCACATGGCACATGTGGAGGCGTTGGCGCGCCCTCCTTGCGTGGATTGATCACAGTGACGTGCTGCTTGTTCCAGAAGAATGTACTCGTCCTCCCTGAGCCATACTGTCGGTACATGCACGAAGCAAAGATGTGGACACACGCCACGCATGCACTCATTCCCTCGCACGCACATGCGGGTACACGGGCGGACGCAATTTTGTACCAAGATCCACCCCATGTGATAATTTGACGCGTGTGAAGTCGTTCACTTCATTGATGGTCAATTAATGCAGCGCATGCAAATTGAGTGGACGTGAGGGCGGAAGAAAGACTTATTACTCCACTGCACGCATGCGGGTAGTTAAATCGTGGGTTGCTAGTAGTACTTCCATTGGTCTCCTTCATATTTTGTGCGAATTTTTGACAGTAACATAATATTTACACATTTGAGCAGTGTAGTACTCGAAATTTATGTTTCGCTAAACTCATCGGGAGCCGTTTCGGGCCTCGAAACCAAAACCATCAAATCTTTACCTTGTTCCCATCACATTCAAAAGCCTGCTCACACCTACTAGTACGTACCAAACCTGAACGTGTTCCCACTATGCAGGTATTAGTACTTGTGCTAGTACTTAGGTTATAAAAAGGGGAACCACATAACCGAAAATTACCCTACCTTTCCTCCTCATAAGTGCTTCTTCTTCGTCCGTCGTTGCCATGGCTGGTGAGCAGAGCTCTAGGTCAAGAACTAGTCATAAAAAGCGAGCGGCAACCAAGGCTGCGGAAAAAAAGAGAGGGCTCGCCGCCACGCAGAGACCTCGCCGCCACGCAGAGACCTCGAAAGATCTCTCACGGGCAGGCGATGGCTCCCAGGAGCGCCCTAGCCGCGGAGGCGAACATGCCGAGCCGGCGGAGCTGGAGTCGTTATCCCTTGACGGCATGCCCGATCAGATCAATAAGCACAAGGAGTTCATCCAAGGCTTGATGGAGTTGCTGAAGGAGAGCCTCGACGACATGCCCGCTGAGCTCAATCAGCAGGGGGAGTTGACCGCCGGCTTGGTGATGCTGTTGAAGAAGAGCATTTCCTCGGAGCAGAAGGCGACCGGCGAAATCCTGCGACTTCAGGAGGACAAGGCGAAGCTCTGCCACGAGATCGACCTGTTGAAGGAGAAGAACGCCATTTGGAAGAACCTGCATGAGAATAGTAGTTCCTCGATGAAGATGCTACAGGCCCTCGTCATGGAATAGAAGGAGGAGTTGGCGAAGCTCCGTATCGAGCACCCGACTGCTATCAAGGTACGTAATGCGGTCGTGGAACAGATGATGAAGGCTCGCGTCGAGAAATCCCGCGTCATGGACAGAATGAAGAAGATGGCGGAGGAGACCGCAAGGAGATGGAGGTCGTGGAGGCGATGAAAAAGCAGTTACGACTCCGTGGCGAATTAGATCATTTGGGGTGCTACTCTTCCTTCTTCTTTTGCTCCTGTGTTTCATCTTTTGCTTCGGGTGTTTCGCCGCACGTGTCACGTTCTCTGCGAGGCATGAATAGAACAATGGTTTTTTTAGGGAAAGAATAGAACAATGCTAACAATGAGATGACTAGCAATCTAGATCATTTTTATCGCCATATGGCACTGGGCTGCCGTGTTTCATCCTCCTTCGTCATAGTACTACTCCAGTGGAAAACTTGAGTATACCGCACGGTTCTTTGCTCCTTCTCGATCAGGTCGTCGGTGCATTTATACGAGCAGTCAAATCACAAGGCCCCGCCTTCCAGCAATAATGAGCTGTCAAATCACAAAGGCCCTCGCCTCTCGTGAAACCGACTAAGCTAGACTACCCCGCCCTCTAGCCTTTTAAAAAATGTATACTTTTGTATAGAAGTAGTATCGATGGATTGCGCCATGGAGCAAAACTTGAAATTAAAAAAATATGGTACATATAGAGAGCGCTCGTCGCCAAATTATGCATATAGTACTATTAAAAAGGCTAGTCACAATAATGGTGTCCACCACAACCCACCCCTCAAATAAAACTAAGAGGGTGCTTGGATACGTTTTAGTCCCATGACTAAAAGTAGTGGGACTAAAACATGCTAGCCTCACCCATGTTTGGATCCAAATACTAAAAAGGCTAAAATCAAGTTAATGAGCATTTATTATCCTCCAAACCCTCCAATCCAGAACTCGCATGTGTTAGAGGAGAGGAGTTAAATGAGTAGAGAGAGGACTAATCCACATTTTAGTAGGGGTACCCCTGACTAAAAAAATTTAGTCTCAAGACTAGTTTTAGCCCCTCTTTAGTCAGGGGTGCTTGGAACTTTAGCCTCTTAAAGAGACTATTTTTAGTCAGACTAAAATAAGTCCCTTGGATCCAAGGACCATCTAAGCATCCTGGAATTCTTCGACAAAACTAAGCAACCTGAAATTCTTTGACAACTAAACTGCTGGCTATATGATGTTGGCCATATATATTGTACGTATATAATGTGAAGAAACGAGTGGTAGTACTATACCAACTAAAAGATGAAATGTAAGAAATACTAGTATGTACGTACTGAAGAGTTAAAGTACACTTGGTTGTTGCTCTTCATCCAACCCTTGTAGATATTGAAGCAAAGGTAGCCATCCATTGCAGCGTAGTGGATGTGGTCTATATCTAGTACATTTCGCTGCCATGCATGACGATGAAACGTGTATGGAGGTTTCTCCAGTTTACCGTACGGAGGATGAACCATGGCTCCTGCCAGGGTCAACATTGAAGGCTGAAGAGAGGACACCAGCCGATTCTTCTGGAGGTCGAAGGTGTTGCCTAAAATGAGGCCTATCCAACGCATGACTTATTTGTCGTTACCAAAGTCTACAGTAACAAATTTGACAAGGTTGCTCTCGAGGAAGTCCTTAAAATCCTGGTACTCAACGTCGGCATGGCATATGTGGTAGACCAAGCATAAGTCATGCACGCAAACCTGGATCACGGCGGGCTTCTTGATCTTTCGTGGCCGGTGAGATCATCTATCCTAGCGACCCACTCATCATCTAAGTTTTCGAACATGCGTCTGAAGCGAGAAAGGCATCCTTTCACCGTCGTGGAAGAACGGGTGTGGATGACGTCGAACTCATCGCCGGTGATGGTTCTAACCTTGTAGTCACCGCTGATCGTGGAGATTTGGGACGCCATGGATTTTGGAGGAGGGTTAGGATTAGTGGAACTGCCGTAATGTGAATGGACAGGACGACTAGGAGCGAACTGCCGTAGTATTGAAGGACGTGCGGGGACGAGTAGGAGCGAACTGCCAGCGTGCGAACGGCAGGGTAGTGGCTTTCCATTCTCCCATGATACGGGCTTCCGAGAGCCCTTGGATCTGAGATCGAATGGTTGCATGGCGTGATTCTAGACCTATGGGTGAATATCCTATCCTGGAGGGTTATTCTGTAAATTTTCAGCAACTTAGCATGCGGCCGTTTGATCTCAGATCCAAGGGATGCCAGCAGCCCGTATCATGGTCGCGCCTACCACGACCGTCGCGTCGCTCGCGCGGTCGCGCCCTTGGAGATTTAATACAGTGCGGTAGGCTATCTGATGTTGGCATGTCATATATAGTCATCACTTAGTCACTCATACTACAACAAGGTTGGCTATAAGTGTATTTTTTACTCCTCTCTATCCCTTTCTTCGTACTCCCTCCGTCCCATAATATAAGAATGTTTTTGACACTAGTGTAGTGCCAAAAACGTTCTTATATTATGGGACACAGGGAGTACTAGTATTTATTGCATTTGCCAAGGAGTGACCTCTTCCAATGAAATGGTGTTGCTAAGTTTACTTCATTTAATTAGCTATAGACTCAAAATTTTCTTTTCACCTAGGTACACGCGCTTAACACCGTTTCTTCCTTGGGTCACCAAACTAGTCTCTCTCTTCTTGATTAACTTGCCACATCAGACTTTATGCCTATGTGGCAAGCTTAAGCATCTGTAGGAGCAAGTAAAAGTAAGTACAATAGTGCGCTTTACATGGCATTTTTGCATATGTGGAGGAAAGAGAGGCAAGGAAAAAGTGGAGAAGTGGGCTCTCAAGAAAGAGCCAGCCTCTACTACATGCTGGAGCATTGGGAGAGGCACCTGTATGGAGGTGGTCAGGAATCAGGAGACTCACGCCGGTCGTAGCGCCGCAGTTGAAATGATAATGGCAAGTCAAATCACGGGGCCCCACCTGTCTAGCAGTAACTCGCTGTCAAATCACACAGCCCTATGTTTGCAGCAGCCTACTCCCTCGTCTTCTAGCGTCTCTGTCGAACCCGCTAGGCGGAACTGCCCCGCCGCCTACCGCGCAGGAAAAGCCCCGCCCTCGACTTTTAAATAGTATATAGTATACTAATTTTGTATCCATGGATTGTGCCCGCGCCATGGAGCAAAGCTTCTAGAAAACGGCGGTACACATGTACGGAGTATACAGCACGCTCGCGTTCGCGTCGCACCCCAGACGGTCGATCGGTCTGGCACGCTGCTCTCCGAATGGAACGCGCGTCATATTGCATTTGCACACACATGTGGGACGACAATTGAGAACCGACCATATGCACACTCCCCGACCCCGCAAGTCGGGTGACTTAATAGAAGAGGGAGATGAGCGATAGTACTAGAGAAGTGTTGTACTACGTTGGTGCCTGGACGATCCTTGCAAGACACGGAAGATCAGTTCGTCCATGCATGTGACCAGACTCCAGCAGACATGCCTGGATTGGGTGTCATGTGCAGGTTGTGTTGTACATGGCTGTAGTTGTGGTGCGAAATCTAAAAGAAGGTTTCTTGTCATCTCGCAAAATTAGGTGTCATGTGCTTCGGATCACTGCGAGGGTTAAACAGCGACAACTGAGTTGGGCTAGTCCTTGGGGGGACATGCACGAACAATGACTACTCGGCTGCCATCTAGGTCAAGCCGGCTATGTTAATTAGGACATCTAACGATGGACCCCTTTTCTACGAGTTTATCTTTAATTTGAGCTTTGTTCCTCGTCTAGTTTGTCCGCCGGGATTCATGTTGTCTCCTTTGGGCAGTGAGGTTATGATTTCTTGTCATGTGGCATTTTTTGTGTTATATGTTATAATCCGGAGCTTCAGATCAAAATGACGACAACTGCGCCTCCGGGCCACGTGCATGAAGACTTCTCGATAGTCATTGACGAGGTCAAGCCAGCTCCGGTAGACAAAAGAAAACTAGTACTACTCCACTATATAGAGAAGAGGGAGAGGCGAGACTATGGTTTTGGAATGGATATGATGGAGAGGAGAGGAGGTGGTTTTGCAATGGAGAAGATCAAAAGAGGGAGTGGCGAGACGGTGGTTTTGGAATGGAGATGATGGAGAGGAGAGGAGGTGGTTTTGCAATGGAGAAGATCAGAAGAGGGAGAGGCGAGACATTGGTTTTGGAATGGAGATGATGGAGAGGAGAGGAGGTGGTTTTGCAATGGAGAAGAGGGATAGGAGCGTGCGGCAGCGATTTAGCATTGGACGAGAGGGCCGGCACGCTGTGAACGTATCAAAATCAAAATCAATTTACCCTTCAATTAAGAAAGCGACCCCACATTAACTAGTATCCCATTTATTCTGGGTCATAATTGACCATGATTTTCGCACATAAAATATATGTTATGCATTGCAAAAATAATATAATTTGAAAGTACATTCAGATACGAACCAAACGATACAATTTTTGGTGACATGCATTCACATTTTGCTTGTCAAATATAGTACATGGTCAAACTTTGACCCAAAATACGCAAAACAACAAAAAAATACTTCCAAGACCAGCGCCGCTCTTCCGCTCTTCTCCTCTTAAACCACCGCCGCTCCTCTCCTGTTCCAATCTAAATGCAGCGCCGCTCCTCTCCTCTTCCATTTCAAAACCACCGCCCCTCCTCTCCTGTTCCAGTCCAAAACTAGCGTCACTCCTCTCCCGTTCTAATCCAAAACCAGCGCTGCTCCTCTCCTCTTCCATTCAAAAACCACCGCCGGCAAGTGAAGGTGCTATGGAGAAGTAGACCGATGGAGGCGTACAACCGATACGTGAGGATCGTAGACGGCGACCCTGTGAAGCTAGCTAGGATGTTGGAGATACAGTCTTGGTTTGACAACAAGGACCAACTAGCGGCGACGGCGACATCCATGGCCAAATATCTGCAACAGAGCCAAATGGCGGCGATACTCCCAGAGGGAGTCGCGTCGGAGTACATAGAGCTGCTCCTCTGGGCCATGGAGCAAACAGATTCACCGAATCCGATCGTGAGGGAGCAGTGGTGGGAGTATCGATCCCAGATGGAGCATCCACAAGAGATTGAAGGATCGAGCATCTACATGGTGCCGTTTGTGAGGGTGTCCTGCCAGAGCGAGCCGGTGGAGTCTTCGTCGACCGAACCCAACTGCAAGAGGAGAAAAGTTGTTGGCCCGACGACGCTTCCCCGCCATCGTCTCCCTCGCCATTCACATCGTCTCACGGGGCGGCTGTCTGCCGCCGAGGAATAGGAGGGGGCTGCCCCCCCAGCCCAATAGTCGGGCAGCTTGTGAATTGTCAGGAGGAGCTTAGGGTTGTCAGTATTTGCAGGTTGTGAATTGTGTTTTATGTTGTGTATTTTGAGAATACTTTCAGATATGAATGTCTTTTGAATTTCAGATTTGCAGTATTGAGCAAATGAAGTTTTTTATGAATTCTAGAGATCTATTTTTAGCACTTAAAAAATATAGTTTCATAGGAGTATAAAAGTGCAGACAATGTGATTCTCAGAGAAGAAGCTGCAAGTTTCAGTTTCAGATAAGCAACTGCAAGTTCAGTTTCAGATAAAAAAACTGCAACTTTCAGAGACAGAGCATTTATATTAACACGGCCTTTTCAAACAAGGTTAACATCATGTTGGAAGTTTTATTGATGGTCAAAAGTGGAACTACCAGCCAGTTAACATCATGCTGATCAACATTCATGCATAGCACATCTTCATATGATGCACAGTCAAAATGCCCACACAATGTCGAGTGTGCGAAACACAGAGAAAACGAGGGACGAAGTTATGGCAAGTGTTGGACGTGGTTTTGGGCTGCCCCGTCTAGGCTTTCATTTTTAACATGCGCAGCCCACGACCTCAGGTGGGAGGTCCATAGGCCTGTTTGTATTTTCTTAGGGACATCATGTATCGACCGGCCTATCGACCTCCCATCCGAGGTTTTATTTTTGGCAGCCCAATTTATATATTTTTTTTGAATAAAACGCAGAGGTCTGTTCTATTTTTCTATATAAGAATAGGAACGCCAAGTCCAACTTATGTTTCCCTTCTAACTATATTATATATATTTAAATTATTTTATATTATTTTTATTGTCATCATATATTTAATAGATACTTACATATGTAAGAAAACAAGATCCCACATCTTATTAACTTATAAAAATAATTTCTTAACAAATAAAATCCTGGATTGTTTTGGCACGAAAATCCTAGTGATTGTGTACAAAAGCTTGGTAAGATTTAAGGACGAATGTAATAATATAACTTATTATTTAAATATATTTATAACAAAATGCTCAGCCCCTTGTTATATTTTGATAACATTGCTGGGCCAACCCAACATTATAATTAGAATCAGCCCAGCAAAATCGTGTATTTCAAGAAAGTGCATATGGCCAGTAATTTTTTAGAAATGAAATAAATGGGCCGCATGGACGCTACATTATTTGTTCACCCAGTCCAGCTAATGGCTGTAATTCAAAAAAAAGATCAAATTGACTATAAATTATACCGCGCAAAAAAGACTGTAAATTCTGAAAAAATGGGTTGAATACGTGCCACATTTTTGGAGGCTGAAATGTGGGCCAACAGGTCGAAGCCAACGCAAGTCGTTGTCAATTTAGTCAACAAATGATTTTGACATGTTAGTCGTTGGATTTACATCCAACGACCGGCATCCATCTTCAATCTCTCGTCTTCTTCCTCCAACACCGCCGGGACCACCCCCCGCCTCCTGCTGCTAGCAGCTCTGCTTAGCACGCTTCGCTATGAAGCGCTACTCCACCGTTGGCCAGGCCATCCCTCCACCCCTCCACACCTCCTGTTCTTCTCCACCGACTGTCGAACCACACCGCACTAGAACCAGTTAACCCTCGTACACCTCTTCGTCTGCGACTCTACTCCTGCGTCTTCCCGTCTCTGGCTCATTGCAGTCCGGGGCCTCGCCGTCGTCCACCACCTTGGATGCGCTCGGCGCGGCGTGGTCAACATGGTCAACGAACGACACCATCGGAAGTAGACTGTGCGTGGAGAGGCTGACAGCTGGGTCCGCGGTCGCACACAAGGAAATGCCTCCTTATTACGCGCAAAATAATGATTCCTCCACCTGACATCTGGGACCCACCGGAAGGGCCTCTGTATTACGTGAAAATAACATGCCCCCCGCTGACATGTAAGACCCACCATCTATCTTCACACGCAAGGAAGTGCCTCCTTATTACGCACAAAAAATGAATATTCCCCCTGCCAGCTGGAACCCAGCATAGTGGGAGGCTAAGTTGTGGGCCTACCAAGTTGACGGGGATGGAGGGCTTGGTTAACATAGTCAATATGAACGATTCTAGCTCCTGTTACCGTATGATGTTCATCCAACGTCCCTAGTGCTTCTTCAACCTCTGGTCTTCTTGCTCCAGCCGCACAAACCAACGCTGGTCGTGCCGCGAGCTCCTGCCTCCCGTGGCCGGCTGTGATGCCGCGAAGGCCTCACCGCCCCCTACTACTCCCACCGCTAGCCAGGCCATCCCTCTACTCACCCACACCCCCTGTTATTCTGCGGCGACAGCAGCCTCACACCGCAGCCGAACCAGTGAACCCTCGTACTCCTCTTCGCGTGGGCATGCACTGTTGCGTCTTCCCCGGCTCCGAGTCACCCCCTTCCTAGTCCTTGCCGTCGTCCAACGCCGTGGTGCTCTCAGTCCGGCGTGGTCAACGTGGTAAAGGAACGACTTCCATCGGACGTGGACTGTACGTGGAGAGGCTGACAGCTGGGTCCACGGCCGCAGCAAGGAAGTGCCTCCTTATTACGCGCAAGATAATGATTCCTCCACCTGATAGCGGGGACCCACCGGACGGGCCATCGTATTTAGCGAAAAAAACATTTCCCCCTGACTGCTGCAACCCACCAGCTACATCTTCGCACGCAAGGAAGTGCGTCCGGGCAAAAAAACAACGATTCGCCCCCCTGACTGGTGGGACCACCAGCTACATCTTCACATGCAAGGAAGTGCGTCCGAGCAAAAAAACGATTCGCCCCCTGACTGCTGGGACCCACCAGCTGCATCTTCGCACACAAGGAAGTGCTTGACAGTCGGGACCCACCTGGTCGAAGCTTACGTAGCGTTCTCATTTTGGTCACGAACGTGTATGTACATATATACTGGTGGATGAAGAGGCGCGCACGTGTCATAGTAGAGGCGCGTACGTGTCGTAGTAGAGGCGCGCACATAGCATGTACACGTACATACAACGGCCAGGGTGCAAGAAAGAAAATACAGCCACATATTTGTACATACGGGTGGGGTCTCGAATGCCTACTCGCGCATACGTACGGCCAGGGCTCGTGTACATGGCTGGGTCGGAATGGAGAAACAGCGTCGTCGTCGTGTTCATGGGGAGGCAACGGAATGCGTCGTGTTCATCGGGAGGCAACGGAACGCGTGGGAGCCAACCGGCTGGGTCGGAACGGAATGCACGGTCGTGTTCATCAGGAGGGCTTGGACGGAACAGGCGATGGAAACGGACCTCCTACATTCGGAACGAGGTCCTATTGATCGGGAGGGGTGTGGCGTACCACAAAACGGAGGAAACGGACCTCCTACAGTCGAAGCGGGGGTCCTGTCGATTGGGAGGGGTGTGGCGTACCGCAAAACGGACGAAACAGACCTCCTACGGTCGAAACGGGGGTCCTGTTGATCGGAAGGGGTGTGGCACACCGCAAATTAGACGAAACAGACCTCCTACAGTTGAAACGGGGGTCTTGCTCATCGGGAGGAGTGTGGCGTACCGCAAAACGGGACTCCACGGGATACTGTTCATCTCCACCGTCGACCTCCTCCAGCCTCCACGGGCTACCGTCGACCTCCTCCATCCTCCACGGGCTCCTGTTTATCCAGCCTCCACCGCGCGCTACTCCACCGACTACTGTTCAACCACCCCTCCACGGGCACCCCTCCACCGTCTACTGTTCATCCAGCCCTCCACACCACGGGGTCCTGTTCAACCACCCCTCCATGGGCACCCCTCCACCGTCTACTGTTCATCCAGCCCTCCACACCACGAGGTCCTGTTCATCTAGAGGCAACGCCACCGCTCACTGTTCATCCAACCCCCCCCCCCCCACAACACTCATTGTTCATCCAATCGATCGGCTTCAGTTAGCAGCAGTAGCGAACGAATCGCTCGATCGGGTTCAGTTAACAGCCATCGATCGATCGCTCGGGTTGAGTAAGGCGTAGGCTGCAGTGTAATCGCTCGGGTTCAGTTAGAGCCCAATGCCTCACTTGGGTTCAGTTAGAGGCAACGCCTCGCACACACGCGCGTACGTGTACGAGAGAAACGCGCATCGCTCGGCCCCCGACCTCCCACTGTAACCGGGAACTCCCCGAAATTTTCCTCCCCCTCGCTTCTACCACGGTTTTTTCCGTCATGGACGGCCCAAAGAATGTCATGCAGCTGCATCTCGGGCCCGCCCAGGACGAAAAGCCCATTTTCTGTCATGATTTTTTGTCATAGAAGTAGGAGCCCACCACATCTATGATGATACCGGATTTTGTCACAATTATCGTCATAGAAGTGTCATATGTATGACAGAAAAAAATTTGTTTGGCCCAAAATGTCATGGATGTGTCTTTTTTTGTATTGATATAGACACCGGAGGGGGCTAGGGTTACACAGAGTCGGTTACAAGGAAGGAGATCTACATATCCGTATTGCCAAGCTTTCCTTCCACGCCAAGGAGAGTCCCATCCGGACACGGGACGAAGTCTTCAATCTTGTATCTTCATAGTCCAACAGTTCGTCCAAAGGATATAGTCCGGCTGTCCGGATACCCCCTAATCCAAGACTCCCTCAGTAGCCCCTGAACCAGGCTTCAATGACAATGAGTCCGACGAGCAGATTTGTCTTTGGCATTGCAAGGCGGGTTCCTCCTCCGAATACTCCATAGAAGATTTTGAACACAAGGATAGTGTCAGGCTCTCCAAAACAAATTCCACATACCATCGTAGAGAGAATAATATTTCCACACATCTAATCTGCCGACCATTTTTCATAATGTGATGTATTGCCACAGTCTGGTCATGACGAACCGTT
Source organism: Aegilops umbellulata (assembly GCA_032464435.1). Taxonomy (NCBI): domain Eukaryota; kingdom Viridiplantae; phylum Streptophyta; class Magnoliopsida; order Poales; family Poaceae; genus Aegilops; species Aegilops umbellulata. The sequence continues at coordinate 106,057,518 of CP136055.1, forward strand.
TTTCTCAACCAGCCTTGGCGCATATTGCGAGGCAGTTTCCTTGGCACGTCTTGTAGAAGCAGAGATCTTGTCCCCTTATCACGGGATTCTCATCAATACGGACATGGGTAACCCAATTGCGCCATCAATTATGACGCTTGGGGAATAAGCGAGTTTACTAGGCAGGTGGGGGCGTACAGTTTGGTCCGCCCTTATAAAGGGATAAGGGTTCACCTTTTTGACCTTCGCCTTCTTCCTCCTCGCTCATCCATTCTCGCACACTCGAGCTCCAACACCCAAGTTTGCGTCTTTCTCCTCAAACCGTTCCAAGCATGTCCGGAGCGGGAGGTAAGTGGATGAAATCCTCCGTCACAGAGGAGGACATCAAAAAGCTGCGGGGAGCCGGATACTTTGCCGCGGATATCGCGCATCGACTGCCCAACGCGGGGCAGATCGTTCCTACCCCGGAATCTCATGAGAATGTAGTTTTTCTCACCCATTTCGTCCGCGGACTGGGATTTCCTCTCCACCCTTTCGTCTGCGGCCTCATGTTCTACGACGGGCTGGACTACCATGATCTGGCCCCGAACTTCATCCTCAACATCTCAGCGTTTATCGTCGTGTGCGAGGCCTTCCGTCACGTCCGGCCCCACTTCGGCCTGTGGCTGAAGACCTTCAATGTTAAACCGAAGGTGGTGGGCGGCCAGCAAGCAGAATGCGGAGGCGCCATGGTGGGAAAAATGCCCAACGTCACATGGCTCGAGGGCTCCTATGTGGAGACCATAAAGGGGTGGCAATCAGGGTGGTTCTACATCACCGAGCCGCGCGACACCACCTTGGTGGCGGCCCCCGAATTTCGATCCGGAATCCCCATGCGGCTTACCTCCTGGAAAGAGAAGGGCCGGTCTTGGGGTTCACCGGTGGAGCTGACTGGACTCCAGAAATGCATCTGAAACATGATAAGCAAGAAGCTCAAGCTTGTCAACGTGGTCCAGGTCATGCTCTTCCGCTGGATCCTCCCGTGTCAACGACGGGCATTCAATTTGTGCGAGTTCGACCCGGCCGAGCACTAGACACTGCGAGAGCTCTTCGACATGACGCACAAGGATGTCTGGAGGGTGTTGTTCAAGGGCGCCGAGGTGCCTCCTTCCCTTACCGAGGACCGCGGACTTAGCGCGAAGCGCCCTGCGAATCTGGTAAGTCTTTCTATATGATGTTTGTTTTCGCCAATTTGACCATGCGTGGGATCTATACCCCCACACCGTTTTCCAGGACTAGGTCGAGACGGCGGAGCAAATTGACTGTCCAGCCCCCCTGCCCGAAGATCCAGCAGACGTTCTCCTACTGGATATGCTGGCTCCGGCACCTTATGAGGTGCCAGAAAAGAAGGCCAAGAAGAAGGCCACGGGGACCCGAAAGGGTCTCCGGCATCAGGTTATATCGGACTCATCATCCGATAACTCCGAAGCGCACTCCTCCTGTGAAGACGAGGAGGAGGAAGAGGAAAGTTCTCCACCCCCCCAGCCGGGGGAGATAAGAAAAGGAAGGCCACCCCAACCGGGGAGGCCCAAGGGTCCAAGAAGGGAAGGACCCTCCTTCCGGACTGTTCCACGACCGCCGCTTATAGTGAAGACGAGTGGTTGCCCAGGGACAAGCCCCTGGCAAAGTCGTAAGTATTCGGATGCCAGAGTAATTCATGGTATGCTTTTATTGCACTGCTTCTCCTTACGCCAAATATGATTATGCAGTCCATCTCGTGCCCATCTTGACGTATCTTCGTCGGATGGTTCCTTGGACCCGTTGGATATTAATAACGATTCACTTCCGACCGCCTCCTCCCCTCGCCCTACGGACAACGTCGAGGTGTTGTCTCAGAACGCACCAAGCCGAGGGGAGGTAGTCCTGGAGGCGCCTTGAGGCGACCTTCCGGACCCCGGGCGCAAAGGGAGCAAGACTCCCACGGGCTCCAAGTTCGGCCGTCAGCCGAACACTGTGTCGGAACCTCATATGGTTCCGGACTCCAGCAGGTGACCCCCTTCTAAGAGGGGCAAGCCGCCCGTGCCGGTGTCCTCTGTTCATCCAGAGGCACCGGACAACTTGCTAGAAGCGCTTCAAGGCTCTTCCATCGACGAAGAGCACCACACTATCATGAGTGCGGTGATCGAGAAGGTTCAGTCCACAATATGCAGGCTTCGCTGCTGGCCGCTACCGCACGTACTGCGGAGGTCGCTGCACTGAAGTAGGACCTTGAGCGGTCCAAGGAAGAGCTCAGACTTATCAAGAGGCAGCTCGAAGAGAACAAATGTAAGCAATACCTTGTTTATATGAAAAAGATTTGGGTGCAGAATAATAGGATCATCATGAATGTGCCAGGGGCCGCGACCGAAGTGGCGATCCTGAAGAAGGCGTTGTCCGAGGCTGAAAACAAAGCGGCCTAGGAGCGCACCGAGCGAGAAAAACAAGAGGCCCGAGTAAGCGAGGTCCAGCAAGAGCTCCAGGCTCTCGTCAAGAAGCACGAGGCCTTGGAGCTTGACTCTAAGATGCGAGAGTCCGAGCTTGCAAAGGCGCTCGACAACGTGAAACATGCAAAGGCCGAAGCCCAAAAGGCCTCCAGGAAATTGAGGCAGTTAAGAAGATAGCGGCGGGTAAGGCATTCAATATGCAAAGCAAGCACGTGAAAGAAAATTTCTTTTTACTTACCTGAGTTCGGAGCTCTCCAGGAGCGTTCGCAGATCTGCCCCGCAGTGTGTCTGATGCCGCAGAGTTCTACTGGGCCGAGGAGGGGAGCTCGACGAAGAAGCTGTTCTGGTCTCAGTATATTGGGACCGAACACCCGATGCCCTTGAGCGACCAGCTGAAGCAATTGGTCGAGCTTCACAAGGCCGCTGAACAGGCCATGAAGGGGCTCATAGTCCGGTTGTGGCCTGGCGAGCCCCTGCCAAACAGCTACTTCATCCTGGTGAGGCGGCTTGTGGATGCCTGCCCACGGCTGGAAGTCATAAAGCGGTCCGTCTGCATCGAAGGTGCACGCAGGGCTTTTGCCCGTGCGAAAGTGCATTGGGCGAAGATGGACGTTGAGAAGCTGGTGAAGGAGGGGCCGCCGCAGGGCAAGGAGCATCGCCACCCCGAAATGTATTATGACGGTGTCCTGAAGGGTGCCCGCCTTATGGCGGAGGAGTGTACCAAAGATGTAATTTTTGAATGAACTTGCTCATGTGATCCTGTGATATGAAAACTAGTTCATTTGCACTATGCAATGCTTTTTGAATTTAAAATATTACCTTTTGTGCGGCCGTTTATAAAATCTGAGAGTTGGCCAGTCATCGGCTTCTGCCCCCATGGAGCTAGTGCTGGGGTGTTCGGGATAAATCTGAGCACTCTTTTTCCCATTTTTGGGTCCTCCGAGGGAGGTGCTCAGTGCAACGAACTAGGCAATCGAACTATAATGCTTTATCACTCTCACTTAGCCATAGAAGTCTACAATTTTAAATTTTGGCGAAGCCCCTAGTATTCGGAAGGCCGAATTTGGGGCGCTATATACGCCTAAGTCGGACAAGGCCGACTCTTCGTCTGAAGCGGAAAAAGTCTTTAAGGACTTGAGACCTCTCGAACAGCGACCAGCTCTCGCCTCATCATGACAGTCGGTTTTGGCTTTCTCTACTGAGGTGCTCGTCCGGAAGAACCGGGACACAATCGCACTAGTTCTCCCAGTGCTACCTTAGCCGATATAGCGGAACGTAAGGTACCAAAACATGGGAGCCGGGCAAACCCAACTATTGACCCAAGACATGATCCGGAGCTGATGCATATAATGCTATAAGTTCGGGGTGCCGCACTGTCGAAAGTGTTCGGACTTCTCACGCCGTATTATGGGGTATACGAAAGCCCCTGGCGTACCGGCCGTACCAGAATGTATGGGTGCTGATTGTCGTAAATAAACATATATAAAAAAGAATAGATAATGCAATAATAGACTAATGTTGTGCATTGTTATTTAAAGAATACGTCTAAACGTACTGATACAAGTAGTGCAATAAGCAAAAAAATAGGACTATTTGACATGTCCTATCCAAGGGCAAGCTGCGCATTGGTATTTGAAGCAGGTATTTCGCTCGTTATCAGAGACGACCTGGGGATTCCATTGTACGATGTAGCTTCCTGCCTCCTTGGTTGTTGTATTATGTGTCCGGCAATCGCACTGTCGGATAGGGCTTCCAGAGAGTAAGGTCCTGAAAGAAAGAAAATGATAAAGGTATTCTGCCCCTAGGGAGGTTGAGCCGCACTATGGGACGTGCCATGGTCGTGCCCCTGCCTAAGCCCATGGTATTTTCAATGCGTAATTATGTACGCGCGGCATGGATTTCGTCGTTTGACTGGGACTGGGGCTGGGGGCGAATTGCTGGGCGAGCTCTGAACGTGCCAGGTGATCCTGTTGCAGGTTACTCCGGACTCGCTTGACGGTGTCCGGGGGCTTTATCACAGAATTGCTGGATTGCCTTAAGAGGCTACTTTGTGCTTCTGCTGCGAGGGCCGCAGTGTGCTCCTCCGTGCGGAGTGAGCGCTCTGTGTTTCCATTGACTGCTATGATCCCCTGGGTCCTGGCATATTGAGCTTGAGGTATGCGTAGTGCGGTACAGCATTTCATCTTGCAAATGCGGTTCGCCCGAGCAGTGCGTGATAGCCGCTGCAGAACGGGACGATATCGAAGATTAATTCCTCGCTTCGGAAGTTGTCCGGAGATCCGAAGACCACTTCCAGTGTGATTGAGCCCGTGCAATGGGCCTCTACACCTGGGATGACGCCTTTAAAGGTCGTTTTTGTGGGTTTGATCCTCGAGGGGTCTATACCCATTTTGCGCACTGTATCCTGATAGAGCAGGTTCAGGCTGCTGCCGCCATCCATAAGGACACGAGTGAGGTGAAATCCGTCAATGATGGGGTCTAAGACCAATGCGGCAGATCCTCCATGACGGATACTAGTGGGGTGGTCCCTGTGATCGAAGGTGATCGGACAAGAGGACCATGGGTTGAACTTTGGGGCGACGGGCTCCATCGCATAGACGTCCCTTAGTGCACGCTTCTGTTCCCTCTTGGGGATGTGGGTTGCGTATATCATGTTAACCGTCCTTACTTGTGGGGGAAACCTCTTCTGTCCTCCCGTGTTCGGCGGCCGGGGCTCCTCCTCGTCGTCACTATGCAGCCCCTTGTCCTTGTTTTCGGCATTTAACTTGCCGGCCTGCTTGAACACCCAACATTCTCTGTTGGTGTGATTGGCTTACTTATCGGGGGTGCCGTGTATTTGACACGAGCGATCGAGTATGCGGACCAAACTGGACGGGCCCGGAGTACTTCTTTTGAATGGCTTTTTCTGCTAACCGGATTTAGAGCCACTAAATCCGGCATTGACTGTCGTATCCTCGGCGTTATCGCCGTTGTTGCAGCGCTTGTGTCTGCTACGACGTGGTCTGCCGTTACTATCCTTGGTATCCGAAGCCAAGGTTTCTTGATATGTTGTTGCTGCGAGCCAGCCAGCTATCCTCTCCCGTGCAAAAGCGGGTCATGAGTGTGGTGAGGGCTGCCATAGACTTCGGCTTCTCCTGGCCGAAGTGCTGGGCGAGCCACTCGTCACGGATGTTATGCTTAAATGCCGCTAAGGCCTCTGCATCCGGACAGTCGACATTTTGATTTTTCTTGGTTAGGAACCGTGTCCAGAATTGCCTGGCCGATTCCCCCGGCTGCTGAGTTATATGGCTCAAGTCATCGGCATCCGGTGGTCGCACATAAGTGCCCTGGAAGTTGTCGAGGAATGCATCTTCCAGATCCTCCCAACAGCTAATGGAGTCTCCTGGCAAGCTATTGAGCCAATGCCGAGATGGTCCTTTGAGTTTTTGTGGGAGGTACTTGATGGCATGTAGATCATCACCGCGGGCCATGTGGATGTGGGGGAGGAAATCCTCGATCCATACCGCGGGACCTGTTGTAACATCATATGATTCGATATTTACGGGTTAAAAACCCTCTCGGAATTCATGATCCATTACTTCGTCAGTGAAGCAAAGGGGGTGTGTGGCGCCTCTGTGCTGGGCTATATCACGACGCAGTTCGTATGAGTCTTGTCTGCTGTGTTTGGCCCGATCGGATTTACTTTTACTGTATCTGGCGTGACGGTCATCGTCCCATGTAGGTGCGCGCCCCCGTGATCCGTAGATCGATATTGCGTGTTTTGCCCTGTTTTCCAATACATCTCGCACGTCTCGCGTGTTGCCCCGGGCCTTGGTATTTTTGTTTGAGTGGCGGCGGGGTGCAGGCTGAGCTTCAGGCTGAACTTCCTCTCTGTCTCGGCCACGAGGTGGCCGATCAGCCGCATCATACGTTGGTGATGTAGGTTTCAATGCTTCCTCCTCTAGTCGGGGTAGCAACCTGCGCTTGTGGTAACCCTTGGAGGGGCATTCGAGTTCATATTCCTCGTCCGCAAGGACTTCACTCCATCTGTTTGCTAACAAATCTTGATCAGCTCGAAGCTGTTGTTGCTTTTTCTTCAGGCTATTTGTTGTCACTATCAGCCGGCGCTTAAAGCTCTCCTTCTCGACGGGATCCTCAGGCATGATAAATTCTTCGTCGCCGAGGCTCACCTCATCTTCGAAGAGAGGCATGTAATTGTTATCCTCCGCTTCTCCGTCTGCTGCCCACTCAGGAGGGTTGGCTTGGTCATCCTCCCACTCTAAATCTTGCTTGAGGGGATTGTCATCGTCTTCGGCACTGTCCGAAGTGTTATTGTCTCTTGTGCCGGTATCACTACCTTTGCTATGGCCAGACTTAGAGCGGCGCCGCTGACGTCGGCACCTGGGTTGCTTCTTGGAGGGGTCATCCTCCGCTGTCTTATCGCCATTGCCTTCTTTGGGTGTATCCACCATGTATAAATCATATGATGAGGTGGCAGTCTAGTGCCCTGTGGGCAGTGGTTCCTGTTCGTCTCCTGCATCGTCGTCCATACCATCGATGTCTTCGGAGTCGAAGTCGAACATGTCGGTTAAATCGTCGACAGTGGCTGCTAAGTGGGTGGTGGGTGGGGAGCGAATTTCTTCGTCATCCACATCCCATCCTAGCCGGACATAGTTCGGCCAAGGTTCTCCTGACAAGGAGAGAGATCTTAATGAGTTTAGCACATCACCAAAGGGCGAGTGTTGAAAGATATCCGCGGAGGTGAACTCCATGATCGGCGCCCAGTCAGATTCGATAGGCACGGGCGTAGGCGGCTCGGAGTCCGTGGCCGGAGATGAATCCAGCGGTTCGGCATCACGGCTCTCGTGAGGAGTAAGGTCAGTATACGGCTCTATCGCCGTTGAGAGTACGACCTCCATGGTGGGGTCTATCCACCCGTCCTCGGATGGCGCAATTTTCTCTAGATTAAAGGCCGGAGTAGTTGAAAGTGCGTTATATCGACTAGAGGGGGGTGAATAGGCGATTTTTATGAAATTATTCACTGAGGAATTTGCTAGTGAGGAAATTCCTTAGCGAAGAACTACTAGCAGCGGAATAAGTACTCAGATGAAAACAAAGCAGAACACAAGCATGACCATCATGATGAAATGAAGACTAGCACAGAGTACAGAAAGCGTAAACACAAGATAACACAAGATGGAGACAAACAGACTGAAGAATTTGAACTAAGGAAATTGAGAAAGTCTTCAGTCAAAGTCTTCAAACACAGATATGATAAACAAGCAGCACAATACTGAGGAAATGAAAGAGTTGAGGAAATGGAACCAGTAAGCTTGGTGAAGACAATGATTTGGTAGACCAGTTCCAAGTGCTGTCTTAGTTGTACATCTGGTTGGAGCGGCTGAGTATTTAAACTCGAGGACACACAGTCCCGGACACCCAGTCCTGAGCACGCAGCTCGGGACACCAAGTCCTCACCGTATTCTCCTTGAACTAAGGACACACAGTCCTCGTCCAATCACTTGTGGTAAGTCTTCAGGTGACTTCCGAACCTTGACAAACTCGGTCACTCGGCGATCCACAATTCCTCTTGGATGCTCTAGACCATGACGCCTAACCGTCTGGAAGAAGCACAGTCTTCAAAGGTGACAAGCGTCGGATCCACACAGGATCAATCTCTTCAGTGATGCTCAATCACTTTGGGTTTATAGGTGTTTGGGTTTGGGTTTGGATTTTCCTCACTAGATGATTTTCACTCAAAGTCCTCGGAGGATGGGTTGCTCTCAAATGACAAGTGTCAGTTTCTCTCGGAGCAGCCAACCAGCTAGTGGTTGTAGGGGGCGGCTATTTATAGCCTAGGGAGCAGCCCGACATGATAAGACATAAATGCCCTTCAATGATATGACCGTTGGATGGATAAGATATTTTGGGACAGCTGGCGCGTAGCACAGCAACGGTCGGAATTTTGAGGTACAAATTCCTCAGGGCTATCATGTTCCTCACTGTGTAAGCAATCCGCACTGGCGAATTCCTAACTCCTCAGTCAGAACAAATTCCTCAGTGAACAGAAGAACTGCGTCTCTGTCACTGAAGAAATTGACTGAACTGTATGAAATTTCCAATGGCTTCACTCGAAGGGATTGGTTGGTGTAGGATTTGAGTTGAGCATCAAATGGAAAATTTTCCTTAGTATTTCCTCGACCCCCTTTAACAGTACGGTGTTTCCTATGACTCAAGAAAGAGAAAATGAAACTACGAAAACAAAAGTCTTCACGCTTCATGTTCCTCGAATGAATACCAAGTCTTCAAGGTCACACCAATTTCTTCACTTTCAAAGTCTTCAGAAAGTCTTCGGTATATCAAAGTCTTCAGTCGAAGAACTTCATTTTTAGGGGTCGACTTTCTCTGTAAGTATCAAACTCCTCATAAACTTATAGACCTGTGTACACTCATAAACACATTAGATCCTTAACCTATAAGTCTTCAATACACCAAAATCACTAAGGGGAACTAGATGCACTTACAATCTCCCCCTTTTTGGTGATTGATGACAACATAGTTTAAGTTTTCAACGGGGATAAACATATGAAGTGTAAATACTGATATTGAGGAATTTGATTGCAAGATATAGAAGAACTCCCCCAGAAGTTGTGCATGTTGGGGAACGTAGTAATTTCAAAAAAAAATTCCTACGCACACGCAAGATCATGGTGATGCATAGCAACGAGAGGGGAGAGTGTTGTCTACGTACCCTCGTAGACCGAAGCGGAAGCGTTGACACAACGTAGAGGAAGTAGTCGTACGTTCTCCTCGCGATCCAACCGATCACAGCACCGTTACTCCGGCACCTCCGAGTTCTTGGCACACGTTCAGCTCGATGACGATCCCCGGGCTCCGATCCAGCAAAGCGTCGGGGAAGAGTTCCGTCAGCATGACGGCGTGGTGACGATCTTGATGTGTTACCGGCGCAGGGCTTCGCCTAAGCACTGCAACGATATGACCGAGGTGGAATTTGGTGGAAGGGGGCACCGCACACGGCTAAGGAACGATCCGTAGATCAACTTGTGTGTCTTTGGGGTGCCCCCTGCCCCCGTATATAAAGGAGCCAAGGGGGAGGGGCTGGCCGGACAGGCCTTGGCGCGCCAGAGAGTCCTACTCCCTCTGGGAGTAGGATTCCCCCCCCCCCCAATCCTAGTTGGACTAGGATTCTCCAAGGGGGAGAGAGAGGGAGAGGGGGGCGCCCACCTCTCCTAGTCCTAATAGGACTAGGGGAAGGGGGGAGGCGCGCAGCCCCTAGGGCAGCCCTCTCACCTCTCCTCCAAGGCCCATGTTGGCCCATTATGCTCCCGGGGGGTTCCGGTAACCCTCCCGGTATTCCGGTAAAATCCTGATTTCACCTGGAATGCCTCCGATGTCCAAACATAGGCTTCCAATATATAATTCTTTATGTCTCGACCATTTCGAGACTCCTCGTCACGTCCGTGATCACATCCGGGACTCCGAACTCCTTCGGTACATCAAAATGTATAAACTCATAATAACTGTCATCGTAACGTTAAGCGTGCGGACCCTACGGTTCGAGAACAATGTAGACATGACCGAGACACGTCTCCGGTCAATAACCAACAGCGGGACCTGGATGCCCATATTGTCTCCTACATATTCTACGAAGATCTTTATCGGTCAGACCGCATAACAACATACGTTGTTCCCTTTGTCATCGGTATGTTACTTGCCCGAGATTCGATCGTCGGTATCCAATACCTAGTTCAATCTCGTTACTGGAAAGTCTCTTTACTCGTTCTGTAATACATCATCTCGCAACTAACTCATTGGTTGCAATGCTTGCAAGGCTTTATGTGATGTGCATTACCGAGAAGGCCCTGAGATACCTCTCCGACAATCGGAGTGACAAATCCTAATCTCGAAATACGCCAACCCAATATGTACCTTCAGAGACACCTGTAGAGCACCTTTATAATCACCCAGTTACGTTGTGACGTTTGGTAGCACACAAAGTGTTCCTACGGTAAATGGGAGTTGCATAATCTCATAGTTAAAGGAACATGTATAAGTCATGGATAAAAGCAATAGCAACACACTAAACGATCGGGTGCTATGCTAATGGAATGGGTCATGTCAATCAGATCATTCAACTAATGATGTGATCTCGTTAATCAAATAACAACTCTTTGTTCATGGCTAGGAAACATAACCATCTTTGATTAATGAGCTAGTCAAGTAGAGGCATACTAGTGACACTCTGTTTTGTCTATGTATTCACACATGTATTATGTTTCCAGTTAATACAATTCTAGCATGAATAATAAACATTTATCATGATATAAGGAAATAAATAATAACTTTATTATTGCCTCTAGGGCATATTTCCTTCAGTCTCCCACTTGCACTAGAGTCAATAATCTAGATCGCATCACCATGTGATTAACATCAATAGTTCACATCATCATGTGATTAACATCCATAGTTCACATCGATATGTGACCAACACCCAAAGGGTTTACTAGATTCAGTAATCTAGTTCACATCGCTATGTGATTAACACCCAAAGAGTACTACGGTGTGATCATGTTTTGCTTGTGAGAGAAATTTAGTCAACGGGTCTGCCACATTCAGATCCGTTATGTATTTTGCAATTTTCTATGTCTACAATGCTCTGCACGGAGCTACTTTAGCTAATTGCTCCCACTTTCAATATGTATCTAGATTGAGACTTAGAGTCATCTAGATTAGTGTCAAAACTTGCATCGACGTAACCCTTTACGGCGAACCTTTCTGTCACGTCCATAATCGAGAAACACATCCTTATTCCACTAAGGATAATTTTGACCGCTTGCCCAGTGATCTACTCCTAGATCACTCTTGTACTCCCTTGCCAAACTCAGTGGTAGGGTATGCAATAGATCTGGTACACAGCATGGCATACTTTATAGAATCTATGGCTGAGGCATAGGGAATGACTTTCATTCTCTTTCTATCATCTGCCGTGGTCGGGCTTTGAGTCTTACTCAATTTCACACCTTGTAATACAGGCAAGAACTCTTTCTTTGACTGATCCATTTTGAACTACTTCAAAATCTTTTCAAGGTATGTACTTATTGAAAAACTTATCAAGCGTCTTGATCTATCTCTATAGATCTTGATGCTCAATATGTAAGCAGCTTCACCGAGGTCCTTCTTCGAAAAACTCCTTTCAAATACTCCTTTATGCTTTACAGAATAATTCTACATTATCTCCGATCAATAATATGTCATTTACATATACTTATCAGAAAAGCTGTAGTGCTCCCACTCACTTTCTTGTAAATACAGGCTTCACCGCAAGTCTGCATAAAACTATATGCTTTGATCAACTTATCAAAGCGTATATTCCAACTCCGAGATGCTTGCACCAGTCCATAGATGGATCGCTGGAGCTTGCATATTTTGTTAACACCTTCAGGATCGACAAAACCTTCTAGTTGCATCGTATACAACTCTTCTTTAATAAATCCATTAAGGAATGTAGTTTTGTTTATCCATTTGCCGGATTTCATAAAATGCGGCAATTGCTAACATGATTCGGACAGACTTAAGCATAGATACGAGTGAGAAACTCTCATCGTAGTCAACACCTTGAACTTGTCGAAAACCTTTTGCGACAATTCTAGCTTTGTAGATAGTAACACTGCCGATCATCGGGCAAATCCATCAAAGTCCATACTTTGTTCTCATACATGGATCATATCTCAGATTTCATGGCCTCTAACCATTTCGCGGAATCTGGGCTCATCATCGCTTCCTCATAGTTCGCAAGTTCGTCATGGTCTAGTAACATGACTTCCAGAACAGGATTACCGTACCACTCTGGTGCGGATCTCAATCTAGTTTACTTACGAGATTCGGTAGTAACTTGATCTTGAAGTTACATGATCATCATCATTAGCTTCCTTACTAATTGGTGTAGTAGTCACAAGAACAGATTTCTGTGATGAACTACTTTCCAATAAGGGAGAAGGTACAATTACCTTATCAAGTTTTCTACTTTCCTCCCACTCACTTCTTTCGAGAGAATCTCCTTCTCTAGAAAGGATCCATTCTCAGCAACGAATATCTTGCCTTCGGATCTGTGATAGAAGGTGTACCCAACAGTCTCCTTTGGGTACCTATGAAGACACATTTCTCCGATTTGGGTTTGAGCTTATCAGGATGAAACTTTTTCACATAAGCATCGTAACCCCAAACATTAAGAAATGACAACTTTGGTTTCTTGCCAAACCACAGTTCATTTTGTGTCGTCTCAACGGACTTTAGATGGTGCCCCTTTTAACGTGAATGCAGCTGTCTCTAATGCATGATCCCAAAATGATATTGGTAAATCGGTAAGAAACATCATAGATTGTACTATATCCAATAAAGTACGGTTATGACGTTCGGACACACCATTATGCTGTGGTGTTCCGGGTGGCATGAATTTGTGAAACTATTCCACATTGTTTTAATTGAAGACCAAACTCGTAACTCAAATATTTGTCTCCGCGATCAGATCGTAGAAACCTTATTTTCTTGTCACGATGATTTTCACTTCACTCTAAAATTCTTTGAACTTTTCAAACGTTTCATACTTATGTTTCATCAAGTAGATATACCCATATCTGCTCAAATCATCTGTGAAGGTTAGAAAATAATGATACTTGTCGCGAGCCTTAATATTCATCGGACCATATACATCAGTATGTATGATTTCCAACAAATCTGTTGCTTGCTCCATTGTTCCGGAGAACGGCGTTTTAGTCATCTTGCCCAAGAGGCATGGTTCGCAAGCACCAAGTGATTCATAATCAAGTGATTCCAAAATCCCATCAGCATGGAGTTTCTTCATGCGCTTTACACCATTATGACCTAAACAGCAGTGCCACAAATAGGTTGCACTATCATTATTAACTTCGCATCTTTTGGTTTCAATATTATGAATATGTGTATCACTACGATCGAGATCCAATGAACTATTTTCATTGGTGTGTATGACCATAGAAGGTTTTATTCATGTAAACAGAACAACAATTGTTCTCTAACTTAAATGAATAACTGTATTGCAATTAACATGATCAAATCATGCTCAACGCAAACACCAAATAACACTTATTTAGTTTCAACACTAATCCCGAAAATATAGGGAGTGTGTGATGATGATCATATCAATCTTGGAACCACTTCCAACACACATCGTCACCTTGTCCTTTAACTAGTCATTGTTCATTCTGCAACTCCTGTTTCGAGTTACTAATCTTTAGCAACTTGAACTAGTACCAAATACTGAAGGGTTGCTATGAACACTAGTAAAGTACACATCAATAACATGTATATCAAATATACTTATGTTCATTTTGCCATCCTTCTTATCCACCAATCACTTGGGGTAGTTCCGCTTCCAGTGACCAGTCCCTTTGCAGTAGAAGCACTTAGTCTCAGGCTTAGGACCAGACTTGGGCTTTTTCACTTGAGCAGCAACTTGCTTGCTGTTCTTCTTGAAGTTCCCCTTCTTTCCTTTTGCCCTTTTCTTGAAACTAGTGATCTTGTCAACCATCAACACTTGATGTTTTTCTTTGATTTCTACCTTCGCCGATTTAGCATCGCGAAGAGCTTGGGAATATTTTCCGTTATCCCTTGCATATTATAGTTCATCACGAAGTTCTACTAACTTGGTGATGGTGACTGGAGAATTCTGTCAATCACTATCTCATCTGGAAGATTAACTCCCACTTGATTCAAGCGATTGTAGTACTCAGACAATTTGAGCACATGCTCACTAGTTGAGCGATTCTCCTCCATCTTTTAGCTATAGAACTTTGTTGGAGACTTCATATCTCTCAACTCGGGTATTTGCTTGAAATATTAACTTCAACTCCTGGAACATCTCATATGGTCCATGACGTTCAAAACGTCTTTGAAGTCCCGATTCTAAGCCGTTAAGCATGGTGCACTAAACAATTAAGTAGTCATCATATTGAGCTAGCAAAACGTTCATAATGTCTGCATCTGCTCCTGCAATAGGTCCGTCACCTAGCGGTGCATCAAGGACATAATTCTTCTGTGCAGCAATGAGGATAAACCTCAGATCACGGATCCAATCCGTATCATTGCTACTAACATTTTTCAACACAATTTTCTCTAGGAACATATCAAAATAAACACAGGGAAGCAACAACGCGAGCTATTGATCTACAACATAGATATGCTAATACTACCAGGACTAAGTTCATGATAAATTTAAGTTCAATTAATCATATTACTTAAGAACTCCCACTTAGATAGACATCCCTCTAATCCTCTAAGTGATCACGTGATCCAAATCAACTAAACCATGTCCGATCATCACGTGAGATGGAGTAGTTTCAATGGTGAACATCTTATGTTGATCATATCTACTATATGATTCACGCTCGACCTTTCGGTCTCTGTGTTCCGAGGCCATATCTGTTATATGCTAGGCTCGTCAAGTTAAACCTGAGTATTCCGCGTGTGCAACTGTTTTGCACCCGTTGTATTTGAACGTAGAGCCTATCACACCCGATCATCACGTGGTGTCTCAGCACGAAGAACTTTCGCAACGGTGCATACTCAGGGAGAACACTTCTTGATAATTTAGTGAGAGATCATCTTATAATGCTACCGTCAATCAAAGCAAGATAAGATGCATAAAAGGATAAACATCACATGCAATCAATATAAGTGATATGATATGGCCATCATCATGTCGTGCTTGTGATCTCCATCTTCGAAGCACCGTCATGATCACCATCGTCACCGGCGCGACACCTTGATCTTCATCGCAGCATCGTTGTCGTCTCGCCAATCTTATGCTTCCACGACTATCACTACCGCTTAGTAATAAAGTAAAGCATTACATCGCGATTGCATTGCATACAATAAAGCGACAACCATATGGCTCCTGCCAGTTGCCGATAACTCGGTTACAAAACATGATCATCTCATACAATCAAATTTAGCATCATGTCTTGACCATATCATATCACAACATGCCCTGCAAAAACAAGTTAGACGTCCTCTATTTTGTTGTTGCAAGTTTTACGTGGCTGCTACGGGCTTTAAGCAAGAACTCATCTTACCTACGCATCAAAACCACAACGATAGTTTGTCAAATAGACTCCGTTTTAACCTTCTCAAGGACCGGGCGTAGCCACACCCGGTTCAACTAAAGTTGGAGAGACAGTCTTCCGCAAGCCATCTATGTGCAAAGCACGTCGAGGGAACCGGTCTCGCGTAAGCGTACGCGTAAGGTTGGTCCGGATCGTCTCGTCCAACAATACCGCTGAACCAAAGTATGACATGCTGGTAGGCAGTATGACTTGTATCGTCCACAACTTACTTGTGTTCTACTCATGCAAATAACATCAAACCATAAAAACCTGGCTCTGATACCACTGTTGGGGAACGTAGTAATTTCAAAAAAAAATTCCTACGCACACGCAAGATCATGGTGATGCATAGCAACGAGAGGGGAGAGTGTTGTCTACGTACCCTCGTAGACCGAAGCGGAAGCGTTGACACAACGTAGAGGAAGTAGTCGTACGTTCTCCTCGCGATCCAACCGATCACAGCACCGTTACTCCGGCACCTCCGAGTTCTTGGCACACGTTCAGCTCGATGACGATCCCCGGGCTCCGATCCAGCAAAGCGTCGGGGAAGAGTTCCGTCAGCACGACGGCGTGGTGACGATCTTGATGTGTTACCGGCGCAGGGCTTCGCCTAAGCACTGCAACGATATGACCGAGGTGGAATTTGGTGGAAGGGGGCACCGCACACGGCTAAGGAACGATCCGTAGATCAACTTGTGTGTCTTTGGGGTGCCCCCTGCCCCCGTATATAAAGGAGCCAAGGGGGAGGGGCTGGCCGGCCAGGCCTTGGCGCGCCAGAGAGTCCTACTCCCTCTGGGAGTAGGATTCCCCCCCCCCCCCCAATCCTAGTTGGACTAGGATTCTCCAAGGGGGAGAGAGAGGGAGAGGGGGGCGCCCACCTCTCCTAGTCCTAATAGGACTAGGGGAAGGGGGGAGGCGCGCAGCCCCTAGGGCAGCCCTCTCACCTCTCCTCCAAGGCCCATGTTGGCCCATTATGCTCCCGGGGGGTTCCGGTAACCCTCCCGGTATTCCGGTAAAATCCTGATTTCACCTGGAATGCCTCCGATGTCCAAACATAGGCTTCCAATATATAATTCTTTATGTCTCGACCATTTCGAGACTCCTCGTCACGTCCGTGATCACATCCGGGACTCCGAACTCCTTCGGTACATCAAAATGTATAAACTCATAATAACTGTCATCGTAACGTTAAGCGTGCGGACCCTACGGTTCGAGAACAATGTAGACATGACCGAGACACGTCTCCGGTCAATAACCAACAGCGGGACCTGGATGCCCATATTGGCTCCTACATATTCTACGAAGATCTTTATTGGTCAGACCGCATAACAACATACGTTGTTCCCTTTGTCATCGGTATGTTACTTGCCCGAGATTCGATCGTCGGTATCCAATACCTAGTTCAATCTCGTTACTGGCAAGTCTCTTTACTTGTTCTGTAATACATCATCTCGCAACTAACTCATTGGTTGCAATGCTTGCAAGGCTTTATGTGATGTGCATTACCGAGAAGGCCCTGAGATACCTCTCCGACAATCAGAGTGACAAATCCTAATCTCGAAATACGCCAACCCAATATGTACCTTCGGAGACACCTGTAGAGCACCTTTATAATCACCCAGTTACGTTGTGACGTTTGGTAGCACACAAAGTGTTCCTACGGTAAATGGGAGTTGCATAATCTCATAGTTAAAGGGACATGTATAAGTCATGGATAAAAGCAATAGCAACACACTAAACGATCGGGTGCTATGCTAATGGAATGGGTCATGTCAATCAGATCATTCAACTAATGATGTGATCTCGTTAATCAAATAACAACTCTTTGTTCATGGCTAGGAAACATAACCATCTTTGATTAATGAGCTAGTCAAGTAGAGGCATACTAGTGACACTCTGTTTTGTCTATGTATTCACACATGTATTATGTTTCCAGTTAATACAATTCTAGCATGAATAATAAACATTTATCATGATATAAGGAAATAAATAATAACTTTATTATTGCCTCTAGGGCATATTTCCTTCAGTGCATAGTGAGGACTTCGCTATTGAAGCAATGCACACTTGAAGAGATGAATCATGGAGATCTCCCCCTATATCTTGTAATTCATACACGCATTTGATATATAATATGAAGAATTTGAAATGCATGATGAAAAATGGTGACTGACGTATTTCAGCATGCGTGCGATAATATTAACGAGGAATAAGCATGCAGAATAATGTAGCAGAAGTATCAGATCATCATCGGGTTTAAGTTTACAACTCGATCCAATAAAAGTTTTCGAAGAACGAGAGTTGTAACTTTGCAAAAAATGCCCTTATAATAGATTCGCTTGAAGACTAACTCAGATTTCTCCCCCTTTGTCATCGAATGACCAAAAGGATCGAAACTGAGGACTAACGCCCCTGAAGATAATCAAGTTGATGAAGGAGCGCCAGCGTTGTTGGGGTCGGTTGTTGAAGTAGGGCCTGCCGCTGCCGGGGTTTTCTGGCTCCCCGAGCACCTATGGGGACGGAGCCCCTTCTCGGTTCGGCGGGGGGCGGAGGTCGCGCGAAGAGTGGATCGAGGCGAGGCAACACTCCTACTGCTGCTTTGTGGATTGTATTGAGTTCTTGCTCGGGAGCGCTGAGTGCTACAGTGCACCCAAGCAGCTAATGAGACCGAGCGTTCTTCTGTTTTCCTCTGAGAGATCGTTCTCCGAGGGCCGATCCCCCCCCTACGTTGTGCATGGGCCTCCTTTTATATGTTCAAGGGGTCTCCAACAGGTGGCAATGTAGGTAAGGGTAAAAGTGGAAATATGCCGTGGTAGGTACAGCTACCTACACAGTGTATCATACCTAACCCTGACGGCAGGGGACAAAGGCATTAAATGCCTATCTACATCGCCCAGACGGTGCAGAAAAGGGACTGTCAGGGGCGCCATCGCTCGCCACAATGGCGATCTTGTCAGCGCTGCATGCCACAGTGTACCCCTGGCTGCACAGCCTCCCGCCACGTACGCTAGGAAGGGTCCCGGAGCGACACGTAGGTGGGTAAGCTGAAGCGCGGGTACAGAGTGGTTGCCTGCCACGGCAAGTGCCTTGTCGCGGCCGTTATCTTGCCGCGTCTGGGAACTTGTCGCTCGCCGAGTCCGGCCGGGACGCGTGGCGCGTTGCGGCAGGTTCTTTCAGATGCTCTGGTTGGGCTTCCCGGCAAGCTCCTCTTGCCGGGGTCTTGTGCCTCGAATGGCCTTCCCGGCAAGCTCCTCTTGCCGGGGACTTGTCTCCTTGGCTTAAATACTTTGTTCTCGAATGGCTCCAAAGGATCCATAGAGAGCCTTGGTGATCACCTGGCGGGTCTTGCCGCGGGGTGCTGCGACTGCCCGTGCACAAGTTCGGGATACTAGGGTACCCCTACTTTAGTACACCGACAGGAGCCCCCGGGCCTGGGCCACACACGGTGCCGAGCGCTGTTGGGCCAAGCCCAAAACAGGGCACGGGCACGCACGGCCTGGGTCACGTCTCACCTTGCTCCGCATCCACCACGCCCTCCCCGAACGGCACGCGTCGATTGCGGCGTCGTGGGAGAGGTCGTGGGTGGTTCCTTTACTCGAAAAGGCGAAACGTCCACCCCCATCCCTCCTTATAAGCAGGGGGAACAGGGGCAGTTCGCCCATCTGCCCGTTGCTGTTCCTTCCTCGAGAATCTCCGCCACTCCCCTTCTTCCCAAAGCCGAAGGAGAGCAGAGCCCCATCCCCATTGCCACCAGCACCACCAACGCCGTCGTCCTCCTTCTCCATTCCCGCCATGGCTCCGAAGGCTGAGAAGGCGAAGTCGGCTGAGGCGCAGCGGCTCGCGGCGCTGCGGAAGGAGCGGGCAATCTTCCCTCCGAGGCTCGAGGCAGCAGAGCTGGAGGAAGACTTCTATCTCTTCTGGTCGACGGGAACGCGAGCGCATCCGCGCACGAGGGTACTCCTAGCCACTGCTTGGGATAAGTATCCCACCGGGTATCCCTTCTTTGCCTTGTTCTTCTACTGCGGGCTCTGCCCGCCTTTTTCTGAATTCTTTTGCGATGTCATGAACACCTACGGGCTCCACCTTCTTGATTTCACCCCCAATGTTGTCCTGACCATGGCAGTTTTTGCACATCTCTGCGAAAACTTTGTCGGGATCCATCCAAACGTAGCTCTTTTCCGCCATTTCCTTTCGCCTCGGGTTGAGAAAGGAGAGCCTCTATCCGGCGGAATCGCTTGGATCTCGAAGGCCGGCAAGAAAGACGCTTATCTGGAAGGAGAGTTCCGCAGCAAGTGGGAGGAGTGGAGGGCGGACTGGTGTCTGATTGTCGAGGAGAACCCTAAGCCGTTTACTGCTCTGCGCGAAACCCCAGTAGTGCGCGGCGGCGATTGGAGTAGCCTGGCCCCGGAAGACGACATACTGAGGATTGCCGTCACCCGGATCCTGCGCCTCAGGCTTGTCGGGATTACTGTAGGAGCGGTCGGCGCAGATTTCCTCCGCCGCCGCATTGCCCCCCTGCAGGAGAGGAGGAGACCTGCCTGGGAGTTCCAGAATGCGGCGGATATCATGAGGTTGTGGCCGGGCCTCAATTTTAACTTCACTGTCATGGAGCTCTACGCGACTCTCCAGGAGTTGTTCAAGCACGACCCGCAGCATCCCGAAGTGTTCAGGTTGCCGAGGGGCGTCGTTCCGCTGTGCAACAACTCCGCGCTCGACCGCATCCGTGCAATAATGCCGCTGTGCGACTCGCACGGAATTGATCCAGCCTGGATAGAGCCTGCGGATGATGTCGTTCGGGCGTTCTTCGACAACTTGATAGAAGTGCCGGTCGACGCCGACGAGACAAAGGGCCTCACGCGGGACACCACCGACGACGAGCTCAAGCGTATCGCCACCAGGATGGAAGAGGCGGCGGCAGCCGCCGCTGCGGGCGAGTTTGGGTTCACCGTGGAGGAAGCAGAGGCAGCCGAGGCGGCAAGCCTTGCCGACCGAGAGGAGCTTGCCGGCGAGTGGAGGTCCGACGAGCACGACGTCGGTCCGAGCGGGCCCGCCGAGGACACGAGCGGCTCGTTGGAGATCGGCTCCTCTTCCTCTTCATCTTCGGACAGCCTGCCGCAAGTAGAGCCTCCGGCTCCGCAAGCAGAGCCCCCGGCTCCACCAAGAAAGCGTCTTCGCAAGGTCGGGGACGTAGCGGAGCGGTGGGCGAGTCAACCCCCGCCGCGCCGCACGACACGCTCCACCGTGGCAAGTTCTGTTGCCGTGGGAACACCTCACGCTGCAGCGGCAACTGGGGCGGGGTCCTCTCGGCCTGCCGCCCCAGCTCCCGCCAAGCGGCCAAGAGATCCCACTCCCCCACCTCCTCGCGCCGGAGGTGGGCCAGGCTTTGACTTCTCCGCGCTCAGCTCCGACGAAGAAGAAGAAGAGTAAGATCCTTGTTGTATTTGCATGTCTTCAATACTTGTTGTCTTGTATTGTATCTCATTTGCCTTACTCTGAACTCATCCCTTTTAGGACGCTGGCCTAGAGAATGGCAAAGAGGGCCAAGGTCCCGGTGATTGTTATCGAGGATGACCCCAACGTGGGAGCAGGGGGTGCGCCCGAGATAAACTTGCCGGACCCGACGGCTGTTTTTCAGAGCAGCCCCCAGCGCAGCCCCCAGCGTAAGTATATGGTTTACTTCCAGCTGTTAGGCGCGCATGGATACTCTTTGCTTGCTGATATCTGACCGTTGGCTTATGTAGGAGCAGAGCAGCTCCACCAGGAGCGCCCGGAGGCCACCCCTGACGTGCCACCTGCTTCGACTACGCGGCCAAGGGAGAATTCTTCGGTAAGGGAGAGCTCCCTGGCAAGGGAGAAGTCCCCGACGAGGGAGAGCTCCCCGGCGAGGGAGAAATCTCCGGCAAGGGACGGTACCAGCGAACCCCCGGCAGCAGAGATCCCCACCACCGAGCCTGGTACAGGTACTCCTTGCTTCTAAACCCCCCTTGGGTTCTTCTTTTTGGATATTTGCTTGACTTTTCTTCTTTTTCCGGCCGCCAGATCCATCCACTGTGGAGCCGATGGAGACCGAAGTCGTTATTGACTACGCCACTGCCACCGAGGAAACGGCCGGCGCTGATGATCCCGCCGGCGAAGAGGCCGCCAAGGCTGCCGCTGCAGCAGCTGACGAGGGGTCCGGCGATCGTACTGACGACCCTGGGGCTGCAGGAGCGACAGGCGCTACACCGACCGCTGATCCTCCCGCCGCTGCCGCAGCGTCAGGCTCCGAGGAACCTCAGCCAGGCGTCTACTTGAAGGCTGGCGCTGGCATCTTCATCAACCTCCCCTGGGCATCAACGTCCAGGGCGCCAGTCGAAGGAGAAAGCTTCGACGTGGAGGTGCTTGCCTCCGCTGGGCTGACGTTGGTCGACACACCAAGCAGCAGCAGCGACAAGCCCAAGGAGGAGCGACTGCTGCGGAAGCTAGTGTCGCTCTACCGCGCCCGCCAGGCCAAACTGGAGTCCCGCGAAGCGCTTGTCGCGAAGGTGGGGGTGGACGTGGAGAAGCGCGCGGAGGAGCTCCGAGGCCTCAACCAGGCAGCTCTCCGGTCGCTGGCGGCGTAGCGGGTGCAGCTCGATGAGGCGCAGAAGGCTTTCATCCTCGAGAAGGCAGAGGTTGCAGAGCAACAGCGGCTTGCCGCCGAGGAGTTATCCGCGCGGGACGGTGAGTTGGTGCAGCTGAAGGCCAGCCTGGACAGCCACGAAGAGGAGCTTGCAGCGCGCGAGCAAGCACTCGGCGGAGCCCTCAAGGAAGCAATGGACGCTGCCGCAGCTGCCGAGGCCGCCAAGAAGGAGCTGGAGGCGAAAGTGGCGCAGCTGGAGACTGATCTCAAGGCGAGCGGTGAGGCGCTTGCCGCGCTCAATCATGAGCGCGAGAAGGACGCCTACACCTTTGGTGATCTGCAGGGTCGTCTCGCCGAAAAGGTCAAGGAGCTTGACGCCGCCAAGGACTCCAACGTTGACCTTGAGCTGAAGCTGGCTACTTTGACCAAGACGCTGGACGGCGCCAAGGAGCAGGAGGCGGCCTTGAAGAAGGAGATCGAGGCCGACCAGGCGCTGCTGGAGAACATCACTGCCACCCAGAACGAGTTCAGGGGAACTATGGAGCGGTGGACGGAGGGCCTTGTGAACGCTGCCGCAGGCATCGACAAGGAGTTGGCGTTGTTGGGGGTGGAGGATCTCGGGTATTCCTCTGACGAGAGCCTCCCATCTAGCGCCAAGCTCACCTTGTTCTTTAAAGGCGTGGCGACGGCCCTCCAGCGACTCCGGGAGAGGATCCCAAAGCAGCTGGCCGACGAGTCGCGCGAGATCTGCGCGGGAGCTCTCAAAAAGGTGCTGATGAAGGTGGCCTTCCGCAACCCGGGCCTCCGCCTTGCTAACGTCCTCAGGTCCCTGCCGCCTGAGGTCGATCTGGAGGAGCTTGAGACCCTCGTCGCACCCATTGTGGACAAGGTGAGCAGGATCAAGAGGGTTGAGGGCGACCGCGCGGACTAGGCCGCCTATTTTCTTCTTTTCTCGTCGCCGCTGGTCATGTTATGAAAACAGTTTATTAGAGCTGCGACAAGCTATCTTGTAATATAACTTTGTTTCATGTCACGATTGCAATGTTATTCCCTTTACTCAATTCCTTCCTTTGTATGTTGTTGCCCTACGCTTTTAGAGAACCTGCCGGCGTAGGCACCTTTGCCGCGAGGGCTAAGTGCGGGACGTCAGCAGTCTGCTGGCGGTGCCGTTACCGACAAGAAACCTTGTCGCGACTAGTCGCAGCTTGCTTAAGTTGCCGAGTGAACTCGAAACAAAGTAAGGGCGCGACTCTAGTCGCGGCACACTTAAGCTGTTGAGCGAACTCGAAGCAAAGTAAGGGTGCAACTAGCCACGAGCTGGTTCCTTCGCGCACGGGTTTTCCATACAAAGCATGGTCGTTCAAGGAAAATAACTTAAACTTAAAAAATCTGATTGCTCAAACTTTGGCACTTAGCTTTTTTGTCGTTTGCTCCCCGGCAAGGCGAAATTTTTCCTGAACGGCGCCGGGTCCATACCATTATCTTCCCTTCCCCCCGGCTAACTTGTGGGCGAAGGATCCTTCCTTTCCATGAGAAAAAGAAAAGAGAAAACAATAGTATGGACCCTTATGGCTCATTATTGCTTACCGAGGGGGGGCTCGCTGCACAAAGTGTCAGATAATTTTTGCAGAAAGGCATGAAATTGACAGGGCGTGCGGAGCACGTGAGTTTTATTTAGGCACAGGGTCTGCGCCTGGCTTTGTAGAAAGGATTACATGCAACAGCGGCAAGACTTGTACAAAATGGTGGTTGTCGGACAGGGTCCGTCAACCGCGCCTTACGGGTAAAACTTACGAAGATGCTCGATGTTCCAGGAGTTGCTCACCGGAAAGCCATCCTCGGTCTCAAGGCGGACAGCGCCAGGCCTAGTGACTCGTTTCACCCGGTAAGGGCCTTCCCACTTCGGCGTCAACTTGTTGGAATTCTTGGCGGAATGAACGCGCTGAAGAACAAGGTCGCCTTCCTCGAGACTTCTGGCTTTAACTTTGCGGCTATGGTAGCGGCGCAAAGCTTGCTGGTATCGAGCAGCTCGTACAGCAGCCTGAAGACGGTCTTCCTCAAGGAGCAGCGCGTCATCTTGTCGCAGCTGCTCTTGCTCAAGCTCATCATAACAGAGCACTCGAGGTGACCCGTATACGAGTTCCGTGGGGGTAACTGCCTCTGCTCCATAGACTAGAGCGAAAGGTGTCTGGCCAGTGGCTCGATTTGGCGTCGTCCTGATCGACCAAAGAACCACCGGCAGCTCCTCGATCCAGTTTCTTCCGCACTTGTGCAGCCTGTCGAAAGTCTGGGTCTTGAGTCCACGCAGCACTTCAGCATATGCCCTCTCTGCTTGACCGTTGCTCGTGGGGTGAGCAACTGAAGCGAAGCAGACCTTGGCGCCAAGGTCCTGGACGTATTGCATGAAGGTGCGACTCGTGAATTGTGTACCGTTGTCGGTGATGATCCTGTTAGGGATTCCGAAGCGGCAAACAATCGACCTGAAGAACTTGACTGCTGACTGTGTTGTCACCTTCCTCACTGGTTCCACTTCCGGCCACTTTGTGAACTTGTCGATTGCAACGTACAAGTACTCAAAGCCCTCGACTGCTCGGGGGAAGGGGCCGAGGATGTCGAGCCCCCAGACCGAAAATGGCCAGGATAAAGGGATCGTCTGGAGAGCTTGAGCTGGCTGGTGTATCTGCTTGGAATGGAACTGGCACGCTTCACACTTGGTTACTTGTGCAGCTGCATCTTTGGAGGGCTGTCGGCCAAAAGAAGCCCTGCCGGAATGCTTTGCCGGCAAGCGCTCTTGCGCCAATGTGGTGACCACAAATGCCTCCATGTATCTCTGCCAACAGCTTCTGTCCATCTTCCCGGGGAATACACTTCAATTTCACTCTGTTGAGTCTTCTTCTGTACAGTGCGTTGTCAACGAACTGGTACATACTAGACTGCCGGGCTACTCTTTCCGCTTCTTCTGGCTCTTCGGGAAGTTCTCCTGACTGGAGGAAATGGACGATCTGCTGTGCCCATGATGGAGCCTGTGGCTCGACAACAAGGACTAAAGGCATGTCTGCTGCTGCGGGAACATCCGCTTCTACGGCGAGAACCTGCGGTTCAGCCGGAGCTTGATGATCCCCGGCAAGCTTGCCGGAGCGAAACTTGTCGGGAGCGTCTGCTTCAACGAAACAAACCCTGGGGCTTGTCGGAGCAGACTGCTCCTCAGCACTCTTGGCGTTGATCTTGGGGACCTTCTTGGCGGCGGCTTCGGGAAGCTCTGCCAGAAGATAGTCACTAGAAATCAACTTCCTCTTCTTGCTCTGTCCAGTTGGTGGCGTCACGGATGGTTAGGTCAGCTTGAGCACAAAGATCCCTGGTTCCACGGGTAACTTAAATGCCGCGCACTTTGACAGACCGTCAGCGATGTCGTTCTGAGCTCTAGGAACATGTTCCATCTGTAGGCCGACAAAGCGCTCTTCCAGCTTCCTCACTTCATCAACGTAAGCTTCCATCAACGGACTCTGATAATCCTCGTTCACTTGGCGGACGACAAGTTGTGAGTCACCCCTGACAATGAGCTGCTTGATCCCAAGGTCTGCCGCGATCCTGAGACCGGGGAGCAATCCTTCATACTCTGCGGTATTGTTTGTTGCTTGCTCCTTGGGAAAGTGCATCTGGACCACGTACTTGAGGTGCTCTCCGGTGGGTGCGATAAGCAGCACGCCAGCACCGGCGCCTTGCAGCGAAAAGGCACCATCAAAGTACATCAGCCACTCTTTGCTTGCTTCCTTGACGGGGATGCTCGTCTCTGGAATTTCTTCGTCAGGTGTTGGCGTCCACTCTGCTATGAATTCTGCCAATGCTCTGCTTTGAATAGTTGAAGTGCTCTCATACTTGAGGCCAAAGCTTGACAGTTCCAATGCCCACTCAACAATCCTGCCTGTTTGTCGGTGTACTAAAGTAGGGGTACCTTAGTACCCCAGACTTGTGCACGGGCAGTTGTAGCACCCTGCGGCAAGGCCCGCCCAGGAAGCGCCAAGAGAAGACCAAGCATTCAGGACAAGGCCCCCGGCAAGAGGAGCTTGCCGGGCCAAGAAGACAAGGCCCCCGGCAAGAGGAGCTTGCCGGGCCAAGAAGACAAGACCCCGGCAAGAGGAGCTTGCCGGGACGACTGAGCCCATGTAAGGCCATCCAAGAACAAAGTATACGAGACAGAAGATCGAGACCCCGACAAGAGGAGCTTGTCGGGAAGGCCGAACCCAGGCACCACAAGAGAAGCCCGCCATGGCGCGCCAAGCGCCCCGGCAAGGCCTGACAGCTGGCACGCTATCAGGCACAGGAAGACGACCCCCGCGGCAAGCCACTTGCCGCGGCAAGATCGCCACCTCAAGACTGCGCTCCAGCTCGCCCGCCCACGCGTCGCTCCGGGGCTTCCCCCGAGGGCATGTGGCGAGGCACCGCGCAGCCTGGGGCATGCGGTGGCATGCAGCCGCCATCGTGGCGAACGGTGGCGCACCTAACGGTCCGCCTCGGTGCTGTCCGGGCGACCGTGACGGGCATTTAATGCCCTTGTCCCCTACCGTCAGAAGTAGGTATGATAACACTGTGCCGCACTGTAGCGCCACCGTTCCCGCACTATTACAACTACCACCCCTTTTACACTTTTACCCCTTTCTCTTACGTTGACACCTGTCGGTGACCCCTTTGCGCTATAAAAGGAGGCCCGTGTGCAACGTAGAGGAGGGTCCGGGGTTTCGGAGATTCGGCATCTAGACAGCCGTACGCTCGGTGCAGCTAGCTCTCCAAGCTCCCGAGCTCCCCAGTTCAATACAACCAAGCAGGAGTAGGGTTTTACGCGTCCACCGCGGCCCGAACCTGGGTAAACCGCCCGTGTGCTCGCCTCGATCTGCTCTCTGTGCTCCCTCCGCCCCCCTCACCGGACAACGAAAGGGGCTCCGGCCCCATAGGTGCTCGCGGGGGACGCAGTCCGCCCCGACATCTTTGGCGCGCCAGGTAGGGGGCGCGTCGAGGTTGTGCGGATCAGATCCGGCGTTCGCGCGAGCGCGCTCTTCGTCAGCTTCTCCGAACTCGCTAGCTTCATCAACACCATGGCCCCGAAGAAGAAGGCTTCGGAGGCCGCGGGCCCGTCCGCGTCACTCCCACCGCTACCGGAGCCAACGGTGGGCGGGGGAGACGCCGTCGGAGGGGTGGCCACCGGCGAGAACACTCGCGGTGCCACCAAATCCAAGAACAGGGCGGACGACCGAGCCTCGGCCTCCGAGGACGCGCCGCATCCGTCCCTTCAAACGACGACCCAGCAGCGCCATGCCACGGGAGGTGGCATCCGCTTGCTGGAACAAGGGCAAACAGGGGGTTCACGGGACGCCACGGGCCCCCGTCCGGACACGGGCAAGGCGAAGGCGCCGGGGAGGGACCCCGCTCTTTCTAACATTGTTAGGAGTCCGAGCGTATCCCGCTCCTCGCGCCACTCGCCCCCGCTCCCCTCCACTCCGGCAGAAGCGCTCGCGAGAGCGCAACTGCTCCTCGACTACCCTCCAGCGGCTGGCAAGGCCGAAAGCTGGAGGGCCACCATCCAGAGCCTGATCGCCTTCGCCAACAACGACACGCCGCAGCGGCCGGCGACCTCACGGCCCCGGCAGGCCGAGAGGACGAAGGCCGACGGCGACAAGACCGCCGGAGGTGCAACCACCATGCACTCCCCGGCGCAGAAGCAGAAGACGCCGCCCCGCTGGAACAACGCCGACGACGGCTCCACAGCGTCGTCGGACCCGCGGACTCGCCGGGACCAGCGCCAAGTCCTCGACGAGCGGCAGCAAGAAGACGCTCGAACGAGGATTGAGCGCCGCCGAGAAACTCGGCGGCAATCAGACCAGCGGGCTGGGAACGCTGTCGACGCGCACGCGCCCGGTGAACCAGGTGACTTACCGTACGCGGCAGGTTGCCCTGCGTTCACCCGCGAGCTGCGGCGCGTCCGGTGGCCCAGCACGAAGAACTTCAAGCCCGACGTACCGGAGAAGTACGACGGTAGGACGCACCCCTCGGAGTTTCTCAGCATCTACACGATCGCTGTACAAGCTGCCGGGGGGCGCGACGAGAGGATATTGGCGAACTACTTCCCGCTCGTGCTTAAGCCGAACGTTCGTTCGTGGCTTATGCACTTGCCGGAAGGCTCCATTTCTTCCTGGGCGGATCTTTGCCATCAGTTTGTTGGCGCCTTCACAGGCGGCCACAAACCTCATGGCCAGGATAGCGACCTCCACATCCTAGCCCAGAAGGAAGGAGAACCCCTGCGCAAGTACATCCAGCGCTTCAGCCGCGTGCATCGCAACATCCCCGACGTTCACCCTGCCGCGGTTATCAGCGCGTTCCACCAGAACGTGCGTAACCGCCGCATGCGTGAAGAGATGGCCATGACCAAGATCCGGGACGTCAGCGAGCTATATGCCTTGGCTGACAAGTGCGCGCGCGCGGAGGAGGGGAGGAAACTCCCCGGGGAGGATGCTGGCGCAGGAGAAAGCGACAGTGACGACACCGCCCCGGCGAAGAGAAGCCAGCGGCGGAATAATAGGAGGAAGAACAGGAAAGAGGTGCTTGCCGTCGAGGGGTCCGGCAAGGAGGCTCCCGCCAAGCAAACGCAGGATGGCGGCTCCGGCAAGGAGCCTGCCCCCGTGGCGGCAGCCGACAAGCAGGACGGCTCCGACAAGCAATACTGCAAGATCCACCGCACCAAGGGCCACGATCTCTCCAACTGCAAGAGCGTCGAGTACCTCGTCGTGCAACAGAAGGCTGAGTACGAGAGGCGCGACAAGGGGAAGGCCCAGGGAGGGGGTGGCGAACCAAGCAAGAAGCGGCCGCCCGTCGGCCGGGGAGGACGCCGCGGCAAGGCCAAGCAGCGGCAAGGCGATCGGCCTCCCCGGGGCCGCGACGAGGATGAAGAAGGCGACGACGAAGACGTGGAAGACGAAGATAACAGCGAGCAGGAGTTCCAGAAAGCCACGGAGGTCCTATGCGTTGACGGCGGCGCCTCTCTGCACACCTCCCACCGCCAGCTTAAGCGGTGGGCGCGAGAGGTGAACGCAGCAGAGCCGCCCGTGGAGTCGCGCAGGCTCCTCAAATGGTCCAGCACGCCCATCATTTTCGATCTTGAGGATCACCCCGACCGCACAACCGCGGTCGGGTGCTTGCCGATGCTGGTCTCACCCACCATCCGCAACCTCAAGGTCACCAAAATGTTGGTAGACGGCGGGGCCGGGCTGAACTTGATCTCCTCCGCTGTGATCAAGAAACTCCAGATCCCAGACGGCGAGCTCGAAGAGACCGGATCCTTCCAAGGAATCAACCCGGGGAGGAGCAAGCCCAAGGGGAAGATTACTCTGCCGGTGACCTTTGGCGGCGAGCTTAACTTCAGGACTGAGCGTATCACGTTCGACGTCGCTGATATCCCGTTACCATACAATGGGATCCTCGGCCGTCCCGCTCTCGCCAAGTTCATGGCGGCCTCCCACCACACCTACAACGTACTCAAGATGCCGGGGCCGATAAGCGTCATCACTGTCCATGGCGACAAAAAGGATGCGCTTATCTGCGCCGACAAGATCTACCGGGATGCAGCAGCCGCGGCAGAGAAGGACACACTTGCCGCTGAAGCCCCCGGGGGGAAGAAGACAAAGACCAAGCCCGGTAAGTGCTCTGGGGCCCACTCCGGCAACCGCACCTCTTCGGAGTGCTGCGCTGCCGTCGAGGACGTTCCATCGAGCTCCGCCGGCAAGTACAAGAAGGGAATGACCGCTCCACCGGCAACCAAGAAGGTGTCCGCCAAGGAGGACGGCACTGGCGGTACCTTCACCATCAGTGCCACGCTTGACAGCAAATAGGAAAGCGCGCTCGTCGCCTTCCTACGGGCGAATGACGACGTGTTTGCATGGCAACCGTCCGACATCCCCGGTGTTCCCAGGAGGGTGATTGAGCACAAGCTCGCTGTCTGTCCTCACGTGCGACCCGTCAAGCAGAAAGTGAGAAAGCAAGCCGTGGAGCGCCAAGAATTCATCAGCGAAGAGATCAAGAAGCTAGAGGCAGCAGGCCTAGTGAGAGGTGTGATCCATCCAACGTGGCTGGCCAATCCGGTCGTCGTGCGCAAAGCCAATGGGAAGTGGAGACTGTGCATAGACTTCACCGACGTGAATAAAGCATGTCCCAAGGATCCATTTCCCTTGCCGCGCATTGACCAGATTGTTGACTCCACTGCCGGATGTGAGCTACTCTCTTTTCTTGATGCATATTCAGGCTACCACCAAGTCTTTATGGCCAAGGAAGATGAAGAGAAGACCGCATTTATCACTCCGTGCGGCACCTATTGCTTCATACGCATGCCGTTTGGACTGAAGAATGCGGGATCAACGTTTGCAAGGGTAGTGCACACTGCTTTCGAGCCGCAGATCCATAGGAACGTGGAGGCCTACATGGATGACATCGTGGTGAAGAGCAGGAGCAAGGAAACCCTGGTCCAAGATCTGGAAGAGACATTTCAGAACCTGCGCAAGATACAGCTCAAGCTGAACCCCGAGAAGTGCGTTTTCGGAGTCCCCTCCGGCAAGCTTCTCGGGTTCTTTGTGTCACAGAGGGGGATTGAAGCTAATCCCGACAAGATCAAAGCCATCGAGCAGATCGAAGCCCCAGAGCGCGTCAAGGACGTCAGAAAGCTTGCATGTTGTGTGGCCGCCCTCAGTCGGTTCATTTCAAGGTCTGCAGAACGCGCCCTGCCCTTCTTTAAAATCTTGAAGAAGGCAGGCCCCATGCAGTGGACTCCAGAAGCGGAGGCAGCGCTGCAAGATTTGAAAAGGTACCTATCCTCCACTCCAATACTTGTCGCACCTAGGCCACAGGAGAAGTTGTTGCTATACCTAGCGGCAACCAACCAGGTGGTTAGTGCTGCGTTAGTGGCGGAGAGGGAGGCCGACGAGGAGCCTATACCGCCTACAAGCGAGTCCAGCGACGAGCGGGGGGCTGCTACGGCAAGCTCTGGCCCCGACAAGGACCACCCTGCGCAGGAACAGGATGGAGCGCGGAAGAAGATGGTGCAGCGCCCGGTGTATTTTGTAAGTTCCCTCTTGCAGGGGGCTAGATCAAGATACTCCGGGGTGCAGAAATTGCTTTTCGGCCTCCTCATGGCCTCGAGAAAGCTGCGCCATTACTTCCAAGCACATGAGATAACAGTAGTCACTCGCTTTCCGCTGAAGAGGATATTGCACAATCCAGAGGCAACAGGCAGGATCATCGAGTGGGCACTGGAGCTGTCGAGCTTTGGGCTCAAGTTTGAAAGTACTTCAACCATACAGAGCCGAGCTTTGGCAGAATTCATAGCTGAGTGGACCCCGATGCCAGATGGAGAAGCCCAAGAAACAAGCGCGCCCGTACAAGGAGCAACAAGCGAGTGGGTAATGTACTTCGATGGTGCCTTTTCGCTGCAAGGCGCCGGTGCTGGCTTGGTACTCATCGCGCCCACCGGAGAGCACCTCAAGTATGTTATCCAGATGCACTTCCCAAGAGAGCAAGCAACCAACAATACTGCTGAGTATGAAGGCTTGCTCGCCGGCCTCAGGATTGCGGCCGAACTTGGGATCAGAAAGCTGATCGTGCGGGGAGATTCTCAACTGGTGGTCCGGCAAGTCAACAAGAGCTACCAGAGCCCTCTGATGGAAGCTTATGTAGATGAAGTGAGGAAGCTGGAAGAACACTTTGAAGGGCTGCAAATGGAGCACGTCGCGAGAGCTCAGAATGAGATAGCAGACGGCCTTTCGAAGTGTGCTTCGTTGAAGTTACCTGTGGAACCAGGGACCTTCTTACTCAAGCTGACTCAACCATCCATTACACCATCAGTTGGGCAGTCCAAGAAAAGGAAGTTGGTCTCCGGCGACTACTCGCAGGCGGACCTCCCTGAGACCGCCGCCAAGGTCCCCAAGATCAACAACCAGAACGCCGGGGGACAGCCCGCTCCTGCGGATCCCAGGATCCGTCCAGTCGAAGCCGGAGTCCCCGGTAAGCCTTGCTCCGGCGAGCAGATCAGCAGTCTGAACGCCGAGGGACAGCCCGCTCCTGCGGATCCAAGGATCCGTCCAGTCGAAGCAGGTGTCCCCGATAAGCCTTGCTCCGGCAAGCGGATCAGCAGTCTGAACGCTGAGGAACAGTCCGCTCCTGCGGGTCCGAGGATCCGTCCAGTTGAAGCGGGGGTTCCCGACAAGCTTTGCCCCGGCAAGCTTGCCGGGGGATCACCGGCTCCGGCTGAACCAGAGGTTCTTGCCGGGGTCCCCGCAGCGGCCTTCATGCCTTTAGTCCTTGCCGTCGAGCCCCGGGCTCCGGCATGGGCGCAGCAGATCGTCCGTTTTCTGCAAACTGGAGAACTTCCCGACGACCCAGAAGAGATGGAGAAGATCACCAGGCAGTCAAGTATGTACCAGTTCGTGGACAACGAGCTGTACAGAAGGAGACTCAACGGTGTCAGATTGAAGTGCATCTCCAGGGAAGACGGACAGAAGCTGTTGGCAGAGATACACGGAGGCATGTGCGGCCATCACATTGGCGCAAGAGCACTTGCCGGGAAAGCCTTCCGGCAAGGGTTCTTCTGGCAAGAAGCCCTCCAAGATGCAACTGCACTAGTAACCAAGTGTGAAGCGTGCCAGTTCCATGCAAAACAGATTCATCAGCCAGCTCAAGCTCTCCAAACAATCCCTTTATCCTGGCCCTTCTCGGTCTGGGGGCTCGATATCCTCGGCCCTTTTCCCCGAGCCGTCGGGGGCTTCGAGTACTTGTACGTTGCAATCGACAAGTTCACGAAGTGGCCAGAAGTGGAGCCAGTGAGGAAGGTGACCGCGCAGTCAGCAGTCAAGTTCTTCCGGTCGATCGTCTGCCGTTTCGGAATCCCCAACAGAGTCATCACCGACAACGGGACACAATTTACAAGTCGCGCCTTCATGCAATACGCCCAGGATCTCGGCGCCAAGGTCTGTTTCGCTTCGATTGCTCACCCCAGGAGCAACGGTCAAGCAGAAAGGGCCAACGCTGAAGTGCTGCGCGGACTCAAGACCAGGACCTTCGACAGGCTGCACAAGTGCGGAAGAAATTGGATTGAGGAGCTGCCGGCGGCTCTTTGGTCAATCAGGACGACACCAAGTCGAGCCACCGGACAGACACCTTTTGCTCTAGTCTATGGAGCGGAAGCAGTTATCCCCACGGAACTCGTATACGGATCTCCTCGGGTGCTCGCTTATGACGAGCTCGAGCAAGAGCGGCTGCGCCAAGATGACGCGCTGCTCCTTGAGGAAGGACGTCTCCAGGCTGCGGTACGAGCTGCTCGATACCAGCAAGCCTTGCGTCGCTACCATAGCCACAAGGTCAAGGCCAGGAGTCTCGAAGAGGGCGACCTTGTTCTTCGGCGCACTCAGTCGGCCAAGAATTCCAACAAGTTGACGCCAAAGTGGGAAGGACCTTATCGGGTGAGACAAGTCACGAGGCCTGGCGCTGTCCGCCTCGAGACCGAAGAAGGCGTACCAGTGAGCAACTCCTGGAACATAGAGCATCTTCGCAAGTTTCACCCATAAGGCGCGGTTGCCGTGACCCGCTCCGGCAACCATCGGTTTGTACAGGCCTTGCCGCTGTTGCATGTAACCCCTTGTACAAAGCCAGGCGAAGCCCCTGGCACCAGATAAAGTTGCCCTGTTAGGCGACCTTGTTCTTAGGCACGTTCAGTCGGCCAAGAATTATAACAAGTCGACGCCGAAGCAGGAAGGCCCTTGTCGGGTGGAACGAGTCGCGAGGCCCGGCGCTGTCCGCCTCAAGACCGAAGAGGGCCTACCAGTGAGCAACTCTTGGGAATATAGAGCATCTTCGCAAGTTCCGCCCACAAGGCGCGGTTGCCGTGATCCACTCCGGCAACCATCGGTTTGTACAGGCCTTGCCGCTGTTGCATGTAACCCCTTGTGCAAAGCCAGGCGAAGCCCCTGGCATCAGATAAAGTTGCCCTGTTAGGCGACCTTGTTCTTAGGCACGTTCAGTCGGCCAAGAATTATAACAAGTCGACGCCGAAGCAGGAAGGCCCTTATCGGGTGAGACGAGTCGCGAGGCCCGGCACTGTCCGCCTCAAGACCGAAGAGGGCCTACCAGTGAGCAACTCCTGGGAACATAGAGCATCTTCGCAAGTTTCACCCATAAGGCGCGGTTGCCGTGATCCGCTCCGGCAACCACCGGTTTGTGCAGGCCTTGCCGATGTTGCATTTAAGCCCTCGTACAAAGCCAGGCGAAGCCCCTGGCCGAAGATAAAGAAGCGCTGGCGCCCTAGATTTTAGCATGCATGCTGAGTCAGAGTCTCGTCCTTGGTTAGGGTTGTCAGTTCCTAACTGTCGCTAACCCCTAACTTAGAGGTCGAGTCCGCGTCTTTTTCCCGTCCTTCCCCTTTTGGCTCGCAGGAATTGAATGTCCTTGCCGGGCCGCTCAAGGACAAGGAAGAGGAGAAGGACGAGCCAACACCTGCCCCCCCGGCGGGCCAGAGTCGCCGGGGGCTGCAACCTCAGATAAGTTTTTGCATCCCTCATCATGCATTCTCTTATGGACTGTGGAATTTGAAAGCCTCCTTCCCTCCTGAAAAGCTACCGTGCTCTCTTAGCGGCAAGCCCCAGAGCGCGTTCCTGGGGCCCATTTCAATAGCAGCCGCGGCAGCAAGGGGGAGGGAAGCGAGGGGCCGGAACCCACCTGCTCCCCGCCTCCGTCAAGGGCGTGAGAAAGGTCGAGCAGTGCGGGGGAGCGGCTGGGCCTATTGCCGGGCGAGAAACTGTCTATCTTAACGATGTAAAGGATTCGTTCCCTACCGCGGTTTCCACCCGCGAGACAAATGATCCGGCAAACATCCCCTTTTCATTAAAAACATTCCACTCAGGTACAGTTCAGAGAGAATGAAAAACATGAAAAGAGGGATTACAAGGCTTAAACGCAACTAAGGCCCGAAGGCTTACGAGCTGAAAAGAGATAAGGTGCCCGTAATCCCTTTCTTGTCTCTCTCCCCAGGAGGTAGGACAAGTAGGCGAAGAGGGCGAAAGGGGCACCTAGATGAGCTACGGGTGGCAGAAGGCACCAAGAGAAGATCCGGGGGCTCCGCCCGGGGGTCTCCGGAGGCTGAAGAAGACGGAGGCGCCGGAGGCAGAGCTGGAAGATGAGGCAGCGGCCTTGCCGCCAGCCTCTTCCTCTTCCGCAGCCTCGCCACTCCGGCCACCCGAGGAGATCAATCCCCCGGCAAGAGGAGCTTGCCGGGCCGAAGAGAAGACCCCGGTGGTCGTCACCGAGAGCAAGGGTGATGACGGCGTCTGGGGCGCATCTGGAACACGAGGCACCGGAGCGTCAGCCAGCTGTCGAAGTCGGCCCGTACTCCGACTTCGCGGCCTTCGACGTCCGCCCTCTATCCTCCTCAGCAGCCCCCCTACGCCGGTCGCCCAAGGAGACGACCCCGGGGAGTTCACGGAGCCCGGCGCGGTCGATGGGGCCGCCGGTGCCACACGGAGCTGCGACCGACGCCTAGTCGTACCCGTCATCCCGGCGGCTGCTCCCCTCGTCGTCGCTGTCGCTCCCCTCCTCGTCACTCTCGCTCGAGGAGGAGCCTTCGCTGTCGGAGGAGCTATCTTCGCAGCACCGGGCCCGGATACCGAAGCCCCAGAAGGCCTTGACGGAGAGGAGGTCCTCCCCCACTAGCTTGAAGTGGAGGGTGAACCCCTCCGTCAAGCTGTGGATCCGGGCGAACGTCTTCCACCCGCGGCCCAGACACACCACGCCGGGGGCTCGGGACTCGACGTGGACTCGCGTCCCACTGATCCCGCAGCCCCTCATGCGCAGGTTTAGCGTCTCAGGCTGCTCCACCTCCAACACGTTCGCGAATGGAGCGGGAAGCCGGAGGTGGCGACGAGGCGCCCGGCGCAGCCTGATAATGAACTCACGGGGGTCGTCCCCGAGATGGACCGCGGGAAGGAACGGAGCCGCTGGCGGAGGCAAGGGCGGCGCACCGATCCGTCCGCCCCGAGTGCCTCGGCCCCGTCCACGACCTCGTCCGCGACCTCGCCCTCTCCCTCTTCCCCCGACGATCGGCTCCGCCGCCGCGGGCGCAAGGGGAGGAGGGGCGTGCTGCCTAGCAGACACCCTCACGGCAACCGAAGAAGAACCAGGGTTCCCCCCCTCCATCACAAATGGGGGAAGGAAACCAGAAGCAGAAGGAGGAAGGAGATGGAGTGCGGATTTCCGTCGCCCCCTTTCGCTCCTTATAAAGGGGCGGAGTGGGACCGCGGCCGCCTCGCTCCTCCAATAGAAGCGGAGGAAGGGCAGGCGACTGGGGCCGACCCACTGCATCGACCCGCGCCGGCCCGACGCCCTGCCTCCACCGCCGCGACTCCGAGTGCATGAGGACCGCGTGGTGGGCGCGCAGAACCGAGGCGACGGGTGAGACGACCTCTCCCCATCCCGTAATTATGGGGAACGGACGCCTCGGAAGCCGCGCCTCACCCCCGTTCATTTATCGAGCCGCGCCTCCGCACCTCCCTCCATCTAAAGAGGGAACGGGCGCCCCGCCTCCACGACACCGCGATAAGCGCGCGCCGCCTGGGGAAGGTGCGGCGGGTGCGGAGTTAAGGAGCAGCGCGACCAAGGCCATGCGTGCCCGTGCACCGTTAGGGCCTGGCCCAACGACGCTCGGCACCGTGTGTGGCCCAGGCCCGGGGGCTCCTGTCGGTGTACTAAAGTAGGGGTACCTTAGTACCCCAGACTTGTGCACGGGCAGTTGTAGCACCCTGCGGCAAGGCCCGCCCAGGAAGCGCCAAGAGAAGACCAAGCATTCAGGACAAGGCCCCCGGCAAGAGGAGCTTGCCGGGCCAAGAAGACAAGGCCCCCGGCAAGAGGAGCTTGCCGGGCCAAGAAGACAAGACCCCGGCAAGAGGAGCTTGCCGGGACGACTGAGCCCATGTAAGGCCATCCAAGAACAAAGTATACGAGACAGAAGATCGAGACCCCGACAAGAGGAGCTTGTCGGGAAGGCCGAACCCAGGCACCACAAGAGAAGCCCGCCATGGCGCGCCAAGCGCCCCGGCAAGGCCTGACAGCTGGCACGCTATCAGGCACAGGAAGACGACCCCCGCGGCAAGCCACTTGCCGCGGCAAGATCGCCACCTCAAGACTGCGCTCCAGCTCGCCCGCCCACGCGTCGCTCCGGGGCTTCCCCCGAGGGCACGTGGCGAGGCACCGCGCAGCCTGGGGCATGCGGTGGCATGCAGCCGCCATCGTGGCGAACGGTGGCGCACCTAACGGTCCGCCTCGGTGCTGTCCGGGCGACCATGACGGGCATTTAATGCCCTTGTCCCCTACCGTCAGAAGTAGGTATGATAACACTGTGCCGCACTGTAGCGCCACCGTTCCCGCACTATTACAACTACCACCCCTTTTACACTTTTACCCCTTTCTCTTACGTTGACACCTGTCGGTGACCCCTTTGCGCTATAAAAGGAGGCCCGTGTGCAACGTAGAGGAGGGTCCGGGGTTTCGGAGATTCGGCATCCAGACAGCCGTACGCTCGGTGCAGCTAGCTCTCCAAGCTCCCGAGCTCCCCAGTTCAATACAACCAAGCAGGAGTAGGGTTTTACGCGTCCACCGCGGCCCGAACCTGGGTAAACCGCCCGTGTGCTCGCCTCGATCTGCTCTCTGTGCTCCCTCCGCCCCCCTCACCGGACAACGAAAGGGGCTCCGGCCCCATAGGTGCTCGCGGGGGACGCAGTCCGCCCCGACACTGTTGCTTCTGGATTCTGCAGTATCCTCTTCAGCGGAAAGCGAGTGACAACTGTGATCTCATGTGCTTGGAAGTAATGGCGCAGCTTTCTCGAGGCCATAAGAAGACCGAAAAGCAACTTCTGCACACCAGAGTACCTTGACCTAGCCCCCTGCAGAAGGGAACTGACAAAGTAGACTGGGCGCTGCACCATTTTCTTCTTCTGTATCCCTTCGCACATCTCCGCAGATCCATCTTCGTCGGGACCAGAGCTCGTCGGGGAAGCCCACTGCTTGTCGCTGGATGTGCTTGCCGCGGTTGCTGGCTCATCATCTGCCTCTCTCTCCGCGACTAACGCAGCACTAACCACTTGATTGGTTGCCGCCAGATATAGTAGCAACTTCTCTTGTGGTTTAGGTGCGACAAGTATTGGAGTGGAGGACAGGTATCTCTTCAAGTCCTGCAGCGCAGCCTCCGCTTTCGGAGTCCATTTCATTGGGCCTGCCTTTTTCAAGATTTTGAAAAACGGCAGGGCGCGCTCAGTAGACTTAGAGATAAACCTGCTGAGAGCCGCCACGCAGCCGGCAAGTTTTCGTACATCCTTGACGCGCTTCGGTGCTTCGATCTGCTCAATGGCCTTGATCTTGTCGGGATTGGCTTCAATCCCCCGCTGAGACACAAAGAACCCGAGAAGCTTGCCGGAAGGGACTCCAAACACGCACTTCTCGGGGTTGAGCTTGAGGCTAATCTTGCGCAGATTTGCAAAAGTTTCTTCTAGATCTTGAATCAGAGTTGACTTGTCCCTGCTCTTGACCACTATATCATCCATGTAGGCTTCCACATTTCAGTGTATTTGCGGCTCAAAAGCAGTATGGACAATCCTTGCAAATGTTGAACCAGCATTCTTCAAACCGAAAGGCATTCGTACAAAATAGTACGTGCCACATGGAGTGATGAACGCGGTTTTCTCCTCATCCTCTTCTGCGATGAAGATCTGATGGTATCCTGAGTATGCGTCAAGAAACGAAAGCAAGTCGCATCCGGCTGTGGAGTCGACAATCTGGTCAATGCGCGGCAAGGGAAATGGGTCTTTGGGACAAGCTTTGTTGACATCAGTGAAGTCGATGCAAAGTCTCCATTTCCCGTTCGCCTTGTGCACGACTACAGGATTGGCCAACCACGTAGGATGGAGCACTCCTCTGACGAGGCCTACTGCTTCCAACTTCTTGATCTCTTCGGCGATGAACTCTTGGCGCTCCACTGCTTGTTTCCTGACTCTCTGCTTGACGGGCCGCGCGTGAGGACAGACGGCAAGGTGGTGCTCAATTACTTTCCTGGGAACGCCGGGGATGTCAGACGGTTGCCACGCAAACACATCGACATTCGCTCGCAGGAAAGCAACGAGCGCGCTTTCCTATTTAGGGTCGAGAGTGGCACTGATGGTGAAGGTACCACCAGTGCCGTCCTCCTTGGCGGACACCTTCTTGGTCGCTGGCGGAGCTGCCATCGTCTTCTTACACTTGCCGGTGGAGCTCGATGGTGCGTCCTCGATGGTAGCGCAGCACTCCGAAGAGGTGCGCTTGCCGGAGTGGGCATCAGAGCTCTTGCCGGACTTGGTCTTCTTCTTCCCCCCGGGAGCTTCAGCGGCAAGTGTCTCGCGATCCACGGCGGCTGCTGCTTCCCGGTAGATCTTGTCGGCACAGATAAGAGCGTCTTTCTTGTCGCCATGTACAGAGATGACACTTATCGGGCCTGGCATCTTCAGCATGTTGTACGCGTAGTGAGAGGCCACCATGAACTTGGCGAGTGCTGGACAGCCGAGAATTCCATTGTAAGGCAATGGAAAATCGGCAACGTCGAAAGTGATCCTCTCAGTC
Organism: Aegilops umbellulata; assembly: GCA_032464435.1. Taxonomy (NCBI): domain Eukaryota; kingdom Viridiplantae; phylum Streptophyta; class Magnoliopsida; order Poales; family Poaceae; genus Aegilops; species Aegilops umbellulata. The sequence goes on from CP136055.1 coordinate 106,097,363, forward strand.
CTGAAGTTCAGCTCGCTGCCAAATGTCACCGGCAGCGTGATCTTCCCCTTCGGCTTGCTCCTTCCCGGGTTGATTCCTTGAAACGTGCCGGTCTCTTCGAGCTCGCTGCCAGGGACTTGGAGTCTCCGGAGTACAGCGGAGGAGATCAGGTTCAAGCCGGCCCCGCCGTCAACTAGCATATTAGTGACCTTGAGGTTGTGGATAGTTGGTGAGACCAACATCGGCAAACACCCGACAGCAGTTGTGCGATCGGGGTGGTCCTCAATATCAAAGATGATAGGCGTGCTGGACCATTTTAGAAGCTTGCGTGACTCAACGGGTGGTTCTGCCGCATTGACTTCCCGCACCCACTGCTTGAGTTGGCGGTGTGAAGTATGCAGAGAAGCACCGCCGTCAACGCACAAAACTTCTGTGGCTTTCTGGAACTCCTGCTCGCTGTTCTCGGCATCATCCATGTCTTCGTCGTCGTCGTCATCTTCATCCTTGTCGCGGCCGCGGGGAAGTCTGTCGCCTTGCCGCTGCTTGGCGTTGCCGCGGCATACCCCCCGGCCGATGCGCTTCGTACCGGATCCTCCAGCACCTCCTTGGGCCTTCCCTTGTCGCGTCGCTCGTATTCGGCCTTTTGCAGCTCAACGAGCTGCTCGACCTTCTTGCAGCTCTGGAGGTCATGGCCTTTGGTGCGGTGAATCTTGCAGTACTGCTTGTTGGTGCCATCCTGCTTGTCGGCGGCCGCCACTGCCTGGCAGTTGGCGCATGCGGCAACCTCCTTGCCGGAGCTACCAGTATTGGCTGTCTTGGCGCCACCTTCGTTGCCGGATTGCTCGACAACTAGCACATCTTTGCCTTTCCTCTTCCTGTTGTTCTGCCGCCGGTTTTTGCTTGCCGGGGCGGCATCATCGCTGTCAGATCCTCCTGTTCCTACGTTTTCTCCGGGGAGTTTCCTTCCTTCCTCAGCACGTGCACATCTGTCGGCCAGGGCATACAGCTCGCTGACGTCTCTGATCTTGCACATCGCCATCTCCTCCCGCATCCTGCGGTTGTGCACGTTCTGGTGGAACGCACTGATGACCGCGGCAGGGTGGACGTCTGGGATTTTGCGTTGCACTTGGCTGAATCTCTGGATGTACTTACGTAGAGGCTCCCCTTCCTTCTGGGCAAGCAGGTGAAGATCACTCTCCTGGCCATGAGGTTTGTGGCCGCCTGTAAAGGCGCCGACAAACTGATGGCATAGGTCTGCCGAGGAAGATATGGAGTTTTTCGGCAAGTGCATGAGCCAGGACCTGACGTTGGGCTTGAGCACCAGAGGGAAGTAATTGGCGAGGATCTTGTCGTCCCGCCCCCCGGCAGCCTGCACCGCAATGGTGTATATGCTGAGGAACTCTGACGGATGCAGCCTGCCGTCGTACTTCTCTGGTACGTCTGGCTTGAAATTCTTCGTGCTGGGCCACTGGACTTGTCGCAGCTCACGAGTAAACGCAGGGCAACCTACTGCGTACGGCAGGTCGCCTGGTTCCCCTGGAGCTTGCATGTCGACAGCGGGGCCAGCGCGTTGGTCTGATTGACGCCGCGTTTCTCTCCGGCGCTCAATGCGGGTGCGAGCGTCTTCTTGCTGCCGTTCGTGAAGAACGTGGCGCTGATCGCGACGAGTTCGCGGATCTGAGGAAGAAGTGGAGTCGCTGTCATGGCGGACCCGGCGAGTCGGCAATCTTGGCCTTTGGGGCGGAGAGTGCACGGTGGTTGCACCCCCACCGGTTTTGTCGCCATCGGCTCGCACTTGGCTGGCCTGCCGCGGCTGCGATGTGGTCGCTGGCCGCGGAGTGTCACCGTTGGCGAAGCCGACGAGACTCTGAATGGTGGCCCTCCAGTCATCGATCTTGTCTGGCGCTGGAGGGAAGTCTAGGAGCAGTTGAGCTCGCGCTAGAGCTTCTACTGGGGTGGCGGGTAGCGGTGGCGAACGGTGCAAGGAACGGCATATGCTCGGACTCCCAACGATGTTAGAAGGAGCAGTATTCCGCCCAGGCAACCGTGCCTCGCTCGCGCTAGCACGTCGGCGCGCATGTTGGCCTTGAGTGTCCCGGGATCCGCTAGCTCGATTTGGGTCCAGCGAGCGTATTGTACCATGAGTACCACGACGCTGTCGGTCCTGCGCCTCTTGAGATGGGCGCGGTGCGTCTACGGACGCCTGGTCGTCGTGGGAGCCGACCACGCCGCCAACGGGCAACGCGGTCTTGTCCTTGGACTTGTTGACACCGTGGGCTCCCTCGTCGACGCCCGTTCTTCCGCCGGTGTCTTCCCCACCGGCCGTTTGCTGCGGCGGCGGTGGATTCGACGCGGACGGCGCAGCCGCCTCCGAAGCCTTCTTCTTCGGCGGCATGTCGATGAAGTCGATGAAGATTTAGCTCGCGTGAACGCCGGATCAGGTTCACACAACCTCGACACCCCCTACCTGGCGTGCCAAAGATGCTGGGGTTTTCTGGCTCCCCGAGCACCTATGGGGACGGAGCCCCTTCTCGGTTCGGCGGGGGGCGGAGGTCGCGCGAAGAGCGGATTGAGGCGAGGCACGCGGGGTTTTTTACCCAGCTTCGGATCTCTCCGGAGAGATAACACTCCTACTGCTGCTTTGTGGATTGTATTGAGTTCTTGCTCGGGAGCGCTGAGTGCTACAGTGCACCCAAGCAGCTAACGAGACCGGGCGTTCTTCTGTTTTCCTCTGAGAGATCGTTCTCCGAGGGCCGATCCCCCCCCTACGTTGTGCATGGGCCTCCTTTTATATGTTCAAGGGGTCTCCAACAGGTGGCAACGTAGGTAAGGGTAAAAGTGGAAATATGTCGTGGTAGGTACAACTACCTACACAGTGTATCATACCTAACCCTGACGGCAGGGGACAAAGACATTAAATGCCTATCTACATCGCCCAGACGGTGCAGAAAAGGGACCGTCAGGGGCGCCATCGCTCGCCACGATGACGATCTTGTCAGCGCTGCATACCACAGTGTACCCCTGGCTGCACAGCCTCCCGCCACGTACGCTAGGAAGGGTCCCGGAGCGACACGTAGGTGGGTGAGCTGGAGCGCGGGTACAGAGTGGTTGCCCGCCGCGGCAAGTGCCTTGCCGCGGCCATTGTCTTGCCGCATCCGGGAACTTGTCGCTCGCCGAGTCCGGCCAGGACGCGTGGCATGTTGCGGCAGGTTCTTTGAGATGCTCTGGTTGGGCTTCCCAGCAAGCTCCTCTTGCCGGGGTCTTGTGCCTCGAATGGCCTTCCCGGCAAGCTCCTCTTGCCGGGGACTTGTCTTCTTGGCTTAAATACTTTGTTCTCGAATGGCTCCAAAGGATCCATAGAGAGCCTTGGTGATCACCTGGCGGGTCTTGCCGCGGGGTGCTGCGACTGCCCGTGCACAAGTTCGGGATACTAGGGTACCCCTACTTTAGTACACCGACAGCCGCAGTGTCGTCCAAGTCTTCATGTTCATCAGTGTCACGCGATGAAGAATAGGAGCTGGCCACCAAAGAAGGAACCTTGACCTTCTTGAATTTCTTCGGAGGAGGTGCAGACCAGTCAAACTCTTCTTTGAGACGCATTTTCTTCAGATCTTCAGCGTTGTAGACTTGAGACAGAACAGCCAGGTGCGGTTGAGGGTTTCATGGAGGTAGTAGTGGTTTTTCTTCACTGCATTGTGTGTTGAAGTCATGTTGTGAAGAATTGAACCAAACTGACGCTTGACCCATTTGTGATTGCGATCAACCTTCTGATGAAGACTGAGAAGTAACTCACGATAAGTCATCAGCCTGGGTGCTGTGTCTTGAGGATTTTGCTTAGCATTGTTGGCGGCAGAGTCATGTGTGGCAGAGTCATCATTGGTGGAATAGGATGCAGCCTTGCGAAATTGGCCATCCAATGGACGAATGCCTTCATCTATCACAGCAGTTGCCTTGCCTTTGTCATCAGCTGAGGAAAATTTCCTTTTGAGGACTTCAATTGGAGGCAAGTAGCTGCAGTGGTTCAGAGTGTCAGCTTTGTAGTTGAGTGAAGACCTTGTCCTGATGAATCTCATAATCCATGGTGCATAAGGCTTCAGCTCAAACGGTGACATGGCAATATTGGCCAGAGTCCTCATGAAGAAATCATGGAAGTTGACGGGAACGCCATGAATGATGTTGAAAAGCAGATTCTTCATGATGCCAACGACTTCTTCATCATTTGAGTCATGGCCTTTGATAGGACTCAATATCTTCGTCAGTATGCGATAGACAGTCCGAGGTACATAGAGCAATTCCTTGACAAGGAAATTGGTTCTAGGGGCCTGCCCTGGCTTCAAATGCTTCATCAGAACTTGCATGTAGTGATTTGAAAGCTCAGGTTCATGGTAAGCACAACGTGCATCTTCAGTGGGAGGACTTAGTGGAAGGGCACGAAGCAATTCAGACACTGGTGCCTTGTAGTGAGTGTTCTCTGTCATCCAGTCCAGAACCCACGAATTCACCTCTTCAGAGTCGCTGTGATGTGCAGCATTGTGTAGAACTGAAGAATGAGTTCTCCATTCCAATCACATATGTCAGTGCAGAAATTAAGCAGTCCAACGTCCTGGAGAACACTGAGGACTGGCTCGAAGCACGGCAGAGACTCCATGTCTACGTGAGGAATATGTGCATGATCGAAGACTTTGTCTTTGTTCAACAGCACTGAGGAATAGAAGTTGGCTTGACTAGCAGTCCAGAAACGCCTCTTCCTTATGCGAGCAGAGTCATATGGATAATAATCCGTGAAGAACACGTGCTCACTAAAGAAGTCTTCAGCCTTGAACTTTTGCTTCCTTGAGAATGGATCCTTTGGCTTTGGCAATGGAGTGTCAGTGAGTTGCATCACGACCTCAGGAATCGCGATCTCAGGTTCTTCAGGCTGAGGAATTTCTGGTTCCTCCTCAGGTGCAGTAACATTTTCAGCAGCAGCAGTTTCTTCAGCACTAGTGGCTGGAATATCTTCATGGACAGGTGAGGTGGGATGAGTTTCTTCAGAGCCCATTTGAACTGTTGGTGCACGGGAGTGAGGAATTTGCTGAAGTGGAGGGAAGAGTGGAGAGTTGGGATGCTGACTTTCCCAAAAATCATCATTCATCACTGGCGTTGTGCTGCCAATGTCTATGTCTTCATCATCAATTTCTTCAACACCAGGCTGTTCAACAGTAAATTGAGGCATTGGTTAGGATACCACTTGGGTTGAAGGGATTGTATCCACTTCAAATTCCTCATCAATCTACTCTTAGGAAGCAGCAGATTGAGTTTCTTCATCTGATCCGCTTGGGATCTCATAGTCCTCATCAAAAGGAGCAAGGTCCTTTGATGGCATAGTTGAAATTGGAACAGCATCAATTGGATTGTCAAACGAGCTGGTCATAGGCTTCATCTTCTTTGGAGCTGAAGATTCTGAAGCACTTGATGCTTTCCTTTTCTTCACTGCAGCTCGCTCTGCAGCCTTGGTCTTCTTCACATCTGATGCAGATGGAAGGATAGGAGTGGGTGTAGGCACAGGTGGAGCTGAGGAATCTGTTTGTATTTCTTCAGGCGCAACTGATGCAGTTGCCCTGACCTCTTCAGTTTCTTCAGGCGCACCACTAGTGGATGCCCTGGCAGTTTCTTCAGCAGCTGGAATGGAGTCATCCGCCCTGGAACTAGCATTTTCTTCAGCAGCCTGAAAATCATCAGCGGTGCTGGCATGTTCTTTAGTTGGCTGAGCAGAAGCTTCATCTTGAGGAACTTCTTGTTGCGTTGGGGCTGCAACATTGGTGAACTTCTCAGTCAGTTTCACAAACCTAACTTTGGCTCCCTTCCAATCAGCATAGTATGAGTTAAATTTGTCACTGAGGGCTTTGATGTCAGCTTGCATCTTGACAAGTTCTTCAGTTGTCATCTTGACAACATTTTTCTTCAGCATTTTCTCTTTTCTGTACTGCGATTTCTTGATCTCTCTGGCCCTATCATATTTCCATTTCTCCTCTTGGATGAAATGAGTCAGCATGTGACTTTGGCCAGGTGTCAACTTGAAGTCAGGCATAGGCGTATTTGGATCCTTTGGCTCTAGCGGCCCTTTCTTGTATGTCCTTGATGATTTCTGCAAGTTCTTATTCATCAGCCTCATCATCTTCATGTGGCTCTTGGAAGGCGACCTGTTTCTTCTTAGTACTTGGCCGAGGACCTCGTCCAGCAGTTGCCTTAGTCTTCAGCAGAGAGGTTCCAGCTGAGGAACTTGGTGCAGCTAAGGAACTTGCTGAGACACCAGAGGCAATGGAGATGCATGTAGTCCTTTGGCATGTGGCCAGATGCACAGGTGCTGAAGACTTTGTCGGAACAGCTGAAGACTTTGGAGGAGCAGGAGCAGCTTGAGGAATTGGTCTTGCAGATTTTGAAGTTCCTGGCCGTGAGGGCACTGTTGGTGAAGCACTTGGCTTTCGAGCGGGCTTCTTTGCCATTGATTTCCTCGGCTTGACAGAGGCCTCAGTGGCAGCAGCAGCAGCAGAATCTTCGTTGAATTTCTTCACTGCTTCTCTGGCTTGTCTTGCCAACTTGGCTTGACGCCTTGCCCATTCCTCAGGAAAATCCTCACAGCGTTTGATGCTAGTGGGATCAGCCACTTGGCCAGGTGCCAATGGGGCTCTTGGGCATGGAGGGTTGAGAGCGAATTTCCTCATGTACTTTGGAGTAACATATATGTACTCCCTCCATTCTCTTGCCCATCTCCGTTCTATCCTTTGAATGCGCACCTTGCGCTGATTCTTGGTCTCTTTGCCAAACTTGTCTTCATCAGGCGTGCAGTACTCTTTGTAAATGTCCTTAGGGATTTCAAACGCAGTCATGACCTCAGGCTTGTTTCCTCCTTTCTGCAGCCTCTTACCATCTACCATATTCTTCAGCTGAGGTATTTGAACAATAGAATTCTCTGAAGAAGTATGCAGTTTTTCTTCGAGGAACGCTGCAAATGAGTTAAGTTGATGAGAACCAAGTGATTCAGCAGCAGACATGAGTACCTGTGAACAGAGTATAGTTGCGAGGAATTTGGAGAGGTCATATGCGTTCTCAGAAGGTTTTTCAATAAGAACAAGTTTGAGGAATTTGACCAGATGCTTCTTGAGGAATTTCACTAAGCGTGCTTTATCTTAGGTTCCAGAGTTGTATAGATCGAAGATCCACACAACTGAGGAATCTTGAAGAAAATGATGCTTAGGGAAATGAATCAAGAACAGATGACATGTGAGGTGTTTAGTGTGTGAAGATTTGAAAAATAAAAACACCTTTCAAGATTTTGTAGAGAAACTTCGAATCAAAGAGGGCAGTAAAAGTAACTTTTAATTACCCTGAATGAAGAACACGACGAACAGAGAGGTTAAACAGTGAAGTTTGTCGGTGTAGATCTTCCACGCCCTAACTCGGCGGAGGTGAAGATTTCCGCGGTCGGTGCAAGTACGACGGCGATGAGGTCGAGGCAGTGAAGCTCTTCCTCACCGGCGACGATGGAGTAGCGGCGGCGCTAGGGTTTGGGAAGCTCGAGCGGGAGAGAGAGTTCGAGCGGAGTAAAAGAAGTGAGGAAGGGGTGAGGGGGTATTTATAGTAGCAGTGAAAAAATTGTTCGCCCGAAGATTTGGGACGAACGTGCCCCTGACCCTTCTCCTTCGCACGACATGTGTCACACACGTACAGAGTGGTGGAGATCGTGGGTGAGTAGAATAATGCATCGTGGGATGCGGAACGGTTTGAGCGGCAAAACCGAAAATTTGGATAAGATTAATTTTAAAAGTTCTGTTCGCAATTTCTTCAGCTAACACGGACACAGTGAAGATTTTGAAATGTTTCAAATAGAACGCACATGAAGAATTTGTGAATAGATTGGTTTGAGTATAGCATAGAGGGGATGGGTCCGATCACATTCACTTAGCAGAAAAACACCAACTTGAAGAAATAGCCATAAGTGAATGTTGTAGAGGACATAAACTCATATATATATAGCCAATGAAGTAAAACGACGGAAATAGTGAAGATTTTGAAAAGTTGAATAATTTGAACAACTGAGGAATTTCAAAAGTTGAGGAAAAACTCAAATTGAAGATTTTCAACTTTTGTGGTGGTGTGACCCACCGTATAAGAATGCTGATTTCAGACACCGCATACAATTGTCGTAAGGTTCTGAGAATCAAATTCTTTATTAATTTCTTCACACTTAGAGTGTTATTCTTCATTGATTGAAGAAAACCGTTTCTTCATGTGTTGCACATCTAAGTCATCAATTTTGCATAAGTGTTAGGATGAGTGCCTTTTCAAAGTACATTCGAAGATTCTAAGATATTTAGCTCACACCGCAACTTGCTAAATCTCTTCTCATCCAAGGGCTTAGTGAAGATATCGGCTAGCTGTTCTTCAGTCTTCGCATGCTCAATACAAATGTCGCCCTTCAACACATGATCGCGAAGAAAATGATGACGAATCTAAATGTGCTTTGTCTTCGAGTGCTGAACTAGGTTGTGAGCAATCTTGATGGCACTCTCATTGTCACAGAGGAGAGGCACATTCGTCACGTTGACGCCATAGTCCCTGAGTGTTTGCTTCAACCATAGCAGTTGAGCACAGCAAGAACCAACAGCAATGTACTCAGCTTCAGCAGTAGACAGTGATACGCAGTTCTGTTTCTTCGAGGACCAGCAGACCAAAGATCGTCCAAGGAAATGACATGTACCAGATGTTGACTTGCGGTCCACACGATCACCAGCATAGTCAGAGTCAGAATATCCAATGAGAATAAAATCCGAGCCCTTGGGATACCATAATCCTAGTGTTGGTGTGTGAGCTAGATATCGAAGAATGTGCTTCACAGCCTTATGGTGTGATTCCTTCGGTGCAGCTTGAAATCGGGCACACATGCAAACACTAAGCATTATATCTGGCCTAGATGCACATAAGTACAATAAAGAACCAATCATGGAGCGGTATACCTTATGATCGAAGTCAATACCATTTTCATCAGTGCATAGTTGACCATTTGTGGGCATAGTAATTTTGATGCCTTTGCAATCTTGCATGCCGAATTTCTTCAGGACATCCTTGAGGTATTTCTCCTGAGATATGAATATGCCATTTCGTTGTTGACGAATTTGAAGACCTAAGAAGAATTTCAACTCTCCCATCATAGACATTTGATATTCTTCACTCATCATATAGGCAAATTCATCACTATAACGTTGGTCAGTACAGCCAAAGATAATATCATCAACATATATTTGGCACACAAATAGTTCACCATCATAAGACTTAGTAAAGGGAGTAGGATCGAGTGAACCGGGTGTGAAGCCTTTCTTCATGAAGAATTCCTTCAAAGTATCATACCACGCCTGTGGGGCTTGCTTAAGGCCATAGAGGGCCTTATTGAGTCTGAAGACTTTTTCAGGATTCTTTGGATCTTCAAAACCTGGGGGTTGAGCAACATATACTTTTTCCTCAAGCTTACCATTGAGGAATGCACTTTTCACATCCACTTTGATATAAGATGATATCATGATGGTTAGCATAAGCAAGTAATATGCGAATAGCCTCAAGTCTAGAAACAGGTGCAAAAGTTTCATCGAAATCAACTCCTTCAACCTGTGTGTAGCCTTGAGCTACTAGACGTGCCTTATTCCTCACCACAAGGCCGTTTTCATCTTGCTTGTTGCGGTAGAACCACTTTGTGCCAATGATATTATGCTTGCGAGGATCTGGACGATTGACCAGTTCCCAAACGTTGTTGAGCTTGAACTGATGTAATTCTTCTTGCATGGCCTGAATCCACTCAGGCTCCAGAAATGCTTCATCTACCTTAGTGGGCTCCGTGATAGAGACAAAAGCAAAGTGCCCACAAAAGTTAGATAAGTGTGAAGCTTTTGAGCGTGTGAGAGGACCTGGTGCTCTAATGTCATCGATGATCTTCTCCGCTTGCACTTCTTTTGCAATGCGAGGATGAGCTGGTTGTCGTTGAGGAATTTGATCAGCATTTTCTTTAGCATCAATTTCCTCAGCATTTTCTTCAGATGCATCAGCTCGACGTTCTTCATGTTCTGGAATGAATTCTTCAGCAGATTCTTCAGTAGGAATGACATTTCAGTAGCCTTGTGCTTGATAGAATCCTCATGTGCTGGTTAATCTAACACAGAAGGTAGGTGCTCTCTTTGCGAGCCATTAGTTTCATCGAACCGCACATCTACAGTTTCAACAATCTTGTGAAGAACATTGTTGAAGACTCTGTAGGTGTGCGAGTCCTTTCCGTAACCAAGAATAAACCCTTCATGTGCTTTCGGTGCAAATTTAGAGTTGTGATGAGGATCTCTAATCCATCATTTAGCACTGAAGACTTTGAAATAACTCACATTGGGTTTCTTGTCAGTGAGGAGTTCATAGGCAGTCTTCTTGAAGAATTTGTGAAGATATACTTTGTTGATGATGTGGCACACAATATCAATTGCATCAACCTAGAAACGACGAGGGGTTTTGTACTCATCGAGCATAGTGCGAGCCATCTCAGCAAGAGTCCCGTTCTTGCGCTCCACAACGCCATTCTATTGAGGAGTATAAGGAGCAGATAACTCATGAGTAATACCAAGTTCATCAAGATAGTCACCGAGACCCGAATTCTTGAACTCAGTGCCATTGTCACTTCTGATGTGCTTGATCTTTACACCAAAGTTGGTTGAAGCCCTCGAGGAAAATCGTTTGAAGACTTCCCGCACTTCATGTTTGTAAGTAACAAGGTGTACCCATGTGTAACGAGAGTAATCATCAACAATAACAAACCCATATTGAGATGCTTCATTTGAAACAGAAGAATAATGATTAGGACCGAAGAGATCCATGTGAAGCAGTTCAAATGGACGAGTGGTGGTCATGACAGTCTTTGCTGGATGCTTGGCCTTGGTCATCTTTCCAGCTTCACAGGCACCGCATAAGTGATCCTTGAGGAATTTGACATTCTCAATGCCAACGACATGCTTCTTCTTTGCAAGCGTGTGCAAATTCCTCATGCCTGCATGACCAAGTCGTCGATGCCATAGCCATCCTTCTGAAGCTTTTGCAAGTAGGCACACGGCTGGTTGTGAATCTGCAGAGGAATCAACAATATACAAGTCTCCTCTCCTAAAGCCTTCGAAGACTTTGGAATTGTCAGATTCCATAATCACAACACAACGATACTTGCCAAAGACAACAACCATATGAAGATCACAAAGCATTGAGACAAACATATGGTTGTATCCTAAGGACTCGACAAGCATGACTTTGTCCATGTGTCGATCCTTTGTGATAGCAACATTACCTAGACCCAATACCTGACTTTTGCTTTTGTCAGCGAAGATGATATGCTTCAGATGTGATGATGATAAGGGAGCATCCATCAATAGATTCTTGTCACCAGTCATGTGATTTGTACATCCACTATCAAGGACCCACTCAGTGGCTTTGGGTTGATCATCCTGCAGATGAATTAGTGCAACTTACGAACCTCATATACTTCGGCAGTGAAGAATATGATATCACAATTCATCAGATCAATCTCATCAAGTAGTAAGACAAATAAAGCAGTAGGAGGACGTGTGAAATGAAAATTCATTTCTTCATGATTAGCCTGCGTCCTTTCAGGCACTTTGTCAGGTCCCCGGCAAATTCTTCAGACGTTATAGTACGTCTGGAGACCTGACCCTGCACAATAGATAAGTTCTTTTTCTTCACCACCCACATCTGAAGGGGTGGCAAAGAGTTCATCACTCTGCGAGCTCCATATGAAAATGGTGGCATGGAGGCCAATCCATTTCGTTTCACATAAGAGTGGTTAGGGTAAGCATATGAATAAGCAAAGAAATTCTTTGAGGACTTATGAACATAATAATTAGAAGAATAATGCTCATATTCATAGCCCTTGGTTCTTCTCTGCGAAACAGAGTTGTCGGATCATGGGTTCCGGCAGACCCATAAGGTTCGAACTCTAGGGTGCGCGCGGAGATGATGCCCTCTACCTCTCCGTCTCACAAGGATCTAAACTACAGAAAGAACAACACAAGAGACACGGATTTTATACTAGTTCGGGCCACCAATGTGGTGTAATACCCTACTCTAGTTTGTGGTGGGTGGATTGCCTCTTGGGCTGATGATGATGACGAACAATACAAGGGGGTACAACCTCGCGAGGGCCTGTTCTTGGGTAGGGGGATGAACTGCTAGGGGAAGTTCGGTCGCCCTTCTCTCTCTCTCTCTCTCTCTCTCTCTCTCTCTGCTTGCTCTACGATTGCTCTGAATACTCCATCCTCCCCCTACCCTGGGGGTGGCTAGTCGTATTTATAGGCAAAGGCCCTGGTCCTCCTCCCAAATATTGAGCGGGAAGGGCGCCAACAATTGGCCAATTTGTAGGGGAACATCTGGTACACTTATCTTGGCTAAAGTTGGTCATCGCCTGCCAAAGGCCCTGTGGTGACGCTGTTCTAGGCTCCACGATGAGCTCATTCCCACCGTTGGACTGGTCTTGGTCTTGTTGCACCGAAATGGGTGCCTTTGCTTGATCCTCTCGCCTGCGCTTGCCCCCTTTGCACCAAAGAGGAAAGGGAGGACACTGCGCGGTCTGGCGCCCGCCTGGGGTCGTCATGGCGTGCGTCATGGGCACCTTGTGAGGTACCCTACCTTAATCTCTCCGCCTCCTCGTGAGCTAGCCTGAGGAGGCCGCGCCTGAGGAAGCGCTGGGTCATCCGCCCCGCGAGGCTTGGCCCCTCGCGAGGGTCCTGGGTCTCGTGTTTATGAAGTTGGGCCGCGCTGGGCCCCCTTTGAGCCACGCCGCAGGCAGGCAAGTCTGGGGACCCCCGTTCCCAGAACGCCGACAGTAGCCCCCGGGCCCAAGGCGCGCCCAGACTTGGCCGTGCCAAGAGGCGAAAGGGCAAGGGCGAAGCGCCGCGGGCCCTAATAGCCTGCGGCCCTAGACGCCGAGTGGCGGTTTGACAGGATGTGGGCGTCTCCGCTTCCCCACGATGCCTTGGCAACTGCGTGACTTGACTAGTCCCTGCATGCGTAGATATGGGTCATTATTACCTACGATCGTGGTGCTCGACGGTTGGCCTTTTCCGGCTATAAGTACGGGGCCGCGCAAGCTCTGCCAGTCCGCCCCTTCCTGCTTCTCTTCTTCTTCCTCTCTCTTGCCGCCCGCCGCTCGCATGGCTCCAAAGAGGTTCTCAGCCGCGGAGAAGGGGAAGGCTAGTCGGGCAGGGCCCGACTCCCCCCCCCCCCGGCCAAGCGCGGCCAGGGTCGTCCCCGCAAGCATCCCGCGGTCCCCGCTGCGGCTCCCCGTGGTCACAGGGATGGTTCTCCACGTGGTGGTGAGCGCTCGGCTGCCAAGGGGAGGCAGGCTGTGACCGCGCGACCCCCCAGGCCGTGCTTTCGCTCGGCGGAGGTGCTGCCGGAGTTCGTCGTGTGGTCGGCGGACCCGACCAACACCTGGCTCCAGCTCCCTTGCTTCTTCATCGGCGAGCTGCCGGCCAGCGCCCGGTGCGGCTTCTGGCTTCAGGCTGACGGTTGCTGCAGCAGGGCCTCCTGGGTTTTGCTTGAGGTCTCCCCTTCTGGGAATGGGGCCCTGACCCGCGGCAGGCAAACGTTTGCCCGCGCGCGCGGCCTGGGCCAGCGGTGCACCCTGGACTTCAAGTTCGACGGCAACGGCACCCTCTATGTGAGGGTGTTTGGGGAAGATGGTCGCCGCGCAGGATGCTGTCCCGAGGGCGACGACCGTGGCCAGGGGCCTCACTCCGACGACAATGGAGGAGATAGCGCCCGCTTCGATGGCGGCGCCCGATGCTCCCCAAGCTCCACCAACTCTTCTTCAGGCGGCTCCTCCAGCGGTGGCCGCAGCCAGCCCCCTCGCCATCGCACTTGCTTGGGGGGTGGCTGTTCATCTGCCCGTCTCCGCGCCCCAGTGAAGCACGAGAGGGAGTCCGCCCGAGCCTCGGCGGCATCCCGTGTCGCCTCTGCAGGCCGATGTGAGGCGGGCCGTGCCGGGCTCGCTTTTTCATTTTCCTTTTGCTTCCTGTGTAAGACAAAACAGCTGCATGGAGCCCCGCGGGGGCGTGTTGAGAATCATTGCCGTTGTAGCTATTACCTTGACTTTGTTGTTGCGCTTCTCAACTATTTTCCTTCGCGTAGATAGTTTTTGGCCCCAGCCGGGGGGGGGGGCGACCGACCCAGGCTCTGTGCACGTGTCGCGATGCCCGAGGGGCACGGACTAGAGGGGTGCTCCTGAAGAGAGCCCGGGCCGTGAAACCTTTAAGTGGCTAGGGCGGAAACGCTCGCGAGGGCATTCGAGTTCCATCCCTCGCGAGGGCTTTCATGAGAGAAATCAAAACGAGGAGCGAAAATCAACGAACCACAAATCGACGACGGCGATAGTTTCGATAAGATTTCAGATGCAAATAAACACGTCAACTGCGGAAAGCAAATAAAAAAGCCGCGTCCGGCACCTAATCTAGTCTTAGACATCTTCTCACCAGCGCGGAGCTAAGTGCTGCCACTGGGCGTGGGAGGGAGCCCCAGGGCCTGAGGCCGGCGCTCCTGAGACTCCGGGGCGTGTACATCCCCACTCATTATTACATGAGAGTGTCACGGAGCAGCAAGCTTCACAGGCATTGTCCTTCTTCATAGGCTCCGGGCCTTTCTCCGTAGAGGTGATCAGCTTCACAGGCACTTGCCTTCTTCACACGCTCTGGGCCTTTTCCAAAAAGGGAAGGTCTTCACAGGCGTTCGCCTTCTTCACAGGCTCTGGGCCTTTTCCAAAAAGGGAAGGTCTTCACAGGCGTTCGCCTTGTTCACAGGCTCTGGGCCTTTTAGGGGTAGAACCTCCGGAGGTGCTGGATGTTCCACGCGTTCTGTATCGGCTCCCCCTCTTGAGTCTCCAAGCGCACGAAGCCTGGCCTGGAAACATGAACAACCTTGAACGGGCACTCCCACATGGGAGAGAGCTTGTGCAGCCCCCCTGGAGAGAACCCGTCTGAGCATGAGGTCTCCTACCTCGAGGGTCCTGGGGCGGATGTTGCGGCAGTGATATCATCGCGGCGCCTGTTGGTACCTCGCCGCTCGCAACGCGGCTTCCCGGCGGCGTTCCTCCCCCAGTACGAGGTCCATCCCCCGCATGGCGTCCTGCTGCGCTTCGTCGAACGCCTGGACCCGCGTGGAGCGACGCCTGACCTCGTGAGGGAGGACTGCTTCAACTCCATAGACCAGGAAGAACGGGGTCTCCCCGGTTGGTTTGGTCGCGGTCGTGCGGATGGACCACAACACGGACTGTAGCTCGTCGTACCAACCTCTGCCGCAAGCCTCCAGCTTCTTCTTGAACGTCCTGGTCTTGAGGCCTCTCAGGACCTCCGCGTTGGCCCGTTCGGCCTGCCCATTGCTTCGCGGGTGTGCCACCGAAGCGTAGCATATCTCCGTCCCAAGGTTAGCATAGTATGTTTTGAAGAGATTACTGGTGAACTACGAACCGTTGTCTGTGATGATGCGGTTCGGCACCCCGAACCGGCTCACGATACCCCTGATGAACTTGACCGCGGAACCAGCGGGGATGGTACGGACGGCCTCCACTTCTGCCCACTTGGCGAACTTGTCAATGGCGACGTAGAGGTAGCGGTAGCCCCCTGGCGCCCGAGGGAACGGGCCCAGAATATGCAACCCCCAAACTGCGAATGGCCACGAGAGGGGTATAGTCTGCAGGCTCCCCGCCGGTTGATGGATCTGCTTGGAATGAAACTAGCAGGCCTCACAAGCCTTTACTAATTCGACTGCGTCGTTGAGCGCGGTGGGCCAATAGAACCCGCTACGAAATGCCTTGCCAACGAGGGTTCATGATGATGAGTGATGCCCGCAGTCTCCGCCGTGTATGTCCTCCAGTAGTTCCTTTCCTTGCTCCTGGGAGATGCAGCGCAGAGATACATCATTTGGTCGCTTCCGGTAAAGCTCTCCATCTCTGATGCAGTATGTCGTGGCCTGCCGCGCCACACGCTCCGCTTCCTCTTCCTTTTCCGGTAGGGTCCCTTGTGTTAAATAGCTCCGGTGTTCTGTGATCCAGCGCTCCTCCCGACGTTCCATCGTTAGGAGTAGACGCGCTCCTGAGTTCGGTCCACAGATCGGGGCTCCCGAGGCTGGCGGTCGAGGGAGCTCCTCTCGAGGCTGAGCGACGTTTGATAACGTTGGCTGTGCTGAGAGTTTGAAGAGCTGCTCTTCGAAGACGCCTGGTTCCTGTGGCAACCGCCTGGATGCCCGCCTGGCTATGTCGTCAGCTTCCTGATTGGTGCCACGGGGCACGTGCTTCAGTTCCAACCCCCAGAACTGCTTTTCCATCCTGCGGACTTCCGCTAGATAGGCTTCCATATGCTCGTCCTTCGGCTCGTATACGTTGTTGGAGAAGTTGACAAGGAGCTGCGAGTCGCCCTTGACGGTGAGGTGCTTCACCCCCAGAGCTACTGCGGCTTTTAATCCGGCTCTCAGACCCTCATACTCTGCTATGTTGTTGGAGACCTTTTCACCTTGCTGGAAACAGAGATGTACGGCATAGTAGAGCTTATCCTGAGTGGGTGATATCAGCAGCGCGCCAGCCCCCGCGCCGTGCCTGGAGAACGCCCCATCGAAATACATGACCCAGCCTTCCAGCGCCTCACCCCCTCGAGAGAGGGACCGATCCTCGTTGTCCTTGAGGCCTGGTGCCTCCGCCCATTCAGCCACGAAATCCGCTAATGCTGCTCCTTTGATGACCCTAGTTGTGCTGAACTCGAGTTGAAACGCCTGCAGCTCTATGTTCCACTCGGCGACCCTTCCAGCTGAGTTAGGGCTCCTGAGCACTCTCTCCAGGGGGTACGATGAGACGACCTTAATGGGATAGGCCTGGAAGTAGTGATGCAGCTTGCGCGAGGCCACCAGTAGCGCGAGGAGGAGCTTCTGAGGCATTGGGTACCGTGCCCTTGCGTTCCGTAACACCGTGCTAACAAAGTAGACAGGATGCTCAACAAGGCTGAGAGCATCTGGGGTTGCGGCGCACTCGGGAGGTAAGGGCGCCTCACGAGATGACGCTGCCTCGGGAGGCGGACCATCCGGGCGTGTGGATTCTCCTGCCTCCGGTGCACTCTTCGGCAGCCGACCTTCCTCAACTGCGGTTGTGGCTTCTGCAGGCTTCCCTTGCTCTCGTCTTGCCTTGCCTCGGGTTGCCGCTGCGGTCTTGACTTGGCGCTCCTCCCTAACCGCCACCAGGGCTGCGCTGGCGGAGTAGGGAGTGGCGGCGAGGTAGAGCAGCATGGGCTCTTGAGGGCGCAGAGCCACCATGACTGGGGGACTGGTCAGGTACCTCTTGAGACCTTGAAACGCCTTATCTGCCTCTTCAGTCCATTCATAGGGCCCCTTTTTCTTCATCAGCTGAAAGAAAGGCAATGCTCGCTCCCCCAGTTTGGAGATAAAGCGCCCTAGCGCGGTCACGCGCCCAGTGAGCTTCTGCATCTCTCTGAGGGTCTTTGGCGGACTCATGTCCTCGACCGCCTTAACCTTCTCTGGGTTGGCCTTGATGCCACGATGAGATACGAGGAAGCCCAAGAGCTTGCCCGAGGGGACGCCAAACACACATTTCTCCGGGTTGAGTCGCAAGTTTACTGCGTCGATGCTCGCGAAGGTCTCCTCCAGGTCTTGTATCAGGGTCTTGGCCTCCCGAGATTTTACCACAATGTCATCAACGTAGGCTTCGACATTCTTTCCGAGTTGCGGGCCCAAGGTGATGTGCATCAACCGCTGAAAGGTAGCTCCTGCGTTACGCAGTCCAAACGGCATGCATGTATAGCAGTATACCCCGCACGGGGTCAGGAAGGCGGTCTTTTCAATGTCTTCTACCACTATCTTGATCTGGTGATATCCGGAGAAGGCGTCCAGGAAGCATAGCAGGTCGCACTCTGCGGTGGAATCGATGATCTGGTCGATGCGGGGGAGCGGAAACGGATCTTGCGGGCATGCCTTGTTGAGATTGGTGAAGTCGACACACATGCGTTCCTCCCCCCCCTTCTTAGGCACAACGACGGGGTTGGCCAACCAATCCGGGTATCGGACCTCGCGAATGACCCCAGCGGCTTCTAGCTTGTGGGTCTCTTGGACAATGAAGGCCTGCTTCTCTGCGGACTGCCGCCTGGCCTTCTGCTTCACGGGGTGCACATTTGGGCACACGTTGAGATGATGCTCGACGACACTCCTGGGAATCCCTGCTAACTGATTGGGCTCCCAAGCGAACACCTTCTTATTCGCGCGCAGGAACCTGACCAAGGCCTCCTCCTGCTCAGGCTCAAGGTTGGCGCCTATGGTGAAGGTGGCACTGGAGGACCCGTCCTCGTCAACGGGTATCTGCTTGGTTTCTACCTTGTCCTGGGTGAACAACTGCTTTTTCTTGGCGGGCGCAGCCCCCTTGGGCTCAGGGGTCTCCGCGTCGGCGGGCCGTGCCGATGCCGCCGTCTTGAAGGCGAGCTTGAGTACTCGCAGGGCGTCCCCGGTGTCTCCGTGCACGGTGAGGGTACCGCTGCTCCTGGGCATCTTCATGAGGTTGTACGCCGGGTGCGTGGCGGCCATGAACTGAGCCAGCGCCGGGTAACCGAGGATGGCGTTGTAAGGGAGGCCGATGGGGGCGATGTCGAAGTCGACCATCTCCGTGCGGAAGTTGTCGTAGGTGTCGAAGGTTACCGGGAGCCGGATCTGTCCCAGGGAGTGGGACGATCTGCCCCCGACGCCCGAGAAAGATCGACTGGGCCGCAACCGCTCCCGGGGTATGCAGAGGAGATTGAAGGACTCGACCGAAAGCACACTGAGGCCCGCGCCGCCGTCGACGAGGGTTCTGGTGATGGCCACCTGGCAGATGGTGGGGTGCACAACAGGGGGAGCACGCCCGAGCCGGCCAAGTTAGTGGGGTGGTCCTCCGAGCTGAAGGTCAGATCGTCCTCGCGCGCCGCCCGGTCCGAGGAAGCCCCCTGCCGTGCGGAAACGGTGCTGACCCGGCGGCCAAACGACTTGACGTGGCGACTCGTGGGCGACGCTTGCGAGCCGCCCAGGAGGGACGCAACGACCAGAGGTGTCGATGTTGTGGCGTAGTCGCCTCGTCGCATAAGAGGATGCTGGGGTGGTGCTTGCTGCTCGTTTCCCACTGGGCGGGTGGCGGTGCGGACGGCGGGCGATGAGGGACGACGAGGACGCCCACCGGCGAGGGCGGCTGGGGCGACGCGGGCCCGACCGGCGCCGTACATGGGTGCGGCGGCCGGAGAAGGACGGAGCGGTGGAAGGCAGATTCCGGCGCACCCCTACCTGGCACGCCAAATGTCGGATCACGGGTTCCGGCAGACCCTTAAGGTTCAAACTCTGGGGTGCGCGCGGAGATGATGCCCTCTACCTCTCCGTCTCGCAAGGATCTAAACTACAGAAAGAACAGCACAAGAGACACGGAGTTTATACTAGTTTGGGCCACCAATGTGGTGTAATACCCTACTCTAGTTTGTGGTGGGTGGATTGCCTCTTGGGCTGATGATGATGACGAACAATACAAGGGGGTACAACCTCGCGAGGGCCTGTTCTTGGCTAGGGGGATGAACTGCTAGGGGAAGTTCGGTCGCCCTTCTCTCTCTCTCTCTGCTTGCTCTACGATTGCTCTGAATACTCCATCCTCCCCCTACCCAGGGGGTGGCTAATCTTATTTATAGGCAAAGACCCTGGGCCTCCTCCCAAATATTGAGCGGGAAGGGCGCCAACAATTGGCCAATTTGAAGGGGAACATCTGGTACACTTATCCTGGCTAAAGTTGGTCCTCGCCTGCCAAAGGCCCTGTGGTGACGCCGTTCTGGGCTCCACGATGAGCTCATTCCCACCGTTGGGCTGGTCTTGGTCTCGTTGCACCGAAATGGGTGCCTTTGCTTGATCCTCTCGCCTGCGCTTGCCCCCTTTGCACCAAAGAGGAAAGGGAGGACACTGCGCGGTCTGGCGCCCGCCTGGCACCCTTGGTCGTCATGGCGTGCGTCATGGGCACCTCGCGAGGTACCCTGCCTTGATCTCTCCGCCTCCTCGTGAGCCAGCCTGAGGAGGCCGCGCCTGAGGAAGCGTTGTGTCGTCCTCCCCGCGAGGCTTGGCCCCTCGCGAGGGTCCTGGGTCTCGTGTTGATGAAGTTGGGCCGCGCTGGGCCCCCTTTGAGCCACGCCGCAGGCTGCAGGCAGGCAAGTCTGGGGACCCCCGTTCCCAAAACGCCGACAAGAGTTGTTAGCACGATGATGTTCATATGAGGACTTTGATCCATGTGAGGAATTTGATCCCCTTGAGGAATGTGGTCCATATGAAGAATTAGATCCATATGAATAATTTGCTCCATATGAAGAATTTGATTTGGGGTTCCTATTCTTCACAGGTGGTGTCATGAGGACATTCACCTGAAGACTTTCAAGGCACCTTTTGGGAACCCAGATTTTCTTCATAGGGGAACCATTCCTGCAGTTAGTGCCAACATATCTAGCAAATACTTCACCATTCTGATTTTTGAACAGTTTATAGTTGGAGTCAAATGACTCATCAGAAGAATGAGAAGATTCACATGTATAGCCAGATAAATTAGATGGATCAACTGGAGGTCCCTTTGCAGCAACCCATGCAGTTTTGGTGTACTGCTCAGGCTTCCAATATGTACCATCAACATTGAGTTTCCTCTCAAAGGCAATACCCTCTTTCCTAGGGTTCCTATTGAGGATCTGCTCTTTAAGCACATCACAAAGAGTCTGATGCCCTTTGAGGCTTTTGTACATGCCTTTCATGTACAATTCCTTCAGTCTTGCATCGTCAGTGATACTAGCAATATCCTCAGATGAGGAATTAGTGATAGTAGAGGCAGGTGAAGAATTTGTAACATTAGAAGCATTTGAACATTCAGGTGAAGAATTAGCATATTCTCGTTCAATGCATTTCAAACATGGAGGAATAAATTCTTCCTGAACAGCGCTGATTTGTTGAGCAAGTAATGAAACGCGCTCCTTCTGAAGATTTTCATAACTCACTCTTAGCTTCTCAAGATCTTGCTCTCTTTGAAGAAATTCATAAGAAAACTTCTCATGATCAGACAAGAGAGTGTTATGATGACCTTGAAGGTTGTTAAACCTGGTCTGAAGTCTCTGAAGATTTTCAGTTAAGGCTTTAGTGCGATCCATTTCTTCACCCAACATATCATCACTTTTGTCTAGCATGTTTTGAACCTTTTCAAAAGCCTTTTGTTGTTGCACAGCAATCCTAGCAAGTTTAGAGTAGCTAGGCTTAAGATTTTCATCAGATTCATCCTCACTAGATTCAGAGGAGGCATATTTGAGTACCTTGGCACCTTTTGCCATGAAGCAATAGGTGGGAGCGTAGTCATCACTGCCTTCATCAGCCTTGTTGGAGAGATCACTTTCTTCAGAGGTGATGATGGACTTGCTGACGAATGCAGTGGCGAGGGCTAGGCTCGCCACACCAGACTCGGAATCATCAGACTCCTCTTCTTCCTCATTTTCTTCAGATTCAGCCTCAGAGTCCATTTCCTTCCCAATGAATGCCTGAGCCTTCTTGGAGCTGCTCTTCTTGTGAGACGAAGACTTCGAGGATTTTGATGATGAAGATTTTGAGGATTTCTTCTTTTTCTTCGCATCATCAGAACTGTAATCCTTGTATTTCTTCTTCTTTGATTCCTTTTCCCACTGAGGACAATCTTGAATGTAGTGTCCAGGCTTCTTGCACTTGTGACAAAGCCTTCTCTTGTAGTCACTGGATGAGGAGTCATTGCTCTTTGAGGGTCTTCCAAAGCGACCACATCTTGAGAACTTCTGAAATTCTTCACAAGCAGCGCTAGATCATGACTTAGTTTTTGAAGGTCGCCAAGGCTGCTACCAGAGTCTTCATCTTCGGATTCTGATATTGCCTTGGCCTTCAGTGCATGTGATCTCCCATAGCTCGAACCATAGAGATCTCTCTTTTCAGCAAGCTGGAACTCATGAGTATTTAGCCTCTCGAGGATATCAGCGGGGTCAAGTGACTTGTAATCAGCACGCTCTTGTATCATCAGTGCCAGAGTATCAAATGAGGAATCAAGTGACCTCAGCAATTTCTTCACCACCTCATGGTCGGTGATGTCAGCGGCACCAAGTGCTTGAAGCTCATTTGAGATGTCAGTGAGGCGATCGAAGGTTTGCTGAACATTTTCATTGTCGAGTCTTTTGAAGCGGTTGAAGAGATTGTGAAGAACATCAACTCGAGAGTCACGCTGAGTTGAAACTCCTTCATTGACTTTGGACAACCTATCCAGATAAGCTTAGCAGTCTCCAAAGCACTCACTCTTCCATACTGTCCTTTGCTCAGATGGCCACATATGATATTCTTCGCTTGAGAGTCGAGTTGCTTGAATCTCTTCACATCAGCGGCATTCAGAGAAGGTGTGACTGAGGGAACACCATTTTCCACAACATACCAGAAATCGTTATCAATTGCCTCAAGATGCATTCGCATCTAATTCTTCCAGTAGGGGTATTCCATCGCATCGAAGGTAGGACACCCAGCAGAGACCTTGATCATACCTGCGGTCGACATAACTAAAACTTCAGGCGGTTAAACCAAAATCACACAGAACAAGGGAGTACCTTGCTCTGATACCAATTAAAAGTGCGTTGTTTCGACTAGAGGTGGGTGAATAGGCGTTTTTTATGAAATTCTTCACTGAGGAATTTGCGAGTAAATTCCTTAGCGAAGAACTACTAGCAGCGGAATAAGTACTCAGATGAAGACAAAGCAGAACACAAGCATGGTCATCATTATGAAATGAAGACTAGCACAAAGTACAGAAAGCGTAAACACAGGATAACACAAGATGAAGACAAACAGACTGAAGAATTTGAATTGAGGAAATTGAGAAAGTCTCCAGTCAAAGTTTTCAAACACAGATATGATAAACAAGCAACACAATACCGAGGAAATGAAAGAGTTGAGGAAATGGAACCAGTAAGCTTGGTGAAGACAATGATTTGGAAGACCAGTTCCAACTGCTGTCTTAGTTGTACATCTGGTTGGAGCGGCTGAGTATTTAAACTCGAGGACACACAGTCCCGGACACCCAGTCTTGAGCACGCAGCTCGGGACACCAAGTCCTCACCGTATTCTCCTTGAACTAAGGACACACAGTCCTCGTCCAATCACTCGTGGTAAGTCTTCAGGTGACTTCCGAACCTTGACAAACTCGGTCACTCGGCGATCCACAATTCCTCTTGGATGCTCTAGACCATGACGCCTAACCGTCTGGAAGAAGCACAGTCTTCAAAGGTAACAAGCATCGGATCCACACAGGATCAATCTCTTCAGTGATGCTCAATCACTTTGGGTTTGTAGGTGTTTGGGTTTGGGTTTGGATTTGGATTTTCCTCACTTGATGATTTTCACTCAAAGTCCTCGGAGGATGGGTTGCTCTCAAATGACAATTGTCAGTTTCTCTCGGAGCAGCCAACCAGCTAGTGGTTGTAGGGGGCGGCTATTTATAGCCTAGGGAGCAGCCCGACATGATAAGACATAAATGCCGTTCAATGATATGACCGTTGGATGGATAAGATATTTTGGGACAGCTGGCGCGTAGCACAACAACGGTCGGAATTTTGAGGTACAAATTCCTCAGGGCTATCATGTTCCTCACTGTGTGGGCAATCCGCACTGGCGAATTCCTAACTCCTCAGTCAGAACAAATTCCTAAGTGAACAGAAGAACTGCGTCTCTGTCACTGAAGAAATTGACTGAACTGTATGAGATTAACAATGGCTTCACTCGAAGGGATTGGTAGGTGTAGGATTTGAGTTGAGCATCAAATGGAAATTTTTCCTTAGTATTTCCTCGACCCCCTTTGACAATACGGTGTTTCCTATGACTCAAGAAAGAGAAAATGAAACTACGAAAACAAAAGTCTTCACGCTTCATGTTCCTCGAATGAATACCAAGTCTTCAAGGTCACACCAATTTCTTCACTTTCAAAGTCTTCAGAAAGTCTTTGGTATATCAAAGTCTTCAGTCGAAGAGCTTCATTTTTAGGGGTCGACTTTCTCTGTAAGTATCAAACTCCTCATAAACTTATAGACCTGTGGACACTCATAAACACATTAGATCCTTAACCTATAAGTCTTCAATACACCAAAATCACTAAGGGGCACTAGATGCACTTACAGTAGTTGCCGGTGTGATCTCCCGAACACCGTCCGACGGTAGAGCTATATCATGCTCGTCGTGATTGTTCGGCGCACCTAGCAAGGGCTCGAATCCGTCGAAGATCAAGCCTCCGCGGATATCGGCGGTGTAGTTCAAGTTTCTGAACCTGACCTGGTGGCCAGGGGCGTAGCTCTCGATCTGCTCCTGATGGCCAAACGAGTTGGCCCGAAGTGCGAAGCCGCCCAATACAAAGATATGTCCGGGGAGGAAGACCTCACCCTAGACCGCATCATTACCAATGATCGAAGGAGCCATCAAGCCTTACAATGACGGCATAGTGGAACTCTCAATGAAAGCACCAATGTCGGTGTCAAAACCGGCTTATCTCGGGTAGGGGGTCCCGAACTATGCGTCTAAGGCGGATGGTAATAGGAGGCGGGGGACACGATGTTTACCCAGGTTCGGGCCCTCTTGATGGAGGTAATACCCTACTTCCTGCTTGATTGATCTTGATGATATGAGTATTACAAGAGTTGATCTACCACGAGATCGTAGAGGCTAAACCCTAGAAGCTAGCCTATGGTATGATTTTTGTTGTCCTACGGACTAAACTGTCCGGTTTATATAGACACCGGAGGGGGCTAAGGTTACACAGAGTCGGTTACAAGGAAGGAGATCCACATATCCATATTGCCAAGCTTGCCTTCCACGCCAAGGAGAGTCCCATCTGGACACGGGACGAAGTCTTCAATCTTGTATCTTCATAGTCCAACAGTCCGGCCAAAGGATATAGTCCGGCTGTCTGGATACCCCCTAATCCAGGACTCCCTCACTGCTACTGAGTCAAAGCTGTCTGAAGGAGCTCCCTTGCCCGTCGCGTCTCGACCGCTACTGGGGACTCGCCTTCGATCGGGAGAGCCGCCAGTCGTGAAGCGGTAGCGACAATGTTATCCATCGGGTTAGAGTAGTGACCCGGCGGTGTGGGGGCGTGCTGTGACGGGACGTCGTTCTGGCGGGGCGGATCTGTTGGACGCGGCTGAACCGGCGCTCCCATTCCAGGTGCCTCTGTCCGGTTTACCACTGGCGGATTACTGGTCCCTGCTCCTAGGGTATTGAAGATGTTCTTGGCCTCATAAACCAGCGGCAGGTGAGACCGGTACCTTCTCCTCAGGACATCGTTTGATGCGCTCTGGTCCAGCATAAGCCGGTAAGCCTGTGCATCCAATTCGGCCCGTTCCGCAGCCATTCTGGTATCCTTAGCTGCCAGGTCGGCCTTGGCATGGGTTATCTGATCTTTCACGTTCGCAATTTCTGCATTATGCTCATCTTGATCAGCCGGATTAACCCCCGCCATCAGTGCTACTGAGTCAAATAAATCAGATAAAACCTGAGTCGGCGGTCGCACGGGGCCTCCTGCCCCGGCCGCTGTCGCTGCTACTGATCCGGAGACCATCACCACTGCGGTCGAAGAGTGGAGCGCTGGCTGTGTACCGGCCATGAAGATCGCAACCCGGTTTGGTGGATCAAAGGGGTCCGGAATACTGTCGCCATCGAAACAGCCCCCAATCCGGCCATCTTGCAACTCGTACAATGACTCAGTCTCTCTGGTCGATGACTCGTCGCCAGAATAAACGACAACTTCACCACCAGATTCCGATCTATCCTAAGATTCCACTCTGTGGATGACTCCCACGAAGGCACGCTTCATGACAGGCTTAACCCGGGCAGATCTCGCACGCTGAGCCGTCGAAGGGGACCCGGTTCCCGTACTCGATTGAGCCGGCCTCGAGGCCCCAGCATGCTTCATCGATGTAGAGCTTGCTGCGACGACTCTTGGTCATCCGGCCCACAACGTATCCCTTGAGTCCTTCGAAGCTGCCCTCTAAGAACTCAAAACCATCATGAGATAGCCCCACGGCGGGCGCCATTTGTCGTGGTTTTGTCACGACAGATGTCCTAAAGAAAGGACTTAGTCATGGAGCCATCGCAACAGGTTAGCTTAAACGGGTTAAAGCGGACAAGGCACACAGAGAGTTTATACTGGTTCGGCCCCTTGCTGTGAAGGTAAAGGCCTACGATCCAGTTGTTGTGGGATTGCTAGGGTTTCGATGACCAGGGAGCGAATACGCTTTGCCTGGGTCTCGAGTTGTTGTGTCTTGTCTCTAAACCACCACTGGATCGTCCCCTAATATACATGGGTTGACGCCCGTCGGTTTACACGGTCCAGAGTCCGTCTCATAAACGTGTCCGGCTCGGTCTCTGCTCTTTCTATCTTACAACACAAGTTTATATAACAATGTGGTTTACGTCTACAGACCTTAAACCGTCTTTGGGCCTGGGCCTTCATAAAGCTCCACCATCCTTGTATTCATGGGCTTTAGATACAATAACCCATTATGGGGATATCCTGGCCTCTCCTGGCCGGTTTACGCCCAGTAGTAATATCCCCAACATCAAGCAAAGGTTTAAGCTTCGGGGAGTTGATACGTCTCCAACGTATCTACTTATCCAAACACTTTTGCCCTTGTTTTGGACTCTAACTTGCATCATTTCAATGGAACTAACCCAGACTGACGTTGTTTTCTGCAGAATTGCCTTGGTGTTATTTTTGTGCAGAAATAAAAGTTCTCGGAATGACCTGAAAATCAACGGAGAATTATTTTGGAATATATAGAAAATACTGGCGAAAGAATCAAGGCCAGGGAGCCCACACCCTGTCCACGAGGGTGGGGGGCGCGCCCCTTGCCTCGTGGGCCCCCTGGAGCTCCACCGACGTCAACTCCAACTCTATATATTCACGTTCGGGGAGAAAAAAATCAGAGAGAAGGATTCATCGCGTTTTATAATAAGGTGCCGCCGCCAAGCCCTAATCTGTCTCGGGAGGGCTAATCTGGAGTCCGTTCGGGGCTCCGGAGAGGGGAATCCGTCGCCATCGTCATCATCAACCATCCTCCATCACCAATTTCATGATGCTCACCGCCGTGCGTGAGTAATTCCATTGTAGGCTTGCTGGACGGTGATGGTTTGGATGAGATTTATCATGTAATCGAGTTAGTTTTGTTAGGATATGATCCCTAGTATCCACTATGTTCTGAGATTGATGTTGCTATGACTTCGCTATGCTTAATTCTTGTCACTAGGGCCCGAGTGCCATGATTTCAGATCTGAACCTATTATGTTTTCATGAATATATGTGAGTTCTTGATCCTATCTTGCAAGTCTATAGTCACCTACTATGTGTTATGATCCGGCAACCCGGAAGTGACAATAATAGGGACCACTCCAGGTGATGACCGTAGTTTGAGGAGTTCATGTATTCACTATCTGTTAATGCTTTGGTCCGGTACTCTATTAAAAGGTGGCCTTAATATCCCTTAGTTTCCAATAGGACCCCGCTGCCACGGGAGGGTAGGACAAAAGATGTCATGCAAGTTCTTTTCCATAAGCATGTATGACTATATTCGGAATACATGCCTACATTACATTGATGAATTGGAGCTATTTTTGTGTCACCCTATGTTATAACTGTTGCATGAATAATCGCATCCGACATAGTTCTCCATCACCGATCCAATGCCTACGAGCTTTTCACATACTGTTCTTCGCTTATTTACTTTTCCGTTGCCACTGTTACAATCAATACAAAACTACCACGGTTACTTTTGCCACCTTTACCGTTACTTCCATACTACTTTGCTACTAAATACTTTGTTGCAGATACTAAGTTATCCAGGTGTGGTTGAATTGACAACTCAACTGCTAATACTTGAGAATATTCTTTGGCTCCCCTTGTGTCGAATCAATAAATTTGGGTTGAATACTCTACCCTCGAAAACTACTGTGATCCCCTATACTTGTGGGTTATCACACAACAATACAAAATTCTACCCACGACAATTGGACTTCGCATTGCAGAATTGAACTAAGCAGTTAACTAAACACCACAAAAAATGAACCAAACATTAATTGAGCACCACATTGCACAATATAACATACTTCTAATAGAAGATCAGACAGTTAATCAAACCAAGCATGCTTAACAACTTGGAAATATAGCAATTGTATTTGTTTCACATGTATTTAGTACAGCCAAATTCAATTTATTCCTCACATGGTATACAATAATAGAATGCAGCCACAACGATTGAACATCGTATTGCAAAATTAAACCAAACAAAACAGTTAACTAAACACCACAACAAATGAACCAAATGTTAATTGAGCACCACATTGCACAATCTAACATACTCCTAATAGAAGATCAGATAGTTAACCAAACCAAGCATGCTTAAAACCTTGGAAATATAGCAATTGTATTTGTTTCTCGTGTATTTTAGTATAGCCAAATTTGATTTATTTCTCACATGGTATACAATAATAGAATGCACCCACAACAATTGAACATCGCATCGCAGAATTGAACCAAACAGCCAACCGCGTCGCGTTGTCGGTGCGCGAGGCGTCCATGGTGGCCTTAACGGTGAGGTGCTCCTCCAAGATCAAGGGTCGACACGAATGGAATCCATCATGACCTCATCCGCGCGTGCGGCCGTGATTTGCTTCTCCACTGCCAAATGCTCCTTGAGATCCTGGCTATACTGCGCACACCATGGCTTAGGGCGGCGCTTATTTGGTTGAGGGGTCTGTGATTTGGGTGGAGGTGTCGCGCGGCGTCGGGGCATGTGGAATGTGGAAGGAGGAGGAGGATGGGGGTCTGGTGTGGATTACCGACCTTGATAGGCGAGGCCGAGCAGCATGAAGGAGGGTCGCCGGCGAGGAGGTGGCGCTGCAAGCAAGGAGTGAAGGTTTCAAATTGGAAAGGAAGGCGGAAACAGAGGAAACATGGCTTTTGGTAAGGGGGAGGGGCGGGGAGGTAGATATTTTTGCAGAAGACAAAATTTTTGAATCGCTTCAGCGAAAAAACTTGTGCGCAAAGTGTCATCAGACACAGTCCCTTA
Source organism: Aegilops umbellulata (assembly GCA_032464435.1). NCBI lineage: Eukaryota > Viridiplantae > Streptophyta > Magnoliopsida > Poales > Poaceae > Aegilops > Aegilops umbellulata. Next base: position 106,126,546 of record CP136055.1, read on the forward strand.
TTCAGAACTGTGTACGATATGTGAATATCACAAACGATTTAGATAGCTTAACCCGTGTGTGATGAGTTTGAATGACAAAAATTTTGGTTCGAATTTCCCTGGAAACTGTGGTCATCCACGTCATTGCATAATTTGGGTACACAAAGGAGCCTACAGCACACCCACACTTCTTAATCGAGCAAGTTCAGCAATTAAACAGAGCTAGCTGACCTAAACATTACTCTAACTAATTAAAGATTGACGCTCTTAATTAAACAGAACAAAGAGTACTACTATGGCTGGTGCTCATCGATCTCCCCTGCCGCCTCCATGTCCAGCTCGCGCCCGACGGTCTCCTGGGGAAGGGGCTTCATGGCATCAATTGCACCATACTCGGCAAGCATCTCGCCATCCGCGTCCACCATATCTTTGGAATAGGCCGCCACGAGCTAGGCATGGGCGGCCGTGATCTGGGCTTTGGCGGGCTTCGTCGTGGCAAGGTATGCCGCGAAGGAACGGACGGCTGCTCGAACTCTCTCGGTGATTGCCAACTCCTCAGCCGTGGGTTGCCGACCGTTGGCGAAGAAGCTTCGTTCGATTTATGCGGTGACCGCCATGAGCTGGGTGTGGACAACCTCAACATGGTCATGGGCGGACTCCATCAGGGCTAAGGCCGCTGCTACGAAACGGACACCTGTTGTGCCGCTCTCGCCGGTTGCTATCCCTGAGGCAGATGCTGCTGCTGCCGCTTGAGAGGCAACAACGGTCGTTTGGGCTGCCTTGGCCGCCCGGACGCAGATTGCAGTCGCCCTCATGAAGCTTGTTAGCACACGCCTGGCGGCTACGGCCGTGCTCTCGTCAGAGTGGGCCGCCGAAGTTGCCCTCACGACACGGGTCCACGTCCCCATCTTTCACCGGCGACGATTGAACAGTGAAATGATATTTGAGGAGCGGGCTAGTGTGCTTAACACTCCGACGGAGCTCCAAGATATTTCGTGCTACATCTCACACGGTTGGTGATAATAAACAGTGTGCGATCTACTTGATTTTTCGTCTTGATTTGAATTACGTAATGGGGTCACAACTGGAAAGGATGGTGTTTGAATTGCAAGAACTTTTATCTGCAGTGAATATGCAACTATAGGTGTGTCGTCAAAAAAATTTGGAATTATTCAGGGTTCGTTTGGACATTTTATACATTAATTTGGTTTTGTAGGCATTTCAGGTGCATAATTCATATTTGAAGTACATGCTCTAGTGCATATAAACGGGTTGAAAAATCAAAGTTGTGTCCTTGGTTGCATGCTTAGGTCCCATGCAAGAAATGGGAACGAATGTCAAATACCCTGCCACCGTCACTCGGCCGCAAACATTGAGATACATGGTTTTTAAATTCTAGTAAATCCAAAACTCATCAAAAATTCATGAAACTTGGCATGCTAACATGGAGCAGCATCAACATGCCGTGGTGAAAATTTTGTCCCATTTGGGGCAGGTATAAGCTTCTCCCAAACCAGAGCTTCTCACAACAAGCGTCATGGTTTCGGTAGGGACTGTGCCACCTTTGGATGATATGATATCCGTTGCCTCTTATTGCTTTCAGTGTTGTGTTTAATTTTGGAATTTTCCGGGGTTCGTTTGGACATTTTTATACAGCAACTGGGTTTCTAGACATTTTATGTGCATAACTCAAATTTGAACTACATGCAAATGCTCCAGTGCATATAAATTGGCTGAAAAATCAAATTTGTGTCCTTCGGTGCAGGCTTAGGTCCCATGGAAGAAATGGGAATGAATTTCAAACACCTGCCACCGTCACTCGGCCGCAAACATTTGAGATACTTGGTTTTAAATTTCTAGTAAATCCAAAACTCGTCTGAAATTCATGAAATTTGGCATGCAATCATGGAGCGGCATTAGCATGCCGTGGTAAAAAATTTGTCCCATTTGCGGCAGGTTTGGGTATAACCTTCTCAAAAACTAGAGGTTCTCGCAACAAGCGTGATGGTTTCGGTAGGGAACTAGCCACCTTTGGGAACGAAACGATATCCGTTGCCTCTTATTGCTTTCAAAAAAAAATCTAGTGTCAACATAGAACAACAAGAGTGTTGTGTTTAATTTTGGAATTTTTCGGGGTTCGTTTGGTCATTTTAATACATTAACTTGGTTTTGTAGGCATTTCAGGTGCATAATTCAAATTTGAACTACATGCACATGCGCCAATGCATATAAACTGGTTAAAATATCAAATATGTGTCCTTCGTTGCATGCTTAGATCCCATGCAAGAAATGGGAATGAATTTCAAACACCCTGCCACCGTCTCTCGGTCGCAAACATTGAGATACTTGATTTTTAAATTCTAGTAAATCCAAAACTCGTCTGAAATTCATGAACTTGGCATGCTATCATGGAGTGGCATCAACATGCCGTGGTAAATTTTTTGTCCCATTTGGGGCAGGTTTGGGTATAAGCTTCTCACAAACCAGAGCTTCTCACAACAAGCGTGATGGTTTCCATAGGGAACGTGCCACCTTTGGGATTAAAACGATACCCATTGCCTCTTATTGCTTTCAAAAAATTTCTAGTGTCAACATAGAACAACAGGAGTGTTGTATTTAATTTTGGAATTTTTCAGGGTTCGTTTGGACATTTTTAAACATTAACTTGGTTTTGTAGGCATTTCAGGTGCATAATTCAAATTTGAACTACATGCACATGCACCAATGCATATAAATTAATTGAAAAATCAAATATGTTTCCTTGGTTGCATGCTTAGGTCCCATGCAAGAAATGGGAATGAATTTCAAACACCCTGCCACCGTCACTCGGCCGCAAACATTGAGATACTTGGTTTTTAAATTATAGTAAATCCAAAACTCGTTTGAAATTTGTGGAACTTAGCATGCTATCAAGGAGCGGTACCAACATGCTGTGGTAAATTTTTTGTCCCATTTGGGGCAGGTTTGGGTATAAGCTTCTCACAACAATCGTGATGGTTTTGGTAGGGAATGTGCCACCTTTGGGGACGAAACGATATCCGTTGCCTCTTATTGCTTTCAAAAAATTTCTAGCGTCAACATAGAACAACAGGAGTGGTGTGTTTAATTTTGGAATTTTTTAAGATTCGTTTGGACATTTTTATACATTAACTTGGTTTTATAGGCATTTCAGGTGCATAATTAAAATATGAACTACACGCACACGCTCCAGTGCATATAAACTGGTTGAAAAATCAAATATGTGTCCTTGGTTGCATGCTTAGGTCCAATGCAAGAAATGGGAATGAATTTCAAACACCCTGCCACCGTCACTCGGCTGCAAACATTGAGATATTTGGTTTTTAAATTGTAGTAAATCCAAAACTCGTCTGAAATTCATGAAACTTGGCATGCTATCATGGAGCGGCATCGACATGCCGTGGTAAATTTTGTCCCATTTGGGGCAGGTTTGGGTATAAGCTTCTGACAAATGAGAGCTTCACACAACAAGCGTGATGGTTTCGGTAGGGAACGTGCCACCTTTGGGGATGAAATGATATCCATTGCCTCTTATTGCTTACAAAAATTTTCTAGTGTCAACATAGAACAACATGAGTGTTGTGTTTAATTTTGGAATTTTTCGGGGTTCGTTTGGACATTTTTGTACATTAACTAGGTTTTCTAGGTATTTTATGTGCATAATTCACATTTGAACTACTTGCACATGCTCCAGTGCATATAAATTGGTTGAAAAATCAAATATGTGTCCTTTGGTGCATGCTTAGGTCCCATGCAAGAAAAGGGAATGAATTTCAAACACCCTGCCACCGTCACTCGGCCGCAAACATTGAGATACTTGGTTTTAAAATTCTAGTAAATCCAAAACTCGTCTGAAATTCATGAAACTTGGCATGCTATCATGGAGCGGCATCAACATGCCGTGATAAAAAATTTGTCCCATCTGGGCAGGTTTGGGTATAAGCTTCTCACAAACCAGAGCTTCTCACAGCAAGTGTGATTGTTTCGGTAGGGAACGTGCCACCTTTGGGGACGAAACGATATCCTTTGCCTCTTATTGCTATCAAAAAAATTCTAGTATCAACATAAAACAACATGAGTGTTGTGTTTAATTTTGGAATTTTTTGGGGTTTGTTTGGACATTTTTATACATTAACTGGGGTTTCTAGGCATTTTATGTGCATAATTCAAATTTGAATTTCACGCACATGCTCTAGTGCATGTAAATTTGTTGAAAAAACAAATTAGTGTCCTTCGGTGCATGCTTAGGTCCCATGCAAAAAATGGGAATGAATTTCAAACACCAGGGCACTGTTGATTGCCGGCAAAACGTTGAGATACTTTGTTTTTAAATTCTAGTAAATCCAAAACTTGTCTGAAATTCATGAAACTTGGCATGCTATAATGGAATGGCACCCGACATGCTGTGGCATTTTTCATGTCCATTTTGAGAGAAGGCGCACTCGAATAACAACCAACAAAGGCATTTTGAAACTAATAGCTGCCACTGTAACATCTCAAACGTTTTGTATAATTTAAATTATGTGCATTCTGTTAACCATTCATGTGACGCCACGCCTCACTATTTTAATCGCTAGGAGGTTCCGTGCAGATAGGTGCTTGAGTACTTGACTAAACAGGAGGCGTGCGAGCTGTACTCCAATGCGAAGGATCATCGAGAAGCGTGCGAGCTGTACGCCATGCAGGCTCACCGGGAAGCGAGCCCTTTGACTTTGATGGCCGCCCGCCTTGCTCGCATCCTCTCCATTAATGGCACCCAAGCCACAGTTTAATATGGTTTTTAAATATAAAACACTCATCCCAAACGTTTTAGTTAGAACACCCGTATGCAAAACCGACAACTTCCCCAGGAAGCCAAGGGAAAATGTGCCTAGCAAGATTTGTGCAGCTCTTGATCACAAACGTTTTAGTTAGAACACCCGTATGCAAACTGACAGCTTCCCCAGAAAGCCAAGAGTAAATGTGCTGAGCAGGATTTCTGCTGCTCTTGATCGCAAACGTTTTAGATAGAACACCCGTATGCAAAGTGAGAGCTATGGTCTTCCCTCTTAAGTCGAGGGAAAATTCGCAGCGCAGGATTTGTGCATCCCTTCAACGCAAACGGTTCTTTTGGATGACCCGTGTGCAACCACGTACAAACAATTTGGTAAGATTTGCATATTTCATATTGGTATGTTACATTTGTCAAACTGGAAAGATTGACATTTGTTGATCTAGTAACATTGCCATTTTTCAATCCTTGTAACACTGCGATTTGTCAAAATATGTAGCTAAAAATCAGTAGCAATATCTAATTTTTGCAACAAAAAATCATTAATTAAGCATAGATTTCGTTCATAGATTAAACGTTTGTTCTTAATTTATACAAACATTTCAACTCGGCAGCTGAACAGACCAAACTTTTCCCCAATTGTTGCCAACCATGTACTGAAATAGCTAGTTCAACTACATATACTAGCTAATTTTAAGTACGTTGTACAGTTCCACCACACATCTATAGGCAGATGAACTGAACAAAATAGCTCCTAAATACTACTACGGAGGGGCTTTGTGTTACTTCCGGCAGCCTCTCCTCTGCCGAGCGCGCTCAGTAAGAGGCAGAGGAGGAGGAGGAGCCTACCGACGAGCTGGACAAATGCAATACAGTGTCTACCGCTGCTGCACGTTCAACGACGCTCGCCAGCTCGAACGCCCACTGCCGCTCCAGACGATCCCTCTCGAAGCGGCCGAACTGCTCATAGATCTCCTGATTCCTCACCTGTGCGTCGACGTGTGCTGCGGCCATGGCTGCGGTAAGGCTCTTTGCATGCTTGACGAGGTGCTCCTCTTCCCGCAGGAACTCGATGTAGCGCGCAAGGTCGCTGACGCAGGTGCGGTCCTCCACCTCTGCCTTCGTCCTTCGGGCGGCGGTGGCAGAGCGGATGATGATCCCGGCGGTCGATGCTGGGTTGGCGGCCACGGCGGCCGACAATGGGGTGTCGGCCACGACGGCCACCTCCTGCCTACCGGCCGTGGTGGCGGAGCACGCGATGGCCCTGGCTTTCGGTGGTGGTGTGGCGGCAACGGCGGCCGGCAATAGTTGCCGAGGGGCAGCGGCGGCGGAGCATGTGGCGGGTGTTTCCGCGCACACCCAACAGGGACACCACGCGCACTACACTACGCCGGGGACTGAGCCGCTGCTGCGGTGTAGCCTCCCAGCTGGAGCTATCCTCTCATGACGGCGGAGTGTCTGAGCGACAATGACGGACCGGTGCCATTGGCGATCATGGGAGAAGTAGACAAGATAAGCTACACGAAGGGAGGGGAAAATGTGACGCATGACTCGCCGGCCGTGAGGGTTTATATACCAGGCCGGTAAGCATTGGGATTTTGGGGGAGTAGGGTGGGAAGCTTGCGCGGGAACGGGCTCACCGACGATTCATTGACGCCACTTCGAGCCACCATTTGGCCAAAAGAACGCCCCCGCGCGATGTGCATGCTTGCGCTGTAAGCCGTCTGCGGCAGCGGGGTAAAGAAGATGTGCGAGAGGAGGACGAAAGGACACGTACACATACGGTTAATACAAAATAACATTTGCGATTTAATTACCTACTATACCCCCATCCTGGTTTATAAGTAGGATTTAACTAATAAAATACGAATGCATGTCGCCAAAGATAATATCGTTGGATTCGTATTTGAACATAGTTTCCAATTATACAATTTTTGTAACATGCATTAACACTTTTTTGGTTAAATTTAAGGTTATATACCAGCAAGCGTTTGCCTGCAACACACACGGCTTATTCCATCACAAACAGCTCGGATGGATCAACTATATGCCACGTATCGCACACGCAACTCTAATCTGATTTGTGCTTGATGTCTCCGACATTGCTCGCACGGTTCGTCTTATTTGCCATGTATCACTGTGTCGGCCTCTGTTCACGTCCCTCGGCAAGCTTTGCTCGCCGTTAGGCGCCGCAGCGCGTTGTGCTCGCTGTTAGGTGCCGCGGCACACTCTCCTCACGTCTGTCGGCGCGCTCGGCTTGTGGACAACTCTTCCTTGCGTGGTCAACTGCTATATGTATATATATATATATGGTTGCTCGTCATGTTGAGGCGACCACGGAGCGCTTTTCTCACGTCCTTCAGGGCGCGCTCTGCCAGCGGTTGGGCGTGCGCACGATCACGTCAAGGGGCCCTTATGCATGCGGTTGCGCCGCGCGCGTTGCCACGTGATGCAGTTACGTGCGGCACGATGCAGTTACGGGCTTCAAATTAGAACTGCCATCGGGGCCTGCCAATATTCCTGGCCGTCCGACTTCCCCTTTAACTCCCATGTCCATTATAACCTTAGTCTCTTCAACCTTTCGCCCCACAACACAACAAGCACACCCACGATGACACATAGAGAGGGGATGTCTAGCGGCGCTCAAATGGAGTTCGGCGAGCATAGAGTGGAGACCCACGCGAGGGAGACGGATCTCTTGGTGGTGTACACCATCAACCCGTCCGTGGTGGACGACTACATCAATAGCGTTGAGCAGTTGCTTGCTCGAGACAAGTACAAGGTGGTCGACATCGACCTCCAGTACACCGCCGGTCGTCCCGGCATAGATCAGAAGGTTGCCGTCGCCCGGTTGTGCATGCACCATCATGTCCTCATCTACCAGTACTGCATGGCAACAGAGCCTTGTGACCGTTTCCAGGTTTGTCAACAAGTTCGCCACGGTGGAAACCACAGACGATGTAAAAGCGCTCAGTGTTATGGGCTTGGCCTGCAATAACCTTGTCGAAATCCATGACCACTAAAGGGTCTGGGGCAAAACGAAGAAGGACGTCCTTGTTGAACTCGCCTCGGCCATCATCGACCCCTACTACAAAAAGATGAAGCAGGATGCCTAGAGAACAAGTCCCGTATCCTGGCACAGGGCCTGGACGCGGCAACTGGGTGAACCTCGCCTCAGGTTCACGGCCAAGAGCTTGTACACATGCTACGAGATGCATAGGAGGATCGTTGACATGAGGAAGTGCCTCGTTACCCAAATCGACGAGCCAGGATTGAGCCACAAGAAGAGCAAGCATCACAAGAAGTAGATGATGATCAGATGATCGCTTATGCCAGTTAATCATGGATGTAATATATAGTTTACTTTAATGGTGTGTGGAAATGTCATGTGTGTAGTAGCCACCTATGTAATTATGGATGTAATAGTTTACTTTGGTGTGTGCAAATTCCATGGTTGTAGTAGCCACCTATGTAAGTGCATGTTTAATTTGGTTACGCAACCATGTCCCTATAAGTGTGTACATATATATGTTGTTGTTCTGTATGCAATCCCATCACACAACACATAGGTCTTATTAGCAGCAGCCGTCTGTGTTATTATCGGTCTTCGCACACATTTCTGATTACAAGCCTGTTTGCCGCGTATCACACAAATCTTTTTATATTGAACCATTTCTACTCTCTTGTCTCAGCACAAACAGTTCATCCGAGTGAACCACATCCGTATATCGCACACACCTTGATCTAGCTGCCCGTTTCTGTTATTCCTCCTCATCACAAAGAGTTCATACGAGTGAACCGTATGTTGTATATCGCACACACACACCTTCATCTGGTTGCCCGTCTCTTTTGTTCCTCCTCATCACAAACAGTTAATTGAACTGAACCATATGTCCTGCATCGCACACGCAACTAAAATCTGAACCCTGTTTGAGGCATCCGTCATCGCAAACGTTTTGCACCTTTTTTGATGGGATTTTTACACCACCGTTTGCGATTATTGCATTGCACACAGTTTCATCGAAGGATCTCTGATCATAGTGTCGCATTAGCAGCATCCTGCAGTAGTGAAGGAAGACAACATAATGAGTTATGATTTCTTATTTCCGAATAGAAGTTATATTCTCAAGGATCCTCGAACATGTTGAGCTTGCCTTTCCCTCTCCTGCTAGCCAAATTCTTTGCACCAAGTAGAGATACTACTTGTGCTTCCAAACATCCCTTAAACTAGTTTTGCCATGAGAGTCCACCATACCTACCTATGGATTAAGTAAGATCCTTCAAGTAAGTTGTCATCGGTGCAAGCAATAAAAATTGCTCACTAAATATGTATGATCTATTAGTGTGAAGAAAATAAGATTTATATGAACTTGTGATATCGAAGAAATAGAAGCAACGGACTGCATAATCAAGTTCTTTATCACAAGCGGCAATATAAAGTGACATTCTTTTGTATTAAGATTTTGTGCATCCAACCATAAAAGCGCATGACAACCTCTGCTTCCCTCTGCTAAGGGCCTATCTTTTACTTTTATCTTCTACCCTTATACAAGATTCATGGTGATCATCACCTTCCCTTTTTACACTTTTTCCTTTTGGCAAGCACTATGTGCTGGAGAGATCCGGATAAATATATCCACTCAGATGTAGGTTATCATAAAGTATTATTGTTGACATTACCCTTGAGGTAAAAGTTTGGGAGGCGAAACTATATGCCCCTATCTTTCTCTGTGTCCGATTGAATCTTTGAACACATAAGTATCACATGAGTGTTAGCAATTGTGAAACACTAAATTATAGTTGAGTGTGAACTTGCTGAAAATCTCACTCTTGATCTATCTTGCCCCTTTTCATGCTTTTTGATGAACCTGAAGTTGTCATTATGATTACCCTGTTACGGATAACATTAGAACAACACCAAAGTGCATTGGTTGGTATGAAGTGACTCGATACTCTCATGGTCTGAGCAACTGGGCATACGTTAACTCTCCAAGTTATAGACTATAGGCTTGTGACGATGTCATCTCTAAGTATAACAAACAAGTTGGGTCAATTCAATATGATCGTTCTTCTAACCTCATACTCTTAAAGTTGACAACATCCTTATTACACTGAACTTATGCCCATGATCAGGAAAACATAATCAGCATGCAACACTTGAGCTACTCCTAGAGACGAGACTAGGAATCAGGTTTTACCATTTATAACTCTACACATGCTTATGGTTTTCCTCGTAATCATATATTCAAGAACCATAATAGTTATATCATAAAGTATAAATATATAATTATAAACAGGGAAATAAATAATACAATTATTATTGACTCTAGGGCATATTTCCTACATACCCCTTCTTAATAGTATAGATTTCCTATGACCAAATAAATAAAGGAGACAGAAATGTCGTCTTCGATCTTTTCCTTCCAGAGGGGTACATAACTGTCTTGTGCCATATAGATATGCCTGTGTATCTCAAGCACACTGTTAGTGTTGGGGATATGACTACTGGCCATAAACCGGCCAGGACAGGCCGGGTTAACTTCATCAGTAGTTAAGTATGTAGAAGCCCATAAAAGAAGAACAGGGCTCAAGGCCCACAGTCGGTTTAAAGCCTGTAGTCGTAAACCGGGGTTGGTATGTAAACTTGTATTGTAAGATAGGAATAAGTAGAGACCAAACCAGACACATTTATGAGCCGGTGTTGGGACTCTATAAACTGACGGGCATCACCCATGTATATAAGGGGACGACCCGGCGGCGGTTCAGGACAACAGACAACAACTCGAGACTTAGGCGAAGCTTGTTTTCTCCCTAGTCATCGAAGCCCCATCAATTCCATCACAACTAGACGTAGGCTTTACCTTCATCGAAGGGGCCGAACTAGTATAAACTCCCTTGCGTCCCTGTGTCCGCTTTAACCCCTTCAAGCTAACCCGTCGCGATGGCTCCACGACTAAGTCCTTTCATGAGGACATCTGCCGTGACAAAACCACGATAGTTGGAGCCCACTATGGGGCTATCGCATGATGGTTTCAAGTTCTTGGAGGGCAACTTCGAAGGACTCAAGGGCTACGCTGTGGGCCGGATGACCAAGAGTCGTCCCGGCAAGCTCTACATCGACGATGTAGGATGGGGCCCCGAGGCCGGCTCAATCGAGTACGGGTACCGGGTCCCCTTTGGCGGCATACACGTTTTCATTGGCAAGATCGGTGAACCGGGCCCTCAGCCGGACATCTGCACGGACCTTGTCGAAACGGCTCAACGTGCACGATCCGCCCTGGTTAAACCAGCCGTGAAGCGTGCCTTCGTGGGAGTCATCCATGGAGGAGAATACGAGGGCGGTTCCGAATCTGGTGGCGAGACCGTCGTTTATTCCGGCGACGAGTCCTCGACCGGAGAAACCGAATCATTATATCAGTTGCAAGATGGTCGGATTGGGGGTTGTTCCGATGGTGACAGTATTCCGGACCCCTCTGATGTGCCAAACCGGGTCGGAATATTCATGGACGGGACACAAGCAGCGATCCACTCTCCGACCGCAGCAGCAATGATCTCCGGATCAGGAACGGCGACGGCAGCCAGGGTAGGAGGCCCTGTGCACCCGCCGGCTCAAGTCTTATCTGATCTGTTTGATGCGTTGGCTACGCTCATGGCAGAGGCTAATCCGGCGGATCAGAACGCCCATGATGCGGAAATTGCGAAAGTGAGGGATCAGATAACTCAAGCTAAGGCCGACCTAGCAGCTGAGAATGCCAGGATGACTGCAGAGCGGGCCGCGTTGGATGCGCAAGCTTACCGACTTATGCTAGATCAGAATGCGTCGCACGAGGTCCTGAAGCGGAAGCACCGGTCTCGCTTGCCCCCGGTTTTCGAAGCTAGAGATCTCTTCAACACCCCAGGAGCAGGAACCAGCAACCCGCCGGTAGTAAACCGGGCGGAAGCGCCAGGGATGGGCGCGCCGATTCAGCCACGCTTGATGGACCCGCCTCGTCAGAATAACGTCATACCGCAGCCTGTCCCGACGCCTCCGGGTCATTATTCCAATCCAATGGACAACCTCGTGGCCGCCGCTTCACGACTGGAGGCCATCCCGATTGAAGGTGATTCTCCGCAAGCGGTGGAGACACGGCGGGTTAAGGAGCTTCTTCGAACAGCTTTGATTCAACAGGAAGCATATTCATACAGCCGCGATCGGATTCACTCTACCCCTCGCCCCAGCCGGAGTTATAGCAGGCGTATGGATGAACTGGCCGTGTCAAGTAATGCCCGAAATCGTGAAGCGCCCCGTGGCAACAATCCGGCAGGTGGTGTTGGTGATGCCCAGGAAGTGGTGGACTGGGCCCGAGCATGCAGGGAGGCCGAGTTAGCAGCACAGTACGAGGCTCGCCAGCTTACGCCAGTTCGTCCAACTACCTTGGTCAAGCCTGGCGTTTCTTCTAGCTCTTTGGGGGTGCCTTATCTTGTCGCTGCTTTACGCAACGTGCGCCTGCCCAAAGATTTCAAGGGCCCGCGCAAGGTGTCGAATTACACTGCCGATCAGCCTCCAGAGACATGGGTAGAGAGCTATGAGATGGCCATGGAGATGCTGGATGTGGATGATGCGGCGTGTGCAAAGTACTTCACCATGATGCTCGAAGGAACGACACGTACTTGGTTAAAAAGTTTACCGGCCAACTCTATCAGTTCATGGGCCCAATTGCGAGCCCGGTTTATCCAGAACTTCAAGGATACATGTAAACAGCCCATGTCAATAGTGGACTTAGCAGCCTGTGTTCAGGAAGAAGGAGAATCAACGACTCGCTGGGTGCGCCGGGTCTCACAAATTTTGCATTCGTCAGACCGTATCAATGCCGACACCGCGGTTATAACCTTGGAAGGCAACTGCCGGTTTGGGCCTCTAAAGTTGAAATTGGGACGAATGAAGCGCCATTGCAACAATATAGGGACCCTCATGGCTGCGTTAGTGAAGTATGCTGATTCTAATAGTACCAAGGATCCCGAGTCTGAAGACGACAAGGCAGGGAAGGGAAAGAAGAACAGCAACTCCAAAGGACAGCAGCATAACCCGGTAGGTCATGGAAACGGAGGCAAGCGTAAAGCGGATGGCAGCATGGACTTTTTGGCTAATACCAACGCGCAGGACAAGGGCCAGCGACGTAAGGGTAAAACGGCAAATCACAGTGGAGCGCTTAATCCTAACCCGGACCGTCTGTCTTATCTGTTAAACCAGCCCTGTCCAAAGCATGGGACGAAGGAGGTGCCAGCCAATCACCTTTGGAAGGATTGTTACATTATGCAGGAGTTCAAGAACTCCAATGCTTTCCGATATGACCATGAATCAGGTGGTGGCTCAGGATCCGGGCCGGGTTACGGCGGAGGAAATTCCGGTTCAGGGTTTAATGGTAATCAGCGCGGACATAACAATCAAGGTAATCAGAATAGTCAAGATGGTTACAATCAGCACCAGCAGCAGTCGGGTTATCAGAGTCACCCGAAGTAGTTGAATAGTGGGCAATATCATGTCTTCACCACTAGCTTGGACAAGCGAGATCAGAAGCTTCATAAGCGGGCAGTGAACTCTGTTGAACCGGCCGTGCCCCGTTATCTACGCTGGTCTGAACAGCCAATCATATGGAGCAGAGAGGATCACCCTCCCTGGGTTGATAATCCGGCTCAGCTAGCGTTGGTGGTGGCACCTCAGGTGGGAGGTTATAAGTTCACCAAGGTGCTCATGGATGGAGGAAGCAGCATTAATACCTTATATTATGAGACCTTCCATCGTATGGGATTAAAAGATAAAAATCTTAAACCGTCCAATACGGTGTTCCATGGTGTGGTGCCTGGTAAGTCAGCATATCCTGTTGGCAAGATAGCTTTGGAAGTAGCCTTTGGAGATGATCATGATTCCAGGTCAAAGACACTGACTTTTGAGGTGGTAAAAATCTAGAGTCCATATCACGCCCTGTTTGGGCGGCCGGCTTACGCCAAGTTTATGGCACGGCCCTGTTATGTGTATTTACAGCTTAAGATGCCGGGTCACAAGGGAACAATAACGGTTCACGGAAGCCGCAAAATTGCTTTGGAGCGTGAAGAAGGTGATGCGGCTTATGCAGAATCGGTTTGTGCCACGGAGGAGCTGAAATATTACAAGGACAATGTTGATCCGGCAGACATGACTCCATTAAAGAAGCCGACTACAGAGCATGATCCGGCCCTGAAATTCAAATCGGCAGCTGAGACTAAGCTTGTTGACTTCGTACCTGGCGATTCGTCCAAGCAGTTAAGTATCAGTGCCAACTTGGATCTAAAATAGGAAAGCACGCTCATCGAGTTCATCCGTGAGAATCGGGACATTTTTGCATGGAAGCCTTCTGACATGCCAGGTGTACCGAGGCAACTCGCTGAGCACACTCTTAATGTGGATCCTAAGTACAAACCGGTGAAACAGTTCCTACGCCGGTTTAATGAGGAAAGACGCAAAGCTATTGGAGAAGAGGTGGCTTTATTGTTGAAGTCTTTCATCCTGAATGGCTGGCTAATCCGGTGTTGGTCCTTAAGAAAAATTGCACCTGGCGCATGTGTGTGGATTACACAGATCTTAACAAAGCTTGTCCAGCAGATCCTTTTGCCCTCCCCCGTATTGATCAAATTATTGATGCTACGGCGGGTTGTGAGCGTTTGAGTTTTTTTGATGCATATTCTGGTTATCATCAGATCAAGATGGCAGTTAAGGACCAGGAGAAGATGGCGTTCATAACTCCCTTTGGAGCCTTCTGCTATGTATCTATGCCCTTTGGGCTCAAGACTGCCCAGGCAACTTATCAACGGTGTGTATAGAATTGCCTTCATAAACAAATTGGCCGTAATGTGCATGCCTATGTGGATGATATCGTGGTTAAGTCAAGGGAGAAGGAGACTCTGGTTGACGATTTGAAGGAAACCTTTGATAACCTAAGGGCGTACAAGATGATTCTCAACCCGGCCAAGTTATTGGGTTTTCTGGTGTTCAATAGGGGAATTGAGGCTAATCCGGAGAAGATCACATCAATCACCTCCCTGGCTAAACCGAAGTGTATCAATGGTGTTCAATGCTTGGCAGGCCGGATTCCCGCGTTAAGCCGGTTTATCAGCCGCCTTGGTGAGAAGGCAATCCCTTTGTATCAGATGTTGAAGAAAACGGATCAATTCGTCTGGAGTTCTGCTGCTGATAAAGCGTTTGAGGATTTAAAGCGGCAGTTGGCCAATCCGCCTGTGCTCGCCGCTCCAATTGACAAGGAGCCATTGCTGCTATATGTCGCCGCTAATGCTCGTGCAGTCAGTGTGGCTATTGTGGTGGAGCGAAAGGAGGCAGGCAAGGAGCATCCGGTTCAGCGTCCGGTTTAATATACCAGCGAGGTACTTATTGAGTCCAAGCAAAGGTATCCGCATTGGCTGAAGCTGGTATATGGACTTTTTATGGCAAGCCGGAAGCTTAAGCAGTACTTCCAGGGACATCCCATCACAGTGGTCAGTTCTGCTCCCTTGGGAGATATAATCCAGAACCGGGAAGCGACTGGCCGGATTGCCAAGTGGGCTATAGAGCTTGGGCCGCTCGAATTGAAATACGTGCCTCGGACAGCGGTCAAGTCTCAAGCACTTGTCGATTTCATCAATTATTGGACAGAACTCCAAGCACCTGAAGAGAAGCCGAATCACACATATTGGACTATCCATTTTGATGGGTCCAGGCAATTGGAGGGCTCGGGGGCTGGAGTCGTATTAACTTCCCCGTGAGGTGATAAGTTTTGTTACGTTCTCCGCTTAATGTTCCCTTGTACTAACAATGCAGCTGAGTATGAAGCCTTACTCCATGGTCTCCGGATGGCTAAGGAGATGAATCTAAGCCGAGATAGGTGCTTCGATGACTCGGACCTGGTGGCTCAGCAGGTGTCTGGCACTTGGGATTCCAATGACCCGCTCATGGCAGGATATCGTCGTGAGGTGGATGTTGTTGCAGGTCACTTCAAAGGTTATCAGGTGGACCACGTGAACCGCCGGAAGAATGAAGCAACAGACGCGTTAAGCCGGTTGGGCTCTCAGCGCAAACCGGTCCCGCCTAATGTTTTCTTAGATGTGCTGCATAACCCGTCGGTCAAGCTCCCTGGTGAAGAGGATTTAGTTATTCCTGATTCGGAGGCTCAATTGTTGGCAGCTCTTCATGTCATTCCGGATTGGATGATTCCTTATCTTGCGTACATGAACCGGGGCGAGTTACCTGAAGATGAGATTCTGGCCCGGCAGATAATCCGGCGATCCAAGTCCATGACTATTGTCAATGGCGAGTTGCATCATTGCAGTGTGTCAGGGGCGTTTCAACGCTGTGTGTCCCCCGAGGAAGGCTGTGAAATCTTACGTGAGATCCACGAAGGAGATTGTGGTCACCATGCCGATTCAAAATCTTTGGTGGCTAAGGCGTTTTGTCACGGCTTCTATTGGTTGACTGTTCATGCTGATGCGGAAGATCTGGTCAGACGGTGTGACGGGTGCCAAAAGTTCTCAAGACGTGCTCATGTGCCGGCTCAAGAATTGAGGATGATTCCAATCACTTGACCGTTCGCGACTTGGGGGCTGGATATGGTTGGGCCTTTCAAAAGGTCCAAGGACAAGAAAACACACCTTTTGGTGGTGGTTGACAAGTTTACAAAGTGGGTGGAGGCAGAACCCGTTAGCAAGTGTGATGCGGCCACGACGGTTCAATTCATCAAAAAGGTGATTTTTCGGTTTGGCTTTCCACACAGCATCATCACTGATAATGGTACCAACTTGTCCAAGGTGCTATGGAGGAGTTCTGTCAACGTGAGCACATCCGGCTTGACGTTTCATCAGTGGCTCACCCCCAGTCCAATGGTCAAGCAGAGAGGGCTAATCACGAGATCTTGCGAGGCATCAAGCCCCGGCTTATGGTTCCTTTAAAACGAACGTCGGGTTGTTGGGTTGAAGAATTACCATCTGTATTATGGAGCATTAACACCACACCCAACTGATCAACAGGATACACGTTGTTCTTCATGGTCTACGGAGCGGGGGCGGTTCTCCCCAGTGATATTTGTCATGATTCAGCTCGTGTAGCGGCTTATGTTGAAGCGGACAATGAGGCAGCACGACAAGATGCTTTGGACCTGTTGGACGAAGAGCGTGACATAGCAGCTTCCCGCTCGGTGATTTACCAACAGGATCTTCGTCGTTATCACAGTCGCCGAGTCAGAACCAGAACCTTTCAAGAAGGAGATTTGGTACTTCGGCTCATCCAAGACCAGACTGATATGCACATGTTATCCCCACCTTGGGAGGGACCTTTCGTGGTCAGCAAGAATCTGCACAACGGGTCATACTATCTGATCGATATTCGAGAGCATAAAGACTCACGTACATCAGAGGAGGAGACCAACAGACCGTGGAACATAGCTCAGCTTCGGCCTTACTATACCTGAGCCATTGGCTCTACTTATGTACATATTATGACAAGGTATATATTATGATCAATATAATAAACCGGAGCCTCAGCTAAAGCGGGGTCTCTGTTCTTTTTACATCATGTGTGGTTACACGGAGTTTTATCTGTCCTAAAGCGGCCTCCGGTTTACCCCTTGAGTTAGCTTTTTAAAAAGCTTCATGTTATATCACTTGGGGGCTTGGTCATATCCGAACCAATGCAACACCTTTTGATAGGCGAAAGCCATGAGATAACTTGGGGACTTGGTCACGTCTGAACCAGTCACGCCTCTTGATCGGCCTAAGGCCACAAAATCACTTGGGGGCTTGGTCGAACCCGAACCATCGCTACACCTCTTGATCGGCATAATGCCACTGCATCATTTGGGGACCTGGCTGACTTGAACCATAGCTACGCCTATCGGGGGCTTGGTCATGTCCGACCATGGTAATGCCACTTGATCGGCTCAATAGCCTCTTTTTGCAAATGGTTTTATCATTGCCTTTGCTTGAAATTTTGTTGGATAAATATTTCTTTTTGTTGCGTTTTTAAACCGACAATTCTTAAACCGGTTCAACTGTCAATTGACGGAACACGGTCCATTCTTAATCCAGAGACTATTTGCCCGGTTTGGTTTTTTGTTAACATCCTATTATGGGGTAACACGGTGTTTATCATAACCCGGCACGATTTACATGGTAAACCGGCATTATATATACAGGAGCGGTTTTCTCCTCTGACGGTATGGGTTCATAAACCTCCACTTTAAGATTGGCCAAGCCAAGTTCATGCCCAACGATGGCAGGTATTATGTATCACAAGATTTGATTATGTGTTTAAATTTAGGATATTTGATTTCATATATACAGAAATCATAATCAGCTTGGCGGTACAACCGTGGCGGCGCTTTAAGATTTTTTGATTGCAGAAAATACTTTGGAAATTTTATCACCCAAAGGAAGCACAAGTTGCAGTAATTATGCACGAAGGCATATCAAAATCAAGAGTATCGGCTATCCTATTACAAGGCAACACGGTGCCCAAATAAGATCATTGTTTTTCCGCAGAACATAAAGGAGCAGCAATTTAAACCAGATTCTGGTTCAAGCTTGGTCACCAACCTGGCCTGATGGTTGCGGGCCATCTCGCGCCGCTTCAACCTCTGCTTCTCTACCCAGCGGCTGGAAATCAACAGTTGTCCAGTCGATGCCCATTAATGCTCGAAAGACAGCTTCATCAATGATCAGCAACGACGGTTCAATGTTAGGAGCGTAAGTATGCTTACGGATTGGGGGGATAAGGTTCTCAGCTTCAGGAATTGGTGCAGCCACTCGTTTGTTTTGATCATTATATTGGGCTTGATAGTGAGACAAGTCTGCCTCTTCAACCAATTGACAAGCAAGACGGCGCACCTCCCGGTTTATCGCTCGCAGATCCTCTTCCCTGAACTGTGATCCGTCTTCCTTCAAGACGGGATAGCCCTGAGCCGCTTCAACAGGATCGAAATCTGTCACCCACGCTTTTGCCCAGATCAAGGCATTTATAGCATCGGTTCGAGCAGCTGATTTTTTCAGCTCTTCAACCCGGGCAGGAAGCATTGACAACCTTTTAAGGGTGTCTTGGATCAAGGTGGGCGCCGGGTTGTTATGGGATGCAGTAGAGATGATCCGCTGCGCGCCAGTATACAATTGCTCTATCAATGCGTAGGCGGCCTTCAATTTCTTCCGCACGTCCGACCCCAAATGACCAATGCGTTTCCCTAAAATATTACAAAGGATTAACAAACCGGTAGCTCCATACGAAGGTCGAGTTACTCCAGAAATCAAGCCGGCTTACCAAAGATAGCAGCAGTCATGGCATGCACTTGCCGCTTTATGCTGGTCAATTCGTCCACTACCAGTTTTAGTGCAGCCTTGGCATTTTTTGCTCGCTTGGTTAAAGCGGACTTTTCCATGGCCCAATCTGCCCGCTCCTTCTTGAAGCCCTCTTTAAGCTGTTCCATGGCGCTTAAAGCGCTGGTTAATTCCTCTTTTGCTTTGGAGGTTTCAGCTTGTTGGGACTTCAAATTTTCTTGCAGATCGGCGATTTGGCTTTCCCTTTTACTCAGCTCGTCCTGCATACAGACCATGATATGATTCAGATGGCAGTACAGAATTGAAGTACCAACCACGTAACAATTTATGCCCTTGGTACTTGGGGGCTAATGCAGATTTGCTCTTCATCTTACAATCGTTTATAAAGTCCCGAGCTCAATACAAGCATTCAACTTGGCACTTGGGGGCTAATGTCTATTTGATGAATCAGTACTGATGATACAATCTTTATTACCTAAAGTCCCGGTTTAACTATACTAAGTTGAACCGGCCCTTGGGGGCTACATCAGCAAATTCAGATACATTGAAGTTTCCCTTGGCAAGTCCCGATTTAAGTTGAGATCTTAAACCGGCCCTTGGGGGCTAGGGGAGTTGACAGATTAAAGTACAAAGGCAGATAAGCATATGGAAATTACCTCATATTTCTCTTTCATCATATTAACCAGACCGGCTTCATAGTCACGACTGGTGTATAGCCGGTTCAGATAGCCGGAATGGAGATCTTGGGCGTTCAGAGCGGCATAAGTTGCCAGATCAGCATTCCATTTGCCTTTGCCAATGGCAGCAAATTCCTCTTTGGCAGTGTGCCTGGATAAAGCGACGGGGTTGCCTGGCTCGGTGCGACCAATGCCAGTAATAACAACTTCATCATCTTCTATGGCGCCGGTTTGCACTGGGGCCATCGGCTTGTCAGTGGGCTTGGATGGACTGGTGGATCTATTAATCCGGACGGGGCTTATGGGCTGGTCAACAGGACCTGAGGTGTCAACATGTGGTCCTTCAGCAACAAAATCATCATCTTGCGGTGGGGGGTCGTTTGGCACATCCTCACGAATAGCCGCTTCAGGACCTGGTGTTTTGTCCGGTTCAGGAACAGTATCCTCTTCGGCCGCTTTGTCCTGACGAGCCTTCTTGCTTGGCCTAGGCTTGGCCCTGAAAGAAATAAAAAGGATCAATATAGCGTATGTTATAATGTAATACATCAGAAACGTCATAAGAAATATGACTCACCCAAGCACCGTTTTGAGTGGCGGCAGCTGGGTGGCTGATGACTCGCCAGACGATGAATGGGAAGTGCCCTGATAATCGGAGTCAGATGGATTAAGAGGTTGACGAAGACAGCCCGCTTTAGGACAAGCATTGACAAGAGAGTTAGAGACCTCTGAACGGCGTTTCCGAACCGGACTGTTCGGTAAACCGGCGGAGGTAACTACCTGGCCGCTGTGCCGAGTTGTGCGGTGAGCTTCGTGATGTTGTGTCTTCATAAGAAAGTTTGGGTCCAAGTAAGCAAGAGGATGAGAAAATTTAACTTTCTGGTTTGCCCGACGGATTTTTAGTGAAGGCAAAGGGTTTGAATCGGAGGAGAGAGCAATTACCTCTACAGCACCAGCATGACTGACTTCGGCGTCATCCTGGCAATAATCATTATCAATAAGGCGTGTGAAAAATAAGCCAAGTGAATCAAGCTCTACCTCAAGGTCCGGATTACCCACATCATCTTCAGCTGCTGGATCAAAAGACGAAGTAGTTTTCTTCTTGTGAGCAGGCCTCTTCACAACTCTAGTCTTTGGCCGGGTTGGTCTCTCCGGTTTCTTTGGTTTATCCTGTTTCTCCTGTGGAAGTTTCTTGCTCCAAAACGGATCATCACCCTGTTTGAAAGATGTTGATGTTAAAAAATTGGTAAATTGAGCAAGGACAGATTCAATAAAAAAGTAAAGTGTAAACCTTACGGCTGGCGGTTTGTTGGTGGCACAAAAGGGAAGCAAGCCGGTTCGACCACAGACGGCTTCCGGTTCGTTCAGTATCTTCTTCACGGCCTCTGTAATTTCGTCATCTGTGAGCTGGATGTCAATATGCCGCAGCGGGTCTTTGACGCTGCCAGTGTATTCGCACATCAAACCGGAGCGCTGGCTTAGGGGCAATATGCTCCAAGATATCCAACAGCGAGCAAGATCAACCCCTGTTAAACGGTTAGCCATGAAGGCCATGAGCTTCGCTAGTTGAGGAGCATAGTTGCTTCTCTCCTTGGCGATCAACCTCTGTGGAAGGGGATGCGTGTTGCTTAGCTGCTCCGGACGATAACTAGGCAAGGGATTTTCTTCAGAAGGAGAAGTGTCTTTGCAGTAAAACCATGTTTGGTTCCACTCTTTGGGATGACTGTGCAATTTGGCGTGAGGATAGGTGACCTCTTTCCTTTTCTGAATCGCCACACCACCTAATTCCGTATTGGAACCATCGGTAAACTCTGCGGCGGTTTAGATGCAAGCAGCCTCTGAATAATTCAACCGTGGGTTCCTCTTGAAAGAATACCTCACAGAGCACTTGGAAGTGACATATGTTGGTTACGGAGTTTGGGCCAGTATCTTGCGGACGGAGTTGGAAATTGGCTAAGACATCCCGGTAAAATTTTGAACCGTGAGGATTGAAGCCCCGGGCTAGATGATCCGCGAAAACAACAACCTCTCCCTCTTGAGGCGTGGGAGGACATTCTGTACCGGGGACCCTCCAATGAATAACCTCTTTACTGCTCAAAGCGCCAGTTTTGACTAAATTATTCAACTGAATCTCGGTCACGCGAGAGGGAACCCAGTTGCACTCGTACACTTGTTTAGCCATGACGCGATCTACAAAAGCAGTAATTCCGGTTCAAGAATAAGTTGGGCAAATATACACTGGTGCACACATTGCTAAACCGGCGGCAGTTTCTTATAAACCGAAGTTTGCAAAGCGGCAGTGCCTGGCTAAAGAATCCTGGCGGTTCAACGAGGGGACTAATGGTATATACCGGTTTGGTAATTCTTTCCTACAAAGTTAAATCGCCTGGTCTAAACATTGAAACAGTTGAGATTGCGGATGAGTAAGTATGCAGAAACATATTTCACGAGATCCGCTTATAGCACTGGATCTGGAGCATGTTCGTAAAAAGGATAAATATTCAAGACCTAGAAGGAGCAGTGAGGAATCAATGAAGTAAAGCTATGGATCAGATCTACGGTCCAAACATATCAAAGTGAAGGCGGATACTAAAAACTACCAC
Source organism: Aegilops umbellulata (assembly GCA_032464435.1). Classification (NCBI taxonomy): domain Eukaryota; kingdom Viridiplantae; phylum Streptophyta; class Magnoliopsida; order Poales; family Poaceae; genus Aegilops; species Aegilops umbellulata. Next base: position 106,148,916 of record CP136055.1, read on the forward strand.
TATACAAAGCAATGGTTCACAGATTCATCTAAAGATCTATCCTGTATGAGCATGAAGCAGACGAAGAACACTAGTGGAACATGGAAACCCTAAGAACAGATCTGTATTGAAAATAACAGAGGACTTACTTGAGCTGTGGAAATGCGGGAGATCGCCACGGTGCTCTGGTGCGTTTACGGTGGTGTAGCGGCCTAGGTTGATGCAGAAGTTGACGGCGGCGGTGGAGCTCTGAAGCTGGACAGGCTCGAGGAAGACGAAGCAAAAGGGCACAAAGGGAAAAAAAGGAAATGACCCTCCGGTCCTATTTATAATGAAAGGGATATGTGTGAGGCGCAAGAATCAAGGGGCCACGAAACGGAGTTGTCGCCTCGATTATCGTAGATCTATTAAACAAGGAAGCATCATGGATAGCTTCGTTATGACAGATGACGTCACTCCGGTCTACAGCAATCAGAGAAGATGACATCATGGCGATTCACCAAATTATGAGAAGATGTTGAAGATGAAGTTTTTACTAAGGATTGACATGAACCCGTTCAAATCAATCTGGGGCCTAATGTTGGGGATATGACTACTGGGCGTAAACCAGCCAGGACATGCCGGGTTAACTTCATCAGTAGTTAAGTATGTAGAAGCCCATAAAAGAAGAACAGGGCTCAAGGCCCACAGTCGATTTAAAGCCTGTAGCCATAAACCGGCGTTGGTATGTAAACTTGTATTGTAAGATAGGAATAAGTAGAGACCAAACCGGACACGTTTATGAGCCGGTGTTGGGACTCTGTAAACCAACGAGCGTCACTCATGTATATAAGGGGACGACCCGGCGGCGGTTCTGCACAACAGACAACAACTCGAGACTTAGGCGAAGCTTGTTTGCTCCCTAGTCATCGAAACCCCATCAACCCCATCACAACTAGACGTAGGCTTTACCTTCATCGAAGGGGCCGAACTATTATAAACTCCCTTGCGTCCCTGTGTCCGCTTTAACCCCTTCAAGCTAACCCGTCGCGATGGCTCCACGACTAAGTCCTTTCATGAGGATATTTGTCGTGACAAAACCACGACAGTTAGTCTACAACTTGTGTTGTCATCAACATCAGAACACTTCAGACGAAAAATGCCCTTTCATGTGGTGGTAAAACTATCACAATATAGTGGTGACCGGTGACCAACATTGGCAAATAACTCCAACGATTGATAAAACTATTTATAGGTTGACTTGTATATGCACAGTGTAGAAATATGTAGAATTGGATCGACTTTATATATATGGTAGCAAATGGTGAGTGATTAATATTTAGATGCAATGTTGAATAAATACTCAACCGCGGTGATGTGCTGGTCCTAGGCTAGATCGGACTGGAGATGCGAGACAAGAATACAAATAGGATCATAGTGTAGCACAACTAGCAGCAACAAAGGATATGATTTAGCTCCGGACGGCAAGATATCAGTAAAGAGTTCAAAAGCAGTAAAAAAATGATAGGAAATAGGCTCCAAATAGGATACAAAGAAGATTCTTCCTGCAACTTTCCTCTTTAAAATATTTTGTGCCAAATTCTGATGTTTTTTCAAGAATGTTATCGAATTAAGTCCAACACAAAAAGAATCACTCATTTTTTTAGTTCAAATGAGGAGACTAAAAAATTGAAAACCGACTCAACAAAATGTGTTCACGATCTACAGAGGGAAATTTGTTGGGGAACGTAGCATGCAATTTCAAAAATTTCCTACGCTCACGCAAGATCTATCTAGGAGATGCGTAGAAACGAGAGGGGGAGAGTGTGTCTACATACCCTATTAGACCGAAATCGGAAGCGTTTCACAATGCGGTTGATGTAGTCGAACTTCTTCTAGATCCGACCGATCAAGCACCGAACGTACGGCACCTCCGAGTTCTGCACACGTTCAGCTCGATGACGTCCCTCGTCCTCTTGATCCAGCAAAGGTGTCGAGGAAGAATATGAGTTCCGTTAGCACGATGGTGTGGTGACGGTGATGGTGAAGTGATCCGCGCAGGGCTTCACCTAAGCACTACGAAGATATGATCGGAGGCATAGACTGTGGAGGGGGGCGCCGCACATGGCTAACGATTGTTGTTGTGTGTTCTAGGCGCCCCCTCCCCATGTATATATAGGTGGGAGGTGGAGGGGAGTAGCCATGGGGAGTCCCAAGTAGGAGGAATCCTACTTGGGGACCTCCTCCAATTGGGCCTCCCCCCTTCCTTTTTTTGCCGGAGAGAAAATGAAAGGGGGGAGGAGAGAAAGAAGGGGGGCTGTCGATGTCAAAACCGGCGGATCTCGGGTAGGGGGTCCCTAACTGTGCGTCTAGGTGGATGGTAACAGGAGACAAGGGACACGATGTTTTTACCCAGGTTTGGGCCCTCTCGATGGAGGTAAAACCCTACTCCTGCTTGATTAATATTGATGATATGGGTACTACAAGAGTAGATCTACCACGAGATCAAGGAGGCTAAACCCTAGAAGCCAGCCTATGGTATGATTGTTTTTCGTCCTACGGACTAAAACCCTCCGGTTTATATAGACACCGGAGAGGGCTAGGGTCACGCAGAGTCGGTTACAATGGTAGGAGATCTACATATCCGTATCGCCAAGCTTGCCTTCCACGCCAAGGAAAGTCCCTTCCGGACACGGGACGAAGTCTTCAATCATGTATCTTCATAGTCCAGGATTCCGGCCGAAGGTATAGTCCGGCTATCCGAACACCCCCTAATCCAGGACTCCCTCAGTAGCCCCTGAACCAGGCTTCAATGACGACGAGTCCGGCGCGCAGATTGTCTTCCGCATTGCAAGGCGGGTTCCTCCTCCACGTACTTCATAGAAGATTTTGAACACAAGGGTAGTGTCCGGCTCTGCAAAATAAGTTTCCACATATTGCCATTGAGAGAATAATATTTACACAAATCTATTCTGCTGACGTATTTCGTAGCATGACATCACACCACGACCAAGCCTTTATTCGAATCATTTCATTATCCCACCTCAGCGTGTTATGCGAGGCGGTTTCCTTGGCACGTCTTGTCAAAGCAGAGATCGTGTCCCCTTATTCCAGGATTCTCATCAATACGGGCGTGGGTAACCCAACCGGCCATTGATTACGACGCTTGGGAGATAAGCGAGTTTTACCAGGCGGGTGGGGACGCGTAGTCGCGTCCGCACATATAAGGGGATAAGAATCCACCTTTCTCATCCACGCCTTCTTCCTCCTTTGCCTATCAATTTCCACGCACTCGAGCTCCAGCACCCAAGTCCGCACTCCCCACCTCAACCTTCTCCAGCCATGTCCGGAGCGGGAGGTAAGTGGATGGTCGCCTCCGTCACGGAGGGACACATCAAAAAGCTGACGAAGGCCGGATACTTGTCTAACGACATCGCGCACCGGCTTCCCGAAGAGGGGCAGCTCGTCCCCACCCCAAGGCCCCATGAGAGGGTGGTGTTCCTCCCTCATTTCCTCCATGGACTGGGCTTCCCTCTCCACCCATTTGTCCGGGGGCTCATGTTCTACTATGGCCTAGATTTCCACGATCTGGCCCGAAACTTTATCCTCAACATCTCAGCGTTTATCGCCATGTGCGAGGCCTTCCTCTCCATCCGCCCCCATTTTGGCCTATGGCTAAAGACTTTCAATGTCAAGCCAAAGATGGTGCGCGGCATCCAGGCGGAGTGCGGAGGCGCCATGGTGGGCAAGATGCCCAATGTCCTATGGCTCGAGGGCTCCTTCGTGGAGACCCTGAAGGGGTGGCAATCGGGGTGGTTCTACATCACCGAGCCGCGTGACCCTGAATGGGTCGTAGCCCCCGAGTTCCGATCTGGACCCCCTACACGGCTCACGTCCTGGAAAGAGACGGGCCTGTCGTGGGGCAACAAACGAGAGGTGACTGGACTGCAAACATGCATCCAAACCCTGGTGAACAAGAAGCTTAAACTTGTCAACGTAGTCCAGGTTATGCTCATCCGCCGGATCCTCCCGTGTCAACAACGGGCCTTCAACCTGTGGGAGTTTGACCCGGCGCAGCACCAAACTCTAAGCAGGCTCTTCGACACGACGTACGAAGATGCCTGGAAGGTGCTATTCAAGGGCGCCGAGGCTCCCGCATCCGCTACCGAGGATCGCGGATTCGGCACGTAGCGTCACGCTAGTGCGGTAAGCCGTTTTTACCTTTTACAGGGTATTAGCTTTTCATAGTTTGACTCTATGCGGGCTATAAGCTCCCCTTCCTTTGACAGGATAGGCATGCGAAGTCCGGACAGATCAACTGTCCTGCTCCTTTGCCCGAAGACCCAGCAGATGCTCGCTTGGCGAAGCTGCTGGTTCTAGCACCCTATGTGGTGCCGGAGAAGAAGGCCACGAAGAAGGCCACGGGGACTCGAAAGAGTGCCCAGCGTGTGGTGGTGTCGGATTCGTCTTCCGACGACTCCGAGACGCAATCCTCCCGTGAAAACGAGGAGGAGGAAGAAGAGACCTCTCCCCCTCCAGCGGGGGAAGGGAAGAAAAGGAAGGCCGCCCCAACTAGGGAAGCCGGGGGGTCCAAGAAGAGGAAACCCTTCTTCCGGACTACTCCACCAACGCCGACGACGGCGAAGAGGAGTGGCCGCACAGGGCCAAGCGCCTGGCGAAATCGTAAGTATCCGGATACCAGAGTAAGTGATAGTATTCCTTCACTTCACGACTTTTCCTTACATCGAATATGATTATGCAGTCCACCCAAAGACCGGCTCGACGTGTCGTCGAGCGGTTCCCTGGACTCGTCGGATGTAAACTCTCTTCCGACGGCTACCTCCCCCCGCGCTACGGATGATGCCGAGGTGGCGTCCCAGGAGGTTCCGAGCCAGGAGGAGGTGGTCCTGGAGGCGCCGCAAGGCGACCTTCCGGACTCCAGGCGCCAAGGGGATAGAATCCCTAAGGACTCCAAGTCCGGCCCTAGGCCGGACACCGCTCCGGAACCTTCAAAGGTTCCAGAGTCCGGCGGGCGACCTCCTTCCAAGAGGAGCAAGCCCACTGAGCCGGTGGCCCCCGTCTAACCAGAGGCGCCGGACAATCTGCTGGAGGTTCTTAAAGGTGCCTCCATCGACGAGGATCACCGCACCATTATGAGTGCAGTGATTCAGAAAGTTCAGTCCGCCAAGAGCGGGCTGGCCGAGGTGTGTGCGAGCCTTTTGACAGGCTTTGATGTATGTAAAAAATATGTAAAAATATTACCGCATAGACAGTAGCCCGCGATGCCCTGTTTGGCGTTCGGAAAGAAAAGGCGAATAGAGGATCTAATAAAATTCGCAGGAGTCTAACAAAAGTAAGTCAATATGTGTATGCAGGCTTCACTGCTGGCGTCCGCCGCACTGACTGCGGAGGTGGACACGCTGAAGCAGAACCTCGAGCGGTCCGAGCAAGAGCTCGGCCTTGCCAAGAACCAGCTCGAGGACAAAGAAGGCAAGAAATACCTATTGAAATATATATATAAGGTGCAATTGCAAGAAAATGACAGGATTAATGTGGCTATTGTAGGGGCCACAACGGAGATGGCGACCCTTAAGCAAGCGCTGTCCGAGGCTGAGAAGAGGATGGCCACGGAGCGCACCGAGCGGGAGAAATATGAGGCGCAGGTTGGCTAGGTGCGGCAAGAGCTCCAGGCTCTTCTGAAAAAACATGAGAGTTTGGAGCTTGACTCAAAGATGTGAGAGTCCGAGCTCGCGGTGGCCATTGAGAATGCCAAGCCTGCCAAGGTCGAAGCCCAGAAGGCCCTTCAGGAGGTTGAAGCGATGAAATAGATAGCGGCGGGTAAGGCTTTCTTTATGCAAAGCAAGCATGCGAAGGTGAATTACTTGTTACTTAACCGAATCCGGAGCTCTCTAGGAGCGTTCGTAGATTTGCCCCGCAGCGTGTCCAATGCCACCGCATTCTACCGAGCCGAGGAGGGCCGCCCGACAGAGAAGGTGTTCTGGTCTCAGTATGCTGAGGCCGAACTCCATGTGCCCTTGAGCGACCAGCTGAAGCAACTGGTCAAGCTCCACAAGGTGGCCGAACAGGCCATGAGGGTCCTCATAGTTCGGCTGTGGCCTGGAGAGGCTCTGCCTGGGAGCTACGTCGGCTGGTGCGGCGGCTGGTGGAGGCCTGTCCAAGGCTCAAAGTCATCAAGCGCTCCGTCTGCATCGAAGGTGCCTGTAGGGCGCTTGCCCGTGCTAAGGTGCACTGGGGCAAGCTGGATGCGGAGAAGCTTATGAAGGACGGGCCCGCCGCCGGGCAAGGAGCATTGCCACCCCGAGATGTACTATAAGGGCGTTCTGGAGGGCGCCCGCCTTATGGCGGACGAATGCTTGAAAGATGTAATTTTTGAGTAAAACTTGTTTATTTTTTCATGTGCGCTTTAAACTTGTTCATGTGCGCTAGGCAATGCTTTTTGAATTTAAAATATTACCTTCTGTGCGGCCATTTATCAAATTTTGAGAGATGGCGACTCGTCGGCTTCTGCTCCCATGCCACGAGTGCTGGGGTGTTTGGGATAAACTTGAGCGCTCTTTTTCCCATTCTTGGGTCCTTCGAGGGAGGCGCTCAACACAACGAACAAGGCAATCGGACTATAATGCTTGAACACTCTCACTTAGCCATAGAATTCTATAATTTTAAATTTCGGCGAAGCCCCTAGTGTTCGGAAGACCGAGTTCGGGGCGCTATCCACGCCTAGGCCGGACAAAGCCGACTCCTCGCTCTAAGCGGCATAAGTCTTTAGGGACTCGAAAACCTCTCGAACAGCGACCAGCTCTCGCCTCATCATGACGGTCAGTTTTAGCTTTCTCTACTGAGGTGCTTTAGCCCAGCTCAACTGGGGCACAATCGCAGTAGTTCTCCTAGGGCTACCTTAGCCGATACAACGGAACGTAAGGTACCAAAACATAGGAGCCGGGCAAACCCAACATTTGACCCAAGACATGATTCGGAGCCGATGCATATAATGCTATAAGTTCGGGGTGCCGCACTTGTGAAAGTGTTCGGACTTCTCACACCGTGTTGTGGGGTACTTAAGCCCCTGGTGTATTGGCCGTACCAAAGTGTACGGGTGCGACATGTTATTAATGAACATAAAAAAGTGTAATACAATAATAGACAAAAGCTATGCATTGTTTATTTAAAAAGGCTACGATCAAAGCAGAACAATACAAATGGTGCGATAAGCAAAAGGTTGGATTATTTAACATGTCCCTTCTAGGGGCGTGCCGCGGAATCATATGCAAAAAAGGTATACTGCTCGTTATAGAGACCACCTTAGAGTTCCATAGTGTGGCGTGGTTTTCTTCTTCCCTGGCTCTTGCATCGTTTGTGCCGCAATTGTACTGCCGGTTAGGCCTTCCAAAGAATGGAGTCCTGCAAATAAGATAAAAGTGAAGAATCGACAGCCCCTAGTGCGGTTTAGGCCGTCTTTTGGGCGTGCCGTGATGGTGCCCCTCCCCATGTGCCCATGGTATTTCTAGAGCGTAGTTATGTACGCGCAGCACTGGTTTCGCAATTTCGCGAGGGCTGGGGTTGGGGCCGCATTGCTACGCCTGCTCGAAACGTGCCAGGCGGTCTTGTTGTAGGTTACTCCGGGCGTGCTTAACGGTGTTCGGACATTTAATGGCCGGACTGGAGAATTGCCTTGAGAGGCTGCTTTGTACTTCCGCTGCGAGAGCCGCCGTATGCTCCTCCGTACGGAGAGAGTGTTCGGTGTTTCCATTGACCGTAATGACTCCTTGAGGGCCTGGCATCTTGACCTTGAGGTATGCGTAATGCGGGACCGCATTGAATTTGGCAAATGTTGTCCGCCCGAGCAGTGTGTGATAACCACTACGGAACGGGGCTATGTCGAAGATTAACTCCTCGCTTCGGAAATTATCCGGAGATCCGAAGACCACTTCAAGTGTGACTGAGCCTGTACAGTTGGCCTCTACACCTGGTATGACGCCTTTAAAGGTCGTTTTAGTGGGTTTAATCCTCAAAGGATCGATGCCCATTTTCCGCACCGTGTCCTGAGAAAGCAGGTTCAGGCTGCCGCCGCCGTCCATGAGGACTCTAGTGAGGTGAAATCCGTCAACAATTGGGTCTAGAACTAGTGCGGCGAATCCACCATGACGAATGCTAGTGGGGTGGTCCCTTCGATCAAAAGTGATCGGGCAGGAGGACCATGGGTTGAACTTCGGGGCGACTAGCTCCATCGCGTATACGTCCCTTAACGCACGCTTCCGTTCCCTCTTGGGGATGTGGGTCGCGTATATCATGTTCACCGTCCGCACTTGTGGGGGGAATCCCTTCTATCCACTACTGTTGGGCGGCCGAGGCTCCTCCTCGTCATCACTATGTAGCCCTTGATCTCTGTTTTTGGCATTTAATTTGCCAGCCTGCTTGAACACCCAACAATCCCTGTTGGTGTGATTGGCTGGCTTTTTGGGGGTGCCATGTATCTGGCATGAGCGGTCGAGTATTCGGTCCAAACTGGACGGGCCCGAATTATTTCTCTTGAATGGCTTTTTCCGCTGACCGGGTTTAGAGCCTCTGAATCCGGCATTAACTACCGTATCCTCAGCATGGTCGCCATTAATGCGGCGCTTGTGCTTGTTGCGACGCGACCTAGCACTGTTGTCCTTGGTATCCGAATTACCAGGGCTCTTGGTTATGTTATTGCTATGAGCCAGCCAGCTATCTTCTCCCGCACAAAAGCGGATCATGAGTGTCGTGAGGGCTGCCATAGATTTCTGCTTCTCCTATCCAAGGTGCCGGGCAAGCCATTCATCGCGGATATTATACTTGAAGGCTGCTAGGGCCTCTGCGTCCGGACAGTCGACGATTTGATTTTTCTTTGTTAGGAACCGTGTCCAGAATTGCCTGGCCGATTCCTCTGGCTGCTGAATTATGTGGCTTAGGTCGTCGGCGTCTGGTGGTCGCACATAAGTGCCCTGGAAATCGTCGAGGAATGCGGCTTCCAGTTCCTCCCAACAACCAATTGATTCTGCTGGCAAGCTGTTAAGCCAATGCCGAGCTGGTCCTTTAAGCTTGAGTGGGAGGTATTTGATGGCGTGTAAGTCATCACCGTGGGCCATGTGGATATGGAGGAGATAATCCTCGATCCATACCGCAGGATCTGTTGTGCCATCATATGATTCGATGTTTACGGGTTTGAAACTCTTTGGGATTTGATGATCCATTACTTCATCTGTGAAGCATAGTGGGTGTGCGGCACCTCTATATTGGGCTATATCCCGACGTAGGTCAAACGTGCTTTGTCTACTGTGTTCGGCCCGGCCGGATTTACTGTATCCGGCGTGACGATTACCGTATCGTGCCGTGGGGCGCCCACGCGATCCGTAGATCGACCTTGTTTGCTTTGCCTTGTCCTCCAATATATCTTGCAGGTCTGGCGCATTCCCCAATGCCTTGGTATTTTTAAAGCGGCGCTGGGATGCGGCTTGATTGGAGGGCCGAGAGGCCTCTCTGTCATGGCCACGTGGTGGCCGGTCGGCCGCATCATGCGCTGGTGATGTAGGTGCTTCTTCCTCTAATCGGGGTAGCAACCTGCGCTTTGGGTAGCTCTTGGAGGGGCATTCGAGTTCATACTCTTCGGCCTAGGACTTCCGTCCATTTGTCGGCTAGCAAGTCTTGATCAGCTCTAAGTTGTAGCTGTTTTTTCTTGAGGCTGCTCACCATGGCTATAAGCCTGCGTTTGAAGCGCTCTTGTTCGACGGGATCTTCAGGTACGACAAATTCGTCGTCGTCGAGGCTTGCCTCGTCTTCAGAGGGAGGCATGTAATTATCGTCCTCGACCTCTCTGTCTGCCGCTCCTTCATGAGGGATGGCTTCCCCATCCTCCTGTGCTGAGTTTTGCTGGAGGGGGTTTTCTTCGACACTGTCCGGAGTGTTATTATCTCCCGTGCCGGAATCACCATTTTTGCTTTGGCGGGATTTAGAGCGGCGCCGCTGACGCAAGCGCTTAGGCTGTTTCTTGGAGGGGTCATCCTCCGTTGTTCCATCGCCATCGCCCTCTTTTGGGCTGTCCACCATGTATATGTCATATGACGAGGTGTCTTTCCAGTGCCCTATAGGCGCTGGTTCCTGATCGTCTCTTGCATCGGCGTGCATACCGTCGATGTCTTCGGAGTCGTAGTCGAGCACGTCGGTTAAATCATCGACAGTGGCTACAAAGTGGGTGGTGGGTGGGTTTTGAATTTCTTCATCATCCGCATCCCAACCTTGCTGACCGTAGTCCGACCAGGGCTCTCCTGATAAAGAGAGAGAGACTTTAGTGAATTCAGAATATCGCCGAAGGGCGAGTGCTGAAAGATGTCCGTGGCGGTGAACTCCATAATCGGCGCCCAATCGGATTCGATCAGCAGGGCCGCGGGGGGCTCGGAGTCCGGAGAGGAGTCCGGCACCTTGGAGTCACGGGCTTCGCAAGGGACAAAGATGGTGTTTGGCTCCATCGCCGTAGAGGTTTCAGCCTCCGAGGCGGCGTCCAACCACCTGTCCTCGATCGGCGCAATCGGCTCCGAACTAAGGGTCGGAGCTGACGCGGGCGCGGCCTCCAGGACACTGTTCGGCGGCAGAGCTAAATCGTGCCCTTCATGACAGTGCGGCGCGCTCGGCTGTGGCTCGAATCTGTTGAAGATCAAGTCCCCGCGTATGTCAGCCGTGTAGTTCAGACTTCCAAATCTGACCTGATGGCCAGGGGCGTAGTTTTCAATCTGCTCTAGATGGCCAAGCGAATTGGCCCGCAGTGCAAAGCCGCCGAATACAAAGATCTGTCCAGGGAGAAAAGTCTCACCCTAGACCGCATCGCTGTTGATGATCGGAGAAGCCATCGGGCCTAAAAGTGACGACACAGAGGAACTCTCAATGAAAGCACCAATGTCGGTGTCAAAACCAGCGGATCTCGGGTAGGGGGTCCCTAACTGTGCGTCTAGGTGGATGGTAACAGGAGACAAGGGACACGATGTTTTTACCCAGGTTTGGGCCCTCTCGATGGAGGTAAAACCCTACTCCTGCTTGATTAATATTGATGATATGGGTACTACAAGAGTAGATCTACCACGAGATCAAGGAGGCTAAACCCTAGAAGCCAGCCTATGGTATGATTGTTTTTCGTCCTACGGACTAAAACCCTCCGGTTTATATAGACACCGGAGAGGGCTAGGGTCACGCAGAGTCGGTTACAATGGTAGGAGATCTACATATCCATATCGCTAAGCTTGCCTTCCACGCCAAGGAAAGTCCCTTCCAGACACGGGACGTAGTCTTCAATCTTGTGTCTTCATAGTCCAGGAGTCCGGCCGAAGGTATAATCCGGCTATCCGAACACCCCCTAATCCAGGACTCCCTCAGAGGCCAAACCCTTTCTCCTCATTCTCCAATTCGGCCACATGCCTAAGGGGGGAGCCACCCCTTGTAGGATGGTGTGCTCCCCTCTTATGGCCCATATGGCCCATATCTCCCCCCCGGGGGTTCCGGTAACCCCCCCCCCCGGTACTCCAATAAATACTCGATACTAACTGCAACACTTCCGGTGTCCGAATACTATCATCCTATATACCAATCTTTACCTATCAACCGTTTCAAAACTCCACGTCATGTCCGTGATGTCATCTGGTATTCCGAACAACATTCGGTCACCAAAATACATAACTCATATAATACTAAATTGTCATCGAACGTTAAGCGTGCGAACCCTACGGGTTCAAGAACAATGTATACATGACCGAGACACCTCTCCAGTCAATAACCAATAGCGGAACCTAGATTCTCATATTGGCTCCTACATATTCTATGAATATCTTTATCGGTCGAACCATTATGACAACATACGCTATTCCCTTTGTCCATGCATAAGTTACTTGCCCGAGATTCGATCGTCGGTATCCACATACCTAGTTCAATCTCGTTACAGTCTCTTTACTCATTCCGTAATACATCATCATGTAATTAACTCATTAGTTACTTTGTTTTCAAGGATTCTTATGATGTGTATTACCGATAGGGCCCAGAGATACCTCTCCGATACTCGGAGTGACAAATCCTAATCTCGATCTATGCCAACCAAACGAACACCTTTGGAGATACATGTAGAACGTCTTTGTAATCACCCAGTTACGTTATGACGTTTGATAGCACACAAGGTATTCCTCCGGTATTCGGGAGTTGCATAATCTCATAGTTGAAGGAATATGTATTTGACATGAAGAATGCAATAGCAATAAAACTTAATGATCAATATGCTAAGCTAACGGATGGGTATTGTCCATCACATCATTTTCCTAATGATATGATCTCGTTCATCAAATGACAACACATGTCTATGGTTAGGAAACTTAACCATCTTTTATTAACGAGCTAGTCTACTAGAGGCTTAATAGGGACACGGTGTTTTGTCTATGTATCCACACATGTATCAAGTTTCTGATAATACAATTCTAGCATGAATAATAAACATTTATCATGATATAAGGAAATATAAAATAACAACTTTATTATTGCCTCTAGGGTATATTTCCTTCGGTCTCCCACTTGCACTAGAGTCAATAATCTAGTTCACATTGCCATGTGATTTAACACCAATATTTCACATCTTTATGTGATTAACACCCATAGTTCACATCGCCATACGACCAACACCCAAAGGGTTTACTAGAGTCAGTAATCTAGTTCACATCGCTATGTGATTAACACCCAAGAGTACTAAGGTGTGATCATGTTTTGCTTGTGAGAGAAGTTTAGTCAACGGGTCTGCCACATTCAGATCCGTGTGTATTTTGAAAATTTCTATGTCTACAATGCTCTGCATGGAGCTACTTGATACATCTCCAACGTATCTATAATTTATGAAGTATTCATGCTGTTATTTTATCATTCTTGGATGTTTTACAATCATTTTTAGCAACTTTATATCATTTTTTGGGACTAACCTATTGACCCAGTGCCTAGTGCCAGTTGCTATTTTTTGCTTCTTTTTTACATCACAGGAAACCAATATCAAACGGAGTCCAAACATTGCTGAACTTCTTGGAGATCTTTTATGGACCAGAACACCCACAGTGGGCCGAAGAAGCACCTGGGGGTGCCCCAAGGGGGGCACAACCCACCAACGCGCGCCTGGGAGCCCAGGTGCACCCAGGTGGGTTGTGCCCACCTCGGTGGCCTCCCGCACCCCCTCTTTACCCTATAAATTCAGAAATATTCCAAAACCCTTGGGGGTTAACCTAGATCAGAAGTTTTGCCGCCGCAAGGCTCGGTAGCCACCGAAAACAAATCTAGACCCTTGTCGGCACCCTGCTGAAGGGGGGAATCATCTCCGGTGGCCATCTTCATCATCCCGGCGGCCACCACGATCAGGAGGGAGTAGTCCACCTTCAGGGCTGAGGGTTTGTACCAGTAGCTATGTGTTTAATCTCTCTCTCTCTCTCTCTTGTGATCTATATCATGGGCTTTGTTAATATAGATGGATCATGTGATGTTTCTACCCTCTATACTCTTGTTGTGATGAATTGAATCTTTATGCTTTGAAGTTTTGTCTTGTCGGATTGAATATTCAGATATGAGAACACATGATGTATGTCTTGCAGTATGAATACTTGAGGTGACGGTGGAGTATCGTATTGATTCACTTGATATATGTTTTGGCACTCAACTCAAGTACGGACCCTAGGCCTTGTTTTCAAGCATTGCAATACTGTTTGTGTGCCCGTTTACTATTTGTTACCTTGCTGTTTTTACTTCTTCAGATTATAAAAATATATTTCTACCATCCATATTACACTTTTATCACCATCTCTTCGCCAAACTAGTGCACCTATACAATTTTCCATTGTATTGGGTGTGTTGGGGACACAAGAGATTTCTTGTATTTGGTTGTAGGGTCGTTTGAGAGAGACCATCTTCATCCTACACCTCTCACAAATTGATAAACCTTAGGTCATCCACTTGAGGGAAAATTTCTACTGTCCTACAAAACTCCGCGCTTGGAGGCCCAACACGTGTCTACAAAGATAAAGTTGCGTAGTAGACATCAAGCTCTTTTCTGGCGCCGTTGCCGGGGAGGTGAGTGCTTGAAGGTATATCTTTAGATCTTGCAATTGAATCTTTTATTTTCTTGTTTTATCACTAGTTTGGTTCATAAAAGAAAACTACATAAAAAATGGAATTTAGGTTGCATCATATTATTGATCATCTTTATAATATCTTTCTTCAAAATGATGGTTCAGAAAATTATGCTCAATTGTTAGAAGAAGAAGTCAATAAAATGCTTGGCACAAAATATTTGAATGATGAGCATGATTGCAATGTTGTTAGTGTGAATTCTCTGAATATCCAAAATGCTAATGATGATTGCACACGTCATGAAAAAAATGTTTCTTATAAGCATGTCACTTGTTGCGGAGTGAATTGGGAGTGCCTTTGCACACCAAAAAGGGAAGATAGATTTTGTAAGAAGCATAAATATTTAGAAACGAAAAAGTTGCAAGAGAGGCTAGATGCTTGTGCTGAAAGATGTATTTTTTGCCATCCTTGTGAACTTTTCAATGAACATGGTCATTTAAATCTCCAATGCAAATTATTTCATGATCAAATCGTGTCCAAAAATTGTGATAACTTGATTACCCTTGACCTTAGTCTTCTTTTGGGGTATGAAGAAATGAAACGTATAACTATGGGTTTTCCAAATCCTGAGAGGTTTGTTGATTTTGATCTAGAAGAAATTTATATGTTTTGTGCGGTAAATTGCATTGAGAATCCTTATATTGCCAACTACCTAAAGACAAGAAAACAAATGGAATATGAAGAGAGTACTAATGAAAGGGAAAATGTTTCCCAATATCCTCCTAGTGTTTATTATGATGAATTAGGTAATAAGGAGGAGCTTCCTATCTAATCAATATCTTCAACAAGAAGCTTGAGAAGATTAATACAACCCACGCATAATGTGGCGAAGAAGAAGATAAGAAGAAAGAATAGAGCTAAAAAGGTATCTCTCCCAAATAATGTTGCTCCTATCACCATTGTGCATCATGAAAGTGAATCAAATATGTTGTTGGAAGATGATGATATTGAGTATGATTTTGTGATACCTACTACTTGTTGCAATGATTATGATTGGGAAGACAATGATGTTCCTTATTATCTTGAAAATCTTTTTAGCACTTTCTTGGAAGAATATGATAATGACGTTTGCTATACTATTGGTGCCATTCATGCTATTGATAAGAATGATTGTGATGATATGCAAAACCACAAGCTTGGCGATGCTATGTTTAATGAGTATGATATGTTCAAATATTTATTTGCTGGAAATAATGCTTGTCCAAAGCTTCGGGGTGCTTTGCTTAATGAATATGATCCTTTGATTCCTTCTACTTTCGGTAAGAAAATATATTATGATGATAGCTGCCTCCTATTTATGATGATTACATTGATGAAAGTGGGTTTAGAAGAGTGTCAACTTTAGGTAGTAGTGATCCCACTATTTTGGAGGATGTTGAATCTTATTACAATATTTATGAAAGTGGATTTGGAGAGGTCATGACTTTATTTAGTGATACATCCACTATTTTCGAAGAGGTTTCAATTGATTATGACAATGAAGTTGCTATCTATGATGATTAGTATGATGACATCTATGCCATAAATGGTGATAAATATTCAATGCTTGTGCATCATGAAAAGAGTGTTGTATGTTATGGTTATATATGTTGATTCCATTCATGATGTTTCTGACAATTATTATGAGGAAGGAACTTACGCTCTTACATATCTCAATAATATCAAGTTTCTTCTCTATGCACTACAAAAAAAGACACATCCATGACATTTTGGGCCGAATGAATTTTTTTTGTCATACATATAACACTTCTATGACGATAATTGTGACAAAACCCGGTATCATCATAGATGTGGTGGGCTCCTACTTCTATGGAAAAAATCATGATAGAAAATGGGCTTTTCGTCCTGGGTGGGCCGGAGACGCAGCTGCATGACATTCTTTCGGCCGTCCATGACGGAAAAAACCGTGGTAGAAGCGAGGGTGAGGAAAATTTCGGGGAGTTCCCGGTTACGGTGGGAGGCCGGGCGCCGAGCGATGCGCGTTTCTCTCGTACACATACGCGCGTGTGCGCGAGGCGTCGGCTCTAACTGAACTCGAGCGAGGCATTGGGCTCTAACTGAACCTGAGCGATTGCACTGCAGGTTACGCGTTACTGAACCCGAGCGATCGATCGATGGCTGTTAACTGAACCCGATCGAGTGATTCCTTCGCTACTGCTGCTAACTGAAGTCGATCGATGCTGCCTCTGGGATGAACAATGAGCGTTCCGGGGGGTTTGGATGAACAGTGAGTGGTGGCATTGCCTCTGGATGAACAGGACCCCGTGGTGTGGTGGAGGGCTGGATGAATAGTAGACGGTGGAGGGGTGCCCGTGGAAGGGTGGTTGAACAGGACCCTGTGGTGTGGAGTTCGACGGTGGAGACGAACAGTATCCCGTGGAGTCCCATTTTGCGGTACGCCACACCCCTCCCGATGAATAGGACCCCCGTTTCGACCGTAGCGCTCCAACACAAGTCTGTTTCGTCCGTTTTGCGGTACGCCACACCCCTCCCAATCAACAGGACCACCGTTTCGACCGTAGGAGGTCCGTTTCGTCCGTTTTGCGGTACACCACACCCCTCCCGATCAACAGGACCCCTGTTTCAACCGTAGGAGGTCCGTTTCCTCCGTTTTGCGGTACGCTAGACCC
Source organism: Aegilops umbellulata (assembly GCA_032464435.1). Lineage (NCBI taxonomy): Eukaryota > Viridiplantae > Streptophyta > Magnoliopsida > Poales > Poaceae > Aegilops > Aegilops umbellulata. The sequence continues at coordinate 106,165,676 of CP136055.1, forward strand.
CTCCTGATCAACAAGACCCCCGTTTCGACCATAGGAGGTCCGTTTCCTCCGTTTTGCGGTACGCCAGACCCCTCCCGATGAACAGGATCCCGTTTCGAACATGGTCATTTGAACACAAGGTCGTTTCCTCCGTTCTGCGGTAAGCCAGGCCTCGTTTCCATCGCCTGTTCTGTCCAAGCCCTCTCGATGAACACGACCATGCATTCCGTTCCGACCCAGCCGGTTGGCGCCCACGCGTTCCGTTGCCTCCCGATGAACACGACACATTTCGTTGCCTCCCCATGAACACGACGCATTCCGTTGCCTCCCCATGAACACGACGCATTCCGTTGCCTCCCCATGAACACGACGATGACGTTGTTTCTCCGTTTCGACCCAGCCATGTACACGAGCCCTGGTCATACGTATGCGCGAGTAGGCGTTCGAGACCCCGCCCGTATGTACACATATGTGGTCGTATTTTCTTTCTTGTACCCTGGCCGATGTACGTACGTGTACATGCTACGTGCGCGCCTCGACTACGACACGTACGTGCCTCTACTACGACACGTGCGCGCCTCTACATCGACCAGTATATATGTACGTACACGTTCGCGACCAGAATGACAACGCTACGTACGCTTCGACCAGGTGGGTCCCAACTGTCAAGCACTTCCTTGCCTGCGAAGATGTAGCTGGTGGGACCCATCAGTCCGGGGGGCCAATCGTTTTGGTTTCTTTTGCCCGGACGCACTTCCTTGCGTGCAAAGATGTAGCTGGTGGGTCCCAGCAGTCAGGGGGGCGAATCATTTTTTTGCCCGGACGCACTTCCTTGCATGCAAAGGTGTAGCTGGTGGGTCATAGTAGTCAGGGGGGAAACGTTTTTTTCGCAAAATATGGTGGCCCGTCCGGTGGGTCCCTGCTGTCAGGTGGAGTAATCATTATTTTCCGCATAATAAGGAGGCACTTCCTTGCTGCCGCCGTGGACCCAGCTGTCAGCCTCTCCACGTACAGTCCACGTCCGATGGAAGTCGTTCCTTGACCATGTTGACCATGCCGCGCCGAGAGCACCAGGGCGGTGGACGATGGCGATGTCTAGGAAGGGGACGACGCGGAGTCGGTGAAGACGCGGCAGTGGATGTCCACGCGGAGAGGAGTATGAGGGTTAACTCGTTCGGCTGCGGTGTGAGGCTGTCGTCGCCGCAGGGCCTGGCTAGCGGTGGGAATAGTAGGGGGCGGTGAGGCCTCCGCGGCAGCACAACCGACCACGGGAGGCAGGAGCAGGCAGCACGACCGGCGCTACTTTGGGCGGCTGGAGCAAGAAGACCAGAGGTTGAAGAAGCACTACGGTCGTTGGATGGACATCGTACGGTCACTGGAGCTAGAATTGTTCATATTGACTAAGTTGACAAAGCCCTCTGTCCCCGTCAACCTAGTAGGCCCACAAGTCAGCCTCCCACCAAGGTGGGTCCCAGCTAGCAGGGGGAGTATTCATTTTTGTGCGTAATAAGGAGGCACTTCCTGCGGGTCCGAGCTGACAACGGGGGGAACGTTTTTTTCGCGAAATACGGTGGCCTGTCCGGTGGGTCCCATCAGTCAGGGGGGAAACATTTTTTTCGCGAAATAAGGTGGCCCGTCCGGTGGGTCCCCGTTGTCAGGTGGAGGAATAATTATTTTGCACGTAATGAGGAGGCACTTCCTTGCGGCCGTCGTGGACCCAGCTATCAGAGCCTCCACGTACAGTACTCTTCCGATGGATGTCGGTCGTTGACCATGTTGACCACGCCGCGCCGAGAGCACCAGGGCGGTGGACGACGGCGAGGCCTAGGAAGGGGACGACGCGGAGCCGGGGAAGACGCAGCAGTGGAAGCCCGCGCGGAGAGGAGTACGAGGGTTCACCGGTTCGGCTGCGGTGTGAGGCTGTCGTCGCCGCAGATTAACAGGGGGTGTGGGTGAGTGGAGGAATGGCCTGGCCAGTGGTGGGAGTAGTATGGGGTGGTGAGGCCTCCGCGACAGCACAGCCGGCCACGGGAGACAGGAGCAGGCGGCACGACCGGCGCTGCTTTGGGCGGCTGGACCAAGAAAACCAGAGGTTGAAGAAGCACTACGGCTGTTGGATGGACATCGTACGGTCACTGAAGCTAGAATGGTTCATATTGACTAAGTTGAAAAAGCCCTTGGTACGCTCCAACTTAGTAGGCCCACAGGTCAGCCTCCGAAACGGTGCGCCCCAGATGTCAGGGGAGGAATCATTTTTTGGGCAACCAAAGCTAAGAACATCCGAGATTGAAGAAGAAGCACTACATCCGTTGGGTAGACATCCAACGGCCACTGCTGCTAGAACCGTGTGTCAACTATAATAAGTTGACAAAGCCTTTCATACGCGTCAACTTATTTTTTTAGGGGACGCGTCACTTAGTAGACCCACAAGTGTGTGGCAGAAAACTTATAGCCCATTTGCGTTTTGTAAGAATGTACAGCCCATTTTTGAATTCTAATGGAATTTACAACAGCCCATTTACAGTTTGTTAAAAGTATAGCCCATTTTCTAGCTAGGATAACAATTAACAATTTCAACCAACCGTTGGAGACAGAATTCAATAAAATTTCCCACATTTTGATGGGATCCGAAATATTTTTATCCCGAAATTTCTAGTCAGATTAAATATAAATTTGTATTACGTAAAAATCCAACGAAACATTGCGCGCGCAACAATGAAAATTTAAGATTTTCAAAATCCATAAATAATATTTTATAAACTAATTTCGTGTTTGGTGCATTTTTTTATAGTTACTACCCAGTTTTTATAATTACATCCCATTTATTATTTTTTAAAGCCCATTTTCCTGTTAAGCCTAATGCATCCCTCCTAGGAAAGATTGGCAGCCCAGCGGGGCGGAGTATAACAAGTTGACCTTGCCTGGGTATTCCTCCAAAAGACGTATAGCTGGGCTAGCCATTTTCATCTTGAAAAAATTAGTATCTGGGCTGGATATCTGGCGTGGGCTCGATGGGCCACAGCCTGCTCTCCTCTGAACAACAACGAAATCATCGCCAAGAAAAACTCTGCAGTGCTCACGCCTCAAAAACACAAATACTGCTCGAGCTGCTTGGTCCCAGCTGTCGGCCGCACCTTGTGCAATTCTCTCGTTTATATTGACTACATAGGTTGACAATGGCGTGGGACCGTGATGTCAGGGAACCAGGAGAAAGCAGAAAAATATAGTTGTACATAATAAGGAGGCACTTGCTTACGTACTGCTATGGCCCTAGTGGGTCCCTGGTGTCATCCAGTCAAAATAAAGTCATCTCCTGAATCCTCATGTTCATTGACGATGTTAACAATGCTCGGCGCCACGGCGAGCGCAACAACTCGAAGGACAACGGAGAGGGCCTCACGGGCCCTACGGATGGTCTGATACAGCGCCCGCTGCTCATTCAGGAAGCCAGGATCATCAGACACCTCTGAGCACCTTCGAGAAACTGAGAAGGCATGAAACGGTAAGGCCGCGCTTGGGAGCTCCGGTTTATTTCAAACCTGTATTAACATACAAGTGTAATTTACTCGTCATCGGAAACAACGCGTAAAATACAGGCGTAGTGAAACCGAGGGCCCGAGGTCTGTAAGTAAAACCGGCGGGTTAGGCGTGTAATTTGAGAGACTAGTGTGTATTTTACGAGCACTCCTATATGGACGACATTACCAGACGATACATGCACGATGTGCGTATCATGCCAGACATGGGCAAGGCTGAAACAACAGCTAACGGCTGGATTAGAAATCGTCCGAGTGTCGTTTAGTGTTTTTATCGTGTGTGAAGTACTTCCGATATTTTACTAGTCGAAATCAACCAACCAAGCGCCTTCGCCCGAGACCATCTGCTTTAATTTACAAGCGTCAGTTTTACAAGCGGTTTTGGTTGGAAAACGACGATCCAATCATGGCCTAATATCATGAGTTGGTTGGAAGATCATATGGTTTCACGTCTAACCTACCCGACTTGTCGTATAGGCTATGAATGAAACATCAGACGATGAACTTCTTAAGCACGGAAACAACAGAAGAGGATGATCTTCTTAACAAGAAAATCACTGGCATTAGATCGACATGCAAAACAATACGAAGCATTATTCTCAGGAGGTACGGTGAACAGCTCGTGATGCCGCATGCCACAACATTCCAAGCTCAACTTTGCAATCAAACACAAGGCCTAGCATTACATAGACAATATTCGGAACAAACTCTTAACACAGGAATATCTCAGCAGAGTAACTATTTACTTCTAAACTGAACACAAGAATAGGAAAAAACACTCGACGCTGCTCACAGCAAGGGCGTCCCACTCAAAAATATCAAATGCATGTCTTCTGGCTAACATCAATGAGCAAATTTTGACAAGGTTTTCCAATTCCAATATATTAAACTAACGTCTTCTTGCTAACATCAATGCATAAACTTTTACAAGCTTTTCCCATTCAAAATATGTAATGCCTATGATCGTGGAGTCTTGTGTAGCTTCTTGTACTTGTTTGGCCACTTTTTGCCCAGGGCACTCCACGTGTTGTTAAATTGCCAATGGTCTCTGCAGACTAGTCATGTCACCGGTGTCTAATAATACTCTGTAAAGCTTCTCGGTCATTCCTTCTGTAATGTAGCGCAAACAGTGACTGCTTCTTTCTGCAAAGTGGAACGACCAACTAGACCCAGTAATGCAGCAGTTTGCCTTGGACACATTGGCTCCTTTTGTGCAGTTCAACTAAAATCGAAGTTGGAATCAAACCGAGCTTTAATTTTGATATCCCTGTAAGCAACAATAGGTATAAGGGAAACAATTACTGAGAAATAATGGTTGATGACTTGTACTCCTAGAAGAAAAGCATCTACTGATCTACGTTATCTTAATGGGAAACAAAGCAGGAGAGTAGCAATTCTCCATCAGTGTGATTCATTCATATTGACTGAGACATTATCTTAACAATGCCTTGTTTCAACATGTATAAAGAACGACGAAGCAGAAAAGTACCATTCCTAAAACAATGCAACTGATTCGTTTTAACAGAGACATTATCTTAACAATACCTTGGTTAAACATGTAGAAAGAACTACAAAGCAGGATAGTACCATTCCTAACAAGTGTTGCAGTTTTGAACTAAGATTCAGTAGTGAATTAATTCTGAGAGTGGTATTGCTTAATTTTACCAGCGGCATTAGATTAACAAAAAGCATAAACTGTTCCAGGGGAGAGTGGGTGCAACAAAAATATGTGCTTCCATCTACTTATAAAGGGGGTGATGCAGAGTTTGTTGTAAAAAAGCAACAAGCATCATATCTGGGTTGGTCCCATTTTTGTTCACTACTTAATGGGAAAAGACAACACTACAATAGCTTCAATTCAACATTTATTTAAAACAGTACCAATATAAGTAGCACAACATCTCAAAGCACACTGCGCAATCATGTGGCTGAAGGCCTGTACTGACCTTTCATGAGACGGACAAGATAAAATACGAATCTGCCAACACGAATAGGAAATCCAATCTCGTTTTGTGCAGTTGCACTGAAATCAAGCAAAGGTTTCGGGTAGCGAAGCAAAATTTCGCAATAGCAACAAGTTGAATAGATATCCCTGTTTAAACAGAGGCAAAAAAGGAATCAATTACTGGCTAATAAAGGAGGATGAAACATGTGGCCACAAAAATGGTAATCCCGCCAATCCCTAACAAGTGTTGCAGTTTTGAAATAAGATTCAGTAGTTAATTCTGAGAGTGGCATCAATTACTGGCTTATAAAGGGGGTGATGCTGAATTTGTTGTAACAAAGCAACAAGCATCATGTCTGGGTTGGTCCCATTTTTGTTCACTACTTAATGGGAAAAGGCAGCAATACAACAGCTTCAATTCAACATCTATTTAAAACAGTACCAAAACAAGTAGCACAACATCTCAAAGCACACTGCACATCATGTGGTTGAGACCAAGATTTGAAACAACTCGCCACGAAGACTGGAAACAAATCTCGGTCTCCTTTTGTGCAGTTCCACCAAAATTAAGCAAAGTCACCCGTGTGACATTCAAGTTGAACTGCACAAAACACTCTTAAAACATAAGTGTTTCGAGTAGCGAAGCAAAATGTCGCAATAGCAACAAGTTGAATCGATACACCCGTTTTAATAGAGGCAAAAAGGGAAATAATTACTTGCCGATAAAGGAGGATGAAACAAACGGTGACAGAAAGAAGCATCTAACTTATCTTGGATGGAAAACAAAGTAGGACAGTAGCATTTCTAAAACGGTTGCATTGATTCATATTAAAAGAGACATTCTCTTGAAACAACATTCGTTAAAAATGTAATTTACTTTTAACAGTGGCATTGCTTCAATTTTCCGGTGGCATTCTTAGATTAACAACTGCAAAATAGTTGTATGGGACATGCCAGCACCATGTGCGTCCACACGTATAAATGGGTGATGCAGAGTATGTAGCCAAGCAGCATATATGCGTTGGTCCCATATTTGTTCTCTTTGAACCTTCTTCCTATGTGAGGGCAGCAAATCTAGTCCTGCACAACTACCCGACCCCCCAGTTTCTTTCCCTTTTCAACAAAGAGATCGGTTCCTTATAGATGTTTGTACTGGGTTACCCACTTTTTCCCTTTTCGACCTACAAAGCGGCTGGATAGCCAGTTTATACTACTTTCCGCCCCTCCTTTCCTCATTGAACCACGTCCTAGATTCTTGCTCCAGCCCACCGCACCCTTCTTTCCTCTTTGAACCAAGACCTAGATTCGACTACAGATCGAAAAAGATCCACATGCAACTAGAGCAACAACGGTTTTAAAGAAACTTATACCTCAGGGTCGTCGGGATGTGGCAAGGCGTGCGGCGGGAGGCCGGATCTGCCCACACTACGTACGACACTGAGGAAGAAGGGGTCGGTGGCCCTCCCGCACAGGCGCTGGGTGAAAGAGAACAGCGCAGCCGGCAGTGGATTGCCTCCCTCGCCGAAGGCGATAGAGTGAACGCTGCACCTCCTCCCCTTCCCGGTGCGACGGGATACAGACGCCTCCTTCACCAGCTGTGAGGGGGAGAGAGAGACAAGAGGCCAACGCAGTCTTGTTTAGATCTGGTGAAGAGAGGGTGAGAGACTGTGAATATAGCAAACCCTAGCAAATGAACGCTGAGCCTCCAGCGTGTAAAATATATGTAGTGCAGCGAGCATGTGGAGAGTGCAAACCCTAGTGAACAAGCGCTGAGGCTCCCGCTTATATATATACTACTGTAGTACGGACTGAGCTCCGGTGCCTTCACTGCACCTGCTTTTTGCTGTATAAATCCAAAGGCAGGTGCACTAAGTCCATGAAGTTGCGTCCATATAGTACTCTCGTGTATACGACTAATATATACTCCCTCCTTTCCGGTTTATAGGGTTTATATCAAAATTTTAGTTTTTCCATTTTATAAGGCTCAATTCGGTTGTTTCCCATCACATGTTCAGATTCCAAGGTGCATTAAATCATTGCATGGAAGTATTAAGAGAAAATAGACCAATGCATGTAATTTATGCATGCATGCATTGCAATTAATGCATTGGTAAACATACTTTTTGAGGAAAACAAGAGCATTAATTGGGTGCTTTTGCAAACTACAAAAAGTATTCCACCACTCACCATCTACCTTGGTTGGTGAGATTTTTAATTTGAGCCTTATAAACCGAAAAGGAGGGAGTAGTGGAGTGGTTTTCTTATTCTCTCCATAACAATCATTTTAAATTGTGTAAGTACGAAACGAAACTCTTTATTTAATGTACAGTGAAGAAAACTATTACTACTTCCGATGAACTAACGATCCACGCCCACACGTCCTGGTCGCACTTCCTGTCCTTCATGTGTGGTACACTACCCTCCCTTAAGTGAACAACCACACATGCGTCAAATTATCGGAAACGTGTGAGAGTGTGTACAAATAAATAATTTTAATTTCAATTATCGGAAAGGTTTGAGAGTATTACAAAGTTTGACTCGAGTCAAATCTAATATGCGGAGTAAATAAAAATGGAGGGCTACTACGTCCATCCGGGTTTTTAGTCCACACCATTTTTTAAATCAAAGTTAATAGCTGGACAAATAAAATTACAGGGGAGCTGGAGACAAAGTTGTGAAAGGCTTAGAAATCAATACAAAACTTATGCTCTTAGTACCAACATCGATCCTTCTTCGAGGAAACATTTGGTTCATAGCCAATTGTGTGATAAAATTGCACCAACGTGAAAGACGAATGCGTCTCCAACGCAACCAAGGTGAACTGACGAAGGATACCATCTTTGTGCGTAACAAGCAAAGAGCACTGATGGAAGATAGCTTGTTTTTCATTGAAAATCGATCCGCTTCACCAGCCGATGCAACCATGATGCGCAACCATGAGCATCGATAGGTCATCATGGTGATGCATCATCCATTTGGCATCAAGTTTGGGTGAGGCACCTATGAAGTTTGACAAATCCTCACTGTGGTCTGTTTCTTCTTAGTAATCAAGCTCGAGGAAGGAAGAACCACGTGGCAGAGGACAGTGAGGCGGAACAACAATGGCCATCCAATTTTGTGCAGTTCCACTAAAATTGAGGAAGACATGCCCGGGTATGGAGACACGCATCGCTGTTTCCAAAAATATAAAAAAGGGTTAGCAACGACATCGCAATTGTCAATAAGAATTAATGAAAGTACACCAACAAACAGAAGCATCATAATTATCTTGATGGGAACTAAACCAGGATACCCGAGAAAGAAAGCATTTCTTCATTTAACCAGTGATAGTACTGCAACCATATGGACAATGACCGCACAACCACCATGTACTTTTTGTTGAAACAACATGTATACCTCCACCGAGGCATAAACCAGGACAACTTTTCGAGTGGCATTTCCTCTATAATAGTACTAGTAGGTGATGTTGGACTAGCCGACGAACCCTAGCTACTATGCATGGGGAGCTGGGGAGTAATTGCATAGAAGAAAACCCGCACGCAGCGACCTGGGGAGTTGGACCAGTACAAGAAGTTATACCTCAGGTGGGCGAGATGTCGTTTAGGCAGGCGGGTGGGATCTGCCCACACGACGGCAGCGAACAAGGGCGCGGAGGATCTTCATCTGCGCTAGTGCCGACTCCAAGAGGACGGTCCACATCGGCTTCCTCCATTGCCGACGGCGACAACGTCAACGCTGCACCTGCTCACCTCCCACAACGGACGGGATTTGGCCAGATCTGTGACCACTGGTGAGGAGAGAGATAGAGTGGACATTGTCATCTTGTTTTGATATGGAGAGGGTGAGGGAGCGAGACGCGAGAAACTCTATCAAACAAGAGGCTGTAATGGAGTAAAAAAATCTCTCCATAGCAGTGGTTTTAAATAGAATACGCGCGTTCCTGGAAAAAAGACACGAAAACTGGCGGACAATTTTTTAAGGGTCTGTCTAGGACACATCTAGATGTGACATAGTTATGTCACATCTAAGTTGATGTCCACTCTGTTTGTGGTCTATTTTTTTGTTCCTAGTTTTTTTTGTTTCTTGTTGTTACATTATATACTTGTGGGAGCTTAGATGTGATATCCTTAAATAACATCTAGATGTGAATTAGACAAACTGATTTTCTAACGTACCAAGAAAGAAAACTCGATCAAAAACACGCCCCCGCTTCCAGGTCGCGAGAGTCGTCGCGCACACACACATAGACATAGACATGCATATTCGTGTTTACGTAAAATTCCATTTCCATCTCCATCTCCAATCATATTTGTCCAACTGGCACATTATTTACGTTGTTAATTATATAGGCAGCAATATTAACGTACAACATCTCTTGTTTGCGCACGTCCGGACCACTTGCCATGGTCGTTCCTGACCAACCCGAATCCTCTTCATCACCCGCACGTGCTTCCCGCCCGAAACGGTCAGTGCTGCATTCATGCCCGGCCAGAGCGGACGCGACCTCTCACTGGCGCCGACATTAAGTTATCGTATACTCGGTTTGCCGTGAGTGGCATGCCGAGTGACCGTGTGGGGTCGAGCCGTGGAGGAGGGTGAGACACGAACACGACAGACGTGATGTAAACGTTGGTTTTGCTCGATGGCGCGATCCAACGAAACGAAACGTTGGTTTCTCTCCGTTTCCAGTTTTCTCCCCAAAAACGGAAACTTTCCACTCCATTTTCATTCCTATTCCAAGGTTGCCCCGTTACAACATTCCATCAAATACAAAGGAAAACTAACACGCATGCTGATGCATCTCAATGTTTCACAGATCATAGCCAATATTTACTTCACAACTAAAGACAAAAATTGTGAGAGCGTGTACGAAAGAAATGGGGTCACTATGACTTAAACCCTAAACCCTAAACATGATTTAATTTCCTAGCCAGGTAGAACCTGTCGAAGGAAAGACGGTTGGCACCCTCGGATCATACGATGCTTTTGTGCAGTTCCACTAAAATCGACCAGAGCATCCCTGATGGCAAAGGTATTGAAGAAGTGTGATTAGAATAATAGTACTGGCACTAGTTCATGAGACATAAACTAATCACAAGTAGAAGTCGGTAGAAGTAGAGAAAGATCGGCATGGATATGGAGCTACGACAGTGGAGCAAGCCGGCTCCAAAAGGAAGATGGACTACCTGGGACGCCGGGCTGTAGCTAGAAGGGCGGTTGGGACGCGGCATCAGCCCATACCGCGGTGACCCCCGATTGGGACGCACCGACTGTGGGTTTTCTCCCTCGCCGATGTCGACCGCGTCTACGCAGAACATTGTTCCTTTCCTTTCCCCCAGCAGCAGGATCAGGCCCGTCGTTCTATGCTTGTGAAGAGAGCAACCTAAGCAAGCAGGCTTGTAGCTTAGTCTCCTGCTAGTGTGTATATAGTGGTTTTCTTTTTCTCTCCACATCAGCCATTTTATATTGCGTATGTGTCATTCAAGAGTGAAATGTGGGTTGCTTCTTCCGACTAACTTACTGTGTGATTTGACTGATCCTTAGTGGCCCCTACACGTACTCCCCCTACGTGTATGCAACAGTCACACGTACACATGAACGCAAAAACGCGCGCGACGCCCTAATGCATGCATGTCCGAGCACACGACAGAACACAGACGGTCACGCTCAAGTGCTCAACCTACACGTGCATTCACACACATACTCAGTCAAGGTGAGCTAGTGACCGTATAAACACCGGAAAATATATATATTGAGTGCAATGAGCGTATTATGAAGTCCAGTGACCGTATTTTTAAAATATACAGTGACAGACGGTGTATTTATCTCGTTTGAAACTAAGCCATATTAACCGAAGAGGAGGCAGTATGGACTAGCATTACTTTGTTGTGTCCCGTCAACTTGCCGAACGAGGAGAAGGTTGTAGGACGGGAGAAGCTTGCGCGCGGTGGCTCATAGGACAAGGACAAACTTTTGACTAATGCAAGCTCTCCCTCGCTCAGGCGGTGGACGTGCAACAGTTAATTCGGTGTCAGATTGCCAGAAGCATACACTATACTACTAGTGCTATTATTGTTCGACTTCCCGAATAGGCGAACAGTCAAGCGCAAAGTTTACTAGTACTACTACTATAATCTATAAAGGTACGTACTATACTAGTACTAGGAACTGGATGGAGGAGCGGCTGCACTCTTATTATAATTTTAAAATGTGATAAAGCAATCTTCAACACATTTGGTTCTCTTCGAGGGTTCTCGCATGTGATAATGGAAGTTCATTGCATGGAACACTCGCCAGAATTCTCGCTTAATTCTAGCTCATATCCTGATACAAATAGTAGCATTGGTAATATTTCCTCTTTTTTGTTATTCAGCATGTAAACAGGTTAGCAAACCTTGCGGCGCATCTTCGTGCGAACCGTGCTTGCTGCACTTTGAATGTGGCCGAAAGCTGGCTTGATGAAACACCTCACTTCCTACTTGTTTTTTTGCGGGGTACCTCGCTTCCTAGTGACCAGTGATGACACCAGTGTCTTGGCTGATCGTCCTAAGAATGCTTATATATGAATAAAGCTCTCTCATTTACCCGCAAAAAGACTAAGCCATATTAACCGGAAAGGAGGGAGTATGTACTAGCACTACTTTTTGGTGTGTCCCGTCAACTCGCAGAACGAGGAGAAGCTTGCAGGACAAGGTGAAGCTCGCTTACGCCTTTTAACTAATGCAACCTACCCTCGGTGGACATGCATCAGTCCATTCGGTGTCAGATTGTCAGAGGCATACACTGTAGTACCCAACATGTGGAGTACCATCATTGTTCGACCTCACAAAGAGGCGAAGAGCCAAGCGCAATAGTACGAGTAGTACTACTACTAGAACCGCATGGTGGAGCGTCTGTACTCTAATTTTTTTTATCTCTGATAAAGTACACGTTTATTCCGGAGAAGGGCGGAAAATGGCAGCCCAACATGTAATGAATGATATCGATCAACCAACCATGCTCGAATATATCTTGGCCTCCGTGCTCCGTCTGTGTGTTCTCGCTCCTCGTCTGTCTCAAGGAACGGCGGGTTGGCTCTTTGCCGTCAATTGAGATCGGTTTGCTCACACTCCTCTCCCACATGTCAGTGATATGCCAAGAGGAGGTGCGTTGACCGACTGGCCATACGCGTACTTGGTTTTGCACCTTCATACTACTCCTCCCTCCGTCACAGTTTAAAGGGCGCGCTTCATTATGATGCATTTCTCTCAATGCATTTCCACCACCAGAGAGACTTTAGACGTGTTTGGTTTAATGCTCAAATAATTAGGGCGTGGTGACCACAATCAAGTCCACAATTTTCTCTCCATGTATTGTACTACTACGGAGTGGAGTAACTGCATGCATGTGTGTACCCGGGGTGGAAGCACTGCATGCATGTGTGTACGCATTATTCCCTCTAGTAATAGACGCCGTGCTATAACTACCAATGCTATTTTTCAGGCCGATCGCTAGTCGCCTTGGTCCCACAGATTTTTTTTCTTTTTTCTGGACCGCGCTGTATAAACAGTGACGGATGGAGTAGTATGAGCGGATTCAAAGAAGAGCGTGTTGATGGTTGCTTCTTCAGAGCAACTTACAATGGGAAAGGTGGGGCTTATGATTTTACTACTCATTACTCACTATTAATGCGGCGCAACGACCAGGCTGAGTCTCCATGTGGTTGTGCACTACCCCCTCGGTTCTTAAATATACTCCGGAGTATTTGTCTTTCTAGAGATTTCAACGAGTGACTACTCAAATATTTGTCTTTTTAGAGATTTCAAATGGACTGGCACATACGGATGTATATAGACATATTTTAGAGTGTAGATTCATTCATTTTGCTCCGTATGTAGTCACTTGTTGAAATCTCCAGAAAGACGAATAGAATATTTAGGAACGGAGGGAGTACACATACAAAGCAAAATGAGTGAATCTACACTCTAAAATATGCCCATTTGAAATTTGTAAAAAGAAAAATATTTTGGAACGAAGGAGTATAATTTTGTGCATGGCACATGGACCTGCATGATGAAGAGGATTCTGGCAGTGCTATCAAGCTTCCATCATTTATTTACATAATTGACGTACTATACAAATAATTTTCTAGCGACATGAAGTTGTACAATGGTGTGAGCTTTCAGCTTTTGTTTCGCGTGTCTTGCCATCGATGCTTTTTCAGAAACAATAAAAAACTAACTTCCTTGCTAATGCATGTCAGTTATTAGCAGATCAGAGCTAATAATTACATCACAACTGAAGATAGAGTTGTGAGAAGGTGTTAAATTAAAATTGATCCATGCTTTCATTGGCAGCAACGTCCCCCTAGCTTTGTCTAAATCAACAAGGCATGTTGGGAAAAAAGTAGTTGTCTGGAGCATGCAACATTCCGATCATTTTGTGCAGTTCCACTAAAATAGAGCTGAGCGTGCCTGTTCCAAAGATATTAAGTGTGATTACGATAATAGAGGACTGCTGATGAAACAATAAACACACAAATAGAAGCCGGTCACCTTTGCAGTCTCTCTTAAGACTAACTAGTTGGAGAAGATTAGGCTCGGAGTTGGATGAGGAGGATATAGCAAAACCAATCTCCCTTTGTGCAGTCGCATTGAAATGTAGAGGCGTTGCCCATGGGACATTTTAGTACAACTGCACAAAACACTCTTAAGAAAAAAGTGATTTGTGCAGTTCACCAAAAGGTCGCAATAGCAACAAGGTAAAATGGATAGCCCTGTTTGCAAAAAAGAGGTAGAAAGGGAACAATTACTGGCCAATAATAGTTGATGACACATGCGATGACAAAAAAGAAGCATATTCCTTGTCCTAAGGGAAGATAACAACACGGTTGTGTTTGTCTAAAATGGTGTGAGGATGAGAATGCAATATGGAAAGTACGCCGGACGAGATATGTTTTGGGCAAAGAACTATGGAAGATCCACATGCAGCGACATGGGAAGACGGGCTGTGGAGCAAGGCCGGAGGGGATACCTGGAGGTCGTCGGGATGTAACTAGGAGAGCGGCGGCGGGCGGAATGTGCGAGCAGGTGGCGTAGGCCCTGCCATGCCGGAGCTTGGCCAGAGAGAATGGCGTGTACCATAGATCGGGATGTGCTGCCTCGGCGCCATCGAACAGAGAAACGATGCACTTCCTCCCTTTCCCCCGGCGGACGGGATGCGGCCGGATTAGTGACCAACGGTGAGAGAGAGAGGCCACTGCACTCCCTTTCCCCCGGCAGACGGGATGCGACCGGATCAGTGACCTACGGTGAGAGAGAGAGAGGCCACCGCAACCTTGTGTGAGATACTCTGAAGAGCGAAAAACCAGGCAGGCAGGCTCCATTGTATATAGTGAGCGGACTACCTTTTTCTCCGTAAAAATCATTTTATATTCTGTGTACGTGCCATTGAGCGCTATAACTTTATTTAAAAATAACGCGGCAACGCGTCAAGTCGAACTTTGTTTCGTGCACGCATGGTACACGACCTCCCTAGGTAAACAACCGCTACAGGCGTTCAAATTAGCACGTGGGCTGCCATTTTGTAAAGAAATGAGCTCCACCGTGTACCCGCGCGGGTGTGACTGGGCACGAAGCGTGAGTACGTGCACGGTGTACCTATTCTCTTCTTGTATACGTACACCACCTACATGGGGTTGTGTGAGAGAGATACAAACCTAGAGAGATATAGTGTGTGGGTTCTTGAGAGTTTTTTTTGGGGGGGGGGGTCAATCAAAAAATGTAACATATGCAATGTGTGTGAAATAGAGTCCTGGATATAACATATATATAGAGGGGGCGATCCACGAGAAGTGAGTGGAGGTATCATCGGCTTGAGGTGTCCATAGAATCAAAGAGAGGGATGATGTGTGTGTGTGTGCGCGCGCGTGATCGATAAAGAGTGCCATCGAATTTGTGTGTGCCCACGTCAAAGATATAGAGTGGTTGGCCTACTGGAACGTGAGATGGGACATGTGCAGTTTGTCTCTATGGCATGGATACCTACCTGCAGCGCTTGACTGTCGGTGTGTGGTGGGGGAAGAGGGAGGCCCAATTAACTATAGAGGTACAATGGCTGGTATATGTGTGGAGGAGCAGAGAGGCCTACCTGATGTATTAAGGAGATCGATCCGCCTCATGTATTAAGGGAGATCGATCGGCATCCATGCATATGTGCAGGAGAGGAATAAGGTTGGGAGAGAGATAGAGCTAGAGTGTTGGAGGGGGTGGTAGTGGAGTTGCTTATAACAAATTGTGGGATAGGCTTGCTAGACAAACGGAGGGCACACCCGCAATATCAATAAGAGAGGAGATGGCTGCTTGTTGTCTGTGCACGTGCGTGTGAGAGACGGGTCAGGAGGCATGCACGAATGATGAGGGGGACGATGTGGCTGTGGTAAGCAGACGTAACTACATAGGAAGATCAATCGCCCTTTGTTAGAGAAAGGAGAGACATAACTTGTGAGGTACGTCGATTGATGGGGGGTAGTTAAAGTCGATCTAGGTATATGTTGGGAGATCGATCGGTATACATGCATGTCTGTGTTAGAAGCAAATGACGCATGAGGAGAAGGATAGAGAGAGAGAGGGATGCATGTAGGAGGTGGTACGAGAGGCATACTATATAGAGGGGGGAGGAGTGTGCGAGTATGAGAACGATGAAAAGAGTAATGGGAGTGAGGCATGGACGGTGACAAGAGAAGAGGGGAAGCTTGTGTTTGTGCTAGGCACACCTGGCTAGAGAGGCATATCAACCGATGTGTGCCGTAAAGAAGGAGCTGGGGGGCCTACACACACCATGGGTGAACGACCTAAAGTGAAAAGACGAATGTGCGCGATGGAGCTAGAGAATGCTGAGGATGGGTGATAGGGATGCGGGCGTGTGCATGCACAAGAGAAAGTTAGCGCTAGCTACAAAGATAAGAGGGTTGTGTGGGTGTAAAAGACGAATAGAGATCATATATACTTCATTATAAAAAGCGGATTCGGATATTTGAAGAATTTATCATAGTGTTTCAAACCGAAGCATGTGTGAATATATATATAACGGTGATACACATGGTGTGGTTATGAACATGTTATACTACATTTAATATATTTTATCTCTACTCTTATAAAAAACGGAGTTGTTGATGATGGTGTGCCTGCCATCCTGCATTATAGGCCGTCCGATTTATATCTGGCGGATAGCAAGGAAGCTATGATGGTTGAAGTTGGCAACAGCCATGATTGTAGATTCTTATTGAAATAGAGAAACGAATTCAAATTTAGTTCGAATTGCAGCGGTAGTATAGACATTTGGAATGCACTAAAATGTTGGTATGAGTAGGTTACATGCATTATACAGCAAGCGAAAAAATTAATCGGACATAACATGGATTCATACTCCCTCCTTCCATCTATATAGGGCGTAATGAGATTTTAAAGACCGCCTTTGACTATTGACAAGATTTTAAAGACCGCCTTTGTAATGACATGCACAATGTGAAAATTATATCATTGAAAGAACCTTTCACAGACGATTTTAACAGTGTACTTTGTGTAAGTTGCATGTCATATATCATTGCTCTAATATTTGGTCAAAGTTAGCATCAAAAAACGCATTAGGCCCTATATAGATGGAAGGAGGGAGTAGCTTTGAATAGCATTTGTATAGTAAAATGGGGCAAGACTCTCCCTTTGTGCGGTGTGAATAGTTTTTTTTTCTTTCTTTTTGGTTGAGGGAAGTGTGAATTGATTTGGTACGTACAAGTGCAATATTACTACACGTTAGGCTTGTCCCTAAAAATCAACCCGCGTCTTGTTATATCCCGAAAATTCAGATATCGTACTCCCAAAATTGGCGCCTTCACAACCCGCGCCTTGCTATCCCGAAATTACAACGCGCGCGAAAACTCCCTCCAGCTGCCAAATCCCGACACGCGAAATCCCCCTTCTAACCCTGAGCCGAAAGGGCCGCTAGTTCAAATTGGTGGGGGTACTTTTGTAACACACCCTACATTTTGGACAAGCGCGTCCCTAAGTCATGCTTCACCCCCTCCCATCGCCCCCTTTTCGCCATTAGAAATCCCAGGCCGCCATAACCTCTCCGCTCCAGCCGCGAAACCCCATCGTCCTCCATCCGCCACGTCGCCGCTGCCCAGCCGGAGCCTCTTCCCCGACGACGCCGTCCACCGCAACTGCTCGACGTCCCTCGTCCACCTCCCCGGATGAGGATCCGTCGTCCATCTCATCGTCCCGCCGGTTCAGCCGCCCCGTCCTCCACCTCCAAGGAACTGCTCCGACGATCGCCTCGTCTATCGCGGCTGCTCCATCCCCACAGCGCCGCCTTAACCTGCTCCACCAGAACCGCAACATCCTCACCGACTCCTCGGACAAAGCCGAGGCCTACTCGGCGCCACCAAAGAGGTTGTACACTCATCGCATCGCACCTTCTCCTTAACTCGACCTCCCGGCGCCGAGATGCTCCATCCCGCACCCCCATGGAGTGGCTACCTTGAAGCCGGCGCCGCGGGCGAGATCTCCACGGCGGCTCTCCCCAGTGCGAGGCCCCTTCGGCGACGGCGTCCATACCAGCCGGATCTGCTACTGCTGCTCCGGCTCTCGCTCGCGCTGCTGCTGCTGCTCCGGCTCTCACTCAATCGCTCGCTCGCCCAGCTGCTGCTGCTGCTCTCCCCCTCGCTCGTGTTGCTGCTCTGCTCCGATTAAGCCACACTTCAGTCGACTGAATCAACTTTCGGGTCACTCGATTTTCAGGGGTTTGGGGGATCGCCGGAGTTAAGGAAGAACCACACGCAGTAGGGACGGGGGCTCGCCGGAGAGGTACCCCACTATCTATCTTAGGGTTCAGGGTGGGGGCGGGGGGCCTAGAGGGCTAGCCGAGGCAGTGGTGGTGAGTTGTTTCGGGGCAGCGAGGCGGCGCTGGGGCCGGCGGTTCGGCCGGTGGTGGCTGGCGGCTCAGGAGGGTGCAGGTTGAATATGAACTGCAGGCACTCCCTAAACAACATGTCAAGTGCCTCTGTGCTACCATTGCGTTTAGTTTCGACTGTAGCATTCAGATTCCACAGTAAATTTCAGTTTCGACAGTTAAGTTCAGAGTCAACAGCTTTTACCTCATCAGTTGTAGTCAAGTGGTTTTTGGTGATGTTAATTTTACATCCATTTTACGTCATCTATTGGAGATGCTATTAGAATCCCACTTGAGATTGACGATGTCTGTCTTGTGCTGCTTCAGCCTTGACGTCTTACGGCTCACCGGAGCTGCTCCAACGACAGAACGATCCATCACAACAGAGTAGTGCCCTGGACGCCGTCTACAGATTCCTCAGGTCTTCCTCCACACCCCTGACAGCCACCTCTGCCTCAACTGCTTCAGTGACCAACCCAATGATGTTGAGGTCGACACGGCTACGGCAAAGAGGTTGTACACTTGTTGCATCACTTATTACTATACATTCACGTCGATCCATTAGGGCTATTTTGGTTCAACGGAAAAACGTCGATCCACTGGTTGTTACCATCACTCTAAATTCTGCATGCTCTCCTTACATAATCTCACCATATTTTTTTCATATGCATGTCAGATATTGTACACAGTCATGCTGAACATGTAGAGAAAAAGAGAAGAGTTTTGCGCGGCAATACATTGTCATGCAGACATCGCTCCATGGTGGGTTCAATGGCAAACCTTCCCCACCCCTCTCCAGATTGTAATCCAGAGGAAGATATCTGTTTTGAGGCGAATTCAAACGCCGCTGACCACTCCTATTTACCCCCAAGGTGTTTACTCTACCTTGGCATGATGATGTTAGTCATATCATGCATATGGTTCCTTGCAGTGCCTACTTTTGACATCATATATGTCATCTGCTTAGTTTAGACATGTTCTGTAATGCCACATGTTTAGTTTCTATATCATATATGGGAATTATGCAGTCTCATGTCTTTTAGCCAGCCATAATATATGTGAAATGTGCAATGCCATCCTGTTTAACCAGGCATCATATATTTGAATGATATCGTGCCCATCCTTTTCTTCATTACATTTCCATTTGTCGACAATGTTTGTACATTAAACTACTCTTCCTGTGAATCAGCCATTTGGGTGGGAGATGGGAAAATTTGGAGTGAAAACAAGGCCTTCAGAGCAGACAGTGCTACCTGTCTAAGCAGATCTCTTGTTAGGTCCTGATAGCTCCTCAGAGATGGATACAGAGACAGATGACCAGTCCTATTCCCCCACTGAGGTGTATGCCCTAACTTGGCACGGTTACACTGCTCATATCATGCATACGGTGTCTTGCATTGCATAGTTTAGACATCATATACACAATATTCAACACCATGTTCTTAGTTCAGACATCATATCGAATGCCCTCTGTTTAGCATATAAATCACTTATGTGAATTAAATGATGCGATTCTGATTACTTAGATAACATGTAGGTGAATTATGTCATGCGATCCTGTTTAGTTATCCATCATATCTTTGAATTATGTTATGCTATGCTATCCAGTTTAGATAGACATCATATATGTGAAATTATGTCATGCTATCCGTTTAAGTTAAACAATATACATGTCAACTATTCCATGCCCTCTTTTTTCCACACTATCTATTGCATCTGTCTCTCATACAATGTATGTACATTCAACTATGTTTTCTGTTTATCAGCCATTTGAATTGGAGCGGGTGATGCCAGTATCTAGCGGACTAAAAACACAGTTTTCAAATAAAACAGTGCTACCTCTTGGTGGAGATAGCACCCCGGTTGTACATGCACAGGAACCAGCCCTACCACACATAACCCAAACTCTCGCAGATTGTACCCTACTGCGATGGACAGAGAACCAGCTTCACCCAATCTAACCCCAACCCCAGCCGATAGTAACCCAGTTCCTGTTGACACAGCACCATCTCCACCACAGAGCTCCCAAACAAGAGCAGTTAGTAAGGCAGCTCCAGTGCCCAAAGGGCCAGTACTATCACGGCGAACCCCAACTCCACCAGTTAGTACGCCTATTGTAACATCCCAAATTTTCAATTTGGAATGTTATACATAGGTCATTCATGCATATCATATTTTATTGCATTTTCGTTTCGCAATCCTCGAAATCGTAAGCAACTCAAGGACCCTCGGGGAGAGTTGGGTATTTCCGGTTTTCATATTTGATTTTTATCAAATAATGAAACGAGGATTTTGATTTTTATTATTTTTTCTCTGAAAAATATTTCATATTAAAATATATGAGAGGAGATAATATGACTTCTCCCAAATAATTGAAATATAGGAGGAAAATATTCAAATCATTTATTTGTTTTTATTTGTTTTTATTTGGATTTTATTTGCATTAGAAAAATTGCATGTTTTTAAAATTGCATTTTAGGGCCAAGAAAATGTTCATCTCATTCTAAATATTTTATTTAGACGGTGAAAATTTATTTTGCCATTTTTAGATTTTTAATTTATTTTCTAGGATTTTATTTCTGTCAGCGAAATTGTTTTAAAAAAAACTTCCCGCGCCCGACTGGGCCGAAGCCCAGCCGAGCCAGGCCGGCCCACCCCGCGCACCGCCTCCCCTCGCGCGCGCCGCCGTGCACGGCACGGACGACGAGGAGAGTCCGGCTCGGACTCCTCCCCGGGCGACCCCTCGCCCAAGCCAGCCGCCCCCCTTTTATATAGCCGCCGCCCCGCCCCCTAGCCGCCACCAACCACCGCCTCCCGCCGCCCGCTCCTCGCCGCCGCGCCGCCGCCCGCGCCGCGTGCCGCCCACGCCACCGCCGAGCCCCGCCGCCCGATCCCGCCTTGCCCGAGCCGCCTCGCCGAGGAACCACGCCGATCCGAGCCGCCGATTTTTTTTCAAAACCGTTCAGTTTTTTTTAGAACCCTAGATCGTTTATTTAGATCGGTTCGCCGGTTTTTCTCGGTTCTTCCATTTTGCGGACGTTCGTCCGTACGTTCGTTTTAACGAACGATTTTCGCTCGTTAGTTACAACTAACGAACACTCGTTCGTTAGTCTGTTCATCAGTTTTCTTTTTATCGGATTTTCCCGCGATTATTCTCGATCGCGATTTCTGATCCGATTTTCGTTTCTGTTTATCTTTTCGCTCGTTAGTCGGAATCAGGCGATTCAAGCGCCTGGATCTTCGTCTCAAGACCCTCTTTCTGTTTAATCAACTTAAACAAGATTTTGGTACTGTAAAATTTGACCTTAGTTCAGATTAGTAAACGGATCTTGTTTCTCTTGCCGTTTGAGTTTCGTTGCTCCGTTTGATTTGATTCTTTTTGCTAACCGGAGTTCTTAAGTTGAACTTTCTGGTAAACCTCTTTTATTTGAGTTTTGCTTGTGCATCTTTTCTTGTTTCTTATGTATGTAATTGTTTATTTGCGATAGAATTCCTGGAGTGCGAAGCGTGTTACTACGAGTCCCTAGGATTCGCGGATCATCAGCAAGGCAAGTGACACATTGATTATACTCTTTTCATACCCACTTTTTATGCATTAGTTCCAATCCTCAAACATTGCATGATTAGGATGTCATTAACATGTGGGTTGGGAAGTAGTTATCGAGGTAGAACCTATTGCCCTGTTATATTCAAACCCTAGGGAGTTACTCTTACGCGTCGCTTATATTGCTATGCTATGCTCGTAGAGGTGGTTTGGGTTTGAGTGAAATCCATGACAAATGTGAGATTGTTAATTAATGGTTCAACTTAAGGTGGCAACTTAAACAAACATCTGGGTGGATTGAGGCACCTGGGGAACCCAGTGTTGCCTGTATTTTTGGAAATCCCGGAGTACCCGTGTGATCTTCCTATGGACCGCCACCCAGGCTCAAAGGGAACTGAGATGATCCATGCTAGAAACTTCCGTGTGCAGCCACAAGCTATTATGGGCTCTAGCATAGTTGAGTAAGTTACGTGAAGCTCTTAAAGAGGCAGATCAGCAGGTAGTGGGATGTAGGTTTCGTATGGTTTGTCCGGAGTAGAGAGTTAATGTTTCTGAAAGACTATGTCTCGGTCATCTGTTTCTCAAACACCATGTAGTGCGAGAAATAAAACTGAGGCGATCGAGTCTTGTGGGGAAAAGTGCGCAAACCTCTGCAGAGTGTACAATCTAATCATGGTTAGCCGTGTCCCCGGTTATGGACAATCTTGAGTATCTAGTACTTCGAGTATCTTATGTATCTCATCACTTTTAATTAATTTGGTGGGTTGTTAATCACTTTAATTGGGATTGAGTTGCAGGTACTTTCTCAATGTTGTTCAACCACCATGATAGTTAAATTAAAATCTATTCGTTTGTTGTAGGGAAAATTGGCTTTTCGCAAAAACTATAACCATAGAGCTTTCCACCAGCCAAATATGCATGTAGTGATAGCATTATTCTGTTCTTGCTGTTCTTTGTTATATTGCCAGCATATTCCAGGTGCTGACCCGTTTTCGGGCTGCAACGTATTATGTTGCAGACTTTCAGACGAGGAGTAAGGTTCGTTAGGTCGTTGTCGTGCAGCTCAGCGATGCCGTTGGAGTTGATGGACTCACTTTATCTTTCAAGCCTTCCGATGTTATCGTATTAGATGGCCTTAAGCCATATTTATTGTAATAAGTCCTCTTTTGAGACATTTGATGTAATAAGTGTGTGATTGCTACTCTGTTATAAATCCTTCGAGTATTGTGTGTGTCAGCATTACCGATCCAGGGATGACACTGAAGCACATAGACTTGACCGTTTGAGGTCGGGTGGCTACAAGATGGTATCAGAGCACATGCTGAGTGTAGGACACGACAACTAAGATAAACCCTAGGTCACTCTTCTCTACTCATTTTTGACTCCTATCCATTTTCTACTCTTTAGGATGGCGGAGATGAAGAACAAGTTTGCACAACCGGATGAAGACACCCCTTTTGGGCTCCACATGATGGATGTCACTAGGTACTTGAACATTGGAATACCAAGTTTCACTGGGACGTACAACGCCACTTTACCAGAAGAGGAGCGTTGGATGATTCAAGTACAAGTTCCCGGAAGGACGTTCTCGCCAACCTCTAAACCCATAGAATTTTCTTTCGAAGCACCCACCTGGAGTCTAGGCAAGAGCATGGAAGCCCACATTACCATGCGACACATTGGAGAAGTCTACAACAGGGAACTTAAGGACACTATCTATCAGATATGTGGGCGCCGAGACGAGCAATGGGAAGTGATCAGCACCAAGAAGGATAGGTCCATTGCATCTTTCATCCAGGAGTTAAACCAGCACATTCGACGTCAGGAGAACCAGATGTGCGCAGACATGATGGACTTGAAGAAGGCGAAGACTAGGATCATCGAGCTGGAGGAAGAACTCAAGTTTACATGCAATGGATATGAGGAGGAAATTAAGACACTACTGGAGAATAATGACGACCTGGTCAAGAAGATCGAAGTATTCATGGAAGGTCCAACACCGGGAGGAGAAGACGACGGTTCCACTTGCCCGGACAACTACATTATCATCGACAACACCGATTCCGATCCTAGTGATGATGACTTTGAAGACGAAGCTGGAGCAGATATCATGGAGTCTTCCACCGATCAAAATTTCTAGATGACCACCAAATAATTAGTAGTATTCCCCCATGTATCTAGTAGTAATTGAGCACTTTACGATAGATCTAGACCGCTTGTATGCCCTTGCTTGATTGATTGAGTGAAATGTTTGTGTTTGTCTCATGTGCATATGGGTAGTGCTTTCTCATTAGACCCCTTTTCTATTCTGATCTCTTCCATCTAAACCCATCAGATGCCTCCGAGACGTGACACCGGTTTTGCCTTCCCGCCGGAGCTCACCCAATTGATCCAGCAGCAGAATGCCTTGACGCAATTGCTAGTTCAGAACCAGGGCAACAACAACAACAACAACAACAACAACAACAACAACAACAGCAACCCGCCGCCAGTGGACAACCTAGCCCGTTTTCTAAGGTTACAGCCGCCGGTGTTTTCCAGTAGCACCGAGCCCATAGTTGCTGACGATTGGCTACGCCGTATTAGAAGGGAGTTGACCACCGCATGTTGCACAGATGCTGAGAAGGTGCATTTTGCCGCACATCAATTCGATGGACCAGCAGCCTCATGGTGGGAGAATTACACGGCCACTTTCCCCATAGCCAACGTCATTTGGGACCAGTTTCAGCAAGCTTTCCGCACAGCCCATGTCTCAACTGGAGCCATGAAAATGAAGAAGCGGGAGTTTCGCAATCTTCACCAGGGGAACCGTACTGTGGCTCAGTACGTGGATGATTTTAGCAAGTTATCTCGCTATGCCCCTGACGATGTGGCCACAGATGCCGCGAAGTAGGGGAAGTTTATGGAAGGGCTTAATGATGAGATGAGTATGCAGTTAATGGTAGCAACCTACAACAACTACCAGGAGTTGGTAGATAAGGCTCTTATGATTGAAGGGAAGTAGCAGCAGATTGAGAGCCGTAAGAGGAAGTATGGACAAGGGAGGTATAACTCAGGAGCTCAGCAGAAGCCTCGCCTAACCCCGAACTCGGGAGGACTTGTTCATAACCATGGAGGTCATAACCACACAGGAGGAGGATCACATAACCACAATGGTTATAAGAATGGGAATGGGAACGGAGCTAACAACAATCAAAACCACCCCAACCCAGCCACACCCGCCAAAAGAGACCTAAGTCACGTTACTTGCTTTAAGTGCGGGAAGACTGGACACTATGCCACGGTTTTCCCTGAAGGGAAGAATGGAAACGGAAATGGGAGCGCTGGGAAGAAGCCCAATCCATTCAACAAAGGACAAGTGAACCACGTTAACATGGAGGAGGTTGAAGAGCAGCCGGACGCGGTAATAGGTAAGCTTTTGGTTAAGTCATTTACCGCTCTTGTTCTTTTTGATACCGGTGCATCGCATTCATACATATCAAGGGGATTCGTGGATAAGTTTAAACTACCAACCCAAACCCTTAGGACCCCTCTCTTAGTGAGTTCACCTGGAGCATAATATATGGCTAGTCGATGGTGCGACCAGATACCCCCTAACCATTGGCACCCATGTTTTTCCGTCCGACCTAATTATCTTGGAGTCACAAGGATTGGATGTGATATTAGGCATGGACTGGATGTCAAAGTATAGAGGAAGTATTGACTGTGCTAGTAAGTCGATTTATCTCACCACCCCGGAGGGAACAAGGATTAAGTATGTATCTAGGCATGTGCCTAGGAGGAGCCAAGTGAATACCCTCACGGGAGTTGTTCAGGAGAAAGTGACTGTAGTGAAGGATTACCTGGATGTTTTCCCAGAGGAGTTACCAGGCATGCCACCGGACCGAGACATTGAGTTTTTGATAGAGCTATTGCTAGGTACAGGGCCAATATCCAAGAGACCCTATCGGATGCCCGCAAATGATCTGGAGGAGATTAAGAAAAAGATCAAGGAGTTATTGGAGAAAGGTTACATTCGAAGAAGTTCGTCACCTTGGGGAGCCCTAGTGCTTTTGGTTGAGAAGAAGGATAAATCCCTAAGGATGGTTGTTGATTATTGAGCTTTGAATGAAGTGACGATTAAGAACAAGTACCCACTTCCGATGATCAATGATCTGTTCGATCAGCTGCAAGGAGCTAAGGTGTTTTCAAAGATCGATCTATGATCGGGATACCATCAGTTGAAGATTCGAGAGAAGGATATACCAAAGACAGCGTTCACCACGCGGTATGGATTATACGAGTATACGGTCATGTCATTTGGACTGACTAACGCCCCTGCCTATTTCATGAGCATGATGAACAAGGTGTTCATGGAGTATTTGGACAAGTTTGTTGTGGTTTTTATTGATGATATTACGGTATACTCGAAGAATGAAGAGGAGCACAAGGGGCATTTGCGTTTAGTTCTCGAGAAACTCAGGGAACACCAGTTGTATGCCAAGTTCAGCAAATGCGAGTTTTGGTTGAAGTAAGTCGGATTCCTTGGACATGTTATATTAGGAGAAGGTATAGTAGTAGACCCCAGCAAGATTCAGTCAGTCACTGAATGGTTGGCACCCACTTCAGTTAGCGAGATTCGCAGTTTTTTGGGACTCGCAGGATACTATCGGAGATTCATTGAAATTTTTTCCAAGATTGCGAAGCCAATGACCAAACTATTAAAGAAGGAAACCATGTTTAAATGGACAGAAGATTGCGAGGCAAGTTTCCAAGAGTTGAAGAAACGTTTGACTACAGCACCAGTGCCGACACTGCCAGATATACACAAGGATTTCCAAGTGTATTGCGACGCCTCTCGCTTAGGACTTGGATGTGTGCTTATGCGGGACGGAAGAGTTGTTTCGTATGCCTCGCGACAGCTAAAACCTCACAAGTTGAACTATGCCACGCATGATTTGGAGCTAGCAGCCGTAGTGCATGCATTGAAGACATGGAGACACTACCTTATTGGAAACCGTTGTGACGTGTACACGGATCATAAGAGTTTGAAGTACATCTTCACGCAAAAGGAGCTGAACCCCAGGCAGAGGAGATGGTTGGAGCTTATAAAGGATTATGACATGAATTTGCACTATCATCCAGGAAAGGCCAATGTCATAGCAGATGCCTTGAGCCGAAAGAGTTATGCTAATATCCTTGAGAGTAAGGGATTGCCAAAGGAGTTAGCAAAGGATATCATGGAACTTCGATTAGAGATTGTGGCAAGAGGTTTTGTTGCAACAATGGAGGTTCAGTCTACATTGTTGGGTAAGATTCGGGAAGCTCAGAAGGATGACAAAGAGATTGCTAAGATAAAGGAGAAGATGAGCAAAGTAAAGGCCAAAGGTTTTCGTGAAGATAAGCACGACACCTTATGGTTTGAGGACCGAGTTTATGTGCCCAATGACCCAGGGATCAGGAAGTTAATACTTCAGGAGGCTCATGATTCACCATACTCGATACACCCCGGAAACACCAAGATGTATTTGGATTTGAAGGAACGTTTCTGGTGGATGGGTATGAAGAAGGATATTGTCGAGTATGTAGCCGTATGTGATGTATGTCAGAGAGTGAAGGCAGAGCATCAAAAGCCAACAGGATTGTTACAGCCTATGCCGATACCCGAGTGGAAGTGGGATAAACTTGGTATGGACTTTATAACCGGATTACCCAGGACCAAATCAGGATATGATTCCATATGGGTAGTAGTTGATCCCTTGACCAAAGTGGCTCACTTCATCCCAGTGAAAACCACTTATACGAGTGCGAAAATGGCCAAGATATATATGTCCAGGATCATATGTCTGCATGGAGGTCCGAGGACCATCGTATCAGATAGAGGAACACAGTTTACTTCAAAGTTTTGGCATCAGTTACACTAGACCTTGGGTACGAGATTGGAGTTCAGTACAACATTTCACCCGCAGGCGGATGGACAGACCGAGAGAGTCAATCAGATTCTGGAGGACATGTTGAGGGCCTGTGCGCTAGATTATGGATCTAGTTGAGATGAAAATTTGCCTTAGGCAGAGTTCTCATACAACAATAGCTACCAAGCCAGTTTAAAGATGGCACCATTCGAAGCCCTGTATGGACGAAGGTGCAGAACGCCCTTGATGTGGGATGAAGTAGGAGATCGACAGTTGTTTGGACCAGACTTGATCAAGGAGTCTGAAGAGAAGGTTAAGCTAATTCGTGATAGATTGAAAATTGCTCAGTCCAGGCAGAAGAGTTATGTAGACTCAAAATGCAAGGAGGTAACTTATGAAATTGGAGACAGAGCATATCTGTGAGTATCGCCCTTGCGAGGAGTGAAACGATTTGGATTTAAGGGAAAATTAGCCCGGAGATTTTTAGGGCCGTATCATGATTTGGAACGGATGGGAGAAGTTTCCAACAAGTTGGAATTGCCTGAGGGATTGTCAGGAGTTCATGATGTGTTCCATGTTTCACAGTTGAAGAAGTGTCATGCTGAGATGGCCGATATACCGTTAAGAGATACAGTACCCTTGGAGGCGATTCAGTTGGAAAGTGATTTGACTTATGAGGAGAAGCCAGTTAAGATTCTTGAGTTTGCCAGCCGAGTCACCCGCAGCAAGGTTATCAAGTTTAGCAAAGTTCAGTGGAGCCACCATACAGAGGATGAAACCACCTGGGAACGAGAGGATGATCTACTCGGAGACCACCCACACCTATTTTCTAGCCAACCCGAATCTCGAGGGCGAGATTCATCTTAAGGGGGGTAGGTTCGAAACATCCCAAATTTTCAATTTGGAATGTTATACATAGGTCATCCATGCATATCATCTTTTATTGCATTTTTGTTTCGCAATCCTCGAAATCCTAAGCAACTCAAGGACCCTCGGAGAGAGTTGGGGATTTTCGGTTTTCATATTTTATTTTTATCAAATAATGAAATGAGGATTTTTATTTTTATTATTTTCCTCTCTCAAAAATATTTCATAATAAAATATATGAGAGGAGATAATATGACTTCTCCAAAATAATTGAAATATTGGAGGAAAAATATTAAAATCATTTATTTGATTTTATTTGTTTTTATTTGGATTTTATTTGCATTAGAAAAATTGCACGTTTTCAAAATTGCATTTTAGGGCCAAGAAAATGTTCATCTCGTTCTAAATATTTTATTTAAACGGTAAAAATTTATTTTGGAGTTTTTAGATTTTTATTTTATTTTCTAGGATTATATTTCTGTCGGCGAAATTGTTTTAAAAAAACTTCCCATGCCCCACTGGGTCGTAGCCCAGCCGAGCCAGGCCGGCCGACCCCGCCCACCGCCTCCCATCACGCGCGCTGTCGTGCGCGGCACTGACGCCGAGGAGAGTCCGGCTTGGACTCCTCCCCCGGCGCCCCCTCGCCCAAGCCAGCCCCCCCTTTATATAGCCGTCGCCCCCGCCCCCTAGCCGCCACCAACCACCGCCTCCCGCCGCCGCCCGCGCCGCCGCCGAGCCCCTTGGTCCTAATTTTTTCATAATTTTTGGAATAGCAGAAGTATGGTAGTTATCCAGCAGATCATTAAAAACTGTTCTGTTTTTGACAGATTATGTTTTCAATGCATAGTTTGCTTGCTTTCCAGTTTCTAGGGCTTATATTGTTCAACATAAATAGTAGAAATGATATGCTACAGTATGCATTGTGTCATAACAATTATGAATCTTGTCTTTGGCAGTACCAAAAGTGGAATGGTTTGCTCTTTATCATACTAACATATCTCACAAGTTCCATTAAGTTTTGTATTATTGAAGCTTTCAAGTTTTGGGGGAGATATCGATATGAGGAGAATAAGGAGTGACAAGACCCTAAGCTTGGGGATGCCCAAGGCACCCAAAGGTAATATTCAAGGAAGATCCAAGCAACTAAGCTCCTCTTTCGTCTTCAACATTATCGGTAACCTCACTTGGAGCTATGTTTTCATTCGTCACATGATATGTGTTTTGCTTTGAGCGTCAAGTTATTTTTTTAGTATTTTCTTTATGTTATTTAGAATAATGTTTTGCATATTTTATTTCAATATAAGTGGCATTGATAGTCTTTACAATGCTTATTTTGCAAGTCTACATGTTGCTGTTTCAAAAAAGAAAGTTTATCGATGTTGCAAAAATTCCCTAGAAAGGTCAGAATGTGATAAAATTTTATAACTTTTTGCATAATAAGCTCTGATAAATTTTCTACAGTGTGGTAGAATTTCATAATTTTTGGAGTTGAATAATTATTATTACTCTTGCATTCTTTACATACTGTACTGTTTTGGCACATTGCTGTTATGTTTGCATATGTTTGCTTGTTTAATGATTCTTTTGAGGATAGGAGTATTAAATATGCAAAGGCATTTAATATGAGATTTTTAATAATAATTTTAGTGATTTTCTACAGTAGAGAATGATAAGGTTTTTGCATTGTTTTATACTAACTTATCTCACGAGTTCTTTTTGAGTTTTGTGTGGATGAAGCTTTTGAGATTTAGGAAAACCGTGATATGAGAGGAATTAAGGACACACAGAAGCTCAAGATTGGGGATGCCCAAGGCATCCCAAGATAATATTCAAGAAGTCTCAAGCATCTAAGCTTGGGGACGCCCCGGTAGGCATCCCACCTTTCTTCTTCAACAATTATCGGTTAGTATCGTTTGAGCCTAAGTTTTTGCTTCTTCACATGAGTTGCTATTCTTGAAATGTCATTTTATTTTCATTTCGCTTGCTGCTTTAATAAAGTACTTAAATCTGAAAGTTTTTAAAAAAATAGAGTCCTCAAATAGTTGTCACGGAAGCTAGGTAAGCGAAACACACATCCCGTCAATGAAGATCTTTTCTATGGAATTAGTCTAGTGCTTCACTTATATCTTTTTGAGCATGGTGTGTTTTAGTATTTTTGAATAAATTCTCTCTTGCTTTACTTAAATTAATTGGAGAGAAAGAAATATTATGCTCATGATCTTCACTTATATCTTTTTGGAGTAGCTTGTCATTTACTCGTGTGCTTCACTTGTATTCTATGAGTAAATTGTTGAATAAATTGAATGTCATGAAGTTGCAATCATATCATGCCTAGTGGTAGCTTCACATTCGGTTTAGAGAGTGAAATCTTTTGAGGCTTGATAATCACAATATTGGTCATACAAGCAATTCATGAGTAATTAGTATAAGGAAGGGAACTTTCACATGCAAATACACTATCGTGGAAATCTTTTGTGATTGTGAGCCCCCATCAAAATATTATATGCCAAAATTGTTGACGTTGGACAAGGAAGACAACGTAATGATTTATGTTTACTCATATTCAGATAGAAGTCATATTTCATAGATCCTTCAACACGTGGTGCTTGCCCCCCATCTTTGCTAGCCAAAAATTCCACACCAAATAGAGATTCTACTTGTGCATCCAAGAACCCTTAAACCCAAATATTATTTTCAAGAGTCCACCATACCTACCTAAGGATCGAATACGATTCTTCAAGTAAGTTGTCAACAGTGTAATAAGCCAATAAAAATTGCTTCTAAAAGTGTGAGATCATTTAGTGTAAGAGAAAATTGAGCGTTGTACAAACTTGTGATGGCAAAGAATAAAAGCGGCAGACTGCATGATAAAGGTTGCTATCATAAGGGGCAGTATAACATGACGTTCTTTTGCACTAAGGGGTTGAGCATACAAACAAATAAGTGCATGGCAATCTCTGCTTCCCTCTGCAAAGGGCCTATCCTATACTTTTGAGTATTTACTTTTATGCAAAGAGTCAAAGTTTTTCTCTCTATTCCTTTTTATTTTTCTCTTTTGGCAAGCATCATGTGGGGAGGAAAGATCTAGGCACATATGTCCAGTTGAATATGGGTAGCATGAGTTATTATTGTTGACATCACCCTTGAACTGAATACGTTGGGAGGCAAAACAATAAGCCCCTATCTTTCTATGTGTCCGGTTGAAACGTTTTGCTCATGTGTATGCGGTAAGTGTTTGCAATCATAGAAGACTATACGATGATTGAGTATGTGGAGCTCTTACTTAAACTCTGTTGAATAAGTTGAATTGCAATTGCTTGGTGACTAAAAACATAGGTAGTTGAGTTTCAAGAGAGTTCATTGTTGGAACCTTAACATGTGAATTGGTTGCTACTATAATATGAGAAGTTTTATAAGAAAGAATTGTTGTTATGATGCTAGGAAAAGTTATTGAAATTGTCATTGATCAAACTATTGCACTTTGCTAGCATTCACACTTCATAAATTATTTCTTTTATCATTTACCTACTCGAGGACGAGTAGGAATTAAGCTTGGGGATGCTGATACGTCTCCAACGTATCTATAATTTATGAAGTATTCATGCTGTTATTTTATCATTCTTGGATGCTTTACAATCATTTTTAGCAACTTTATATCATTTTTTGGGACTAACCTATTGACCCAGTGCCCAGTGCCAGTTGTTGTTTTTTGCTTGGTTTTTATATCACAGGAAATCAATATCAAATGGAGTCCAAACACCGCGAAACTTCTTGGAGATTTTTTATGGACCAGAACACCCACAGTTGGCCAAACAAGCACCTGGGGGTGCCCGAGGGGGGCACAACCCACCTAGGTGTTGTGCCCACCTCGGTGGCCTCCCGCACCCCCTCTTTACCGTATAAATGAAGGAAATATGCCCTAGAGGCAATAATAAAGTTGTTATTTTTATTTCCTTATATCAAGATAAATGTTTATTATTCATGCTAGAATTGTATTAACCGGAAACTTAGTACATGTGTCAATACATAAACAAATTGAGTGTCACTAGTATGCCTCTACTTGACTAGCTCGTTAATCAAAGATTGTTAAGTTTCCTAGCCATGGACAATGAGTTGTCATTTGATAAACAGGATCACATCATTAGAGGATGATGTGATTGATTTGACCCATTCCGTTAGCTTAGCACTTGATCATTTAGGTTGTTGCTATTGCTTTCTTCATGACTTATACATGTTCCTATGACTATGAGATTATGCAACTCCCGAACACCGGAGGAACACTTTGTGTGCTATCAAACGTCACAGCATAACTGGGTGATTATAAAGATGCTCTACAGGTGTCTCCAATGGTGTTTGTTGAGTTGGCATAGATCGATATTAGGATTTGTCACTCCGATTGTCGGAGAGGTATCTCTAGGCCCTCTCGGTAATGCACATCACTATAAGCCTTGCAAGCAATGTGACTAATGATTTAGTTGCGGGATGATGCATTACGGAATGAGTAAAGAGACTTGCTGATAACGAGATTGAATTACTGTCGGTGGGAACGACACCTATGGGGTCACTGGGATCCCTTCTACGGTCCGTGGGCGTGAGGTTGTGCAAAGAGCAGGTGAGGGAGTCCTGGATTAGGGGGCGGGTAGCCGGACTATACCTTCGCCGGACTCCTGGACTATGAAGATACAATATTCAAGACTTCGTCCCGTGTCCGGATGGGACTTTCCTTGGCGTGGATGGCAAGCTTGGCGATGCGGATATTCAAGATCTCCTACCATTGTAACCGACTCTGTGTAACCCTAACCCTATTCGGTGTTTATATAAACCGGAGGGTTGTAGTCCGTAGGACAATCATCTTCATACACAATCATACCATAGGCTAGCTTCTAGGGTTTAGCCTCCTTGATCTCGTGGTAGATCTACTCTTGTACTACCCATATCATCAATATTAATCAAGCAGGAGTAGGGTATTACCTCCATCGAGAGGGCTCGAACCTGGGTAAAAACATCGTGTCCCTTGTCTCCTATTACCATCCGGCCTTGACGCACAGTTCGGGACCCCCAACCCGAGATCCGCCGGTTTTGACACCGACATTGGTGCTTTCATTGAGAGTTCCTCTGTGTCGTCGCCTTTTAGGCCCGATGGCTCCTTTGATCATCAACAACGATGAGGTCCAGGGTGAGACTTTTCTCCCCGGACAAATCTTCATCTTCGGCGGCTTCGCTCTGCGGGCCAATTCGCTTGGTCACCTGGAGTAGATCGAAAGCTACGCCCCTGGCCATCAAGTCAGGTTTGGAAACTTAAACTACACGGCTGATATCCGCGGAGACTTGATCTTCGACGGGTTCGAGCCACAGCCAAGCGCGCCGCACTATCTTGAGGGGCATGATCTAGCTCTGCCTCCGAACGGTGTCCTGGAGGCCGCACACGCGCCGGTTCTGACCCTCAACTCGGAGCCCATTGCGCCAATTAAGGATGAGCGGTTAGACGTCACCTCGGGGGCTGCGATCTCGAAGGCGATCGAGCCGAACGCCAGCCCCGCACCCGGCGTGACCCGTGACTCCGAGGGTCCGGACTCTTCCCCGGACTCCGAAACCCCCGCGCCCCTGCCAATCGAATCCGATTGGGCGCCGATAATGGAGTTCACCGCCGCGGACATCTTTCAGCACTCGCCTTTTGGCAACATCCTGAATTCTCTCAAGTCTCTCTCTCTATCAGGAGAGCCCGGGCCGGACTACGGTCAGCAAGGATGGGATACGGACGATGAAGAAACTCAAATCCCACCCACCACCCACTTGGTAGCCATCGTCGACAACCTTAACGACGTGCTCAACTTCGACTCCGCAGACATCGACAGCATGGATGACGATGCAGGAGATACCGATGAACCAACGCCCATAGAGCATTGGACAGCCACCTCATCTCACGATGTGTACATGGTGTATACCCCTAAAGGAAGTGACAACGAGGAAAAAGGGGATGGAACGGGAGATCGACCCCCCGGAAAGCAATCAAAGCATCGGCATAAACGCCGACCCAAGCCCCGCCTCGATAAAAACCCAGCCATAGAGCAGGACAAGCCGGTAGACGACGAGCAGGCCTTAGAGCAGCCGTACGAACGGGGCAACACGGACAGCAAAACCGAAACGCCCTCCCCCGGCAAAAACGGCATTCCGGACGACCTTACGCCGGATAAATACATGGAGCAGAAGAGTCTCCACAAGAGGCTCGTCGCAACTGCACGCAGCCTGAAAAAGCAGAAACGGAAGCTAAAGACAGCAGAAGATGCACTCCGGATTAGATGGAGCAAAGTATTCAACACCGCAGATAAATACGGCGACGGTCGCCGCACTAAAAGCTATCCGAAAAGAAAGCTAGTGCCCGAATTCGACGAAGAGGCCCTAGAGCCCTCACATTCAAAAAATAAAAAAGCCACACGGTCGGATAGACGACCCCATAAAGCGGCAATTGGTGCCGCACTTAAATCGGTATGCGACCTACCTAAGGATTCGCATCATGGCCTACCCAAGAAAGCAAGCTCTTGCAAGCAATGCAAAAAAGCCATCATCAGAATCCGGCACACCCAAATACAGGGGCGCCGCACATCCCCTATGTTTAACCGATGAGGTTCTGGATTATGAATTTCCAGAAGGATTCAAACCCGTCAACATAGAGGCATATGATGGAACAACAGATCCCGGAGTCTGGATCGAGGACTGTATCCTCCACATACATATGGCCAGAGGGGATGATCTCCACGCCATTAAATATTTACCCCTCAAGCTTAAAGGCCCAGCCCGGCATTGGCTCAAGAGCCTTCCTGAAAACACAATTGGAAGTTGGGAAGAGCTCGAGGATGCTTTCCGAGCAAATTTTCAAGGGACCTATGTCCGCCCTCCGGATGCA
The DNA here is from genome assembly GCA_032464435.1 of Aegilops umbellulata. Classification (NCBI taxonomy): domain Eukaryota; kingdom Viridiplantae; phylum Streptophyta; class Magnoliopsida; order Poales; family Poaceae; genus Aegilops; species Aegilops umbellulata. The sequence goes on from CP136055.1 coordinate 106,201,269, forward strand.
GACGATCTTAGTCACATAACTCAACAACCCGGAGAATCAGCTCGGCAGTTCTGGAATAGATTCCTCACTAAAAAGAATCAGATAGTCGACTGTCCGGACGCCGAAGCCTTAGCAGCTTCCAGGCATAATGTCCGAGACGAATGGCTCGCCAGACACCTAGGCCAGGAAAAGCCAAGAACAATGGCCGCACTCACAAGCCTCATGACCCGCTTTTGCGCAGGAGAGGAAAGCTGGTTGGCAAGGTGCAGCCCCAGCGACCCAAGTACATCCAAAACTAGGGATGGAAACGGAAAACCACGACACAACAAGGATCGTCACCGGACTAAAGAAAAATGTCTGAAGAGCACGGCAGTCAATGCCGGATTCAAAGGCTCACGACAAAATCAGACAAAACCACCCCTCCAGGATAACAGGGATGATCCATCCAACTTAAATAAAATTTTGGACAGGATATGTCAGATACACAGTACTCCTGGGAAGCCTGCTAACCATACCCACAGAGATTGTTGGGTTTCCAAACAATCCGGCAGACTCAACGCCGAACACAAGGGGCTCGACACACCAAGCGAAGACGAGGACGAACCCCGAAAGCAGAGCACCAGGAAACAAAAGAACTTCCCACAAGAAGTAAAAATAGTGAACTCACTTCACATAACAAAACATGCGGCGCCCATAAAGGTACGCATCACGAGACCTATCCCCAAAGGGTCCCGCCACTGGTTGTTAAAACCAGTCATCTTCGATCAGCTAGATTATTCTAGAAATATCAAGAATGCAGGCTGGACTGCCTTGATACTCGATCCAATAATCAGCGGATTCCAGTTTTCAAATGTCCTTATGGACGGCGACAGTGGACTAAACCTGATATATCAGGATACAATCCATCACATGGGGATAAACCCGCCAGGAATCCGCCGCAGCAAAACCTCCTTTCAAGGGGTAACACCTGGTCCGGACACCCATTGTATGGGTTTTCTCCGGCTCGAAGTTATATTCGGCGATGCCGATAACTTCCGTCGCGAAAAGCTGACCTTCCATGTCGTCCCGTTCTCAAGTCGCTATCAAGCACTACTGGGACGCGAAGCTTTCGCTCGCTTTAACGCAATACCGCATTATGCATCTCTCACGCTTAAGATGCCCGGCCCACGAGGCATCATCTCTTTGAAGGGGAAGCACTAAAGTGCACCTCCCCCAAGCGGAGGACTGTGCGGCCGCTTTGACAGCCCCACAGTAAAATGGCCTCACAGGCCAAAAAACATAGAAATAGGTCATTAAAGACCACGAACGCGGATAGACGAGTTCGGTATAAAATCATCATTAATGCAGGCTTAATGGCCATATACCCCCGCACTAGGGGCTACATGTAGAGACAATAAAGCTCAATTCTATATATTATACTTTAGTTATTTAAAAAAAATGTTTGGCACGACCCGTTTTCAATTTAGTTCCTGTCTTTTACAGATGAACGTCGTGCGGCGCTCGTCCAGGATACGGCACAACGGAGACACAGGCGCAGACGTGCAGTAGGGACCCGTCCTAAAGGATTATTTTTAGATTAAGACCCTGCGTAAACCTTTTTTACTGTCTCTTGTTGCTACACATCCCCTGGTTTTTTCCGATATAACCAAGGAGGAGGCTGGCGTCTTGGCATGTGGCCACGTCAGAATTTTTTGCACGTACCTGGACACTAGGGGCTTTTTTAGCAAAGAGTGTTGTTTCGCCCGCACTCATAAAGACCGAACACCTTAGGGAGTGTTCGGCGTCGCAAGTTTTGGCATTATATGCATCAGCTCCAAATCATGTCTTTGGTCAAATGTTGGGTTGCCCGGCTCCTGAGTTCGGCTACCTTATGTTCCGCTCTATCGACTAAGGAAGCACTAGGAGAACTACTGCGATTGTGGCCCGGTTCGGCCGGGTGAGCACCTCAGTAGAGAAAGCCGAAAACTGACTGTCATGATGTAGCGTGGGACTGGTCAGCCACTCGATGACCTGTCGGAATCTATCGGATTCCTCCGCTTTAACGAAGGGCCGCTTCCCGGCCAGGCACATACGCGCCCCGAACTCGGGCGAGCGCAGTCGCCACTAATGGGTTACCTAAATAGTCCCACTTTCAAGATCCTATGGCTAAGTGAAAGTGTTAAAGCATTATAGTCCGGTTGCCTGGTCCGCTGCGCTATCACCTCCTTTGTAGGACCAAGACGTTGGGTTAAGTGTGAAAATGTGTCTTCTGCGAGCACCCCTGCACTGTGTGCATGGGGGTTGAAGCCAACGACTGCCATCTTTCAGATTTTGTATATATATTTTAAACGGCCGCACAAGAGGTGTTCACAATACTTGAAGGCACAAGTATAAAAAGTCTACTACAGTTTATCAAAATATTACTTCATCATTACATATGCTATAATAACATAGCATCCTTCGAGCACTGCGTCTCTATTACACGAGCGCCTTCAAGGACTTCCTGAAAATAGTGCTCGGAGGACACTCGGCTTTTATCCGAATCTCGGGACGCAATAACGATGGTCTCCATCTCTGCCCAGTATGTCTTGGCACGGGCAAGAGCCATCCTTGCACCCTCTATGCACGCCGACCTCTTCATTGCATTCATGCGCAGCACCGCGTCAAGGAATTGTTGCACCAAGCTGAAATAACTCTTCGGCTCCGACCTCCCCGGCCATAGATGACCCATGACGTACTTCATGGCGAGTCCAGACAACCTATTAAGTTCGTCCCATTGAGCCAAACGATCGTCCACTGCCAGTGGACGCTCCGGATTGTGAAATTGCGACCATAACAGCTTTTCCACTTCGCGATCTTTCAGATCTCGAAAGTGTTCGGTCGCATCAGCAGCTCTCGCTGCCAAATCCAGATAGGTGTCCTTCACACTCCACATCCGGTCCAACGGAGCAAACTTCGGATCGCAAAATTTTCTTCGCAGCATGAAGGGTTTTCCAGCCGCAATCTGTTCGGCCTGACGCAGCTCCTCCTTCGCAGCTCTCATCACAGAGCGCGCGTCCTTGGCATCAGCAACAGCCTTTTCTAGGACCATCTGTCTCTCCTGGTCTTCTTTCTCAAGAAGTCTGCAACGGTCTGCGGTGCTCTTTAACTTTTCGTCCATCCCGGCCATCTCTTCCTTGCTTCGGCGATGAGCAGCCTGTTCGGCTCTCAGCTCTTCAAGGGCTTTCTTGGCAGTCGCATCACTTTCCCTAGCTTGATCTTTAGCTCGGGCAAGTTCTGCCCTAAGACTCTCCACGGCGGCCGCACCATCTATGTCAAGCACACACATATTAAGACACTGGCATAAAACTCTTCTTACCTAATGCTGCCCGAGGAATCACATACCTTGAGCCTCATCAAACCGCTTGTTGACAAGCGCGATGCCGGCATCTGCCACGTCCAGTTGCCGCTTTAGTTCGGCAAAACCAGCAGTTCGGCTTGATTCCGGACACCCTGCAGCCTACATTAAAAGGTGACATTTTAGGCCTGGTATTATGATCCTCCGCGTGCCGTCTTTTCTTGACGACGCGCAGAGCCTCAGGGGCTACTATCTACATAGGGCGCATCTTATTTATGCGCAACTGACAAAAGTGTACATTATCTAATGTACCTCAAAACCCGTCAATAAACTTTCGACGGCCTCACGCAATCCGCTCTCTGCGGATGAAATCCTTTCGATCACCATGCCCATCAATGCACGGTGCTCCTCCGAAATAGAAGCTCGCCCCAGCAGAACCTTTAGCTCCTCCGGCCGAGCACCAGACGGTGCGGGACTTGTCCCATGACCTCTTTCGAAGGCCGGACGCGGAGAACCTCGGGGGGCCCCATAGCTATCTTCCGCCCCGGCCGGACTCGGAAAAACCCTCCGTGATGACACCTCAGGGTCGCCCGCCTCGTTAGGCGGCACAGCAGAAGGAGGCGTCCCACTCTCCATCATCTCTGGAAGAAGCTCCCCCGAAGACGAGCTCTGCTGAGAAGGGCTGAGGTCCGAACTACAAGGTAAAAATTCGGTTAAACTTCTCAGATATAAATCACGGATTTCTCTCATCCCTCGAAAGGAAAATATTTCTCTACTCACGGCTCGCTGGAGGGCTGATCTCCTTGAGTACATAGTCCGGCCGAGGAACTCCCCGGCGTAGGACCCTCTAACGAAGACTTTTTCTCCTTGAGGCCATGGTCTCCGGGTCGTCAGAGGCAGCTCTCTTTTTCCCTTTAGGAGAGGGATTATCGGTTCCTCCCTTCGGAGTGGCCTCCTTCGAGGAGGCCATAGTTTCCTTGTCCTCCCCCTCGCTTCCCTCCAAAGGCATTATCTCCAGCATCTTGACTAGCACGGGATCCGGCCTGGTTTCGGGAAGGGGAGCCTGACACCTTATCAGCTTTGCCTTCGCTATCCACTCCTGTTTAAAAGGACAGCTCTTTAAGGGCAAGTTTACGACAATTGTACGAATAGAAGGTCCGGGCACAAGGTTACTTACTTGAGTATCCGGGCGATTGCAGCTTAGGCCTGCGTCCTCGGTTAAATCTGGACACGCTTCTTGTGATCCGAAGAACAGTTTATACAACTCCGCGGGCGTTGCGCCCATGAAATTCTAGAGAGCTCGCGGTCCCTCCGGATTGAACTCCCATAGGCGAAGGGAGCGACGTTTGCCGGGCAATATTCGGCGAATCAGCATGACCTGCGTCACCTTGACCAGGCTGAGGTCTCCTTCCAAGAGATCCTTAATGCAGCCCTGCAACAAGGGCACGTCTTTGGGCAAACCCCAATCTAACCCTCTTTTGACCCATGACGCTGGCCGTGGTGGGGGACCCGAGCGAAAGGCAGGAGGCGCCGCCCACTTGGTGCCCCGGGGAGCGGTGATATAAAAACACTCTCGTTGCCACAAGCCTAGCTCCTCTTGAAAAGAGCCCTCGGGCCATGGAGCATCGGCATTTTTGCTTATAACAGCGCCTCCGCACTCTGCATGACGTCGCTTGATCATCTTCGGCTCCACTTTGAAGGTCTTGAGCCATAATCCGAAGTGAGGGGTGACGCGGAGGAATGCTTCACACACTACGATAAACGAGGAGATATGGAGGATGGACTCCGGAGCTAAATCATGAAATTCCAGCCCGTAATAAAACAACAGTCCCCTCACAAAGGGATCCATTGGGAAGCCCAACCCTCGGAGGAAGTGAGACATGAACACCGGGCTGGGGACTGGGAATAACCTACCCTTGAGCAGGCAACCTATGTGAAATTTCACCGGTCAGGAACTTATCCTCCCTCAACTTTAGCACGTCCTCCTCCGTGACGGAGGAGGGCGTCCACCGGCCTTGGAGGTCAGAATCGGACATTGTCGAAGGTCCGAAGTGCCTGGAATCTGGAGCCTGGGGTGTTGGAACTTGAGGCGACGGGCGAACACGATTGAGATTGAAAAAAGAAGTAAGGCCTTGGTCTCTTTATAAGATGTTGAATACCAAGAGCCCTCCCCGTAACCGTTTGGGACTCGCCTTTAATCAAGGGAAACGTGCTAACGTGCACGGTTGGGTTACCCACGTCCGTATTGATGAGAATCCCGTAGAAAGGGCACACAATCTCTGCTTTGACAAAACGTGCCAAGGAAACCGCCTCGCTAAACATGCTGAGGTGGAAAAGTAAAAACGATTTATGTAAAGAACTTGGCCGTAGTGCGATGATGCACTGCGGAATACGTCAGCAGATTTGATTTGTGTTAATATTATTCTCTCTATGGCACTATGTGGAAACTTATTTTGCAGAGCCGGACACTATTCTTGGTGTTTACAATCTTCTATGAAGGACTTGTAGGAGGAACCCGCCTTGCAATGCCGAAGACAATCTGTGTGTCGGACTCGTCGTCATTGAAGCCTGGTTCAGGGGCTACTGTGGGAGGCCTGGATTAGGGGGTGTTCAGGTAGCTGGACTATACCTTCGCCGGACTCCTGGACTATGAAGATACAAGATTGAAGACTTCGTCCCGTGTCCGGATGGGACTTTCCTTGGCGTGGAAGGCAAGCTTGGCGATGCGGATATTCAAGATCTCCTATCATTGTAACCGACTCTGTGTAACCCTAACCCTATCCGGTGTTTATATAAACCGGAGGGTTGTAGTCCTTAGGACAATCATCTTCATACACAATCATACCATAGGCTAGCTTCTAGGGTTTAGCCTTCTTGATCTCGTGGTAGATCTACTCTTGTACTACCCATATCATCAATATTAATCAAGCAGGAGTAGGGTATTGCCTCCATCGAGAGGGCCCGAACCTGGGTAAAAACATCGTGTCCCTTGTCTCCTGTTACCATCCGGCCTTGATGCATAGTTCGGGACCCCCTACCCGAGATCCGCCGGTTTTGACACCGACAGCAGGTCTGAAAGGAAGCACATGGATTGTTTACCCAGGTTCGGTCCGCGAAGATGCGTAATACCCTAGTCTTGCTTTGGTGGATGTATTGAGTGTTCTTGTGTTCTTGAGCTAGCTACGGGGTGCAACTTGCCGAAAAGAGCCGAATCCCTCTCTTGGTCGCCTCGGGCCTCCTTTTATAGGCAAGAAGGGTTTGCCACAGTGGCACACGGGAGGTGCAAAGGTCTATAGATGATAAGCTTATCCTCTAGGACTATAGGACAAACGCATTTAATGCACTGCCGACGTGTCCCCTTACTTTATCGGGGACCGCAAGGAAGCACGTTCCAGCTGTCGCCGCCTCGCCTGGCCTCGACACGCGTCCATGCTGACGAGGCGTCATGGCGCCATGTTGGCTGGCTGCTGGGCTGGCGCGGTGGTGGAGCCTTCAAGAAGGGTTGCATGCCACCACGCAGGTGCTTGCTGAGTCGGTGTAGAGGCCGCCCGTCGCCACGCAGGTGCCTGCCCAGCTGGTTGAGCTAGCAGCTGCTTGGGGACGGCGGTCAAATCTTTGCTGGCGCGAGCCTGGCAGTGGCCCCGCTGATGCCTTCGGCAAGGGCCTTGCCGGGGGCCCGACAAGAGTGTTGCCATGGCATTGCAGTCATCCCCGGCAAGGCGCGTGCCGGGGGTCTTGTGGATTTCCTCAGCTAGGACCCCGCCGAGGGTCGTGGTCTTCTTGTCCTCTTCTGATCTCACATGTTTATGATCTTGACGAAGATCTGCATGCCACCTCCGAGGCGCCTCCCGAGCCTTGGTTCCAATGTAGTTGGTGGTGTTGGGACCCATGGGCTCAAGGGTGGCTTGCTCTGCTGGCATCGGGCAGGTTGCCCCGGCAAGGCTCTTGCCGGGGCTGCGGAGGCTGCCACGGCAAGGATCTTCCCGAGGGAGCCTACCTCGCCCTCTTGCTCTCCTGTGTTTCTGGTCTTGGCGTTGCCTTTGTTGTCTTGTACTTTGGCTTCTCTCCGGCTTCCCTCCTTTGCCCTGCTAAGTGTGGCCGCGGCGCGTGGCTCTGACTGCCCGTGCACAAGTAAAGGGGTCAAAAGGAGAGCCCCTACTTTTGTACACCGACAGGAGCCCCCGGGTCTGGGCCACACATAAGTGTGATGCGTTTTTGGGCCAGGGCCAGAACGGTGCGCGGGCAAGTGGGGCGGATTTTTACCGTAGTAACTGTTTCGTCCGCTGCGCTTCCCTGCGACCCGCATTGAACGCGCGGCGTGGAGGGTCGTGTGTGACGTGGGGTTCATGCGTGGGGCGGTTCCCGCACGCATCTGTCACATCGCAGTAAAGAGGCGGCCCGCGCCTTTCCCACAAGAAAAAGAGGGAGGCGCAGAGGCGCGGCTCATTTACTGAGTGGACTCGGGTTGCGGTCTTCAAGGCGCCCGCGCCCCACGATCATGGGGTGGGGTACGGTCGTCTCACCCATCCCGTCGATCCTGTTCGCTCGCCACGCGTCCCCCATGCAGGTGGCAGGCGGTGGAGGCGTGAAACCGGGCCATCGCTGATTGGGGCAGCGGGTCGGTCCTGAGTCCCCGCGCCTCCGATGGCTGATTGGTCGAGTGGGGCAGCCGAGCCTCGACCCTGCCCCTTTATAAGGAGGGGGAGGGGATGTCATCCCACGTTCTCCCAGCATCCATCTTCTTCCACTTTCGCTCCTTCCTTCCACCCGTCATGGCGAGAGGGGGCGCAGGCCCTTCAATGGTGGGGGCGAGGGTCGCTGCTCGACAGCGCGTTCCTCCTTCCCACCAGCTCGCGGCAGCGGAGCCAGCCACGAGAGGAAGGGGGAGGGGCGAGTCCAAGGACGCCGCGGCGGTCGAGGGAGAGGGGGACCAGGCGGCGTGATGGTCGTGCCTCTGCCAGCGATGCCGCCCGTGATGTAGGGCCACGTCGGGGACCAGCCTCGGGAGTTCTTCATCAGGCTGCGCCGGCCACCGCGTCGTTGTTTCCGTCTCCCTGCCCATTTTCTCGGGAAATGGACCTCGATCCGCCCCAGACCCTCAGATTGCACATGAGGGGCTGCGGGAACGGCGGCACGCGGGTCGACGTCGAGTTCCCCGCTCCTCATGTTATGTACCTCCGTTGCGGATGGAAGGCATTTGCTCGCATCCATAGCTTGACGGCGGGGCTCGTCCTCTACTTCAAGTTAATGGAGGGCGGCCTGCTCTCCGTCAAGGTCTTCGAAGATCTTGGAACTCGCCTAAAGTGCTGCGTGGATAGCTCCTCCGACGATGAAGATTCCTCCACAAGCGAGAGTGGCGAGGAGGACAGCGACAACGGTGACAAGGGAGTTGAGTGGCGGGACGCCGACTCTGACTCCGACTGACCGCGTCACCCTTCCCTCGCCCACACGCCCTGCCGAGGGCCTTCCTCGTCAAGCTCTCCATCGGGGCGCTCCCCGTCGTCTCCTTGAGCGGCTGGCGTAGGAGGGCCGGAGAAGGCGGGTGGCGGCCGTCAAGTCGGAGTACGTGGGCACCGGCGCCTTCGTCGCGTATTGTCGGCCCGCTGCCTCGTCTTCCAGCTCCTTTCCCGGCACCAAGATGTTCTCTTCGTGCCTTCTGCTCCTCGTACCTTGCCTAGGCACTCCTTTTGCCCTCCTGCTGTCATGTTCCACCTTCTGAGGAGAGGGACAAGAAAGGGATTACAGGCACCTTATCTCTTTTTAGTTTGTAAGCCTGCGGGCACTTGTTAGTTTTAAAACTTGTAATCCCCTTGCTCATGTTCTTAATTCTATATGAACTGTACATGTATGGGATGTTTTTAATGAAAAAGGGTGATTACCGGGTTCTTTGCGCGTGAGCGAGGCCCATGCCAAGGAACGAATCCTTGTTATTTTTAATATAAACATTGTCGCCCGGCAACAGGCCTTGCCGTCCCCTGACTTCAGTCGACCATTCTCGCGCTTTTGGCGGAGGTAGGGGAGAAGTAGAGTTAGGCTCCCCGTTTATTTCCTTGCCACCGCGTCTACGACCCGGTTCTGTCCCAGGGACTTGGGTACAAGAAGAAGGGGGAGCACGGTGGCCTCGGAGCAAAACGAGGTTTCATTTGTCCCAGTTCCATACGGAAATGCACAACAGCTGATGAAGGACTTATCTAAATCCGCAGCCCCCGGCTGCTTTGGCTTGCCGTGGTGAGATCATTCTGTCTTCAGCCCCCGGCAGTCCTGGCTTGCCCGGGCCGGAGCGCCGGTTCGTCCTCTTTCTCCCAAGCGGCTCAGCAGAAGTGTCCACGTGCCCTGCGAACCAAAGAGGATAGAAAGACGCATACTCGACCTCTAGGCTAGGGGTTAGTCGCCGCTAAGCACTATCAACCCTAACCGAGGGAGAGACTTAACCTAGCATGCATGCTAAAACTTAGGGTGCCAGCGCTTCGTTTATTTATGCTCAGGGTCTGCGCCTGGCTTTGTACAGAGGGTTACATGCCTTGTCGGCAAGGCTTGTACAAAAGGTGGTTTTGGTGGGGCCCGACAACCGCGCCTTATGGGTAAAACTTGCGAAGATGTTCAATGTTCCAGGAGTTGCTCACTGGAATAGCATCTTCGCTCTCGAAGCGGACTGCGCCAGGCCTGGTGACTCGTATTACCCGATAAGGGCCTTCCCACTTTGGCATCAACTTGTTGGAATTCTTGGCCGACTGAACGCACCGAAGAACAAGGTCGCCTTCCTCAAAGCTTCGGGCATGAACCTTGCGGCTATGGTAGTGGCGCAAGGCTTGCTGGTAGCATGCTGCTCTCACAGCCGCCCGAAGATGATCTTCCTCAAGGAGCATTGCGTCATCTTGCCGCAATTGCTCTTGCTCAAGCTCGTCATAAGCGAGCACTCGAGGTGACCCGTATGTGAGTTCCGTGGGGAGAACTGCTTCTGCCCTGTATACCAGGGCAAAGGGTGTCTGGCCGGTGGCTCGATTTGGCGTCGTTCTGATGGACCAAAGAACCGCCGGCAACTCATCAATCCAGCGCCTTCCACTCTTGTGCAGCCTGTCGAAAGTCTTTGTCCTCAGGCGCCGCAACACTTCAGCATTTGCCCTCTCCGCATGGCCGTTGCTCCGTGGGTGTGCCATGGAAGCAAAACAGACCATGCTGCCGAGGTCTTGGATGTATTGCATGAAGGTGTGGCTTGTGAACTGTGTGCCGTTGTCGATGATGACTCTGTTTGGCACACCAAAACAGCAAACTAGCCCCTTGAAGAACTTGACGGCTGACTGTGCTGTCACCTTCCTCACTGCCTCCAACTCCGGCCACTTTGTGAACTTGTCGATTGCAACGTACAAGTACTCAAAGTCCCCGACAGCACGGGGGCAAGGGCCCAGGATGTCGAGACCCCAGACCGAGAATGGCCAGGAGAGAAGAATTATTTGAAGGGCTTGAGCTAGTTGATGAAGCCTCTTCAAATGTAACAGACACGCTTCACACTTGGTTACTAGTGTCGTTGCATCCTGGAGTGTAGTGGGTCAGAAGAAACTCTGCCGGAACGCCTTGCTGACAAGGGCCCTCGACCCTATGTGGGAGCCACATATGCCTCCGTGTATCTCTGCCAACAGCTCCAGTCCTTCCTCCCAGGGAATGCATTTCAACTTCACATCGTTCGATCTCTTCCTATACAGGACGTCATTGATGAACTGATACATAGCAGACCAACGGGCTACTTTCTCCGCTTCTTCCTGCCCCTCGGGAAGCTCCCCTGTTTGGAGGAATCGGACGGTATGTTGTGCCCATGGAGGAGCCTGGGGCTTGACGGCAAGGACCAAAGGCATTTCTTCTATCATGGGTCGGCCGTCTGTACGGTCAGGGCTTGACGGCCTGCCGGAATCAGTCACTCCTTGGCAGACTCAGAATCCACGGCAACATCCTTGCCGGCGGCCCCCGGGGCCTTAGTGGGAAAGTACTTGCCGGGGCCTGATTTCCTCTGTTTGTTCTACTCCGTTGATGGTTCGACGGATGGTTGAGTTAACCGAAGCAAAAAAAAGTACCTGGTTCCACAGGTAGCTTGAATGCAGCATGATTTGACAGGTAACTGGCGATGTCGTTCTCCGCTCAGGGAACATGCTCCGCTTGTATACCGTCAAAGCGCTCCTCTAGCTTCCTCACCTCATCTACGTAGGCCTCCATCAACGGGCTCTGATAATCTTTGTTGACTTGTCTGACGACAAGCTGCGAATCACCTCTGAGAATGAGCTTCTTGACCCCGAGGTCTGCCGTGATCCTGAGACCGGCAAGCAACCCCTCATACTCAGCAGTGTTGTTGGTGGACATCTCCCTGGGAAAGTGCATCTGGATTACATACTTGAGGTGCTCTCCGGTGGGTGCGACGAGCAGCACACTAGCACCGGTGCCTTGCAGCGAGAAAGCCCCGTCAAAGTACATGATCGAGTTGTGACTTGCTTCCTTGTCGGGGAGAGTGGTCTCCTGGATTTCCTTGTCAGGCATTGAGGTCCATTCTGCAATGAACTCCGCCAAGACTCTGCTCTGGATTGTCGAAGTACTTTCAAACTTCAAACCAAAGCTTGAAATCTCCAAGGCCCACTCCACAATCCTTCCGGTCACGTCTGGGGTGTGCAGTATCCGTTGTAACGGGAGGCGGGTGACGACGGTGATTTCATGTGCTTGGAAGTAGTGACGCAGCTTCCTCGAGGCCATAAGGAGGCCGAATAGCAATTTCTGCACACCAGAGTACCTTGACCAAGCCCCCTGCAAGAGGGAGCTGACAAAGTAAACCGGGTGCTGCATCATCTTCTTATTCTGCACCGCCTCTTTTGATTGCATGGGCCATGTCCTGATGGCGTCAGACTCTGCCGGGGGCCTTGCCTTGTTGGCATTGGGCCCTGCCGGGGGAATCTCTAGTTTGCCATCCGTCAGTCCCGCCGTCGCCACTGCCTCTTCGTCGACCTCCCTCTGCACCACTAGCGCGGCACTGTCCACTTGATTCATCGCCGCCTGATACAGCAGCAACAGCTCCTGTGGTTTAGGCGCAACCAGTATTGGTGTAGAAGAAAGGTATTTCTTCAGATCCTGCAACGCTGCCTCGGACTCTGGGGTCCACTCCATTGGGCCCGCCTTCTTCAAGATTTTGAAAAATGGAAGGGCACGCTTAGCAGACTTGGAGATGAATCCGCTCATGGCGGCAATGCAGCCAGTGAGCCGACGCACATCCTTGATCTGCTTGGGTGCCTCAATCTACTCAATATCCTTGATCTTGTACGGGTTTGCCTCAATCCCACGCTGCAACACAAAGAACCCGAGAAGTTTGCCGGACAGAACGCCGAAGACACACTTCTCGGGGTTCAACTTGAGGTTGATCTTGCGTAGGTTGGCAAACGTCTCTTATAAGTCGTGTACAAGGGTTGCCTTGTCCTTGGTTTTGACCACTATGTCGTCCATATAAGCTTCCATATTTGTATGTAGCTGGGACTCAAAACCAATTTGGAAGCCCTTGCAAATTTCGAGCCAACACTCTTCAACCCGAAAGGCATCTGTAAAAAGCAATACATACCACATGGGGTGATGAATGTTGTCTTCTCTTCGTCTTCCCTTGTCATGAAGATCTGGTGGTAGCCCGAGTAGGCCTCGAGGAATGATAACAGATTGCACCCGGCCGTGGAGTCAATAATTTGTTCAATGCGCGGCAACAGGAAGGGGTCCTTAGGACAAGCCTTATTGATATTTGTGTAATCAATACACAACCTCCACTTCCCGTTCGCCTTGCGCACCGCCACCGGATTAGCCAGCCACGTCGGATGGAGCACTCCTCTCACCAAGCCCGCCGCTTCCAACTTCCTGATCTCCTCTGTGATGAATTCCTTCCATTCCAAAGCTTGCTTCCTAACCTTCTGCTTGACGGGTCTGGCATGGGGACAGACAGCAAGATGGTGCTCAATCACTTCCCTGGGAATGATGGGGATGTCGGATGCTTGCCATGCAAACACATTGACATTCGCCTACAAGAAAGTGACGAGCGCGCTTTCCTATTTGCTGTCGAGGGTGGAGCTTATGGTGAAAGCCCCTCCCGTGCCATCCTCCTTCACGGACACCCTCTTGGTCTCTGGTGGTTGCAGCTCTGGATTTCTTGCTCTTGCCGGTGGAGCTCTCTGGCACGTCCTCGACGGTAGCACAACACTCCGAAGAGGTGTGCTTCCCGGAGTGGGTGCGAGAGGTCTTGTCGGTCTTATTCTTCCCTCCTGGGGCTTCAACGGCAGGAGCAAGTGCCTTGGCAGCAGCTGCTGCAACTGCTTCTCGGTAGAGTTGGTCAGCGTAGATCGGCGCGTCCTTCTTGTCGGAGAGGACGGTGATGATGGTCATCGGCCCAAGCATCTTCAGTGTGTTGTAGGCGTAGTGCGACGCCGCCATGAACATGGTTAGTGCCGGGCGGCCGAGGATCCCACTGTAAGGCAAGGGGATCTCGACTACATCAAAGACAATCCTCTCCGTCCTATAGTTCAACTCGCAACCAAAAGTCACAGGCAACGTGACATTCCCCTTCGGCTGGCTCCTTCCCGGGTTGACCCCTTGAAACGTGCTCGTTTCCTCGAGGTCTCCATCAGGAATTTGCAGCCTTTTGATCACAATGGGTGAGATCAAGTTCAGACCGGCCCCGCCGTCAACCAGCATCTTGTTCACCTTGAGGTTGCGTATCGTTGGTGAGACCAACAACGGCAAACACCCGACCGCAGTTGTGCGGTCAGGGTGGTCCTCGGCGTCAAAGATGAGGGGTGTGCTGGACAACTTCAGTGGCTTCTGAGCGTCGAACGAAGGCTCTGCTACTGTGATCTCACGCGCCCACTGTTCGAGTTGGCAGTGACAAGTATGCAGTGAGGCGCCACCATCGACGCACATGGCCTCCGTAGCCTTCTGGAACTCATGCTCGCTGGACTCGTCATCCTTGTCATGATCATCGTCTTCCCGCTTCTTGTCGCGGCCCCGAGCGGGCCTCTCTTGCTGGTTATCCTTGCTGTGGCGACCTCCTTGGCCGCCATGCTTCTTGCCGGATCCTTCAGCGCCATCTTGTCCCGCCTCTCATACTCGGCTTTTTGCTTTTCAGCAAGCAACTCGACTTGTCGGCAGTTCTGGAGGTCGTGGCCCTTGGTGCGGTGGATCTTGCAATACTGCTTGTCAAAGCCTCCTGGCTTGTCGGCGGCTGCCAAGGCCCGGCAGGCGGCGCGCCCGGCAATCTCCTTGCCGGGGTCATCTGCCTTGGCCTTCTTGGTAGCGCCGGTGTCATCAGTTCCCTCGACGGCAAGCATGACCTTGCCATTGCATTTCCTGATGCAACGCCGACCCTTCTTCGTCGAGGCGGCGGTGTCTTCATCAGTAGAGTCGGTTTCCACGCCGGCATCCTCGCCGGGGTACTTCCTTCCCTCTTCATCCCGGGCGCACCTATCGGCCAGAACATAAAGTTCGGCCACATCCCTAACCTTGTTCATCGCCAGCTCTTCACGCATCTTGTGATTGTGCATGTTCTGATGGAATGCGCTAATCACGACGGCGGGATGAACATCGGGGATGTTGTATTGCACCCGGCTGAACATCTGTATGTACTTGCGCAGGGTTTCCCCTTCCTTCTGGGGAATGATATGCAAATCAATGGCCTGGCCATGTGCTTGGTGGCCTCCAGTGAAGGCATCAACGAACTCATGGCACAGATCCGACCAAGAAGAAATGGAATCCGCCGGCAAGTGCATCAACCAAGACATGAGGTTGGGCTTCAGTGCCAACGGGAAGTAATTGGCAAGCACCTTGTCATCATGAGCTCTAGCAGCTTGCATCGCAATGGTGTAGATGCTGAGGAACTCTGACGGATGGGTCTTGCCATTGTACTTCTCGCCGACGTCGGGCTTGAACGTGCGGTGGGACGGCCACTGGAACTGCCGCAGCTCACAGGTAAAGGCTGGGCAACCCACCTCGTAAGGTAGGCCCCCGGAACCCCCCGGTGCTGGGTGGTCCATAGAAGGGCCCACCCGCTTATCCGACTGGTGGCGTGTATCGCGCCGGCGCTCGATGGTGCTTCGAGCGTCTTCGTGGGCTCGCTCCTGAAGAACTTGGCGTTGGTCGCGGTTGGTCCAAGGGTCGGACAACGCTATGGAAATGTTATCACAAGCGTCATCACGACGGGCCAACACCCGCGGTGGCTAGCGTGGAGGAGGGGAGTGCACCGTGGCCACGGTGCCTCCGGCCCCTCCACAGCTGGCGTGCGGTGGTTCGATGGAGCGCTGGCCTGAGGGCCCCGCCGGTTGTGGCTCGTCTTTGTTGGCGACGGCGACGAGGCTCCGGATGGTGGCTCTTCACTCGTCCAGCTTCTCCGCAGCAGGAGGGAGGTCGAGGAGCAGCTGCGCGCGCGCCAAAGCTTCTGCTGGCGTGGGTGGTGGCGAAAGGTGCGTGGACCGTGGCGCGCTTCGACTTCTAACCACGTTAGAAGGAGATCTATCACGGCCCAGCGGCTGCGTGCCATTTTCGCCAGCACTTCGGCGGGCATGCTGGCCTCCTTTGTCTCGTAGATGATGCATAGGGATCTTCCCACAGCGGTGTCCAGGGTCACCGGTGTGGTGATGCTGCTCATCGCGCACACCCTGGGAAGAGCGCCCTATGGGCACCGGGGTGGGCGTCTTGGAGGTCGCCGCGCCGCCCATGGGTGGCACGGCGACGCCCCCGGAGGGCCCTGCGCCGCCTGCGGGGGCCCCAGCTCTGTCTCTGGATTTTGCAGCGTGCGGCCCGTCGTCTTGCGCACGAACGACACCGTTCGCCAGGCTCTGACTTCCAGAGCGATGTTGGTGCTCGCGGGTCGTGCCTCGGGTCATGTCCGCGACCGGCCCGCTACTCGCCTGCACCAGTACGGGCTATCCGGCTCCCCATGAACCGACCGCCGTGGCCGCCTTCTTCATGGGAGCCATGGCGGTGAAGAACTGCTAGGCTAAATGCTAGACCAGATTCTCACAACTGCGACCCTACCTAGCGCGCCAAATATGTCGGTCGGATCGACACCTATGGGGTCACTTGGATCCCTTCTACGGTCGGTGGGTGCAAGGTTGTGCAAAGAGCAGGTCTGACATGAAGCACATTGATCGTTTAGACAGGTTCAGGCCGCAAAGATGTGTAATACCTTGGTCCTGCTTTGGTGGATGTATTGAGTGTTCTTGTGTTATTGAGCTAGCTACGGGGTGCAACTTGCCCAAAAGAGCCGAATCCCTCTCCTGGTCGCCTCGGGCCTCCTTTTATAGGAAAAAAGGGGTTGCCACAGTAGCACACAGGAGATGGAAAGGTCTACAGATGATAAGCTTATCCTCTGGGACTGTCGGACAAACGCATTTAATGCGCTGCCAACGTGTCCCCCTTGCTTTATTGGGGACGACAAGGAAGCACATCCTAGCTGTCGCCGCCTCGCATGGCCTCGACACGCGTCCGAGCTAACGAAGCGTCGTGGCGCCACGTTGGCTGGCTGCTGGGCTGGCGCGGTGGTGGAGCCTTCACGACGGGTTGCATGCCACCACGCAGGTGTTTGCTGAGTCGGTGTAGAGGCCTCCCATCGCCACGCAGGTGCCTGCCCAGCTGGTTGAGCTAACAGCTGCTTGGAGACGGCGGTGGAATCTTGACTGGCGTGGGCCTGGCAGTGGCCCCGCTGATGCCTTCGGCAAGGGTCTTGCCGGGGGCCCGGCAAGGGTCTTGCCGTGGCGTTGCAGTCGTCCCCGGCAAGGCGCTTGCCGGGGGTCTTGTGGATTTCCTCAGCTAGGATCCCGCCGAGGGTCGCCGTCTTCTGGTCCTCTTCTGATCTCACATGTTTATGATCTTGACAAAGATCTGCATGCCACCTCAGAGGCGCCTCCCGAGCCTTGGTTTCAATGTAGTTGGTGGTGTTGGGACCCAAGGGCTCAAGGGTGGCTTGCTCTGCTGCCATCGGGCAGGTTGCCCCGGCAAGGCTCTTCCGGGGCTGCGGAGGCTGCCTTGGCAAGGATCTTGCCGAGGGAGCCTACCACGCCCTCTTGCTCTCCTGTGTTTCTGGTCTTGGCGTTGCCTTGGTTGTCTTGTACTTTGGCTTCTCTCCGGCTTCCCTCCTCTACCCTGCTAAGTGTGGTCGCGTGCTACCTCTTGAGCTTGCGTTGGTTTCCCCCAAAGAGGAGAGGATGATGCAGCAGAGTAGCGTAAGTATTTCCCTCAGTTTTTGAGAACCAAGGTATCAATCCAGTAGGAGGCCACGCTCAAGTCCCTCGTACCTGCACAAATCGATAGCAACTCGCAACCAACGCGATTAGGGGTTGTAAATCCCTTCACGGTCACTTACGAGAGTGAGATCTGATAGAGATAATATTTTTGGTATTTTTGGTATAAAGATGCAAAGTGAAAAGTAAAAGGCAAAGTAAAAAAGCAAAACAAGATTAAAGTGATGGAGATTGATATGATGAGAATAGACCCGGGGGCCATAGGTTTCACTAGTGGCTTCTCTCAAGAGCATAAGTTTTCTACGGTGGGTGAACAAATTACTGTTGAGCAATTGACATAATTGAGCATAGTTATGAGAATATATAGGCATGATCATGTATATAGGCATCACGTCCGTCACAAGTAGATCTAAACGATTTTGCATCTACTACTATTACTCCACTCATCGACCGCTATCCAGCATGCATCTAGAGTATTAAGTTAAAACCAGAGTAACGCTTTAAGCAAGATGACATGATGTAGAGAGATAAATTCATGCAATATGAAATAAACCCCATCTTGTTATCCTCGATGACAACGATACAATACGTGCCTTGTTGCCCCTTCTGTCACTGGGAAAGGACACCGCAAGATCGAACACAAAGCTAAGCACTTCTCCCATGGCAAGAACTACCAATCTAGTCGGCCAAACCAAACGGATAATTCGAAGAGACTTGCAAAGATAACCAATCATACATAAAAGAATTCAGAGAAGATTCAAATATTGTTCATAGATAGACTTGATCATAAACCCACAATTCATCGGTCTCAACAAACACACCGCAAAAAGAGGAAGATTACATCGAATAGATCTCCACAAGAGAGGGGGAGAAATTTGTATTGAGATCCAAAAAGAGAGAAGAAGTCATCTAGCTAATAACTATGGACCCAAAAGTCTGAGGTAAACTACTCACACTTCATCGGAGAGGCTATGATGATGTAGAAGCCCTCCATGATGACGGCCCTCTCCGGCGGAGCTCCGGAACAGGCCCCAAGATGGGATCTCGTGGATACAGAAAGTTGTGGTGGTGGAATTAGGTTTTTGGCTCCTGTTCTGATTGTTTGGGGGTACGTAGGTATATATAGGAGGAAGGAGTACGTCGGTGGAGCTTCGAGGGGCCCACGAGGCAGGGGCCGCGCCCTATAGGGGGGGCGGCCCCCACCCTCGTGACCGCCTCTTTGATGCCTTGGCGTAGGGTCCAAGTCCTGTGGATCACGTTCGGTGAGAAAATCACGTTCCCGAAGATTTTATTCCGTTTGGACTCTTTTTGATATTCCGTTTCTTCGAAACACTGAAATAGGCAAAAAAAACAACAATTCTGGGATGGGCCTCCGGTTAATAGGTTAGTCCCAAAAATAATATAAAAGTGGAAAGTAAATCCCAATATAGTCCAAAACAGTAGATAATATAGCATGGACCAATCAAAATTTATAGATACGTTGGAGACGTATCAGGCATCCCCAAGCTTAATTCCTGCTCATCCTCGAGTAGGTAAATGATAAAAAGAGAATTTTTTATGTGGAGTGCTACTTGGCATAATTTCAATGCAAAATTTCTTAATTGTGGTATGAATATTCAAATTCGGAAGATTCAAGACAAAAGTTCATATTGACATAAAGAATAATAACACTTCAAGCAAACCAACAAAGCAATTATGTTTTCCCAAAGTAACATGGCCGAAGAAAGTTCATCCCTACAAAATCATATAGTTTAGTCATGCTCCATTTTCGTCACACAGGAATGCTCTCATCATGCACAACCGCGATGACAAGCCAAGCAATTGTTTCATACCTTAATAATTTCAAACTCATAAACTCTCACGCAATACATGAGCCATGGATATAGCACTATGGGTGGAATAGAATATAATGATGGGGTTATGTGGAGAAGACAAAAAGGAGAAAGTCTCACATCAACGAGGCTAATCAATGGGCTAGGGAGATGCCCATCGATTGATGTTAATGCAAGGAGTAGGGATTGCCCTGTAACGGATGCACTAGAGCTATAAATGTATGAAAGCTCAACAAAAGAAACTAAGTGGGTGTGCATCCAACTTGCTTGATCACGAAGACCTAGGGCACTTGAGGAGGCCCATTGTTGGAATATACAAGCCAAGTTCTATAATGAAAAATTCTCACTAGTATATCAAAGTGATATCTCAAGAGACTCTCTATAGAAGAACATGGTGCTACTTTGAAGCACAATATATGAGACTCGCTATATCATGGTGCTACTTTGAAGCACAACTGTAGAAAAAAGGATAGTAGCATTGCCCCTTTTATTTTTTTATTTTTTTTGGCCTTCTTTTTTTTCTTTGGCCTTTCTCTTTTTTTTGGCGACAGTACTCTATTGAATGATGATCATCACACTTCTATTTATTTACAACTCAATGATTACAACTCGATACTAGAACAAAGTATGGCTCTATATGAATGCCTCCGGCGGTGTACCGGGATATGCAATGAATCAAGAGTGACAAGTATGAAATAATTACGAACGGTGGCTTTGCCACAAATACTATGCCAACTACATGATCATGCTAAGCAATATGACAATGATGAATGTGTCATGATAAACTGGATGGTGAAAAGTTGCATGGCAATATATCTCGGGATGGCTATGGAAATGCCATAATAGGTAGGTATGGTGGCTGTTTTGAGGAAGATATAAGGAGGCTTATGTGTGAAAGAGCGTATCATATCACGGGGTTTGGATGCACCGGCGAAGTTTGCACCAACTCTCGATGTGAGAAAGGGCAATGCACGGTACCGTAGAGGCTAGCAATGATGGAAAGGTGAGAGTGCGTATAATCCATGGACTCAACATTAGTCATAAAGAACTCATATACTTATTAAAAAAATCTACAAGCCATCAAAAACCAAAGTATTACGCGCATGCTCTTAGGGGGATAGATTGGTAGGAAAAGACCATCGCTCGTCCCCGACCGCCACTCATAAGGAAGACAATCAAATAACACCTCATGTTTCAAATTTGTTGCATAATGTTAACCATACGTGCATGCTATGGGACTTGCAAACTTTAACTCAAGCACTTCTCAAATTCACAATTACTCTACTAGCATGACTTTGATATTACTACCTCCATATCTCAAAACAATTATCAATCATCCAACTTTTCTTAGTATTGAACACACTCAAAAGAAAGTTTCACAAATCTTGAAACCAAGCAAGTTATTATTAAGCAAATTACCATGCTATTACAACTCTCAAAATAATTTAAGTGAAGCATGAGAGATCAATAGTTTCTTTAAAACAAACCACCACCATGCTCTAAAAGATCTAAGTGAAGCACATAGAGCAAAATTACATAGCTCAAAAGATATAAGTGAAGCACATAGAGTATTCTATCAAATTCCAATTTATGTATGGCTCTCTCAAAAGGTGTGTACAACAAGGATGATTGTGGCACACTAACAAACAAAGACACAAATAATACAAGACGCTCCAAGCGAAACACATATCATGTTAATGAATAAAAATATAGCTCCAAGTAAATTACCGATGGAAGTGGACGAAAGAGGGGATGCCTTCTGGGGCATCCCCAAGCTTTGACTTTTTGGTGTCCTTGGATTATCTTGGGGGTGCCATGGGCATCCCCAAGCTTAGGCTCTTGCCACTTCTTGTTCCATAATCCATCAAAAGAATTCATCCAAAACTTGAAAACTTCACAACACAAAACTCAATAGAAATCTCGTGAGCCCCGTTAGAGAAAGAAAACAAAAGACTACTTCAAGGTACTGTAATGAACTCATTATTTATTTATATTGGTGTTAAACCTAATGTATTCCAACTTATCTATGGATTATAAACTATTTTACTAACCATAGATTCATCAAAATAAGCAAACAACACACGAAAAACAGAATCTGTCAAAAACAGAGTAGTCTGTAGTAATATGTAACTAACGCAAACTTGTTGAACTCCAAAAAATCTATCAAGATTAGACGACCGAGAAAATTTGTTTATTGATCAGCGGAAACTAGAATCAGTATTTTATCACGTTCTGATGATTTTTAACAATTCGGGCACTGAATGCAATGTTTCTGGAAATTACAGCAAGATCAAATAACTATCATCCAAGAAGATCCAATAGGTCTAGCTTGGCACAAACACGAATTAAAACACAAAACCACATCCAAACAGAAGGTAGATGGCTTATTTATTCCCTAACAGAAGAAAAACACAAAAAACTACAAATAAAATTGGGTTGCCTCCCAACAAGCCCTATCGTTTAACGCCCCTAGCTAGGCATAAAAGCGAGGATAGATCTAAGTATAGCCATCTTTGGCAGTAGGAGAGAAAAGAGCATATTTCCTTTCTATGGCAATTATCCTCCTATTTTGGGAAAGCACATGGCCATTAATGGATGAAGTAAGATTAAGCACATTACGGAAATTTGCATCTATACTAGATTTCATCTCTTTGATAATTTCGTTTTGATAAAAGCATAAGAGGGTGGTAGATTCAACTTTATCATTCATGGGGTGCCCAAATATAGTTTTCATTCTTTCATAGGTATCTATAGCATCCCCTTCAAGAAAACCCTCTTCAAAAATAGAATCTAGAACTTGTTTGAAAGAAGCAGGTAATCCAACATAGAAGCCTTTTAGGTAAACCTCAATTTGATATTGTGGTATGTAGCTAGCCCTAATCCTCAATAACCTATCCCAAGCATCTTTTAAAGAACCATCAATTAAATAACAAAAAATTCCAGACTCATCTTCATCAAGATCATTAAAACTCTCACTGATAACCCCGGTGGGTCTTTCAATAGCACCATTATTTTTGAGCTTAGAGAGGATAGAGGGGTCATCCAAGGTAAGACCTTGGAAAGGACCCTTTATTCTTTTTGATTCGGCCATAGCAACGGGAAGGCAAACAGAAAAGGAGAAAGAGAAAGAGGGAGCGAATAAAACGGCAAGGGTGAAGTGGGGGAGAGGAAAACGAGAGGCAAATGGCAACTAATGTAATGCGAGAGATAGGGATTGTGATGGGTACTTGGTATGTTGACTTTTTGCGTAGACTCCCCGGCAACGGCGCCAGAAATTCTTCTTGCTACCTCTTGAGCTTGCGTTGGTTTTCCCCGAAGAGGAGAGGATGATGCAGTAGAGTAGCGTAAGTATTTCCCTTAGTTTTTCAGAACCAAGGTATCAATCCAGTAGGAGGCCACGCTCAAGTCCCTCGTACCTGCACAAATCGATAGCAACTCGCAACCAACGCTATTAGGGGATGTAAATCCCTTCATGGTCACTTACGAGAGTGAGATCTGATAGACATAATATTTTTGGTATTTTTGGTATAAAGATGCAAAGTGAAAAGTAAAAGGCAAAGTAAAAAAGCAAAACAAGATTAAAGTGATGGAGATTGATATGATGAGAATAGACCCGGGGGCCATAGGTTTCACTAGTGGCTTCTCTCAAGAGCATAAGTTTTCTACGGTGGGTGAACAAATTACTGTTGAGCAATTGACAGAATTGAGCATAGTTATGAGAATATCTAGGCATGATCATGTATATAGGCATCACGTCCGTGACAAGTAGATCGAAACGATTCTGCATCTACTACTATTACTCCACTCATCGACTACTATCCAGCATGCATCTAGAGTATTAAGTTAAAAATAGAGTAACGCTTTAAGCAAGATGACATGATGTAGAGAGATAAATTCATGCAATATCAAATAAACCCCATCTTGTTATCCTCGATGGCAACGATACAATACGTGCCTTGCTACCCCTTCTGTCACTGGGAAAGGACACCGCAAGATCGAACCCAAAGCTAAGCACTTCTCCCATGGCAAGAACTACCAATCTAGTCGGCCAAACCAAACGGATAATTCGAAGAGACTTGCAAAGATAACCAATCATACATAAAAGAATTCAGAGAAGATCCAAATATTGTTCATAGATAGACTTGATCATAAACCCACAATTCATCGGTCTCAAGAAACACACCGCAAAAAGAAGAGGATTACATCGAATAGATCTCCACAAGAGAGGGGGAGAACTTTGTATTGAGATACAAAAAGAGAGAAGAAGCCATCTAGCTAATAACTATGGACCCGAAGGTCTGAGGTAAACTACTCACACTTCATCGGAGAGGCTATGATGATGTAGAAGCCCTCCGTGATGATGGCCCTCTCCGGCGGAGCTCCGGAATAGGCCCCAAGATGGGATCTCGTGGATACGGAAAGTTGCGGCGATGAAATTAGGTTTTTGGCTCCTGTGTTGATTGTTTGGGGGTACGTAGGTATATATAGGAGGAAGGAGTACGTCGGTGGAGCTTCAAGGGGCCCACGAGGCAGGGGGCACGCCCTATAGGGGGGGCGCGCCCCCCACCCTTGTGACCTCCTCTTCGATGCCTTGGCGTAGGGTCCAAGTCCTATGGATCACGTTCGGTGAGAAAATCACGTTCCAGAAGATGTTATTCCGTTTGGACTCCGTTTGATATTCCGTTTCTTCGAAACACTGAAATAGGCAAAAAAAATAGCAATTCTGGGCTGGGCCTCTGGTTATTAGGTTAGTCCCAAAAATAATATAAAAGTGGAAAATAAAGCCCAATATAGTCCAAAACAGTAGATAATATAGCATGGAGCAATAAAAAATTATAGATACGTTGGAGACGTGTCATCGCGACGCGTGGCTCTAACTGCCCATGCAAAAGTAAAGGGGTCAAAAGGAGAGCCCCTACTTTTGTACGCCGACAACTAGGTATTGAGGTACCGACGATCGAATCTCGGGCAAGTAACATACCGATGTCAAAGGGAATAACATATGTTATTATGCGGTTTGACCGCGTAGAATATGTAGGAACCAATATGAGCATCGAGGTTCCGCTATTTGTTATTGACCGGAGATGAGTCTCGGTCATGTCTACATAGTTCTCGAACCCGTAGGGTCCGCACGCTTAACGTTCGGTGACAATTGGTATTATGAGTTTATGTGTTTTGATGTACCGAAGGTTGTTCGGAGTCCCGAATGTGATCACGGGCATGACGAGGAGTCTCCAAATGGTCGAGACATAAAGATCGATATATTGGATGACTATGTTTGGACATTAGAATGGTTCCGGGTGAGTTCGGGCATTTACCGGAGTACATATGGGCTCTAATGGGCTTTAGTGGAGAGAGAGAGAGGGGGGGGCGGCCAGGGAAGGCCGCGCGCCCCCTCCCCCTTGGGTCCGAATTGGACTGGAAAGGGGGGCTGCGCCCCCTTTCCTTCTCCCTCTCTCCTTCTTCCGTCCCTCCTACTCCAACTAGGGAAAGGGGGGAATCCTACTCCCAGTGGGAGTAGGACTCCTCCAGGGCGCGCCATAGAGGGTCGGCCCTCCCCCCTCCTCCACTCCTTTATATACGGGGGAGGGGGGCACCCCATAGACACACAAGTTGATTTCTTAGCCGTGTGCGGTGCCCCCCTCCACGGATTTCCACCTTGGTCATATCGTTGAAGTGCTTAGGCGAAGCCCTACGTCGGTAACTTCATCATCACCGTCATCACGCCGTCGTGCTGACAAAGCTCTCCCTCGACACTCAGCTGGATCGAGAGTTCGTGGGATGTCACCGAGCCGAACGTGTGCAGACCGCGGAGGTTCCGTACTTTTGGTACTAGGATCGGTAGGATCGTGAAGACATACGACTACATCAACCGCGTTGTCATAACGCTTCCGCTTACGGTCTACGAGGGTACGTGGACTACACTCTCCCCTCTTGTTGCTATGCATTACCATAATAGATCTTACGTGTGCGTAGGAAAATGTTTGAAATTGCATGCTACGTTCCATACAATAAATTGTCAAAAATTCCAGAAACCCTCGGGGTTAACCTAGATCAGAAGTCCCGCCGCCGCAAGGCTCTGTAGCCACCGAATACCAATCTAGACCCGGTCAGACACCCTGCCGCAGGGGGGAATCGTCCCCGATGTCCATCTTCATCATCGCGGCGGCCACCACAATGAGGAGGGAGTAGTTCACCCTCGGGGCTGAGGGTTCGTACTAGTAGCTATGTGTTGAATCTCTCTCTCTCTCTCTCGTGTTCTTGAGATGTCACGATCTTGATGTATCGCGAGCTTTATTAATAAAGTTAGATGATATGGTGCCCCCTCGGGGCACCCCCAGGTGCTTCTCTGGCACATCCTAAGTGTTCTGGTCCAAAAAAATCTCCAAAAAGTTTTGCGGTGTTTGGACTCCTTTTGATATTGATTTCCTACGATGTAAAAAACAAGCAAAAACAGCAACTGGCACTGGGTACTGGCTCAATAGGTTATTCCCAAAAATGATATAAAGTTGCTATAAAATGATTGTAAAACATCCAGGAATGATAATATAACAACATGAATACTTCATAAATTATAGATACATTGGAGACGTATCAGCATCCCCATGCTTAATTCCTACTCGTCCTTGAGTAGGTAAAGGATAAAAGAAATAATTTATGAAGTGTGAGTTCTAGCAAAGTGCACAAGTTTGATCAATGGTAATTTCAATCACTTTTCCTAGCATCGTAACACCAATTCTTTCTTATAAAACTTCTCATGTTATAGTGGCAACCAATTCATATGTTAAGGTGCAAACAATGAATTCTCTTAAAACTCAACAACCTATGTTCTCAGTCGCCAAGCAATTGTAATTCAACTTATTCAACAGAGTTTAAGTAAGAACTCCACATACTCAACCCTCATATAGTCTTATATGATTGCTAACACTCACCGCATACACATGAGCAAAACATTTCAACTAGACACATAGAAAGATAGGGGCTTATAGTTTTGCCTCCCAACGTATTCACCTCAAGGGTGATGTCAACAATAATAACTCATGCTACCCATATCCAACTAGATATATGTGCCTAGAACTTTCCTCACCACATGATGCTTGCCAAAAGAGAAAATTAAAAAGGGAATAGAGAGAAAAACTTTGACTCTTTGCATAAAAGTAAATACTGAAAAGTAAAAGATAGGCCCTTCTTAGAGGGAAGCAGAGGTTGCCATGGGCTTATTTGTTTGTATGCTCAACCCCTTAGTGCAACCGAATGTCACGTTATATTGCCCCTTATGATAGCAACCTTTATTATGAAGTCTGTCGCTTTTATTCGTTGCCATCACAAGTTCGTACAACGCTCAATTTTCTCTTACACTAAATGGTCTAACACTTTTAGAAGCAATTTTTATTTCCTTGTTGCACCGATGAAAACTTACTTGGAGGATCTTGCTCAATCCTTAGGTAGGTATGGTGGACTCTTGAATATAAGATTTGGGTTTAAGGGTTTTTGGATGCACAAGTAGTATCTCTACTTGGTGCGGAATTTTTGGCTAGCAAATATGGGGGCAAGCACCACATGTTGAAGGATCTATGACAATATAACTTCTATGTCAGTATGAACAAACATAAACCATTACATTGTCTTCCTTGTCCAACATCAACAATTTTGGCATACAATATTTAGATGGGGGCTCACAATCACAAAAGATTTCCAAGATAGTGTATTTGCATGTGAAGGTTCTCTTCCTTATACTAATTATTCGTGAATTGCTTGTATGACCAATATTGTGATTGACAAGCCTCAAAAGATTTCACTTTCTAAACCCAGTGTGAAGCTACCACTAGGCATGATATGATCTCAACTTCATGACATTCAATTTATTCAACAATTTACTCATAGGATATAAGTGAAGCACAAGAGTAAATGACAGGCTACTCCAAAAAGATATAAATGAAGATCATGAGCATAATATTTCTTTCTCTCAAATTAATCTAAGTGAAGCAAGAGAGAATTTATTCAAAAATACTAAAGCACACCATGCTCAAAAAGATATAAGTGAAGCACTAGAGCAATTCAATAGAAAAGAGCTCCATTGACGGGATGTGAGCGTCGCTTACTTAGCCTCCCTGGCAACTATTTGAGGGATCTATTTTATTTAAAAACTTTCTGATCTAAGTACTTTATTAAAAAAAACAAAATAAAATAAAGTGACATTCCAAGGATAGCACACATCATGTGAAGAAGCAAAAACATAGGATCAACCGATACTTACCGATAATTGTTGGTGAAGAAAGGTGGGATGCCTACCGGGGCATCCCTGAGCTTAGATGCTTGAGAATTCTTGAAATATTATCTTGGGATGCCTTGGGCATCCCCAAGCTTGATCTTTTGTGTCTCCTTAATTCCTTTTATTTCACGGTTTCCCTAAATCTTAAAAGCTTCATCCACACAAAACTCAACAAGAACTCATGAGATAAGTTAGTATAAACCAATGCAATAACCTTATCATTCTCTACTGTAGAAAATCACTAAAATTATTATTCAACATTCCATACTAAATTCCTCTGCATATTTAATACTCCTATCCTCAAATAGAATCATTAAACAAGCAAACATATGCAAACAATGCAAACATAACAGCAATCTGCCAAAATAGTACGGTCTGTAAAGAATGCAAGAGTATCAATACATCCCTAACTCCAATTTTTTGAAAATTTTACCACACTGTAGATAATTTATCAAATCTTACTATTCAAAAGTTTCAACATTTTATCGCATTCTTACTTTTCTAGGGAATTTTTGCTACAACGGTAAACTTTCTGTTTTCAAACAGCAACATGTAGACTTGTAAAATAAGCATAGTAAAGGCTATCAGTGCCACTTTTATAGAAATAAAAGATGCAAAACATTATTATAAATGACAGCAAGTAAGTCCTAACAAAATAAATTGACGCTCCAAGCAAAACACATATCATGTGACGAATGAAAACAGCTCCAAGTGAGGTTACCGATAATGTTGGAGACGAAAGAGGGGATGCCTTCCGGGGCATCCCCAAGCTTAGTTGCTTGGATCTTCCTTGAATATCACTTTGGGGTGAATTGGGAATCCCCAAGCTTAGGGTCTTATCACTCCTTATTCTCCTCATATCGACATCTCACCCAAAACTTGAAAACTTCAATCACACAAAACTTAACAAAACTTCGTGAGAGAGGTTAGTATGATAAAGAGCAAACCATTTCACTTTGGTACTGTCAAAGACAAGATTCATAATGGTTTCCACACAATGCCTACTGTAGCATATCATCTCCACAATTTATATTGATCACTATAAGCAATAGAAACTAGAAAACAAGCAAACTATGCATTGAAAACAGAATCTGTCAAAAACAGAACAGTCTATAATGATCTGGATAACTACCATACTTCTGCTACTACAAAAATTATGGAAAAACTAGGACAACGTGCGCAATTTGTGTAATAAACTTCTTCAAAAAGAATCAACCCAAAAGCACTCTTCTGTTAAAATTAGAATTATTTTCGTGAGCGCAAAAGTTTCTATTTTTTGACAGAATCAAGTCAACTATCATCCACACTATCCCAAAGGCTTTACTTGGTACTTTATTGAAACAAAAGCTATAAAACATGATCAATACGGTAGCAT
Organism: Aegilops umbellulata; assembly: GCA_032464435.1. Classification (NCBI taxonomy): domain Eukaryota; kingdom Viridiplantae; phylum Streptophyta; class Magnoliopsida; order Poales; family Poaceae; genus Aegilops; species Aegilops umbellulata. The sequence continues at coordinate 106,230,283 of CP136055.1, forward strand.
AATCATGTGAACACTAAAAAACAGTAGGTAAAAGTGTTGGGTTGTCTCCCAACAAGCGCTTTTCTTTAATGCATTTTAGCTAGGCATGATGATTTCAATGATGCTCACATAAAAGATAAGAATTGAAACACAAAGAGAGCATCATGAAGCATATGACTAGCACATTTTAGTCTAACCCACTTCCTATGCATAGGTATTTATTGAGCAAACAACTTATGGGAACAAGAATCAATTAGCATATGCATAACTTCAAAACTTTCAACATAAAGAGTGGAAAACTTGATATTATTGCAATTCCTACAAGCATATGTTCCTCCCTCATAATAATTTTCAGTAGCATCAAGAATGAAAACAATATAGCTATCACATAAATCATTCTTTTCATGATGCATAAGCATTGAAATTTTGTTACTCTCCACATAAGCAAATTTCTTCTCATCAATAGTAGTGGGAGCAAACTCAACAAAATAACTATCATGAGAGTGAAAATTAAAATCATGATGACAAGTTTCATGGTTATCACTATTCTTTATAGCATACATGTTATCACCATAATCATCATATATAGGAACTTCGTTATCACAATCAATTGCAACCTCCTCCAAAATAGTGGATTCATCATTAGATAAAGTCACGACCTCTCCAAATCCACTTTCATCAATATAATCATCATAAATAGGAGGCATGCAATCATCGTAATAAATTTTCTCATCAAAACTTGGGGGACTAAAAATATCATATTCATCAAATATAGCGTCCCCAAGCTTATGGCTATGCATACGATTAGCATCATGGATATTCAAAGAATTCATACTAACAACATTGCAATCATGCTCATCATTCAAATAGTTTGTGCCAAACTTCTTTTGACTTCTTCTTCTAACAATTGAGCACAATTTTTTGAGCCATCATTTTCAGGAAAGATATTATAAAGATGATTAATAATATGATGCAACATCAATTCCATTTTTTGTAGTTTTCTTTTATAAACCAAACTAGTGATAAAACAAGAAACTAAAAGATTCAATTGCAAGATCTAAAGATATACCTTCCAGCACTCGCCTCCCCGGCAACGGCGCCAAAAAAGAGTTTCGTTGACGGGGTGTGAGTGCCGCTTACCTAACCTCCCCGGCAACGGCGCCAGAAAAGAGCTTGATGTCTACTACGCAACTTTATTCTTGTAGACTTGTGTTGGGCCTCCAAGCTCAGAGTTTTGTAGGACAGTAGCAATTGTCCCTCAAGTGGACGACCTAAGGTTTATCAATCCGTGGGAGCTGTAGGATGAAGATGGTCTCTCTCAAACAACCCTGCAACCAAATACGAGAAATCTTGTGTGTCCCCAACACACCCAATACAATGGCAAATTGTATAGGTGCACTAGTTCGGCGAAGAGATGGTGATAAAAGTGTAATATGGATGGTAGAAATATATTTTTATACTCTAAATAAATAAAAACAGCAAGGTAGCAAATAGTAAACGAGCACAAAAATGGTATTGCAATGCTTGAAAATGAGGCCTAGGGTCCGTACTTTCTCTAGTGCAATCTCTCAACAGTGCTAATATAATTGGATCATATAACCACCCCTCAGAGTGCGATGAAGAATTACTCCAAAGTTCCTATCTAGCTGAGAACATAAGAATAAATTGTTTTTAGGGTACGAAACCACCTCAAAGCTATTCTTTCTATTCGATCTATTCAAGAGTCTGTACTAAAATAACACAAAGCTATTCTTTCCGTTCGATATATCCTCGAGTTCGTACTAAAATAACAGCAAAGCAATTTCATATTCATAATACTCAATCCAACACAAAGAACTTCAAAGAGTGCCCCAAGATTTCTACCGGAGAAACAAAGACAAGAACGTGCATCAACCCCTATGCATAGATTACCCCAATGTCATATTGGGAATCCGCGAGTTGAGTGCCAAAACATATATCAAGTGAATCAATATGATACCCCATTGTCACCACGAGTATTAAATTGCAGGACATATATCAAGTGCTCTCAAATCCATAAAAGGTTTCAATCCGATAACAACGAAATCTCAAAGGGAAAAACTCAGCTCATCACAACAAGATAGAGAGGAGAAAGCACCATATAATCCGACTATATTAGCAAAGCCCGCGATACATCAAGATCATGACATCTCAAGAACATGAGAGAGAGATTAAACACATAGCTACTGGTACAAACCCTCAGCCCCGAGGCTGGTCTACTCCCTCCTCAGCGTGGTGGCCGCCGAGATGATGAAGATGGCCACCGGAAATGATTTCCCCCTCCGGTAGGGTGCCGGAATCGGTCTAGATTGGTTTTCGGTGGCTACAGAGACTTGTGGCCGCGGAACCCTCGGGGTTAACCTAGATCAGAAGTTCCGCGGCCACCGAGGTGGGCACAACCCACTTGGGCGCGCCCTGGTGGGTTGTGCCCCCCTCAGGGCACCCCCAGGTCCTTCTCTGGCCCATCCTGAGTGCTAAGGTCCATAAAAAATCTCCAAACAGTTTCGCGGTGTTTGGACTCCTTTTGATATTGATTTTCTGCGATGTAAAAAACAAGCAAAAAACAACAATTGGCACTAGGCACTAGGTCAATAGGTTAGTCCCAAAAAATTATATAAAGTTGATATAAAATGATTGTAAAACATCCAAGAATTATAATAGCATGAATACTTCATAAATTATAGATACGTTGGAGACGTATCATTCCCCCACAAGTCGGGATGAGACTCCAGACGAAAAATAAAAAATAAAAGAGGCCAAAAGAATGAGAGAAGGCCCAACAAAAAAATGAGAGAAAACGAGAGAAGGGACAATGTTACTATCCTTTGCCACACTTGTGCTTCAAAGTAGCACCATGATCTTCATGATAGAGGGTCTCCTATGATATCACTTTCATATACTAGTGGGAATTTTTCATTATAGAACTTGGCTTGTATATTCCAGTGATGGGCTTCCTCAAAATGCCCTAGTTCTTCGTGAGCAAGCGAGTTGGACACACACCCACTTAGTTTCTTTTTGAGCTTTCATAAACTTATAGCTCTAGTACATCCGTTGCATGGAAATCCCAACTCACTCACATTGATATCTATTAATGGGCATCTCCATAGCCCGTTGATACGCCTAGTTGATGTGAGACTATCTCCTTCTTTTTGTCTTCTCCACAACCACCGTCTATTCCACCTATAGTGCTATGTCCATGGCTCACGCTCATGTATTGCATGAAAGTTGAAAAGGTTTGAGAACATCAAAAGTATGAAACAATTGATTGGCTTGTCATAGGGATTGTGCATTATTTGAATATTTTGTGTCATGAAGATGGAGCATAGCCAGACTATATTATTTTGTAGGGATAAGCTTTCTTTGGCCATGTTATTTTGAGAAGACATAATTATTTTGTTAGTGTACTTGAAGTATTATTGTTTTTATGTCAATATTAAACTTTTTTCTTGAATCTTACGGATCTGAACATTCATGCCACAATAAAGAGAATTACATGGATAAATATGTTAGGTAGCTTTCCACATCAAAAATTCCGCTTTTATCATTTACCTACTCAGGGACGAGTAGGAATTAAGCTTGGGGATGCTTGATATGTCTCCAACTATCTATAATTTTTTATTGTTCCATGCTATTATATTATCTGTTTTGGATGTTTTATATGCATTAATATGTTATTTTATATAATTTCTGGGACTAACCTATTAACCTAGAGCCCAGTGCCAGTTTCTGTTTTTTCCTTGTTTTAGAGTTTCGCAGAAAAGGAATACCAAACGGAATAAAACTTTCACGATGATTTTTCTTGGAGCAGAAGACACCCAGGAGACTTGGAGTGCAAGTTAGAAGAGCCACGAGGCAGCCACAAGGCTGGAGGGCGCCCCCCTAACCTTGTGGGCCCCTCAGTGACCCCCTGACCTAGATCTTCCTCCTATATATTCTCACATATCCCAAAAACTTCCAGGGGAGCCACGAAACCACTTTTCCACCGCCGCAACCTTCTGTACCCATGAGATCCCATCTTGGGGCCTTTTCCGGCATCCTGGCGGAGGGGGATTCGATCATGGAGGGCTTCTACATCAACACCATTGCCTCTCCGATGAAGCGTGAGTAGTTTACCATAGACCTACGGGTCCATAGCTAGTATCTAGATGGCTTCTTCTCTCTCTTTGATTCTCAATACAAAGTTCTCCTCGATGTTCTTGGAGATCTATTCGGTGTAATACTCTTTTGCGGTGTGTTCGCCGAGATCTAATGAATTGTGGATTTATGATCAGGTTATCTATGAATATTATTTGAATCTTCTCTAAATTATAATATGCATGATTTGATATCTTTGTAAGTCTCTTCTAACTATCGATTTGGTTTGGCCAACTAGATTAGTTTTTCTTGCTATGGGAGAAGTGCTTAGCTTTGGGTTCAATCTTGCGGTGCTCGATCCTAGTGACAATTGTTGCCAACGAGGATAAAAGGATGGGGTTTTCATCATATTGCTTGAGTTAATTCCTCTACATCATGTCATCTTGCTTAAGGTACTACTCCGTAGTTTATGAACTTAATACTCTAGATGCATGGTGGATAGCGGTCGATGTGTGGAGTAATAGCAGTAGATGCATAATCGTTTAGGTCTACTTGACACGGACGTGATGCCTATATACATGATCATTGCCTTAGATATCGTCATAACTTTGCGCTTTTCTATCAATTGCTCGGCAGTAATTTGTTCACCCACCATAATAATTCCTTTCTTGAGAGAAGCCTCTAGTGAAACCTATGACCCCCGGGTGCAAGTTGGTGTTTGTTTGTGCAGGTATTCGGTGGCTTGTGCATTGTATCCTACTGGATTGGTACCTTGGTTCTCAAAACTGAGGGAAATACTTACTCTACTTTGCTGCATCACCTTTTCCTCTTCAAGGGAAAAACCAACTCAAGCTCAAGAGGTAGCAGGAAGAATTTCTGGCACCGTTGCCGGGGAGATCTACGCCAAGCCGAGACATACCAAGTACCCATCATATCTCATCCCTCTCATTATATTATTCGCCATTCTCCTCTCGTTTTCCACTCCCCCACTTCTAAAACAATTTTCGAAAAGATTTTCCTTTTCTTCGCCCTTCTTTCCGTTCGTCTTTTCGTTTGCCTTTATGTTTTACTTGGCTCGTTTGCTTGTTTGGTTGGAATAATTGTGTATTTATTGCAAATCAGAGAACCTAAGGTTTATGGATCTTCATCCACTTGCTAATCTTTTTAAGAGTTCCAATTATGATGAACCAATTGCTAGTGAGTTGAGTGCACTAGAATATTTTATGAGGTTTTGCTTGAAATTCGTGAATCTGAAAATTGTGATGAAGTGATGAAGTGATGAAAGATGAAAATTATAAAGTGATTGATGATAGCTCCTTGAATGAAAAGCATGATTGGAATGCTGTTAATATAAATTCTATTAATGTCAATTGTGTTAATAATATGAAAAACCCTAAGCTTGGGGATGCTAGCTTTGCTATGTCCACTATTTGTTGCAATGATCATGATTGGGGTGATTCTTCTTATGATCTTGAAAATTTATTCAAGACACATGATGAATATGAGATTGATAATAATGTTTGCAATAATATTGAAAGTGGTTTGGAAGAGTGTCAACTTTAGATCCCACATATTGGGAGAATATTCAATCTTATGATTTTTTTTATAAAAGTGGGTTTGGAGAGGTCATGACTTTAGTTAGTGTTAATCCCACTATTTTGGAAAAGTGTCAACTTTGCATGCATGTGGATCGTTTTGAGAATATGTTATGTGAGAGCTATATTGTTGAATTTGCTTATGATCCTACATGTAATTATTATGAGAGAGGAAAATATGGTTGTAGAAAGTTTTATGTTACTAAATTACCTCTTTTCATGTTGAGATTGCTATCATCTCTTTCTTCTTCCTTGCATAAGCTAATTTTTGCTTGCCTTGATAATTTCTTTGATTATAGAATACCTATGCATAGGAATTATGTTAGATTTAAGTGTGTTTGTCACATGTTTTATGATGCTCTCTTTGTGCTTCAATTCTTGTCTTTCCTGTGAGCATCATTGAAACCTTAATGCCTAGCTAAAAAGGCTTTAAAGAAAAAGCGCTTGTTCGGAGACAACCCAATATATTTCCTTGCTGGTTTCTAATAAATTCTTCATCTAGCCTCTGGTTAGATGTGGTTTTGTGTTTTAATTAGTTTTTTTGCCAAGTAAGACCTTTGGGATAGCCTACGGTGATAGTTAATTTTATGTTGCTGAAAAACAGAAACTTTTACGCTCATGAAAATGATTCTCATTTTTAGCTGAAGAGTGATTTTTAGTTGATTATTTTTGCAGAAGATTAATAGACAAATTATCCAGGACTTCCTAATTGCTCAGGATTTTTAGAGTTACAGAAGAATTCGAAATATCCAGATGGCTACAGACTATTTTGTTTTTGACAGATTCTGTTTTTGGCGTGTTGTTTGCTTATTTTGATGCATCTATGGCTAGTATAGGGGGGTATGAACCATGGAAAAGTTGGAATACATTATATATTAGACCAATACCAATAAAGAATGAGTTCACAATAGTACCAAAAGTGGTGATTTATTTTCTTATACTAACGGAGCTTACGAGATTTTTTGTTAAAGTTTTGCGTTGTGAAGTTTTCAAGTTTTGGGTAAGGATTTGATGGACTATCACTACAAAAAAAATACACTTCCGTGATGATACGTGTTTGTCATAGTAGGTCACAATTTCTGTCATGCATGTACATCCATGATGATTTTATTTCAGAATCAAGATAATCATACATGTGTTGTCGTAGAAGTGTTCCATGACATCACCAAAATTATCATGACGGAAGTGTCCATTTTCATGACGATAAATGGCACGTCATGGAAGTGCTTTGGTCAAGGGTGACCAACATGTGGCATCCACTGTAACAGGTCGCCGTTAAGCTATCGGGTCTGGTTTTGGATCCGATAACCCGTTAACAGCCCGGACCAATGGGGATTTTCCACGTGTAAAATTCTCAATGGCCGGAGGAAACACGTGTTGGCTCACCGCTGGGACAGATGTCATCCACTCACTGGACAGGAGGCGCCTATGATACGTGGACACGTGGGACGGCCCGACAGATGCCCATTCCGGTGAAAAGGTCGGCCCGTTTGACATTGTCAAAAGGTAACGGGCCGGCCCACGGAAAACTTGTTAACGGACTGTTCGTATATCACCCATTTACGGCCCGCTAACTCATGGCCCGTTATGGCCTATCAGAATTAAGCCCAGTAGCTTCATCTGGTCCGTCCAATATGATTCCAGCCCGTTGAAACTTCTGACCCATGTATAGCCCATGATGTCTTTCGGCCCATATGAGGCCCTCTATAACTTCTTGGCCCATTAACGACCCGTGGTGAAACTGGCCCGTAATGAACAGTGCACCGCTTTATACCCAATAACGGACCATTATTCCATTGGGCCGTTTCCAACCCGTGTTAACTTTAGGCCTTCTAAGGGCCCATTTATTCTTGGTCTCATTTCCAGAATTCGATTGCTTACGGTCCATGACTGGCATGTTCATCTTGTGGGCCAAATTCAGCCCGTGGTTACAGTCGGCCTGCTTGTGGCCCGTTAAAACGTTGGGAAGTTTTCATAGCGTCATCAATTACGGCCTATTAACGGCCCATTATGGTCGGGCCATAAAACAGTCGGTTTCCACTCTGGCCCGTTTACGGCCCATTTTGCGGTCCATCATTGGTCCACGAATAGTAAGGCCCATGTTTGGCGAAATGATTATACGTATTGTAGAAGGCCCATGGATCCTACGGCCCGTAGAAGGACAAGGATCCTACGGCCTGTGGAAGGCCCATGGATCGTACAGCCTGTGGAGGGCCATGGTCACTACGCAGGTAGCAGGACCATGGTCACAACAGTCTATGTGTTGCCATGGTTATTGTGGCCTAGTTTGTTGTGGCCACTAGAAAAACGCGGAAAAAGACCTACAGTGACTACAAGCAAATAACTGAACAAGACAATAAGGACATAAATAAGCAAGGAACTAACGCTAGGCTATTACGGCTATTACACATATTACATCCACTGGGCATCAAAGTTCGCCACCAGTGCAAATATAGGGAACAAAGCAGCATATTACATACATTGGTCGTCTAAATTGGCCACCAGTGCAGATAAATGCGGCAGCAAAACAGCTCCAGAACTGAAACAGCTTCAGAAGAGCTCAAGAAACGTTATCCTGGGTATCCACCATATGCTGGCAATAAGCTTAGCAATCTTATTAGCTTTGTCCTGTTTGGCGCTAAAATCCTCCAACGGTTGTTCTTGCACCAGAAAGTATGCATCTGAATGCTCCAGGGACATCCGCAGTCCTTCCGCTTCTTGTCGCAAAACAGCTAATCGATGTCTTTCAGCTTGTAATTGAGACTTAAGAAACCGAACTGACTCAGACAATGAGTTTGTATAGCTTGTGCAAGCGGTAGTGGCATGTAACTCGAACACTAAACCAAGACATGACTTTGGGGTTGTCTCCCTGTCATCAAGATAGTCTTCCTTAGCTTTTTTATCAGCTTTGTTGGAGACCAACAAGGATTTCTGACTATCCTGAACGTTATCTGCATTACTTCCTTTACCATTGCTTAAAAAGGCACTCTTCCCCAATATTCCGTCATTATTCTAAAAGAAGAAACAAGTAGACACATAACAGGTTTAGCATGTACTAGTATATGAAACTAATTTCGGTGAACCACACTACTGTAGGATGCTGCTAACACGACACTACGATTAGAGACCCTTCGACGAAACTGTGTGCGATGCAATAATCGCAAACGGTGGTGTAAAAAAACCCGTCAAAAGGTGCAAATCTTTTGCGATGGAGGATGCATCAAACACGTTTCAGATTTTAGTTGCGTATGCGATCCAAGGCATAGAGTTCAGTCCAATTAACCGTTTTTGATGAGGAGGAACAAAAGAAACGGGCAGCCAGATGAAGGTGTGTGCGATGTACAGCATACGGTTCAGTCGGATGAACTATTTGTGATTAGGCAACACAAAAGAAACGGTCAGCAGATCAAGGTGTGTGCGATGTACAGCATATAGTTCACTCAGATGAATTGTTTGTGATTAGGCAACACAAGAGAAACAGTCAGCCAGATCAAGGTGTGTGCGATATACGACATGCGGTTCACTCGGATGAACTGTTGCGTTGAGACAAGAGAACAGAAACGGTTCAATATAACAAATACCATAAATATTGCAAGGTTCAAATTCAAAGATTACGACGTCCAAATTCAAACATTGCAAGCTGCGTCATTTCTGAAAAGGGATCAGCCGCTCACAAGTCATGTATGGGTTTAACACAATGACTTCCAATTGCTTTGCCATATGCTCTTCCAATACAAAGTTTGGCATTTTTGGAGGCTCTTCCATTCGCAGTACCTGCTGGCCTTGATAATCATACCATTGATCTTTCCTAATTAAATGCGTGTTCAACCTCGGTACCCTTAGCACCTTTGCTCTGGCCAAAAAGAACCTGGCGATTGTAATCTCCGATAAGGTCCTTCGGTAGGAGTTCAAAGTAATATTTGAGAGATGCAGATCCAGACATTCGATGTGATTGCCGTTAAAAACATTATCCACCTTCGGGCCTATTATTATCTGCAAAAGAAGAGAACGTGTTAGTGCCTACATGCAGTTTTGAACACGGCTACACGCCCATTTGGTTTGCAGGATTTGTAAAATGCACCAACGTGCCATCTTCGATTTGCGTGATTAACATGGGCATTTGATTACAATCTAGAAACATATAGCCTTCTTCACAAGAGGTTGGATTGGACGAAAATTTTGAAGGAAATATGCCCTCGAGGCAATAATAAAGTTGTTATTTATATTTCCTTATATCACGATAAATGTTTATTATTCATGCTAGAATTGTATTAACCGGAAACTTAGTACATGTGTGGATACATGGACAAACAGAGTGTCATTAGTACGCCTCTACTTGACTAGCTCGTTAATCGAATATGGTTAAGTTTCCTAGCCATGGACAAAGAGTTTTCATTTGATGAATGGGATCACATCATTAAAGATTGATGTGATTGACTTGACCCATCCGTTAGCTTAGCACTATGATCATTTAGTTTATTGCTATTGCTTTCTTCATAACTTATACATGTTCCTATGACTATGAGATTATGCAACTCTCTAATACCAAGGAACACTTTGTGTGCTATCAAACGTCACAACATAACTGGGTGACTATAAAGATGCTCTACATGTGTCTCCGATGGTGTTTGTTGAGTTGCCATATATCGAGATTAGGATTTGTCACTCCGATTATTGGATAGGTATCTCAGGGCCCTCTCGGTAATGCACATCACCATAAGCCTTGCAAGCAATGTGACTAATGAGTTAGTTACCGGATGATGCAATACAGAATGAGTAAAGAGACTTGTCAGTAACAAGATTGAACTAGGTATTGAGATAACGACGACCGAATCTCGGGCAAGTAACATACCGATGATAAAGGGAACAACGTATGCTGTTATGCGATTTGACCGATAAAGATCTTTGCGGAATATGTAGGAACGAATATGAGCATATCCAGGTTCCGCTATTGGTTATTGACTGGAGATGAGTCTCGGTCATGTCTACATAGTTCTCGAACCCATAGGGTCCGCACGCCTAACATTCAATGAGGATTGGTATTATGAGTTTATGTATTTTGATGTACCGAAGGTAGTTCAGAGTCCCGGATGTGATCAAGGACATGATGAGGAGTCTCAAAATGGTCGAGACATAAATATCGATATATTGGAAGGTTGTGTTTGGACATCAGAAGGGTTCCAAATGAGTTCGGGGATTTACCGGAGTACCGGGGGTTACCGGAACCCCTCGGGGAGTCAATGGGCCTTATTGGGACTTAGTGGGAGAGAGGAGGAGGCGGCCAGGTGGAGGGCGCCCCCCCCAAGCCCAATCCGAATTAGGTGGGGGGGGCCCCTTTCCTTCCCTCTCTCTCCCTCTTCCTTCTTCTCCTACTCCAACTAGGGAAGGGGGGAATCCTGCTCCCACCGGGAGGAGGACTCCCCCCTTGGGCGCGCCATGAGAGGGCCGGCCCTCCCCTCCTCCACTCCTTTATATACGGGGCGGGAGGCACCCCATAGACACACAAGTTGATTGTTTATCCGTGTGCGGTGCCCCCCTTCACAGATTTCCACCTCCCTCATATCGTTGTAGTGCTTAGGCGAAGCCGTGCGACGGTAACTTCATCATCACCATCATCACGCCGTCGTGCCGATGATACTCTCCCTCGACCTCAGATGGATCTAAAGTTCGTGGGACGTCACCGAGCTGAATGTGTGGAGATCGCGGAGGTGCCGTACCTTCGGTGCTAGGATCGGTCGGATCATGAAGACGTACAACTACATCAACTGCGTTGTCATAATGCTTCCGCTATCGGTCTACGAGGGTACGTGGACAACACTCTTCCCTCTCACTGCTATGCATCACTTAGATGGACCTTGTGTGTGCGTAGGAAATTTTTTAAATTACTATGTTCCCCAACAGTGGAATCCGAGCCAGGTCAACGCGTAGATGTTATATGCACGAGTAGCACACAAAATGTTGTGGGCGATAATAGTCATACTGCGTACCAGCATGTCATACTTTGATTTAGTTGTATTGTTGGACGAAGCGGCGCAGACCGACATTATGCGTACGCTTACGCGAGACTGGTTCTACCGATGTGCTTCGCACACAGGTGGCTAGTGGGTGTTTGTTTCTCCACAGTTGAATCGAGTGTGACTACGCCCGGTCCTTGTTGAAGGTTAAAATAGCAAACTTGACGAAAAATTGTTTGGGTTTTGATGCGTAGGTAAGAACGGTTCTTGCTAAGCCTGTAGCAGCCACGTAAAACATGCAACAACAAAGTAGAGTACGTCTAACTTGTTTTTGCAGGGCATGTTGTGATGTGATATGGTCAAGACGTGATTATATAAATTGTTGTATTAGATAATCATGTTTTGTAACACAGTTATCGACAATTGGCAGGAGCCATATGGTTGTTGCTTTGTTGTATGAAATGCAATCACCATGTAATTGCTTTACTTTATCACTAAGCGGTAGCGAGTCGTAGAAGCAATAGTTGGCGAGACGACAACGATGCTTCGATGAAGATCAAGGTGTTAAGCCGGTGATGATGGTGATCATGATGGTGCTTTGGAGATGGAGATCAAAGGCACAAGATGATGATGGCCATATCATATCACTTATATTGACTGCATGTGATGTTTATCCTTTATGCATCTTATTTTTCTTAGTACGGAGGTAGCATTATAAGATGACCTCTCACTAAATTTCAAGGTATAAGTGTTCTCCCTGAGTATGCACCGTTGCTGCAGTTCGTCGTGCCGAGACACCACGTCATGATCGGGTGTGATAAGCTCTATGTTCACATACAACCAGTGCAAGCCAGTTTTGCACACGCAGAATACTCGGGTTAAACTTTATGAGCCTAGCATATGCAGATATGGCCTCGGAACACTGAGACCGAAAGGTCGAGCGTGAATCATATAGTAGATATGATCAATATAGTGATGTTCACCATTGAAAACTACTCCATCTCACGTGAAGATCGGACATGGTTTAGTTGATAGGGATCACGTGATCACTTAGATGATTAGAGGGATGTCTATCTAAGTGGGAGTTCTTAAGTAATATAATTAATTGTACTTTAATTTATTATGAACTTAGTACCTGATAGTATTTTGCATGTCTATGTTGTTGTAGATAAATGGCCCATGTTGTTGTTCCGTTGAATTTTAATGCGTTCCTAGAGAAAGCTAAGTTTAAAGATGATAGTAGCAATTTCATGGACTGGGTCCGTAACTTGAGGATTATCCTCATTGCTGCACAGAAGAATTACGTCCTGAGAGCACCACTAGGTGCAAGACCTGTTGCGGGAGCAACGTCGGACATTGTGAACGCCTGGCAGAGCAAAGCTGATGACTACTCGATAGTTCAGTGTGCCATGCTTTACGGCTTAGAATCGGGACTTCAACGACGTTTTGAACGTCATGGAGCATATGAGATGTTCCAGGAGTTGAACTTAATATTTCAAGAAAATGCCCGGATTGAGAGATATGAAGTCTCCAATATGTTCTATAGCTGCAAAATGGAGGAGAATAGTTCTATCAGTGAGCATATACTCAGATTGTCTGGGTACCACAATCACTTGACTCAGTTGGGAGTTTATCTTCCAGTTGATAGTGTCATTGACAGAGTTCTTCAATCACTGCCACCAAGCTACAAGAGCTCCATGATGAACTATAATATGCAAGGGATGGATAAGGCGATTCCCACTCTTCGCAGTGCTAAAAGTTGCAGAGGTAGAAATCAAGAAGGAGCATTGATACGTCTCCAACGTATCTATAATTTATGAAGTATTCATGCTATTATATTATCCATATTAGGTGTTTTATATGCATTTATATGCTATTTTATATGATTTTTGGGACTAACCTATTAACCTAGAGCCCAGTGCCAGTTTCTGTTTTCTCCTTGTTTTTGAGTTTTGCAAAAAAGGAATATCAAAGGGAGTCCAATTGACGTGCCAATTTTTGACGCTTTTTTATGGACCAAAAGAAGACCCCGGAGTAAAAGAGTTGGGCCAGGAGAGTCCCGAGGTGCCCACGAGGGTGGGGGCCGCGGCCACCACCCCCCCCCCCCCCCCCCGGTGCGTGGGCCTGCCTCGTGGACACCTCGGGCACCTCCTTGACGTGAGACCGACACCAAAAATTCCTATAAATATAGAAACCTCGGAAAATTAACCTAGATCGGGAGTTCCGCCGCCAGAAGCCTCTGTAGCCACGAGAAATCAATCTAGGCCCTCTTTGGCACCTTGCTGGAGGGGGGCCATCATCACCGGTGGCCATGGAGGAGTATCCTATAGAGGCCATCATCGCCATGGAGGCCAAGGACCAGAGGGAGAACCTTTCCCAATCTAGGGGGGAGGCCATGGAGGAGGAAGCACAAGGGGGAGAACCTCTCCTCCTCTCTTCCGGTGGCGCCGGAGTGCCATCGGGAGGGGAATCATCGCCATGGTGATAGTCTTCATCAACATCACCATCATCATCACCATCCTCATCTCTTTTACGCGGTCCACTCTCCCGCACCCTGCTGTAATCCCTACTTGAACATGGTGCTTTATGCCACATATTATGATCCAATGATGTGTTGCCATCCTATGATGTTTTGAGTAGATATCTTTTGTCTTTGGGTTGATTGATGATCTAGATTGGTATGAGTTGTATGTTTTACTTTGGTGCTGTCCTATGGTGCCCTCCGTGTCGCACTAGCGTGAGGGGTCCCTGCTGTAGGGTGTTGCAATACGTTCATGATTCGCTTATAGTGGGTTGGTGAGTGACCGAAACACAAACCCGAGTAAGAGGGATTATTGCGTATGGGAATAAAGAGGACTTGATGCTTTAATGCTATGGTTGGGTTTTACCTTAATGATCTTTAGTAGTTGTGGATGCTTGCTAGAGTTCCAATCATAAGTGCATATGATCCAAGTAGAGAAAGTATGTTAGCTTATGTCTCTCCCTCATATGAAACTGCAATAGTGATTACCGGTCTTGTTAACGATTGCCTAGGACAATTCCGCACACCGATCCACCATTATTCCACACTCGCTATTTATATTATTTAGTAATATATTCTAACTTTATGATAACAGCACCTGCATTTATGTTTTAGCTCCCCGATATCATGCAAAGTTATCCTCTTCATACCCACAACGTAGTTTTATTTCTCGCTTCTAGTTGGAAGCAAACGTTCGGTGCACGTAGAGTCGTATCAGTGGCGGATAGGGCTTGAGAGAATATTGATCTTACCTCTAACTCCTTCTGGGTTCGACACTCCATACTTATCACTTCCACCTTTGGAAAGTTCTACGATGATTCCTTGCACTTGGGGATTATCAAGCATCAAGTGTTGATGGTTAACAAGACCACCAGTTTCAAGAAAAAAGGTAAAGGGAAGAAGGGGTACTTCAAGAAGAACGACAAGCAAGTTGCTGCTCAAGTCAAGAAGCCCAAGTCTGGACCTAAGCCTGAGACTGAGTGCTTCTACTGCAAAGGGACTGGTCACTGGAAGCGGACTGCCCCAAGTATTTGGCGGAGAAGAAGGATGGCGAAGTGAAAGGTATATTTGATATACATGTTATTGATGTGTACCTTACTAATGCTCGCAGTAGCGCCTCGGTATTTTATACTGGTTCTGTTGCTAATATTTGCAACTCAAAACAGGGGCTACAAATTAAGCGAATATTGGCTTAGGACGAGGTGACGATGCGTGTGGGAAATGGTTCCAAATTCAATGTAATCACCGTCGGCACGCTAGCTCTACATCTACCTTCGGGATTAGATTTAGACCTGAATAATTGTTATTTGGTGCCAGCGTTAAGCATGAACATTATATCTGGATCTTGTTTGATGCGATACGGTTATTCATTTAAATCAGAGAATAATGTTTGTTCTATTTATATGAATAATATCTTTTATGGTCATGCACCCTTGATGAGTGGTCTATTTTTACTAAATCTTGATAGTAGTGATACACATGTTCATAGTATTGAAGCCAAAAGATATAAGTTTAATAATGATAGTGCAACTTATTTGTGGCACTGCCGTTTAGGTCATATTGGTGTAAAGCGCATGAAGAAACTCCATGCTGATGGGCTTTTGGAATCACTTGATTATGAATCACTTGATGCTTGCGAACCATGCCTCATGGGAAAGATGACTAAGACTCCGTTCTCTGGAACATTGGAGCGAGCAACAGACTTGTTGGAAATAATACATATTGATGTGTGCGGTCCGATGAGTGTTGATGCTCGCGGCGGGTATTGTTATTTTCTGACCTTCACGGATGATTTGAGCGGATATGGGTATATCTACTTGATGAAACATAAGTCTAAAACATTTGAAAAGTTCAAAAATTTCAGAGTGAAGTGGAAAATCATCGTAACAAGAAAATAAAGTTTCTACGATCTGATCATGGAGGAGAATATTTGAGTTACGAGTTTGGACTTCATTTGAAACAATGCGGAATAGTTTCGCAACTCACGCCACCCGGAACACCACAGCGTAATGGTGTGTCTGAACATAGTAATCGTACTTTATTAGATATGGTGCTATCTATGATGTCTCTCACTGATTTACGGCTATCATTTTGGGGTTATCCTTTAGAGACAGCTGCATTCATGTTAAATAGGGCACCATCTAAATCCATTGAGACGACACCATATGAACTGTGGTTTGGCAAGAAACCCAAGTTGTCGTTTCTTAAAGTTTGGGGCTGCGATGCTTATGTAAAAAAGCTTCAACCTGATAAGATCAAACCCAAATCGAAGAGATGTTTCTTCATAGGATACCCAAAGAAGACTGTTGGGTACACCTTCTATCACAGATCCGAAGGCAAGAGATTTGTTGCTAAGAATGGATCCTTTCTAGGGAAGGAGTTTCTCTCGAAAGAAGTGAGTGGGAGGAAAGTAGAACTTGACGAGGTAATTGTACCTACTCCCTTATTGGAAAGTAGTTCATCACAGAAATCAGTTCCAGTGATTCCTACACCAGTAAGTGAGGAAGCTAATGATGATGATCATGAAACTTCTGATCAAGTTACTACTGAACCTCATAAGTGAACGAGAGTAAGATCCGCACCAGAGTGGTACGGAAATCCTATTATGGAGGTCATGTTACTTGACCATGACGAACCTACGAACTATGAGGAAGCGATGATGAGCCCAGATTCCGCAAAAATGGCTTGAGGCCATGAAATCTGAGATGGGATCCATGTATGAGAACAAAATGTAGACTTTGGTTGACTTGCCCGATCATCGGCAAGCCTCAGATGGATCTAGAGTTTGTGGGACGTCACCGAGCTGAACGTGTGGAGATCACGGAGGTGCCGTACCTTCAGTCCTAGGATCGGTCGGATCGTGAAGACGTACGACTACATCAACCACGTTGTCATAACGCTTCCGCTTTTGGTTTACGAGGGTACGTGGACAACACTATTCCCTCTCGTTGCTATGCATCACCTAGATGGATCTTGCGTGTGCGTAGGAAAATTTTGAAATTACTGCGTTCCCCAACAAAACTCCCTAAGCAAACTAGTACAGATGAATCCAAAGGACAAATGCTTATGGACGATTGTAACCATATGAATGAAGCAACCAATATGCGGGTGGCGGTCCGAGGCTGTCTCGCTTCCCGGTGAGAACGACTGCTTAATCTCTAGTATGAATGAAATCTATGCTTAATTACTGAATTTTAGTTGCAAAAAAATAGATAGTGCTATTGATATTTAGCTACATATTTTGACAAATCGCAGTGTCTCCTGGCTTAGCGCTAAAGTCCGGCTTTAATTTGCATACTGTAATCGGAACTGTTTGCATTGAAGAGATGCACAGATCCTGCGTTGAATAGCTTGTACGCTTCTTGGTGAGCCTGCGCACCGGACTGCGCTCACACGCCTCCCGTTCAGTCAAGCAACTGTCCACATGGCACCTCCTATAGCCATTAAAATCAAGACATGTAGCGTCACATGAATGGTTAACAGAACGCGCACGGTTTGAATTATACAAACGTTTGAGATATTAAAGTGGAAGCTATTTTTTCAAAATGCCTTTGTTGGTTGTCATTATTCGAGTGCGCCTTCTCACAAAATGGACACGAAAAATACCACACCATGTCGGGTGCCCTTCCACGATAGCATGCCGAGTCTCATGAATTTCAGACGAGTTTTAGATTTACTAGAATTTAAAAACAAAGTATCTCAATGTTTTGCCGGCAATCAACGGTGCCCTGGTATTTTAAATTCATTCCCATTTCTTGCATGCACCCAAGGACACAAATTTGATTTTTCAATCAATTTATATGCACTGGAGCATGTGCATGTAGTTCAAATTTGAATTATGCACATAAATGCATTGAAAACTCAGTTAAGACATAAAAATGCCCAAACGAAACCCGAAAAATCACAAAAATTGACACAACACTCTAGTTGTTCTATGTTGACACGAGAAAAAATTGAAAGCAATAAGAGGCAATGGATATCGTTTCGTCCCCAAAGGTGGGATGTTCCCTATCCAAACCATCATGCTTGTTGTGAGAAGCTCTGGTTTGTGTGAAACATATACCCAAACCTGCCCCAAATGGGACAAAAAATTACCACGACACGTTGATGCCGCTCCATGATAGCATGCCAAGTTTCATGAATTTCAGACGATTTTTGGATTTACTAGAATTTAAAAACAAGGTATCTCAATGTTTGCGGACGAGTGACGGTGGCAGGGTGTTTGACATTTATTCCCATTTCTTGCATGGGACCTAAGCATGCACCCAAGGACAAAGATTTGATTTGTCAACCAATTTATATGCACTGGAGCATGTGCATGTAGTTCAAATTTGAATTATGCACATAAATGCATTGAAAACTCACTTAATGCATAAAAATGTCCAAACGAACCCCGAAAAATCACAAAAAACAACAAAAGAATCCTATTGTTCTATGTTGACACGAGAAAAAATTTGAAAGCAATAAGAGGCAATGGATATTGTTTCGTCCCCAAAGGTGGGGCGTTCCCTACCGAAACGATCATGCTTTTTGTGAGAAGCTCTGGTTTGCGAGAAACATATACCCAAACCTGCCCCAAATGGGACAAAAAATTTACCATGACATGTTGATGCCGCTCCATGATAGCATGCCAAGTTTCATGAATTTCAGATGAGTTTTGGATTTACTACAATTTAAAACCAGGCATCTTAATGTTTTTCCGGCAATCAACAGTGCCTTGTTGTTTGAAATTGTCGGTGTACAAAAAGAGGGGTACACTTTTTGTACCCCTATAACTGTGCATGGGCAGTCTGAGCCACGGGCACCACCACACTGAGCAAGGCAAAGGAGGTGATCCAAGGTAAGACCGAAGCTCGAGAGAAGCAGAACGACGCCAAGACCAAGACCACAAAGAGCAAAGGGGACGAAGCGGACTCCCCCGGCAAGATCCTTGCCGGGAGGCGGTTTTAGCAAGCCCGGCAAGACCCTTGCTGGGGCAGCTCACCCCACACCTACGGAGACAGTCACCCTTGAGTCCACTGCCCCCATGGGGCAAGGATTCGAGAGACATCCCCGTGGTGGCATGCAGATTTTTGTGAAGACATTCAAGACTAGATACACGCTTTAGAAGATGATGATCCTTGGCGGGATCCCAGCCAAGGAGGACCACAAGGCCCCCGGCAAGAGCCTTGCCGGGGATGACAGCAGGCGCCGCGGCAAGACCCTTGCCGGCGCCACGGTAAGACCCTTGCCGGGCCCCCGGCAAGGCCCTTGCCAAGAACACCCGTAGGGCCACCATCAGGCCCACGCCAATCAAACCTCCACCGCTGCTCGCATGCAGCTGCCGACCCAACCAGCTGGGCAGGCACCTGCGTGGCGGCAAGCGGATCTTCGTGGAGACGCACCGCTGCGCCACCTCAGCTGCCTGCCTGCCTACATGGCACCGCAGGCACCGCTGGCCAGGGCACGCGTCGACACGAGAGGGAGCGGCAACGGACGAGACAGGGCTCTCCCCCGTCCCCGATAAAGCAAGGACACCTAAGCAAGGCGCATTAAATGCACCTTGTCATGTAATGCGAGGGATAACCTCGCATCGCTGTACCCTTTCCACCTCCTGTGTGCCACTGTGGCAACCCCTTTCCCTATGAAAGGAGGCCCAAGGTGACCAGGAAGGGGATTCGGCTTTTTGGAGCTCCTCACGCCCCATTGCTAGTTCAAGAACACAGATAAACAATCCACCAAAGCAGGAATAGGGTTTTATGCATCCTCGCGGCCCGAACCTGGGTAAAGGAACCGTGTGCTATCTGTTTGATCCGCTCTTCTCGCGACCCCGCGCCCCGCAACCGTAGTAGGGATTCTTGTGATCCCATAGGTGTC
This sequence comes from Aegilops umbellulata, assembly GCA_032464435.1. Classification (NCBI taxonomy): domain Eukaryota; kingdom Viridiplantae; phylum Streptophyta; class Magnoliopsida; order Poales; family Poaceae; genus Aegilops; species Aegilops umbellulata. Next base: position 106,250,280 of record CP136055.1, read on the forward strand.
GTTCCACACCGACATCTTTGGCGCGCCAGGTAGGGGGCGCAGTTGTGAGAATCGGCTTGAGCAGTTAGTTCGACGCTTCTTCACCATCATGGCGCCCAAGAAGAAGACGATGGTGGCAGTTGGCCCGTCGGAAGCCGGACATCCTGTCCCGACGCGGGCGAGCAGCGGACCGGTCGCAGAAAGGACCTGGGGCGCCGTTCGCCAACACCAACACCGTCCCAGCAGCCGGAGTTTGGGAGGCGGCGATGTTCGTGCGCCTGGTAACGGGCCGCACGCCGCCAAATCCAAAGATGGAGCCAGGCCCTCTGCGGGTGGCGCGGGGCCTTCCAAGATCGCTGCCACCCCGCCCGAAGGTGATGCGAGGGCTTCCAAGACTCCCACGCCGGCGTCGACAGCACGCTCCTCTCAAGCGGCGCGCGACGAACGGCGTAACCACGCCGAAGACCCCGGGCGTCGCCGCGGGAAGAGCCCCGAGCGCCACTCCCGGGATGTAGAGGACATGCCCGCTCGCCGAGGCGCTGGTGAAGATGGCAAGCGACCGTGGGGTCGTGACAGAGCTCCTTCTGACATGGTCAGAAGTCGAAGCGCATCGCGATCCGTGCAGGTTTCGCTGCCACCGACGCCAGCAGAAGCCCTGGCGCGCGCGCAGTTGCTCCTATATTTTTCTCCCACTACGGGGAAACTCGACGAATGGAGATCCACTATCCGAAGCCTTGTTGCGGTGGCCAACAAAGACGAACCAAGTCCGGTGGAGCCCCCGGGTCGACGCTCCGACGGAGTCCCACGCACCAGTGGCAGGAAAGCCGGCGGCGCCGCGACCATGGTGCACTCGCCTCCTCCTCGCCCGGTACCGCGGACGCCAGCTCGTAGCGATGTTACGGGCGATGAAATCTCCATAGCATCGTCCGACCCGCGGACCCACTGTGACCAGCGCCAAGTTCTTCGGGAATGAGAACATGAAGACGCTCGAACCACTATCGAGCGCCCGCGCGGAGCGCGCCACCAATCGGACACGCGAGCAGGGCCTGCTGTGACCCACCCGGCACCGGAGAGCCCTGGAGGCCTACCTTACGACGTAGGCTATCCGGCTTTTACCCATGAGCTACGGCAGTTCCAGTGGCCCACTCACCGCACTTTCAAACCTGACGTGGGCGAAAAGTACGGCGGCAAGACCCACCCGTCCGAGTTCCTCAGCATCTACACCATCGCGATGCAAGCTGCCGGATCCCGTGACGGTAAGGTGCTTGCGAATTACTTTCCGTTGGCTCTTAAACCCAACGCCATGTCATGGTTGATGCACTTGCCGGTGGACTCTATTTCCACCTGGTCGGATTTGTGCCATGAGTTCGTGGGCGCCTTCACTGGAGGCCACCAAGCCCATGGCCAAGCAAGCGACCTGCACGTCATTCCCCAGAAGGGAGGCGAGAGTCTCCGCAAGTATATACAGAGGTTCAGTCGGATACAGTACAATATCCCTGATGTTCACCCTGCCGCCATCATCAACGCGTTCCATCAGAACGTGCGTAACCGCAAGATGCGCGAAGAGCTGGCAATGAACAAGGTGAAAGACGTGGCAGAACTCTACGTTCTTGCTGACAGATGTGCCCGAGCTGAAGAGGGAAGGAAGTACCCCGGCGAAGATGCCGGCGTGGAAACCGACTCCTCAGATGAGGATACTGCCGCCCCGGCGAAGAAGGGCCGGCACCACAACAGGAAGCGCAAAGGTAAAGCCGTGCTTGCCGTCGAGGGATCTGATGACACCGGCTCCACCAAGAAAACCAAGGCAGATGACCTCGGCAAGGAAGTTGCCGGATATGTCGCCTGCCGGGCCCTGGCGACTGCCGAGAAGCCAGGAAACTCCGACAAGCGATACTGCAAGATCCATCGCACCAAAGGCCATGCTCTCGAAGACTTCCGACAGGTTGAGCTCCTCGCTGAGAAGCAGAGGGCTGAATATGAGAAGCGGGACAAGGAGAAGGGCCAAGACGGTGCTGAGGGGTCCGGCAAGAAGCATGACGGCCAGGCGGGTCGTCGCGGCAAGGATAAACAACAGGAGAGGCCCGCCCGGGTCCGTGACAGAAAGCCAGAAGACGACGATCGCGAAGAGGACGACGAATCCGGTGACCAATAGTTTCAGAAAGCTATAGAGGCCGTGTGCGTCGACGGCGGCGCCTCGCTGCATGCTTCTCATTGCCGGCTTAAACAATGGGTGCGAGAGATTACAGCGGCAGAGCCGTCGTTTGATGCCCAAAGGCCGCTGAAGTGGTCCAGCACACCTATCATCTTTGACACTGAGGATCACCCTAATCGCACTACTGTGATCGGGTGCTCGCCATTGTTGGTTTCACCAACAATACGCAACCTCAAGGTGACGAAGATGCTAGTCGATGGCGGGGCCGGTCTGAACTTATTATCGCCTGCCGTGATCGAGAAACTGCAGATTCCTGATGGAGACCTCGAAGAGACGGGCACGTTTCAGGGGGTCAACCCGGGAAGAAGCCAACCCAAGGGAAAGGTCACGCTGCCCGTGACTTTTGGAAGCGACCTGAACTACAGGACGGAGAGGGTCATGTTTGATGTTGCCAAGATCCCCTTGCCCTACAACGAGATCCTTGGCCGCCCAGCACTGGCCAAGTTCATGGAGGCGTCACACTACGCCTACAACACCCTGAAGATGCCAGGACCTGTGACGATCATCACCATCCCCTCCGATAAGAAAGATGCGCTGATTTGCGCTGACCAACTATACTAGCAAGCAGTTGCAGCAGCTGCCACCACCAGGGCACTTGCTCCTGCCACTGGGACCCCGGGAGGGAAGAAGAAGAAGAAGACCGGTGAGACCTCGGACACCCACTCCGGCAAGCGCACCTCTTCGGAGTGTAGCGCTGCCGTCGAGGACGTGCCAGAGAGCTCCACCGGCGGAAACAAGAAGCCCAGGGCCATACCGCCAGGAACCAGGAAGGTTTCTGTCAATGAGGACGGCACGGGAGGAGCTTTCACCATAAGCTCCACCCTTGACGACAAATAGGAAGACGCGCTCGTCACCTTCCCGCGGGCGAATGTCGATGTGTTTGCATGGCAAGCTTCCGACATCCCCGGCGTTCCCAGGGAGGTGATTGAGCACCACCTTGCTGTCTGCCCTCATGCGCGGCCCGTCAAGCAGAAAGTCAGAAAGCAAGCCTTGGAACAACAAGAGTTCATCACAAAAGAGATCCGGAAACTGGAAGCAGCGGGTTTGGTAAGAGGAGTGCTCCATCCAACGTGGTTGGCCAATCCGGTCGTAGTGCGCAAAGCAAATGGGAAGTGGAGGCTGTGTATTGATTACACAGATATTAATAAGGCTTGTCCTGAAGACCCCTTCCCGTTGCCGCGCATCGACCAGATTGTTGACTCCACAGCTGGGTGTGATCTTTTGTCATTCCTCGACGCCTACTCCGGCTACCACCAGATCTTCATGACAAGAGAAGGCGAAGAGAAAACAGCATTCATCACCCCATGTGGTACGTATTGTTTCATGCGGATGCCTTCCGGGTTGAAGAGTGCTGGTTCGACATTTTCAAGGGCGGTCCAGATTGGTTTTGAACCCCAGGTCCATAGAAATATGGAAGCTTATATGGATGACATAGTGGTCAAAACCAAGGACAGGGCAACCCTCATACCAGATTTGCAAGCAACATTTGCAAACCTGCGCAAGATCAATCTCAAGCTGAACCCTGACAAGTGCGTCTTTGGCGTCCCGTCCAGCAAGCTCCTCGGGTTCTTTGTGTCACAGCGTGGGATAGAGGCCAATCCGGACAAGATCAAGGCTATAGAGCAGATTGAAGCACCCAAGCGAATCAAGGATGTGCGTCGGCTTGCTGGTTGCGTCGCCGCCATGGGCAGGTTCATTTCCAAGTCTGCCGAGCGCGCCCTTCCCTTTTTTAAGATCCTGAAAAAGGCGGGGCCGATGGAGTGGACGCCAGAAGCCGAAGCAGCATTGCAAGATTTGAAGAAGTACCTCTCCTCCGCGCCGATACTAGTTGCGCTTAGGCCACATGAGCCGTTGCTGCTATACCTGGTGGCAACGAACCAGGTGGTCAGCGCCGCGCTAGTGGCCCAGAGAGAGGTTGACGACGAGGTAATGGCAGCGACAGAGCCCGACAACACTAATGCAGAGACGACACAGCCAGTTGAAGTGCCGCCGAAGAAGAAAATGATGCAGCACCCGGTCTACTTTGTTAGTTCCCTCCTGCAGGGGGCTAGATCAAGGTACTCCGGCGTGCAGAAACTGCTCTTCGGCCTTCTTATGGCCTCAAGGAAGCTGCGTCACTACTTCCAGGCACACGAGATCACTGTTGTCACTCGCCTCCCTCTGCAACGGATATTGCACAATCCAGATGCAATGGGAAGAATTGTGGAATGGGCACTGGAGTTGTCCAGCTTTGGCCTCAAGTTTGAAAGTACTTCGACGATTCAGAGCCGAGTCCTGGCGGAGTTCATTGCAGAATGGACCGCAACGCCTGGCGAAGAAGCCCAAGAGACTGCTCTCCCCGGCAAGGAGGCAAGTTGCGATTGGATCATGTACTTTGATGGAGCTTTCTCCTTACAGGGCGCCGGGGCTGGCGTACTGCTTGTCGCGCCCACCGGAGAGCACCTCAAGTATGTGATCCAGATGCACTTCCCCAGGGAGGCGTCAACCAACAATACGGCAGAGTACGAAGGGCTGCTTGCCGGTCTCAGGATCGCGGTAGACCTCGGAATCAAGAAACTCATCGTCAGGGGTGACTCGCAGCTTGTCGTCAAGCAAATCAACAAGGAGTACCAGAGCCCGTTGATGAAGGCCTACGTCGATGAAGTGAGAAAGCTGGAAGAGCATTTCGATGGTATACAGGCTGAATACGTTCCCCGAGCGGAGAACGATATCGCCGACTACCTGTCAAAACGCGCTGCCCTCAAGCTACCTATGGAACCAGGTACCTTTGTGCTTCAGCTAACTCAGCCATCCGTTGATCCATCAACAGAGCAGAACAAGAGGAGGAAATCAATGCCCGGCATGTACTTTCCGGCCGAGCTCCCCGGAGCCGCCGGCAAGGATGTTGCCGGGGACACTGAGCCCGCCACGGGACGGCTAGCTCCGACGGAGCGTCAAGCTCTTGCCGTCGAGATAGCCGCTCCTATAGCGGAGGAAATGCCTTTAGTCGGCAAGGATGTTGCCAGGGACACTAAGCCCGCCATGGGACGGCTAGCTCCGACGGAGCGTCAAGCTCTTGCCGTCGAGACAGCCGCTCCTATAGCGGAGGAAATGCCTTTAGTCCTCGCCGCCGAGCCCCAGGCTCCGGCGTGGGCACAACATACCATCCGATTCCTCCAAACAGGGGAACTTCCTGAGGAGCAGGAAGAAGCGGAAAAAGTAGCTCGTCGCTCTACCATGTACCAGTTCGTCGATGACGTCCTGTACAGGAAGAGGCCGAACGGTGTGAAATTGATGTGTATCCCTCGAGAGGAAGGACTGGAGCTGTTGGTGGAGATACACGGAGGCATATGTGGATCCCTCATCGGGTCAAGGGCCCTTGTCGGCAAGGCATTTCAGCAAGGTTTCTTCTGGCCCACCGAGCATGTCAGTTCCATTCAAAGAAGCTTCATCAGCCAGCTAGAGCCCTTCAAACCATTCCTCTCTCCTGGCCCTTCTCGGTCTGGGGGCTCGACATACTGGGCCCTTTCCCCCACGCTGTCGGGGGCTTTGAGTACTTGTATGTTGCAATCGACAAGTTCACAAAGTGGCCGGAGGTGGAGGTGGTGAGGAAGGTCACAGCTCGGTCAGCCGTCAAGTTCTTCAAGGGACTAGTGTGCCGTTTTGGTGTACCCAACAGGGTCGTCACCGACAATGGCACACAGTTCACAAGCCGCACCTTCATGCAATATACCCAAGACCTCGGCAGCAAAGTCTGTTTCGCTTCCGTTGCTCACCCGCGAAGCAATAGTCAAGCTGAGAGGGCAAATGCTGAAGTGTTGCGATGCTTAAGGACCAAGACCTTTGACAGGCTGCACAAGAGTGGAAGGCGCTGGATTGATGAGTTGCCGGTGGTTCTTTGGTCGATCAGGACGATGCCAAATCGAGCCACCGACCAGACACCCTTTGCCCTAGTATACGGGGCAGAAGCAGTTATCCCCACTGAAATCATATACAGGTCACCTCGAGTGCTCGCTTATGATGAGCTTGAGCAAGAGCAACTACGGCAAGATGACGCACTGCTCCTTGAGGAAGATCGTCTTCGGGCGGCTGTGAGAGCAGCACACTACCAGCAAGCCTTGCGCCGCTACCATAGCCGCAAGGTTCATGCCCGAAGCCTTGAAGAAGGCGACCTTGTCCTTCGGCGCGATCAATCGGCCAAGAATTCCAACAAGTTGACGCCAAAGTGGGAAGGCCCTCATCGGGTAATACGAGTCACCAGGCCCGGCGCAGTCTGCCTGGAGACCGAATATGTCGTTCCGGTGAGTAACTCCTGGAACATTGAGCATCTTCGCAAGTTTTACCCGTGAGGTGCGGCTTGCCGGCCCCCCGGCAAGCCACCTTTTGTACAAGCATTGCCGATGGTGCATGTAACCCTTTGTACAAACCCAGGCACAGACCCTGAGCACAAATAAATGAAGCGTTGGTGCCCTAAGTTATAGCATGCATGCTAGGTCGAGTCTCGTCCTTGGTTAGGGTTGATAGTGCTTAGCGGCGACTAACCCCTAGCTTAGAGGTCGAGTGTGCGTCTCTTTGCCGTTCTTTTGTCTCCTTTGGTTCGCAGGACTCGCAGATATCCTTGCCGGATCACTTGAGGACGAAAAAGAGAAGAGGGACAGACCAGCATCTAGACCCCGGCAAGCCAGTATTGCCGGGGGCTGCAAGTGCAAAGATTCACCCACGGCGAACCACAGTTGCCGGGGGCTACAGCTTCAGATAAGTCCTTCATCCCTTGTCATGCATTCCCTTATGGACTGAGGTATGTGAAACCTCGTTCCTTCCTAAAGCTACCGTGCTCCCCTAAACTCTAGGCCCTAGGGCTCATTCCTGGGGCCAGGTTTGGTCGTAGTCGCGGTAGCGAAAGGATGAAACAAGGAGCCTGAACCCACCTCATCCCTGCCTCCGCCAAAAGCGTGAGAAAGGTCGAGCAACGTGGGAAGACGGCAAGGCCTGCTGCCGGGCAAGGAAATGTTTATCTTAGAGATATCAAGGGTTTACTCCTTGACGTGGGTTCTACTCGCAAGCAAATGACCCGGCAAGCATCCCTTTTTCATTAAAAACATTCCACTCAGGTACAGTCCATAGGGAATGAAAAACATGAATGATGGGATTGCAAGTTTTAAATTCAGCTAAGGCCCGAAGGCTTACAAACTAAAAAGAGATATGGTGCCGTAATCCCTTTCTTGTCCCTCTCCCCAGGAGGCAGGTCAAGGAGGCGAAAAGGGCAAAAGGGGCGCCTAGGCGAGCTACGGGTGGCAGAAGACACCAAGATAACATCTCGGTGGCCGTCCGAAGGCTGGTTGGTGATGGCAGCGCCGAAAGCAGAGCTCGAAGACGAGGCGGCAGGACGTTAGCACGCGTCAAAGGCGTCGGTGCCCACGTACTCGGAGTTGACGGCCTTGCCGCCCGCCCTCTTCCTCTTCCGCAGCCTCCCAACGCCAGCCGCCCAAGGAGACGACCCCGAGAAGTTCAGGGAGCCGGCGACATGGATGATGGGGTCGCTGGTGCCGCACGGAGCGGCGCCCGACACCTAGTCGGACCCGTCATCCTGCCGCCTGTTACCCTCGTCGTCGCTGCCGCTGTCCTCCTCGTCACTCCCGCCCGAGGAGGAGTCTTCGCTATCAGAAGAGCTCTCCACGCAGCACCTTGCACGGGTCCCGAAGAGCTCGAAGACCTTGACGGAGAGGAGGCCGCCCTCCATTAGCTTGAAATGGAGAGTGAGCCCCTCCATCAAGCGGTGGATATGAGCGAACGTCTTCCATCCCCGACGAAGATACATCACGTGAGGGGCTGGGAAGTCGACGCGAACCCGCGTGCCGCTGATCCCACAGCCCCTCATGTGCAGCCGCAATGACTCAGGCGGATCCAGCTCCATCTCCCGCGCGAATGGAGTCGGGAGACGAAGGCAACGGCGAGGCGGCCAGCGCAGCCAGACAAAGAACTCGCAAGGGTCATCCCCAATGTGGCCCTCCATGGGGGGAGGAACTGCTGGCGGAGGCGAGGCTGGCGCGCCGCCCCGTCCTCCTCTTCCCCGAGCGCCTCGGCCTCGCCCACGGCCTCGCCCCCTCCCCTTCCCCTTGCGGCTGGCTCTGCCACCACGGGTGCAGGAGAAGGAGGGACGCGTTGTCGAGCGGCGACCCGGCCGCCACCATTGAAGGGCCAGGGTTCCCTCTCTCCATGGCGGATGGAGGGGGGAGTAGAAGCTGAAGGAAGAAGGAGATGAAGGAATACGGGACGCCATCCCCCCCTCCCGCTCCTTATAAAGGAACGGGGTGGGGGCTCGGCCGCCCCGCTCCGCCAATCAAGACGCGGAAGGCGCGGGGAACTGGGACCGACCCGCTGCCACAGCCCGCGGCGGCCCGGTTTCCCGCCTCCACCGTTCGCCACCCCAAGCGCATGAGAGCCACGTGGCGGGCGTGCAGGACCGAGGCGACGGATGAGGCGACCTCTCCCCACCCCATGATCATGGGGAGTGGACGCCTTGAAGACCACGCCTCGGCCCCGTTCAGTAAATGGGCCGCGCCTCCACGCCTCCCTCCGCTTATGGGGAAGGCGCGAACCGCCCCCTTTACTACGACGTGATGCATGCGTGCAGAGCTCAGCCCCACGCATGCCGCCCACGTCACACACGCCTCCCCACGCTGCACCACGTGCGGGAAGCATGGGAGGCACAACGCGCGAAGAAACTTACCGCGGTAAAAACCGCCTCGCCTGCCCGCGCACCATTTTTGGGCCTAGCCCAACGACGCGATTGCGCTTACGTGTGGCCCAGGCCCGGGGGCTCCTATCGGTGTACAAAAAGAGGGGTACACTTTTTGTACCCCTATAACTGTGCACGGGCAGTCTAAGCCATGGGCACCACCACACTGAGCAAGGCAAGGGAGGTGAGCCAAGGTAAGACCGAAGCTAGAGAGAAGCAGAACGACGCCAAGACCAAGACCACAAAGATCAAAGGGGACGAAGCGGACTCCCCCGGCAAGATCCTTGCCAGGAGGCAGTTTTAGCAAGCCCGGCAAGACCCTTGCCGGGGCAGCTCGCCCCACACGTACGGAGCGAGTCACCCTTGAGTCCACTGCCCCCATGGGGCAAGGATTCGAGAGACATCCCCGTGGTGGCATGCAGATCTTTGTGAAGACATTCAAGACCAGATACACGCTTTAGAAGATGATGATCCTTGGCGGGATCCCAGCCAAGGAGGACCACAAGGCCCCCGGCAAGAGCCTTGCCGGGGATGACAGCAGGCGCCGCGGCAAGACCCTTGCCGGCGCCACGGTAAGACCCTTGCCGGGCCCCCGACAAGGCCCTTGCCAAGAACACCCGTAGGGCCACCATCAGGCCCACGCCAATCAAACCTCCACTGCCGCTCGCATGCAGCTGCCGACCCAACCAGCTGGGCAGGCACCTATGTGGCGGCAAGCGGATCTTCGTGGAGACCCACCGCTGCGCCTCCTCAGCTGCCTGCCTGCCTACATGGCACCGCAGGCACCGCTGGCCAGGGCACGCGTCGACACGAGAGGGAGCGGCGACGGACGAGACATGGCTCTCCCCCGTCCCCGATAAAGCAAGGACACCTAAGCAAGGCGCATTAAATGCACCTTGTCATGTAATGCGAGGGATAACCTCGCATCACTGTACCCTTTCCACCTCCTGTGTGCCACTGTGGCAACCCCTATCCCTATAAAAGGAGGCCCAAGGCGACCAGGAAGGGAATTCGGCTTTTTGGAGCTCCTCACACCCCATTGCTAGTTCAAGAACATAGATAAACAATCCACCAAAGCAGGAGTAGGGTTTTACGCATCCTCGCGGCCCGAACCTGGGTAAAGGAACCGTGTGCTATCCGTTTGATCCGCTCTTATCGCGACCCCGCGCCCCGTAGCCGTAGTAGGGATTCTTGTGATCCCATAGGTGTCGTTCCACACCGACAGAAATTCATTCCCATTTCTTGCATGGGACCTAAGCATGCACCCAAGGACACAGATTTGATTTTTCAACCAATTTATATGCACTAGAGCATGTGCATGTAGTTCAAATTTCAATTATGCACATAAATGCATTGAAAACTTAGTTAATGCATAAAATGTCCAAACAAACCCCGAAAAATTACAAAAAATAACATGACACTCCTATTGTTCTATGTTGACACGAGAAAAACTTTGAAAGCAATAAGAGGCAATGGATATCGTTTCGTCCCCAAAGGTGGGGTGTTCCCTACCGAAACCATCATGCTTGTTGTGAGAAGCTCTGGCTTGTGAGAAGCATATACCAAACCTGCCCCAAATGGGACAAAAAATTACCACGACATGTTGATGCGGCTCCATGACAACATGCCAAGTTTCATGAATTTCAGACGAGTTTTGGATTTACTAGATTTTAAAAACCAGGTATCTCAATGTTTGCGGCCGAGTGACGGTGGCAGGGTGTTTGACATTCATTCCCATTTCTTGCATGGGACCTAAGCATGCACCCAAGGACAAAAGATTTGATTTTTCAACCAATTTATATGCATTGGAGCATGTGCATGTAGTTCAAGTTTGAATTATGCACATAAATGCATTGAAAACTCACTTAATGCATAAAAATGTCCAAACGAACCCCGAAAAATCACAAAAAATAACACAACACTCATGTTGTTCTATGTTGACACGAGAAAAAATTTGAAAGCAATAAGAGGCAATGGATATCATTTCGTCCCCAAAGGTGGGGCGTTCCCTACCAAAACCATCATGCTTGTTGTGAGAAGCTCTAATTCGTGAGAAGCATATACTGAAAATTGCCCAAATGGGACAAAAATTTACCACGACATGTTGATGCCGCTCCATGATAGCATGCCAAGTTTCATCAATTTCAGATGGGTTTTGGATTTACTAGAATTTAAAAACCAGGTATCTCAATGTTTGCGGTCGAGTGACGGTGGCAGGGTGTTTGACATTCATTCTCGTTTCTTGCATGGGACCTAAGCATGCACCCAAGGACAAAAGATTGGATTTTCAACCAATTTATATGCACTGGAGCATGTGCACGTAGTTCAAATTTGAATTGTGCACATAAATGCATTGAAAACTCACTTAATGCATAAAAATGTCCAAACAAACCCTGAATAATTCCAATTCTTTTATGATCACCGCAGATACAAGGTCTAACAATTCAAACGCCGTCCATGGACGTTGTGACCCCATTATGTAATTCAAATCAAGATGAAAAATCAAGTAGATCCCACATAGTTTATTATAACAAACCGTGTGAGATGTAGCACAAAATATCTTGGAGCACTGTCGGACTATAGCACGCATACGGCTTACGCGAGAAGGTGCGACGCTACAGTCCACAACCCGCTTTGAATAAGGGACCGTGTCTGATGACACTTTGCGCGCCAGTTTTTTTGTTGAAGCGATTCCAAATTTTCGGCTTCCGCGGAAATATCTGCCTCCCCGCCCCCTACCCCTTACCAAAAGCCATATTTACCCTCTTTCCACCTTCCATTTCAAGTTGAAACCTTCACTCCTTGCTTGCAGCGCCGCCTCCTCGCCGGCGACCCTCCTTCACGCTACTTGGCCTCGCCTATCCAGGCAGGTAATCCACACCCGACCCCCATCCTCCTCCTCCTTCCACATCCCACATGCCTCGACCACCGGCGCGAGTGCGGCACCTTCCACCCAAATCACCAACCCCTCCACCAAATAAGCGCTGGCTTAAGCCATGGTGCACGCTGTATAGCCAGGATCTCAAGGAGCATTTGGCAGCGGAGAAGCAAATCGCGGCCGCACGCGCGGATGAGGTCGCGATGTCTGCCATTTGTGCCGACCCCGAGATCCTGGAGGAGCACCTCACCGTCGAGGCCACCGTTGACGCCTCATGCGTCGATGCCGCGGCGCGGTTGGCTCCTTTAAACGACACTTGGTGGCGTTTTCTCGAGGCCACCGTAGGTGCCTTCGACGAAGACTACGAGGTGTTTTCTCAGCGTGCAGGTGCTTACCTCATCTCGAGAGCCAGCAGGTTGGTGCCCAGAGAGGCTCAGGAAACTCGCCACTTCAGCGAGGGCACCCACGATGCGGAGGCCTCGCCCTCTTCCATGTCCAAGGAGCCAATCATCATCGATATCCCCAACAATGAGGAGTAGCTTGTCTTATTAGCTCACTATAAGGACCCATGTTTAGTTTGCTAGCTACTGCCTTTCCTTAACAAATTCTAGTGAATTGTGCTATCTACTTTTACCATGCAATCTTCTGCTATAGTGTATATGTTCTATATGTCGTGCAATGTGGTGTTTAGTTAACTGCTTGGTTCAATTCTGCAAATGAGATGTTCAATTCTTTAGGGTGCAATATTTCCAAGTTGTTAAGCATGCTTGGTTTGGTTAACTATCTAATCTTCTGTTACGAGTATGTTATATTGTGCAATGTGGTGCTTAGTTAACGTTTGGTTCATTTGTTGTGGTGTTTAGTTAACTGCTTGGTTCAATTCTGCAATGTGATGTTCAATTGTTGTGGCTGCATTCTCTTATTGTATACATGTGAGAAATAAATCGAATTTGGATGTACTAAATACATGAGAAACAAATACAATTGCTATATTTTCAAGTTATTAAGCATGCTTGGTTTGGTTAACTGTTTGATCTTCTATTAGGAGTATGTTATATTGTGCAATGTGGTGCTCAGTTAACGTTTGGTTCATTTGTTGTGGTGTTTAGTTAACTACTTGGTTCAGTTCTGCAATGCGATGTTCAATTGTTGTGGCTGCATTCTCTTATTATATACCATGTGAGGAATAAATCGAATTTGGCTGCACTTAATACATGAGAAACATATACAAGTGCTATATTTCCTAGTTCTTAATCATGCTTGGTTTGGATAAATGGGTTTTCCATGTGGCTTGAATTAATCTGATGAATCTGCAATGTGCTTATTTTTCATCAACATATTTTACTAATAGCATGCAAACCTACTTAACCTGGTGATTAACTACCTTATATGTGTTGCACGTAAATAATGGGAAGCACTGAGGTTTACAAGATGGTACTAACTATTATACCTTGCCTTTTTTATTACTTTGCCCCATTTCCAACATATAGAACATATTTATGCACATCCTTGTTTTTAGGGTTCACTGATGATTACCTCTCAAACCACCTCTCTGGTCAGGAGGCGAGGAAAGTTTTCATACAACACCCATGGTTCAATACTGAAGTGTTCCTGAAGAGGCCGAAGGATGGACGGTCAATCATCCACAGGCACTGGCCTAAAGTTGCAAAGACCTTCAACATGAATGAAGGCTCAATATTCGCCTTCGGCTTCAGCAGTTTTCCACATGAGATGCATCTCTCTATGTACCGTCTATCATACTAATTTCGAAAGGTTCTAGATGTTGCATGTGAAACTTGTTGCTGGTGCAGTTGTGTAATGGGGTAGCTGAGTGCTGAAGCTACATCATGTTGTACTCCGATGTATTTCAATTATGAAATGATGCTTCCTTAATATGGAAATGGAATATATTATATGCTTAATATGAATGTCAATTAGATTAGTAAATGGATTATTAATAATAGGGCAATTAGCCCGCTAATTGGCCAATTACCTTGTTAATTGGGTTTTCCTATTGCAAACGGTTAATGAGAAAACACCGTGGGCGATGACCTCAGGCAACGCACACAGTTTCTAGGAATAAACCGTGTTGGATCAATGAATAATCAGACACAACATTCTCTTGAAAACTGTTTGCGTTACTCCACCTTGCGCAAACGTTTTCCTTGGAGTGACTGTGTGGTATGTATATACGAATGGAAACGTTTAGCGGTGACTGGCTATGTGGGATGTACTTACAACCAGAAATGATTTTTCATGTATAATTGTATTTTTTAGCGCTACTGTACGTATTTCTGTATTTGAGTGCTCGCCGGTCGCACACGACCTCATTTTTCCGAGCGTGTGTGCCAGGAGGGCATATCCCCAACGGTTTCTGGGTCGTGTGGGAAGGACCCCCATATTGCCCACACTCAGTTGGCGACGGTTCCGAATGCCGTCACGGAAAGGGGTTAAAAAACCGTTTGTTTAGCACCGACGCGTACCAGTTCCAGTTCATTAGTAAGGTGGACAGGATTAAACTACCAAGTCTTCTAGTGCCAAGTAGTACATAATAAAAGCATCAAACAAACATATATCTATGTCCTATGGTCACCGCATTGTCTTGTGACATAAAAATAGAGACACGGTTCAAATCATATCAGTTCAAGACAAAGCAGTAGTGAAAGAATACAAAGTGTGGGAAACTACACGGCACAACAAGATTTCAGATGGGTACCACGGGTCTACATGTACGACAACACTATTGGCTCTGTTGTGATACTAGTAATGTGCATGATATGAGAAGTCAACTGTATACACAATTGAAATTGAAATCAACAGAGCTATTGATAAGAGCAAACCTGTTAAAGAAACATGTGTGAACATACCTGCTGTGCCATTGAAGTTTCGATTGGATCCGTCACTTTAAAAATAAGTTTGTATGAGTAAATACAGTGATACAAGAGCAAAGCAGTATGCACGATAGCAATGGAATCATAAATTAGAAAAATTGTTCTTCTGGTTTAAGCACTTGTTCTACATGAACAGAGTACAGTAAGATGCAAGAATATAGTACTTAAAAATAGAAAATGAGCTCATAGACCTTACCACATTCTTGGTTCGGGACCAGTACAGAACAAGGCGTTCCCAGTCATCGCCCAGTAAATGTGTCTCAGGAGAACGTAAGGGAATTTGATGAGTTTCTTTGCTAGTGAAGTACGTTTTCTTCAAGTAATTCCGATAGTGCCACCAGGCATTCTTGAAGTTAGCAGAGGTATTAGCACAGGTTACCTCATCCTGAGTTTCCAAATCGGTCCTTATCTATAGAGAAAAATGGGAAAATTTCTTGTATTATAACCATCATGGAGGTAGAATGTATGGGACAAAGCAAAGTAATTGCCATGAATAATATTACTTACACATAACTCCTGGACAAACACCTGCAACTGGCATTTTCCTTCATCTTCAGTATAATATTTCCAAGATGGGAAGATGCGCACATAGGATTTAACAACATCAAATGCGATAGATGCTAAACTACAACTGGCTGGTTGTGCTTCCTCCACAGGAATAGGAGTATTAACTGGTGGAGTTGGGGTTCGCCGTGGTAGTACTGGCCCTTTGGGCACTCGAGCTGCCTTACTAACTGCTCTTTTTTGGGAGCTCTGTGGTGGAGATGGTGTTGTGTCAACGGGAACTAGGTTACTATCTGTTGGGGTTGGGGTTAGATTGGGTGAAGCTGGTTCTCTCTCCATCGCAGTAGTGGTACAATTTGCGAGAGTCTGGGTTATGTGTGCTAGGGCTGGATCTCGTCACTACAAAAAAAAGACACTTCCGTGATGATACGTGTTTGTCACAGTAGGTCACGTTTTCTGTCATGCATGTACATCCATGACAATTTTATGACAGAATCAAGATAGTCATGCATGTGTTGTCGTAGAAGTATTCCATGACATTACCAAAATTATCATCACGGAAGTGTCCACTTCCATGACGATAAATCGCGCGTCACAGAAGTGCTTTCGTCAAGGGTGACCGACACGTGGCACCCATCATAATGGAACGCCATTAAGCTATCGGGTCCGGTTTTGGATCCGATAACCCATTAAAAGTCCCAACCAATGGAGATTTTCCACGTGTAAAATCATCATTGGCTGGAGGAAACACGTGTCGGCTCACCGTTGGGATAGATTTCATCCACTCATTGGACCCAAAGCGCCTATGATACGTCGACACGTGGCACGGCCCAACAGAGGCCCATTCCTATGAAAAGGCCGGCCCATTTGACTTGGTCAAAAGGTCGCGGGCCGGCCCACGGCAAGCCAGTTAACTGCATGTTCGCATATAGCCCATTTACAGCCCGCTAACCCAGGGCCCGTTTACGGCCTCTCCGAATTAGGCCCAGTAGCATCATCTGGGCCGTCCAATATAATTCCAACCCGTTTTATCTTCCGACCCATGTATGGCCCATGACGTCTTTCGGCCCATATGAGGCCCTTAGTAACCCTCGGCCCATTAACGACCCATGGTAAAACTGGCCCGTAATGAACAGTGTATCATTTTGTACCCATTAACGGCCCATTATTCCGTTGGGCCGTTTCCAACCCATGTTATCTTTCGGCCTTATCGGGGCCCATTTATTCTTGGGGTCATTTCCATCATTCGTTTACTTTCGGCCCATTACTGTCATTTTCTGCTTGTGGAACAAATTCTGCCCGTGGTTACAATCGACCCATTTGTGGCCTGTTAATATGTTGGGCCGTTTTCATAGCGTCACCAAATACGGCCGATTAAAGACGGCCCGTTATGGTCGGCCCATGAACGGACGATTTCAACTCTAGCCCATTTACGGCCATAATGTGGTCTATTATTGGCCCATGTTTGGCCAACCGATCATACGACCCGTAGAAGTCCCATTGATGATACGGCCCGTAGAAGGCCCAACGTGTCTACGACCCGTATAAGGCCCATTGTGTCTATGGTCCGTATAAGGCCCATTGTTTCTACGCCCCGTAGAAGGCCCATTGTTTCTACAGCCCATAGAAGGCCCATTGTTTCTACAGCCCGTAGGAGGCCCATGTTAACTACAGTAAATATGTAGCACATGGTTAATGTGGCCTAGTTTTAAAAAATAGGTTATTGCGGCCAATAGCAAACCGCAGAAAAAGAACTGCACTAACTACAAGAAAACAAATACACAAGACAATAAATAAATAAATAAGCAAGCAACTTAAGCTAGGCTATCACGGCTATTACACATATTACATCCACTGGGCATCAAAGCTCGCCACCAGTGCGCATATAGGGAACAAAGCAGCATATAAACGCCGCAGCAAAACAAGTCCTGAACTGAAACCACTTAAGAAGAGCTCAAGAAACAATATCCTGGGTACCCATAATGCTGGCAAGATGCTTAGCAAGCTTATTAGCTTTCTCTTGTTTGGCGCTTAAATCCTCCAGCACTTGTTGTTGCACCAGAAAGTATGCATCTGAATATTGCAGGGACTTCCTCAGTCCTTCGGCTTCCTGTCGCATAACATCTGATCGATGTCTTTCAACTTGAACTTGAGACTCAAGAAGCCGAACTAATTCAGGCAGCGAGTTCGAAGAGCTGGTGCCCGCAGTAGTAGCTAGTAACTCGAACACTACATCAAGACAGGACTTTGGGGTTGTCTCGGTGTCTTCAATATAGTTTTTATCAGCTTTCTTGGAGACCAACAGGGATGTCTCACTATCTTGAACCTTATCTGCATTACTTCCTTTACCATTGCATAAGGGGCACTCTTCTCCAATATTTTATCCGCGTTCTAAAATAGAAACAAACAAACACATCACAGGTTTACAATGTAGTATATGAAACTCATTTTGGTAAACCAGTTCAGTAGTAAGATGGATAGGATAACAGCATGAAACAAACATATATCTATGTAGTATGGTCACTGTATGGTCTATATCATTCTAGTTTATGTTGCCAAATCAAGATAGATACAGTTCGAATCATATCTATTTAAGACAAAGCAGCATAGACAGAATATAAGTGTGGGAAACTACACAGCAATAACAACACTTGTAACGTGCATGGCATGAGAACATAATTGTTTATTCAATTGAAACTGAAATCAACATAGAGCAAGTTACAACAGCAAACACGTTAAAGAAACGGGTTTAAAACATTACCTGTTGCGCCATTGGAGTTTGAATTGCATCCTTCAAATTTCAAATTAGTCAGTATGAGTAAATACAGTGATGCAAGAGCAAAGTAGTACGAACCATAGCTACGGAACCTGACCTGGGAACAATTCTTCTTCTGCTTTAAGTGTTGACTTGGGGTTCGGAGTGGTGGTCCTCGTGCTTTGGGCACAGAAGTTGCCTTACTAACTGCTCGTGTTTGGGTGCTTTATGGTGGAGACGGTGTTGTGTCAATTGGAACTGGGTTACTATCTGCTGGGGTTGGGGTTAGAAGGGGTGTAGCTGGTTCTCTGTCCAACTGGGTAGGGGTACAATCTGTGTGAGTCTGGGTTATGTGTGGTGGGGCTGGTTCTTGGGCAAGTACAATTGTGGTTCTATCTCCATCGATAGGTAGCATGATCTTTTCTGAAGACCGTGTTTTCACTCCCACAGATACTGCCATCACCCCCTCCAATTGAAATGGCTGATAAACAAGAAAAGTAATTGAATGCATAGACATTGTAAGATAGACAGGTGCAATGGATAGTAGGGAAGAAAACAGGGCATGAAATAATTCACATTTATGTTGTCTAACCAAACAGAATAGCAGGATATAATTTAACATATATGATGGCTAATTAAACAGGATAGCATGACACAATTTCACATGTATGATGGCTAACTAAACAGGATAGAATGACATACTTCAAAATATGATTACTATCTAAACAGGATGACATGATATAACTATACGATGTGTCTGTTAAAGTGGTCGGCATGCCATAAATCACAAATATGTCGACGGTGGAAACATGATGGCATGATATAATTCACGGATAGAATGACATAATTCAAAATATGATGACTATGTGAACAGGATGAGATGATATAACTATATTATGTCTTTAGAAAATGGGTTGGCATGCCATAATTCAGATACATGTTGTCTATGTAAACATCATGGCATGATATAATTCAAATATATGATTTATATACTAAGGAAGTGAGTAGAGGGCAATCGCATATATGATGTGTCAACTTAGGAGATGGCATTCAATATCGTGTATATGATGTAAAAACTAAGCATTGCAATACAACATACGCATGATATGAGTAATATAACCCTGCCAAGTTTGAGCATACACCTCTGGGGGATAATAGGACTGGTCATCTGCCTCTGAATCCTCCTTTGAAGAGCTATATGTAACCAACAAGATATCTGCTTCGGCAGGTAGCATTGTCTACTGAAGACCTTCTTTTCACTCCAGATTTCTCCATCACCAATTGAAATGGCCGATGCACAGGAAGAGCAGTTCAATATAAAAACATTGTCGACAAAAGCAATGAGAACTACAAAAAAAAGGATGGCATGATATAATTCACATATATGACGCTTGGCTAAACAGCATGGCATTGCATAATTCACATATATAATGCCTTGCAACAAGATAGCATTGCGTAATTCACATATATAATGTCTTGCAACAAGATGGCATTGCATAACTCACATATATGGTAATTAGACACTAAACAGGTGGCATTCACACAAAGCATGTCTAAACTAAGCAAATGACATAGCAATGCAAGATACCATACGTACGATATGAGCAACGTAACTCTGCCAAGTTAGAGCATGCACCTCGGGGGGGAAATAGGACTGGTCATCTGTCTCTAAATCCTCCTCTGAGGAGCTATCTGTAACCAGCAGGACATGCGCTTCGTCGGATAGCATTGTCTGCTCTGAAGACCTTGTTTCCACTCCAGATTTTTCCATGACCGTGCCGAATGGCTGATGCACAGGAAGAGTAATTGAATGTACTAAAATTGTTGACAAATTTAACACATAATAAAAAATGATGTCATGATATAATTAACATATAAGATGACTGGCTAACCAGGGTGGCATTGCAAAATTCACATATATGATGCCTGGCTAAACAAGATGGCATTGCATGATTCACATATACAATAAAGAAACTAAACAGATGGCATTGACACAAAGCATGTTTAAACTAAGCAGATGACATCTTTGATGTATACAGTAAGCAATGCAAGGCACCATATGCCTGATATTACCAACATCAGCATGCCAAGTTAGAGCGAAGTCATGGGGTAAATAGGAGTAGTCTTCTGCTTCTGAATCCCCCTTAGAATAGTTATCGTCCTCTTGGTTACGATCCGAAATGGGTGGAGGGGGCCTGCCTTTGCGCCCACCATGGAGCGACATTTGCATGAAATTTTATTGCCACGCAAGGCTCGTCTCTTTTGCTCTACATGTTCAGTTCCATTGTGTACAATAATTGACATGCATAGGAATAAAACATAGTGAGACTATGTCAGGAGTGCATGCGCAAGTCCAGAGTGATGGTAGCAAACTATGGATAGACCCAAAACCAATGATAGCAGGCAGATAATAGCTTTAGTTAAAAAATACAAATAATGGCTCCTTTAATGTCTTTTTGCACCCAACATGAAACTCATAGTAGACACCCGAGATTAATCAGATAGTACACAGATAGTACTTATTGCTGCCCCAATATGTACCCCACAACCATTTAAAAACTCAAGTTTCAGCATAAGTTTGGACCTGACTCGGAGTCTAATAGGTGAACACGACGATAAAGTAGCATTTCATCATATTAAGCGATGCATAACGTAAGCAGACACGGAAGAGTGCGACCTCTGTTGCAGACCCGTGTAGTCCTCAAGGTCATCTTCTCTGTTGATGATGGTAATGCAGTTGTCGTGGCTGCCAGTGGCGGGGAAGAAGATCTGAGGCGGCGAAAGACAGTCTGGAGAGCGGATCCCTGCTGTGGTGAACCCTTCCGTCGTTGGAGCAGTTGAGCTGGGGTGGAACACAGAACAGCGGGAGCAGGACAAACAACACAAGGTTTTCTTTGACACATATCTGTAACAGAAGTAATTGTGTAAGGGCTTGTTTGAATTTGAGCACTCTAACAATGCAGGGATAGGAAATAGACAGGAATACGATAGGAATGCACGTGCAAAACAGAGAATTTGAAAACACAGGATTTCTGCCAATGTGGGTGTTTGGTTCACAAGAATTGGAAAATCACAGGATGCAAAGATGCATGGTGAGATTAATTCAAACCACAAGAAAATGTACAGTTATAATGCTATTATGCTACTATCTCTTAGTCTTGTGCTTCATGAATAGGAATTTGAAAAGGAGGACAAGTGGAAATTAAAATTCCTACGATTTTTGTTTCAAGGAAACACTAAAGGAACAAGTCCTACATTTTTCCTTTCCTCCATTCCTTTGCACCAAATTCATGAAAAGTAGTACCATAGGAAACTTTCCAATTCCTATGTTTTTCATTCACTTTTCCTTTCAAGAACTAGCGATTCAAGTAGGCAGGCTTGAGCAAGGAAAATCCTACACTAAAAAAATGTTTTGGTGCTACTTCTATTACTTTGGACCCAGGCCACTGCCCTACTAGCTCAACTCCCTGGGCCATCGACAAATGCACAACTCAAATGCGTAGAGATAAATAATGATGGCGTTCAAGAGAGTCCATCACGGATAGCTAAGTTGCCCGGTACCTCACTGCTTGTCATATAGTAGGATAAAATAATCATATTTCCCGATACTCCGTGTGCTCAGTGGATAATATATATAACATGTAGAGTAAAAAATATATGCAACAATTGTACAACCTCTTTGGCGAAGCCATGTCGATCTTAGTGTGATTGGGTTGGCCGGTGAGGATGCTCCGGCTGACTTGGCTGTCGGAGGAGGGGAAGAAGATCTTAGGCGTCTAGAGATGGAGCCCGAGGTACTGCTCCGCTGTGATGGAGGGTTTCGTCATTGGAGCAGCTCCGGTGAGTTGTACGACGCCGAGGCTGAAGCAGGACAAGAGAGACAATGTTAACCTGAGTGGAATTCTAATAGCATCTCCAATATATGACGTAAAATACATAACCACAAAGTGCTAGATGTAAAATACATCAGCGGCCCATCTCTGAACTTAACTGTCGAAACTGAATTTAACTATCAAAACTGAACTTGACTGTCGAAACTGAATTTTGTTATCGAAACTGAATTTTACTGTCAAAACTGAACGCACAAGAGGTGAGGCTACACGTCAGTCAACTGACTTTTTCATCTCTGGTCAGTCGATTTTGCAGCCGTTGGATACGAAATCAAGGGCCTGCAGTTCATCTTCAACCTCCACCCCCCTGAGCCGCCAGCCACCAACGGCCAAACTGCCGCCCGCCGCCGGTGGTGCGCCGCCCCGCCCACCCCGAAAACACCTCCCACCGCCGGTCCTCCGTCGCCCCGGCTATCCCTCTAGCCCCCCCCCCCTCCCCGTGCCAAGCTTTTTCTCCGGCGATCTCCACGCCACCGCCCCACCACCGCCGGCGACCACCGCCCCCACCCTGAACCCTAGGATAGATAGTGGGGTACCTCTCTAGCGAGCCCCCCTCCCCGATGCGGCTGGTTCTTCCTTAACTTCAGCGAGCCCCCCCCCCTGAAAATCGACTGACCCAAAACTCGATTCAGTCGACTGAAGTGTAGCTAAATCGGAGGAGCATCGCAAGCAAGAGCAAGAGCGAGAGCAGCAGCAAGAGCAAGAGCAGACAAGGCAGGGGACCGAGAGCAAGAGCAGAGCAGCGGCGCGAGCGAGAGCTAAAGCAGCAGCAGCTCCTACTGATGTGGACGTCGCCGCCGAGGGAGCGACGTCGTGGAGGAAGTGGCCTACGACACCGCAGTGGAAGAAGCCGCGCCGTGTCGGCTCGGGACCGAGCGTCGGCAGCACTGTGAGATCAAATAAAGAAGAAAATGCCACGATTAGTGTACAACCTCTTTGGTGGCGCCGATTAGGCTGCAGCTTCATCCGAGGAAACGGTGATGATGACGCCCTTTCGGGGGTGCAGGTGAAGACGGCGGTGTGGGAATGGAGGTGGCGCGAAAGACGAGGGGAACATCGGGGCAGCTCCTTGGAGGTGGAGGACGGGGTGGCTGAACCGGGGGGCGGCCAGATCGACGACGGATCCTCATCCAGTACGGTGGATGAGGGACGCCGAGGTGTTGCTGTGGACGACGTCGTCGGGGAAGAGGCTCCGGCTGGGTGGCGGGCGGAGGAGGGTGTGGGGCTTCGTGGGTTTTCCCGGCCTCGGTGTATGAATGGGTGGGCGGATGGGATGGGAGTGGGGAACCATGGCTTAGGGACGCGCTTGTCCGAAATGTGGGGTAAGTTACGAAAGTACCCCCACCAATTTGAGGCGGTTCTTTTGGTCCAGGGGTATCACGGGCATTTCGCGTGTCGGGATTTCACAGGAGGTGCGATTTTTCACGCGCGTTGTAATTTTGGAATAGCAAGGCGCGGGTTGAGATGGAGGGAGTTGTCGGAGCACTATGAGACAAAGATTTATCTTAAATATTTCAGGGTAACGAGGCGCGGGTTGAAGACGCGGGAGTTTCACAACACGATAGACAAAGACGCTAGTTTGAAATTTCGGCATAACAAGGGGCGGCTTGAAATTTCGGGAGAACAAGCTTAACGTGTACCCAAAAAAAGACAATTTAGACTAGTATGATATACTACGTACAATGTGTTTAACACGCACAACACACACACACAAACACCATTTAGACTAGTAAGGTACACATGCATTGCACGCATGAGATTTGGCAACCAAATTATGAATAAATACCACATTATAGCATGTAAGATTTGAGTCATATATGCATGATGTAGATGTTCGTTTAATTCCTATAGTTCATTTCATTCAAAATCATCTAGTTTTATGATAAGAAAGCTAATCTATTTTAAGATTCATGGAATTGTGCGTTGTAAGGCATAAAGTAAAAACAAATCATGTAGAAAAACATTTGGGCAATTCTGATACGGAAGATTCTAGAACAAAGAAGTGCTTGTGTTTTAAGGTTTGTGCATTATGCTTAAGTTCAACCATAGAGTCTTCTAGATTGTAAATGTGGCAAAATCTGGTGGAATCTAGATGATATCCAACGGCCAGTAGTGCTCAAATTTGCCAGCTCTGCACCATCAGATTAGCCTCATCCAACGACCATCTTTCAAAGTTCAAGTTATCCGCACACTATAATATATATATATATATATATATATATATATATATATATATATATATATATATATATATATATATATATATGGGTATAGATATAGATGTGTGATGGGAAAGCCACCCATCATCTCCAATTAGAATAGTGTGTCCATGCACGGATGCAATGTGGCCAAACGATGTCTGCCATCGGTTTCTCAAATTCAAACCAGTCTGACCTTGTTCAATGTGTATACATTACAACATGCTCGTGTCCATACCACAGCGCGCAGATCTCCGTTATATTCATGCATGCATGGGTTTCAAACATCATGATCTTTTATTCAAATATTTGAATTCAACTTCACATTGATTTTGACATCACCTAGTCTTTTACACCCACACATTGGTCTTCTCTTTATAATTGTACCACTAACTTTCTTTCGGGCATGCATGCACACACACTACCACTCGGCATTATTGTAACATCCCAAAATTCTAAATTTTGGAATGTTATATTAAATAGATAGTTTTGATTCATTGTTTGATTGCTTGACTGAAAGTGAGTGAAATTTGAAACTTTTGAAAGTTAAATGAGAGGGAATAAAAGGACTTTCCCAAACTTTCATTTTTGCTTTTATGATCTCCATGAATTCAAATTCTTTTCATCACTAAACCCTGGAGAGAAGATGACATGACTTATTCCATTTATTTAAATGAAAAACGGTTTTGAAAAGATTTGAAGTTCATTCGGAAATATTTCCAATTCATAAACTTCATGCAACTCAATGATTTTCATGAGAGAAGATAAAATGACTTCTTCAAAACATATGAAATATGAGTTGGGAGTTTTGAAGGATCAAATTTAAAGTCCTTTTGAAATTATATTCAATTTGGAGTTATTTGGATTTTATTCAAATTATTTGTCTCCAAAAATAAAATATATGAAAAATAGGGTAATATGATTCCCTACTGTAGAAGATTGGAGATAAATAAATTTGAAACCATTTTTGTATTTTTAAAATGATTTTTACTAGGTATTATTGCAACAGCAGCACTGTTTGAATTTTCCGAATTTGTGTGTACATTATTTGAGTCTATAAAAATGTTCAGCTCGTAGGAAAACTTTTTCTGAAAACGTTTATATATAATATGCCTATATAAAATTTTACTTTATTTTCTTTTTTCGGTTTTCCTTCTGATTATTTTTAAACTGTACGTGCGGCCCATATTTATTTATCGCCTACACACGTAGCATAGTGGCAGCGGGCGCTTCATTTTTTTCTCTCTCCTAAATGGCTAGGCCCAGCCAGCCTTTTTATTTTTTTTCTACTTAGGACGATTTTTGTAAAAAAAAAATGTAGCCGTGTACGCGTGCGTGCGGCGGCCGAAGGCTTCAAGCCCATGCGGTTCTCCTCTGTTTTGTTTAATTACGTCTACATTTAGTCCCACATTGCCTAGTCTTTAACCCTTAACCTTTTTCCACCTATAAATATAGAACCATAGAGCCTCCAAAAATCATCCGATTCGGGTTAAATCAATATTTTGGTTTGACTAGATTCATTTAAGAAAAAAAAAATTCTCCACTCCGACGCAACTTCTGGAAGTTGTCTCCTCTCTTAGAAGTTGTCTTTTCTCTGTCTTATAAAGGTATCTTTCTTCGTTTTTTTTCTTTTTTTATACCTCATAGTTTATTATTTGCTAGACTAGTAGGATAAAATAATTAGATTACCAATTAGTCTCTGAATTTATACATGACACCTAAAATTCTTTTAGCCGTAACT
Organism: Aegilops umbellulata; assembly: GCA_032464435.1. NCBI lineage: Eukaryota > Viridiplantae > Streptophyta > Magnoliopsida > Poales > Poaceae > Aegilops > Aegilops umbellulata. The sequence goes on from CP136055.1 coordinate 106,276,046, forward strand.
ATTTTTCTTCCGTAAAACAGTTTGGTCCTGATTTTTCCAATAGCCATAACTTTTTACTCGTTCATTCAAATTAGATGAAACCAACGCCCGATTCTTCGTTATGATCTCCTCTATCCAGTGATCTAACTCAAACATGTTTTCGAAAGTTTAAAATTTGAATTAGATCAGATTTGAATTTGAACTTCGTTTGATCATAATTTGAGTTTTATAACTCCGATTTAATTGATTCTTTTTGCAAATCAAAGCTCTTGACCTAAACTTTCTGATAAGGCCAAATTCACATAATTTTGGTACTGTTAGAAATTGTTTTATGTTGCAAGAGTTATTTGCTTGGTTTTGATGTTTTCCGAACTGTCTTCTTCGTTCTTCCCGATCTTTTGAGTGATTGCTTATGTGTGGTTACTATTGCCTGCCTACGATAGATTGAACGGAGTGTGACGAGTAGAACTATCAAGAGTTATGAGTGCGATTCATCTTCATCAACATTGCAGACAAGTTCACACTTTGATCATATCCCTTTCATATCCAGTTTTTGTCCATTAGTTCACCCTCAAACATTGGATGCTTAGGAATTGATAACATGTGGGTATTGGGAAGTAGTTGATGAGGTAGGAACCCATTGCCCTGCATTCAAACCTTGGGAGTTACTTTACGTTATGCTATTATTGCCATGCTATGCTCGTAGACGTGGATTGGGTTTGAGTGTTTTCCATGAAAGATGTGAGAGATTATTGCCAACTAAGGTTTAACTTAAGGTGGCTACTTTAATACACATCTGGGTGGATTGCTAGGGGCACCCTGGGGATATACCAGTGGACTTGCCCGGACACCTGGGGAAATACCAGTGTTGTCCTAGGAGATCCCGGGGATATACCGTGTGATCATCCTATGGTCCGTCACCCAGGCTCAAAGGGATCATAAGATTATTCATGCTAGAAACTTCCGTGTGCAGCCACAAGCTATTATGAGTAGGTTACATGAAGCACTTGAAGAGGTGGATCAGCAGGTAGAGGATTGTAGGTTTGGTATGGTATGCCCGGAGTAGAGAGTTAATGTTTCTGAAAGACTGTGTCTTGGTCATCCGTTTCTCAAACACCATGTAGTGCGAGAAATCCAACGGAGATGATCGAGTCTTGTGGGGAGAAGTGCGCAAACCTCTGTAGAGTGTACAATCTAATCATGGTTAGCCGTGTCCCCGGCTATGGACAATTTTGAGTCTCTGGTCTTTGGATATTCATGTTGATCTCAACACTTTAATTATTAATTTGATTTGGGTTAATGATTATTATTTTGGGATTCAGTTGGACGAACCTTCTCAATAATTATCAACCAACCTTGTAGTTAAATAAAATATATTCCTTTGTAGTAGGGAAAAATTGGCTTTTCGCAAAAACATTATAATCATAGAGCTTTTTCACCAGCCATATATGCATGTAGTGATAGTTGTTATTCATCATTACCCTATGGTGTGAATTTGCCAGTACATTCAATGTACTGACCCTTTGTGGCTGCAACGTCTCATGTTGCAGGAATCTTACGACGAGTAAGTGATACATTAGGGTTACGATTTCTACACTCAACTTTGCCGTTGGTGTTGATGGGAATCCACAACCTTTGTTACATCCGCTATATGGATTGAGGTAATAGTATTTACGTTACTTTTATACATGTGATTTACCTCTGTTATAAATCCTCGACTACTGTGTGTGTCAGCATACCGATCCAGGGATGACACTTAAGCACAGAGACTTGATCCATTCAGGTCGGATCGCTACAAGATGGTATCAGAGCACATGTTGACTGTAGGACGTGACCCTAGAAACTGGCAAGCCCATAGGAAAGATTTTCATCTATAACGTTCTTTTCAAAAAGATCTTTACCTCTCTTCTCTTCTGAGCTTATTCAAATATTCCCTTTTAGTGAGACCATACCCCTTTCCCCTTTTGACCACACGAAGATTCAACGGATGAGACCACTTCAAGAAGTCCAAGATATCAAACAACTAAGACCATTCGGAATGAAGAGGATTTTACCATACATTATGATAATGGAAACTACAGTGGTTGAAGACTCCGAAGACTAGGAGAATTTGAAGGCTCTGAAGAACTTCTAGATTTGTATGACCTAGAAAGGCACCCCTTGTGGAACTTGGCAAACTATGGAAGTTGTCAATACCTGAGATCAAGGTGTATTGGAGAAAGACCGGAGCATGGAGAGTTAAAAACTCAAAGTTCTGTCAAGGAAAACCCTAAGGCAGGAGATATCAACTATGGAGAGATAACTCATGGAAAAGACAAGAGCAGAAACATGGTTATCCATGATGTTATCTCCCGCTTATGCTATTGTCACCGTGCTGAGTTAAGCATGCATATGCATGGAAGGATTGGATGGTAGAAGGCTGATGGAGCACCTATCAGCAAGACGAAGTTTTAACCTTAGCTGGTGTATCGCCAAGATTTGGAGTATTACATCAAGAAGCTAAGATGGACCTGCAGGAAGTAGTATTTGATAAGGAAGCACTTCGTGAAGAACTCAGTACCCAGAAGCAGAAAGTAGCCAAGCTGGAGGAGCAAAACCTCGAGATACCGGAGAATTCGTCAGGAACTGAAGGACAGTAGGACCATGGTTCATGCCAAGGATGCTGAAACCCAGAAGTTTGGGACACAACTCCAGAATAATAAAGGACGTCATGAGAGACTTCACGTCAACAGAGATGATCTGGCAAAAGAACTTGAGAAGGACAAGCACGATCGGAAGAAGGCATCGGAGGCATGAATAAGACCTGAAGATTTTGGCAAGGTTAAAGATTTATTGACCTTTAGAAGACCAAACCCCTGTTATACCTACGTTAGATGCGACGTTTGTGAGCTGTCATTTGTTTGATGTTTTCCCGACAGCCACAAATAAAATATGTCTTTTCAAAACTATTGGTTGTATTGTGTGCATCCCTTTCTATCTCTCTTGTCCCACCCCAAGACCCATGGACCCAATAGAAGATGAATGGAGATGAGCTTATATTTTCTAGGTCGATGAGTCAATGGGAGACGGACCGATGGATTCAGAACATGGAGGATCACATGAAGAATAACTCTGTAGCCAGAAAGGATATGACCCAGCATGCTCTGTAGTGTTTTGAAAGAGGTGTTGCTACTTGGTGGAGGATGTACCAAACCATCAATGGATGGCAAGGAGTAACCACTTGGAAGGAATTTAAGCTGACATTGCTAAAGTCTTGGCTTGTGTCCCAGAAATTGAGGCCTTATGGAAAGGATATGAAGAAACCTTGTGCATACAAGCTTGTGGAGAAATAGGACACAACCATAAAGAAAACAAGGACGAATACCCTCATAAGCGGAGGATTACCAAAGGAGTTAGCCGAGGATCTCAGGGAACTTCGGTTGGAGATTGTTTGCAAAGGTTTTGTTGTAGCAATGGAAGTTCAGTCTACATTGTTGGGAAAGACTCATGAAGCTCAGAAGGATGACAAAGAGATTGTTGAGGTAAAAGAGAGGATGAGCAAAGGAAAGGCCAAAGGTTTTCGTAAGGATGAGCATCACACCTTATGGTTCGGGGACTGCAAAGATCAGGAAGTTAATACTTCAGGAGGCTCATGACTCACCATACTCGATTCGCCCTGGAAACACCAAGATGTATTTGGATTTGAAGGAGCGTTTCTGGTGGACTGGTATGAAGAAGGATATTGCAGAGTATGTAGTCGTAGGTGAAGTATGCCAGAGAGAGTAAAAGCAGGGCATCAGAAGCCGGCAGGATTACTACAGCCTATGTCGATACCTGAATGGAAGAGGGATAAGCTTGGCATGGATTTCATTACCGGATTTCCCGGAACCCGAACGGGATATGATTCTATCTGGGTAGTAATTGATTCGCTTGACCAAAGTGGCTCACTTTATACCAGTGAAAACCACCTATACAAGTGTGAAGTTGGCCAAGATATATTTGACCAGGATCGTATGTCTACATGGAGCTCCGAGGACCATCGTATCAGAAATAGGAACACAGTTTACCTCAAAGTTTTGGAATCAGCTGCACCAAACTTTGGGTATTAGGCTAGAGTTCAGTACAGCCTTTCATCCGCAAACAGATGGATAGACCGAGAGAGTCAATCGGATTCTGGAGAACATGTTGAGAGCGTGTACACTAGATTATGGATCTAGAAGGGATGATAATCTACCTTCCGCGGAGTTCTCATACAACAATAGTTACCAAGCCAGTTTCAAGATGGCCCCTTTTGAAGCTTTGTATGGGAGAAGGAGCCAGACACTGTTGATGTGGGATGAAGTTGGCAACCGTCAGTTGTTTGGACCAAATGTGATCAAGGAGTCAGAAGAGAATGTTAAGTTGATTTGAGATAGACTGAAGGTAGCTCAGTCCAGGCAGAAGAGTTATGCAGACTCAAAAACGCAAGGAGGCAGTCTATGAAATTGGAGACAGAGCATGCCTTCGTGTGTCCCCTCTGCGAGGAGTTAAACGATTTGGAGTTAAGGGAAAGTTAGCCCCGAGAATTGTAGGACCATACCGAGTTTTGGAGCATATGGGAGAAGTGGCCAACAAGTTGGAGTCACCCGAAGGACTGTGAGGAGTTCATGATGTGTTTCACGTTTCCCAGTTGAAGAAATGCTATGCAGGAGATTGTAGTAATTTGAGGACCAATAAAGTTAGCATCCTTAGTACTGATTGGATCTTATGAGTTGTTACTCTGTGAAGGAAGATTTTGACCGTTTTCGAGGATATGAGAAATATGGTCTATGGATGAGTTTGTGTCATTTTAAGGGTGGTAGTACCCTGTGAGGACACTTGACCCATGGAAAGGAGAATGACATACCACGAAGTAGATTTTTGACAAAATAAAATGAGTTTTGTCTCGGTATGTGGGATATTCCACGAGGATGAAGAGATGAATTGCTATTGGATATAAATAAGGTATGATGTTGGAAATATGGATCAATGGAAATTCCATGATGAGTCTGAGTAATCATGTCCTAGTTGGTGCCAATAGAAGGAAGGAAGACAGTACAATTGGATGGATTTAAGAATACTTGGAAGTTGGAAGTTGGAATAATGATCAGTTGCCCAGAGGATGAGTTCAAGGTTTACAAGTGATGAAAAGGGCCATAACCCACAGGCCCCAGGACCTGCCAAGAAGCAAGCACATTCTTACTAAAGGAAAAACCCTGGAAGAAGTTACGACTTTTATCGACATACGATCTTACAGGAGTTACGCAAAACCTGAGGGTTGGGAAGGAACGATAGATGTTGTTTGTCTTGCAGAATCAATGCATGTATCCGAACCTAGTTCGTTGACAAGAGAAATTCTGCAATGCTTGTGAGGATGACCGAGTGTTAGAATGCGAGATTCGCTAAAACATGTACAAGGTAATGATTTGGGTGCGGGACGGATTGATCACCATACCGACTTACTCTTATTATTCGCCTTGCTATGTGGGATGGTAAATCTGAGTGACTTATCTATAGTAAAGAGACGACGATCAAAACCCTGTTTGAACCTTAGAATGGTATAAGCATTTTCCCTTGTACAAGGCGGTTGTTGCCGACCGTACGTTATACGGTGAGGTTCAGCCCAGACCCATTTCCTGCAGGAGAAACCATAAATTATTTACCACCATGAGATATCGATAGTTGTTTAGTATTGGCGCTAGACCTGTCAGCTATGAAGACCCAGTCCCGGAATAACCTTACCAAGATGAAAGGACAGAAGAAATCAAGGAAAGGGTTATGCCGCTACCGGAAGAGCCTAGAGAAGGAATTTTCCCGACAATCTAAGAAGACCGACACTGTCAGCAATAAGGATGGAGTATATGAGTTTATGAAGGATCCGTGACAATGTTTCTAAGGGTGGTAGCACCCCATACCCCCTGTGATGATCGATGGAAATTGAGAAGACCCCCGAACCTAACCTATTTCATTCTAGCCTCTCCGAATCTCGAGGACGAGATTCATTTTAAGGGTGGTAGGTTTGTAACATCCAAAAATTCTAAATTTCGGAATGTTATATTAAATAGATAGTTTTGATTGATTGTTTGATTGCTTGACTAAAAGTGAGTGAAATTTGAAACTTTTGAAAGTTAAATGAGAGGGAATAAAAGGACTTTCCCAAACTTTAATTTTTGCTTTTATGATCTCCATGAATTCAAATTCTTTTCATCACAAAACCCTGGAGAGAAGATGACATGACTTCTTCCATTTATTTAAATGAAAAACGGTTTTGAAAAGATTTGAAGTTCATTCGGAAATATTTCCAATTCATAAACTTCATGCAACTCAATGATTTTCATGAGAGAAGATAAAATGACTTCTTCAAAACATATGAAATATGAGTTGGGAGTTTTGAAGGATCAAATTTAAAGTCCTTTTGAAATTATTTTCAATTTGGAGTTATTTGGATTTTATTCAAACTATTTTTCTCCAAAAATAAAATATATGGAAAATAGGGTAACATGATTCCCTACAGTAGGAAATTGGAGATAAATAAATTTGAAACCATTTTCGTATTTTTAAAATGATTTTTACTAGGTATTATTGCAATAGTAGCACTGTTTGAATTTTCTGAATTTGTGTGGACATTATTTGACTCTATAAAAAAAATCAGCTTGTAGGAAATCTTTTTATGAAAATGTTTATATATAATATGCCTATATAAAATTTTACTTTATTTTCTTTTTTCGGTTTTCCTTCTATTTTTATTTTTTTTAAACTGTACGTGCGGCCCATATTTATTTACCGCCTACACGCGTAGCATAGTGGCAGCGGGTGCCTCATTTTTTTCTCTCCTAAATGGGCCAGGCCCAGCCAGCCTTTTTATTTTTTATCTACTTAGGACGATTTTTGTAAAAAAAAACTGCAGCCCGTGTACGCGTGCGGCGGCCGAAGGCTTCAAGCCCATGCGGTTCTCCTCTGTTTCGTTTAATTACGTCTACATTTAGTCCCACATTGCCTAGCCTTTGACCCCTAAACCTCTTTTCCACCTATAAATATAGACTCATGGAGCCTCTAAAAATCATCTGATTCGGGTTAAATCAATATTTTGGTTTGACTAGATTCATTTAAGAAAAATATTTTTTCTCCACTCCGACGCGACTTCTAGAAGTTGTCTCCTCTCTTCGAAGTTGTCTTTTCTCTGTCTTATAAAGGTATCTTTCTTCGTTTTTTTCTTTTTTTATACCTCTGTAGTTTATTATTTTCTAGACTAATAGGATAAAATAATTAGATTACCAATTACTCTCTATATTTATACATGAGACCTAAAATTCTTTTAGCCGTAGCTATTTTTCTTCCGTAAAACATCTTGGCCCTGATTTTTCAAATAGCCATAACTTTTTACTCGTTCATCCAAATTAGATGAAACGAACGCCCACTTCCGTTACGATCTCCTCTATCCAGTAATCTAACTCAAACATGTTTTTGAAAGTTTAAAATTTGAATTAGACCATATTTGAATTTGAACTTCGTTTGATCATAATTTGAGTTTATAACTCCGATTTAATTGACCTCCTTTTGCAAACAGGGCTATCCATTTTCACCTTGTTGCTATTGCGACCTTTTGGTGAACTGCACAAATCACTTTTTTCTTAAGAGTGTTTTATGCAGCTCCGCCAAAATGTCACATGCGCAACCTTTTACATTTCTATGGGACTGCAGAAAGGGAGATTGGTTTTGTTATCCTCCTCATCCAACTCTGTGCCTAATCTTCTCCAACAAGTAGTTAGTCCTAAAGAGAGATCGCAGAGGTGATCGGCTTCTATTTGTGCGTGTTATGTTTCATCCTCTAGTTCCACTATTATTGTAATCACACTGATTGGATATCTTTGCAAATAGGGATGGTCTGCTCGATTTTAGTGGAGCTGCACAAAATGATCGGATTGTGGTGTCCTCCATACACCTCCTCTTTGGCTACAGAGCTGGGTGAAACTAGCTACCAAGCAATGAACATTGTGCCCAGGAAATGGAGCCATGCCTACGAACTACATCGATCAATTATATATTTTTCTTTATTTGTACACATTCTCACAACTTTGTCTTCAGTTGTGATGTGAATATTGGCGTTGATGTGCGAACCATTGAGATCATTAGCAGCCATGGTAGTTTCATTTGTATTTGATGGAATGTTGTAACAAGATAATCTTGAGGCAAGAGGACACATGAATCCTAAGTTGAAACCTGTTTTTTCCTGCGAGGACCAAAGTTGAAACCTTCATAGCATCACAGTACAACTTCATTAAAATTATTGCGTACATATAAACAAATCCTGAAGGATTGATAGCAATGCCAGCAACAATTCAACTTCATTTCGCCGACATGTGGGACATCCTTCATCCGGCTCCACCTGCCATGCAGCAATATTGAGTGCACAACTGCAGGGAAAGATTCACCCTGGTCGTTGCGCCACAGTAGTGATGACTAGTGAGCAGTCAAATCACAGAGCCCCACCTTCGCCACAGTAAGTTGCTCGGACGAAGCAACCATCATTTCTCTGTTCCTTGAATCCGCTGGTACTCCCATATTCCCAGAGTAATAAGTTGTTCGGGCGAAGCAACCATCACTTCACCTTTCCCGCAGTAAGTACTAGTACCTCCTTTTTTACTCTAGAAACAACCACACGCGAATATTGGCGTTAGAAGCACAGCAACTGAATCAAAAATTGAAACCAACCAATGAACTACTACTAATGGTGAGCGTTTGCTAGTATCATGTACTTTGTGTGTCCATGTATATAGGGCTTAATGCGTTTTCCGAGACTAACTTTGGCCCTGTTTGGATCCATGAGTTAGAGTTAGTTTGAGCTAGTTGGGGCTCGAATAGCCCTAAAGTATCCAAGCATGAGGGTTAAATTGGAGCAAGTTGCACCGAACCCACCAAAAAAACTATCCCACCTAAGAGGTGCTAATTGGAGATAGTTCTCATTGGGCCCACTAAAAAATCACTTTTCTCTCTCCATGAAGTGCATATATTGTCAATCTAACCCTGTCACCCAAACACCTCTTTGGCTACATTTAGTTCAGGGTTAGTCATGAGTTAGTCTAACCTCTAGCTAAGTTAGAGTATCCAAACAGGAGCAGTATAAGACATGCAAGTTGCTCAAAGAATACAGTCAAATTCGTACATGAAAGGATCTTTTTGTTTTAAACAGAACGTGAAATGATCTTCGAATGATATAATTTTCAAATTATATAAAATCTTATCAATAGTCAAAGGCATCCTCGAAGAATACATTAGGCCATATATAAAATCTTATCAATAGTCAAAACCAAGTGTTCTAAACGAGTTCAAAACGAGAAGCTGGACCCACTCACGGCACGGCAAGCCTGTCTCATGTGGTCTGTTGGTCAAAGCGCTTCCTCTTCTTGGCATAACAATAAAGTATAGTATTTTTTAGAATGCTCTTGGCATGTCGCTAACATGTGATGAGTTAATCAACCTCAATAGATGGCAAAACCACCAGCCCGCCGCACTTTGAGAGAGACGAGGAGCGAGAAGTGATACAGGCAGCTGGATTACTAGAGCTAGGTGTCGCACGGAGGCCAAGAAATATGGTGATAGCATGGGTTAGCCATGTAGTATGATGTAACTACACTGGGATGCCCTGTTTTGTACTCTTTTAGTTCGCTGTGGAGATGATTGGTTGACTTTATATCGCTGAATAATATAAAATATTATGATTGCATATGCTCCACCACAAAGTTCCTTGCTCCTTCTCGATCGTCAGGAATCTATGTTCTTTCACTCTTTTTTTTACGTGAGCTTTGTTCATCCTTTAGCCAACACGGGGCAACTCAACGCTTGCTTACTACACCTTCTCCCTCGCCAACGCGTGCGCGGTGGCTTGCAGCATGAGGAGAAACTTTTGCTTACAAGCGATGGACGTGCAGCAGTTCATAGTGGGAGTAACATAGGTAGTAACATAGCGCAGTCCAAGACAAGTTTGCTTATGTGGCATGTATTTAATGAGGAGAGGTGTGTTTAGAGTAACATAATATGTTACTGTAACATAGCGCTTACCAAGAGAGGATGAGTCTACAAGGTAATAAATGAAGCCAACTACTATGACACTACTACTATGTTACTTTGCATTGTAGAGGTAGTAACTTAGACTAGTGTCATGTCTAAGTTACTCTGCACTATGACCAGCCTAAGAGCATGGTTAATAGTATAGCTAGCTGATGGCTATAAGAAACTGCCATGTCATGTATAACCATCATTTATAGTCACTCATATAGTAGTGTGGGCTACAAGGTTGGCTGTAACATTACTAGTACTTTTTTCAACCTTCTCTCTTTCTCTTTCTTCACATTTATTCTATTTGCCTAGGAAACTGCATATAGCTAGGCTCTTGCATGAGAGCCCACTACCCTTAGAATTCCCACAATGGGAGTAACGTAGATGGTAACATCACATAGCTCAAGGCAAAACAGATGATGTGGCGAGTAATTAATAAGAAAAGAGAAGCATGTGGTAACATAGCTTGTTACAGTAACATCACACATACCAAGACAAGATGAGTCTACAACCTAATAAATGAAGTGTTGCATGACACCACATATATGTTACTCCCCACTATAGAGGTAGTACTCCCCACTATAGAAGTTAGTACTACCCATTGTGACTAGTCTTACTTTTTCATCACTCTCTCCTCCACATAGGCAAAAAATGCCATGTAAGCGGGCTATAAGCCCACTATTATACTTGCGGGGGAGAGAGATGTGAAAAAGTAAGGGGAGTGGGCTCTCATGCAAGAGCCTAGCTATATACGCATTCCTAGGTAAATGCAATAAATGTGAACAAAGAGATAGAGAGAAGATGGAAAAAAGTACTAATGTACTAATAGCCAACCTTATAGCCCACACTATTGCATGAGTGCATATAGGTGATGGTTGTAGATGACATGTCGGTTCCTTGTAGCCATCAGTTGGCTATATTATTAACCATGCTAAGGCTAGTCATAGTGGGTAGTAATTTAGACTAGTAACATATGCATGTTAGTAGTTTATGTTACTATCGTCATAGTGGGTAGTAACATAAATGTAGTGTAATGCAAGCCTTCATTTATTATGTTGTAGACTCATTTTGCATTGGTGTGCATTATGTTACGATAACATATTATGTTACTACAAACACCTCTCTCCTCATTAACTCCATGCCACATAAGCATATATGTCTTGGGATGCGTTACGTTCAAAAAACCTTCGATTAACATGTGTTCAAAAAACAAAAAAAAGTCAAAAATTACAAAACAAAGACCTCGATATTAACTAGACAGATGGGTCACTGCAAAGGTTTATTATAAACCTTTGAAGTGACCCATCCCTCTAGTTAACATCGAGTCCACTTCCCATCCGGTCACCCATCTCATGACTACACCAGCCTCAGCACAGTTAACTTTGGAGTTCTGTTAGATGAGCTATCGGTAGGGAAGTTGGTCCTTGCTGATATAGGATGCCTCTTCGTATCCTTTATGGCGTACCCGGATGACCGCATGTTGCCGCCCAATAGCTAATGTCACGTCCCTTGTGAATGTAGAAGTTTCCCTCCCTCGTCTTGGCTGGTTCATGCATTTTCCTTGTTTTAAGCCGCCTGCCCACCTATAGAACCGCCTCGCGCTGGCCAATTCCTCTCCAAACACTTAGTGTCGGTGTACTAGAGTAGGGGTACCCTAGTATCCCGAACTTGTGCACGGGCAGTCGCAGCGTCCCGCGGCAAGGCTTGTCGGGTGACCGCCAATATCCTTTGTGGTTCCTTTGGAGCCATTCAAGAACAAAGTATTCAAGCCAAGGAGACAAGGCCCCGGCAAGAGGAGCTTGCCGGGAAGGCCACTCAAGACACAAGGCCCCGACAAGAGGAGCTTGCCGGGGAGGCCAACCAAGGCATCTCAAGGAACTTGCCGCGACGCGCCACGCGTCCCGGCAAGACCCGGCGAGCGGCAAGCTTCCGGATGCGACAAGACAACGACCGCGGCAAGGCACTTTGCCGCGGCAGGCTAGCAACCACTCTGTACCCGCGCTCCAGCACACCCACCAACGTGTCGCTCTGGGACCCTTCCAAGCGTACGTGGCGAGAGGCTGTGCAGCCAGGGGTGCACTGTGGCAAGCGGCGCTGACAAGGTCGCCATCGTGGCGAGCGGTGGCGTCCCTGACGGTCCCTTTTCTGCACTGTTTGGGCGATGTAGATAGGCATTTAATGCCCTTGTCCCCTGCCGTCAGGGTTAGGTAGGATACACTGTACAGGTAGCTGTACCAACCGCAACACCTTTCCAGTTTTACCCTTGTCTACGTTGCCACCTGTTGGAGACCCCTTGAGCATATAAAAGGAGGCCCATGCACAACGTAGAAACGGAGGACAGTAGAACGCTCACGCTCGGTCTCGTTGGCTGCTGGTGCGTACTGTAGCACTCAGCGCTCCCGAGCAAGAACTCAATACAAACCACAAAGCAGCAGTAGGAGTATTATCTCTCCGGACAGCTCCGAAGCTGGGTAAACTGCTCGTGTGCTCCGCCTCGATCTGCTCTTCGTGCGACCTCCGCCCCCTACCGAACCGAAAGGGGCTCCGTCCCCATAGGTGCTCGTGGATTAGTTTCCCCGGCATCTTTGGCGCGCCAGGTAGGGGGCGTCGAGGTTGTGTGAACCTGATCCAGCGTTCACACGAGCTAGATCTTCATCATCTTCATCGACATGCCGCCGAAGAAGAAGGCTTCGGAGGCGGCTGCTCCATCCGCAACAGACCCACCGCCGCCGGAGCAAACGGCTGGTGTGGAAGACGCCAGCGGAAGAACGGGCGTTGACGAGGGAGCCCACAGTGCCGCCAGGTCCAAGGACAAGGATGTGCTACCCATCGGCAGTGTAGCCGGCTCCCACGACGACCGAGCATCCGTAGATGCACCGCGCCCATCTCAGGAGGCGCAGGACTGGCAGCGTCGTGGTACTCACGGTACCATACGCTCGCTGGACCCAGATCGAGCTGGCGGATCTCGGGATGCTCCAGGCCAGCATGCGCGCCAACGTGCTGGCGCGAGCGAGGCACGGTCGCCTGGACGGGATATTGCTCCTTCTAACGCAGTTAGAAGTCCGAGCATATCCCGCTCCTCGCACCGTTCGCCACCGCTACCCGCCACTCCAGCAGAAGCTTTGGCGCGAGCTCAACGGCTCCTAGACTTCCCTCCAACACCAGACAAGATCGACGACTGGAGGGCCACCATTCAGAGTCTCATTGGCTTCGCCAACGGCTACACTCCACGGCAGCCGACTACGTCGCAGCCGCGGCAAGTCAGCCAGGCGCGACCCGATGGCGACAAGACCACCGTGCAACCACCGTGCACTCTCCGCCCCGAAGGCCAAGATCGCCGACTCGTCGGGTCCACCGCGACAGCGACTCCACTGCTTCATCAGATCCACGAGCTTTTCGCGATCAACGCCAAGTTCTTCGTGAATGACAGCTAGAAGACGCTCGTACTCGCATCGAGCGCCGAAGAGAAGCGCGACGTCAGTCAAACCAGCGCGCTGGGCCCACTGTCGACATGCGTGCGCCAGGGGAACCAGGCGACCTGCCGTACGCGATAGGTTGCCCTGCGTTTACCCGTGAGCTGCGGCAAGTCCAGTGGCCCAGCATGAAGAATTTCAAGCCAGACGTACCCGAGAAGTACGACGGCAAGTTGCATCCGTCGGAGTTCCTCAGCATCTACACCATCGCGGTGCAAGCTGCTGGGGGGCGGGACGACAAGATCCTTGCCAACTACTTCCCGCTAGTGCTCAAGCCCAACGTCAGGTCCTGGCTCATGCATTTGCCGGACAACTCCATATCTTCCTGGGCAGACCTATGCCATCAGTTTGTCGGCGCCTTTACAGGCGGCCACAAACCTCATGGACAGGGGAGTGATCTTCATCTGCTTGCCCAGAAGGAAGGAGAGCCCCTGCGCAAGTACATCCAGAGATTCAGCCATGTGCAACGCAACATCCCAGATGTCCACCCTGCCGCAGTCATCAGCGCGTTCCATCAGAACGTGCGTAACCGCAGGATGCGGGAGGAGATGGCAATGTGCAAGATCAGAGACGTCAGTGAGCTGTATGCCCTGGCCGACAGGTGTGCACGTGCTGAGGAAGGGAGGAAACTCCCCGGAGAGAATACATGAACAGGAGGATCTGACAGCGATGATGCTGCCCCGGCAAAGAAAAGCCGGCGGCGGAACAATAGGAAGAGGAAAGGCAAAGATGTGCTAGTTGTTGAGCAGTCCGGCAACGAAGGTGGCGCCAAGAAAGCCAAGGCTGGTAGCTCCGGCAAGGAGGTTGCCGCATGCGCCAACTGCCAGGCTGTGGCGGCTGCCGACAAGCAGGACGGCACCAACAAACAGTACTGCAAGATCCACCGCACCAAGGGCCATGACCTCCAGAGCTGCAAGAAGGTCGAGCAGCTTGTCGAGCTGCAAAAGGCCGAGTACGAGCGACGCGACAAGGAGAAAGCCCAAGGAGGTGCTGGAGGATCCGATACGAAGCGCCCCGGCCAGGGAGGACGCCGCGGCAAGGCCAAGCAGCGGCAAGGAGACAGACCTCCCCGCGGCCGCGACAAGGATGAAGATGACGACGACGACGATGACATGGATGATGATGAAACCAGTGAGCAGGAGTTCCAGAAAGCCACAGAGGTCTTGTGCGTTGACGGCGGTGCTTCTCTGCATACTTCACACTGCCTACTCAAGCAGTGGGTGCGGGAAGTCAATGCGGCAGAACCACCCGTTGAGTCACCCAAGCTTCTGAAATGGTCCAGCACGCCTATCATCTTTGATATTGAGGACCACCCTGATCGCACAACTGCTGTCAGGTGCTTGCCGATGTTGGTTTCACCAACTATCCGCAACCTCAAGGTCACTAAGATGCTAGTTGACGGCGGGGCCGGCTTGAACCTGATCTCCTCCGCCGTGCTCAGGAAACTCCAGGTCCCTGACAGTGAGCTCGAAGAGACCGGCACATTCCAAGGAATCAACCCGGGAAGGAGCAAGCCGAAGGGGAAGATCACGTTGCCGGTAACATTTGGCAGCGAGTTGAACTTCAGGACTGAGAGGATCACTTTTGACGTTGCCGATTTTCCATTGCCTTACAACGGGATTCTCGGCCGTCCAGCGCTCGCCAAGTTCATGGCAGCCTCTCACTACGCGTACAACATGTTGAAGATGCCAGGCCCGATAAGTGTCATCTCTGTCCCTGGCGACTAGAAAGATGCTCTTATCTGTGCCGACAAGATCTACCGGGAAGCAGCAGCCGCAATGGATCGCGAGACACTTGCCGCTAAAGCTCCCGGGGGGAAGAAGAAGACCAAGTCCGGCAAGAGTTCTGATGCCCACTCCGGCAAGCGCACCTCTTCGGAGTGCTGCACTACCGTCGAGGATGCACCATCGAGCCCCACCGGCAAGTGTAAGAAGACGATGGCAGCTCCGCCAGCGACCAAGAAAGTGTCCGCCAAGGAGGACGGCACTGGTGGTACCTTCACCATCAGTGCCACTCTCGACCCTAAATAGGAAAGCACGCTCATTGCTTTCCTGCGGGCGAACGTCGATGTGTTTGCATGGCAACCATCTGACATCCCCGGTGTTCCCAGGAAAGTAATTGAGCACCACCTTGCCGTCTGTCCTCATGCGCGGCTCGTCAAGCAGAAAGTCAGAAAGCAAGCAGTGGAGCGCCAAGAATTCATCGCAGAAGAGATCAAGAAGTTGGAAGCAGTAGGCCTTGTCAGAGGAGTGCTCCATCCTACGTGGTTGGCCAATCCTGTAGTCGTGCGCAAGGCAAACGGGAAATGGAGGCTTTGTATCGATTTTACCGATGTTAATAAAGCTTGTCCCAAAGACCCATTTCCCTTGCCGCGCATTGACCAGATTGTTGACTCCACGGCCGGATGTGACTTGCTTTCATTTCTTGACGCATACTCAGGATACCATCAGATCTTCATGGCAGAAGAGGATGAGGAGAAAACCGCATTCATCACTCCCTGTGGCATGTACTGTTTCGTACGGATGCCTTTCGGTTTAAAGAATGCTGATTCAACAT
This sequence comes from Aegilops umbellulata, assembly GCA_032464435.1. Classification (NCBI taxonomy): domain Eukaryota; kingdom Viridiplantae; phylum Streptophyta; class Magnoliopsida; order Poales; family Poaceae; genus Aegilops; species Aegilops umbellulata. Next base: position 106,292,107 of record CP136055.1, read on the forward strand.
TTGCAAGGGTCGTCCATACAGCTTTTGAGCCACAAATACACAGAAATGTGGAAGCCTACATGGATGATATAGTGGTCAAGAGTAGGGACAAAGCAACTCTGATTCAAGATTTAGAAGAGACTTTTGCAAATCTATGCAAGATCAGCCTCAAGCTCAACCCCGAGAAGTGCGTGTTTGGAGTCCCTTCCGGCAAGCTTCTCGGGTTCTTCGTGTCTCAGCGGGGAATTGAAGCCAATCCCGACAAGATCAAGGCCATTGAGCAGATTGAAGCACCGAAGCGCGTCAAGGATGTACAAGACTTGTCGGCTGCGTGGCGGCTCTCAGCAGGTTTATCTCTAAGTCTGCTGAGCACGCCCTGCCGTTTTTCAAAATTTTGAAAAAGGCAGGTCCAATGAAATGGACTCGGAAGCGGAGGATGCGCTGCAGGACTTGAAGAGATACCTGTCCTCCACTCCGATACTTGTCGCACCTAAGCCACAAGAGAAGTTGCTACTGTATCTGGCGGCAACCAATCAAGTGGTTAGTGCTGTGTTAGTAGCGGAGAGGGAGGCAGATGATGAGCTAGCAACCACGGCGAGTGCATCCAGCGACAAGCAGGGGGCTTCCCCAACAAGCTCTGGTCCCGGCAAAGATGGATCTGCGCAGGCGCCTGAGGAGATACAGAAGAAAATGGTGCAGCGCCCAGTCTACTTTGTCAGTTCCCTTCTGCAGGGGGCTAGGTCAAGGTACTCTGGTGTGCAAAAATTGCTTTTCGGCCTTCTCATGGCCTCGAGAAAGCTGCGCCATTACTTCCAAGCACATGAGATAACAGTTGTCACTCGATTTCCGCTGAAGAGGATACTGCAGAATCCAGAAGCGACAGGCAGGATTGTTGAGTGGGCACTGGAACTGTCAAGCTTTGGCCTCAAGTTCGAGAGCACTTCAACTATCCAAAGCAGAGCATTGGCAGAATTCATAGCAGAGTGGACGCCAACACCAGATGAAGAAATTCCAGAAACGAGCATCCCCGTCAAGGAGGCAAGCAAAGAGTGGCTGATGTACTTTGATGGTGCTTTCTCGCTGCAAGGCGCCGGTGCTGGCGTACTGCTTGTTGCGCCCACCGGAGAGCACCTTAAGTACGTAGTCCAGATGCACTTTCCCAAGGAGCAAGCAACAAACAATACAGCAGAGTATGAAGGATTGCTTGCCGGTCTCAGGATCGCGGCAGACCTTGGGATCAAGAAGCTCATTGTCAGGGGTGACTCGCAGCTTGTCGTCCGCCAAGTGAATAAGAGTTATCAGAGTGCGTTGATGGAAGATGAAGTGAGGAAGCTAGAAGAGCACTTTGTCGGCCTACAGATGGAACATGTTCCAAGAGCTCAGAACGACATTACCGATGGCCTGTCAAAGTGCGCAGCACTTAAGTTACCTGTGGAACCAGGGATCTTTGTGCTCAAGCTGACTCAACCGTCTGTAACGCCATCAACTGGACAGAGCAAGAAGAGGAAGTTGATTTCTGGTGACTATTTTCCGGCAGAGCTTCCCGAAGCCGCCGCCAAGAAGGTCCCCAAGATCAACACCAAGAGTGCTGGGGAGCAGTCTGCTCCGGCAAATCCCGAGGTTTGTTCCGTTGAAGCAGACGCTCCCGGCAAGTTTTGCTCCGGCAAGCTTGCCGGGGAACGTCAAGCTCCGGCTGAGCCGCAGTTTGTCGCCGTAGAAGCGGATGTTCCCACAGCAGCAGATGTGCCTTTAGTCCTTGTTGACGAGCCACAAGCTCCAGCATCGGCACAGCAGATCGTCCGTTTCCTTCAGACAGGAGAACTTCCCGAAGAGCAAGAAGAAGCAGAAAGAGTAGCCCGCCAGTCAAGTATGTACCAGTTTGTCGACAACGCACTATACAGAAGAAGACTCAACGGGGTGAAATTGAAGTGTATTCACCGGGAAGACGGACAAAAGCTGTTGGCAGAGATACATGGAGGCATCTTTGGTCACCACATTGGCGCAAGAGCACTTGCCGGCAAAGCATTCCGGCAAGGTTTCTTTTGGCCGACAGCCCTCCAGGATGCAACTACACAAGTAACCAAGTCTGAAGCATGCCAGTTCCATTCCAAGCAAATACGCCAGCCAACTCAAGCTCTCCAGACGATCCCTTTATCCTGGCCATTTTTGGTCTGGGGGCTCGACATCCTCGGCCCCTTCCCCCGAGCAGTTGGGGGCTTTGAGTACTTGTACGTCGCAATCGACAAGTTCACAAAGTGGCCGGAAGTGGAAGCAGTGAGGAAGGTGATAGCACAGTCAGCAGTCAAGTTCTTCAGGTCGATTGTTTGCCGCTTCGGGATCCCTAACAGGATCATCACCGACAACGGTACGCAATTCACGAGCCGCACCTTCATGCAGTACGTCCAAGATCTTGGTGCCAAGGTCTGCTTCGCTTCTGTTGCTCACCCCAGGAGCAACGGTCAAGCGGAGAGGGCAAATGCTGAAGTGCTGCGTGGACTCAAGACCAGGACTTTCGACAGGCTGCACGGGTGCGGAAGAAACTGGATTGAGGAGCTGCCGGTGGTTCTTTGGTCGATCAGGACGACGCCAAATCGAGCCACTGGCCAGACACCTTTCGCTCTAGTCTATAGAGCAGAGGCAGTTCTCCCCACGGAACTCGTATACGGGTCACCTCGAGTGCTCGCTTATGATGAGCTTGAGCAAGAGCAGCTGCGGGAAGATGACGCGCTGCTCCTTGAGGAGGACCGTCTTCAGGCTGCTGTACGAGCTGCTCGCTACCAGCAAGCTTTGCGCCACTACCATAGCCGCAAAGTTAACGCCAGAAGTCTCGAGGAAGGCGACCTTGTTCTTCGGCGCGTTCAGTCCACCAAGAATTCCAACAAGTTGACGCCAAAGTGGGAAGGCCCTTACCGGGTGAAACGAGTCACTAGGCCTGGCGATGTTCGCCTTGAGACCGAAGATGGCATTCCGGTGAGAAACTCCTGGAACATTGAGCATCTTCGTAAGTTTTACCCGTAAGGCGCGGTTGTCGGACCCTGCTCCGGCAACCATCTTTTGTACAAGTCTTGCCGCTGTTGCATGTAATCCTTTGTACAAAGTCAGGTGCAGACCCTGTGCATAAATAAAGCTCATGTGCTCCGCACATCTTGTCAATTTCATGCTTTTTATTTTTTGCATGAGTTATCTGACACTTTGTGCAGCGAACACCCCCGATAAGCAATAACGAGCCATAAGGCTCCATATCATTATTTTCTCTACGTCCTTTTTTTCTCAAGGAAATGAAGGTTCCTTCGCCCACAAGTTTGCCGGGGGGAAGGGGAAGATAATGGTACGGGCCAGGCGTCGTTCAAGAAAGTCTCGCCTTGCCGGGAAGCAAACGACAGAAAAGCTAAGTTGCCAAAGTTTGAGCAATCAGATGTTTTTAATTTTTAAGTTATCTTCCTTAAACGACCGTGCTTTGTATGGAAAACCTATGCGCGAAGGAACCGGCTCGTGGCTAGTTGCGCCCTTACTTTGTTTCGAGTTCGCTCAACAGTTTAAGTGTGCTGCAACAAGAGTCGCGCCCTTACTTTGTTTCGAGTTCGCTCAACAACTTAAGCAAGCTGCGACTAGTTACGCCAAGGTTTCTTGTCGGCAACGGCACTGCCAGCAGGCTGCTGACGTCCCGCACTCAGCGCTCGCGGCGAGGGTGCCTGCGCCGGCAAGTTCCCTAAAAGCGTAGGGCAAAAACATACAAAGAAAGGGATCAAGTAAAGGAAATAACATTGCAATCATGACCCAAAATAAGAGTTATATTACAAAATAGCTTGTCGCGGCTCTAATAGACTGTTTTCATAACATGATCAGCAGCGACAAGAAAAGAAGAAAATAGGCGGCCTAGTCCACGCGGTCGCCCTCAATCCTCTTGATCCCGCTCACCTTGTCCACAATGGGTGCGGCAAGGTCCTTGAGCGCCTCCAGATCAGCTTCCGCCGGCAGGGATCTGAGGACGTTGGTGAGGTTGAGGCCCGGGTTGCGGAAGGCTACCTTCACCAACACCTTCTGAAGAGCTCCTGCGCAGATCTTGCGCGACTCGTCGGCCAGCTGCTTTGGGATCCTCTCCCGGAGTCGCTGGAGGGCCGTCGCCATGCCTTTGAAGAATAGAGTGAGCTTGGCGTTGGATGGGAGGGTCTCATCGGAGGGATACCCGAGATCCTCCATCCCCAGCTGCGCCAGCTCCTTGTCGATGTCTGCGGCAGCATTCACAAGACCCTCCGTCCACTGCTCCATAGTTTCTCTAAAATCGTTCTGGGTGGCGGCAATGCTCTCCAGCAGCGCCTTGTTGGCCTTGATCTCCTTCTTCAGGGCCGCCTCCTACTCCCTGGCGCCGTCCAGCGTCTTGGTCAAAGCGGTCAGCTTCAACTCAAGATTGGTGTTGGAGTCCTTGGCGGCGGCAAGCTCCTTGATCTTCTCGGCGAGACGACCCTGTAGCTCACCAAAGGTGTAGGCGTCCTTCTCGCGCTCATGCTTGAGCACGGCAAGCTCTTCACCGCTCGCCTTGAGATCAGTCTCCAGCTGCGCCACCTTCGTCTCTAGCTCCTTCTTGGCGGCCTCGGCAGCTGCGGCAGCGTCCTTTACTTCCTTGAGAGCTCCGCTGAGTGTTTGCTCGCGCGCAGCAAGCTCCTCTTCGTGGTTGTCCAGGCTGACCTTCAGCTGCACCAACTCGCCCTCCCGTGCGGATAGCTCCTCGGCGGCAAGCCGTTGTTGCTCTGCAACTTCTGCCTTCTCGAGGATGAAGGCCTTCTGCGCCTCATCGAGCTGCACACGCTCCACCGCCAGCGACCGGAGAGCTGCCTGGTTGAGAACTCGGAGCTCCTCCGCGCGCTTCTCCATGTCCACCCCCGCCTTCGCGACAAGCGCTTCGCGGGACTCCAGTTTGGCTTGTCGAGCGCGGTAGAGCGACACCAGCCTCCGGAGCAGCTGCTCCTCCTCAGACTCGCCGCTGCTGCTGCTCGGCGCATCAACCAACGTCAGCCCAGCGGAGGCGAGCACCTCTCCATCCAAGATTTCTCCTTCGACCGGCGCCCTGGAGCTTGACTCCCAGGGAAGCTTGATGAAGACACCATCGCCGGCCTTCAAGTATACACCTGGCTGGGGCTCTTCAGAGCCTGACGCTGTGGCAGCGGCGGGAGGATCGGCAGTCGGTGTAGCGCCTGTCGCTCCTGTGGCCTCAGGGTCGTCAGTGCGATCACCAGACCCCTCGTCAGCTGCGGCGGCGGCAGCCTTGGCGGCCTCTTCGCCGGCGGGATCATCAGCGCCGGCCGCTTCTTCGGTGGCGGCGGCATCATCAACAGCAACCTCGATCTCCATCGGCTCCGCAGTAGATGGATCTGACGACCGGAAAAGGAAGAAAAGTCAAGCAAATATCCAAAAAGAAGATCAAAAGAAGAAGAACCCAAGGGAAGTTTCGAAGCAAGAGATTTACCTGCACCAGGCTCGGTAGTTGTGGTCTCCACCACCGGAGGACCGCTGGTGCTGTCCCTTGCTGGAGACTCCTCCCTTGCCGGAGAGCTCCCCCTTGCCGGAGAGCTCTCCCTTGTCAGAGGATCCTCCCTTGCCGGGGAACGCTCCCTAGGCGGTGTAGTTGAAGCAGATGGCAAGTCAGGGGCGGTCTCCGGGTGCTCCTGGTGGGGCTGCTCTGCTCCTACACAAACCAACAGTCAGATATCAGCAAACAAAGAGTATCCATGCGCGCCTAACAGCGGGAAGCAAACCATATACTTACGCTGGGGGCTGCGCTGGGGGCTCCTCTGAAGAGCAGCTGCCGGGTCTGGCAAGTTTGTCTTGGGCGCACCCCCTGCTGACACGGTGGGATCGTCCTCGATGACAATCACCGGGACCTTGGCTCTCTTTGCCGCTCTCTGGGCCAGAGTCCTAAAAAGGGATAGGTTCAGAGTAAAGCAAATGAGATACAAGACAAGACAGCAAGTATTGAAGACATACAAGTACAACAAGAATCTTACTCTTCTTCTTCCTCGTCGGAGCTGAGCGCAGAGAAGTCAAAGCCTGGCCCACCTCCGGCGCGAGGAGGCGGAGGAGTAGGATCCCTTGGCCGCTTGGCGGGAGCTGGAGCGGCGGACCGGGAGGACCCCGCTCCAGTTGCCGCTGCAGCGTGAGGTGCTTCCGCGGCAACAGAACTCGCCGCGGTGGAGCGTGTCGTGCGGCGCGGCGGGGGTTGACTCGTCCGCCGCTCCGCTACGTCCCCGGCCTTGCGAAGATGCCTTCTTGGTGGAGCCGGGGGCTCTGCTTGCGGCAAGCAGCCCGAAGACGAAGAGGAAGAGGAGCCGATCTCCAACGAGCCGCTCGTATCCTCGGCGGGCCCGCTCGGCCCAACGTCATGCCCGGCGGACTTCTCCTCGCCGGCAAGATCCTCTCGCTTGGCAAGGCGTGCCGCCTCTGCTGCCTCTGCCTCCTCCACAATGAACCTAAACTCGCCCGCAGTTGCGGCTGCTGCCGCCTCTTCCAGCCTGGTGGCGATGCGCTTGAGCTCCTCGTCGGTGGTGTCCCGGGTGAGGCCCCTCCACTCATCAGCGTCGATCGGCACTTCTACCAAGCCATCGAAGAAAGCCTGCACGACATCATCTGCAGGCTCTATCCAGGCTGGGTCAATTCCATGCGAGTCGCACAGCGGCATCATTGCACGGATGCGGTCGAGCGAGGAGTTGTTGCACAGCAGAACGACGCCCCTCGGCAACCTGAACACTTCGGGATGCTGAGGGTCGTACTTGAACAGCTCCTGGAGCATCGCGTTGAGCTCCAGGACAGTGAAGTTGAAGTTGAGGCCCGGCCGCAGCCTCATGATATCCGCCGCGTTCTGGAACTCCCAGGCGGGTCTCCTCCTCTCCTGTAGGGGGGCGATGCGGCGGCGAAGGAAATCTGCGCCAACCGCTCCTACAGTAAGCCCGGCAAGCCTGAGGCGTAGGATCCGGGCGATGGAAATCTTCAGTCTGTCGTCTTTCGGGGCCAAGCTACTCCAATCACTGCCGCGCACTACTGGAGTTTGGCGCAGGGCGGTAAACGGCTGCGGGTTCTCCTCGACAATCAGGCACCAGTCCGCCCTCCACTCCTCCCACTTGTTGCGGAACTCTCCATCCAGATAAGCATCCTTCTTGCCGGATTTTGAGATCTAGGCAATTCCGCCGGATAAAGGCTCTCCTTTCTCAACTCGAGGCAAAAAGAAGTGGCGGAAAAGGGCTACGTTTGGATGGATTCCGACAAAGTTTTTGCAGAGATGTGCAAAAACTGCCATGGTCAGGACAGCATTGGGGGTGAAGTCAAGGAGGCGGAGCCCATAGGTGTTCATGATGTCATAGAAGAATTCAGAAAAGGGCGGGCAGAGCCCGTAGTAGAAGAACAAGGCGAAGAAAGGGTACCCAGTGGGAGCCTTTTTCCAAGCAGCGGCTGAGAGTACCTTCGTGCGCGGATGCGCTCGCGTCCCCGTCGACCAGAAGAGGTAGTAGTACTCCTTCAGCTCTTCCGCGGCAAGCTTAGGAGGGAAGACTGCCCGCTCCTTTCGCAGCGCCGTGAACCGCTGCGCCTCGGCCGACTTCACCTTCTCGGCTTTCGGAGCCATGGCGGGAGTGGTGAGGGAGGACGACGGCGTTGGTGGTGCTGGTGGCGATGGGGGCGGGGCGCTGCTTTCCTTCGGCTTTGGGAAGAAGGGGAGTGGCGGAGATTCTCGGAAGGAATAGCAACGGACAGATGGGTGAACTGCCCCTGTTTCCCCTGCTTATAAGGAGGAAGGGAGCGGACGTTCCGCCTTTCCGGATAAAGAAACCACCCACGATCTCTCCCACGACGCCGCAATCGACGCGTGCCGTTCGGGGAGGGCGCGGTGGATACGGAGTAAGATACGGCGTGATCCAGGCCGCGCGTGCCCGTGCCCTGTTTTGGGCCTGGCCCAACAGCGCTCAGCACCGTGTATGGCCCAGGCCCGGGGGCTCCTGTCGGTGTACTAGAGTAGGGGTACCCTAGTATCCCAAACTTGTGCACGGGCAGTCGCAGCGTCCCGCGGCAAGGCTTGCCGGGTGACCGCCAATATCCTCTGTGGTTCCTTTGGAGCCATTCAAGAACAAAGTATTCAAGCCAAGGAGACAAGGCCCCGGCAAGAGGAGCTTGCCGGGAAGGCCACTCAAGACACAAGGCCCCGGCAAGAGGAGCTTGCCGGGGAGGCCAACCAAGGCATCTCAAGGAACTTGCCGCGACGCGCCACGCGTCCCGGCAAGACCCGGCGAGCGGCAAGCTTCCGGACGCGACAAGACAACGACCGCGGCAAGGCACTTTGCCGCGGCAGGCTAGCAACCACTCTGTACCCGTGCTCCAGCACACCCACCAACGTGTCGCTCTGGGACCCTTCCAGGCGTACGTGGCGGGAGGCTGTGCAGCCAGGGGTGCACTGTGGCAAGCGGCGCTGACAAGGTCACCATCATGGCGAGCGGTGGCGTCCCTGATGGTCCCTTTTCTGCACTATTTGGGCGACGTAGATAGGCATTTAATGCCCTTGTCCCCTGCCGTCAAGGTTAGGTAGGATACACTGTACAGGTAGCTGTACCAACCGCAGCACCTTTCCATTTTTGCCCTTGTCTATGTTGCCACCTGTTGGAGACCCCTTGAGCATATAAAAGGAGGCCCATGCACAACGTAGAAAGGGAGGACAGTAGAACGCTCACGCTCTGTCTCGTTAGCTGCTGGTGCATACTGTAGCACTCAGCGCTCCCGAGCAAGAACTCAATACAAACCACAAAGCAGCAGTAGGAGTATTATCTCTCCAGAGAGCTCCGAAGCTGGGTAAACTGCTCGTGTGCTCCGCCTCGATCTGCTCTTCGTGCGACCTCTGCCCCCCGCCGAACCGAAAGGGGCTCCGTCCCCATAGGTGCTCGTGGATCAGTTTCCCCGACACTTAGGAAGGCGGTTGAACCGAACAAGTCTAACATGTTTCTAGTGGGTACATTGACGTGGCATCGAAAGGGTGTGATAGCTGACTCTGGCAAAATAATTGACTAGTACCACGTTGGCATACATAAGCATGGGGCCCGAACACATCAAAAGTAGTGCATTAATCTCCAAAAAGGGTTGACCATGTCCATGGCTACCATCTCGTGCTCGGTCATTCAGTGTGTTCTTCTCGTCGTTTTGCGAGTTGACGGGACACATCAAAGTTAATACGTAGTATTTAGTATTCTCTCCAAAAAGGGCCGACCATGTCCATGGCTACCATCCCATGCATGATCATTGAGTACGTGCACTATTCACGTGCCATCGAGGAGGAAAAATATTGCGTAGCACTAGGTGCCATCATAGTGCACGACTCACTTACGCACTGCTTATCTCCATTTTCTTGCATGACACGTGCACCTTAATGCTAGATGTCCCGTGTGTTGGCAAAAGGGTGAACAAAGCTCACGTAAAAAAAGAGTGGAAGAACATAGATTCCCGACGACCGAGAAGGGGCAAGGAACCTCGTGGTGGAGGATCTGCACTCATAATATTTTATATTATTCAGCAATATAAAATCAACCAATCGTCTCCACAGTAGACCGGAAGAGTAGAAACACGGCAGCCCAGTGTAGTAATACATGGCTAACCTACACTATCACCATATTTCTTGGCCTCCGCGTGACACCTAGCTCTAGTAATCCAGTAGCCCGTATCGCTTCTCGCTCCTCGTCTCTCCCAAAGTGCGGCGGGCTGGCGTTTTTGCCGTCTATTGAGGTCGCTTAACTCATCACATGTTACCGACTCTTGGGTGGGATAGTTTTTTTTGGTGGGTTTGGGGCAACTTGCTCCAATTTAACCCTCATGTTTTAGGGCTATTTGAGCCCCAACTAGCTCAAACTAACTCTAACCCATGGTTCCAAACAGGGCCAAAGTTAGTCTCGAAAAACGCATTAAGCCCTATATACATGGACAGACGGAGTACATGATACTAGCAAACGCTCACGAGTAGTAGTAGTAGTAGTTTATTGGTTGGTTTCGATTTTTTATTCAGTTGTTGTGTTGTTACCGTCCAATATTCTTGTATGGTTGTTTCTAGAATAAAAAAAAGGAGGTACCCCTCTTATGTTACCCCCACTATGCCTATCCTAAGGTTAGTAGGTGACCTTGCGCTTGGCTCTTCGCCTCTTCCGGAAGTCGAACAATAATGATGGTACTACAGTAGTACTTCTAGCAATCTGACACCAAATGAACTGCTGCACGTCCACCGCTTGTAAGCAAAAGTTTCTCCTCGTGCTGTGAGCCACGGTGCACGCGTTGGCAAGGGAGAAGGCATAGTAAGCAAGCTTCTCGTCGTTCTGCTAGCTGACGGGACACATCAAAGTTATTTAGTATGTACTCTCTCCAAAAAAAGGGCTGACCATGTCATGGCTACCATCCCGTGCTCCGTCGTTGAGTACGTGCACTATTCATGTGCCATCGAGGAGAAAAACCATTGCATAGTAGGTGCCATCGAAGTGCACGACTCACTTACGCATTGCTTATCTAATTATCTCCATTTTCTTGCATGACACGTGCACCTTGATGCTAGATGTCTCGCGTGTTGGCAAAAGGATGAACAAAGCTCATGTAAAAAAAGAGTTGAAGAACATAGATTCCCAACTACCGAGAAGGAGCAAGGAACCTCGTGGTGGAGTGTCTGCAAGGAACCTTGCGCGTTTTCCCCCGTTTTTTGCTGCCTTCCCACCTATAAAAAAAATAAAAGAACATGAACTCTTCGCTAACCACTAGAGACGATACATCAAGATGCTAAGTTGAAGATGTTTTATAGTTTATATTGATAACCACGCAAGAAGCCACGCATGTACAGGACGCATGCAGCCACGCATGTACACACGCCAACGCTCTAACTCATGCCGATCCAACTCATGCACATACGCGCACAGCATGGAGCACACAACGCACATACACAACATATGCACGCACAAACACTCGGCCGCAGAATGCACGTGAATAACACATGCATGCGCACACACTCGGCTGCATGGAGGCGTGCGCCATCTGCGATGACGTTCGGTTCGTCGTGCTACAGCGAAGCTCGCACACAACAGCACATATGCATCTCTTGCAGCACCTCTTTGCCATCGTTGCTCAATGACTAGTCGGAGATGAAGACGACCGCAGCCACGGCCTTAGAGCTAGCGCTGATGAAAAAGCACGCACGCTGCATGCACACGAGCACGTATGGAGTGCCCATGACGTGGTGCGTCCCTAGTCGCCTCTACTCCTTCTGCGCACGTTGTCTATCAAGGCGGCCGCATGCCTAATGATGATGTGGGTGAGATCTTCTAGGATTCAGATGATGACGAGGAAAATTATGAGACTACCCACAGTGGAAGTAACGTAGGTAGTAACATCACACATATCTAGATTAAGTAGATGATGTGACAAGCAATAAATGAAGAAAGAGAGGAAAGTAGTAACATCACATATATCTAGATAAAGTAGATGATGTGACAAGAAATAAATGAAGGAAGAGAGGAAAGTAGTAACATCACACATATCAAGGCAAGATGTGTCTATAGCCTAATAAATGAAGTGTTGCATGTTACCACACATATGTTACTATAGAGGTAGTAACATAGACTAGTAACATGAGCATGTTACTAGTCTATGTTACTACCCATTGTGGCTAGTCTGAGGGGGGTGTCTCCAACAGTGTTCCTCGGCTCGCACCTCTTTCATCACGGTGGTCGAGCTTGGAGTCATTCATTTGGTACACGTGGCATCTCAGATCTGGACACAAGGTGACCTACACCGTCAAGATCCAGGGTCAAGGGGGTCAGGGCGGACGCGACCTCTCACTGCGTCCGCCAGTTGAAGCGGCGCGCCGGCCCAGGGCGCCGCTCGCTGCACTCCCAGTTGTACCCGCCTCCTCGCCGCATTCAAAAACCTACATTTAAATGCGCATGGAATGCGAGAAACCAACTCCGACCACACACACGTCCGTTCAGGAGCAGGACACCGGCCAAGCTCCTCCTTCCACCATTTTGTCCACTCTTTCGGCGGCATCCGACGAGCGGGAAGAGTAGTTCTCCGGCATAAAAGTCGTCTGGGTGGCCCGTCGAGCCCGGCAGTTATGAGCGAGGCAGCTCGCTTCTCCACCAACCTCGCCTAGCCCGTCGGAGGCAGTTGTCGCACTAAGCCAGCGCGTGGTTCCGCAGCTGACCTCTACAATACAGCTCGAGGAAGAGTACTGACTTGCTCCATGCCGGCTTGTCAGGGAGCACGGCGGCACGGGCATCGTCGCTGCCCTCGATGCCGCCGCGTCGTACATCGCCTCCAGTGTCTGTGACTGCACCATCCGTCGTTGACGCGCTCATAGCTGCGACATGCAGGCAGAAAAAGAAGCCGCCGCAGATGTCGACGAGGTGATGCGGCTATGCGGATGTCGACGAGGTGACGGGCAGCACGTCCCCGTCCGCCGCCATCATCGAGGAGAACTAGAACACGGGAGGCCTCCGCTGATTGTATCCCATGAAGGCCTCAACCGAGGCGACGCCGGCGAATACAACCGGTGTCTTGCACGATTCTTCTTCTGTCGGATGCTGGAGGAGGACAAAGAGATCGGGCGGCGACCATTTAGATTCGGTATTTTAATTCTACCAGGTTGGTTGTAATGTAATGGGAGTATTATAAGTAGTATCATGTATACCAACTAGTAGTAGGCAAATTTGATGAGGTGGCGTAGAATTAAATGAAGAAAGAGAGAGTTGAGTATCATATTATGATACCATGTGGAATTAAGACCTCTTCCAATGCAAATGTGCTTAGATGAGGTGCTAAGTGCATTAAATGGCTTAGCAACTCAAGTATCCAATGCATAGGTGCTTAGTTTGTTGTTGCTAAGCTTGCTTCATTTAATTAGCTATAACTCAAAACTGTCTTTCCACCGTTTCTTCCTGGGGTCACCAAACTAGTCTCTATCTTCTTAATTAACTTGCCACATCATATTTTATGCCTACGTGGCAGGCTTAGCAGCTATACATGGTGGAGCACTGGGAGAGGCCAAGGCTGGTCATTGTGGGGAGTAACTTATACTGTAACATATTCCTATGTTACTCTAAACATCTCTCTCCTCATTAAGTACATGCCACATAAGCAAAATTTTCTTGGAGTGCTCTATGTTACTACCTAAGTTACTCCCACTATGAGGCGGGTGACGAGCCGACGAGGTAGCCCGACAACCCCTTGAGCTTGACAGGCACCCGCATGATCTCCTCTCCTCGTAGGGAAGGTCGGGGTCCATTGGGTACATCTCCGACGACATCCGCGGCTTCCGACAGCGTCGTTGCCATTTCATTAGTGTAAATAATTAGTCCATTCCTAGTCAACAATCAAAACCGCCTAAACTCCAACATGTGGACACTAAAACCGCTCAATGGGGTGATATACCCAGTTTTGCATATTTGAGGGTAAAAATCATACCAAAATTGACTTTGGGGGTTATTTGACCATCAACTTACATTTGAGGGTGAAAAATATACTTCTGTCAATGGTCCGCTGGTTAGAGTATTCTTTTTAGATTTATAACATGTGGGACCGAGTGTGAGCGAACCGACCTCAATCGACGGCAAAATCGCCCGCCGGACGCACTTTGAGACAGAAGAGGAGCACGAAGCAATACGGGTTGGTCGTGTCATGCAAGAAAATGGCTGGTTTCATGTTTAAAACTTGTTGTACTATAGTAGAGGTATATGTAGATGTAGATGTAGATGTAGTGTAGACGTGGATGCAGATGTAGATGTACATGTTGAGATGTAGAGATAAGTGAGACTTACCAGCGGCCACCAATGTAGGCCCGAGTACGTGCACGAAGAGAAAAACTGCGCGCACGGACGCACGTACTCTGTGCCTCATTCCCTAACACACACGCGCGGGTACACGGTGGAGCTCATTTCTGGATGAAGAGGTAGCGCACGTGATAATTTGACGTGTTTGGTAGTTGTTCATTTAGTGGAGGGTCGGGAACCACACATGGACGAATCAAAGTTCAACCATGACGCGGTGGCGTGTTTGTTTTTATTTTCTTCTTCAATGGAACGTACGCAGTTCTTTTTTGAATGGCACATGAATCATGCACATACTCAATGACGGAGCACGGGATGGGATGGTAGCCATGGACATGGTAGGCCCTTTTTGGAGACTACTACACTGGTACTTTGATGTACATTTTGAAAGAAACTACTACTTTGATGTGTCATGTCAACTCGCAGAACGATGAGAAACTTGCTTACTACGCCCTCTACATAGCCCACACTTTGTACGGCTAGTTATAGTGGGAGTCACTTAGCGCACTCCAAGAAAATTTTGCTTATGTGGAAAGTAGTTAATGAGAAGTGGTAACATAATATGTTACCGTAACATAGTGTTTCCCAAGACAAGATGAGTCTACAAGCTAATAAATGAAGCCATCGTAACATTACTGTACTACTCCCTCCTTTCCGGTTTATAGGGCTCCCTCCTATCCAGTTTATAGTGCTCAGTTCGAAAATCTCACCAACAAAGGTAGATGATGAGTGGTGGAATACTTTTTGTAATTTGCCAAAGCACCCAATTAATGCTCTTGTTTTCCTCAAAATTTATGTTTACCATTGTATTAATTGTAATGCATGCATAAAGTACATGCATTGGTCAATTTTCTCTTAATACTTGCATGCAATTATTTAATGCACCTTGAAATCTAAACTTGTGATGGGGAACAACCAATTTGATCCTTATAAAATGGATAAACTAAGATTTTGAGATAAGCCCTATAAACCGAAAAGGATAGAGTAGTAACATAGACTAGTGTCATACGCATGAAACTACTAGTGAGTATGGGAGCACATGATATTTCCCCGTCCGGACCGATCCCAAGTTGGCTTCTCACCTTCTTGGCCGAACAAAAACCCCTCCCCCCTCCCGCACGCGCTTCCCACCCGGCGCCAGCTGAGCCCGCCGCTCCGCATTGATGGCAAGTTAGGGCGACGCGACCTCTCACTGCTTCCGACATTGAAGCGGCACCCCGACCGAGGGCACCGCCTGCTGCACGCCTGGCATTTCAGACTACACAGTGGAGAGTAACTTCAGAGCAAGTACTACAATTAGATGACATAAGCAGGCTATAAAGATTTAAATATAGTATTTGTGCTTAGTTGAAGGAGAGAGAAGAGAAGCGGGTCGTAAACTTGTAGCCGGTTGTAGTAGGAGCTCCAACATACTTTGTGAGACAAAAGGTGGGGCCATTATTAATAATATAGTATTATACTAAAGGGACCAACTATTGTACTAGCAGGCTATTAGGTTGGTTCTAGATGATGTGTCAACTTCATATAGCCGGATGTTGGCTATACTATTAACCATGCTCTAGGTATGGTGTGAGTGGGACTAAAGTTTAGTCCCATACTGCTAGGTGAGTGTGAGTTGCACCACTTTATAATGTGATCTATTCTAGCATTTGCATGAGCATGATAATAGGAAACCTACACGCGCGCTCTTCGGGAATGAACCTGTCCAAGGACAAAAGCTATCCACGTGGTCTATATTTTTGTTGGTCAAAAAATTTATTAAGTCATTAATTAATAATTAACGGACACCTTAGTTACTCAGCCGTTTCTGATTCTTTTGGATAGTGGGGCTATTATTGACTTGGACGTGGGGTTTGGGCCAAAGGCCTACTATTATACTTGGTCTTACTCGCACGACCGACCTAACAGGCTCTACCCTAGCCGTCGCTGTATCATATGGTTTCGCACCATTCCAGATCTTAGCGCCGCCACGCAATTCTTCTCCAGCCCTCCTTCCGGCGTGCACCGCGAGAAGGGACAGCAGTCCTACGAACCCCGGCTTTCGTGATCCTGTACGGGAGAGGGGCGATCAGGTTTTTGGGGAGCACACTCCTGTGACTGCTACCAGCGATGACTTCCTCAACGATACCCTTCTTCCCCAACCTCGGTAACCTCTTCATCAACGACATGAGTGACAACATCAACCACAACAGTTCTGTTCCCGCTGTACAGTATGTGATTCTGTCCTCCTGGTTTAGTCCGCATCGTTACTTTGATCTTTTCAATTGTCGTCATGGTCTATTTACTATTGATTCGATTAAATCTCATAGTAAATTGCTCATATATTAAGCAATCCAATCCAAAAACCTGATTATAGGAAATTTACTCTGAGTGGTTTTGCT
This sequence comes from Aegilops umbellulata, assembly GCA_032464435.1. Classification (NCBI taxonomy): domain Eukaryota; kingdom Viridiplantae; phylum Streptophyta; class Magnoliopsida; order Poales; family Poaceae; genus Aegilops; species Aegilops umbellulata. Next base: position 106,308,290 of record CP136055.1, read on the forward strand.
GCGCTTTTGAAGCCGCCTACTTTTAAGGGGGATGCAATATAAAAGGTGGCGCACAAGAGCAGTATATTGGTTTCAGATCATGTACTGCTATGACGCCACTAAGGGTGAGCCTGAGGGCGATCTTACCTCCACAGCAGGAAGCTTTTGAGAACATGGATACCCTCTTCAAAGCCGCCTTGTTGAGTGTTCTTGACGATTCCACTGTGGATTCATATATGCCGTTTGACAGCGGCAAAGACATGTGGGCTGCGCTCGAAGCCACGTTTGGGGCCTCGGGCACTGGCAATGAGTTGTATGTCATGGAGAAATTCTGTGACTACAAGATGACTAATGAGCGCTCTTTTGTTCAGCAGATTCATGAGATATACTCACTTGCTAAGGAACTTGAGTACTTTAAGTGTGTGCTGCCGGACAAATTTGTTGCTGGGACCATCATTGCCAAGCTTCCACCTTCGTGGAACGATTTTGCTACTTCTGTGTAAAACAAGAGACATGAGTTTTCCGTTTCGAATCTCGTTAGCACTCTTGATTTTTAAGAGAAGGCGGGAGAAAAAGACACATGTGCTCGGGTCGCTGAGGGAGCTTCTAGTGCCCACATGGTACACGAGAAGAACTTCCAGCCCAACCAGCCCCAAAACAATAAGAACAAACCTCAGGGGAAATGCAAGTTTGATGCAAAGAACAAGCCAACACATTCTACCAACTTCAAGAAGAATTGTCATAACAGGAAGGGATACAAACCTCAATTTTGGTAGCACCGCACAAAATTTATATGGCTACATCTACCTGCTGTCAGCTAACCTCATGGTACTCCAGGTATTCCTACATTCGTAACTAGGTAGAATGACCACCACAAGATGAAATAAGCTAATTTGTACGTTGACTTGCTGATTGCAGTGCGGAACGATCCTGTCATGTGCGGAGGAGCAAACAAGCAGTGCAGCCGAAGGTGGAAATCAACCAAGGACTTATGAAATTATATATAATCTTCCTCAGGCAGGTCAGTATCCCCTTCGTCCAGATGATCGTGTTTTGTCATGCCGAGCTATTGATATGTGCTACTATTTTGCAACATCGTTTAAGTATAGTTATTGTTTTCCTATCTTTTCAGATTCAGGACAATAAAGATGATTTCAGGGGAACTGCACAATATGGACTCATGTTGAGTCATCTCTATTGCCTCATGTGTTTGCTGCAAATGTGTCAGCATCAATTGCATGATGAGGCATCTAGCTAGCTGTGGAGTTGCCAAAAGGCTCAAAGTGCTCGCAACGTTGAGAAGAAACAAGCATGCCCAGGAAATTAATGCGTGCGCATGGAGTCCCTTTGCTCAGAGAAGCATCGACTGATTTTCTTTATTTCCACACCCTCTCACAGCTTTGTATTGCTTATAGTATGGTGAATCATTGAGATGCATAAACATGCTAAACTTTTGTTCTTCTGAATTTTAGTATGCATACCGTATCTTCTAAAGCTTAGTTTAATGGGAATGTTGACTAGCCTGTGAACCTTCACAATCTACTAAGTATATCGTAGGCGTGTTATTTTTGCCGCGCTACGCGACTAGTGGGAGTGTTTGCATCCAGTACCGCATCCTCTAATTTGGTGGATGCCAAGTTGAAAAAGGCAATGAGTAGCCATAAGCTGGAGGCGTCTCTTTTTTTCTTTCGAATGGGAAATAAGCTGGAGAGTGTCTCGGGCTGCCTCTAGCACAAGGCCCTCCAGTACGAAACACGAGCAGCCGACTGGGCCGATACAAAAGCTTATTTGTTTTTGTTTTTTGCGAGGAGAAGCCCATATTTATTGAAGAGGGGGCGATCACAGAAAAACCCTCCTTCCTCCTTGCTTCCACTTATATTGTAGCTCGCTCTCCCGCTTCCGTCTCCCCCCAACTCTCCCCGCTCCCCATCTTCCTCACTCGTCGAGAAAACCCCCGCTCACCTTCTTCCTCACTCGTACAGAAAACGCCTGCTCCTCTTCTTCCACTCCTATAGAAAGCCCCAGCCCTCCTTCTTCCCCACTCGCACTGCCATTAGGCTTGTCTCTGGCTACTGTGCTCAAACTCATGAGCTCGGTGCGACACCCACAAGGAAAATGGAGTCGGCTGGCCCCAGTGCCAAGAAGATGAGGCTCCCGCTAGTGGCGACGCCAGATGTAGATCCCGCACCCGGTAGCACGGGGAGAAGCAGCGAGCCCCCCTTCCACCCGGATCTGAGGAACCGGTAGAATCTCTGGTGGGCCGCATCAGCGTCCACACCAAGGATTATTGCCGCACACAAGTCCTCTCAACTCGGTGGCGCCCTCTATGGTGCATCGCGCCCCTCAATCTCGACTGTCGTCAGATCTCTGTCCTTCCTGACTTTGATCTTGTCAGATCCATCGTATCATCTCACCAGCAGGGACACGTTCAATGCCTCTACATCCCGACACGCTACATGTTGTCCATACCCGGCACTTTGGACGCTTGGCTGACATCCCCTGAATTCGGAAAACTCCAGCAGTTGAGTTCTACCATTACCATGAAAGTTTCATACCGCGAACACACCAAGAATTTGTGCCCACACCACCATTGTACATCTCGCGGTTTTCCTCCTCTCTCCACACCACCACCTTCGCCTGATGCCATCTGCCAGACGATCTGGTACAAATGCTTCGCCTCCCACTACTAAAAGAACTTTCTCTTGTGGCGGTTTATCTGTCGGAGGACTCACTACACAGCATCATCCACTCCAGTTGCCCTGCCCTGGAGCGCTTGCTGATTGTTTTGGGAATAGATATCCCTATCAGTTGTATCCAAATAAAGTCGCCTCACCTTAAAAGCATCGGAATTTGTTTTGAAGGACAGCAGCTCATCATCGAAGATGTCCCTTCACTTCAAAGGTTGCTCCTTGATAATTGTTATAAACCTTTGCAAATAATTGTCATCTCTGCGCCCAAACTAGAGACCTTGGGTGTAACTCGTGATCCGTTTAATAATAACAGGAAGTTGGTGTTTGGCTCCTCACCATTTCAGGTACCGTATATTATCATCTACACATTTGTAATCATAAGCTGCATTTTTCATTTGTGCGCATAAGTTTTATACCATCTTGGAGTACACTTTGGGTACTAATATTATTTTATATGCTCAATGAAGAGTTCGTCCATGGATAGCCTATCAACGCTGTTGGATTCTGTCAAGATCTTATATATCGGAATGTCTAGTTTTGATCCGAACATAATTATTGGCTTGCTACGATGCTTTCGATCTCTAGAGAATTTATATATAGAGGTGACGATTTCATGCACATTGAAAGCCCATATATATTGTACTAGAATTAACCGTTTAGCTGTCGCTCTTTTGACATACTCTTTTTTCAGACCTTAACTATTTTCAATTTTCATGTCTACTTAGGTACTGCGACCACATGGAGAAAAATGTATAACCAATCGGTGGCGTAATAAGCACCAGGATTTTCTTAGTTCTCATGACATTTGTTTGACGACAATAACGATGGAAAGATATGCGTCCAACCAGGAAAACAAAAGCTTTGTCACATTCTTCCTGTTGAATGCAAGGTTACTATTGTCCATGAGCCTTAAGTTTTACAGCAAGAGATTTCTCACGGACGGACACATTGAACAACAATAAAAGAAGTTTCATGTGGACAAATGGTCTTCTAAACATGCTCGGCTTCTATTTACAACAAGTTATAGTCATCCTGAAATAAAGCTTTTTGCATAGGATGTTGATTTTATGGATCAGACCGATCCATTTGTTTGTGACTGCGAAAAAGAGTGGTTGGGTTAGATGTTACTGCCATGTTCAATCTAGGTTTTGTCTAAAAGTTTGATGAACAATTAATCCTTGGGCTTTTTGTACCGTTTGTAAGCTTGAGTTGTATGTTGTTGCCCTCGTACTCCCCTCCACCTGGCACTACACTGCTGCATCTTCCATGGTTGTTGTCCGTTCCCGTCCGAGGCCTCGCCGTCATTCTCCGCGTTAGTTCGCTCGATGTGCCCGGCGCCGTCTGGCATTGTCAACATGGTCAACAACCAAGAGGAATCAGGAGATGACTATACGTGGAGAGGCTGGCAGTAGGGACCCACCAGGGTCATTGAATTACGCAAGCAGGTGCCTCGTTATTACAAGCCAAAAAACTACTTCCTCCTAATTGTTTGACAACTAGGTCCCACGCCATTGTAAATGTAGTCAATAAACGAGAAAATTACACAACGAGCGGATAACACCAGGGACCCAGCAGCTTACCCAGTTAGTTTTAGTTTCAGAGACGAAGCGCAATTGCGCGTTGTGCGGGGGTTGTGCCTGTCTAGCCCACGCTTACGCTTTTATTTAAGCACATGACGAGCCCAGTTGATATCTTTTTTTCTTTCTGAAAATGGCTAGCCCAGTTCTTCTTTTTTAGAATACCAAAACCGAGGCCTACTTGCTTTTCTCAGCCCTGCTGGGCTGCAAATCTTTCAAGACGAGGAGGGATGTGAGTAGTAAGAAATGGGCTTCCCCAGAAAATGGGCTATAAGTTGTAAGAAATGGGTTGTAAATTTTTTAACCAATGCCAACTGGAAATTACATTAAAATATCTTTTTTTTTGGATTTCTCTACTCCCTACTCTTATAGAAACCAAAGCCAACTGGCAATTACATTAAAATATCGTCTTTTCTCCCACAAGAGAAACTACTCATACAAATGCATCTTCATGTTCCATGCAACGCACCGGCATCTTGCTAGTTAAGATTTTAAATTTCATTCATTTTTTGCGGAGAATTGTTTTTTGAATTTTATTTTGATATAATTTTTTAAAAATTATTTTTAACGTGACTCGAAATTTCGTGATTAAAAGAGTTCGGACCCCACCGAAATATGCAAAATTTCATTGAATTTTTTAGCAGTGCCCAGAATATATGGTCTGTAATGCTAATAAAAAGAATACGGGCTTCATATATCCTTAAGAATTAGCAAATGGGTTGTAAATTATTGAAAATAATGGCAAATGGGTTGTATGTTGTTTTCCACAGATTTGGAGGCTAACTTCTAGGCCTACTAGGTTGACGATGATGCTGTCCTAAAAAAATTTGACGCGTACGCAAGGCTTTGTCAACTTAGTCAACACAGAGCAGTGACTGTTGGATGTCCATCCAACGGTCATTGTGCTTCTTCAATCTCTGATCTTCCTGCTCCAGCCACCCAAACCAGCGCCGGCGGGACTGCCTGCTCTCTCCTCTTGTGGCTGGCTGCGCTACCGCCAGGCCATCCCTCTACCCACCCGCACATCATGTTATTTTCCGGCGACGTCAGCTCACCCCGCAGCCGACCAATCAGCGCTCGTACACCCCTCAGCATGGGCATCTGTTGCGGTGGCTTCGCCGGCTTCGGGTCGTTCCCTTCCTGGGCCTCGCCTCGTCCACCGTGTTTGCGCTCTCGGTGCGGCGAGGTCAACATGGTCAACATACAACAGCCATCGGAAGAGGCTGACAGTAGGGGCCCACCCAAGGAAATGCCTCCTTATTACACGCAAAATAATGATTCCTCCACCTAACAGCTGGGACCCACCGGAAGGGCCTCTATATTTCGCGAAGAAAACGTTCCCCCCGCTGTCAGCTCGGACCCACCAGCCATATCTTCGCACGCAAGGAAGTGCCTCCTTATTACGCACAAAAAATGAATCCTCCCCCTGCTAGATGGGACCCACCATATTGGGAGGCTGACTTGTGGGCCTACTAAGTTGACAAGGACGGAGGGCTTTGTCAACTTAGTTAATATGAACGATTTTAGCTCTAGTGACCATACGATGTCCATCCAACGGCCGTAGTGCTTCTTCAACCTTTGGTCTTCTTGCTCCAGCCACCCAAACCAGCATCGGTCGTGTCGCCTACTCTTGTCTCCCGTGGCCGGCTGTGCTGCCGCGGAGGCCTCACGGACCCCTACTACTCCCGCCGCTGGCAAGGCCATCCCCCTACTCACCCACACCCCCTGTTATTCTGCGGTAACGGCAGCCTCACACCGCAGCCGAACCAGTGAACCCTCGTACTCCTCTTTGCATGGGCTTCCACTACCACATCTTCCCCGGATCTGCGACATCCCCTTCCTAGGCCTCACCGTCGTCCACCGCGCTGGTGCTCTTGGCGTAGCGTGGTCAATGTGGTCAAGGAACGACTTCCATCAAAAGAGTATTGTACGTGGAGAGCCTGACAGCTGGGTCCACGGTCGCAGCAAGGAAGTGCCTCCTTATCATGCGGAAAATACTAATTCCTTCACCTAATAGCAGGGACCCACCGGACGGGCCACCGTATTTCGCGAAAGAAACCTTTCCCCCTGACTGTTGGGACCCACCAGCTACATCTTCGCACACAAGGAAGTGAGTCCATATTACAGGCAAAAAAATTGATTCGCCCCCTTACTGCTGGGACCCACCAGCTACATCTTCGCACACAAGGAAGTGCCTGACCGTCGGGACCCACCTGGTTGAAGCATACGTAGCGTTGTCATTATGGTCGCGAACGTGTATGTACATACTGGTCGATCGGTCTTTCTGCAGGCTACAGTGATGAACCGTGGACGAGTAAGGATGGGCACTTGTCGCAGTAGAGGCGCGCACGTAGCATGTACACGTACATACAGCCAGGGTGCAAGAAAGTAAATACGTCCATGTACGTACATAGGGGCGGGTTCTCGAACACCTACTCGCGCATATGTACGGCCAGGGCTCGTTTACATGGTTGGGTCAGAACGGAGAAACTGCATCGTCGTCGTGTTCAAGGGGAGGCAACGGAATGCGTCGTGTTCATCCGGAGGCAACGGAATGCGTCGTGTTCATCGGGAGCCAACCGGCTTGGACGGAACAGCCGATCGAAAAGAGGGCTGGCGTACCGCAGAACGGAGGAAACGGCCTTGTGTTCGACCGGCCACGGTCGAAATGGGATCATGTTCATCGGGAGGGTCCTGGCGTACCAAAAAATGGAGGAAACAGACTTCTCTTGGACCTCCTATGGTCGAAACGGGATCCTGTTGGTCGGGAGGGGTGCGGCATACCGCAAAACGGAGGAAACGGACTTGTGTTGGAGCACTACAGTCGAGACGGGGGTCCTGTTCATCGGGAGGGGTGTGGCGTACTGCAAAATGGTACTCCACGAGATACTATTCATCTCCACCAATGACCACCTCCAGCCTCCACGGGCTAATGTTCATCCATCGTCGACTTCCTCCAGCCTCCACCTGCGGTTGTTCATCCATGGGCTCCTGTTCATCCAGCCTCCACCGCTCCTCCACCAGCTACTCTTCAACCAGCCCTCTCCACGGGGTCCTGTTCAACCACCTCTCCACGGGCTATTGTTCATCCAGCCCTCCACCGGCTACTGTTCAACCAGCCCTCCATGAGGTCCCGTTCATCCAGCCCTCCACGGGGTCCTGTTCATCCACTCCCAACCGGCTCGACCGGGGTCCTGTTCATCCAGCTGCAATGGCCTCTACTACCACGGGGTCCTATTCATCCACCCCCCCCCCCCCCACCGGGAAATGTTCATCCAACCGCCCCCCTCCCCAACAACGCTCACTGTTCATCAAGGGAAGGAGGTAGCAGGGTTCGATCAGCTTCAGTTAGCAGCAGTAGCGAAGGAATCACTCGGGTTCAGTTAACAGCAAGGGATCGATCGCTCGGGTTCAGTAACGTAGCTAGTGCAATCGCTCGTGTTCAGTTAGAGCCCAGTGCCTCGCTCGGGTTCAGTTAGAGTGCAATGCCTCGCACACGCGCGTATGTGTATGAGAGAAACGCGCATCGCTCGGCCCCCGACTACCCACCGTAACCGGGAACTCCCCGATATTTTCCTCGCCCTCGCTTGTACCACGCTTTTTTCCGTCATGGACGGCCCAAAGAATGTCATGCAGCTGCGTCTCCGGCCTATCCAGGATGAAAAGCCCATTTTCTGTCATGATTTTTTGTCATAGAAGTAGGAGCCCACCACATCTATGATGATACTGGGTTTTCTCACAATTATCGTCATAGAAGTGTCATAAGCATGACAGAAAAAAATCGTTCGGCCCAAAATGTCACGGATGTGTCCTTTTTTTGTAGTGTATGGAATAAGGAGTTGCAAGAGCCTAAACTTGGGGATGCCCAAGGAACCCCAAGGTAATATTCAAGGAGGCTAAAGAGCCTAACCATGGTGATGCCCCAGGAAGGCAACCCCTCTTTCGTCTTCATTTATCGGTAACTTTACTAGAGGCTATATTTTTGTTCACCACATGATATGTGTTTTGCTTGGAGCGTCTTGTATGATTTGAGTCTTTGAGTTTTAGTTTGTCACAATCATCCTTGTTGTACACACCTTTTGAGAGAGACACACATGAATCATGATTTATTAGAATGCTCTATGTGCTTCACTTATATCTTTTGAGCTAGGCAATTTAGAGCACGGTGGTGGTTTTATTTTATAGAAATTGATGAACTCTCCTATTTCATTTATATTATTTTGAGATCCTTTAGAAATAGCATGGTAATTTGATTTGGTTATAAAATTAGTCCTAATATGATAGACATCCAAGAGGGATATAATAAAAACTTTCATATAAAGTGCATTGAATGCTATAAGAAGTTTGATTCCTTATGATTGTTTTGAGATATGAAGATGGTGATATTAGAGTCATGCTAGTAGTAGTTGTGAATTTGAGAAATACTTGTGTTAAAGTTTGTGAGTCATGTAGCATGCACGTATGGTGAACCGTTATGTTATGAAGTCGGAGCATGATTTATTTATTGATTGTCTTCCTTATAAGTGGCGGTCGGGGACGAGCGATGGTCTTTTCCTACCAATATATCCCCCTAGGAGCATGCGCGTAGTACTTTGTTTCAATGACTAATATATTTTTGCAATAAGTATGTGAGTTCTTTATGATTAATGTTGAGTCCATGGATTATACGCACTCTCACCTTTCCGCCATTGCTAGCCTCTCTAGTACCGCGCAACTTTCGCCGATACCATAAACCCACCATATACCTTCCTCAAAACAGCCACCATACCTACCTATTATGGCATTTCCATAGCCATTCCGAGATATATTGCCATGCAACTTTCCACCATTCCATTTATTATGACACTCTCCATCATTGTCATATTGCTATGCATGATCATGTAGTTGACATCGTATTTGTGGCAAAGCCACCATTCATCATTTTTATACATGTCGCTCTTGATTCATTGCACATCCCGATACACCGCCGGAGGCATTCACATAGAGTAATATTTCGTTCTAAGCATCGAGTTGTAATTTTTGAGTTGTAAGTAAATAAAAGTGTGATGATCTTCATTATTAGAGCATTGTCCCAAGTGAGGAAAGGATGATGGAGACTATGATTCCCCCACTAGTCAGGATGAGACTCCGGACGAAAAAGAAGAGGCCAAAAAAATGAGAGAAGGCCCAACAAAAAATGAGAGAAAAAGAGAGAAGGGACAATGTTACTATCCTTTTGCCACACTTGTGCTTCAAAGTAGCACCATCATCTTCATGATAGAGAGTCTCCTATGATATCACTTTCATATAGTGGGAATTTTTCATTATAGAACTTGGCTTGTATATTCCAATGATGGGCTTCCTCAAAATGCCCTAGGTCTTCGTGAGCAAGCGAGTTGGATGCACACCCACTTAATTTCTTTTTGAGCTTTCATAAACTTATAGCTCTAGTGCATCCGTTCCATGGAAATCCCTACTCACTCACATTGATATCTATTAATGGGCATCTCCATAGCCCATTGATACGCCTAGTTGATGTGAGACTATCTCCTTTTTTTGTCTTCTCCACAAGCACCGTCTATTCCACCAATAGTGCTATGTCCATGGCTCACGCTCATGTATTACGTGAAAGTTGAAAAGGTTTGAGAACATCAAAAGTATGAAAAAATTGCTTGGCTTTTCAACGGGGTTGTGCATGATTTGAATATTTTGTGTGATGAAGATGGAGCATAGCCAGACCTATATGATTTTGTAGGGATAAGCTTTCTTTGGCCATGTTATTTTGAGAAGACATAATTATTTTGTTAATATGCTTGAAGTATTATTGTTTTTATGTCAATATTAAACTTTTGTCTTGAATCTTACGGATCTGAACATTCATGCCACAATAAAGAGAACTACATGGATAAATATGTTAGGTAGCATTCCACATCAAAAAATCTGTTTTTATCATTTACCTACTCGAGGACAAGCAAGAATTAAGCTTGGGGATGCTTGATACGTCTCCAACGTATCTATAATTTTTTTATTGTTCCATGCTTTTATACTATCTGTTTTGGATGTTTTATATGCATTAATATGCTATTTTATATGATTTTTGGGACCAACCTATTAACCTAGAGCCCAGTGCCAGTTTCTGTTTTTTCCTTGTTTTAGAGTTTCGCAGAAAATGAATACCGAACGGAATAAAACTTTTGCGATGATTTTTCTTGGACCAGAAGACACCCAGGAGACTTGGAGTGCATACTAGAAGAGCCACGAGGTGGCCACAAGGGTGGAGGGCGCGCCCAGGGGGTAGGGCGCGCCCCTCGACCTTGTGGGCCCCTCGGTGACCCCCTGACCTAGATCTTCCTCCTATATATTCTCTTATATCCCAAAAACTTCTAGGGGAGCCACGAGACCACTTTTCCACCGACATAACCTTTTGTACCCGTGAGATCCCATCTAGGGGCCTTTTCCGGCATCCTGTCGGAGGGGGATTAGATCATGGAGGGCTTCTACATCAACACCATTGCCTCTCCGATGAAGCGTGAGTAGTTTACCACACACCTATGGGTCCATAGCTAGTAGCTATATGGCTTCTTATCTCTCTTTGATTATCAATACAAAGTTCTCCTCGATGTTCTTGGAGATCTATTCGATGTAGTACTCTTTTGCGGTGTGTTTGCGGAGATCTGATAAATTGTGGATTTATGATCAGCTTATCTATGAATATTATTTGAATCTTCTTGGAATTCTTATATGCATGATTTGATATCTTTGCAAGTCTCTTCGAAGTATCGATTTGCTTTGGCCAACTAGATTGGTTTTTCTTGCAATGGTAGAAGTACTTAGCTTTGGGTTCAATCTTGCGGTGCTTGATCCTAGTGAAAGAAGGGGAACCGACACGTATTGTATTGTTGCCATTGAGTATAAAAACATGGGGTTTTCATCATATTGCTTGAGTTAATTCCTCTACATCATGTCATCTTGCTTAAGGTGTTACTCCATTCTTTATGAACTTAATACTCTAGATGCATGTTGGATAACGGTCAATGTGTGGAGTAATAGTAGTAGATGCAGAATCGTTTTGGTCTACTTGACATGGACGTGATGCCTATATACATGATCATTGCTTTAGATATCATCATAACTTTGCGCTTTTCTATCAATTTCTCAGCAGTAATTTGTTCACCCACCGTAATAATTCCTTTCTTGAGAGAAGCCTCTAGTGAAACCTATGGCCCGCAGATCTATTTTCCATCATATAAGTTCCTGATCTACAATTCTAGTTTCCTATTTACTTTCTTTGCAATCTTTTACTTTCCGTTCCATAGACCAAAAATACCAAAAACATTAGTTTACCGTTTATCCATCTCTATCAGGTCCTACGTTGCAAAAAACCGTGAAGGGGTTGACAACGCCTTTATCGCGTTGGGTGCAAGTTGGTGTTTGTTTGTGCAGGTATTCAGTGGCTTGTGCATTGTCTCCTACTGGATTGATACCTTGGTTCTCAAAACTGAGGGAAATACTTACTCTACTTTGCTGCATCACCCTTTCCTCTTCAAGGTAAAAACCAACATAGCTCAAGAGGTAGCAACTTCCAGAACAGGATAACCGTACCACTCTGGTGCGGAACGTTCTTTGGTTGACCTACGAGGTTCGGTAGTAACTTGATCTGAAGTTTTATAATCATTATCATTAGCTTCCTCTCTAGTTGGTGTAGGCATCACGGGAATGGTTTTCTGTGATGAGCTACTTTCCAATTCGAGAGATGGTACAATTACCTCATCAGGTTGTACTTTCCTCCCACTCACTTCTTTCGAGAGAAACTATTTCCAATTCGAGAGATGGTACAATTACCTCATCAAGTTCTACTTTCCTCCCACTCACTTCTTTCAAGAGAAACTCTTTCTCTAGAAAGTTCCATTCTTGGCAACAAATATCTTGCCTTAGGGTTTGCAGTAGAAGGTGTACCCAATTGTTTCCTTAGGGTATCCTATGAATACGCACTTCTCCGATTTGGGTTCAAGCTTATCAGGTTGAAGCCTTTTGACATAAGTGTCGCAACCCCAAACTTTAAGAAACGACAGCTTAGGTTTCTTGCCAAACCACGGTTCATACGGTGTCGTCTCAATGGATTTTGACGATGCCCTATTTTACGTGAATGCAGTTGTCTCTAATGCATAACCCCAAAACAATAGTGGTAAATTGGTAAGAGACATCATAGATCGCACCATATCTAATAAAGTACGGTTACGACGTTCGGACACACCATTACGTTGTGGTGTTCCAGGTGGCGTGAGTTGTGAAACTATTCCACATTGTTTTAAATGAAGGCCAAACTTGTAACTCAAATAATCGCCTACGCGATCAGATCGTAGAAACTTTATTTTCTTGTTACGATGATTCTCCACTTCACTCTGAAATTCTTTGACTTTCCAAATGTTCATACTTGTATTTCATTAAGTCGATATACCCATACCTGCTTAACTCATCTGTGAAGGTCAGAAAATAACGATACCCGTCGCGTGCCTCAATACTCATAGGACCGCATACATCGGTATGTATTATCTCCAATAAGTTATTAGCTCACTCCATTGTTCTGGAGAACTGAGTTTTAGTCATCTTTCCCATGAGGCATGGTTCGCAAGTATCAAATGATTCATAATCAAGTGATTCCAAAAGCCCATCTGCATGGAGTTTCTTCATGCGCTTTACACCAATATGACCTAAATGGCACCGCCACAAGTATGTTGCACTATCATTATCAACTTTGCATCTTTTGGCATCAATATTATGAATATGTGTATTACTACGATCGAGATTCAATAAACCATTTACATTGGGTGCATGACCATAGAAGGTTGTATTCATGTAAAAAGAACAAGAATTATTCTCTGACTTAAATGAATAATCGTATTACAATAAACATGACCTAATCATATTCATGCTTAACGCAAACACCAAATAACATTTATTTAGGTTCAACACTAATCCCGAAGGTGGAGTGAGTGTGCGATGTTGATCATATCAACCATGTAATTAATTCCAACAATCATCGTTACCTCGCCCTTAACTAGTCTCTGTTTATTCTACAACTCCTGTTTCGAGTTACTAATCTTAGCAAGTGAACCGGTATCAAATACCCAGGGGCTACTACGAACACTAGTAAGGTAAACATCAATAGCATGTATATGAAATATACCTTTGTTCACTTTGCCATCCTTCGTATCCGCCAAATGTTTTGGGCAGTTCCGCTTCAAGTGACCATTTCCTTTGCAGTAGAAGCACTCAATTTTAGGCTTGAGTCCAGCTTTGGGCTTCTTCCTGGGAGTGGCAACTTGCTTGCCATTCTTCTTGAAGTTCCCTTTCCTTCCCTTTTGCACTTTTTCTTGAAACTAGTGGTCTTGTTAACCATCAACACTTGACGCTCTTTCTTGATTTCTACAATCGCCAATTTCAGCATCACGAAGAGCTCGGGAATCATCTTCGTCATCCCTTGCATATTATAATTCATCACGAAGTTCTAGTAGCTTGGTGACAATGCCTAGAGAATTCTATCAGTCACTATCTTATCTAGAAGATTAACTCCCACTCGATTCAAGCGATTGTAGTACCCAGACATTCTGAGCACATGCTCACTGGTTGAGCTATTCTCCCCCATCTTGTAGGCAAAGTACTTGTCAGAGGTCTCATACCTCTCGACACGGGCATGAGTCTGAAATACCAATTTTAGCTCTTGGAACATCTCATATGCTCTGTTGCGTTCAAAACGTTTTTGAAGTCCCGGTTCTAAGCCGTAAAGCATGGCGCACTAAACTATCAAGTAGTCATCATATCGAGCTTGCAAAATGTTCATAACGTCTGCATCTGCTCCTGCAATAGGTTTGTCACCTAGCAATGCATTAAGGACATAATTCTTCTGTGCAGCAATGAGGATAATCCTCAGATCACGGGCCCAGTCCGCATCATTGCTACTATCATCTTTCAACTTTTCTCTAAGAACATATCAAAAATATATAGGAGCTATATCGCGAGCTATTGATCTACAACATAGATATGCAAATACTATCATGATAAATTAAGTTCAATTAATCAAATTACTTAAGAACTCCCACTTAGATAGACATCCCTAAAGTCATCTAAATGATACGTGATCCAAATCAACTAAACCATGTCCGATCATCACGTGAGATGGATTAGTCATCAATGTTGAACATCTCTATGTTGGTCATATCTACTATATGATTCATGTTCGACCTTTCGGTCTCCAGTGTTCTGAGGCCATGTCTGTACATGTCAGGCTCGTCAAGTTTAACTTGAGTATTCCGCATGTGCAAAACTTTCTTGCATCCGTTGTATGTGAATGTAGAGTCTATCACACCCGATCATCACGTGGTCTCTCAACACGACGAACTGTCGCAACGGTGCATACTCAGGGAGAACATTTATACCTTGAAATTTAGTTAAGGGATCATCTTATAATGCTACTGCCGTACTAAGAAAAATAAGATGCACAAAAGATAAACATCACATGCAATCAAAATATGTGACGTGATATGGCCATCATCATCTTGTGATTTTGATCTCCATCTCCAAAGCATCGTCATGATCTCCATTGTCACCGGCTTGACACCTTGATCCCCATCGTAGCGCCGTGGTCGTCTCGCCAACTATTGCTTCTATAACTATCGCTAACGCATAAGTAAAACAATTACATGGCGTTTGCATTTCATACAATAAAGAGACAACCATAAGGCTCCTTCCGGTTGCTGATAACTTTTACAAAACATGATCATCTCATACACTAACGTATATCACATCATGTCTTGACCATATCACATCACAACATGCCCTGCAAAAACAAGTTAGACGTCCTCTACTTTGTTGTTGCAAGTTTTATGTGGCTGCTACGGGCTTCTAGCAAGAACCGTTCTTACCTAAGCATCAAAACCACAACAGTGATTTATCAAGTTTGTTGTTTTAACCTTCAACAAGGATCGTCCGCAATCAAATTCAATTCAACTAAAGTAGGAGAATCAGACACCCGCCAGCTACCTTTATGAAAACCTAATTGCATGTTTGTCGGTGGAACCGGTCTCATGAACATGGTCATGTAAGGTTGGTCCGGACCGCTTCATCCAACAATACCGCCGAATTAACACATTGGTGGTAAATAGTATGACGATCACCACCCACAACTCTTTGTGTTATACTCGTGCAAACCATCTATGCATAGACCTGGCTCGGATGCCACTGTTGGGGAATGTAGCATGCAATTTCAAAAATTTCCTACGCTCACGCAAGATCTATTTTGGTGATGCATAGGAACGAGAGGGGAGAGTGTGTCTATGTACCCTCGTAGACCAAAAGCGGAAGCGTTTGACAACGCGGTTGATGTAGTCGAACTTCTTCTAGATCTGACATATCAAGCACCACTAGAGGAAAGACAACATACATCTCATCAAAATATCGAACGAATACCAAATTCACATGACTACTTATAGAAACACTTCTCCCATGTCCTCAGGAACAAACGTAACTACTCACAAATCAAATTCATGTTAATAATCAGAGGGGTATTAATATGCATTAAGGATCTGAACATACGATCTTCCACCAAATAAACCAACTAGCATCAACTACAAGGAGTAATCAACACTACTAGCAACCTACAGGTACCAATCTGAGGTTTTGGGACAAAGATTAGATACAAGAGATGAACTAGGGTTTTAGAGGAGATGGTGCTAGTGAAGATTTTGATGGATATTGACCCCCTCCCACTGAGAGGATCGATGGTGATGACGATGGTGATGATTTTCCCCTCCTGGGGGGATGTTTCCCCGGCAGAACAGCTCCGCCGGAGCCCTAAATTGGTTCCGCCAAGGTTCCGCCTCGTGGCGGCAGTGTTTCGTCCCAAAAGCTTCCTCCTGATTTTTTTCCAGGGTAAAAGACTTCATATAGCAGAAGATGGGCACCGGAGGCCTGCCAGGGGGCCCACGAGGCAGGGGGCACGCATAGGGTGTAGGGCGCGCCCCCACCCTCTTGGATGGTGGGTAGCCCCCCTCTGGTTGATTCTTTCGCCAGTATTTTATATTAATTCCAAAAACTGCCTTCGTGAAGTTTCGGGACTTTTGGAGCTATGCAGAATAGGTCTCTAATATTTGCTCCTTTTCCAGCCCAGAATTCCAGCTGCCGGTATTCTCCCTCTCGATGCAAATCTTGTAAAATAAGAGAGAATAGGCATAAGTATTGTGACACAACGTGTAATAACAACCCATAATGCAATAAATATCGATATAAAAGCATGATGCAAAATGGACGTATCAACTCCCCCAAGCTTAGACCTCGCTTGTCCTCAAGCGGAAACCGATAACAAAAAATATGCCCATGTGTTTAGAGATAGAGGTGTCGATAAAATAAAATACGGACATGATCATTCTTATAACAGCAACACATATAAATATTGTCATATGATTTCTTATGCTCAAGTCAATATAAGAGCTTTTTAGCAAGTCCACATACTCAACTATCATTTAGTCTTTCACAATTGCTAACACTCACGCAATACATGGTTATGGAGTTTTGATCAGACACAGAGAAAGATAGGGGCTTATAGTGTTGCCTCCCAACCTTTTACCTCAAGGGTAATGTCAACAATAGTAGTTCATGATAACTCACATCCAATTTGATATATATATATATATATATATATATATATATATATATATATATATATATATATATATATATATCAGGATCTTTCCAACACAATGTGCTTGCCAAAGGATAAAATGTAAAAAGGAAAGGTGAAGATCACCATGACTCTTGTATAAGATATAAGACAAGAATAAAAGATAGGCCCAACGCAGAGGGAAGCAGAGGTTGTCATGTGCTTTTATGGTTGGATGCACAAAATCTTAATGCGAAAGAACGTCACTTTATATTGCCATTTGTGATATGACCTTTATTATGCAGTCCGTCGCTTTTATTTCTTCCACATCACAAGATCGTATAAAGCTTATTTTCTCCACACTAAAAAATCATACTATTTAGAGAGCAATTTTTATTGCATGCAACAATGACAACTTACTTGAAGGATCTTACTCAATCCATAGGTAGATATGGTGGACACTCATGGCAAACTAGGTTTAAGGAGTAGTATCTCTACTTGGTACAAAGAATTTGGCTAGCATGAGGGGGAAAGACAAGCTCAACATGTTGGATGATCCATGAAAATATACTTTATTTCGGATATAAGAAAACATAACCCATTACGTTGTCCTCCTTGTCCAACATCAACTCTGTAGCATGTCATATTCTAATGAGTGCTCACAATCATAAAAGATGTCCAAGATAGTATATTTATATGTGAAAAGCTCTCTTTCTTTATTACTTCCTATTAATTGCAACGATGACCAAAACTGTGTTTGTCAACTCTCAACAACTTTTATTCATCATACTCTTTATATGTGAAGTCATTACTCTCCATAAGATCAATATGATCTCTTTATTTCTCTTTATTCTTTCTTTTCGTTTTATTCCCTCACGATCATAGCAAGATAATCAAGCCCTTGACTCAAAACTAATCTTTATTATATATAGCTCACGGACTCGATTACATAGAATAATCATAAAGCAAAACTCAAAACTAGATCATGCTAAAACTTTATTCTACTAGACAATATATTACTAGAAGGATCGAACTAAGAAAACGGTAAAGATAGGAGGGTGATGGTGATACGATACTGGGGCACCTCCCCCAAGCTTGGCAGTTGCCAAGGGGAGTTCCCATACCCATGTGTTTATATCTCCTTCTTCGGAGGTGGTGATGGTGATGATGAAGATAATTGTGCTTTCAGCTTTTTCATATTGTAATTGAGAAGAGCAATTTCCTCCTTTAGATCATCGACCTCCAATTCCAGCTTCAAGATCTTGTACATTAAATCTCCTTTGCTTTTCTGCCGAAAACGACAAGGAATAGATCGGTTGTTAGACAGTTTAGCCCTCTTAGGGAGACTAGACTTCTTAAAATTCACGTGCATATCCCCAGGTTGAGGTAGAGGAACATCCTCCTCCCCCGAACTTGAATCATCGATCCTCATCAAATGAGCATCCTCATCCGTAGTTCGACCATAAGGAGATAGATCCCCATAGGTCTTTGGGTCAGTAGTGAGATGGGAGACATAGCTCTCTCCATCGGAATCCTGAGATGACATCTTGCTCCAAATCTTCTACAGAAACAGCCACAAAAACAGAGGATATTTGTGTGCTATAGTGGTCAAAACCTTTGGGTGATTATATAATGAATTTTTACCGACCAAAAGAAGTATTGTGCAAGAAAACGGAGTCCGGAGAGCACACGAGGTACCCACGAGGCAGGGGGCGCCCTCCACCCTTGTGGACGCCTCGTGTCCTTCCCGGACTACTTCTTATTTTTCTATTTTCTTAAATATTTAAAAACGGAGAAAAATTTCCATTAGAACTATTTTGGAGTCGGTTTACTTACCGTACCACATACCTATTCCTTTTCGAAGTCTAAAATGTCGTGGAAAGTGTCCCTTATATACTCCTCCGGGGTCACAGTGTCAATAACATTAGTTTCAACATTTATAGGATTACCTGAGATATAATGTTTGATTCTTTGATCGTTCACCACCTTCGGATTTGTGCCTTTGAAGTTGTTGATTTTTATGGCACCGAAACGATAGACCTCCTCGATAACGTAAGGCCCTTCCCATTTAGAGAGAAGTTTTCCTGCAAAAATTCTTAAATGAGAGTTGAATAGCAACACATAGTCACCTACATTAAACTCACGCTTTTGTATCCTTTTGTCATGCCATCTTTTAACTTTTTCTTTAAACAGTTTGGCATTCTCATAGGCTTGAGTTCTCCATTCATCAAGTGAGCTAATGTCAAATACCCTCTTCTCACCGGCAAGTTTGAAATCATAACTGAGCTCTTTAATGGCCCAATATGCCTTATGTTCTAGTTCCAGTGGTAAGTGACATGCTTTTCCATAAACCATTTTATACAGAGACATACCCATAGGATTTTTATATGCAGTTCTATAGGCCCATAAAGCATCATCAAGTTTCTTGGACCAATTCTTTCTAGATCTATTAACAGTCTTTTGCAAAATTAATTTGAGCTCTCTATTACTAAGTTCTACTTGACCACTAGACTGCGGGTGGTAAGGTGATGCAATTCTATGATTAACATCATACTTAGCAAGCATCTTACGAAAAGCACCATGAATAAAATGTGAACCACCATTAAATATCTAGGGACTCCAGACCTCGGAAAAATAACTTCTTTAAGCATCTTAATAGAGGTGTTATGATCAGCACTACTAGTTGGAATAGCTTCTACCCACTTAGTAATGTAATCAACAGCAACTAAAATATGTGTATAGCCATTAGAGGAAGGAAACGGTCCCATATAATCAAAGCCCCAAACAACAAATGGTTCAATAACAAGTGAATAATTCATAGGCATTTCTTGACGTCTACTAATATTACCAATTCTTTGGCATCCATCACAAGATAAGACAAACTTGCGAGCATCTTTGAAGAGAGTAGGCCAATAAAAACCGGATTGCAATACCTTATGTGCAGTTCTATCTCCAGCGTGGTGTCCTCCATAAGCCTTGGAGTGACACTTGCATAGGATCTGTTCATGTTCATGCTCAGGTACACAACGTATAACAACCCCATCTACTCCTTCTTTATAAAGGTGTGGGTCATCCCAGAAGTAATGTCTTAAATCATAGAAAAACTTTTTCGTTTGCTGGTATGTGAAACTAGGTGGAATAAATTTAGCAACAATGTAATTAGCATAATCAGCATACCATGGAGCAGTACGAGAAGCAGTTATGACAGCTAATTGTTCATCAGGAAAGCTATCATCAATAGGTAGTGGGTCATCAAGAACATTCTCTAACCTAGACAAGTTGTCTGCAACGGGGTTCTCAGCCCCCTTTCTATCAATAATATGCAAATCAAATTCTTGTAGTAGGAGAACCCATCTAATAAGTCTAGGTTTAGCATCTTTCTTTTCCATAAGATATTTAATAGCAGCATGATCAATGTGAACAGTTACTTTAGAATCAACAATATAAGGTCTGAACTTATCACAAGCAAATACAACTGCTAAAAATTCTTTTTTAGTAGTAGCATCATTTCTCTGGGCATTGTCTAGAGTTTTACTGGCATATAGAATAACATTTAATTTCTTATCAACTCTTTGTCCTAGAACAACACCTACAGCATAATCACTAGCATCGCACATAATTTCAAAGGGTAAATTCCAATCAGGTGGCTGAACAATAGGTGCAGAAATCAAAGCTTTCTTAAGTATTTCAAATGTGTCGGATGTGGGGTTCCGGCAAACCCTTCAGGTTCGAACACTGGGGTGCGCACAAAGTCTTTCCCTCCTACCGATCTACTCTCAAGATCGCTAGGCTCTTGCGGACGAACTCAATGAACTCACAACACAGAATAAGACACGGGGTTTATACTGGTTCGGGCCACCGTTGTGGTGTAATACCCTACTCTAGTGTGGTGGTGGTGGATTGCCTCTTGGGCTGATGATGAACAGTACAAGGGAAGAACAGCCTCCTGAGGTTGAGGTGTTCTTGTGCGTATGAACTTGTGGTGTGAAGAGTTGATGAACTGCCCCCTCCCCACTACTATGATGGCTAGTCCTGTTTATAGAGGCCCTGGTCCTCTTCCCAAATGCTGAGTGGGGAGGGAGCCAACAACGGCGGGCAAATTCGAAGGGGGACAGCTAGTACAAGCTATCCTGACAAAAGCGGTCTTCGCCTGCAAAAATCCTTGGGGTGACGCCGTCTTGGACTCCACGATGACCTCCGCCTTGCCGTCCTCCTAGTCTTGGTCTTGTTGCACCAATATGGCAACCTTTGCCTGATGCCTCGGTACTCTTCGTCTGCGCTTGCCTCCTTAGCACCAAAGAGGAAACAAGGACTCTGCACGCACCGGCACCCGCCTGGCACCTGCCTGGCGCCGTTCGTCATGGCTCACGTCACGAGTGCCTCGTGAGGTTTGCCCCGCCTTGATATCTCCGCTCCTCGTGAGCCTGCCTAGCCAGGCCACTCTAGAGGAAGTCTTGCATCGTCTGCCTCGCGAGTCTTGGACCCTCGCGAAGGTCTTGGATTCCTTGTTGATGAAGATGGGCCATACGGCCCGCTACTTAGCCACGCCATGGGCCGCAGGCAGACAAGTCTGGGGACCCCCGTTCTCAGAATGCCGACAGTAGCCCCCGGGCCCAAGGCGCGCTCGGGTTTGGCTTCTCGGCGAAGCCAGGGGTCAAGTTCAGAGCGTCGTGGGCCCCAAAAGCCTGCAGCCTCGGTCGACGCATGGCGGTTGATTGGACGTGGGCGTCTCCGCTTCCCCACGCTGCCTCGGCAACTGCACGATTTGACGAGTCCCTTCGACATGCAAGGAAAACCATCATTACCTGCGATCGTGGGAGACGCCAGTTGGCCTCCTCTCGCTATAAATGGGGAGGGGGCGGAGCACCCATTGCCCATCTCTTCCTTGCTCGCTTGCTTCGTCTTCCTTGCTCCACTGCTGATAGTGCCACCGATGGCGCCACGAAAGAGTTCTCTGCCGCCAAGAAAGGGAAGGCCCCTCGCGAAGGTCCTGGTTCCCCGGCGCCCAAGCGTGGTCGTGGCCGTCCGCGCAAGCACGCCGCGACCCCTGCCATGGTCCACCGTCGAGGTGGCGCCGTGGCACGCGACGGGGATCGTCCCATCCATGGTGGTCCAGCCGATGAGGGGAGGCGCGCGATGGTGGCGCGGCCTCCCCGCCCGCGCTTCCATTCTGGTGAGGTGTCGCCGGAGTTCGTTGTTTCGTCGGAGAGCCCGGCCAGCAACTGGCTCCAACTTCCGTGCTTCTTCGCTGGCGAACTGCCGGCCTCTGGTCTGGGCGGGCTCTTGCTGTAGGCGGATGGCTGTTGCAGCAGGGCCTCTTGGGTCGTGGTCGAGACTTCTGCCACGGGCAACATAGCCCTGGCCCGTGGCTGGCAGACGTTTGCCCACACGCGTGGCCTGGGCAGGCGATGCACCCTCCATTTCAGATACGATGGTGAGTCGACCCTCTATGTGAGGGTGTTCGGGGAGGATGGTCGTCGCGCCGGGTGCTTCCCTGAGGCGAACGACGGCGAGGAGGTGCTTGGCCTTGGTGACGGTCGTGATGAGGACGAGGGCGAGCCTGCCTTTGGCGGCGACCGCGTCTTCTCCAGCTACGGCGGCTCTTCCTTCGGTGACAGCTCCAGCAGCAGTGGCTACGATCAGCCGCCACGTCGCCGCGCCCGCTTCGAAGGAGGCAGCGGGTCATCACGCCGTCGCGCCTCCGTGAAGCGCAAGGTGGGGTCCGGCTAGGCTTGGGGCGTTGCCAAGGGCCTGCCTCCGTGGACTCGCACACTTTAGGAAACCCTTTCCCTCACGTGGTGTCCTTGTTGCTCGGAAACTGCAAAAAATTGGCTAGGGGGCGTACCAAAGACCTGCCGTCCACCCAAGCCTTAACTGGGCGCTTTGTATCGTGGTACCCGGGGGGCACGGATTTAGGAGTGGTGTGCCAGCTTCCAGGCTCGAACGAGGGTGGCTCGTGAAAAGGCAACGAGAAGAGAAACACTCGCGAGGGCACCTGCCTAGCCCCCTCGCGAGACATGCGAGAGAGAGGATAAGAGTAAGCCGAAGCCGAAACAAAACGCAGCGACAAAGGGCTGGGGAACCAAATCAGCAACGAACACCAAGAGCAACTCTGATTGAGGAAAAGCAAGCCAACTTCGGAAAGCAAATGAAAAGCCGCGTCCGGCACCTAATCTAGTCTTCAAGTCTTCTCACCAGCGCGGAGCTAAGTGATGTCCACTAGGCGTGGAAGGGAGCCCCAGGGCCTGAGGCCGGCGCTCCTGAGACTCCGGGGTGTGTACAGCCCCAACTCATTATTACATGAGAGTGTCACGGGCGGCGATTCTTCACACGCACCGGGCCTTCTTCACAGGCTCTGGGCCTTTCTTCTCAGGCTCTGG
Source organism: Aegilops umbellulata (assembly GCA_032464435.1). NCBI lineage: Eukaryota > Viridiplantae > Streptophyta > Magnoliopsida > Poales > Poaceae > Aegilops > Aegilops umbellulata. The sequence continues at coordinate 106,331,550 of CP136055.1, forward strand.
GCCATGCTTCTCAGGCTCTGGGCCTTGCTTCGTGGATAAAACTTCCGGAGGTGCTGGATGTTCTAGGCATTCTGGATGGGTGTCCCATCCTGCGTCTCCAGGCGTGCTGCACCCGGCCTGGAGACATGAACGACCCTGAATGGGCCCTCCCACATGGGCAAAAGCTTGTGCAGCCCTTCCCTGGAGAGGACCCGCCTCAAGATGAGGTCGCCTACCTCGAGCGTTCTGGAGAGGATGCTGCGACAATGGTACCACCGCAAAGCTTGTTGGTACCTTGCCGCCCTCAATGCGGCTTCGCGACGGCGCTCCTCCCCAACACGAGATCCATCCCCCGTCTAGCGTCCTGCTGCGCTTCGTCGAACGCCAGGACCCGCGCGGAGCGATGCCTGACCTCGTGAGGGAGGACTGCTTCAGCTCCATAGACGAGGAAGAATGGAGTCTCGTCTGTTGGCTTGGTGGCAGTGATACGAATGGACCATAGCACGGACTGGAGTTCATCATGCCAGCCCCTGCCGCAGGCCTCCAGCTTCTTCTTGAAGGTTCTGGTCTTGGGGCCCCTCAGTACCTCAGCGTTGGCGCGTTCGGCTTGACCATTGCTCCTGGGGTGGGCCACCGAAGCGTAGCAAATCTGCGTTCCAAGGTTAGCATAGTAGGTTCTAAAGAGGTTACTAGTAAACTGCGAGCCTTTATCTGTGATGATGCGGTTGGGAACCCCGAAGCGGCTCACGAGGCCCTTGATGAACTTGACAGCAGAGCCGGTCGGAATGGTACGGACGTCTTCCACTTCCGCCCACTTGGTGAACTTGTCGATGAAGACGTAGAGGTGGCGGTAGCCCCGTGGCGCTCGTGGGAACAGGCCCAAGATGTTCAGCCTCCAGACCGCGAATTGCCACGTGAGCGGAATGGTTTGGAGGCCTTGTGCAGGCCGATGGATCTGCTTGGCGTGGAATTGATAAGCTTCACAAGACTTCACCAGCTCGGCTGCATCGTTGAGTGCTGTGGGCCAATAGAATCCGTTGCGGAACACCTTGCCGACGAGGGTCCATGACGATGAGTGATGTCCGCAGTCCCCGCCGTGTATGTCAATCAGCAGCTCCCTTCCTTGATCGCTAGAGATGCAGCGCAGCATGATGTCGTTCGGTTGTTTCCTATACAACTCGCCGTCTTGAATGCAGTATGTCGTGGCCTGTCGGGCCACGCGCTCCACGTCTTCTTCATTCTCCGGCAACGTCCCGTGCATCAGGTACTCCTTGAATTCCTTGGCCCAGCACTCCTCCTGGGGCTCGAGCGCCAGGAGCAGCCAAGCTCCTGAGGTTGGGCCACAAGCTGGGGCTCCCGTGGCCGGGGGCTGTGGGAGCTCCTCCCAAGGCTGAGCTGTGCTCGAAAGAGGAGGCGTAGCTGACGGCTTGAAGAGCCGCTCTTCGAAGACGCCGGGTTCTTGCGGTTGCCGCTTGGAGGCTCTCTTGGTGATGTTGTCGGCTTCCTTGTTGGTGCCTCGGGGCACGTGCTGCAGCTCCAGGCCCGAGAACTGCTTTTCCATATTGCGCACCTCCGCAAGGTAGGCCTCCATGTGCTCGTCCTTCAACTCGTACAATTTGTTGGAGAAGTTGACGAGGAGCTGCGAGTCGCCCTTGACGGTAAGGCGCCTCACACCCAAAGCTGTCGCGGCCTTCAGGTCAGCTATGAGGCCCTCGTATTCTGCGGTATTGTTGGAGACCTTCTCGCCGTGTTGGAAGCAGAGTTGCACGGCGTAGTAAAGCTTGTCCTGCATGGGCGAGATGAGCACTGCTCCAGCCCCCGCGCCCTGGTGCGCAAAGGCGCCATCGAAATACATGACCCAGCCATCTGGCCCCTCACTGCCTGGAGAGGTGGGCCGGTCTTCTCCTTCCTCAAGAGCCGGGGCATCGGTCCATTCTACCACAAAATCAGCAAGCGCGGCTCCCTTGATGACCCTGGTGGTGCTGAACTCCAGTTGGAATGCTTGTAGCTTGATGTTCCATTCAGCGACCCTTCCGGTCGAGTTCGGGCTCCTGAGTACCCTCTCCAATGGGTAAGATGAGACGACCTTGATGGGATGGCCCTGGAAGTAGTGTCGCAGCTTGCACGAGGCCACCAAGAGTGCGAGCAGGAGCTTTTGCGGCATGGGGTAGCGTGCCCTTGCGTCCCGCAGTACGGTGCTGACGAAGTACACCGGGTGCTTGATGAGGGCTGGCACACTATTGAGGCTCGAGTCTGCGGAGATTGTGGCGTGTCCTGGGGCGGAGGACCTCCTCAGACTCGGCCGTCCTCAGGAGCTTTCGCGATGTTGCCCAGCCAAGCTTGGTCTTCTCCCGCTGATGGCTCTGGTACGCCTTCGTGGCCTTACGTTGCATCAACTCTGGCTTGGCGCAGGACTCCCTTGTCTTGGCGCTCCTCCCGGATCGCCACCAGCGCCGCGCTGGCGGAGTATGGGGTGGCGGTAAGGTAGAGTACCAGAGGCTCGAGAGGTTGTGGTGCTACCATCACCGGGGGGCTGGTGAGGTATCTCTTGAGTTCTTGGAAGGCCCGGTCGGCCTTCGGGGTCCACTTGAAGGGGCCCTTCTTCTTCATGAGCTTAAAGAAGGGTAAGGCGCGCTCGCCTAGCTTGGAGATGAAACGCCCTAACGCGGTCACCCGTCCTGCTAGCTTCTGCGTCTCCTTCAGGGTCTGTGGTGGGCTCATGTCTTCGATGGCCTTAATCTTCTCCGGGTTCGCCTCGATCCCTGTGTGGGATACGAGGAACCCTAGTAGCTTTCCGGAGGGGACACCGAACACGCACTTCTCCGGGTTAAGCCTCAGGTTCACCTGGCGCAAGCTTTCAAAGGTCTCCTCCAAGTCTTGAATCAACGTCCTCTCCTCACGAGATTTGACTACCATGTCATCGACGTAGGCCTCTGTGTTCCTCCCCAGCTGCCGCCCCAAGGCGATGGGCATCAGCCGCTGAAAGGTTGCGCCCGCGTTGCGGAGGCCGAAAGGCATGCAGGTGTAGCAATACACCCCACATGGTGTCAAGGAGGCATATTCTCCACATCCTCCACGCCATCTTGATCTGATGGTATCCAGAGAACACATCCAGTAAACATAGCAAATCGCACTCGGCGGTAGAGTCGACGATTTGATCGATGCGTGGAAGGGGGAACGGATCTTGGGGGCAGACTTTGTTGAGGTTGGTGAAGTCGACGCACATCCGTTCCTTACCACCTTTCTTTGGCACCACGACGGGGTTCGCCAGCCAATCAGGGTATCGAACTTCTCGAATGGTGCCAGTCGCCTCTAGCTTGCGTGTCTCCTGGACGATGAAGGCCTGCTTCTCGGCGGACTGCCGTCTCGCCCGCTGCTTCACGGGTCGCATGTTGGGGCACACCCTTAGATGATGCTGGATCACCTCTCTCAAGACCCCTACCAGCTGATTGGGCTCCCATGCGAATATCTCCTTGTCCGCGCGCAAAAACCTCACCAAGGCTTCTTCCTGTCCCGGGTCAAGGCTGGTTCCTATGGTAAAGGTGGCTCCTGAAGACCTGTCCTCGTCCACCGGCACCTGCTTGGTCTCGGCCTTGTCTTGGGTGGACAACTGCTTCTTCTTAGCGGGCGCGGTCTCCTTGGCCTCGGTCGTACTAGCGTCCGCCGGCTGTGCTGCTGCCGCGGCCTCGAAGGCGAGCCTGAGCGCCGTCACTGCCTCCTTAGTGTCCCCCTTGATGGTGAGGACGCCCTTTCTCCCTGGCATCTTCATGAGGTTGTAGGCCGGGTGAGTCGCCGCCATGAACTGAGCAAGAGCCGGATACTCGAGTATGGCATTGTACGGGAGACAGATACGGGCGATGTCGAAGTCCACCAGCTCGGTGCGGTAATTGTCGCGCGTGACAAAGGTGACGGGGAGGCGGATCTGCCCCAGAGAGTAGGCAGCTCCGCCGCCGACTCCCGAAAAAGGCTTGCTGAGGTTGAGCCTTTCGGGCGGCACGTGGAGGAGGCTGAAGGCTTCTACGGAGAGCAGGTTGAGGCCGGCGCCGCCGTCGATGAGGGTCTTGGTGACGGCCACGTTGCAGATGGTAGGCGTGCAGAGCATTGGGAGCATGCCAGAGCCAGCAGTGGAGCCCAGGTGGTCCTCTGAGCCGAAGGTGAGGTCGGCCTCCGGCGCGGCCCAACCCGGTGGAGCCCCCGGGCGCTTGGAGGCTGCCCTAATCTGGCGGAGGAAAGGCTTGACGTGGCCATCTGAAGGCGGTGCTTTAGAGCCACTGAGCAGCGCCGCGACTGCGTGGTGCGCCGGCACCGCATAGCGCGTGATGAAGTGGTTGCGGAGTTCTTCCCAGGACGCCACCATGGATCCTGGGAGGTTAAGCAGCCAGACGCGTGGCTCGCCGGCGAGGGCCATGGGGAACCAGTTGGCCATGATCTTGTCATCGCCCCCGGCTTCAAGGACGGCCTCCTCGTATGCCAGCAGGAACGGCGCCGGATCTTCCGCGTCGTCGTAACGCAGCGGCATCTCTGTCTTGAACTTGGTCGGCCAGTGCACTCGCCGCAGGGTGGGAGCCAGGGCCCGGTACCCAGACTCCCTGCTGCTGGTGTCGGTCGCAAAGGGGGATGGTGGCGCTCCTGCCATGAGAGCAATGCGCGACGGAGCGGGGCGCAGATTGGCGGAAAAGAAGCTCCGGCGCACCCCTACCTGGCGCGCCAAATGTCGAATGTGGGGTTCCGGCAAAACCTTAAGGTTCGAACACTGGGGTGCGCATGAAGTATTTCCCTCCTACCGATCTACGCTCAAGCTCGCTAGGATCTTGTGGATGAACTCGACGAACTCACAACAGAGAAAGAGACACGGGGTTTATACTGGTTCGGGCCACCGTTTTGGTGTAATACCCTACTCCAGTGTGGTGGTGGTGGATTGCCTCTTGGGCTGATGATGAACAGTACAAGGGACGAACAGCCTCCTGAGGTTGAGGTGTATGAACTTGTGGTGTGAGGAGTTGATGAACTGCCCCCTCCCCACTACTGTGCTGGCTAGTCCTATTTATAGAGGCCCTGGTCCTCTTCCCAAATGTTGAGCGGGAAGGGAGCCAACAACGGCGGGCAAATTCGAAGGGGGACAACTAATACAAGCTATCCTGACAAAAGTGGTCTTCGCCTGCGAAAAGCCCTGGGGTGACGCCGTCTTGGCGTCCATGATGACCTCCGCCTTGCCATCCTCCTGGTCTTGGTCTTGTTGCACCAATATGGCAACCTTTGCCTGATGCATCGGTACTCTTCGTCTGTGCTTGCCTCCTTAGCACCAAAGAGGAAACAAGGACTCTGCGCGCACTGGCGCCCGCCTGGCACCCGCCTGGCGCCGTTCGTCATGGCTCACATCACGAGTGCCTCGTGAGATTTGCCCCGCCTTGATATCTCTGCTCCTCGTGAGCCTGCCTAGCCAGGCCACTCCAGAGGAAGTCTTGCGTCGTCCGCTTCGCGAGGCTTGGACCCTCGCGAAGGTCTTGGATGCCTTGTTGATGAAGGTGGGCCGTATGTCCCACTACTTAGCCACGCCATAGGCCGCAGGCAGGCAAGTCTGGGGACCCCCGTTCCCAGAACGCCGACAAAATGCTTCTACACAATCATCATCAAAGACAAAAGGAACATCTTTTCGTAAGAAATTAGTCAGAGGCCTAGAAATTTTAGAGAAGTCCTTAATGAACCTCATATAAAAACTGGCATGACCAAGGAAACTTCTTATACCTTTAATGTCCTTGGGACACGACATCTTTTCAATAGCATCAACTTTAGCTTTATCATCTTCAATGCCTCTTTCAGAAATTTTATGCCCCAAGACAATGCCTTCATTAACCATAAAGTTGCACTTTTCCCAATTCAAGACAAGATTAGTTTCTTCACATCTCTGCAAAACTCGATCAAGGTTGCTCAAGCAATCATCAAAAGAAGTTCCATATACGGAAAAATCATCCATGAAGACCTCAACAATCTTTTCACAAAAATCAGAGAATATAGACATCATGCATCTCTGAAAGGTAGCAGGTGCATTGCATAAACCAAAAGGCATACGTCTATAAGCAAAGGTACCGAAAGGGCAAGTAAAAGTGGTCTTTTCTTGATCCTCTTTTGACACAGGTATTTGAGAGAAACCAGAATATCCATCTAGAAAGCAAAAATGCGTATGTTTGGATAATCTTTCTAGCATTTGATCAATAAAAGGTAAAGGGTAATGATCCTTTTTAGTAGCTTTATTTAGTTTATGGAAATCAATTACCATTCTATAACCTGTAACAATTCTTTGTGGGATCAATTCATATTTATCATTAGGAACAATAGTAATACCTCCCTTCTTAGGGACACAATGGACATGACTTACCCACTGACTATTAGCAATGGGATAAATTATACCTGCCTCCAGAAGCTTTAGTATTTCTTTTCTTACCACTTCTTTCATCTTAGGATTTAACCGTCGTTGGTGATCAACAACCAGTTTAGCGTCTTTCTCCAATTTTATTTTGTGTTGGCATAGAGTGGGACTAATGCCCTTAAGATCATCAAGAGTATATCCAATAGCAGCATGGTGCTTCTTTAGAGTTTTCAATAATCTCTTTTCTTCATGCTCTCAAAGGTAAGCACTAATAATAACATGATATATCTTTTTCTCATCAAGATAAGCATATTTAAGAGTATCAGGTAATGGTTTAAGCTCAAACACGGGATCACCCTTGGGTGGAGGAGGATCCCCTAGGATTTCAACAGGAAAGTTGTGTTTCAAAATAGGTCCCTGTTTAAAGAATACTTCATCTATTTCCCTTCTTTCATTCATAAACATACCATTTTCATGGTCGAGCAAATATTGTTCTAAAGGATCATTAGGAGGCACGGCAATAGAAGCAAGACTAATAACTTCATCTTTACTAGGCAATTCTTTATCATGGGGTTGTCTACGAAATTTAGAAAAATTAAACTCCTGAGACATATCCCCCAAACCAATGGTAACAATATCCTTTTTGCAGTCTATCCTAGCATTGACAGTATTCAAGAACGGTCTACCAAATATAATGGGACAAAAGTCATCTTGTGGGGAACCAAGAATGAGAAAGTCAGCAGGATATTTAACTTTCCCACACAAGACTTCAACATCTCTAATAATCCCAACAGGTGAAATAGTATCTCTATTGGCAAGCTTAATTGTAACATCTATCTCTCCTATCTCAGCAGGTGCAGTATCATGCATAATTTCTTTGTATAAGGAATGAGGTATTGCACTTGCACTAGAACCCATATCACACAAGCCATGATAGCAATGATCTCCTATTTTAACAGAAATAACAGGCAACCTACAACAAGTCTATGTTTACCCTTAGTATCGGGTCTAGCAATTCTAGCAGCTTCATCACATAAATAAATAACATGCCCATCAATATTATCTGCCAAGAGATATTTAACCATAGCAATACTAGGTTCAACTTTAATTTGCTCCAGAGGTGTAGGTGTTCTAGTATTACTCTTACGAACAACAGTTGAAGCTTTAGCATGATCCTTTATCCTAACAGGGAAAGGTGGTTTCTCAATATAAGCAGTAGGAACAATAGGATCAACATTATAAGTGATAGTATTTTCTTCAACTTTAATAGGTTGAACTACTTTTACTTCAATGGGAGGATTATATTTAAACCACTTCTCCTTAGGGAGATCAACATGAGTAGCAAAGTATTCACAGAAAGAAGCTACTATCTCAGAGTCAAGTCCACATTTAGTGCTAAATTCACGGAACACATCGATATCCATAAAAGATTTAACACAAAATTAGGTGTTATACCTGACTCCTTACCTTCTTCGAGATCCCAATCTTCAGAGTTGCGTTTAATTCTTTCCAATATATCCCATTTAAATTCAATAGTCTTCATCATAAAGGAACCGGTACAAGAAGTATCGAGCATGGAGCGATTGTTGAGAGAAAGCCGAGCATAAAAATTTTGAATAATAATTTCTCTTGAGACCTCATGATTGGGGCATGAATATAACATTGATTTAAGCCTCCCCCAAGCTTGAGCGATGCTTTCTCCTTCATGAGGCCAAAAATTATATATAATTACGATCACGATGAACAAGATGCATAGGATAAAACTTCTGATGAAATTCCAATTTCAATCGGTTGTAGTTCCATGATCCCATATCATCACACAGCCTAAACCATGTCAATGCATTTCCCTTCAAAGATAAAGGGAAGACCTTCTTCTTGATAACATCCTCGGGCATACCTGCAAGTTGAAATAATCCACAAACTTCATCTGCATAGATTAGGTGCAAATCGGGATGTAATGTTCCATCACCTGTGAAAGGATTAGCTAGCAGTTTCTCTATCATACCCGAAGGAATTTCAAAGTAAACATTTTCAGTAGGTTAAGTAGGTTGAGGAGCAACTCTTTGCTCTACTGGTCGGGGTGAAGATACCCCGAACAAGCCCCTCAAAGGATTATGTTCCATAGTAACAAGTGACAGTAAATTTCAGCACATTATATAAATTTTTCCAAACAATTATATAAATACAACATAAATACCCCGAACAAGGCCCAAACAATGGTGAAGTGTCATGTAGTCGACGTTCACATAACACCACTAGAGGAAAGACAACATACATCTCATCAAAATATCGAACGAATGCCAAATTCACATGACTACTTATAGCAAGACTTCTCCCATGTCCTCAGGAACAAACGTAACTACTCACAAATCATATTCATGTTCATAATCAGAGGGGTATTAATATGCATTAAGGATCTGAACATATGATCTTCCACCAAATAAACCAACTAGCATCAACTACAAGGAGTAATCAACACTACTAGCAACCTACAGGTACCAATCTGAGGTTTTGGGACAAAGATTGGATACAAGAGATGAGCTAGGGTTTTAGAGGAGATGGTGCTGGTGAAGATGTTGATGGAGATTGACCCCCTCCCGCTGAGAGGATCGATGGTGATGATTTCCCCCTCGCGGAGGGATGTTTCCCCGGCAGAACAGCTCCGCCTGAGCCCTAGATTGGTTCCGCCAAGGTTCCGCCTCGTGGCGGCGGTGTTTCGTCCCGAAAGCTTCCTCCTGATTTTTTCCAGGGTAAAAGACTTCATATAGCAGAAGATGGGCACCAGAGGCCTGCCAAGGGGCCCACGAGGCAGGGGGCGCGCCCAGGGGGGTAGGGCGCGCCCCCCACCCTCGTGGATGGTGGGTGGCCCCCATCTGGTTGATTCTTTCGCCAGTATTTTTATTAATTCCAAAAACGGCCTCCGTGAAGTTTCAGGACTTTTGAAGCTGTGCGGAATAGGTCTCTAATAGTTGCTCCTTTTCCAGCCCAGAATTCCAGCTGCCGGCATTCTCCCTCTCCATGTAAACCTTGTAAAACAAGAGAGAATAGGCATAAGTATTGTTACATAACGTGTAATAACAGCCCATAATGCAATAAATATCGATATAAAAGCATGATGCAAAATGGATGTATCAAGCAGCCATGGGGCGCCCCAAGTAGGAGGAATCCTACTTGGGGATCTCCTCCAATTCGGCCTCCCCTTTCTTTTTTTGTCGGAGAGAAAAGGGAAGGGGAAAGGAGAGAAGGAAGGGGGCCGAACCCCTTCTCCTCCTTCTCCAATTCGGCCACATGCCTAAGGGGGAGCACCACCCCTTGTGGAATGGTGTGCTCCCCTCTTATGGCCCATATGGCCCATATCTTCCCCTGAGGGTTCCGGTAACCCCCCCCCCCCCGGTACTCCGAGACTACCTGCAACACTTCCGGTGTCCGAATAATTAATATCATCCTATATATCAATCTTTACCTTTTGACCATTTCGAGACCCCTCGTCATGTCCGTGATCTCATCCGGGACTCTGAACAACATTCAGTCATCAAATTACATAACTCATATAATACTAAATCGTCATCAAACGTTAAGCGTGCAGACCCTACGGGTCGGAGAACTATGTAGACATGACCGAGACACCTCTTCGGTCAATAACCAATAGCGGAACCTTGATGCTCATATTGGCTTTTACATATTCTACGAAGATCTTTATCAGTCGAACCGTTATGCCAAAATAAGTTATTCCATTTGTCCATCGGTATGTTACTTGCCGAGATTCGATCGTGGTATCCACATACCTAGTTCAATCTCGTTACCGGCAAGTCTCTTTACTCGTTCCGTAATAAATCATCCTGTAATTAACTCATTAGTTACTTTGCTTGCAAGGCTTCTTATGATGTGTATTACCGACAGGGCCCAGAGATACCTCTCCGATACTCAGAGTGACAAATCCTAATCTCGGTCTATGCCAACCCAACAAAAACCTTCGGAGATATCTGTAGAGCATCTTTATAATCGCCCAGTTACGTTGTGACGTTTGATAGCACACAAGGTATTCCTCCGGTATCCGGGAGTTGCATAATCTCATAGTCGAAGGAATATGTATTTGACATGAAGAAAGCAATAGCAATAAAACTGAACGGTCAACATGCTAAGCAAACGGATAGGTCTTGTCCATCACATCATTCTCCTATTGAGGTGATCCCGTTCATCAAATGACAACACATGTCTATGGTTTGGAAACTTAACCATCTTTGATTAACGAGCTAGTCTAGTAGAGGCTTACTAGGGACACGGTGTTTTGTCTATGTATCCACACATTTATCAAGTTTCCGGTTAATACAATTCTAGCATGAATAATAAACATTTACCATGATATAGGGAAATATAAAATAACAACTTTATTATTGCCTCTAGGACATATTTCCTTCAAAATTTTCCTATTTATAAGCCGATTTTGAGGTTCCAATTGTGAACTAGCTTGGCAACTATTCAAATGCGGCTCGTCGAGAGCTCTAATTTTAGTACTTGTGCAGCTGAAATAGAATCTGTATGAGATATATATTTGTTTTACTGAACATTGTGTAAACTGATTTCGACGAGAATTCAAGTACTAGTTTGAGTGTAGTTAGATGCGACTTTTTTGCTTTATTTGTTTGTTTAATTTTCAACTTTTTTTCCTCTCTGTTTCTCAACTTTTTTTCTCTGTGTTTATTTAAACAAACCAGATGATATACAAATTGGTTAGAGCGAAGATGGAAACAACCTTAAGTATGATGATGAAAATAATTGATGGTGGGGACATGGTGCAGGTTGATGGATGTCGTGGTCGACATCGGAGGGGACGATGGTGTAGTGGCGGCGTGACTAAAGTGAAAAAAAAATGAAACTCTAAATGACTAGATGCTAAGACCAGCAACTCGACATGACGATGTAATTGATAATTAAACTATGAGATGCACTGGAAAGAATATATGCAAATGCTCAAACTAGCTCGGACAAAGGATAAACATATCTAACTTATGTTTCCTTCTTTCTTGGACAATAGGTAAGAAAATAAATCTAAATTAGGGATAAATGGAAATTCTCAATGAGCAACCTGAAAACTGATACCACTTGATAGGGCAAGATTGTCCCAATCTTTCGATGAGATATAGATATTGATTGGTGGAGAACAACATTGGCGATCCGATTACAACGTGCGACCATGTTGCGGCTTAGCAATCGCTAAACCAATCTCCTGGAGTTTACTGATGATTGCAAAAACACAATCATCCTGACCACAAAGGTCTATTCCTGCAAGTAATTGAAGGACATGAAAAAATATGATAAAACAATCTGAATATTGCGAATATAGATAAAGTATTGATAAAAGTAGGTTTTCGAAAGCGGTCTTGGCCTGGCCATTGGACACAAACAAAGTACACGAAGTTGCAATGGCCAACTTTTAACTACAAAAACCGCTACAAGTTGGTCTACTTATATAGGACCAGGGAATGGCGGCCAAGGAAGTGGAAGGACATCCCAAGGCAGTCAAAACCTAACCATAGGTCGTACAAGACCTATAGACCCAGGTGAAGATGACACAACACCTTTTGACTCGGATTTTGTAGTAGAGTCGCACCTTTTTTGCTTTATCTTCGCGCTCGGGTAGAACTTGAAGATAAATCCGACTGGGTTGGAAAGTCCACGAGATAATTTTCAAAAGAAAAGATCACCTAATTCAGAGTCAGGGTACAAAAGTTATTGGCATTTCAATTAACGCATGTGTGTGCAGTCGGAATTTGAGTTCAGAACGTGTGGGGCGGGGCTGATCTCTAACTTCTCTTGGACCCGAATTGACATGGGAGAACTTGTACAACATCTAATCATGCTCTTTTGCTTGATCATTACACGTGGTTCATACAAGTGTCCAATAATTCTGCAATTTGACATAAAATAAAAATATGTAAAGTACTTCCTTTGTAAACTAATATAAGAGCGTTTAGATAACTACTTTAGTATTCTAAACGCTCTTATATTAGTTTATGGAGGGAGCAATTTTGTCTTAAATAACATAAATAAATTTTTGTTAAGTTTTATTACAAATCACCTCACCATGGATATGTTTGCCCATCAAATTAAGCATCACCAATGTCGTGCCACAACTCAGAAACACTATCGAATCGCGGACGTGTCCACAAACAAGGATGCAGGAGCCGACCATCCAACCGTATGCTGGAAGTGTCTGCCGCAGGTCCGGCCTCCTCCATTTGAAGTTATGTTAATCAATAGGAATCTGACGAGCAAATAAAAGTCCATACATATGCAGTCTTCATAACCAAAAAACGTACGGATCTTCATAAGTTTTTACATGCACCCGATCGCAAAAGTTTCAATTCATGCAAAAAACGTCAATTTTTTTTCCTACTAGACTGGTTGTCCGTGCCTCCTCCCTCATCATTGTGCCGCTGACTCCTCCATCTACTCGGCGTACATGCCGAGCTGCTCGGTGTACAACCCTGACTGACAGTCATCTACCTATATGTCCTGAGAGCCACCTCTGTCGTGGATAAGGTAAAGCATCCCCTCGTCATCAGTCGGCGTTGCAAGTGTCGGGGTGAGTCTCGAAGCAGAAGGTCAAAAGGGAAGGAGGTACTTATTTACTATTTAGGGACAATATATAAATAAAATAGGGCTAGGGGCCTACTAAAATATCTGAATAAATCTAGTATAAAAGCAAAAGGATGTCGATGCAATGCTTATGATGCAAAAATATATATTCTATTTTGGGGTAATCCCCGGGTTGTTACATGGGAGCTCCTCAAGTCCCTATTGTCCCGTAGCAGCCCCATGTCCTTCAGATACCTTCCGTCGTGCATCACACCTCCGTCGTTGTTGTTTTCATGCTCATCGTCGCCCTGCTTCTCAGGTTTGAGGACACTAAAAAAATAGAGGTAAATGCAAGTCATGGGTTCGAGTTAGGGGCAGAAATGTAAGTAATCTTAAAAAAATCAGGGTTAAATGACCCTTAATTCTATGACCGCAATATTTGGCGAACATTCGTCGGGAGGGGTTGACATTTGCAAACGTTTTTAGATGACAAGTTTAGTTGTATGAGGTTGTCAATTTCTTCATGACATTTTCTAAGAAGAAGAAAAATGCGGTAAAAAAAGCAGAATTTGCCATATCCTGCCCAGTAAAGTTACCAAAAAAATGTTCACTTGTCATCCCTTCTTGTTGACACGTTCGTCAGTTATCATTTCCGTAATTCTAATGACCTCATGGGATCATGTCTTGCTGGCTTAAGATCCCACTTGACATGGCGTGATGGTGGCAAGTACAATGGAATCTTGGATCTGAATATAATTCTGTGCAGCATATTCAAAGTCAAACTTATGTTTCGCTCTCACATCCACCAATGGACCACGTCTGATGAGTCAGATTTTGTATTATTTTCATGTACTAGAAGGAAAAAATGTTTTTGTATTCTTTTGATTTACTTTCCTTGGCTCCTCCTGCTGCGTTTATGCTCCAGCTAGCAGTACCAAAAACTTGGCGGCCAAGTCGTTCAGTGCTGGCGGTTTTGGCGTTTTGCATTACTGTAGTTACTTGGTTCCGCATGCATGGAATGGAGGTACCGAAAGCATTCATCGTACATGGACCATATTTCACCAGTACACCCTGCATCGAAAGCATTCATCGGACGTCAACGAATTTACCTTCCCCTCGAGGATGGCTTCGCTACAGGGAATTGTTTTTTGTTTCTTTATAAAGGCGCTACAGGAAATTGTTTGCCCTGGAGAAGAGGAAAAAGAGAGGAAATTGTGTCGACCAACAGCCACAAGTCCATCCCCGGGGTACCTTGCACAGGTACCGGTCCAGGTACAAGAAACCAATTAGTAGGTAGAGCACTTTTGCTTTGCCCGTAATATAATCACGGGCTGGGCGTAACTCTCGTGTTGGTGCTGGTGCTGGGTAGGAATTGAATTGGTGAACCCGCACGTGAAAGGAGAAGCACGAGTGCACGGACGCCGCCTGCCTGCCTGTAAATCTGTTGGAACGAGGCCAAAGAAAGGGTGACGTGAGCACTAGTCTGCGACTGCGGCCGTCCAGCGCGGCACACAAGCTGCCGGTGGTGGGCCCATCGTCTCAGCCAGTGGCGCAGGCTTTCGTGTCGACCACTCGAGCTCACACCACGTGGGGGACGGCTGCCCCACCTGCATCTGCATCGTCTCGGCGCGTGCCGTGCAGCAGTCGCCTAGACAATCCCTATCTATCCCTGCGCCGTGGACCCGGCCCTCCTGGCCTGCCTGGGTCGTGTTAATCCCGCCCCCCGCATCCTATCCTATCGCCCTATCCGAATATGCTAATGCCGTGAATACATAATTGGTGCATATGCTTCCAATGCAACACCAGGACGAAGAAGCAACAGCAGCACGAAGCTTCCGCTCTCGGCCCTCGACCAAGATAATGTAGGCTTCAACACAGACGAGAAACCAACGCGTGCTCTTTTTCTCATTACTTATTTATATGAAAGAAAAGGAAATCCACCTTCACCCAAGCGAAGCTTTCGCTAATCCATACATACACATACATGAGATACCACCACCGGATATAGCCTAGGCGTACCAAGTAGTACTACTTCAATGGCATTGACGCAACACAGGCAGGCAAAGGTTATCCACTCGTCTCCATACGTACTTTACGTATGGCTGCGTTTGTAAACCGTGTCTAATAAGTACTCGGAGCCAGGAGTAGTACAAAGTGCGCCACACGCGTAGGTTTCGTAACGCAGGTGTTGAGGTGTGCAGACAGCGAAAGAAACAGACACAAATTGACCGTATGTATACGGAGGAGAGAAAATACAAAAAGAAAGAAAAGCGGAGCCAAAAGGAGGCGGGAATACTGCGTGGACACGTTAACCATACCATAACGCCAAGGTGGTTAGGGGGAGCCCGTCACGACAAACAACCCGGGCTCGGGCTCCTGCGTGGGCTGGGCCCCGCCTCCCACCACCGCCGCCGTGGCCTATAAATCCTCGCCAGGTAGCCCCGGCCCCGGGCGCCAAAGCCCCCCTCAACACTCTCGTGCTCCTCCCTCTTTCCTTCCTCCATCTCTTTCCCACACCGCGCGCTCAGCCAAACCAATCGACCGGAGCCAGTCGTCGCCTGCGGCCCATGGCGAAGGCGCGCAAGCCCACGGCCTTCTCCGCCGCCGAGCGCTTCCTCGGCTTCCACCACCGCCCCGGCTCCGCCACCGTCGCCCCGTCCCCCTACGACGACTTGCCGGACCTGGCCGAGTCGGACGTCTGGTATTCGCCATCGTCGGACGCGCCAACCACCACCGCGGATCAGGACGGGGCTCAGCGCACCGACAGGGCACCCAGGGGCGAGCCGCCGCGGCGCGTGGGCGGGCTGAGCCGGGCGTTCGCGGACGGGCGGCAGGTGGCGTCGTCGGCGCCCGTCGAGGTGCCCGCGTGGCCGAGCCGGTTCGCCGACCAGGAGCCCGAGCCCGAGCCCGACGAGCAGCAGCAAGAGGACGCCGACGGCTGGGTGCCGCCGCACGTGTACCTGGCGCGGCGTCAGGCCAGGGCCTCGGTGGTCGAGGGCGTCGGACGCACGCTCAAGGGCCGGGACGCGTCGCGGGTGCGTGACGCCGTCTGGAGCCGAACCGGATTCCCGGGATGACCTCAACAAAATCGGCCGGGCTGCTCGGAATCAGAAAAAATTCCCCCTTTTCTCTTCCTTTGGATCGCAAATTTTGTAATATGGTTTGTTTGATTTTTGTTTCAACGAGTTCATGAGAAGCGAGAGAATTCGCGAGAAAGACCAAAAAATGGTGTGGTTTGTTGTTGTAGAATCATTGTACATTTTGTTTGTTAAATTTGTTGTTGATTGTGTAGTTGGGTAGGATTCAACCGAAGATGGTTGGAGTACTATTATTCTTTCTAGTTTGTTGTGGCCTAAAAAAACAAAAACTGACCCATCTTTGTGACGAGAGCAATAATAATGACATGCAGTGCATTTTCACCTGAGTATGCTTTCAAATCATGCTCGGAGTATATGTTAAAGTTATTTTTTTATTCCGCGTTTGGTTGGGGAAATTAGTATGACCTCTCTTCCGAATTTAAGACGTTTCGTAATTTCAATATGGACTACCTACAGACTGAAATAGCGACAAATAGACTAAAATTTTCATCAATATATATCCGATTCGAAAAAAAGTTACTGGAACATCTTATAATTCGGATTGGTTGGGAGGCAGTAGGTTTGAGTTTATGAGATATATGATCCATTATTTGGTTGGGAGGCAAGAGATTTGACGAAGTGGAAGAGAATCATGGAGGCCAATTTCCACACCCTCGTCTTCCCCATGTTAATGCAGATAGGATGAATTTTATTCTCAAACTGCCACCACTTGTATCATCTAAGTACAACATAGTTGGCCTAATATAAGTAAGGCCCTATACGCCCACGGACGCACTCACTAGCATTGACCGGGCAATCCCTATTTGTCTCTATCCACAACCATAGTCCCCATATGCCCGCACCCAAATTCATACAATACATGCAACAAGGCAAACAACGTTCATCAACATCATATGTCTTTTAGGTCGACGGAGACGGAGCGGGCACGTTGGCGGGAAGAGCTGGCCTCCGCCTTGGCCTGCTGTCGCTCACGACGGGAGGTGTTGCCCTTCGACTCCGGCATCCGCATCCTCACGGGAGCTGTAGGCACGAGAAACTATCACTGCCCCGGCGGAGCTAGCGCCAGAGGGGAAGGGGAGGGGGCCGCTCTGCACCAGTTTGGAGCGGTGCAGAGCGGGACGGGCGAGCGTGGGCCGCATTACGGCGGCAGGACCTGGAGGAGCTGGCGGCGAACACCACGTAACTCGAGCTGTCGTCGATGTCCATCCGCGACCGCTCGATGGCGATGCGGAGCGCGAGCTCCTCGTCGTCGGGCGCGTCGCTTCCAGAGCCGGAGTCCTCCTCCTTCACAAGGTCGTCCCAGTTGATGGGATCAGTCTCCTTGTCGGACTTGTGCGAACCTAGCAAGGACGAAGGAATGGGAGAGAATATGGAAGAGACGCGAGGGGAGCGGGAAGGGCGAAAGGACTGAGGGTTTGACTATGGTTCGTTTGAGCAGGTGGGGTTTTTATGAGGACAATGGTGAGGGTGGTGCGGGCCATAGTGAGCTGGCCGACGTGACGGCAGTGCCCGGGCGCGCCCGGGCCTCCGCATATCCGCACCATATGGGCTGGATATGGGGTTGCCAAACAATCAGGGTGTTTTGGGCTGATTTTGTGGAACCCGGTTGGATGACAATTTTTAGTCTAGACAGTAGTAGATCGTCTTGGGCGAATTTAAGGGCTCCGGTCATAAATGCTCTTATTTACACCTCACACCAAACGTAGGTTTGAAACTAATAATCAACTTTTAAACTCGCATTCTCTTTGCTTAATTAAGGGCGTACCCACGTTTAGCTTTCCGGGTGCACAAGACACCGGGTACAAAATTGTTTTCTTGGTAATTTTGTGTATAGTATAGTGTGTGACACTGTTTTCAGGGACACCGGGCCATTTTCTCTCTGGGTGAGTCCCTGTGCATAATATTGCCAAACACGCTCTTAGAGGAAGTTGTTTAAAGAAAAATCTTTTCATAATAATGCAGGTGCCCTGGTGTTTTTCTCTTATAAAAAACTGTTACTAAGAAATTTTGGCTTGTGGAGTTACCGTATGCCTTTGTGTCCTCTAATTCAGTGGAGCTCGCTGTGCACTATTTAAAGAAAAAGAAATCACCGGCGACGCGTTTTGCCTCCATTGCTTCGATGCTTGTAAGTTGTCCAAGCCTTGGAGTACATTACATTCGGAGAAATATAAAAGTAGTGGTACCAGTTGCCATTAGCGCATGTGCGTCTCCGCAATTTTGTATTGTGGCGACGGGCATACGAGTGTGGGCAAAAGAGATTGCTGCGATGGATTATTATTATTATTCTAGGATGGCTAGGAGGCCAGGAGGAACATTCCCTTGGGGCTTCCTGGAATGTACTACTCCTTGTGTTTTACCTTATCCGCCGCTGTGTATCCACACTTTCCTCTTGAAACGAGGCTGTGTATCCACAATGGCAGTGACAGAATATTACTATAGTAGGAGTACGTACGAACGTGTTGAAAACGAGGATCAGCTAGCAGAGAAAGATGGATCATACGTAATGGCGACACTGCAGGTTGGAGTTATTAACTGGAGAGACGAGCGAGGGAAAGAGGGAGGAAGCGGTGGAGAAGAGAGGGCAACAGGGACGCGCGCTTTTGGCCGCGCGCGTGCGCCTCGTCTCGTGTCAGTGCTTTTGGGAAGACAAGGACGCGGCTGTCTCGTTCCCTTCCGGTCCAGTCCATGGGTGCATGAACCTGTACGCCTCCTGTTCCCGTCGCTCGCTCGTACCACATCGGGGATATCCTGGCTTCACCGCCTGGCTGCCCAACCAACAAAACAGCGACCGCTTCGCTTCCGGTGGCGGTGCAGTGAACGGATTCGGTCTCGTTCGTGCTCTTTCTTTCTTTCTAGTGTTGCATACGGCTAGTCCGGGCCGGGGAGGGAGAAGCTGCCACTTGTGCATGATGAAGCGTACGGGGACCATAGTCCCGCGATAGGGCGGCATATGCACGCACCGGTTCAAATCGTTAGCTACAAGCTTCCGGGGCCCGTTTCAGACGCTGCTCATGTAACTCATGTTTCAATCCTTGTGGCTCTTGCTCCTCGACGGTCTATCGTATCATGTGATCATGTCCAGGTCCGTTGCCCGGCCGGGGCCGGCCACACACACACGTGACACGTAGTGGCGGGCGCACATAGATCACTGTGTGAGGCCGAAAGAGACGTGCGGTACGGGGTCATGACCGCGAGCAACTTTTTTTTTCTTTTGGTGTTGATGCATATCTAATCTAGTATGGTACTAGCATGTCTTTGTCTCTGTCAGCAAGGGTCACTCGGACCTTCACATTTCTCCCTGGTAACTAATCTCAAATGACGTGTGGCACTTATCAGAGTCCTAACTAATTGAACGTGATGGGGTCTTATTTAATGATCACAGTGGTGAGTCTTCTCGTGGGGTAGCAGCTCAAGCTATGTATTGCTCCGTGTTGTTGCTATGCAATTATATAGACTTAGTGTAACGACCCGTATTTTTTTTACATAGTAAATCCACCCTTAACCAGATTATTAAGTTATATTAAGCAAGTACATATCAGATTTCTTCAACAAGGGGGTTTTGGGCAGAACCATCAGCAAGGACCTAGAGGAGCAAGCCTGGGTGTTGGGTCTTCATCAGCTCAGCCTACACCTGTCGCTTCAACAGTTAGCACCACTTCTAGTATGACAATGATTGCTGATACGATGATGTATCATACAATGAAGGAGGAGCTTATTAGACACCAGGAAGCAACCCAATTCTGGTATCAATGCTATCAGATGAGCGAACATGATAGGATTGTGCTTCAGGGAGCACTAAATGCTATGCCTGGAGGTCCTCTTAATCCTATAATAGTACCAGATGATGTTCAAGAGGAAGAAGAGGAGGATCCAGAGGAAGTAGAACTAGAGGAACAGGAAGAAGTTGAGGGAGTAGAGAACCCAAATGAGCCACTAGTTTCACCCTCACCAAACGTACCACCTGCACCACCCCAGCCGCTACCTGAACATATAGTTGAACCAGAACCAGCCCTACAGCCAGATATAGAGCAGCAGCAGCTACCCCACTTCCCTATTCCACGACCACACCAACCTGACTTTATCCACCCACACATGAGTGTCAGCTCGAGGGAGTACAGGGAGGCTGCTACCTATGCAAGGGTACTTGGGCTTGGCGCAAGTGGCAGCGGCGGAAGCAATGGAAGTGGCAGCGGTAGCAACAATGGCGGTGGCAGCGGCATCGCCTAATCAAGTTCCAATCTTCCAGACTCTTAGGCATGGGACGCCTTGGCCATAGACTAGTCTTTTGGGATCAGCAGTAGTTAGTATAGTGGCAGCCTGGATATGAGTGTTTATGTAAGATATGTGTGAACTGCAAGGCAGAGTTTGTCCCCTATGTACTAGTAGGAACTGAACCCTATGTGGTGTGTGCTCTAGTTGTAATGCAGTTATGCCCTTAAGCAAGACTTATGTGATGTACTGATTGTAATATAAGTGTGTGTTCTGTAGTATATAACTTGTGTGGATTAGGAGGCTCATAGTACCTTGCTATTGTGTGCTTTAGTGAGTAATCAGAGTGGTATCATTCTGGTTAGCAAGAAGCATTTGCCACCATGATTGCACTTCATGTTGGGTTACTGCAACTTTAAGGACAACATGCTATTTATTGGTATCACTTGCACTTGTGCTTGCTGATTTGAATCAATAATCATGCAAAGAAGTAACCAACTAACTAGAAGAAGAAAAATTGCAGGATGAATAACAATGGTTTGACTGAGCAAGACCTTGTCTTTAGTTTGGGATCAAGCGCCCATGATCAGCATGGGGGTACTCCAGTTTCAGAAAATCAAAGTGCCCTACCCGGAGCGGCGCAACTTCCAAGCAATCCAGAAGTGGGCAATGCTGGAACTTCTGGACTTATGGGTGGAGAAGGCAATCTGGGGGATGTCCTTAAGTTCATGGAGAATTCTCGAAGGGAGTCCCAAGAGAACCAGAACCGCTTCCTCGAAGCGATACTGACAAGACTAGTTCCTGGAGGAGCACACCTACCCGGTGCAGGAGTTAGCTTGGGAGAATTTTTGAAAACTCAGCCACCCACATTCTCCAAGGCGGTGGATCCACTAGAGGCAGATGACTGGCTGTTAGAAGTAGAACACAATCTGGAAACCGTGGGGTGCTCAGATGAAGAGAAGGTGAGATATGCATCACACCAGCTAACCGGACCAGCAGCAGCTTGGTGGAGAAATTTCAGCCTTAACCGAGCAAATAATCAGCCTCTCACTTGGGAGGAGTTCAAGGAGAATTTCCGTCAGACCCATATTCCAAAGGGAAAGATGGATATCAAAAAGAGGGAGTTTCACAATCTGACTCAAGGTAGCAAGAGGATAAACGACTACCTAAACCAGTTTAATGATTTGGCAAGATATGCTCCGGATGATGTGAATACAGAAGCCAAGAAGGTGGAAAAGTTTATGGAGGGGCTGCATCCATTCATGAAAATGCACCTCTCGATTCACGGGATCACCCAGTTTCAAGACCTTGTCAACAGGGCCTTCATACTTGAGAATGAGCATGCCAACCTAAGTGAAGAGAGAAGGAAGAAAGCAAGGGTAGATCCACGCCCCATGATGCATCACACACGTCCTATGATGCCTGGACCAGTGCGTCCTCATATGCCACCACCACGGCCTAGATTTCCTACTCAGCCAACCTTTGTTCCTAAATGTGGGAAGTGTGGAAAAGGTCATGCTACTCGAGATTGTATGACGGGTACAGGACTTTGCTTCAATTGTGGGAGACCAGGACACCACAAGCTCAATTGCACCTCTCCTCCCGCGAATTCTACAAGGCCACCTATACAGCAGACTCAAGTGCATCGTCCACCAGCTGGGCGAGGACAAGGCGGATCTATGAACTATGCAGCAAGAGGAGCTGGGCGGGGAGGACAAGTAGGAGGACAGCCAAGGCTGAATTATGTAGCTGCAGAGCAACTAGGAGAAGCTACAGATGTTGTCATCGGTAAACTACTCGTTCCTCCTTCAGTTGGTACAGTTCTTTTTGATACCGGTGCCACACACTCATTTATTTCCCAAGATTTCGTGAATAAGAATGGATTAACATGCACACCATTGGAAAAAGCTTTAGGAGTTAACTCACTTGGAGGGAAGATTACAGTAGAGGCAATGCGCAGAAATCAACCAATAATAATCCACAACACCAAATTTTCAGCAGACCTGCATGTTATAGAGATGTCAGGGTTAGAAATAATCCTTGGGATGGATTGGTTAGCTGCTAATGGAGTAAAAGTAGATTGTGAACTAAAAAGTGTATCCATAAGGAAGTCTGATGGCTCTAGGCTGATATATTTTGGAAGTAGAACCAGACCCAACAATCCCTTAGTAATGACAGCAAGTGGACAAAAGAAAGAAATAAAGGATATACCTGTAGTTTGTGAGTTTCCTGATGTGTTTCCGGATGAACTGCCGGGTATGCCGCCTGATAGGGAGTTAGAGTTCAGCATTGTTTTAATGCCTGGGGCATCACCCATCTCCAAAAGACCCTACAAAATGTCACAGCAAGAGTTAGTGGAGCTAAAGAAACAATTGGATGAGCTGAAGGAAAAAGGATTCATTAGGGAAAGCATGTCACCATGGGGAGCACCAGTATTATTTGCAGAGAAAAAGGATGGAGGGTTGAGGCTATGCACAGATTTTCGAGACCTTAACAAGGTAACTGTAAAGAATAAGTATCCGTTACCGAGAATAAATGATTTATTTGATCAACTCAAGGGTGCATGTGTCTTCTCGAAAATTGACTTGAGATCTGGATATCACCAAATGAAAGTGAAGGAAGAGGATATTGAGAAGACGGCATTTGTATCTCGATATGGACACCATGAGTACACTGTGGTTCCATTCGGTCTAACTAATGCCCCAGCTATGTTCATGAACTTGATGAACAAGATTTTTATGCAATATCTGGATAAGTTTGTAGTTGTCTTTATTGATGACATATTAATATATTCAAGAAGCAAGGAAGAGCATGCTGAACACTTGAGGATAGCACTGCAAATCTTAAGAGAGAACCAGTTGTATGCAAAATTTAGTAAGTGTGAGTTTTGGCTGGACCAAGTAGCTTTCTTGGGGCACGTAATTTCAGGAAGAGGAGTTGAGGTTGACCCATCCAAAATTGAGACAGTTGTGTCTTGGGCTCGTCCGACCAACCCAAGTGAGATAAGGAGTTTCTTGGGCTTTGCTGGATACTACCGCAGATTTATAAAAGGGTTTTCGCAGATTACAGCACCAATCACCAGATTGCTTAGGAAAGAAGCTAAATTTATTTGGACTGAAGAGTGTGAGAGAAGTTTTGAGGAACTAAAGAAAAGGTTAACTACCGCACCAGTGTTGGCATTACCTGAAAGTGGACAAGATTATGTGGTGTATTGTGATGCTTCAAAATCTGGACTAGGATGTGTTCTGATGCAAAATGATAGAGTGATAGCCTATGCTTCTAGGCAACTAAAGACACATGAAGTAAATTACCCTACCCATGACTTGGAGTTGGGAGCTGTTGTGTTTGCACTGAAAACATGGAGGCACTACCTATATGGTTCTAAGTGCACATTGTACAGCGACCACAAGAGTCTCAAATACATATTTACACAAAAAGAGTTGAACATAAGGATTATGATCTGACAATTAACTACCACCCTGGTAAGGCAAATGTAGTGGCAGATGCACTTAGTAGAAAGAAGCAATGCAACCACATATCAATTGAAGGGTATGGCAAAGAGCTATTGCAGGATCTTGCAAAGATGGGAATAGAGCTGAGAGAGGCCACATCTAGTGCTAATATAGCAGCCATGACATTTCACCCCACATTGCTAGATCAGATTAAGGAAAAGCAAGCAACGGATGCATTCATCAAGGAGGAAACGAGAAGAATTCAAGCGGGACAGCCTTCACAATTCAGGTTGGACCAGGAAGGAGTTCTTTGGAACCATAGCAGAATCTGTGTGCCAGATGACCTACAGATTAAGGAAATTATTTTGCATGAAGCTCATGACACTTTGTACACTATCCATCCTGGGAGCACGAAGATGTATAAGGATGTGAAGGGGAACTTTTGGTGGCCTGGTATGAAGAGGGAAATCGCAGAATATGTCAGCAAGTGTGACACTTGTCAGAGGGTAAAAGCGGAGCATCAA
Organism: Aegilops umbellulata; assembly: GCA_032464435.1. Lineage (NCBI taxonomy): Eukaryota > Viridiplantae > Streptophyta > Magnoliopsida > Poales > Poaceae > Aegilops > Aegilops umbellulata. Next base: position 106,355,758 of record CP136055.1, read on the forward strand.
AGGCCTGCCGGGTTATTAAAGACATTAGAGACACCATAGTGGAAATGGGAAGATCTTTGTATGGATTTTATTACTGGTTTGCCTATGACACCAAAGAAGAAGGATGCCATATGGGTTGTGGTCGACCGACTCACTAAGTCAGCACACTTCATTGCTACAAACCAGAAATATTCCTTTGATAAGTTGGCTGAATTATACTTAGAGAGAATAGTTGCCCTCCATGGTGTGCCAAAGACCATAACATCTGACCGAGGTTCCGTGTTTACATCAAGCTTTTGGAAGAGCCTACAGAAGTCTCTTGGAACTGAGCTACACTTTAGCATGGCTTATCATCCGCAAACCGATGGCCAAACTGAGCGGGTAAATCAGATCCTTGAGGATATGTTGAGAGCGTGTGTAATGAACTTTGGAGAATCATGGGATAAGCATCTACACCTAGCAGAATTTGCTTACAATAATAGTTATCAATCCAGCATACAAATGGCTCCATATGAGGCATTGTATGGGAGGAAATGCAGATCACCTATATGCTGGTATGAAGTTGGAGAGAGACCATTACTTGGTCCTGACATAGTGAGAGAGAATGATGAGAAGATCCAACTAATCAAAGAACGACTCCAGATTGCACAAAATAGGCAGAAGAGCTATGCTGGCCGGAATAGGAGGGTTATGCAATTGGCAGTAGGAGACTTGGTTTGCCTAAAAGTATCACCTATGAGAGGGGTTCGACGCTTTGGAATCAAAGGAAAGTTGAGTCCTAGATATGTTGGGCCATTTAAAATTTTGGAGGAGAAGGGAACATCTGCTTATAAGTTGGAGTTACCAGAACATTTATCCAGAATTCACAATGTCTTCCACATATCTCAACTTAAGAAATGCAACAAGCCACCACCACAAGTGTCAGACTTGGAGATTGATCTACAACCAGACCTGACCTATGAAGAACGTCCATTGAAGATACTAGAAGTTGAAGACCGCAAGCTCAGGACAAGAACCATTCGGTTCTGCAAAGTGCAATGGAAGAACCACTCCGCTCGTGAGGCGACGTGGGAGAAGGAGGAAGACCTACGAGTAACCTACCCCAACCTTTTTAAGTAAGTTTTCGATTTCGAGGACAAAATCTTTTTCTAAGGAGGGTAGGATGTAACGACCCGTATTTTTTTTTACATAGTAAATCCACCCTTAACCAGATTATTAAGTTATATTAAGCAAATACATATCAGATTTCTTCAACAAGCATCATAACCACTCAAGTATATATATATTTATATTCATAAACCTCAGACAGTACAGCTGTACAGGCGTATTACAAATCTTTGGACAACAACGGTACACCAAACTTAGACCAACACAAAAATATATGTGGGTCAACCAGGACAGAAGACACGTTTGAGATACACATTTGACCACCACCATCACGTGCATAATATGTATATCAGTAGTCAATTGACCAACAGTTGGTCTAGGCATGGGCTGCAACTCCTAGCCAATAGAGAGACTCCACAAATGACTACACTGTACAGCAGGGATGGGCAGCCATAACTAGCTAGGTACTAGAAAGAGAGGAGGAGTAACCTGGCTAAGGTTTCACCGTAGCACACTCTTCACTCTGCTTCCAAATAGCCAGACGAAGCTCTCTTCTTCTTCTCAGTAGCATTTCCATTCCCCTGTTCACAACCAACAAAGATCCAAGATCAATAAGTGAAGATGGTGACCTGAGAAATCATCAGTAGACTGAAGGGGACAGGCTGGAGCTACAATCTAGCCTACTGGAGTGGACTTGGAGCGTATGAGCAGCAAGAGTAGGACCAACAGAGAGGGCAAAAGAAGAAAGGTGAGTTCTTCTTCTTCTGCCACTATATATTTCTCACATACACAAAGAAGACCAGCCCAGATGCACACACAAGTCTCATAGTCATTCACAGATGCACGCAGAAGTATCCTAATTATACATAGGTGCACAAAAGTCACAGCAGGAACATCTACCCCAGATCTTGGAAGCAACAGTACTAGGAAACATGGATAAGGCATTAAGATGTAAAATAAAAAGTTCCCAGATTAATTAGGCAACAGAAATACACCAAGATTATTCAAAGGGGTGAACATGTTCAGTACACACACATGGGAGCCATTTTAATCTACTAAATCTGAGAACTTGACTATCCTAAATATTTGAGAAAGGAACAAGGGCACCACTAACCTGCACCCATGGTGGATCTGCTCCACGGACACGCACTGGAGCTCTGACCTGCACCATCCAGCATCACGGCGGCGCCCAACGCCAACCACTTCAATCTGGAGCAGGGAAATCACATCCCCAATAGGGTTTGACCTGCAAGCCAAAAGAACACACACACACACAGAGGGGGATTAGAGAGTTGAGGCTGAAATTCATGGGGATACTATGGGGATTCACATCAGGGGAGAGAGTGTGTGGAGGATCTAGCAGCGGCATCTTTCCCGTCGCTGGCGGCGGCGCCGATCTGGGAAAGGAGCAGAGGAGCATCAGTCTGTATTATTACTTGTGTTCTCGCTGGACTAGTAGTACTAGTGGGTGCTCTGTTCGGTTGAGGACTACTAGTACAGAACTAGTACAGGGAAGAGAGAGATAGGCTTAGTTTAGAGAAAGGGAGAGGGCACGTGGAGGATAAATTAGCTTAGTAACTTATCCAGGTGCACACCTAGTACACGTACTAATGCAAGCTTAGTAAAAAGACATTAGAAAAGAAAAGGTAATATTTGACTGTAGGATGACCACACTGCACCGACGTATATATTTTTATTTTCCTAGTATTCACTCGACTTAGTCTCGAAATATATATTTGCCGAACTGCAGGAAGCGAGTACAGTCAGGAGAAGGAGACGCTACAGAAGCAAACTGAGTCCGGGTCTGAGTACGAGAACTCAGGCAAGCTCTCCTTGATCATGCTGAGTAGAGCTATTTTTGAAAAAAAACTATTCTTTGCTGCATCTTATCATCAACTTGCATAAAATGTTTTGGTAATAAATTGTGTGGAGTGACTATTGCCAAAAAGTTGGGTTAGCTGATGGAGCAGCTAATCCATTGATTTATTTATTTTTATAATTATTTGGTGGGTAGAGGGTGCCCTGGATGGACATACTGGAAGGTGGGACCCTCTACATATGGCTAGTATATTAAGATTAAATAACTTTCACTCGTTCTATGCGCCGTACTACAACCGTATCAACCATGGTCTCGTCTAAGACGAGTTGAGCCCAATACCATCAATGTTTTTATACTCTCCACATGGGTAAGTAGTAGTAGGATGGGCGATGAGTTCCCACGCTAATGCCGGATGGGTGCATTAGCAAGCGCTATATATTAAGCGTTGGTGGAGTGCGGGTTCCGAAACCCGACACAACGGCTAGTGACACTAGCCGGGTGGAGATATAATATACAAATGGGAAAAAGCTTAGGTTCTGAACCATGTCTCGCATCTAAGGAAATGCAGATGGCAATTATGGTTTCGAGCTCTATGGGTAAAGTGATACAAACTCTGCAGAGTTAAAGGAAAACATGAATTCATGCCAGTCTCTTGGATTGGGGATTTTGGGGACCTATTGGTGGTCTATCTCGCAATACGAGTGTTTGATAGTTTTTATAAATTGAAATAAACTTTCTGTAACAAATGTTTATTTTGAAAGGTGTTGAGTTGAGGTAGGACTTGTTGATTTCTATTGAGCTATCATGAGTGTTGCATTTTGCTATTTGAGCTTGCTGAGTACTTTGTACTCACTCTTGCTATTAATCATCTTTTTCTTAGAGCAAAGCTTGTATAAAAATCCTACTGGACCAAGTGAGGAGAGCAATGGTGATGGCTACAACTACACAGGGGACCTAGATGTGGATCCATCTAGTGCTATGTACGATCTGGATGCCACATATGGGGGTTGGGATGAATAAGTAACTATGATCTAGCTATGTAATCCAGGAACTATTTTATCACCACCTATCTAGTACTGCTAGTTGGAACTCCGGTGTTAGGAGATGTAATAATTTGGCAAACATGTGAGAAGCCTACCTGAGACTTTTAGCCCTGTGTGGCATGGTATTGTAATATAAATGACCATCTCTAGCTATTTCCCTGTTGCATATCTCTGACATGGATTATTATTTGACAAGACAAGATTTTGTCAAGAAATAATCCAAGGACTAGTGTCATTATCTATAATAATAATGACACGGGTCATCACACTTAGACACGTGGTTGGTGGGGGATTCAACCGTCTTACGTGCTCGATAGATATCCAGGCATCTGGCCGTTTGATTGATTAGCTGCGACAGTGGCGGGCCAGTGGGCAGGCAAATCCTTTTGTGAATTCTTCTCTTTTTTATTGTCCATCTGGGCGGGCAAAAAAATTCAAAACACCAACCACTACAGTTAGATTTATTAGATTTGTAGCTAAATTATTAATCAATGGAACCGAGTAGTAGTACAAATGGATGCTGGACGATGATCTCATGGTTTGATTGAGACGTGTAACTGGATACTGATCTCATGAGCATATACATATGCAAGATTCCAGCTGATTGCAACGCTAGTGTTTATATATGTAGGTCAGTACGCATCCTCTTTCTCCATCTCTCCTTTTCCCTCTTATCTTAGGCAGCAGATGAAACTAACTCGATGCCTATGGTGGAGGCTAGAGCATTTGTCCTTTTGTTGCTAATCTGGACCGCCCACTACAGAAGTGTCTCTGACTCATCTTTGTCTCCTCGGGAGGCATATCCCATGCCTTTTACGACGAGAATATCCACTATATACAGCACTTTTCACACAATTCCAGCACAAAGCACGGAAAGCCAGAATGATATGGATGTTAATTGGACTTGGCTTTTGCAAGCTCCCCATTACATTACCCTACGCCTTTTCTAAAGGTGAGGGGATGGGTGCTTCCGTTGGCTGGTGGACTCCTCATCAGGATTATTTGGTATTCTAGTCGCGCCAGATGCTGTCATCCTTTTGGGAGCTACCTAGCTACCCATCAGGTTCAGGATGGTTTGATATGTAACCGCAAATCCAGATCTCACCGGATCCTTAAAGCTATCGGCATATGCTGGTATCTAGACTTCTGAATTCCTTGGGATAAAACCGGCCCCGTGTTTCACTTTGAACGAAAAGTGTAGAGTTCATGCTTCGGGTGTCTACCGATGAATATTTAACTGGGAAGTGAGTTTAGAAGATCCGGAAAAAAATATACCACGCCCATCTGGGGAGGTTAATTAAGCTTCTGGCACCCATTTTATATCGCACTTGTGCCTTAAACTTTAGTCCTTTTTTTTGGCTAATACCTTAAACTTTAGTCTTGAAACATAATGCCTGCTGCTTGTTATGTGCAAAACAATGGCGGTGGAATTTCTACAAGAGTAGTAGGATAAGTATACAGAAACTCCATGTTCAACAACTGTCAAAAAGAAAAGAGATCCCCCGGTCAACAAAAGAAGTAGTCACCCACATTTTTAATTCCTAGTAGGATTGATCGAGGCACGCGTTTTTCAACGGATTCTCAAAGAGAGAGCTGAGAGTTTTTCAACACAAGCTGCTGAAAATAAATTATGAGTTGCTCAGAGGGGGAGTAGTATCCATACTGTTCGATTATTCCCACATTCCATGTTCCTTAAATAAAGAGCCACGCACCTGTATACCCGTTGTCCACGCGCTTGCGTTGCGTCTACATTTCGTTTCCTTAAAGGACCGCAGACTACGGGCAATAGGTCAACCAGAAACTGCGGGAGACGTAGCTCAAAAGTAGGACGGAGATGTATCAAATGATATAGTAATATACTCGTACTGTATATGGTTTTAGATGTGAAAGGCTCAGATCAAACACAAGGAGCCACCGACACTACCAAGAAAGAGTTTGGACTAATTCATACGCTCAATTTGATCACCTTTCCCTATACGAGGCATAAGATTGGACAAGGAGCAATACTCCGGAACCGAATGATGAGAGATCGCATGCAGTTCAAGACCTTACTTAATTGGTATTACCACACGATTACAGTGTCATGTAGTGCACTACAGAATACTGGTGGCCAGCTGCAACGGGCATGGAATGCTTATTTGAGGTTTTCATGATCAGCCGCGAGGTAACTAGAGGGCAGCAATGCACTCGATCTCGATCCTGGCGTTCAGTGGCAGTGCTGCAACTTGGTAGGTCGAGCGCGCTGGTGCAGGGGCTGGAAAATCTGCAGCGGAGAAAAGGCGGACAACTTCAGAAACAAGGTAAAGGAATACCACTGCCAGAATCAATTACTGCAATCAGACGCATAGATAGTGACAAACAACAAATGGAGTACAAACATCTTACATTTAGCGTAAATCTCATTCACATTCTTGAAATCCTGTAGATCGGCTAACCTGCACGTAGAAGGGTGGATTTATTCCCAGGGATCATAACATTTTTTAGCAACAAAAATTCTCTTGTAAAGGGCATGCAGTACTACATACATGATTGTTGTCTTGACAACTGATGAGTAGCTAGCACCACTTGCTTTCAATATTTCACCCATGTTCTTCATAACCTATCACACAACAGGAGAAACGCAAATAGATTGTCAGAAATGGGCACCAAAAGTTGCAGCAGATACAGTAGATGTTTATTTAGTGACTGCAAAGGCAGGATCATCAATACTACCACCACCTAATTCCATATGATTTCAATATAGAGACTAACCGAATATGCAAACTCTACCAACAGAGGTCTCCAAAAGGCAGAGCAATGTGTTCAGTGCACCAGAAAACAAATTACATTGGCAGATTCAAAGTATATAATACTAATACATGGCTAAGCCTCACAAGGAAACGGTTGGGACTTGGAGTAACTCAGAAACTAAGCGCGGCATAATGTTTGCATCTGACACACTAAGCTCAAATAATGTAGCAACATTCTTTTCTTTTTCTGTGAGGAAATGTAAGAAACATTTAGTAACATCAAAGCCATCACCTGCTCGGTTTGCTCCTCCACGCCTTCAGAGACAAACTTCCCTGTCTGGAAACAAAAGCCAACCTCAGGATTGATTTTATGATATAGAGAAATAAGAAGAAGGATGAATGAACAAAAGTTTGAGCAGCAAACCTCAGGATTTAGGCCAAGAACGCCCGAGACAAACACAAGATTGTTTGCTTTTATCGCCTGAGAGTAGGGGCCTAGTGCTGCTGGCGCCTTCTCCGTCTGAACAGCCTCCTTTTGAACTATACAGAATATTTTACAAACATAATCACAATGTGACAGCGTGTTCAGGTTTAACAGGTCTGAACCTAAAAAAAGCTTGCGACAAGCGAGGGTACACAAAGCTATAAAGTAGGAGCAAGCAAAACTCTGCAGTTATGCATACTGGGGCAAGAATTATTCGAAATCTATTGGTGAACAAATTAGTTAACTTGGAAACTCTTTGTAAGTCCTTAGGCCCATTTTGTAGTTCATCAAAGTTTTAATCATCTCTAGTGAGCCACAGTTTGAAATCACTTATGAATCTTAATCTTCAACAGATAGGCATAAAACAATCCTCTTGACAGTAGAACTTTGGTTTTCTAATTTAGAGATATCTTATTTATACTTATTGTCTATGGCTGCTGTCAGATGTCTTATTTATACTTATTGTCTATGGCTGCTGTCAGGTGCACCCAGCCCTATAGCTTTCTTGTGGTGAATGATGACTAAGCTTGCGTTTCCACTTCATTCACCAATCGTATTGCATCTTATGCGAAGAAACATGTCACTCCATGAGCGATGGAAGCAAAGCTAATCATCTGAAGTTGCTAATCCAATCTGGAAAAGAAAGATATTTTTTCCATTTGAATCTAAAGTCCAACTCCTGTTTGAACTTGGAACGGCATGAGTACAAAACTTGGTGGTCTTCCTTTGAAAATGAAACCATTACTGACCATCCAGATGGCCCAGGCAATCAGACTATCAGAGTAAAGATTTCCAAGTAGAAAGGAAATTACAGAGCATCTCTTAATGTTTCAGTTTTCCTTTGCAAGCATTTCAAACTGCATTCCCATAAAACTGTAATACCTTCTACTATTGTTTATACACAAACTAAATGAGCGGCATCTGAGTGTAATTGGGAGAGCGCTCAGCTTATAAATTACTCCGTAAAAAGGAATCCTACAACCAATGAATCCGTTCCTTACGACGCGTTGGATCGATTCGAAGGAGAGAAGTGAAGGCTGATGCGCTACCGGCGGAAAGAGGGAAATGAGGAGCGTACCGGTGGCGGAGGTGGCGAGGGAAGCGGCGACGGGGCCGAAGCGGCGGCGCCCGGCGAAGGAGACGGAAGCGGCGGCTGCTGCTGAGAAGGGCAGGCGGATCTCGGCCGCCGGGGAGGCGACGAACCTGGATACAGCGGCGGCGGCGGCGGCGCTCCACGCCATGGCTAAAACCCTACTCCACCAACTACGAGCACGGGACGGCAGAAGATTGGATTGTGTTGCTCTCTGTTGGAATGGAGCCGAGTTTCGCGCTGGTACTTCCTATGTTGTTAAGAGAAAAAATAAACTACCGCGACATGTGATGGCGGATTATCTTGTGTACGCTTTGGATGCACCGTTTGTTTGTTTGTTCCTAAAAAACAAAAAAGTAGCGTCGTTAAAGGACGGAACGGATGTTCAATGAATGACATACTCGCGGTTTAGCCCTTCTTTGGTTTGAATAAGTTTTGTAGGAATTTTACATCACTGGAGTTTTATAGGGCAACGTATATTTTTCTGGTTTCTGCTTCGGTGCCCTCTTCTAAAATGGTTATGTAAATCTTACTCCCTCCGTTTGGAAATACTTGTCATTAAAATGGATGTATCTATATGTATTTTAGTTCTAGATACATCCATTTTGGTGACAAGTAATTCTGAACGGAAGGAGTAGTTATGTAAAAGCTTATTATGTTTGTATCCTTTTGACGTTTCATTTTAACTCAATAAAATCTATCTTTTGCTAAAAGAAAAACATCTCTTTAGAAAAGTTAAAAAAATGGAGATCCTTGTGCACTAGCGCCCAAAACATATTTTAATAGAAGAAGCCTATCTGAATGAGACGCCAAAAATAGCGGAGTATATACTTAGTGGTGTATATATACTCCACCAAAATTTCGCCGCACCTAACTGATCCTCTAAAATCAGCGGAGTAAAACTAAATTTGCACAAATTCAATCAAATATTAACCGAAAGATGATGCATTGCATTTAAACATAAAGTTCAGCATAGAAAGTTCTCGCAACCAAACATTAAACATAAATTTAAACTAGAACTAAACGTAAACTAATTTCGCCGAAGTAGAGGTCGAGCCAATCCTTCCGGATGAGGCCACTCTCGGTGTGAGCTGGGTTTGGGCCGTGCCATCGTCGTCGTATTCGGGGAAGACGCTCCGCCACTCCTCGACGTCGATCTCGTCGTCGCCGCTTGCGTTGTCGTTCTCCTCGCTGTTGACGCCCTCGTCGACGGAGATGACGATAACTTCGTTGTCATTGACGGCAAATATCGCCCTCTCTACCTCCATGAGCTCCGGGTATTGCAAGCGGAGCTCATCCAGGTAGGCCTCGTCGACGGCCTTGGCCTCGAGGCGCTCCCTCGCCTATCGGTCCTCCCGCGCCATCCGAGCACTCACCAACCCCATCTCCGGCGAGACGAGGTGGACTGGGGCCGTGCCGAAGGGGAAGTTGAGCCTCGTGTCGCGGTCGTGGAACCGGACCTGCCACCAGTCGTATTCCATGGCCACGAGCTCGGCCGTATGGAACGAGCCGACCCACATCCGCTTGTGGGTCTCGCGATCGGTGATTTTGGCCACCCACGTCCCCCACAACCGCTGTCGGACGCCCATGCAGGTCCTCGTCGGCGGCTGCGGCAGAGGAAGGTCCGAGAAGTCCTCAAATCACGTGAGGCGCGCGGTTGCACGCGGGTCGGCCGAGCGGCGGCAACTCGAGGAAGCGGTCTCGGATGATGACCCGCGGGCGTGGCGGCGCGGATCCGTGCTGCGGATCGGCGGAGGGGACTGGCGGCCACCACGTCCGGCCATTTGGAGGGAGGAGGGCAGTGGATCGGGGCGGGGGTCACGCCAGTGGCGAGGCAGGGAGAAGAGGAGGCGGGGAAGAGGAAGAGAGAATGGGAAAATTTTACTCGGCCGACACGTGCCTGAGATAAGGAGAAGAATGGGATGGAGTAAATTTTCAACTCCACTAACTGTTATAAGGGATCGGTTAGGTGCGGTCTAGAGGAGAAAAAAACTAATTTACTCCCTTACTATCGGATAAGGGGTCGGCTAGAAATGCCCTAAGCTACACCCTAGCTCCCTAGAAAAATATACATATTTCGTGGCAGATTAAAGGTAGAGATTAGAGGTTACCATTTAATTAAAAATAGATTATCTTGATCTTTTATTTAACCCACTAAAAAACATGGATTTGAATGTGTTGATTGCAAATGTACTTTAAAGTAACTTAAATTCCATGTAATCTTTTAGGAGGGGTGTGCCCAAGAAAATCTTTGTTCTCCTATGAAAAATATGATGATAGGAAGAATTTTTTTAATTGAAATAGAATTCCATTTTTACAAATCAAAGGACTAAAAAGATTCTAGACTCAATAAAAAATACTCCCTCGTTCCTAAATATGTCATTTTAGAGATTTTTATAAGTCTTTTTAGGATTTCAACAAGAACTACATATGGATGTATATATATGGATATATATATAGACGTATCTTACTAGTATACGGCACCTGCTAAGAGCAACTCTAGCAGACCCCGCAAACACACGCAGACCCGCAAAATTCCGGCGAGTATGCGGGCTCGGCCCAATTTTTCGGCCAGAACAGAGCCCGCATACTCGCCCGACGCACAAAAAAATTTGCCGCGGTCCGCAAACCGCACGCCCCGACCGTTATATCTACGGTTCCGCGACTCGTTTGCGCGTTGAAACCCTATGCCCCGCCGCCGCCGAGCCACGCGATTCCCCTATGTTGGGGAACGTAGTAATTTAAAAAAAAATCCTACGCACACGCAAGATCATGATGATGCATAGCAACGAGACGGGAGAGTGTTGTCCACGTACCCTTAAAGACCGAAAGCGGAAGCATTATGACAACGCGTTTGATGTAGTAGTACGTCTTCACGATCGACCGATCCTAGTACCGAAAGTACGGCACCTCCGCGATCTGCAGACGTTCAGCTCGGTGACGTCCCACGAACTCACGATCCAGCAGAGTGTCGAGGGAGAGCTTCGTCAGCACGACGGCGTGATGACGGTGATGATGAAGCTACCGACGCAGGGCTTCGCCTAAGCACTACGACGATATGACGGAGGTGGATTATGGCGGAGGGGGGCACCACACACGGCTGGAAACAATCAACTTGTGTGTTCTAGGGTGCCCCCTGCCCCGTATATAAAGGAGCAAGGGGGGAGGCCGGCCGGCCCTTGGGGCGCGCTAGGAGAGGAGGAGTCCTCCTCCTAGTAGGAGTAGGACTCCCCTTTCCTACTCCTACTAGGAGGGGGAAAGGAATTAGGAGAGGGAGAAGGAAAGGGGGGCGCCATCAGAGGTCTCATACATCTTGACATGGCCATGAGTATGAAATACCAATTTCAACTCTTGGAACATCTCATATGCTCCATGTCGTTCGAAACATTTTTAAAGTCCTGGTTCTAAGCCGTAAAGCATGGTGCACTAAACTATTAAGTAGTCATCATACCGAGCTTTGCCAAACGTTCATAATGTTTGCATCTGCTCCTGCAATAGGTCCGTCACCTAGCGGTGCATCAAGGACATAATTCTATTGTGCAGCAATGAGGATAATCCTCAGATCACGGACCAAGTCCGCATCATTGCTACTATCATCTTTCAACTTAGTTTTCTCTAGGAACATATCATAAATAAACGGGGAGCTATATCGCGAGCTATTGATCTACAACATAGATATGCTAATACTACCATGACTAAGTTCATGATAAATTAAAGTTCAAGTAATCATATTACTTAAGAACTCCCACTTAGATAGACATCCATCTAGTCATCTAAATGATCACGTGATACAAATCAACTAAACCATGTCCGATCATCACGTGAGATGGAGTAGTTTTCAATGGTGAACATCACTATGTTGATCATATGTACTATATGATTCACGCTCGATTTTTCGGTCTCAGTGTTCTGAGGCCATATTTGCATATGCTAGGCTCGTCAAGTTTAACCCGAGTACTCTACGTGTGCAAAACTGGCTTGCACCCGTTGTATGTGAACGTAGAGCTTATCACACCCGATCATCACGTGGTGTCTGGGCACGACGAACTTTCGCAACAGTGCATACTCAGGGAGAACACCTGTACCTTGAAATTTAGTGAGAGATCATCTTATAATGCTACCGTCGAACTAAGCAAAATGAGATGCATAAAGGATAAACATCACATGCAATCAATATAAGTGATATGATATGGCCATCATCATCTTGTGCCTTTGATCTCCATCTCTAAAGCACCGTCATGATCACCATCGTCACCGGCGCGACACCTTGATCTCTATCCTAGCATCGTTGTCGTCTCGCCAACTATTGCTTCTACGACTATCGCTACCGCTTAGAGATAAAGTAAAAACAATTACAGGGCGATTGCATTGCATACAATAAAGCGACAACCATATGGCTCCTGCCAGTTGCCGATAACTATGTTACAAAAGATGATCATCTCATACAATAAAATTTAGCATCATGTCTTGACCATATCACTTCACAACATGCCCTGCAAAAACAAGTTAGACGTCCTCTACTTTGTTGTTGCAAGTTTTACGTGGCTGCTATGGGCTTCTAACAAGAACCGTTCTTACCTACGCATCAAAACCACAATGATTTTTCGTCAAGTATGTGCTATTTTAACCATCAACAAGGACAGGGCGTAGCCACACTCGATTCAACTAAAGTTGGATAAACTGACACCCGCCAGCCACCTGTGTGCGAAGCACGTCGGTATAACCAGTCTCGCGTAAGCGTACGGGTAATGTCGGTCCAGGCCGCTTCATCCAACAATAGCGCTGAATCAAAGTATGACATGTTGGTAAGCAGGATGACCATTATCGCCCACAACTCACTTGTTTTCTACTCATGCATATAACATCTATGCATAAACCTGGCTCGGATGCCACTGTTGGGGAACGTAGTAATTTCAAAAAAAAAAATCCTACGCACACGCAAGATCATGGTGATGCATAGCAACGAGAGGGGAGAGTGTTGTCCATGTACCCTCGTAGACCGAAAGCGGAAGCGTTATGACAATGCGGTTGATGTAGTCGTGCGTCTTCACGATCGACCGATCCTAGTACCGAAAGTACGACACCTCCGTGATCTGCACACGTTCAGCTCAGTGACGTCCCACGAGCTCACGATCCAGCAGAGCGTCGAGGGAGAGCTTCGTCAGTACGACGGCGTGATGACGGTGATGATGAAGCTACTGATGCAAGGCTTCGCCTAAGCACTACGATGATATGACCGAGTTGGATTATGGTTGAGGGGGGCACCGCACACTGCTGGAAACAATTAACTTGTGTGTTCTAGGGTGCCCCCCTGCCCCCGTATAAGGAGCAAGGGGGAGGCTGGCCGGCCCTTGGGGCGCGCCAGGAGAGGAGGAGTCCTCCTCCTAGTAGGAGTAGGACTCCCCTTTCCTACTCCTAGTAGAAGTGGGAAAGGAAGGAGGAGAGGGAGAAGGAAATGGGGGCGCCGCCCCCTTTCCCTAGTCCAATTTGGACCATAGGGGGAGGGGCGCGCGGCCTGCCCTGGTCGGCCCTCTCTCTCTCCACTAAGGCCCATGTGGCCCATTAGTTCTCCCGGGGGGGTTCCGGTAACCCTCCAGCACTCCGGTTTTCTCCGAAATCATCCGGAACACTTCCGGTGTCCGAATATAGCCGTCCAATATATCAATATTTATGTCTCGACCATTTCGAGACTCCTCGTCATGTCCGTGATCACATCCGGGACTCCGAACTATCTTCGGTACATCAAAACACAAACTCATAATACCGATCGTCATCGAACGTTAAACGTGCGGACCCTATGGGTTCGAGAACTATATAGACATGACCGAGACACGTCTCCGGTCAATAACCAATAGCAGAACCTGGATGTTCATATTGGCTCCCACATATTGTACGAAAATCTTTATCGGTCAAACCGCATAACAACATACGTTGTTCCCTTTGTCATCGGTATGTTACTTACCCGAGATTCGATCGTCGGTATCTCAATACCTAGTTCCATCTCATTACCGGCAAGTCTCTTTACTCGTTCCATAATGCATCATCCCGCAACTAACTCATTAGTCACATTGCTTACAAGGCTTATAGTGATGTGCATTACCGAGAGGGCCGAGAGATACCTCTCCGACAATCGGAGTGACAAATCGTAATCTCGATCTATGCCAACTCAACAAACACCATTGGAGACACCTGTAGACACTACAAAAAAAAGACACATCCGTGACATTTTGGGCCGAACGAATTTTTTTTTCTGTCATACTTATGACACTTCTATGACGATAATTGTGACAAAACCCGATATCATCATAGATGTGGTGGGGTCATACTTCTATGACATAAAATCATGACAGAAAATGGGCTTTTCGTCCTTGGCGGGCCGGAGACGCAGCTGCATGTCATTCTTTGGGCCATCCATGACGGAAAAAACCATGGTAGAAGTGACGGCGCGGAAAATATCGGGGAGTCCCCGGTTACGGTGGGTGGTCGGGGGCCGAGCAATGCGCGTTTCGCTCGTACGTACGCGTGTGTGTCTGAGGCGTTGGGCTCTAACTGAACCCGAGCGATTGCACTGCAGGCTATGCGTTACTGAACCCGATCGATCGATCGATGGCTGTTAACTGAATCCGATCGAGCGATTCCTTCTCTACTGCTGCTAACTGAAGCCGATCGATGCTGCCTCTGGATGAATAGTGAGCGTTGCTGGGGGGTTTGGATGAACAGTTCCCGGTGGGGGTGGATGAACAGGACCCCGTGGTGTTGCCTCTAGATGAACAAGACCCTGATCGATCGAGCTGGTTGGGGCTGGATGAAGAGGACCCCGTGGAGGGCTGGATGAACAGGACCACCCCGTGGAGGGCAGGATGAACAGTAGGCTGTGGAGGGCAGGATGAACAGTAGCCCATGGAGGGGTGGTTGAACAGGAGCCCATGGAGAGGGCTGGTTGAACAGGAGCCCATGGAGAGGGCTGGTTGAACAGTAGCCGGTGGAGTAGCGCGCGGTGGAGGCTGGATGAACAGGAGCCCGTGGATGAACAATCGCAGGTGGAGGCTGGAGGAGGCCGACGGTGGATGAACAGTAGTCCGTGGAGGCTGGAGGGGGTCGATGGTGGAGATAAACAGTATCCTGTGGAGTCCTGTTTTGCGGTACGCCACACCCCTCTCGATGAACAGGACCCCCGTTTCGACCGTAGCGCTCCAACACAAGTCCGTTTCCTCCGTTTTGTGGTACGCCACACCCCTCCCGATCAACAGGACCCCCATTTCGACCGTAGGAGGTGTGTTTCCTCCGTTTTGCGGTACGCCAGACTCCTCCCGATGAACAGGATCCCGTTTCGAACGTGGCCGGTCGAACACAAGGCCGTTTCCTCCGTTCTGCGGTATGCCAGGGCTCATTTCCATCGGCTGTTCCGTCCAAGCCCTCCCGATGAACACATCGACACATTCTGTTCCGACCTAGCCGGTTGGATCCCCATGAACACGACGACGACGTTGTTTCTCCGTTCCGACCCAGCCATGTACACGAGCCCTGGCTGTACGCATGCGCGAGTAGGCATTCGAGACCCTGCCCGTATGTACGTACGTGGCCGTATTTTCTTTCTTGCCCACCGGCCGCTGTACGTACGTGTACATTCTACGTGCGCGCCTCTACATCGACCAGTATGTACGTACACGTTCGCGACCAGAATGACAACGCTACGTATGCTTCGACCATGTGGGTCCCGACTGTCAGGCACTTCCTTGCGTACAAAGATGTAGCTGGTGGGTCCCAGCAGTCAGGGGGGCGAATCGTTTTTTTTGCCCGAACGCACTTTCTTGCGTGCAAAGATGTAGCTGGTGGGTCCCAACAGTCAGGGGGAAACGTTTTTTTTGCAAAAAACGATGGTCCGTCCGGTGGGTCCCCGCTGTCAGGTGGAGGAATAATTATTTTGCACGTAATAAGGAGGCACTTCCTTGCTGCGGCCGTGGACCCAGCTGTCAGCCTCTCCACGTATAGTCAACGTCCGATGGAAGCCGTTCCTTGACCGCGTTGACCACGCCTCGATGAGAGCACCAGGGCGGTGTGACGCCCTCGATTCAACCGTACACTAATCATACACGCAAATGTGTACGATCAAGATCAAGGACTCACGGGAAGATATCACAACACAACTCTAGACACAAATTAAAAATAATACAAGCTTTATATTACAAGCCAGGGGCCTCGAGGGCTCGAATACATAAGCTCGAAAACACAAGAGTCAGTGGAAGCAATAATATCTAAGTACAGACATAAGTTAGACAAGTTTGCCTTAAGAAGGCTAGCACAAAAGCATCTACGATCGAAAAGGCAAGGCCTCCTGCCTGGGAGCCTCCTAACTACTCCTGGTCGTCGGCGGTCTCCACGTAGTAGTAGGCATCGGCGGTGACATCTGGCTGCTGGGCTCCGACGTCTGGTTGCAACAACCAGAAAGAAGAAGAAAGGGGGGAAAAGGGGGAGCAAAGCAACCGTGAGTACTCATCCAAAGTACTCGCAAGCAAGGATCTACACTACATATGCAACATTATCAAAAGAAGGCTGTATATGTGGACTGGGCTGCAGAATTGCCAGAATAGAGAGAAGGCCTAGTCCTATCGAAGACTAGCATCTTCTGGAACCCACCATCTTGCAGCAACAGGAGGGAGTAGAATAGCATAAGGTAAAGTAGTAGAAGTGTTATCAACCTCGGCCGGAGATCCTTTCTTGACTCCCTGCGAGAAAGAAATCTCAGAGCCATACTATCCAGTTATCATCACAATCCATTACTCATCATCATCCAGTTCTCATCTCAAGTCTCCAGTTCTAGTTGTATCGATCGGGATACAACTCCAAGTGTCCGTTACCGTAGGACAGGCTATCGATAGATGTTTTCTTCCCTACAGGGGTGCACGAACTTACCCACCACGCTCGATTAACTCCGGCCGGACACACTTTCCTGGGTCATGCCCAGCCTCGGCCAAACAATACGCCGCAACCCGACCTAGGCTTAACAGAGAGGCCAGCACGCCGGACTAAACCTATGCCCCCAGGGGTCATGGGCCATCTCCCCGGGAACTCCTGCACGTTGCGAGGGCGGCCGGTGAGCAGACCTAGCTACCTCCTTCAACAAGGCAGGCGCTTATGCAGTCCAACCCGGCGCGCGCCGCTCAGTCGCTGACGTCTATTAAGCTTCGGCTGATGCATACGACGCAGAACGCCCATACTATGCCCACGTGATGGTTAGTGCTATCAGGCCAGAGGCCCCTCGGATCAAATATCCAAATCGTAGTGGATTAGGAACGCGCGGTAACAAGCAGAGACTCACGAAAGATGTGACCCCGTTGCCCCGTCTCGAGGACTTGCGGCAAGGGCTAGGAATGCCCGGCCACGCCTCGTAATTATCTCGCGGGCACCCTCTAGGTCAACCCGTCTCCGCATCACTCGCAATTAAGCTCGCGCGTGTACCCCTCAGGGTCGACCCGTCTTTAGTAACCTGGATCAGTGTAAAGTCATAGTAACCATAGTAACTGTGTGTCCAAACATCAAGGGGAAAACTCGAGGAATCACCCGCGGTGAATTCCACTCGATGTAATCATCAAGGTGAACGTAAGAGGATCCACCCTCGAGGTTCACACTTGAGGGGTTGCACGACAGAGCCGTATCGGAAGTGGTTAAGGAGGAAATCACCCTCGATGACCACGACCATATAGCTACACTACAGGTTAACATTAGAAGTGCTGTAGAGGTTTCACCCTCGGCACTCGATAGTAACCCAGTTGTGTCGAGCAACTAAGGGGAAAGTGATGTGCAGTGTCGGGGCCTGGTCTTCGATCCCGTTGATCGAGTCGTCGATGATGAAGCAGGGGCAACAAGGACAAGTGGGGGTCACTGATGGATCACTAACCAACCTATACTAAGCAGTTTAGGATAAGCAGGTAAGGTACAACAGTAGATACAAAAGCAGGCTATGCATCAGAATAGGAGCAAACAATTACAGTAGCAAAATCTAATGCAAGCATGAGAGAATGGAATGGGCGATATCGGGATGATCAAAGGGGGGGCTTGCCTGGTTGCTCAGATAAGAAGAAGGGGTCGTCGTCGACGTAGTTGAACACAGCGGCATCAGCGACAGTCCTCGAGGTCTACCGGAGAGAAGAGGGGGGGGGAGAAACAGTAAATACATAGCAAGCAAGAGCATAACATGACAACATGCAGAGCTAGACGTGTTCTAACGCGGTGCTACACGTTACCGGCGAAGGGGGATAACATCCGGGAATGTTTCCCCAGGTTTAGCATTTTCGGACAGATGAAACGGAGGGGAAAAGTTGCATGTTCAGATAGTTAGAGGCATCTGACAGGTAAACGGATCGCGTATTCGGATTCGTCTTGTCGTTCTAAGCAACTTTCATGTAGAAAACATTTTTATCTGAGTTACGGATATTTTGCTATGAATTTCTAAAGATTTAGCATTTCCAGAAATTATTTAAATTAACAGAAATGGAATTATTGCGTCAGCATGATGTCAGCATGAGGTCAACAGGTCAACCGTAGCTGTTCAGGTCAAACCTGGCAGCTAGGTCCCACATGTCATAGACAGTGGGTCTAACAGTAGTTTAAACTAACTAAGACAGGGTTATTTAGCAGGAAGGCCCCACCTGTCATGGACTAATTAACTAAATTAATTAGTTTTAATTATGAAAACACCTTAATTAGTGGACTAAGTAGTAGGGCCCGCACGTCAGCGTCACAGAGATGCCCAGTCAGCTCGTTGACTTGGTCAACCCAGTCAACCGGGCCCGCGGGGCCCGCTGGCAGTGACCCAGGGGGTGGCCCTAGGTTTGCCACATTGGCGGTGGCCGGTGGCTCAACGCCGACGACGCCAAACGCGGCGGCGCGGCACGGATCTCGCCGGAAAACGCGTACAGGGCTCGGGGAGGAGCGGGGCTAGGCTCATTCGAACGAGCTCTCAGCCCCGCGTCCAGTGGTGGCCGTAGCATCGCCGGACTTGGCCGGAACCGGCGCCGGCGACGAGGGGTGGCGGAGGCGAGGTTCGGGCGGCGACGGAACCGGCGTTGCGGTGCGCGTTTTGGCGAACTAAGGAGCTGGGCGAGGTCTACGGTGCTCCAGGAGCTCGTCGGAGCTACTAGCTCGAGCGGAGGAGCTCTGTGGCGAGCCCTACGACGGCAATGGCGGGCGGCGGAGCTCGGCTTGCGGGCGAGCTAGCTACGGCGTGGGGAAGAGCACGGGGAGAGGAAAGGAGGGAGGGAGGAGCTCACCGCGCGGCACACGGAGGCCAGTGAGAGGCTTAGTAGCAGCAGCAGGTGCTCGAGGTCGCCGACGCGCGTCGGAGCACAGACGGAAAGGGGCAGCGGCGCTCGGTAGTTGTAGAGGTCCTCGGCTCCTCCTGAAGGCTCCAGTCGAACGGGAGGACGGCGGTGGCTCTGCTAGACAACGCGAGCGGCCAGAGCGGTGCCGGTCGCCGCGGTGGCGACGGAGGACGGCGGCGATTCCGCTCGGTGCGGCGGATCTGAGAAGGAGGCGAGGCGACGGAGCAAGCAGGGAGAGGGGATAGGGACTAGAGCGAGTGGGGGCGGCAGGGCGACTGGGAGGGGAGAGGGGAGCCCGAGGCGTCGAGAAGGCTTATCCACCTCGACGCCGGCGAGCGGGTCCGGTGGCGACCGCGCCCTGTAGCGGCGCGCAACCGAGGAACAGGTAGGGGGCGCGGTGCGGGGAGCTGGGCCGACTGGGCCGGCCAGGCTGGTTGAGGTCCAGAGGGACAAGGGGGGTTCTCTCTCTCTCTCTCTCTCTCTCTCTCTCTTCTGTGTTTCCTTTTCTTTTTCTTTAATTACTAAAGAAGGAAAAATGATTTATCTAGGGGCCCTAATGATTTAGGAAAAAGTGGAGCTGGATCATAAATGTCCAGTGCATTCTTAGGCACTGCCATAATTCTTTTTGGGAGAGGTTTAGATTCATCTGGAATTTTCATAAATGAATTTGCATTTTAAATTGCTGGAATGGCACCGTTATAAATGTTAGTGTCCATTTTAGCATAGGAGTGATGTTGTTTTTAATTACATCAAATTGTATTGGAATATTTGCTAAACGATGAACATTTTTCCAGCAACTTTTGTGCAACTTCAAGTTTCACTTATGATTTGAATTTGAATTCAGATGGGAGTTGAAAAGAGATATTGAACAAAGGTGATTAAGAATTCTTTAGCCAAATGATTAGGCTTAATCACAGAGGGTTACTGTAGCATGACACTGGGGGTGTTACAGGCGGTGGGTGAGGGCGAGGCCTAGGAAGGGGACGACGCGGAGCCGGGGACGCGGCAGTGGATGCCCACGCGTAGAGGAGTATGAGGGTTCACTGGTTCGCTATGGTGTGAGGCTGCCGTCGCCGCAGAATAACAGGGGGTGTGGGTGAGTAGAGGGATGGTTTGGCCAGCGGTGGGAGTAGTAGGGGGCGGTGAGGCCTCCGCCACATCGCAGCCAGCCACAGGAGGCAGGAGCACGAGGCACGACCAACGCTGGTTTGGGCGGTTGGAGCAAGAAGACCAGAGGTTGAAGAAGCATTATGGCCGTTGGATGGACATCGTACAGTCAGTGGAGCTAGAACCGTGCATATTCACTAAGTTGACAAAGCCCTCCGTCCCCGTCAACTTAGTAGGCCCACAAGTCAGCCTGCCACTATACTGGGTCCCAGCTAGCAGGGGGAGTATTCATTTTTTTGTGCGTAATAAGGAGGCACTTCCTTGCGTGCGAAGATATAGCTGGTGGGTCCAAGCTGTCAGCGGCGGTAACATTTTTTCGCGAAATACAGAGGCCCTTTCGGTGGGTCCCATATGTCAGGTGGAGGAACCATTATTTTGCACGTAATAATGAGGCATTTGCTTGCGTGCGGGCGTGGACCCAGCTGTCAGCCTCTCCACGTACAATCCACTTCAGATGCATGTCGGTCGTTGACCACGTTTACCAGGCCACGCCGAGAGCACCAGGGCGGTGGACGACGACGAGGCCTAGGAAGGGAACGACACGGAGGCAGGGAAGACTCGGCAGTTGTTTCCCACGCGGAGGGGAGTACGACTGTACGAGGGCTTACTGGTCCGTCTGCCGTCGCCAGAGAATAACAGTAGGTGTGGGTGAGTAGAGGGATGGCTAGGCCAGCGATGGGAGTACGGTGGGGCGGTGAGGCCTGCGCGGCAGCACAGCCGGCCGCGGGGAGGAGGGAGCAGGCAGTCCCGGCGGTGCTTGTTTGAGCGGCTGGAACAGGAAGAGCAGAGATTGAAGAAGCACGACGGCCGTTGGATGGAAATCCAACAGTCACTGCTTGTGCGTCCATCTTTTTTTAGGAAAGCCTCAAATCTGTGGAAAACAGCATACAACCCACCTGCCATTATTTCTAATAATTTACAGCCCATTTGCTAATTCTTAAGGTTTTTCTTGGAGCCCATATTCTTTTTGTTAGCATTACAACCAATATTGTGGCCACGGTTAAAAAATTATACGAATTTTTGCATATTTCGGTGCGGTCCGAACTATTTTTAATCCCGAAATTTCGAGTCACATTCAAACTGATTTTAAAAATAAATGTATATCAATATAAAATCCAACAAATTGTCCACGCATAAAAATCAATGCAATTTAAAATCTCGAAATGAAAAAAAGAAATTTGAAACTAATTGCCGGTTTGATGTGTTTTAAAAATGTACAACCCATTTCTCATTGCTGATAGGCCATTTTCTCGGCCAACCGAATGAAGCTCTCCTCGTCTTGAAAGATTTGCAGCCCAACAGGCCTGACAAAGCGACTTACTTGGCAAATCACAAAAAACTGGGCGGTGGCCTCTCCACGTATAGTACTCTTCCGTTGGAAGTCGGTTGTTGACCACATTGACCACGCCGTGCCGAGAGCACCAAGGCAGTGGATGACGGCGAGGCCTAGGAAGGGGATGACGCGGAGCCGGCGAAGACGCGGCAGTGGATGCCCACGCGGAGAGGAGTATGATACGTCTCCAACGTATCTATAATTTTTTATTGTTCCATGCTATATTATATTCTGTTTTGGACATTAATGGGCTTTATTATACACTTCTATATTATTTTTGGGACTAACCTATTAACCGGAAGCCCAGCCCAGAATTGCTATTTTTTTTGCCTATTTCAGAGTTTCGCAGAAAAAGAATATCAAACGGAGTCCAAACGGAATGAAACCTTCGGGAACGTGATTTTCGAAATGAACATGATCCAGAGGACTTGGACCCTACGTCAAGACATCAACCAGGAGGGCACGAGGTAGGGGGCGCGC
The DNA here is from genome assembly GCA_032464435.1 of Aegilops umbellulata. Lineage (NCBI taxonomy): Eukaryota > Viridiplantae > Streptophyta > Magnoliopsida > Poales > Poaceae > Aegilops > Aegilops umbellulata. Next base: position 106,378,310 of record CP136055.1, read on the forward strand.
CCTCCACCCTCGTGGGCCCCATGTTGCTCCACCGACGTACTTCTTCCTCCTATATATACCTACGTACCCCCAAACTACCAGATACGGAGCCAAAAACCTAATTCCACCACCGCAACCTTTTGTACCCATGAGATCCCATCTTGGGGCCTTTTTCGGAGCTCCGCCGGAGGGGGCATCGATCATGGAGGGCTTCTACATCAACACCGTAGCCTCTCCGATGATGTGTGAGTAGTTTACCTCAGACCTTCGGGTCCATAGTTATTATCTAGATGACTTCTTCTCTCTTTTTGGATCTCAATACAATGTTCTCCCCCTCTCTTGTGGAGATCTATTCGACGTAATCTTCTTTTGCGGTGTGTTTGTTGAGACCGATGAATTGTGGGTTTATGATCAAGTTTATCTACGAACAATATTTGAATCTCCTCTGAATTCTTTTATGTATGATTGGTTATCTTTGCAAGTCTGTTCGAATTATCAGTTTGGTTTGCCTACTAGATTGATCTTTCTTGCAACGGGAGAAGTGCTTAGCTTTGGGTTCAATCTTGCGGTGTCCTTTCCGCAAGACAATAGGGGCAGCAAGGCACGTATTGTATTGTTGCCATCGAGGATAACTAGATGGGGTTTATATCATATTGCATGAGTTTATCCCTCTACATCATGTCATCTTGCTTAAAGCGTTACTCTGTTCTTATGAACTTAATACTCTAGATGCATGCTGGATAGCGGTCGATGTGTGGAGTAATAGTAGTAGATGCAGGCAGGAGTCGGTCTACTTGTCTCGGATGTGATGCCTATATACATGATCATACCTAGATATTCTCATAACTATGCTCAATTCTATCAATTTCTCAACAATAATTTGTTCACCCACAATAATACTTATGCTCTCGAGAGAAGCCTCTAGTGAAACCTATGGCCCCCGGGTCTATTTTCCATCATATTAATCTTTCAACACTTAGTTATTTTTATTGCCTTTGATTTTACTTTGCATCTTTATCATAAAAATACCAAAAATGTTATCCTATCATATCTATCAGATCTCACTCTCGTAAGTGACCGTGAAGGGATTGACAACCCCTTTATTGCGTTGGTTGCGACGATTTATTTGTTTGTGTAGGTGCGAGGGACTCGTGCGTGGCCTCCTACTGGATTGATACCTTGGTTCTCAAAAACTAAGGGAAATACTTACGCTACTTTACTACATCACCCTTTCCTCTTTAAGGGAAAACCAACGCAATGCTCAAGAGGTAGCAGAGTACGAGGGTTCACTGGTTCGGCTGTGGTGTGAGGCTGCTGTCGCCGTAGAATAACAGGAGGTGTGGGTGAGTGGAGGGATGGCCTGGCCAGCGATGGGAGTACTATGGGGGCGGTGAGGCCTCCGTGGCAGCACAGCCGGCCATGGGAAGCAGGAGCAGGCGGCACGACCGGCGCTGCTTTGGGCGGCTGGAGCAAGAAGACCAGAGATTGAAGAAGCAGTATGGCCGTTGGATGGACATCATACGATCACTGGAGCTAGAATCGTTCATATTGACTAAGTTGATAAAGCCCTCTGTCCCCGTCAACTTAGTAGGCCCACAAGTCAGCCACCCACTATGGTGGGTCCCAACTAGCAGGGGTATTAATTTTTTTGTGCGTCATAAGGAGGCATTTCCTTGCATGTGAAGATATAGCTGGTGGGTCCGACCTGGCAGCGGGGAGAATATTTTTTCCGCGAAATACAGAAGCCCTTCCCGTGGGTCCTAGCTGTCAGGTGGAGGAATCATTATTTTGTGCGTAATAAGGAGGCATTTCCTTGCGTGCGGCCGTGGACCCAGCTGTCAGCCTCTCCACGTACAGTCCACTTCCGATGGATGTCGTTCATTGACCACATTGACCAGGCCACGCCGAGAGCACCAGGGCGGTGGACGACGGCGAGGCCTAGGAAGGGAACGACACGGAGGCAGGGAAGACTCGGCAGTTGTTTCCCACGCGGAGGGGAGTATGACTGTACGAGGGTTTACTGGTTCGTCTACCGTCACCGGAGAATAACAGCAGGTGTGGGTGAGTAGAGGGATGGCTAGGCCAGTGATGGGAGTACGGTGGGGCGGTGAGGCCTGCGGGGCAGCATAGCCGGGCGCGGAGGAGGGAGCAGGCAGTCCCCTCGGCGCTTGTTTGAGCGGCTGGAGTAGGAAAAGCAGAGATTGAAGAAGCACGACAGCCGTTGGATGGACATCCAACAGTCACTGCTCTCGTGTGCATTATTTCTAATAATGTACAACCCATTTGCTAATTCTTAAGAATTTTTTTGGAGCCCATCTTCTTTTTGTTAGCATTACACCCCATATTGTGGCCACGGTTAAAAAGTATACGATTTTTTTGCATATTTCGATGCGGTCAAATGTTTTTATTCCCGAAATATTGATTCACATTCAAACTATTTTGAAAAATAATTTGTATAAATATAAAATCCAAATAATTGTCCATGTATAAAAATCAATGGAATTTAAAATCTTGTAATGAAAAAAGTTGAAACTAATTTCCGGTTTGATGTGTTTTAAAAATGTACAACCCATTTCTGGGCAAACCGAATGAAACTCTCCTCGTCTTGAAAGATTTGCAGCCCAGCAGGGCTGATAAAGCAAGTAGGCCTCGTTTGGGTATTTCTTAAAAAAAAGAACTGGGCTAGCCATTTTCAGCAAGAAAAAAACACAACTGGGCTCATGATGTGGTAAACATAAATAAAACCCTGTCTAGACGGGCCACAGCCCCCGCACAACCCCGTTGTTACCCTGATCCGTCGCTAAAACTAGTATAAATAACAACTGCTTGTTCCTCCAAAAAAAGTGCGCGGCCTGCTGTGTCCCTGGTGTCAGCCGCTCGTAGTGTAATTCTCTCATTTATTTACTACGTTGACAATGGCGTGAGCCCCAGATATCCAACCATTAGGAGGAACCATATTTTTGGGCTTGTAATATAGAGGCACTTGCTTGCGTACTGCCATGACGCTGGTGGGTCCCTACTCTCATCCTCTCCACGTACAGTCATCTCCTTGTTCCTCTCGGTTGTTGATGACGTTGACAACGCAAGAGGGCGGCGCACCGCACACGGCGAGCGAACCAAGGCCGCAAGGTGGAGGACGACGACCAGGCCTTGGACGGAACGAACATGAGCCGTGGAAGATGCGCCGGTCCAGCCACAGGCGGAGAGGAGTATGAGGGTTGACTAGTTCGGGTGCGGGTGCGTGTTGGGGCTGACGTCGCCGAAGAATAATAGGACGTGTGGGGGAATATAGGGAGGGACTAGCCAATGTTGGAGGGTACGTACAGTAGGGCGGCAGAGGCGCAGCCAGCCATGGGAGGCGGGAGCAGGCGGAGCCGACGGGGTGGTTTGGTTTGGGTGGCTGGAGGAAGAAGAAGACAAGAGATAGAAGATACACGACAAATGTTGGATGTCAATCCAACGGCTAGTAGGCAGAATCGTTCGTTGACTGGCTAGTAAGTCGACACCACTTGGATAGGCTATTTCCTCGCGGGTCCCAAATGTCAGAATCCAAATCTGTCACGGTCATGTAGCCCTTCCTATGAAAATTTACAACCCATTTGATGTGCTAGTTGGAAATAAGTTTGTGGGTGCTGGTGGGGGCTAATCACTTGGCTTCTGTAATGCACAGTGAGCTCAAGTAGCCGGCGAGAGTGATGTTATTTCCCTTGGTTGGGATTTGTTAGTTGTTACAATATTTAACTCTAAATTAAACGACTGGCAAGCTATTTGCCTTGCTTCAAAGAAAGACAGTCACAACCGAGTTGAAAAGGGCAAGAACATCTAACTCCAGCTTACAAACTGTACAAAAGCACGAGGGTTAATTGTTCATCAGGTTTACAAAAAAACTCAGGTTGAAAAGGGCAACAACATCTAACTCCAGCACTGTTTTTGGCAGTCACAGTCAAATGGATCGGTCAGGTCCATAGAATGAACATCCTGGATCGTAAAATTTACTGGATTATGACCACAATATGTTGTAAATAGAAGCCCAACACGTTCAGAAGCTCTTTTGCCCACATGAACATCCTGGGTCGTAAAATTTACTGGATTATCAAAGCAAAGTATTACGCGCATGCTCCTAGGGGGGTAGATTGGTAGGAAAAGACCATCGCTCGTCCCCGATCGCCACTCACAAGGAAGACAATCAATAAATAAATCATGCTTTGACTTCATCATATAACGGTTCACCATACGTGCATGCTACGGGAATCACAAACTTTAACACAAGTATTTCTCAAATTCACAACTACTCAACTAGCATGACTCTAATATCACCATCATCATATCTCAAAACAATTATCAAGCATCAAACTTTTCTTAGTATTCAACGCACTCAAAAGAAAGTTTTACAAATCTTGAATACCAAGCATATTAAGATTATATAAGCAAATTACCATGCCATTTAAGACTCTCAAAATTATCTAAGTGAAGCATGAGAGGTCAATAGTTTCTATAAAACAAATCCACCACCGTGCTCTAAAAGATATAAGTGAAGCACTAGAGCAAAACTATATAGTTCAAAAGATATAAGTGAAGCACATAGAGTATTCTAACAAATTCCAATCATGTATGGCTCTCTCAAAAGGTGTGTACAGCAAGGTTGATTGTGGTAAACTAAAAAACAAAGACTCAAATCATACAAGACGCTCCAAGCAAAACACATATCATGTGGTGAATAAAAATATAGCTCCAAGTAAAGTTACCGATGGAAGTAGACGAAAGAGGGGATGCCTTCCGGGGCATCCCCAAGCTTTGGATTTTTGGTGTCCTTATATTATCTTGGGGGTTCCATGTGCATCCCCAAGCTTAGGCTCTTGCCACTCCTTGTTCCATAATCCATCAAAAGATTTCACCCAAAACTTGAAAACTTCACAACACAAAACTCAACAGAAATCTCGTGAGCTCCGTTAGCGAAAGAAAACAAAAGACCACTTCAAGGTACTGTAATGAACTCATTCTTTATTTATATTGGTGTTAATCCTACTATATTCCAACTTCTCTATGGTTTATAAACTATTTTACTGGCCATAGATTCATCAAAATAAGCAAACAACACACGAAAAACAGAATCTGTCAAAAACAGAACAGTCTGTAGTAATCTGTAACTAATGCAAACTTATGGAACAACAAAAATTCTACCAAAATAGGAAGACTTAGGAATTTTTTTTTATTGATCAGCAGCAATTGGAATCAGTATTGTATCACGTTCTAGTGATTCTTAACAATTGTTTTCGTGAACAGAAAGTTTTTGGAAATTACAGCAAGATCAAATAACTATCATCCAAGAAAATCCTATAGGTTTAACTTGGCACAAACACTAATTAAAACATAAAAACACATATAACCAGAGGCTAGATCAAATATTTATTCCTAAACAGAAGCAAAAGCAAAAAATACTAAAAATAAAATTGGGTTGCCTCCCAACAAGCGCTATCGTTTAACGCCCCTAGCTAGGCATAAAAGCAAGGATAGATCTAGGTATTGCCATAATAGTGGTATGGCAAATCATGAGAGCTTCTCTTATATTCTCTACGTTCAGCAGCAAGTTTTCTTTGAGGCAAGCAAAAATAATCAAAAGGGCTAAATTTAGTGGGACAAAAGTCCCCAAGATTAATCTCGGGAGGTATGGGTTCCTCCCTAGGCCCTTTGTATTGCACAAGTAATTCATCATTAACAGCATTCTTTTGGCAAAAAGTTACAAGCCTTCGTTCAAGAGGAAAACCTAGTCCATTATTATGAATAGCAAAATCATCATTAAGCTCAGAAATTTTATCAACTAGAACATCGTCAGGAACCTTTTTCCTAAGATTTTCATTATAAGCAATATGATCTAAAGATTGTAAACGCATCATGTCTTCTTGATTAAAAAGGATAGCTTCAATGGGAGGATGACTAGCATCTACCCTATAACGCGCAAAGATTTCTTTGGCCTCTTTTATTATAAATCTAAACTCATGAGCCAAAAAGATAGTGGCGACACGCTTAACAGAAGAATGCTCAATATTAGAGAATTCTAAGAAAATTCTTTGTATGCAAGGATGCATGTGCATAAATTGCCTTTCAAGTTCAACTACAAGCATGGAAATAGCGTCCGCAAGACTACTTGTTCTATAAAGAATAGAACCGCCCATAGAGGGCGAAGCACCGGCACAAGTAAAGAAATCTTGAATAACTCCTTTCCCAATAATATTACCACTACCCATTCGAAATCTTTTTGTATGCAAGGTAGGGGTTTCTTCAGCAGGAGCATCAGAATTTTTCTAAGATATTATTATTGCCCATATCGGCAATATTTTCCCCAAATTCATACATAATGACAAGCAAGTGAGAAAGGCGAACGGAAAAGAGAGGGCGAATAAAATGGCAAGGGTGAAGTGGGGGAGAGGAAAACGAGAGGCAAAAGGCAAATAATGTAATGAGGGAGATAAGGGATTGTGATGGGTACTTGGTCTGTTGACTTTTGGTAGACTCCCCGGCAACGGCGCCAGAAATTCTTCTTGCTACCTCTTGAGCACGGTGTTGGATTTCCTTGAAGAGGAAAGGATGATGCAGCAAAGTAGCATAAGTATTTCCCTCAGTTTTTGAGAACCAAGGTATCAATCCAGTAGGAGGCTACGCACGAGTCCCTCGTACATGCACAAAGAAAATAACTCCTCGCAACCAACGCGATAAGGGGTTGTCAATCCCTTCACGGTCACTTACGAGAGTGAGATCTGATAGAGATGATAGATAATATTTTTGGTATTTTTGTGATAAAGATGCATAGTAAAATAAAAAGAAAAGTAAAAAGTAAAAGAATAATAAAGTGAAGGAAGATTAATATGATGAAGATAGACCCCGGGGCCATAGATTTCACTAGTGGCTTCTCTCAAGAGCATAAGTATTTTACGGTGGGTGAACGAATTACTGTTGAGCAATTGACAGAATTGAGCATAGTTATGAGGATATCTAGGTATGATCATGTATATAGGCATCACGTCCGAGACAAGTAGACCGACTCCTGCCTGCATCTACTACTATTACTCCACTCATCGACCGCTATCCAGCATGCATCTAGAGTATTAAGTTCAAGAAAACAGAGTAACGCCTTAAGCAAGATGACATGATGTAGAGGGACAAATTCATGCAATATGATAAAAACCCCATCTTGTTATCCTCGATGGCAACAATATAATACGTGCCTTGCTGCCCCTACTGTTACTGGGAAAGGACACCGCAAGATTGAACCCAAAGCTAAGCACTTCTCCCATCGCAAGAAAACCAATCTAGTAGGCCAAACCAAACTGATAATTCGAAGAGACTTGCAAAGATAACCAGTCATACATAAAAGAATTCAGAGAAGATTCAAATATTGTTCATAGATAATCATGATCATAAACCCACAATTCATCGGCCTCAACAAACACATCGCAAAAAAAAAGATTACATCAAATAGATCTCCACGAGAGAGGGGGAGAACATTGTATTGAGATCCAAAAAGAGAGAAGAAGCCATCTAGCTACTAACTATGGACCCGAAGGTCTGAGGTAAACTACTCACACTTCATCGGAGGGGCTATGGTGATGATGTAGAAGCCCTCCGTGATGGATGCCCCTCCAGCAGAGCTTCGGAACAGGCCCCAAGATGGGATCTCGTGGGTATAGAAGGTTGCGGCGGTGGAATTAGGTTTTTGGCTCCATATCTGATCATTTGGGGGTATGTAGGTATATATAGGAGGAATAAGTACGTCGGTGGAGCATCATGGGGCCCACGAGGGTGGAGGGCGTGCCCCCTACCTCGTGCCCTCCTCGAAGCTTCCTTGGCGTAGGGTCCAAGTCTCCTGGATCATGTTCGGTGAGAAAATCACGTTCCCGAAGGTTTCATTCTGTTTGATATTCCGTTTCTTCGAAACTCTGAAATAGGCAAAAAACAGCAATTCTGGGCTGGGCCTTCAGTTAATAGGTTAGTCCCAAAAATAATACAAAAGTGGATAATAAAGCCCAATAATTTCCAAAACAGTAGATAATATAACATGGAGCAATAAAAAATTATAGATACGTTGGAGACATATCAGGCATCCCCAAGCTTAATTCCTGCTCGTCCTCGAGTAGGTAAATGATAAAAACATAATTTTTGATGCGGAGTTCTACTTGGCATAATTTCAATGTAATTCTTCTTAATTGTGGTATGGATATTCAGATCCGAAAGATTCAAGACAAAAGTTTAATATTGACATAAAAATAATAATACTTCAAGCATACTAACAAAGCAATCATGTCTTCTCAAAATAACATGGCCAAAGAAAGTTATCCCTACAAAATCATATAGTCTAGCTATGCTCTATCTTCACCATACAAAGTATTTAAATCATGCACAACCCCGATGACAAGCCAAGCAATTGTTTCATACTTTTGACATTCTCAAAACTTTTTCAATCTTCACGCAATACATGAGCATGAGCCATGGATATAGCACTATATGTGGAATAGAATGGTGGTTGTGGAGAAGACAAAAAGGGAGAAAATAGTCTCACAATAACTAGGCGTATCAACGGGCTATGGATATTCCCATCAATAGATATCAATGTGAGTGAGTAGGGATTGCTATGCAACGGATGCACTAGAGCTATAAGTATAAGAAAGCTCAACAAAAGAAACTAAGTGGGTGTGCATCCAACTCACTTGCTCACGAAGACCTAGGGCATTTTGAGGAATCCCATCATTGGAATATACAAGCCAAGTTCTATAATAAAAAATTCCCACTAGTATATGAAAGTGACAAAATGAGGGACTCTCTATCATGAAGATCGTGGTGCTACTTTGAAGCACAAGTGTGGTAAAAGGATAGTAACATTGTCCCTTCTCTCTTTTTCTCTCATCATTTTTTTATTTGTTTGGGCCTTTTCTCTTTTTTTTATGGCCTCTTTTTTTTCGTCCGAAGTCTCATCCCGACTTTTGGGGGAATCATAGTCTCCATCATCCTTTTCCTCACTTGGGACAATGCTCTAGAAATGATGACCATCACACTTTTATTTTCTTACAACTCAACAATTAGAAATCGATACTTAGAACAAAATATGACTCTATATGAATGCCCCTGGCAGTATACCGGGATATGCAATGAATCAAGAGTGACATGTATGAAAGAATTATGAACGGTGGCTTTGCCACAAATATGATATGAACTACATGATCATGCTAAGCAATATGACAATGATGGAGCGTGTCATAATAAACGGAACGGTGGAAAGTTGCATGGCAATATATCTCGGAATGGCTATGGAAATGCCATGATAGGTAGGTATGGTGGCTGTTTTGAGGAAGGTATATGGTGGATGTATGATACCGGCCAAAAGTGCGCGGTATTAGAGAGGCTAGCAATGGTGGAAGGAAGAAAAGTGCGTATAATCCATGGAATCAACATTAGTCATGAAGAACTCATATACTTGTTGCAAAAATCTACAAGTTATTAAAGCAAAGTATTACGCGCATGCTCCTAGGGGGATAGATTGGTAGGAAAAGACCATCGCTCATCCCCGACCGCCACTCATAAGGAAGACAATCAATAAATAAATCATGCTCCGACTTCATCACATAATGGTTCACCATACGTGCATGCTACGGGAATCACAAACTTTAACACAAGTATTTCTCAAATTCACAACTACTCAACTAGCATGACTCTAATATCACCATCTTCATATCTCAAAACAATTATCAAGCATCAAACTTTTCTTAGTATTCAACGCACTCAAAAGAAAGTTTTACAAATCTTAACTACCAAGCATATTAAGATTATTTAAGCAAATTACCATGCTAGTTACTCTCAAAATAATCTAAGTGAAGCATGAGAGATCAATAGTTTCTATAAAACAAATCCGCCACCGTGCTCTAAAAGATATAAGTGAAGCACTAGAGCAAAACTATATAGCTCAAAAGATATAAGTGAAGCACATAGAGTATTCTAACAAATTCCAATCATGTATGGCTCTCTCAAAAGGTGTGTACAGCAAGGACGATTGTGGTAGACTAAAAAACAAAGACTCAAATCATACAAGACGCTCCAAGCAAAACACATATCATGTGGTGAATAATAATATAGCTCCAAGTAAAGTTACCGATGGAAGTAGACGAAAGAGGGGATGCCTTCCGGGGCATCCCCAAGCTTTGGATTTTTGGTGTCCTTAGATTATCTTGGGGGTGCCATGGGCATCACCAAGCTTAGGCTCTTGCCACTCCTTGTTCCATAATCCATCAAAAGATTTCACCCAAAACTTGAAAACTTCACAACACAAAACTCAACAGAAATCTCGTGAGCTCCGTTAGCGAAAGAAAACAAAAGACCACTTCAAGTTACTGTAATGAACTCATTCTTTATTTATATTGGTGTTAATCCTACTGTATTTCAACTTCTCTATGTTTTATAAACTATTTTACTAGCCATAGATTCATCAAAATAAGCAAACAACACACGAAAAACAGAATCTGTCAAAAACAGAACAATCTGTAGTAATCTGTAACTAACGCAAACTTCTGTAACTCCAAAAAATCTACGAAAATAGGACGACCTAGGCAATTTGTTTATTGATCAGCAGCAACTGGAATCAGTATTTTATCATGTTCTGGTGATTTTTAACAATTGTTTTGGTGAACAGAAAGTTTCTGGAAATTACAGCAAGATCAGATAACTATCATCCAAGAAGATCCTTCAGGTTTAACTTGGCACAAACACTAATTAAAACATAAAAACACATCTAACCAGAGGCTAGATCTAAGATTTATTCCTAAACAGAAGCAAAAGCAAAAAAAAACTAAAAATAAAATTGGGTTGCCTCCCAACAAGCGCTATCGTTTAATGCCCCTAACTAGGCATAAAAGCAAGGATAGATCTAGGTATTGCCATAACAGTGGTATGGCAAACCATGAAAACTTCTCTCATATTATCTACGTTCAGCAGCAATTTTTCTTGGAGGCGAGCAAAAATAATGGGACAAAAGTCCCCAAGATCAATCTCGGGAGGTATGGGTTCCTCCCTAGGCCCTTTGTATTGCACAACCAATTCATCATTAAGAGCATTCTTTTGGCAAAAAGTTACAAGCCTTCATTCAAGAGGAAAACCTAGTCCATTATTATGAATAGCAAAATCATCATTAAGCTCAGAAATTTTATCAACTAGAACATCGGCAGGAACCTTTTTCCTAAGATTTTCATTATAAGCAATATGATCTAAAGATTGTAAACGCATCATGTCTTCTTGATTAAAAATGATAGCTTCAATGGGAGGATGACTAACATCTACCCTATAACGCACAAAGATTTCTTTGGCCTCTTTTATTATAGTCTAAACTCATGAGCCAAAAAGATAGTGGCGGCACGCTTAACAGAAGAATGCTCAATATTAGAGAATTCTAAGAAAATTCTTTGTATGCAAGGATGCGTGTGCATGAATTGCCTTTCAAGTTCAACTACAAGCATGGCAACAGCGTCCGCAAGACTACTTGTTCTATAAAGAATAGAACCGCCCATAGAGGGCAAAGCACCGGCACAAGTAAAGAAATCTTGAATAACTCCTTCCCCAATAATATTACCACTACCAGTTCGAAATCTTTTTGTATGCAAGGTAGGGGGTTCTTCAGCAGGAGCATCAGAATTTTCTAAGATATTATTATTGCCCATATCGACAATATTTTCCCCAAATTCAGACATAATGACAAGCAAGCGAGAAAGGCGAACGGAAAAGAGAGGGCGAATAAAACGGCAAGGGTGAAGTGGGGGAGAGGAAAACGAGAGGCAAAAGGCAAATAATGTAATGCAGGAGATAAGGGATAGTGATGGGTACTTAGTATGTTGACTTTTGCGTAGACTCCCCGGCAACGGCGCCAGAAATTCTTCTTGCTACCTCTTGAGCACTGCGTTGGATTTCCTTGAAGAGGAAAGGATGATGCAGCAAAGTAGCATAAGTATTTCCCTCAGTTTTTGAGAACCAAGGTATCAATCCAGTAGGAGGCTACGCGCGAGTCCCTCGTACCTGCACAAAGCAAATAACTCCTCACAACCAACGCGATAAGGGGTTGTCAATCCCTTCACGATCACTTACGAGAGTAAGATCTGATAGAGATGATAGATAATATTTTTGGTATTTTTGTGATAAAGATGCAAATTAAAATAAAAAGCAAAGTAAAAAGTAAAAGCAATAATAAAGTGACGGAAGATTAATATGATGAAGATAGACGCAGGGGCCATATATTTCACTAGTTGCTTCTCTCAAGAGCATATGTATTTTACGGTGGGTGAACGAATTACTGTTGAGCAATTAACAGAATTGAGCATAGTTATGAGAATATCTAGGTATGATCATGTATATAGGCATCACGTCCAAGACAAGTAGACCGACTCCTGCCTGCATCTACTACTATTACTCCACTCATCGACTGCTATCCAGCATGCATCTAGAGTATTAAGTTCAAGAAAACAGAGTAACACCTTAAGCAAGGTGACATGATGTAGAGGGATAAATTCATGCAATATGATAAAAACCCCATCTTGTTATCCTCGATGGCAACAATACAATACGTGCCTTGCTGCCCCTACTGTCACTGGGAAAGGACACCGCAAGCTTGAACCCAAAGCTAAGCACTTCTCCCATAGCAAGAAAAACCAATCTAGTACGCCAAACCAAACTGATAATTCGAAGAGACTTGCAAAGATAACCAATCATACATAAAAGAATTCAGAGAAGATTCAAATATTGTTCATAGATAATCTTGATCATAAACCGACAATTCATCGGTCTCAACAAACACACCGCAAAAAGAAGATTACATCAAATAGATTTCCACGGGAGAGGGGGAGAACATTGTATTGAGATCCAAAAAGAGAGAAGAAGCCTTCTAGCTACTAACTATGGACCCGAAGGTCTGAGGTAAACTACTCACACTTCATCGGAGGGGCTATGGTGATGATGTAGAATCCCTCCATGATGGATGCCCCCTCCGGCGGAGCTCCAGAACAGGCCCCAAGATGGGATCTCGTGGGTATAGAAGGTTGCGGCGGTGGAATTAGGTTTTTGGCTCCGTATCTGATCGTTTGGGGGTACATAGGTATATATAGGAGGAAGAAGTACGTTGGTGGAGCATCATGGGGCCCACGAGGGTGGAGGGCGCGCCTTGGGGGGTGAGCGCGCCCCCTACCTCGTGCCCTCCTCGAAGCTTCCTTGGCATAGGGTCCAAGTCTCCTAGATCATGTTCGGTGAGAAAATCACGTTCCCGAAGGTTTCATTCCGTTTGGACTCCGTTTGACATTCTGTTTCTTCGGAACTCTGAAATAGGAAAAAAACAGCAATTCTAGGCTGGGCCTCCGGTTAATAGGTTAGTCCCAAAAATAATATAAAAGTGGATAATAAAGCCCAATAATGTCCAAAATAGTAGATAATATAGCATGGAGCAATAAAAAATTATAGATACGTTGGAGACGTATCAGCCTCCGATATACGAACCCGCACAAGTGAAAGTTTCTTCAGAAATGGGAGTCGAAGGTTTACTACCAGATTGTCTGGTAGGTCGCACAACGCAAAGGTGGCGGTGTGGAGAGAGGAGGAAAGCTACGAGATGGACATCGGTGCTGAGGGCACAGGTAGATGGCATTCAGTATCTGGTAGGTGATTTCCAGGGGAATAGTAGAGCTCAAGCAGCTGTAGTTCTGTGAATTCAGGGGATTTCAGCCAGGCGTCCACCGTGCAGGGCATGGTATGCTTGCTCAGGTAGCATGACGGGATGCAGAGGCTTTGAACGGAGCCCTGGTGGGAGGAGATGATGGCTCTGGGGATTTCAAAATCATTGAAGAGAGATATTTGACGACAGTCGAGATTAAGGGGCATGGCGCACCATAGAGGGCGCCACCTAATTGAGAGGACTTGGGTGCGGCAGCAATCCTTGGTGGGGAGAAGCGAGATGATCTCCCCAAGGACGACGTCCGGGAGATCGCTGATGCGGTCCACCCGAGATTCTACGGGTTCCTGGGATCCGGTGGGGGCGGGGTCGCCGCTTCTCCCTGCGCTGCCGGGTGCGGGATCTACAACAGGCGTCGCCACTGGAGGGAGCCTCATCTTCTTGGCGCTGGGGTCAGCCGACTCCATTTTCCTCGAGGGCGTCGTGTCGTGCTCACGGATTTGAGCAGAGTAACGAATGACGAGCCTAGTTGTAGTGCAAGTGAAGAAGAAGGAGAGCTGGGGTTTTTCTATAGTAGCGAGGAAGAAGGGGAGCTGGGGTTTTATATAGGAGTGAGGTGAGGAATTTGGGGGTACGAGTGGAGCGAGCTGACGTGAGGTGGGTGGGAGTGAGGAGGAAGAAGAACACCCAGGTTTTTTTTTGGGGGGGGGGGGCGGTGTGGTGGGTGTGGGTAGCGCCTCTCATTCAGTAAATATATGGAGTTTTGAATTGATTTTAATATTTACTAGGGTGGATGGCCTGTTTTGTCTTGGCCAGAGAAACAATTACTACTAGTACAGTGGAGACACTCTACAGCTACCCAGAAAAACAATTACTACTAGTACAGTGGATACAATACCGCTTCTGGCTCCTCCTAGGTCATTGGAACGTCTCCCTCTATGAATGCCGTTATACTTTTGTTCACCGACATGCGGGCCATGCAGCGCGCGGGCCCAAATGCCATCCACCAAATTAGAAGGCAGTATACAGGCGGAGAGTCACCCCGGTCGTAGCGCGGCAATAACGAGCCGTCGTATCACAAAACCCCACCTCCCCGCAGTCTAAGTTTGACGGACGAAGCAACCATCATTTCACTCTTCGCTGAATCCCCTTCTCCCTCACCGTCTTCAAGAAAGGCAACACTCGCATCTGCCACTGTTCTTCTCTCCCAATGAAGGGAAGGTAAGCGGATCCGTGATGTTGGTATATTTTCGTTCAGTGAAAAAAAAAGAACTTTTGCAAAGCAGTAACCGATCCTCACTCTCTTTTTTGTTTCATTGTCATTGCGATTGTGTTTTCCTTTCAGTGGTCTCCTAGTATTCATCAGTTTCATGATGGACCAAGGAGAACCAGGCAAAGATCTGCCGATATTGGAGCAGACGCGGGAGGCTAATCCCCACGAGACAGAGAGCTCCAAGAAGATGGAGGCATCCACCGAGCCGACCCCAGATACGCTCACGGCCACTACTGAGATGGTCAATGCCCCGTTTGAGGTTACAGCCCCCGTGGCACTGCAGGAGTAGTTTCCCCCCTTTCGAGGATGTGTCCCCCCCGCTGTGCTGCCCAAGGTGATTTTCTTCTTTGCCGATCTCGATTGTGGTTTTTCATCTAAGTATATGGTGATGAATAATGCAAAATTTTATTAGCTTTGATGCCATTCTATACATAGTGGTTTAAATAACTTGTGTTTCTTATACTGGAAAGTAATTCAGCATTTGTTTCTGTTTCAATTAGAGCCCTGATGCAGACAAGGATTGTGTGGTTGTACATGTCACTCGCTATGAGGCGGATGACCTAAATATACGCACTGGGAAAACAGAGTTTTTAGGCTGTTGGATCCTGGAAGCCATTTGCACTTATACCAATGAAGAGTTGTATTCCAGCCTCACTGTTGTCAGGCGTGTTGTCCAGGGTGTACTGAAGCACAAGAAGTTCAAAGCTACTCCTTCGTTTGTGAGGCATACTGTTCTTGTCAAGCTTACGCAGGAAGATGATGTGGCATGCCTCCACAAACAAGTTTATGAGTGGCAAGGCCACAAGGTTTTCTTCATGAAGGCTCACGGGATTGAGCTGCTGTCGGACATCCTCGATGATGTTCATGGCAAGGTCCATCTTGTGTCCAGCCCAAATTAGATCGAGGCATGAAATACTTGCCCCAGCTAGTGTTTAATAGTAGTTTGGATTATGTCTAATTATCCAAACCTTGCCTGTTATCGAGCCCTCTGGGGCTAGTACACTGTTTGAATCTGTCTATGGGAACTGCTGCTACTTTTGTGTGCCCGTGAATCATCGTAATTGTTGCCGAAACAGATGCATCCTCACTAGTTTTATCATACGAGCAGTGTGTGTTTTGATGAAATAGAGTACTCGTTTGAGAACTATGCGCCGACGTATACATAAGTACTTGTAAACACTGTTGGTGCTACCCCACTTGTAAGTAGTTGTGCAAAACACGGCACATTGGCTCAGCTCGCTTCAACACTAGGCTATCGACCAGCTAACAATCAACAATCTGCTATCTGACATATAAGCAACCATGTATCTTGTTACAGTGGTTCATGCAGTTAACTGAGGCCACAATGTAAATTCCAAACGTTCACACGCTAGTCCAGCGTTCATGTGGAACACTCACATTAAACTCGGCTTCATAAAAAACTTGAAAAGCATAAGTTAAGAAATTTTATACATCTCAATGATTCATAGAACATAACAAACATATACTATTTCACAGCAAAAGACAAAGTTGTGAGAAGGTTTACAAATCAGGAAAACAAGCAAGGATTCTCTGAGAAAAGGGCCTCCCGGCAGGCTTAAATTTCCTGGAGTTCACTCTGATTTTTTCTGGTTGCCACCATCCAGGGTTAGGTTCTCTCATTCCAGAATAACCAATTATAATTGTGTTCTCAGCTGGAATGATGAACTGAACCATGTAGTGTATTGACGAGCTGAAATTCTTGTGCATTCCACAAAATTTAAGCACCTCTATTTGCAGAAATAAGCAGACCACAATGCCTCTTGTCCGCGCACCTCTCCAAAAAACCGCCGTGCAGTCGTGCCAGCTAGTCCTCGGTCCATGGATGAACTGTTAGAAAGTGCATTCTGGACTAGGATGCAGTTGTTTTCGCTCATCCCTACACTGCAATCAGGAAGTAAAACGTATGAATCAACTTCTTTTATATTGCGTTGGTCATTCTACCTAGTAACTACCAATGTAGGAATACCTGGAAGATGGGTGGTTAGACGACAACAACGAGGGATAGCCATCTCATTTTGCGCAGTTCTACTAAAACTGAGGTGTGTGCTTTTGATTGCGCGGATAGAAACGATACGGAGATAGACATCCCGAAACGATATGGAGACAGACATCCCTTTTTGCGCAAATATGAAATACGGTTATTTAAAAAGTGACAGATATTTGCAGTGGCGTATGATTAACAACAACATCTATTGTGTTATAATTGGCACTAGATTGATAGTATGAAAGTGTCCTTACGTAAGTAGCATCACATCACATCAACACTGCCACTAGATTAACATGCAGATCAATAGCATTAGTATTACTGTCATGAGAGTAGCACATGGTCAGTAAATGTGCAATCAAATTTGTGCAGTTCCACTGGGATGAAGCAATGTTAGCGGTGTGAGATTTAAGTGGTGAGGCAGATGTGGTTGCCGAGAGTGGCAAACACTCAGGCGGCATGTCTGCATTTGTCCCATTTTTTATCTCCTCGGCGACATTTTCCTATGTGAGCACAGGAAATCTAGGCCTGCTCATTCTCATTTGCGTTGTCCCCCAACACTCGTCACTTTCTTTCCTTTTTCAACCAAGAGATAGGTCCACTTCCCCCCACCCTTCGCCATCCACCATGCTTTCTCCGTCTTTTCAACCAAGAGACCGGTTGGGTAGCCAGTATCTAGTACTTTCCCCCATTTCCTCTTAGAACCAAGTCCTAGAGTCATGCTACAACTTTCCCACTTTCTTCCCTGTTTGAACCAACTCTTAGAGTTGACTGTATGAACTAGCTTTACCTCTAATAATAGTAAAAGTCTAGGTGGCTTTGGAACAGCGGACGGAAGTAGAAACATATCCACACGAAGCCAAGTGGGGAGCTGGGGCAATAGAGCAAGGCAGGTTTCGAAGGAATATATACCTGAGGGTCGTCGGCATGTGGCAAAGACGGCGTTGGGAGGCCGCATCTTGGCCACAATACCGCAGGGAGGAAGAAGGGGTCGGAGGCCCTCCGGAGCCGGCGCTCTCTAGGAGAGAACCGCACGACCGCCGATTGGGACGCGCACGCAGCCGTTGGTCAACTCTCTCACCGCCGACGACAGCGTGAACGATGCACCTACACCCCTGCCCCGGTCGAGGTTGTCCGGCCGGATTTGTGAAGTCGTGAGCTGAGATAGAGTGTGGCCACCTATGTCTTGATTAGATCTAGAGAGCATGAGAGAGTGAACGAGAGGAACCCTAGTAAAGCAAGCGCTAAGGCTCCTGCTTATATATATAGTGGAGTGATTTTATTGTACCAACTTCAAAAAAATGCGCTCCTACGTGTACCCACGAGTGGGTGTGAGAGAACTAGTGCGTGCGTGCACCGCTTCTCTTCGTGAGAGTACAATATACTATGCCCAAAGAACGTTCGCGACAAGAGTAATAGTATAAGTGTGTGACGTGTGTGCTAAAATAAAATGTGCGCGACGTCTTTTGTTTTTAGAAGTTCTGAGGGTAGGGTGTGAAGAGCACATATGTGTGTGACGTCTACCTGCAGATAGACGGTGGGTGCGAGAGGACTCGGGAGGGTGAGTGTGCGTGATAGAGAGGGGGCACGTATCAATGCAATGCATGTGTCCGTAAATCATTATCCGACAAACGTTCGCCACAAGCCTTCTCCTGACGAACGCCGTAAGAACCGTTAGATCGGCATCCGACAATGTCAGTTTTGCCATGTCATTTAACTGAACAGCCACTCCTCCTACACACAAATCTTCCACGTGAGTGTTAGCAACTGTCGTATGCTCCCTCCGTTCCAAAATGCAGTGCATATAGCTTTATTGAAAATTCGAACCTGGCAAACTTTTACCGAGTTTTCGTGTACCAAATTGCACATGTAGAATACCCCGTATATATCATGTCATTCATCGTCGAGAGGTAACTATAAAGATGGGGGAGGAGTCTACAAAGAAAGGCCATCGTATCACCTGCAGAAATTTCAACCATCCTTTGGTGTGGAGGAATATCATAGGAACTCTATATGATATGATTTTTACAGGATTTTTTTCCTTTAGAGCCGATTGGTTCATAGGAATAGATTCATATACTCCACATTTCAAAGGAAATAAACATGATATCATTTCTATAGCTTTAGAGCCACTTGGTTCATATGAATGGATTCCTATACTCCCATAATTTCAAAGGAAAAATAAACATTAGCGTATATTCAATAGAAAAGTTCCTATGATATGAACCAAATTACATCTCTTTTCTAATCCCTCCTCATAGGAATTGAGATACATGTCATCTCTAGATTCAATAGAAAAGTTCCTATGATGTCAACCAAATGACATCTCTTTTCCAATCCCTACTCATAGGAATTGAGATAATCCATGTCATCTCTTTCCCTACAACTTCCATATATACATCTTCTATTCCTAATTAGCTAATACAAACCACTAGTAGCTTTTTTCCAAGACATGCAACAAGAACTATATAGTGTGCGAATAACTTGAAAGATGGTCGCTGGATGAAGCTAATCCGACAGTGCAGAGATGGCAAATCCGAGCACTACTGGCCACTGGATATCATCAACATTCCACCAGATCTGCCACATGTACAATTTAGAAGACTCCATGGTTGAACTTAAGCATAATGCACAAACCTCAACACACAAGCACTTCTCCTTTGTTCTAGAATCTTCCGTATCATAATTGATTTTTTTCTAAATGAATTTCCATTATTTGTTTTTTACTTTATGCTTTACAATGCACAAGCCCATGAATCTTAACATTTTTATAAAACTAATTGATTTTGAATGATATGAACTATAAGAACTAAACATACATCTAAATCATGCATATATGACTCAAAGCTTTACATGCTATAGTGTGTATTTATTCATAATTTGGTTTCGAAATCTCATGCGTTCAATGCATGTGTACCTTACTAGTTTTGAGCAGAGTAGCAAATTTCACGCGGCCCCGGGTATATAAAACGAAGGGCCCATGCATCATTGCCTTTCGGTCGAACCTACGTCCACAATTTTTTGTACGTACTATATCTCCAGTGGTCCCCGAACCCAAAATGCTTCCTCGTTCCCCTAAAACCAAGTGGCCCACACATATTTAAGGCGCCGACTCGAACTCAATCCCTCTCCCATTTACTATGACGTGGCCCCACACGCCCTAGTAGTACTCCTACAAACCCTACCTCCGCACGCATGATCGGTTTTCTTCAAGAGGACGACGGAGAAGCAGATTTTTAGTGGAGGCGCTTTCAAAAAAATGATCTGTTGTGGAGACCCCTACCCTAGGGTGCCCTAGGTAGCTGCCGCACGCATCATTGGTTTTCTATTTTCTTTATGCTCTTGCGCCCTAGAATGAAATGATGGTTGCTTCATCCGTCCAGCTTAATGCGGGAAAGGTGGGGCTTTGTGATTTGACCCCTCATTGCTCATTTTCTACTACTGCGGCGCTACGACCGGGGTGCCTCCAATTCCAACCGCTGCTCCGAACTGTAATTTGGTGCATCGCACGTGGAACAAGACGGTGGATGAGCCACATGTCGGCCAAAGGGGCCCTATTAAGTGTGTCGCCATTTCGTGTGCGGACTGACCCTGCTTGAGTCGCTACGCCAACACGACAGGTGCAGCCTACCACTTGGTTTTGCTCCTTGCTGAATCCCGACTATATTGATCTAAAAAGATACGTACTGAACTACCCTCTCCGTCTCGTTTTTTAGACATCTCGGTTTATAGGGCGTGCACGTAGTTCTAGGTCATCCATTTGACTAACTAAATCTGAGTTACTATGTCATAAAAAGTATATCATTGGATTATTAAGCGGATGTAGTTTCTAAACAGATACTGTTCATCACATATATAACCGGTTAAATTCTCAACCTAGAACGACATGCATGCCATGTAAACCGATACGAGGAAGTATAGTAGTAAAAATGAGGCGATTTTAGCGAGTGATCGGCGGGGGAGCATGGCCTGTCACGCGGTCCCACGTGTCATGATGTACAAAGGCGATGTGCGTGTCCCTCTTGAGGCAGAAGCAATACTACGTGGTTTGAGATGATGGAGAACCGAAGTGTGAAATAATGGTTGCTTCGTCTGTCTGGGAAGGTGCGGCATTGTGATTTGACGTCTCATTGCTCATTACTACTACTGCTGGGGCGGTACGACTAGGGTGCGTCCCCCCTGCTGTTCTGCACTGTTATTTGGTGCTTGACACGTCGACCCGGTTGCTATATGTCCCACATGTCGGCGACAGGAAGTACAGAATTCATGAAAGTGAGCGTCGACGGAGGAGTAGAAGACATGGCTTGGGTTTTTGCTGCTTCGCGCGATCCATCGATACAAACCCGGACTAAAAAAGGCAAGGGCGGGTCTTTTCCCGCGCGGCAGGCAGGGGAGTTTGGCATAGTCTATTCGAGGCAAGGAGGGAGGAAGGGAAACAAGCAAATAAAGGTTGAGCGACTTAGTTTTGGGAAAATCTGATTTTACGGAGTACGTACCCACTAGGGTTTATAGGGATCATCTACAAAACATTCATTTTCCGTTTTATAAGTCTCAATTCTACTACTAGTAGTAGTACCATCACATGTTGGATTTCGAGGTGCGTTAGAGCACCCGATGCAAGCAGTGTCAAGAGAAAACTCACCAATGCATGTAAAGTTCATGGGAATTTAGTGGTCATTCATGCATTCGTTCTAATTAATGCCTCGGTAAACATAACTTCTTGAGAAAAACGAGCGTACTAATTACTTGTGCAAACTAGGAGTAGGAAATTAATTCGACCACTCACCGTCTACGTTGGTTGGAGAGATTTTGAAATCGAGCCATAAACTGGAAAGGAGGGAGTAGTAACTTTTGTCTCGATTACTATTTGTGGCCTTGTATAGATGCAAAATGTATTTTTTATAGTGGCCTTGTATAAGAGGGTGCTTGGATCCAAGGGACTTATTTTAGTCTGACTAAAAATAGTCTCTTTAAGAGGCTAAAGTTCCAAGCACCCCTGACTAAAGAGGGGCCAAAACTAGTCTTGAGACTATTTTTTTAGTCAGGGGTACCCCTACTAAAATGTGGATTAGTCCTCTCTCTCCTCATTTAACTCCTCTCCTTTAACATAGGCGAGTTCTGGATTGGAGGGTTTGGAGGATAATAAATGCTCATTAACTTGATTTTAGTCTCTTTAGTATTTGGATCCAAGCATGGGTGAGGCTAGCAAGTTTTAGTCCCACTACTTTTAGATATGAGATTAAAGCGTATCCAAGCACCCTCTAAGTAAATGGAGGGAGTACTAAAGGACATATATATTCCAAACAATATGATAATCTCTCTAACCAAGGTAGGGACGAGGAGTAAACGGAGGGAGTACTAGTAAATTTTTCTCCTCGTCGTGTGAGCCACCGCGCGCGTGGTCGAGGGAGCGGGCATAAGGCGTAGTAAGCAAGCTTCACCTCATCCTGCGAGCCACCGCGCCCGTGGGCGGGGGAGACGGTGTACTAAGCAAGCTTCTCCTCGTTCTGTGAGTTGACGGGACACATCAAAAGTACTCCAGTGTATAGAGCCTTGCCTCTAAGGTAGGCCCCACATGGTTTGCCTCTTTTTTAACATAACGCGTCAAGTCGCAATTTGTTTGTTCACCCGCGATAGACGATCCTCCCTCCATCTAGTGGACAACCAGTACACGTGTCAAGTTACCACGTGGGCTGCCTTTTCGTACAGAAATGAGCTCCAATGTGTACCCGCGCGGGTGTGGTTGGGAAAGAGACGGGAGTACGTGCGCCGTGCATGCACCTCTTCTCTTCGTGCACGTCCCCCACCTACGTGGGTGTGTGTGAGAGGGACTATAGAGATACAAACCTAGACATAATGCGCCGTCCATCCCCATGCCTCCGCCTAGTCCGACCACCAGTCACCACCACGCCCCACTCCTTCTCACCTTATCTCTCATCTTTCTCCCTCCATTTTTATATACAAGGCCACTATCAAATTTACAATTTGCAGATATACAAGGCCACTAACACTAATCAATGCAATATTAATGGTGTTTGCCTCGTAGTACTACTAGCAAAGGAGGACATTAATTATCCCTTGCATGCATGCGGGAGTGTGAGCATTGGCTTGATGTGCATGAAAGAGAAGAATGCACATTAATTTACTGTAACATCCCAAATTTTCAATTTGGAATGTTATACATAGTCATCCATGCATATCATATTTTATTGCATTTCCGTTCCGCAAATCCTCAAAATCCTAAGCAACTCAAGGACCCACGGAGAGGGTTGGGGATTTTTCCGGTTTTTCATATTTGATTTTTATCAAATGATGAAACGAGGATTTTGATTTTAATTATTTTTCTCTTCGAAAAATATTTCATATTAAAAATATATGAGAGGAGATTATAGACTTCTCCAAAATAATTGAAATATTGGAGGAAAAATGTTAAAATCATTTATTTGATTTTATTTGCATTAGAAAAATTGCACGTTTTCAAAATTGCATTCTAGGGCCAAGAAAATGTTCATCTCGTCCTAAATATTTTATTTAGACGGTGAAAATTTGTTTTGGCATCTTTAGATTTTTATTTATTTTTCTAGGATTTTATTTCTGTCGGCGAAGTTATTTAAAAAAAAGTTCCCCGCGCCCGACTGGGCCTAAGGCCCAGTCGAGATAGGCCGGCCCAAGCCGCCGCCGCCGCCGACCCGGACTTGGAGTCCGAGCCGGAATCCTCTCCGCCACGCCTTGCCCCCTCCTCCAAGTCGCCGCCCCCCTCTTTACATACCCCGCCGCCCCGAGCCACCACCACACAACCACCGCCACCCGCGCCGCTTGCCGCCGCCGCCGCCGAGCCCCGCGGCCCCGCGAGCCGCCGCCCCGCCGCCCAACCCCGCCTCGCCGGAGCCCCTCGCCAGAGGTACCGCGCCGGAATCCGAGCCGCCGGTTTTTTTGAACAGTTTGGTTTTTTTAGAAAACAATAGATCCATTTTTTTCGGTTCGCCGGTTTTTCTTGGTTCTTCTAGTTAGCGGACGTTTGTCCGTACATTCGTTTTAACGAATGGTTTTCGCCCGTTAGTTACAGCTAATGAACGCTCGTTCGTTAGTCTGTTCGTTAGTTTTCTTTTATCGGATTTATCTGCGATTTTTCTGATCGTGATTTCTGATCCGATCTTAGTTTCTGTTTATCTTTTCGCTCGTTTATCGGAATCAGGCGATTCAAGTGCCTAGAGTTTCGTCTCGAAACTCTCTTTCCGTTTAACCAACTCAATAAGTTTTTGCTACTGTAAAATTTGACCTAGGTTCAGATTAGTAAATGAAGCTTCTTTCTTTCGCCGTTTGAGTTTTGTTGCTCCGTTTGATTTGATTCTTTTTGCGAACCGGAGTTCTTAAGTTGAACTTTCTGGTCAACCTCTTTTATTTGAGTTTTGCTTGTGCATCATTGCTTGTTACTTATGTATGCTATTGTTTGCTTGCGATAGAGTTTCCGGAGTGCGAAGCGTGTTACTAC
This sequence comes from Aegilops umbellulata, assembly GCA_032464435.1. Taxonomy (NCBI): domain Eukaryota; kingdom Viridiplantae; phylum Streptophyta; class Magnoliopsida; order Poales; family Poaceae; genus Aegilops; species Aegilops umbellulata. The sequence goes on from CP136055.1 coordinate 106,402,746, forward strand.
GAGTCTCTAGGATTCGCAGATCGTCAGCAAGGCAAGTAACACATTGATCATACTCTTTTCATACCTAGTTTTTATGCATTAGTTCCAATCCTCAAACATTGCATGATTAGGATGTCATTAACTTGTGTGATGGGAAGTAGTTGATGAGGTAGAACCTATTGCCCTGTTATATTCAAACCCTTGGGAGTTACTTCTACGCTTGCTTATATTACTATGCTATGCTATGCTCGTAGACGTGGTTTGGGTTTGAGTGAAATCCATGACAGATGTGAGTTGTTAATTAATGGTTCAACTTAAGGTGGCAACTTAAATTAACATCTGGGTGGATTGAGGCACCTGGGGTACCCAGTGTTGCCTGTATTTTTTGGGAATCCCGGGGTTCCGTGTGATTTTCCTATGGACCGCCACCCAGGCTCAAAGGGAACTGAGATGATTCATGCTAGAAACTTCCATGTGCAGCCACAAGCTATTATGGGCTCTAGCATAGTTGAGTAAGTTACGTGAAGCTCTTGAAGAGGCAGATCAACAGGTAGAGAGATGTAGGTTTGGTATGGTCTGTCCGGAGTAGAGAGTTAATGTTTCTGAAACACTGTGTCTCGGTCATCCGTTTCTCAAACACCATGTAGTGCGAGAAATCCAACGGAGGCGATCAAGTCTTATGGGGAAAAGTGCGCAAACCTCTACAGAGTGTACAATCTAATCATGGTTAGCCGTGTCCCCGGTTATGGACAATTCTTGAGTATCTAGTACTTGGGTTATCACATGTATCTCATCATGTTTAATTAATATTGTTGGGTTGTTAATCACTTTAATTGGGATTGAGTTGGAGGAACCTTCTCAATGTTGTTCAACCACCATGATAGTTAAATTAAAATATATTCCTTTGTTGTAGGGAAAAATTGGCATTTCGCAAAAACTATAACCATAGATCTTTCCACCAGCCAAATATGCATGTAGTGATAGCATTATTCTGTTCTTGCTCTACTGTGTTATATTGCCAGCATATTCCATGTGCTGACCCGTTTTCGGGCTGCAACGTATTATGTTGCAGACTTTTCAGACGAGGAGTAAGGTTCGTTAGGTCGTTGCCGTGCAGCTCAGCTATGCCGTTGGAGTTGATGGACTCGCTTTATCTTCCAAGCCTTCCGCTGTTATCGTATTAGATGGCCTTAAGACATATTATTGTAATAAGTTCTCTCTTGAGACATTCGATGTAATAAGTGTGTGATTGCTACTTTGTTATAAATCCTTCGAGTACTGTGTGTGTCAGCATTACCGATCCAGGGATGACACTGAAGCACAGAGATTTGACCATCTAAGGTCGGGTCGCCACAAGATGGTATCAGAGCACACGTTGAGTGTAGGATACGACCACTAAGATAAACCCTAGGTCACACTTCTCTACTCATTTCTGACTCCTCTCCATTTTCTACTCTTTGGGATGACGGAGATGAAGAACAAGTTTGCACAACCGGATGAGGACACAACTTTTGGATGCCACTTGAAGGAAGTCACTAGGTACTTGAACATTGGAATACCAAGCTTCACCAGGACGTACAACGCCACTTTACCTGAAGAGGAGCACTGGATGGTTCAAGTACAAGTTCCAGGAAGGACGTTCTCGCCAACTTCTAAACCCATAGAATTTTCTTTTGAAGCACCCACCTGGAGTCTAGGCAAGAGCATGGCAGCCCACATTACCATGGGACGCATTGGAGAAGTCTACAACAGGGAACTTAAGGACACTATCTACCAAATATGTGGGCGCCGAGACGAGCAATGGGAAGTAATCAGCACCAGGAAGGATAGATCCATTGCAGC